>JAJTUV010000517.1:0-1352608 GCA_021653895.1 Mastomys natalensis | reverse complement strand
CCTATTTTTACATGGCATTCTTTCCTTTCATCTTTTTAAGAAAATTGTATATTAAACAGTAAGATGGCTTTTGTCATTTCATTCTAAACTATTTTACATCTGCATTCTTTGCATCCAGTGCTAGAATTTCATATGGGAGTTTAGCTGATTTTTTTATTACTTGCTGTTACTGCAAAATTTACTTTTTAAATTATTTTAATGATATGTGTGTGTGTGTGTGTGTTGTGTGTGTGTGTGTGTGTGCCCATGTGTGAAAATTGTGAATATGTGTCAGTATCTAGAGATGCCAGAAGAGAGTGTTGGATTCCTGGAGTAGAGTTACGAGTGATTGAGAGCCATCCAACCAGGGTGCTGGGAACCAAAATTGGGTCTGACATGCATTGGTTGCTGTTAATCTCAACCTATCTTTTTATTCCTCCATTGTAAATTTACCATCTAAGTTTATTGATAATAGGTACTAGCTCTGTAAATGTTCCCTAGGCTTCCCTTTTGTTCTGGTCCATCAACAGAGACATTTTAGAAGAGAACTAACTGAATTAATTTGCTATGGATAATGAAGGCAGTTATTAATTTAACAAAAATATGAAGTTAGGGGGTTGAGAGCTGTTTTGGTTATACAGAGATGTCAAAATCTTTATAAATTCAGAATTCATTTTAGAAAGCCTGACCTAAGTTGAATTTAGGTAAACTAACAGGCTGGTATCTATCATTAGATTCTACGTTGCCTCCCAACAAAACCTGAGCCTAGCTCCAGTCTATAAGCTAATCCCCAACAAGAATAGCATTTCCAGGTTACCCTCTCAGCAAGACCAGTGTTTCCAGGTTATTCCCCCAACAAAACCTGGACCCCATGTTACATGCCTACCTCCTGCCTAATGATCACCAATGCAGAGGGGAGCAAAAGTTCAGTTTATGATATGACTCCAAGCACCAGCCATTTGTGTTAATGGCCACAGTAGCTTTTCAAGTAGACTTTTGCACATGTACTCCCTGCTTGCTGCTTATGAAAAAACATTTCTCAATAGACATTCAATGTCCCCTACCATCAAAATTGTCCTGCATGACAGTGGTTGAGGGGAGCAAGCTAACTCGAATAGAATAAAGACCATGCTGTGAGTTGCATCAGATTGGCTCCTGTGTGTGTTTTGGGAACTCACTAACAATTCCCTGGCACAACAATACTAGGATATCATGGTGTTAGTTTTTTCCAATATTTAGTTTATTTATTTTTCCATGTTTCTTGTCCAATCAGCACAAAGAGTTATTTTATTATATAACCACATCCTAAACAGTGATAATCAACAAATAATACTGGTAGAGTACTTACTTTTGCATCAGGACAACTCCAGAATCTTTATAACTACTAACTGACTTCATCCTCATTACAACCTAGAAGGAGGTGAGGGATCAAGAGCATTCAGCTGCTCTGTGTCTCTTTTTGGAAACCTGCAATGCTAATTTTTAATCTCTACTTTAGACACAAAGATACAAATATGAAAAATAACAGTAAAACATTAGGATGGAAAGAAGAAAGGGTTGAACAGCCAGGATGTCTGCGAGCAGGTTCATACTTGGTGAATGACCACACCCTTGGATTGGCCTTCTTATTTTGCTGTAACATCCCAGGAGTTATTTTCTTATCAGTATATTTGGAGTTCTCATTTCGATTTCATTTTTCCACATGAAAGTTTCCATCTTCCTTCTGACTTCTGAAAATTGTAGATATATGTGGATTGTATGATGAGCTTGCTTCCCACTGCTACTGTGCATAGCTTCTCTTCACCAATATTGTGTGTTTCCTGATAGCTGGTGAGATTTTGGATGAGTAAGCAGAATGGTTTGGCTCTCATTCAACTTTCTAGAAAAAAAAGTCAGCCTTACTATTTTAAACATAGCAAGACAAGAAAGATTCTACGTGCTCAACTCATTCTCCTTGGCAGTGAAGGTGTACTGCTTTGTCAGTGTCATACACTGGAAATGGATGCATGTGAAAACTTCTAGGCTGGGGCTTTATATCCCACTACATTGGATTTTGTCTTCAAATATTACATTTAAAAATTGATTTTGATTTGGTTTGATTTTGTTTATCTAAACATCTTTGTATTCTACCAGAAAGGTAGCCTAAATTGTAGACAAGTAAAAAAAACAAAATAAATAATTTGCTGTCTTAATATTCATGTAATCTCTTTGTCACTTTTAAAGGTATCAGGTCTTTTTATGATGTGATGCACAAAAATTATTAAAGAAAATTTGTGACAATGTGCACATTGTATTTTATTCTGCTTTTTAAAACATAGACCCATATAAGCAGTTACTGTGTATTATATAAGAATCCCAAAATATGACATATCTTGAATAAGAATGAATAAAATTTACAGGATAAATGATTGTTTCTAGCCTATAATCATCTCAACATCTCAACTTTGTCTTAGCCCAACTTAAAGAGTGCTAGGCACTTGGGTGAATACAGAAATTGGTTATTTCTTTAAGAGACTCCATGCAGAGATGCAGAGCAGGTGAATTCTTTTAAAACACACATTTATATCTCAGCTGAAAATGTTATGTGTTTTTTCAAGATCAAGCCGTTACTCTTGGCATTACCTTGAAGAACCAGAGTTTCACTGGCATCATCGGAGAGGACCCAGCTGTTTTCCTGAAGCAAGGAGATCAAAAGTCTGGCTGACACTCACTGGCAAATTTACAAATTTCTAGATGCTTTATGAGAGGCAAGAGCACTAGATTGATGCTGTGCTGCAGGTGTGTGCTCCACGATGCATCAGGAACAAGGATGGCAGAGGAAACTGGTTGCAGTTTACATCCTGATCAAGACTTTCGACCAGAAGAGTCTAGAAGGGAACTGGGATGCTCATTTTCACTGTCTACTTGCCTAGACGTGGAATCACTATGAGTGCTTTAGCCAAGGAAAAGATTTACCTGAATGTAGGAGACAACATAGCTTGACATCCTGACTAAACAAAGAAGGGAAAGGTGGAAGGCAGCTGAACACCAATATCTTCTCTCTCTCTCTCTCTCTCTCTCTCTCTCTCCTCTCTCTCTCTCTGCCTCCTGACCTGGGATGCGATGTTCCCTCTATCACACTGTCCTTGTCATAATGGACTGTGTCTCCCAAACAATGAACCACATAAACCTTCCCTTCCTTACTGTCTCTCTTGTCAGGCAGTTGATCACAACAATGGGAAAAATAACTAAGTACAATAACTAAGTACAAGGATCCCATAAAAGAGAGTCTGTCTAGGTTGAGTTGGTAGGGAAATGGCTACACTCAAAAAGGTACAGATACATAACAGAATGTATGTGTGAATTTTCTCACGGGGGCATCATAATAACATAGAGAAGAGCAGGTCAATTCTTTTTTTTTATTGGATACTTTATTTATGTTTCAGATGTTATCCCCTTACCCCATTTCCCCCTCCTCCCGCCCAGGAAACCCTATCCCAGCCCCCTCCTGCTTCTATGAGGATGTGCTCCCACCTACTCCCCACTCCCGCCTCCCCACCCTCCAATTCCCCCACACATGGGACCAAAGGTCTCCTCTCCCACCTATACCTGACAGGATCATCCACTCTTACATTTAAAGCTGGAGCCATGGGTCCCTCCCTAAGTGTCCCCAGGCTGGTGGTTTAGAACCGGGGGGCTCTGGTTGGTTGGTATTGTGAGCAGGTCAATTCTTAAACATTTCCTCTGTGCCCTGTTTCATTCTGATGGGATCTGAGGTCCAAATGACCAAAATGGATGAAAACAGAAACTCTTGCTTTCCTGGCTTTGCCAGTCATAAAGTCTCAGTGGAAGAAAGGAGAATTCATCATCACAACAAATTAAAACTTGGATTATAACACAAGAGAAGGGATTATCATTGGTCTACTGAAATTCTCATGTGACTTTAAGTCAACATATACCTTCTAATGCCAGAATGAGCCAGGGTCTTATGGGAAACTCTGAAGTTTTACTCAAAGGGAATGAAGCGGAAAAATATTTAAATGATGAAAGACTGTATACACACAAACACACACACATACATATACATATACATAAACATATGTATATGTATTTGTATATATGTATTTGTGATTTTACATATATAATATGTATTTGTGATTAAGTCATCTACAGAAATTTCTATCAAAAATACTTTGTATGTGTGTGCAAGGAATTCTTTGAGTATCTAGAATATAACTCTTTAAGTAAAATATTAAAAATATTGTCTGAATTAAAGAATCTGGTACTTTTGAAAGTTTGTCTCCCCTGTGCACTACCAAATTATCTTTAAAATGCCTAAAGCCAACCCATGTGTCTCTAAGAGACACAGAGAGAATCATAATTTTCCAGATGCACATTAATATAGCCTAAGATTCTGTTTTTCTGCCTTAAAAGTTTGCAATAGTTGTTGTAGCTTCATTTTCTTTAATTATCGTTAAGGCAATAAGTTTGGTTCGGTGTGGTACTGCACACTTCTAATCCTGACACTTAGGAGCCAGGAGCATGAGCATCTTTATGAGTTTGAGTCCAGTCTGGTCTACATAGTGAATTGTAGACAATCCAAGAATATACAGATAGCCTGTCTAAAACCAAACTAAAAAAGATGCTGTGTTTATCAGATGCTACACTTTTTTTTCCTATTTTTAGGGTGCTACGTGATGATTACTGACTTGCTTTCTCATTTGTTTATTTTTTATTGGATATTTTATTTTTTACATTTCAGATGTTATCCCCTTTCCCCCTTTCCCCTCCCAAAACCCCTTATCACATTCCACCTCCACCTGCTTCTATGAGAGTGTGCCCCTACCCACCCACACACTCCTGGTTCCAGCCTCGAATTCCCCCACACTGTGGCATCCAGGCTTCATAGGACCAAGGGCCTCCTCTCCCACTGATGCCCAAGGAAATCCTCCCCTACATATATGAGTGGAGTCATTGGACTCTCCATGTGTGTTCCCAGGCTGGCTATTTAGACTCGGGAAGCTCTGGTTGATTGGTATTCTTGCTCTCCTCATGGGGCTGCAAACCCTCATCTCCTCAGTCTTCTCTCTAACTCCTCCATTGGAAACATCATGATCAGTTCAAGGGTTAGCTGCAAGCATTAGCGATTGTCCATGTTAGGCTCAGGCACAACCTCTCAGGAGACAGTTATATCAGTCTCCTGTTAGCATGCACTTCCAGGCATCAACAACAGTGTCTGCATTTGGTGACTATATATGGGATGGATCGCCAGGTGGGGCAGGCTCCAGACGGCCCCTCCTTCAGTCGCTGCTCTACACTTTGTCTCCATATTCTGTCTCATGAGTATTTTGTTATTCCTTCTAAGAAGGACCAAAACACCCACACTTTGGTCTTCCTTCTTCATGAGATTCATGTGGTCTGTGAGTTGTATCTTGGATATTCCGGGCTTTGGGGCTAATATCCACTTATTAGTGAGTACATACCATGTGTTTCTTTTGTGATTGGGTTACCTCACTCAGGATATTTTCTAGTTCCATCTATTTGTCTAAAAATTTCATGAATTCATTGTTTTTTAATAGCTGAGTAGTACTCCATCATGTAAATGTACCACATTTTCTGTATCCATTCCTCTGTTGAAGGACATCTGGGTTGTTTCCAGCTTCTGGCTATTATAAATAAGGCTGCAATGAACATAGAAGAGCATGTGTCCTTGTTATATGTTGGAGCATCTTCTGGGTATATGCCCAGGAGTGGTATAGCTGAGTCCTCAGGTAATGCTATATCCAATTTTTCTGGGGAACGGCCAGACTGATTTCCAGAGTGGTTGTACCAGCTTGCAATCCCACCAACAATGGGGAGTGTTCCTCTTTCTCCACATCCTCGCCAGCATCTGCTGTCACCTGAGTTTTTGATCTTAGCCATTCTGACTGGTGTGAGGTGGAATCTCAGGGTTGTTTTGATTTGCATTTCCCTGATGACTAAGGATATTGAACATTTCTTTAGGTGCTTTTTGACCATTCCAGTTTCTTCAGTTGAAAATTCTCTGTTGAACTTGGTACCACATTTTTTAATAGAGTTACTTGATTTTCTGGAGGCTAATTTCTTGTGTTCTTTGTATATATTGGATATTAACCCTCTATAGAATGTAGACCTTTTCCAGATCTGTTGGTTGACATTTTGTCCTACTGACAGTGTCCTTTGCCTTACAGAAGCTTTGCAATTTTGAAGACCCATTTGTCATTTCTTGATCTTAGAGCATAAGCCATTGGTGTTCTGTTCAAGAACTTTTCTCCTATGCTCAAGAATTCGAGATTCTTCCCCATTTTCTCTTCAGTGTATCTGGTTGTATGTGGAGGTCCTTAATCTACTTGGACTTGATCTTTGTAGAAGGAGATAAGTTTGGATTGATTTGCATTCTTCTACATGCTGATCTCCAGTTGAACCAGCACCATTTGTCGAAAGTGCGGTCTTTTTTCCACTGGATGGTTTTAGCTCCTTTGTCAAAAATCAAGTGACCATAGATTTGTAGGTTTATTTCTGGGTCTTCAATTCTATTCTGTTGATCTTCCTACTTGTCTCTTCAACAATACCACAAAGTTTTATCACTATTGATCTGTAGTACAGCTTGAGGTCAGGGATGGTGATTCCTCTAGAAGTTCGTTTATTGTTGAGGATAGTTTTCTCTATCCTGGCTCCATTATTTATTATTCTGAATAAATTTGCAAATTGTTCTTTCTAACTCTATGAAGATTTGAGTTGGAATTTTGATGGGGATTGCATTGAATCTGTAGATTGCTTTTGGCAAGATGGCCATTTTTACTATATGAATCCTGCCAATCCATGAGCATGGGAGATCTTTCCATCTTCTGAGATCTTCAATTTCTTTCTTCAGAGACTTGAAGTTCTTGTCATACAGATCTCTCATTTGCTTGGTTAGATTCACACCAAAGTATGTTATATTATTTGTGAATATTGTGAAGGTTGTCATTTCCCTAATTTCTTTCTCAGCCTGTTTACCCTTTGAGTAGAGGAAGTCAACTGATTTGTTTGAATTAATTTTATATCCAGCCACTTTCCTGAAGTTGTTTATCAGGTTTAGGAGTTCCATGGTGGAAGTTTTGGGGTCACTTAAGTATACTATCATATCATCTGCAAATAGTGATATTTTGACTTTTTTCCTTTGCAATTTGTATCCTTTGACCTCCTTTTCTTGTATAATTTCTCGGGCTAGGATTTCTAGTACTATATTGAATAGGTAGGGAGAGACTGGGAAGCCTTGTTTAGTCCTGATTTTAGTGGGATTGTTTCATGTTTCTCTCCATTTAGTTTGTTGTTGGCTACTATATTTAGGTATGGGCTTTGAATTCCTGATCTTTCCAGGACATTTACCATGAAGGGATGTTGAATATTGTCAAATGCTTTCTCTAGTGAAATGATCATGTGTTTTTTTTCCTTTGAGTTTGTTTATATAGTGGATTACATTGATGGATTTCCATGCATTGAACCATCCCTGCATTCCCGGGATAAAGCCTACTTGATCATGATGGATGATTGTTTTGATGTGCACTTGGATTTGGTTTGCGAGAATTTTAGTGAATAATGATTGTCTGGGATTCAGTGGAGCTTGTAGAGACAGCATGGTGGATTGTCAGAACCCTCCTCCATGCTGGGATCTCGTGGGAGCCAGGGTCAGTGTTTCAAGATAGCTGAAGCCCCAGTCACAGTCAAGAACCAGCGGTAATATGGGAGTTGCCTGGGATCAAGCTGGACTGGGTGGCACTTTTTAAATATTACCCATTACAATGAGTTACTGAGAAGAAGGTATATGCTTTTGTTTTAGGATGAAATGTTCTATAGATATCTGTTAAATCCATTTGGTTCATAACTTCTATGAGTTTCACTGTGTCTCTGTTTAGTTTCTCTTTCCATAATCTGTCCATTGCTGAGAGTGGAGTGTTGAAGTCTCCCATTATTATCCTGTGAGGTGAAAAGTGTGCTTTGAGCTTTAGTAAAGTTTCTTTTATGAATGTGGGTGCCCTTGCATTTGAAGCATAGATACTCAGAATTGAGAGTTCATCTTGGTATATTTTTTCCTTTGACACCTATGAATTGTCCTCCCTTATCTTTTTTGATAACTTTTGGTTGAAAGTCTATTTTATTCAATATTAGAATGGATACTCCAGCTTGTTACTTGGGACTATTTGCTTGGAAAATTGTTTTCCAGCCTTCTACTTTGAGGTAGTGTCTGTCTGTGGAACTGAGGTGTGTTTTCTGTATGCAGCAGCATGCTGGGTCTGTTTACATATCCAGTCCATTAGTCTATGTCTTCTTATTGGAGTATTGAGTTATTGAGTCCATTGATGTTAAGAGATATTAAGGAAAAGTCATTTTTGCTTCTTGTTATTTTTGTTATTAGGGGTGGAATTATGTTTATGTGACTATCTTCTTTAGGGTTTGTTGGAAGAAGATTACTTTCTTGATTTTTCTAGGTTGTAGTTTCCCTCCTTGTGTTGGATTTTTCTATTATCCTTTGTAGGGCTGGATTTATGGAAAGATATTGTATGGATTTGGTTTTGTCATGGATTATCTTGGTTTCTCCATCTATGGTAATTCAGAGTTTTGCTGGGTATAGTAGCCTGGGCTGGCATATGTGTTTTCTTAGGGTCTGTATAAAATCTATCCAGGATCTTCAGGCCTTTATAGTCTCTAGTGAGAAATCTGTAATTCTTATAGGTCTGCCTTTTTATGTTACTTGACCTTTTGACCTTACTGCTTTTAATATTCTCTTTTTGTTTTGTGCATTTGTGTTTTGATTATTATGTGACAAGAGGAATTTCTTTTCTGGTCTAGTCTATTTGGAGTTCTGTAGTCTTCTTTCATGTTCATGGGCATCTCTTTCTTTAGGTTAGGAAATTATTCTTCTTTAATTTTGTTGAAGATATTTACTGTCTCTTTAAGTTGGGAATCTTTGCTTTCTTCTATACCTATAGATTTTGTCTTCTCATTGTGTCCTTGATTTCCTAGATGTTTTGGGTTAGGTGCTTTTTGCATTTTGCATTTTCTTTGACTGTTGTGTCAATGTTTACTTTGGTATCTTCTGCTCCTGAGATTCTCTCTTCTATCTCTTGTATTCTTTTTTTTTTTTTTTTATTGGAAATTTTTTTTACATTTCAGATGTTCTCTCCTTACCCCATTTCACCCCTCCCTCCAGGAACTCACTATCCCTTCCCCTCCTCCTGCTCCATGTTGGTGTACCCCCACCCAAAGAACCCAGATGCCCTTCAACAGAGAATGGATATCTCTTATATTCTTTGTTGATGCTTACATCTATGACTCCTAATCTCTTTCCTAGGGTTTCTATCTCGAGGGTAGTCTCCCTTTGTGATTTCTTTATTGTTTCTACTTACATTTTTAGATTCTAGATGGTTTTGTTCAATTCTTTCACCTGTTTGGTTGTGTTTTCTTGCAATTCTTTAAGGGATTTTATGTTTCCTCTTTAAGGCCTTCTACTGGTTACCTGTGTTTTCCTGTATTTCTTTAATTGATTTATTTATGTCCTTCTTAAAGTCGTTTATCTTCATCATGAGAAATGATTTTAAATCAGAATATTGCCTTTCTAGTGTGGTAGGTATCCAGGACTTTCTATGGTAAAAGAACTAGGTTCTGATGATTCTAAGGAACCTTGGTTTCTGTTGCTTATGTTGTTGTGCTTGCTTTTCACCATCTGATTAACTCTAATGCTACCTGCACTCACTGTCTCTGACTGGAGCCTGTCTCTCCTGTTATCTTGATTGTGTCAGAACTCCTCAGAGTCCAGCTGTCTCTGTGATCCTGTGGCCCAAAGATCCTTGGTGTAAGAGCTCCTAGGAATCAGGCTGCCTCTGGGATCCTAAAATCCTATGATCCTAAGCATGTTTCTTGGAATCCAGCTTCCTCTGGGTGTTGTGGGACTGTTTGCAGAGCTAGAGCCCAAGGTCTTTCAGGGAACCAGCTCAGACCAGAAGGAATCTGTGCCAATGGGTCAGGATATTTTGTCTTTAAAGGAGCAGACCAGTTAGGAGTCTGCCCCAGCAAAAAGAACCAAGATGAAGAGGTGGAAGTGGAGTGGTATTCATGAGGGTGGGATTTTGGTGAATAATGGGTCCCAAGAGTGATGAGCTCCAGCTGCAGCCCTGGAACTTCAGGTTGTGAGGGAGGATTCTTACCAACTGCTCTGAGTGCAGTGGATCCTCTAGGATGGGTCAGGATATAGTGTCTTCAAGGGAGCAGACCAGTTAGGAGTCTTCCCCAGCAGAAAGGACCAGGCAGAAGTGGCTTGTTTGTTTATTTTTAATGTTTGGATCAACATGATCTAGGCTAGCCTGGCACCCATTTTATAATCTGGTCAACTTGACTTTGAATTAGTAGCAATCCTCCTGCATTAGCCTCTTAAGTGCTACTATAGTAGGTATATATCATCATCTCTAGCTTTGTAAATTTTTCTTTCCAGTGATGTAGGAAGCGGTCCCCCACCACCTCCACCCACTCCCCACCCACCCCCACCCCACCACCACACCCCCACCCCACCCCGGTCAGGATGGCACTTGGCATGTAGCCAGCTAGCTTGAGTAGGCACTGTGGCTGTGACTCATTATAGAGAAAAGGTTCGTGCTCCAGGTGTGGCTACCCAATTAGCCCACCTTGCATCACATGGAGCAGCCAATTAACAGTGAAGGCGTGGCAGCCGCTGATAAGATTAAGGCAATGCATATAAAGCGGCTGGGGGCTAGCCAGGGGAATTGCAGGAGAGGATTCAAAGGGATTGAAGGAGAGGAAGAAGCAAGCGTGCTGTAACAAGGAACCTGAATAAACCGCTTTAAGAAGAACACGGTTGTAGCTGCCTTTATTTCTGCTGGTTGGAGCTGAGGGCAAGCTACACAGTAATGCAGTTGTTAGGAACTGAGCATAGAACTTATGATTGAGCAGCTCATCAGCAGTGAGAAAAATAGATCTTTTGTTCTTCTGTGTGTGTATGGGGGGGTACATTTCAAATCTGGAGGAAACTCCTTGCTAAGTTGCCCGAGATGAACTTAAAATCACTCAGCAGCCCAGACAAGATTTAAAATAGTTATCTTTCTGCCTCAGTCTCCTGAATATCTAAAATTATGGATATGTACCATTAGGTATAGTTTTAAACTTTTCTTTCTCTCTCTTCTTTTAGATTTCTTTGGTTTATATGTGTAAGTCCACAGAGTAGGTATGTATTTGCTCCTACATAAATTTATAAAGCTGTGAATTACATGTATGCGAGCTGCTGTGTAATTGCTGGGAGCCAAACCAGGGTTTTCTGCTAGAGTATCAAGTGCTCTCAATCACTGAACCAATTCTCCAGCTCTAGATCTCCAATGTTTCTTGAAACCTCAAGTAGGTAATGCAGATAGTATTGAACCAATATGTAGTGCATAGTATCTGCCCAAACTTTTCCCCATCTCTTAATACTCACATCCTAAATCACCACTTAGAAGAAATAGAAGAATGTAGCATGTGGGATGCAGAAAACAACGGAGTTTAGGAGACTCACAGTAGGCAGATAGCTCTGTACATCCTAACTGCATGCAAGAACACTGGAGTCTAAGTGGATGACTGTAGACTTGAAAGTTAAGCTTGGGAGAACATTGTGATATGTCTTGGCAGCTTTGAGCCACATTTCCTTTGGAGCCTGTCTTCCTGATGACTCTAAATTGTAGGAGTTTGTGAGAAGAAGAAAATATAGTCCCCTTTCTCTGGAAATTTCTGCTTTATTTCATTCTCAAAGAACACTACATTTCTCCATCTTGTATTGTTGATGAGGCCATTTCAGGTTTAACTAGAATTTGATCTCCTTGATGGAGAATCTCCTGGAAAATTGCTCAACTATTCTAGGAACCCAAGGTTAAGATGCCCCAACCAACTTAGTTTAGTTTCTGTTAAAGTGCATACTTGTACAAAGCTCCCCCTGCAGCACTCGAGTGAGATACCAAGTTTTTTGCCTTTAAAAGCCTCTTACTCTTTCTCTAAACACTCAGGCCTGCACTTAGGTCCCAGATATGTGAGTGTAGTCCCAGTCAACAGGAATAAACACTTCCAATTGGCTAAGTGGTTATCCTTGTTGACCTCTCTGCTTTAGTTGGTTTTGAATTACTATGACAATAGACAAGTTGAAGAGGAAAAAGGTGTTTTGAAGTTTGGTTTGGTTTGGTTGTACAGACTGATGAAGTTCCAGCTCAATGTCAGCTGGTTCCATAGCTTTTGACTGTGAACAAGTTGAGCTTTGGGCAAGTTGAAATGTGGGGACGGGGTGTCTTTCCACATGACAGCTAGCAAAGCAGGGGTGTAGATATAAAAAGCAGAGAATGGAGGATGAATAAAGAAAAGGAGGGAGAAATCCACAGAAAAGGTATCTTATTCCCCTAATCATCTACCTCCTCCAAGTAGGCCCTCTGCAAATGGTCCAACAGAAATCAAGATGCTAAAGAGATACTTGTGTATCTCAGCCTATTAGATTATTGAAACATTGGACTGTAGCTGGGTGTGGTGGCAGAAAGAAGAGACAAGCAGATCTCTGTGGGTTTCAGGATACCCTGGTGGACATAGTGAGTTTAGGGACCACCAGGGCTATATAGAGAGAAACTCTGTCTTAGAGTTTTATTGCTGTGAAAAGATACCATGACCAAAGAAATTCTGATAAAGGAAAACTTTTGGTTATAGCTGGCTTACAGTTTCTCAGGTTTTAATCCATTATCATGCCAGGAAGCATGATGCCATGCATGCTGACACAGTGCTGAAAGAGGAGTTCTGTGTTGGCTGGGCAGCAGGAAACAAATGTGATGTACTTCCCCCAATAATTACACATCTACTTACCTATTTCAATAGTTACACCTACTAATAGTGTCACTGTCTATGGACCTAAGAGGACAATTTTTTATTCAAATCACCATAACACCCATTGAAAATATGCCAATTACAAGAGCCTAAAATTAATGATGGAAAGTATAAAATGGAGATATATTTGATGTAGTCAGAGTAGAAAGAAGGACAATGGAATCCAATAAGCTCAAGTCCTTTGAATCCTGAAGTAAGATTAATATTTAAATAGAAGGCCAAGTATATGTACAACTAAGCAATCTTGGTTGAAGTATGACACTGATCAGCATTGACTCATGTGGACTGATGTCTCATCCTGTAAGGTGGCATAACAAAGCTGTAAATTTTCTTCTCCCCAAACATATGTTTCCCTGGGAGGTATCTTTCCCTTTGAGTGCCCAGTTTGTCTTCTCTCAGAATGAGATCCTGGGGAAAATCCCATTTCTTTGGGGTCCATTTTGTTTCTTTGCTGTTGTCATTTATGAGACAGGGTTTGTGGTTGTCTGAATATGCCGGCTCATGGGAAGTGGCACTATCAGAGGATGTGGCCTTATCGGAGAAGGTGTGACCTTATTAGAGGAAGTGTGTCACTGTTGGGGTAGACTTGAGGCCTGGTAGTGCTGATGCTCAGTGTAGAGGCCCACTTCCTGGGTGCCTGCAGAAGACAGGCTCCTCCTGGCTGCCTTTGGATCAAGATGTAGAACTCTCAGCTCCTCCTCCAGCACCATGTCTGCCTGTATACTGCCATGCTTCCCACAATGATCATAATTTACTGAAACTCTGAAACTATAACCCAAACCTAACTAAATGTTTTCCTTTATAAGAGTTGCCTTGGTCATGGTGTTTCTTCACAGCAATAAAACCCTAACTTAAAACAGGTGCTGAAACTGTCTTTGGGCAAAGGCTTAATTAATATAGGTTAGCCTTGTCATCCCCTACCAAGCTCAGTAATATCAATTTAATAACCCCTTTATCTATGAACTCATCAAAGGGTTAACCCATTGATGAACTCAGTTAGAGCCTACAAGATCCAGTTACCTCTAAAGAGTGCTGTGGGATCAAGCTTCTACACTTGAGATTTGGGGAAATTTCATATCCAAACTGTGACATGTGGCAAGATGCTACCCTCTCTGTGGTGAAACCTGGAATGCTGAAGACTGTCATTCCATAACATGATGTGAACATTGCAATGGATATGCACTGCACTGGCTTCTTTATCTTCTTCAGTTCCCGTCTATACAACTACAGCTTCTAGATCTCAGTAGACACCACTGCTGACGTATTTCAATGATGGGCACTCCCCTTTGTACTATTTAAGAAAGACTGATTTGACTCTGCTTACATGTACTCTGCAAAGACATGAAAATGTCTGAGTACTGGGGATTTATACCACCTACCAGCATGACCACCACACAAGGAAAGTCCAGATCAAAAGTCAAATAATCACTGTACTGTGAACTCTTGCTGAGACTCCACTTACACCCAGTTGTTCCCCTAAGTGTCATCCTGAAACTATATTCAGCCTCATCTCCCTATGATAAATGCTAGGTTTACTTTCCCTTCTTTGCAGTTTTATCTCCTAACATCTATTGTTGTTTCTGCAGTAGCACTGAAACTATCATATCCTTTTTTTTTCTTTTTTTTTTTTTTTTTTTTTTGGTTTTTTGAGACAGGGTTTCTCTGTGTAGCCCGGCTGTCCTGAAACTCACTGTGTAGACCAGGCTGGCCTCCAACTCAGAAATCCGCCTGCCTCTGTCTCCCAAGTGCTGGGATTAAAGGCGTGCGTCACCACCGCCCGCTTAGTGAGTACATCCTTATCTCAGGGTGTACTTCACGGAATGAGAACAAAAAGAGCCACCCTACCACAGTCACAAGCTCCTCGGGTTGTTGGAGATGGTGGCCACCCTAGATATGGCCACATAGCCAGCCTAGCGGCATGTATCTTAGCTGGTACTATATCAAATCAGTCTGAAAACCAAGACAAACAGAGCTGTTTTCAATGTCCCTTCATTTCTCTCAGTTTGCCTATGTACTTTGAACAAATTGTATTATTATTATTATTATTTTGGTTCACAACTATCATAAGACACTACAAACATGTGTACTTTATATTTGGGGACATAGTAGCTTTGTTATGAGTTCCCTGAGCACATTGATTTTTAGATTTAAATTATCTGTTATGACTTCCTAGATTAGAGGAGAAATCACAATTAGCTCATGCTTCAAGGGTTACTTGTGATTAAACATTCAACATACATGGGCATCATAACAATAAAGAGGCTTTTCTGGGCTGTGAGTATCTCTGAGGTCACTTTTGATCACTGTGTGAGCATCTCCCCTTACTACTATTGTGCTGTTCCCGGTATTGCTTATGAAACATTTCCAGGACACCTGCACTTGACTTCTTTGCTTATCCATGCACATCTGGGATTCTAGAGTTGACAGCTAAACTTTCAGAGACTATCAAGGACAATGATGCACACTGGGTCAGTATTTTGTTTACTGATATCTATACTAGCCTCAACCATAATAAGACACTGCAGACCTCTGCACTGTATCTTTGTGAGCTTTATAGTTTTGCCATAGGTTTCCTGAGCACATTGATTTTTAGAGTCAAGGCATCTATATAACTTCTTAAGATTAGAGGAGAGATCACAATTAGCTAATGCCTCAATTTTCCAATGGTATTTTGACTAATCAAGCCTAATATCTCACATTACAACTGCAAGTCCCAGCAATCACTTTTTTTTTAGTAAAAATATGAACAATAACAACTTTGCTTCTTGGTACAGAATTTTGCTATGTATCCCAGGATGCCCTAAACCATATTGTTTTCTACTGTATTTTCCTGAGTGCTGGGATTATAGGTTTCTACTACCATATCCAACTAGCAAAAAAATATAGAACACCTTTTTCTTTCCTTCTCTTCCCCTCCCTTTCCTTACTTTTTCTCTGCCTTTCCTTCCCTGCCCTCACTGCCCTGACTTGCCCTCCCCTGCGCTTCCATGCCTTTCTCTTCCCTGCCTTTTCCTTGTCATCCTTTCTCCTTATTCTTTTCCTACCTTCTCCACCCTTCCTTTCTCTTTCTTGACTTTCTTCCATCTCTCACTCTTTTTTACTTTCTATCCTAACTTTTCATTTTCTTGTCATTTCCCCCCTCTTGTTTACCTTTATTCTTTCCTTCCTCATACCTCTATCTTTGTCTCTCTTGATGTCTTTCCTCCTGCCTGCCCTTTACCCCACTTGCTATATGAACATGCAAGCTGAGGATAGGAATAGTTGGAGCCCTAAAACCACCAGATATATGGAAACTCTAACTGGATACCTGGAAAAAAGTCCATGTGGAAATGGGAGAGTAAGAGGAGAGAGGAGGAGGAGAGTAGGAGGAGAGGGAGAGCAAGAGGGAGGGCGGGAGATCCTTTTCACCTAAGCTAAATCATAACTCAAACTAATACAATTTAGTTTGGGGCATTATATTTTATGTGTGTAAATAGATAACTCAAACAGATGATAAAGATACAAATGATGAAACCTTGTTATTTTAGTAACTGTAGTTTGTTGTGTTGTTGGGACCAAAATAGTTGAGAAAGAATGCAAGAAAGGGCAAACTTCTTTTGACTCTTTCTTAGAGGGCCTGAATCCATCATCCTCTGTTGGAGTAAGGTATGGCAGAGATGTCAGGTTATGGTTGTAAATGTTACAGCTCTGAAGAGGATGTTTTCCCCTACAGGGTTTCTGCCCTAGGCTGCAGGAACATTTCCCCAATGCTCTGCTTCAGGCTGTGGATGGTTCCCCCCTGTGAAAATAGTACAACTCTTCTCTGGAGGGGAAGGTGTCCTCACTGAGAGCTCTCCCCCAGTGAAAGGGTTACAGCTCTGCTCTGAAAGGTATCCTGTGAAGCCTGCTCAGAGTTCCCTTCTGACTTCCCTCAATGATCGACTATGACATGAAAATAAAATATGAAATTAACCCTTTCCTCCCCCAGGTGGTCTAACCAAATATTTTATCACAGTTATAGAAAGAAAACTAAAATGAGACATCATCATTACCATCCCTACACACACACACACACACACACACACACACACACATATCCTTTTTCATGATATCACAAGATTCCAGGAAACATATTTATTTTGTTTTAAAATAGACTTTAAGGATCTAGAAACTTCGGTCACACTGAGACCTGTTACTTCCAACTGCCACACTGAGGCCTGTGAATACACAACTGCTACAGTGAGTCCTGTCTTTCTACCTCAGAATTAACAACCAAATCTCATTTCCCTAGGACTACATCTAAAGTCTTCAAATCTGAAGATTTGTTTTCTTCTACTTCTCAGTGTTCTGTCATGATTGTTTTTGTGACTCAAGAGGGCAGACTACAGACCCCACTTCCGCAGTTCCGTGCAGCAGAGATGCAGAGGACAAATTCTGACAGAGGCAGGAAAACCAAACCTGTGCTTTCCTCTTGCAGTTTTCTTTAGAGGGTTGTTCGGTTTTGTGCTCTGCAGGCAAGCATTTCATATGGCAAATACAGGTTTAATGATGACAGTGAGAAAAGATGTGGGTATTTGTAGAAGAGAATGGAAATCATATTCTAGATTCCTGGGAATAGATTTGGATGGTGCTGGATTGATAAGTAGCTTAGATTCCTGCATCACTGAAGCCAAAGTCTGTGTGGTAACTCCATGGTGCTCTGCTTACTGAGGGAAGGCTGTGCCATCAGTTTCCACCCTCACTCTGAAGACAGTGACATGGTCATCCAAATGTAAATTTCACTGATTATGTGCTGTGAAAATTTGTATAATTTATGGAACCTCTGTACCTGTATTTGCTCTATTTGTTCTTCTTTGATATGAGCACATGTAAAACCCATTTCATGGGGATAGGAGAATGAGAAAGAATGTCATACATGAGGATTACAAACACATGCAGGACCCTCCAAATGTCCAGCAATGAATAGCAGTATTCAAACTGACAACTATTTTCATTCATGACTTCATGTTTACCTTAATCTATTCAATAAGCTAAAGGCACAGGTATGAAGAATTTGGAAAAGAGAGTGGAAGAAGTTGTTATCAACTCTCAGTAGGTCCAGAGATAAAATATGATGAGACCATGCATTAGCACACATCCGAGGCTCACCCTTCTGTAACTAGAACCTGGTCACTCACAGGGCACTAAACAATATAAAATAGAGCATGTTAGTAACTGGGGCACTAGGTGAGATTAAAAGAATGTAGTCAAGAAAAGTCTTTCATGCAGGAAGTGTATTCAGAGGGATTTTCTAGGGACTGACAGGAGGAGAGAGGCTGCTTTCTCTCCTGGACTAATGCCTGGCTTAGTCCCTGCCTCATCTTCAGGAAAAGTCAGCTTTTAATACCAAAAATTGTGTTCCCCACTACATTTTGGAACCAGAGAAGACGTAAAGTCTAATCTAGATGCAAAGTCTGCATGAGATCTTTCTATACAGATACCTCATTTTAATTTTCCCCTAAATTTGCTTTTGTTGAGAAATGTCAATGTGGATAGTGTAGTGAATCAGCCAAGCTCCTTCTCCATTTTAGTTCCAGGTCATAGGAATGAAAGGACCAAGGAGAGCCATCAGGAATATTTTGTGTGCTGTCTGAAACACATATACCCAAGGGATAACAGTGAATGTTGCTGAGACAAGAAACTATTGCAAATGAGCACAGATTTTAGGTTCATTATAACAACAGGGTCCACCATATTTAGTCTAATTAGGAAAAGATTATCAATTATCCCACAAGTTTGTAATGGGTTTTTAATTTTTATGTCGATTTGTGTGTGCATGAGTTTGCTCATGTACCTGTGGGTTTGTGTGAAGGTGGTTTACTTGCACCTATTTGCATGCATGTACGGCCAGAAAACATGGCCAACTGTTCCTCAGTAACATCATTTAACTTGTTTTGGAGTCAGGGTCTCTCTGTGGTCTGGAGTTCTAGGAGCAGCCAGGGTAACTGGTCAGCAAGCTATCTCTACCTCCCAAGCCCTGCAAGTTCAAGTGCCCAGTGTGTGCCATCACATCTATCGAATTGGGCTTTTCAAAGTAGGTGCTGGGGATCAAATTCAAGTCCTTGTAAGGCAAATACTTTACTGATAACCGTCTTCCCTGCTATTAGTTTTTTAAAATAAATGTGTCAAACCCAAATCTGCAATCACAGAGTCATACATTGAGAGTCCCAAAGCAGCTCCTGGAATACACTGTTCTCTACACTTAGGAAGGTTCTCTAGATGTGATTTCATATTCTGACTACATGCTGTATGTCAGGTCTAACTGCAGTAGACACAAAAACACCCCAGAGACAGAAATCTGTGTTTTGCTGTCCATTTCCAATAACTACAAAGCCTTTTTGAAGAAATGTTATGCCAGAGCAAGTCCAAAGCAAGCAAGGCACTTTTATGAGCACCTCATTTTCAGTTGCCCACCAGGCATTTGTTTGTCTGTGCGAGAGTGAGATGTCTTATATCTTGCATTAGAGATTCCAAATCATCCCAATGCGTCATAATCACGGCCCTGAGAGTGTTTACCCTATGAACATCGTGACTTGGTACACAATGACTAAGCAAGTACAGATTCAGGGGCCAGAAGTTCACAGTGAAAATTCCCCAGATATTGACTCTTTGTTATGGCGTACAAGATACCTATCCTTGAAATGTGGAGTGTGGCGAGAGTGAGGACATTTCTCTGGACTGTGGAGCAAGTGATCCGAAAGCCAAAACTGTAAATTCCTTAGCATATACAATGGTTCAGGATAAAGTATTTTAAATCTTAGTACAGACATTGAAAGAAATGTGAGGTTCCAAGGAAGTCATCAGATATATATTGGCTTCAAAGAAATTCCCAGGAAAGCAACATAGTACCATTATGTCTAGAAAGCCTTTCATCTTCTTTCATATGAAAAAGGAAAAGATTATTGCTTAATATACTGTTTCCATCAGGAGTCCTGACACATTGAGGTGTAAAGGTAACCTGCGCTTAAGCTTACCTAGACTACAAGATGCTAGGCACCTACCTTCTCTTTATTTTCCTTCTGTTACTTCCTGGTTATTTTCAGTTGCAAAGGATGGGCATTTTTTTACATTAAAATGAAATGTATTCCTATTTACTCAGATTGTGGCCGTCCATGTCACTCTTTAGCTGCTAATTCTAATCCTTGTCTCAAGGATATGAATTCACAAGGTAATTCACTAACATGCCAATGGTTTTGGCTCCATTATATATTATGATTCTCCTCCAAATATGCTGAGTTAAACCCTAGAAAGGATGGATCTTCTGAATTTATTTTTATATCCTACATACTTATTCAAAGAGAAGATGTTTACTTGCATGTCTCCATGGTTCCTATTGCTATGGGAGCCAAGGGATTGTATTATAAAGATGTGTGTGTGTGTGTGTGTGTGTGTGAGAGAGAGAGAGAGAGAGAGAGAGAGAGAGAGAGAGAGAGAGAGAGAAGGGGGAGAGAGAAACAGAGACAGAGGGGGAAGGAGGGAGAGAGAGAGAGAGAGAGAGAGAGAGAGAGAGAGAGAGAGAGAGAGAGAAGGGGGAGAGAGAAACAGAGACAGAGGGGGAAGGAGGGAGAGAGAGAGAGAGAGAGAGAGAGAGAGAGAGAGAGAGAGAGAGAGAGAGACTGATTTCAGGCACCTGAATAAATAACTCTTATAACTAGAGTTTTTAGTAGGCAGAGCATCATCATAGAACATGATTGGCTGTCTTTCAATTTACATTGAAGAAGAATGAGGAAACAAGATAAGTTGGTACAGGAAAGATAATTAATTTGTCTACAGGAGTTCAGCTCACCAATTTTGGGGTTGATGCAAAAAAACAAAACAAAACAAACAAAAAGTTGATGGTCCTTTTGCTTGCTTCATTAAAGTTTGCCTTCATCAGTCATCTCTGCTGCCAAAGAAAGCAATGATGGCTGTGGGTAACTAGGGCTGCATTCAATTCCCTGAGGCTGAAATGGAATGCTATTTACCAGAGCACTTGAAGGACGCTTTCTATGCTGAAAGCTATATTTCACTCTGCAGCCATTGAAAGTCAAGAGATTCCAGTTGATGCTTAAACTAGCTGGTTTTCTTTGAAAGGCAAGCTGGGATTGAAGCATGGGCAGAATGACAAGGACTGAGAAGCATGACTCATCACCTAGGTGATCCACTGTGAGGCTAGATTGTCTCCAAGGGACTGAAAGGTACAGTTTCTTTTTAGATTACCAATTAATTTTCCCAATAAGTTTTAGATGCTAGGGTAGGTACAAGTACTCCATTTCCCAAAGCTGGTTACTGAGGCCTGAGAGGAAAGGCATTTTCAGAACCACTAAGCAAATAAATGATGGAAATGGAGAGAGAGAGAGAGAGAGAGAGAGAGAGAGAGAGAGAGAGAGAGAGAGAGAGCAAAGTTTGGATGGAATGAGGATCCTAGCTGGCAAACTGGGCTTTTATTTTCTGAGTATTTCTGGCTTCAGTGCAAGAACTAAACAAAAGTATGTGGGTTCCTGTGACCCTCTAGCTTTCTTCTGCTGCAGTGCTTCTGGGTGGAGGCATTTCTCTGAACTGGGGAATATCTTCCTGGGTTAAACATTGCCTTCTCATAGGTACTTCCTGTTGTAGTCATCTTTTTAAATTTTTTTTTAATGAAGTCATGTGCTACTAGCCAAAAGTTGCTCCAATCTCTCCAAACCTATCACATTTTCTTCTCTCTCCATTTCAAACTTTTTTTTTTCTTTTCTTTTCTTTGGTTCAACCCCTAAACCATTCTCCCAGCAACTAGAGCACATTCCCTCAGTAGTCAAAATGAAACAGGTGTTTCTGGAGTCATCTCTTGGAGCTGACCTCTTCTTTGAGACATCAATTTGCATTCCCAAGGCTACCAATGACATCAACAGTTTTGTGCTATGAACCTACATTTTGAAATTCAACTAGAAAGTGTGCAGAATTTAAATGTTTTTTTATGAGATATGTGGGCCAACTTCTCATTCAGGACAAGAAATGTGGTTTTGGGGAATAAAAAAAAAAAAAAAAGAAATGGGAACAGAAATTGTTTGACAGCCTTTCTCCTCAAGGAGGTGACTTTCTGAAAAGAAGGGAAAGTAATATAACACAAATATGAGTCCAAACAGCAGCGTGAACAATGTGGCCGCTACATGGGATTTTAAAGGCAAAGACAATGAAAATGGTGGAAAATATTTTCACAGAGGAAATTGCCTCCAGCTGAATGAAAATTAAAACAATCAAATCTGCATAAGATAATTTATGTAAATTAGAAGTGCATATATGTAACATGATTATTTTATAACTTCTTTATAAGTGACGTCTTAGTCTTATAGAAGTCATTTGATAGATGGTGAAACAGCTAAACTAGACAGAAAGAGCCCGTGTCTGACTGAAAGTTTACAGAAATAAAATGGGTTTTCTCACTCAGCAAAGCACTGTTATTGAAATAGTCATATCAGTACTCATGCAAAGCATGCTGTTTTAAATTTTTCTCTAATTCACAATGCTGCAATGGAATCATATATATATATATATATATATTTATAATAATATTTGTGTGTGTGTGTGTGTGTGTGTGTGTGTGTGTGTGTGTTTGTCTACATCAGTGTTTTTGAAATGTTTCCTTTCTCACATCAAAGATGTTAGTATGAGTGATTTTGAGGACAGACAACAGAAAGTAGCAAATACAGGGTAAATAAAATTTGAAGTTTAGAAAAAGACATTGTTTAAATTAGTTTAAATTAGTGTTATTAAATGTATCTTAGTTAGGGTTTTACTGATGTGAAGAGATACCATGACCAAGACAACTCTTATAAGGACAACATTTAATTGGGGCTGGATTACAGGTTTGAGGTTCAGTCCATTATCATCAAGTTGAGAGCCTGACAGCGCCCAAGCAGTCATGGGAGGAGCTGAGAGTTCTACATCTTCATCTGAAGGCTGCTAAGAAAAGACTAGCTCCCATGTGTTTAGGAGGGTCTCACTGCCCTTCCATTCCCAGAGTGAGACATTTCCTACAACAACAATCTATTCCAAGCAGGCCACACCTCCAAATAGTGCCACTCCCTGGGCTAAGCATATTGAAACAATCACAAAATGCAAATAACTGTGTTCTATTTCAGGTTTAATGATGATAGGTATAAGAGGAAAGAAGACAAGAAAACAAACAGGAAAAAACAATCAGCAAATTTCAAACAAAAACAAAAGACTTTCAGAGACTGTATATTATTTCCTGTTGCTGTGATAAAACACCATAACCAAAAGCAACTTTAAATAAAAGAGTTCATTTGAGCTTATGGTTCCAGAGAGAGTGCTGAGAGGTCACATCCCAACCAGAGAGCAAAGACTGGAAGTGGAGTGTGGGGCGGTGGACTGTGCAAAGCAGCTGCGTGCCTGGTTGAGCATAAGTCTTGAACCCTGGACCTTTATTGGAGGGCAGGTGTTCAGCTCTGCTCCCGGGACCTGGTTCTTTCCATTTAGCTTCAGCACTCCACAGTCCCTCCCACAGAGAGGTCTATGGCCATCGGTCATGAGGAACTCAGGCTCTCCCACATGTAGATGAGGTATCTCCAAGCTCCCAGACCAAGCTAGTAGGCGTTATCTGCTGCCAGACCCTAACACACCCTGAAATTGTATATAAGGGCTCTATTGAGGAGAAGTAAAAAGGTGTTCGAGACTCATCCTGGTATCCAACTGTCAGAGAGTTTCTGTCACAAGAGATGTAACAGTTGGGGAGAGATCTCTCCCGGAACCTGCCTGGGACACCAAGCTGCCTTCTTGCCAGCTAGCCAGCTTCCTTTTGGCCCAGCCCAGGCTGGCTCAGCAGAGGGACTGGTGCAGCACCTGGGAGTGACCAATCAGCAGAGGCGACAACAGAGACTTGAGCAGAGGCAGCGGCAGCAGCAGCAGGCAATCTCCCCTCCCTGCTCGCACTCTGTGCCCTTTGGCCCAGACCTCCTGCACCAGGCCGGGCGAAGACTGGAAGACTGATGGATAGTGGAAATGCGAGCGAGCGAGCTGAGGCAGCAGCAGAGACAGTAGCAGACCCTCCCTGCTCTCACCCTGTCCCCAGCCTGGAGATCATAATGGGACATCCTCCGGAACAGAGGAAGGACCCACAGTAGGATCAAGCTATCATGTCTCAAAGCCCAAACCTTCATCTTATTTATTTTGAGACATGGCCTCCTACTAAACCAAGAGCTCACAATTTCAGCTAGACAGGCTGTTAGTATTCTGTCAAACTCCACCTCCATAGTTACCTGGCAACGGCCAGGTATGCTCCTCCCTACAGTTACAAAAGGGGCTGTCTGGCCCCTCCTCTTTCTCTTGCTCCTGAGATACCCGTGTGCCTGCAGGCTCCCGTCTCCCTTGCCCCTCTCTCCACGTGGTCATGGCCGGCCTCCACCTTACCTCTCTGGTCTCTCACTCCCTCCTCTCGCTCTCTTCCCTCTGCCTAAATAAACTTTCTTTTGTGGAACCCTCTGGCCTGGTGTCATCTGTCCAAGCTCCTGTGGGTAAATATCAACACAGGCTGGCCAACAAACCTCCTGGATCTCCATATATCCACCTTCCAGTGCTGGCATTATAGGCATAGATCAACACAACTGCTTTTTTCTTAGGTGCTGGGAATGTAAAATCCTGTCTTCACAATAGGGAAGCCAACACTTTTTCATTAAGTTATAACCTCAGCCGCAATCATTTAAATCCTCATGTCATAAGAACCATGTGCTGAAAGCAGATTTGACTGTTTGAGATCACAGAACAAATCAAATTAGATTGCTTTTAGAGCCCTTCCTAACTGTAAATTTTGACTAAAAGAGAATATACTCCAGAGAAGATGAATTAAGAGAATGAATAGAGTAAGAGTAAAATATTTATTGTAAGGTACTACTAGCTCATTCAGTTTTGGAAGCTGACTCATCCCAATGTGTATTGGAAGCAAGCCAGAGGCTCCAAACAGAAAACAACAGAGTTCCAGTCCAGATTCTACCAGACCTGAGAACCAGATGAGTGGATACTACACTGCAGGAAGTAGCTGCCATCTCAGCTCAAGGTAGGCAGGCAAGGAGGGGTGCTATTCTCTTGCAGGATCAGCCATTTAGTTCTTGTCATTCTCATTGTCTAGGTGAAACCCACCATAAAAGGGAGGGCACTCTTTTCTATAGACACTCTCATCAAATACCCAAGTCATTCAGAAATTTTTTCAGACACAGTCCAACTGATAGCTGAGCAAATGAGTGGAAACCACAGAGAACAGCTTAGTCAGCCCATAGAGTTACACATCACATATCTATTGCTTCTCAGCATAACACCTAGACACATCTCCTTAGAAGACTATAGCAATAAAAGCCAAGTAACATAGGTAATCTTAAAACAGGATAGAAAAGACCATGGTCCCCAAAGTTGAAGAAAAGAACAAAGGAAATGGTATTAAAAAGAAAAACAGATGCTGAAGACAGAAAAAAGTACCGTCCATCATATTAGAGACAAGGCAGATTGACTGAAGAGACTTGTTATCTTCTGTTTCAGAAGAAACATCTACAGGACCCGTGAGGTAGCTGAGAGAGCAAAGATCATTGCTGATGAAATCTCTGGGATCCATATGGTGGAAGGAGAGAACTAGCCTCTGGCTTCTACCTGCCGTGACATATGTGTGTTCTGTCTCTCTGTTTTCTGTCTCTGTCTCTCTGTTTCTCAGCCTCTGACTCTGTCTCCTCCCAATAAATAAATAAACAAATAAATAAATAAATAATGTGAATTTTAAAATTTGTAAAAAAAAGAAAAGAAAAGAAACACATCTAAGGAGCCTAGTCTCTTGCTTCTTGCACTTTGAGAAAGCTTAGATGCCAGAAACAAACATGACTTCCAACTTCACCCCCAGTCTTTATGAGGTTGAGTGAATTTAGAAACCATCTATTTTATTTTATCAAATTAGCCAGCAAGGTATTATAGATCGCATCATGGCATTTTGAGCAAAGGATGGTTTACTAGATTCTCCTCTCCACTCACGTTCTTTCCAGACTCCACAAACTTCTTGTAATTTCCCCTCGTCTCCTTTTATGTCTCATGGGCCTTTCTCCCTAATTTCTCAGCACCTTTATCTACTCTCTCTTCATCCCATTTTTTTTTATACTATTTATGTGTATATAATAAAAGCTAGAATGTGCATACACAAGAAAGTATGCAGATTTTGTCTTTCCAAATTCATATCTCCTTGCCTAATATACCATTTCCAAGTCCACCCAGTTTTTGAAAGGACAAGACTCTTGTATAGGATGATAATAATGGAAAATATAAAGAATTACTTGTAGAATGGAATAAGGAAATGTATGAAAGTACTGATTTTAATTGGCATTGTTTGCTATATCAAAAGGTAGTTAAGGGGTTAAGGGACTAGAAAGAAGACTTAGTAGTTAAAGACTGTTGTTCCTATAGCAGAGATCTCAAAAGCAGGACTCAAATCTGATTCACAGAGTCCATATTAGGTTGCTCACAATAACCTGTAATTCTAGCTTCAAGGGGGATCTGATGCTTCTAACTTCCCTGGACACTGAAATTATGGGGACACACTTATGCACATACTTTTAAGTATTTTATTAAAAGTCAGTTAAATAATATTTTTCATAACTCTCCAGACTGGAAAGTCCAAGATCAAGGTGGCAGGTCTTTTCCAGAGATAAAGAGAAAGCGAGAAAAGGAGGAAGGGAAAGAGAGAGAGAGAGAGAGAGAGAGAGAGAGAGAGAGAGAGAGAGAGAGAGAGAGAGAATAAACTATTTATTTGAAATTCCTGAAAGGCATTAATTCTATAGTGTCAAGGCCCTTTCTTTATAGTCCTTTAACTTTGTAGGAATTTGCTGCTAATCATTGACAGAGAACTGATCTCTAGGATTTAATAGTGAATTGGGGGAGAGGAGCACAATTCAGTCCACAGCAAATATTTAGCACAGCTCCAGAAAGATGACAAATATTCTAAACTAGTGGTCTTTTCCCCAAACCATTCAAACTCTACATAATCCTTTTTCTTCATGGTGCTAAGCCAAGAGCAGAATATCAATTAGGGAACTTGGATTGAAAAGAAACTGACAACACTAATTTTACAGATTGCCAGAAAGATTAAACTCAGTTTGCATTTTGCATGAAAATTCTCTTGCTCTTTTCCCATTGCTTTCCAGTCTCCTTTTTCTATTCAACATGTCAAGAACACAATTGTCCATTTTGATAAATGTAACAGTGGGCCCCTTAGTTGGTACAGAGCATTATAGTTTTTGTAATGACTCTATAATTTATTCAACTGTTCTTTCCTTTTGGACATATCTCTTATTGATTCATTATTGTGTTAAGGCTATAAGGAGCATCTGGTCACACACACACTTGTATACACTCATCTTAGCCTTGATCAGAAAAATTAGTGAAAGGCCATCCACACAATTTACTATGCATCACTTTGAAAGCATTCTAAATTTATTTTAGAAAGCATTCTTTGATGTTCCACTGCTCTCTCGCACAATATCAATTTTTTTCCTTCTCCAGGCAAAGGCCACATTTGTTCTCTTTCCAGGCTGTTACTTCTGCAGATAACCTTGGCACTTACCTTGCTCGGAAGAAACTATCCTCTCCTGCAAAGTCACTTATTCAACATGCAGACTTTTAAAATTAAGCACAGGAATTGAGGGAATGTGGTTGGTGTGCTGGATTCCTCATGTTAATTAGATTCAAATTAAATGCAAGCTGTAGGTCAGAAGTAAAAGGCCACCAACAAAGACTGCCAATCCCCCTTTCAATCAATAGAGAAGGTGCTTGTTCTATACCTGGATGACTTTCTTGTTTTTTTGTTCCATTCCAGACCCTTACTATCCACCTCACCCCCACCCCAGGCAATTGTGCCTTCTTTTCTATCCTTACACATATGGCTCAAGAAGAGATAAAAGCTTAAAATTCTCTTTTCCTGGCATTAGCAGATGTGGAAAGTAGTGGGAGAATGGAAATAAATCACAAATTCTATACATTGAAAAACAACTGTTGGAAAGGGTCCTGGTTTACCTTTGTAAACCATCACACAGTCAGACAGTGTGCTACCTACTGATCTTTACAGATCTCCTGGAGGAAATTTTCCACCTTGCAGGAGCTTTCTGAAACACATCATTAGATAAATGACTTTTTTTCTACAATCTTGCCAAATGTTTTGTGAGACCTGAGTCTTGTTTTCCCCAACAAAATTGTTTCATAACAAAAATGATTGCTATTCTCATTTGCCCCATTTCTCATTTCACTCTCCTCCTCCTGTACCTCCTCCTCGTTTATGTCCCTCTCCCTTCTTTCCTTCCTCTTTCCCTCCTCCATATCTTCCTATCTTCCATGCCCTACTATGCTTATAAATAATTCACACTAAGGCTTCTAAAACACTAGGCTAGCAAGATTGCTCAGTAGGTTTTTGTCAAGCCTTACCAAATTGAGTTTGATGTTTTGTAACCACCAGTAGGAAGAGAGAACTGATTCCCACCAGTTATCCTTTGACTTCCACATAAGCATCAAGATACATTCTTCCACCCAATCATGCACATAAATAGTAATAAACAATCAAAATGGTTAGTTGTCAACTCTAGTAGAAAGATTTAGAGGGAGACACTGGCTTATTGGCTTATCGCCAAATTTCATAAAACCTGAGTGGACTCAAGACAAAAGCAGAAGTACTTCACAGATCATTTCTGCACAGCAGATAATGAATCACCATCATAGTAGGCTGTCAAATGGAGGAAGCTCAGTTTTGTATATGTCAAATGGAGGAAGCTGCAGTTTTCAATATATGCCTCTGCCCACTAAGCTCTTTAAGTTTGTAAAGAGTTTATAAAGTTGTCATAACTTCAATAGCTTTGTAAACTCTTCAAAGAGTTTATGCCAATACACAAATTCTATTATGGAAGTATTTATGCTTAGTCATGAAAACTTTCTGTTGAGTAAGATGCCCTTAAATATATGCTGCACATTTTTCTTACTACATATGGCTATGGTTTTTCTCTTCTTATACCTATTTTGGTTTTTTTTTGTTCCAGGTGCCATTTATCCTGTGCACAGGTGACAGTGTCAGCTAGTATATTGGGCGCTGAGGGTGGATGTCACAAGATAAACAAAGAACCTATGATTCTTGTGTTGACTGCATTCAAAATGGAAGCTGAAAATATAAATAACAATGTCCACTAATACCCTAGATTTTGTTATTACCTACAAGTATTCTACTTCTGAAATGTTAAGCATATTCTCTATCTTTAGGAAACAGCAGCTTTTTCTTTCTGCATAACAATTTATTTATATTTATTTATTTATTTATTTCAGAAAGTTGAAACAAATTCCCAAATTACAAACTCTGTGACCACATCGATATTATGGGTCCATAGGTCCCTCTATCACTCATCTGATCTCCATCTCAGAGATTCAGAATAACAGGAAAGAGACAGGAAAGAAACCTGCTTTGCAGATTTTGTCACCAGGAAGATCACATTGTGTCACACCAGCACTCAGGACACGGCCTTTGGAACTCACGGGTGAGGTTTATCTGGATGTTTGTAAAAGTGATGGGACAATCCAAAACTTGGATTTACCCTCTTAGTTGGCTTAGCTCTTATGGTTATTCTGATTGCTTAGTGCCATTGTCAAGGCTCCAAAATACAAAACAGGTGAAGCAGCTAATAAGGTAAGAAAACTCTGATTAAGTTCCGTGAGGATTCAACAAGCATCGTCCAGGTTAATTGAATTTTTATAGATTAATTCTCTGTTCTGTATTTGAAGAGGCTTTTCCATTTCGGAGTCCACTGCCAAAGCAGTGATGGGCGAAATGAGAAACCCTAAACTAGATAGATCTTCTCTGCATCATCCTGAGGATCATGATCCTCCGGCAGAAGACAGGAACTGCCAGGGAAGAGACAGAATGCAGTTCTGGGGACATTTGAATACATCAGTAAGAATTTAATGCAAGTTTTTGACTCAGTGGCAGAAAGTCAGACAAACTGTAGCTTTATAGACTTCAGTGCTGGAAGAAGTTTACAGAGATTGCAAACAATGTATTGAAATTTGCTTTGGGCAAAAGTCCAGATAGTCTGAGCTTTTCAAATTTCACATCCATGCATACCAGGTACTCTAGGAAAACAAGGTCATGGCTGCACTAAACCTGGGGCTGCTCTGTGTTGCTAACTCTCAAATTCAAACCCATGTAGTGGAAAATGTTTGTTTTAATGGATATTTCTTCTGAAAAGTTTTAGGTTGATAAAAATTGAGGAAAGGGTTCAGACAGTCAACATGCATACTTCCTTTCTATCTTTGATACAAACATTTCCCTCTGTTCATAATTTGGACTCATATATTTGTTACAATTGATGGGTTAGATTTAAACATTAGAGTAACTAACGCCCTTACTTTACATTAGGATAGTGCTACTATGTTGAACAGTCTTTGGACTTTGAGAAATTCATTATGATGTAGATCCAACAAGACAGTATCCTAGAAAATCACCTCATTGCCCTTAAATCCTGCTGTGCTCTTGTCTCTTCCCCTCCCCTCCATATCCTGCACCAACAGGAACCCAGTGTGTCCTTATCCATACTATTGCCCTTATGAGAATGCTATGGAGGTAGAATCATACAGAACAGATTCTGTGTAAGACTGGAGAGGTTCTCATGAGGCAAGATTCCTCTCCTTCCTTATCTCTTTATGATTTTATAGCACCTTAGTACTTAGATTTTTTTTTATGTTGTTATTGTCACTGTTCTGATAAAAAATACTTATTAACATGATTCCACTTCATTTTAACTTTACAAATTAAGAACTTTAAGTAATATTTGATTAGTTCTTTGATAATTCTTACAATGTATCTTAATCATGTCCACTCCAATTCATCCCCTAACTTCTCAAAATTCCACCCCATATTTAGCCCTCAACACTGACTATTTTATTTTCTTTAATAATCCATTTAATCCAATTTGTGTTGACCATAAATTTACTCATGAGTGGAGAATTATCCACTGAGTTGTGTTGTTTCTATTATTAGCTATAACCTTAAAGAAAAAAAACTGACTCTGCCTCCCCAAGACACCATCAACTGTCAATTTCTCTTTAGCCTATTCCCATTAACCTATCTCTATTCAATGACAACATCTTTATTAATACAGCAGCTAAATAATACTGAACTGTATAGAAACTCACATTTTCCCATAAGACCATAGCGTACTCTCAAAGCCTAAAGACAATTCCCACATGTTGACTCTTCTTTTTCTTTTTTTGCTGTAGTGGGGAAAAAACTAGATTGTGGAGGGCAACTTTTTAGCATATGAATGACAGAATATTTTCTGTCTTCTAATCAGACATCATCACAAATTCCTTGTACCCACACTCCTAAGGTATGAAGATTCTCCTTCTTAAGATTTCAAATTTCATCAAGTTATGCATTCTTTTCTAACCACCTGTATCCAAATGTTCAAGACTTTCTCATTCTCCATTAAGTGTTACAATAACATAAACAACCTGTCTTGCAGGAATGAATAAATTCTAATGAGACACTTATGTTCTCCTCTGTGGCAACGTAACTGATGCAGGAGAAACTTATAGTAATATAATTGATGGTATAAGTGATTACTAATAAACTTGCTTAGGAAATATTAAGTTACACAAAGTCGAAATTAGCTAAAGGGGTACTGCCTCTAATATGACTGGAAGATAAACAGTACACTAACCTGACTTTTTAGAAACTGTAGAAGAAATATTTTGTACCATAATTGAAGTTTACAGCTGCTAAGATAGTTTCTGCTAATATTTGTTTACAAAGATTGACTTCCAATTAGGTTTCATTCCTATAACAAAAGGATAAAACCCTGACTTACAAAACTCAGCCATTACACCCAAACTCAGATCAAAGAATATAACTCTCAAAGTCAAATCAATCCCTACCCCCTCCCAACACGGTTGCAAGCATTACTAAACCCAGGTCTGCCATTAAGTCCTTTCTGCGCTTATTAGGAAAAACATAATTTTGCCAGGTGGGCGAGTTGACCCTGCAAAACAACTACCTGAAATGAACAACAATGGTGTGCTTAATAACACTGACTGTATCTTTGATGTGTAATTCTTCCATATGTACGAGTGACCAGATTTGCAGTCTCCTGTCTGTTTACATTGTTCCGAGTGTAACCTGGGGTTGTGATCTGAAGGAAGTTTAGGAATGACAATGCATGTGGAATGGGTAAGTCTAAGGGCTACATAAATCAGTAATATTTTCTTTCTATGTGAGATCATTTGCTTTTGTATATTTTTCAAAACCACTCATTTCCTTCATTGATCTCTAAGTGTGTGGAGTGATTTTCCTCAGAAGGCATATCAATTCTACAACAAAACTCTAAAAATAATGGACATTAAGGCATTAGAGTTTTCTCCAGAAATTTCAGTCTGGGAGAAGAAATGTCTGAAATCTTGTGGGCTTCTGAAGTAGGACTTTGTCTCCTGGAGAAAGATATTTGACTTCTCATATGACCTTGAAATAGAGACTTAGACATAAAATATTGGAGGTCACTAAATCACGCCTTACCCAAGTGCTTAGTCATGCATATTATTTGCTTTCTATTTAACCCCTACCCTTACATCAGGACCCTAAATATTGACTTGCATGGGCTCATTGGATGTCCTTTGCCTTCTTCCCAATGTTGCCATATTGAATAAGTTTCCCTTTCCCCATTTTGACTATTAATTTAGCTCTTTTAATTAGTTTAACAGGGGTGGAAAGCTTGACCTGGCTTGTTGAGACACAGGCTATAACTTTTAAGCCCTGAAACAATAAGTCCTTTTACTCTTTGCTTTTAACCATAACTGCCCCCTACCTCTGTTTCTCATTGTTGCTCCATACATCTTTATGATGTGGAGATGTTGTGTTTTAGTCTCCTAATGTGCCAGTTATCTACGTACTTGTTTTCATGCAGTCCTTTCCCCTTCTTCTGATCTATCATTGGTTCCTATTGGTCTCAGTCTTTCTTTGGCTATCATTGAACATTTCCCTCCTTCCTTCATTCGTTTCTATTCCTATAACTATATTATATTTTCCTTTTTTTGGTACTTCCAATTCCTGGTCAACTTTGTACTACTTTAGTTTTCTTGGAAATATTATACATCATGAGATATTTTATCAAAATTATTTTCCTTCTGCTCTCTGCGTCTGAGATGTATTAAGTGACTTGCAATGCAGTTTAATGATATCCTTGTCTGTGTTTTTATAGCTCCTAATTGTATCATAGAAAGTCAACTTACATCTGTCATCCAGTGCAGGACATAATATGATATAGCATTATAGATGTCAATGAATTTAATAAAGGAGCAGAAGTCCAAGGCCACTCTGCCTCCAGATTCATTACTACGTACAGGGTCTTATGGTTGAGAACCTTGACAATTACTATAAAAAATTTTTTAAGATGGCAATAAGACAAAGCTATGGTTCCTGTTTTCTATTTCTATTTTATTTTCAATGATTGGGATATGTCTGTGGGAAGGTGCTGTATCCACAGGAGTATAATGCTTGCAGAGGAAAGGAGACTGTGTCAGATTCCCTGAAGCTAGGGTCACAGATGGTTGTGAGCTGCCTGATGTGGATGCTTGGACTCTAACTTAGCTCCTCTGTAAAACCATTTATTGTGCCATCTCTCCACTATCCGGTTATGATTCATTGTTTTTAGATTGGCTTACTTCATTCTATACTTATGGATATTTGACAGCATGTAAGTAAGTGCATCACATGCATGATTTTGGTGCTTGGAGTCAACAGAAGAGGGCGTCAGATACTCAACTGCTGAGCTACCATTCTAGCCCTTAAGCTGCTGTTCCTAACAAGAAGGGTTCAGAGTCATGGCAAAGACTATCAAAGATGTAAAATACATGAGATTGTTGCTTGTTCTGTGGATGTCTTTGGACTTTGCTCCCACATCTACAGATGTTTTTTGGTGTAAATATCCCTCTCCTGTTGCTCATGCCTTACCTTCCCTGCTGCCTGGCATTCCTTATGGATGGAAGGGAATGATGTGAGGCTGAACAGACAGGCGATAGTTTATTCATTCCTCCCTTGGCTCCCCTGCAATTTAGAGCCTTAAGATATAGACTTTCTCATTAAGCAAGAACCTTTAATGTGACAAGTGAACTGATTGGTAAAGCCTTAATGGGTTCAGCCTCCAAAACATAATGCCCAGGATCCTCAAGACAACACTGCATCTCCAGTTCCCTGTTCCTCTCTGCTTTCTGCTTGATTCAGGTTCCTCTTATTCATTTTCCCCTGGGTATAAGAATAAGAATTGATCCTTTCTCCCAGAAGCAGTTTTCTCATCTCAGTCTTTGAGGCCAAACTGTATCAGCTCAACTTTCTTCTGTCATTTCACAGAAGGCAACAAGAAAGAAATGTGGAAGAGACAGAGGACATGTCTGGTGTCTCCACTCCCAGAGTTTTTAGGACATTTAGACTGCCCCCACCCCCAAAAACTATTAAAGATGTTCTCAGTAAAGATTGAAGCATTTGATGAGAGAGTCTTTAATAAACGAGACAGCATAATTCTTTGAAATGAGATTTCTTTTGAAGAAGTACTCTTTCATGTCCTATGCAAATAAAATCTACTTTTTGGTTTTTAAGAAAGAGAGGAACTCATATTAATCGTCTGTTCAGTGCCAAGCATACAACTCAGAGATTTGCATAAATAGCTATCATTTCAATTTTCTCAACAACCATAATAATAAGTTTGGCAACATTTATCCAGCTCTAATTATGTGTCAAGACCTCTGTTAATAATTTACTCGAGTTGTCTAATTACAGCCTCCCAACCACACATAATATAGGTACTCTCAAATTATCTTTGTTTTATAGATACAGATGAAACATACAAAGAAGTTAATCACCTTGCCCATGAAAATATAATTAGTGAGACAAGTCTGGAGTTTCTCCTCAGGGCCAATTGGGTCTGTGTCCAAACACACAGGTAATATGGTGATTTTTGGGCTTTGTAGAATGCTTGCTAATGATACTGGTTCAAGTGTACTGTCTGAAAGCACAGCTTGAGAACAGTACAATGCAACATGAAAAATGAGCCTCTCTTGGTTGTTAATTCAAATCCCTTGATCCAGATTGTCATAGTGTCATTTCTGTTCCTGTGGTACAATATCCTTACAAAAAAATCTTACAGGGGAAGGGTACTGTTTCTCTTTACCGTTCTATGTTAGTCTTTCAGTGAAGGATATCAAGAAAGGAACTTGAGATAACTTGTCACATCATATCCACAGTCAAGAAGAGAGAGAAATAAATTCTAGCTTGTTTGTTTGATTGTGCTCAGCTTTGATTTCTTTTTCCACTCCTATACAGTTTAGAGCCCCAGCCTAGGGAATGGGGCATCTCATCCTAAGCTAGGTCTTCCCACACAAGTTAATTCAATTAAGACAATCTCCCATTGACACATTCAAAGGCTGTGTTAGTCACTGCTCTATTGCTGTTAAGAGACACAATGACTAGGGCAGTTCTTATAAAGGAACATATTTAATTGTACCTGGCTTACAGTTTCAGAGGTTTAGTGCATCATCATCATGGTAAGAAGCATGGTTGTATGTAGGCAGACATGGTGAATTACCACACAGGCCAACCCAATACAAAAGTCTCTCACTGAGATTTCTTCCCAGGTGATTCTACATTGTGTCAAATTGACAAAGCTGAGCCTTGTATACATACTTTTCACTAATCGAGATTAGGACACTATTTCCAACTATTTATAAAATGACCTTAAACATACATTTGTGGTTTTGTACTATGTATTTATGCAAAGAAATGATCTCAGAATCAACGGTTGCAAAATGAAATCTTCATCAACTGTGAAGAATGTTGAAGACATGTGTTGAACAAATGTTCAAACAAGAGTTAATTCTTTATGAGAAAATATAAAGCAATGCATATAATTAGTATGCAAATTTAGTCTTTAATCAATAGTAAAATTGTATGTATACTAAAGAATTGTTTTAAAATACATTTATTTTTTAATTTATCATTAGGAAATATTTGTATGCCTATTGTTTATACCTATATATTCACAGTAATACATTAAATTAACAGTCAAGAAATGATCAAAAGTGGCAAGAGTTCAAGAGACCTGGATCAGCCTTGAAGTCAGATTTATACAAGTAACATTATATGGACTGAGCAAGTTGTATTTAGAAGTGTGAGTGTGCGTGTGTGTGTGTGTGTGTGTGTGTATGTGTGTGTGTGCATGTGTGTATGTGTGTGTTACATCAATTAAAGAAAAGGGGCTATGAATTCAATACATAGCAAGGAAGTGCATTTGAAGAGTTTGAGAAAGTAAAGGGAAAATGGGAAATGATACATTTCAAAAAATAAAAAATATGTTTATTTTAAAATTGAAAAAAGAAGCTGTCTTAGTTAGGGTTTCCATTGCCGTGAAGAGACACCATGACCACAGCAACTTTTATACAGGAAAACATTTAATTGGGGCTGGCTTATAGTTTCAGAGGTTTAATCTATTACCATCATGGCAGGAAGCATGGAATCATGATGCTAGAGGAGCAGAGAGGTCTACATCTTGATCTTCAAGCAGCAGGAGAGTGTCCCATTCTGATCATTGCTTGAACATATATGACCTTAAAACCTCCCCACAATGACACACTTCCCCAAGAAGGCAACACCTCCTAATAGTACCCCTCCCTAGTAGGCCAAGCATTCAAACATATGATCCTATGGAGACCACCTATATTCAATCCACTACAGAAAACATAATCTAGACTGGCCACAGTGAGGTTTGCACAGAGATTGGGAATTGCAAAATGCAGATGAGAAGGTTAAAAACACTCAGAGTTGATAATAAAGCCATATAAAATTATGGCAACTCACTACATACATTTATTCACTGCAGATGTTACTGTAGAGAAAGGATGAAGTAACTGGTATTGGTATCCAAGATGGGGATTTTGATTTGATGTCGTCACAAAAAAAGAAAGAAAAGAAAGAAAGGAAAGGGAAAGGGAAAGGGAAAGGGAAAGGGAAAGGGAAGGGAAGGGAAAGGGAAAGGGAAAGGGAAAGGGAAAGGGAAGGGAAAGAAAGGGAAAGGAAAAGGAAAAGGAAAAGGAAAAGGAAAAGGAAAAGGAAAGGAAAGGAAAGGAAAAAGGAAAGAAAAGAAAAGAAAAGAAAAGAAAAGAAAAGAAAAGAAAAGAAAAGAGATTTCAATGTGTAGTTTTCATCTATCTTAGGAGACTGAATATCTAAGACCTGCCTAAATGAGGCAGGATATTGCTTCCTAGAGAAAACATCTATCAGAGTCCTGTGGGTGTCCAGATAAACTAATGCTGTGGATTCTTAAAGCAAATGGTAAAGTACAGAACATTCCACTCTCCCTGTGCTTACTTTTGTTTTTAATGTTTACTCCTCTTTCTCCTTATATACATAGATCTCTCTCTGTCTCTGTCTCTGTCTCTCTCTTTTGCTTGCTCTCTCTCTCTCCCTCTCTCTGTGTGTACACCATGTATATGTAGGTACATGTGAAAGGCAGAAGAAGGTAGCAGGTCTGCTGGAGCTGTCCTTACAGATGTTCTGAACCACTGTCTCTAGCATTCTTACTTTATTTTTAATGTTATTATTTATTATTGTTATTAAATTATTTTATTTAGTTACATTCCAAATGTCACCCCCTTTCTGCTCAACCCTCCTAGAATTATTCACCCCATTGCCGCTCCTCTTTGCCTCTGAGAGGATGTTCCACACCCACCGCCACCTCACCCCCACCCCAGCATCCCCCTTCCATGGAGCATAAAGGCTTTATAGGATTAGGCACATCGTCTCCCACTGAGTCCAGACAAAGCACCCTGCTACATATATGTGCTGAGGCCTTGAACTAGCCCATGTGTGCTCTTTGATTGGTGGCTTAGTCTCTGGGAGCTCCCAGTGGTACAGGTTAGTTGATATTGCCATCCCCTTCAGCTCCTTCGATCCTTCCCCTAACTCTTCCATAGAGGTGCCTGACAGCAGTTCTAATGTTCTTATAGTGACAAAAAGTGTTCTTAACTGCTCTGATGGAGCCACTTCTGTACCCCCATATCACTTTTCTATTAAAATTAATGGCATTATTTTAAAATATTAATAAATAATGGACCATGTTGCATATATGTATACTATTTATAAGATTGTACCTGGGCTCATAGAATATCAGTGCAGTGGAGAGCTCCAGAATTTCCAAGTACTTTCAATGGGTAATATCTTATACAACCTGCTATCAGTATGTGCAAACCTCAAAGTAAACAGTTTAGTAAGGTTTGCTATCTTTGCAGAGAAGTCCAGAATGATGCACGCCAAGATGCCCAAGAGAGATCTATGCAAAAATCCCAAGAGAGTGGGTATACCCACAGCCAGATATAGTCCACATACAGATATGTGGAGCATCACATCTCAGATAATCACAGGAACTAAAGGGAGAAAGTATAAAGTTATTTCAAATGAAACTTAAGGAATGCCAAACAGGAAAAGTTTAACTAATTCTCTTGTGTCATTAAGTGTAATATCCCCATTGGTGTGTATATGTAAATTAAGGTACATAGGTACATGTTTGATGCTATTCTTATTGTGTTTGGTTCTTTTTAAATAAATCTATGCATGGTATGCCAATATTTTGTTTCATTTTCCCTTCTTTTTACCAAAACAATCTCATTCCTCTCCTTTCTTTTTATTTGCACTACTAAATGAGTAATGTCATATATTTGGGTATGATGGACTTTCCAGTCCATTCAAATTATCTCTCATTACCCCATTTCCACAGTGGCTACCAAGTCTAACCCTAATTTCAATCCATTGTTATTTTTCATTATTGTGTTACTTATTGCTTCATACAATGAGCCTGACTTTTTCAATAAAATGCTCAACCCCAGACATACACATACCTTTATCTGTCCATATATCAAAAGAGGTCATTACATACATTGAGACAATTGTAGAATAGTTGCATTAGGTAATTAACAAAGTATGGTATCCATCCAAGATAACACATTTTAAAAATATTTCATGATGCATGAGAGTGTTCTGTGTGGCTACGTACTTGTGTATAAAGGTGCCCATGAAAGCTAGAAAAAGGCAACAGACACCCTAGAGCTGAAGCAACAAACAGGTGTGAGTTGTCCTAAATGTGCACTGGGTAGCTGACTCAAGTCCTGTTTAAGAACAGGAATCATTATTATTTTTTATATTTATACTTATATTTATATTATATTTATATTGAAAATGTATTCTCTCATATGAGGTATTCCAACCACAGTCTCCCCTCCCTCCACACCTCTGAGCTCCCCATAATTCATTCTCTTTTCCAATCAACTCTGTCTGTATTTTCTCTTCAGGAGAGAGCAAGCCACCAACAGATGACAGCCAAACAGGACAGATATTAGCTATTGACTGGAGCATCTCTCCAGTTTTTAAGTTAACACATTTTTGACAAATAATTATTTGTAACTATTTCAAGTACTGATGTGATGAATATTCTTGCCCATTTGTGCATATCTTTGTTAAAACATGGCATTTTTAGATTCCATATCAAATACTTAATATATGAATATTTAATTCTGCTATTCCTTCAAATAACACTCTAAATAACTGTCTGCTTTAACTTTATAATTCGTTTTCTTAGTGTTCTCATTAGAGTCTGATTTTATCCGACTTCAACCTTTTTACTAATGAATTTTGTCCTTGGGAACAGTTTCATACATGTGGAAAATGCCTTCGATCACTCTCATTATACTATCTGATCTTCCTGTCACCTTTGTCTAGTCTTCCTCCTCCTCACAAATCTCTCCCTTACACGTTTGTCCATTTTGTTTTGTGAATCATTTAACCATAGTATTCTGTGTGACCATAGATTAAGAGCTGTCTTTTGGAGCTTAGTAGGATCAATACTCGGCATACAATTAAAGACATTAATTACCCCTCCCTCATATTCAACAGTGGTAAAGGGGAGGGAGCACCCAGGATCTCATCTACTACTCATGACTGAGTGTAGATAGGATTAACCTTATATGGGCCAAAGCAATGGCATTTGTTGAGTTAATGATTACAGCAGTTTTATTAACCATTGTTTAGAAGATGATCTATCATAGCTCTTAAATTTGTGATATTCAAATGGATATATGGTGGTTGATATTATTGTAATTTGCACATATCTGATAATTATGAGACAGAGAATCTCCTTTGTTGCCCACTAGTCACTTGTCTTTTGTCTCTGGGTATTGTCTAATCTTACTTTGCTAGATCAGTATCTCAGTGTCCATCTTGCTTGTGCTGATTTGCATACTTCCTATACATACTCTAGAACTGTACATATATATATTCATATATACATATATATTACTGTACATATATATACAAATTTTCATGTATGTATATATATATATATGAAAAATTATCTTCTCCCTTTACATTTGTTTGCTAATTAATTGTGTCATCTTCAAATTCAAAAATTATTTGAGTAGTTTTTGCTCCGGGGTAAACTCTTTTCTCTTTCTATATTTTCATCACTTAATATTCTTAGGGTAAACTTCAAGATATAAGAAAATGCTTAGTATTTCCTTTGGTTTGAGCATAATACAAATTTATCTCTCTCTCCGTATTATAAACAGCATCTCCAAATCACTTATCAACCAATTCCTTTCCTGATGGTTCATGCTATCTTTGCTATTCAATAGTACCATTTTGCTTTGTGTGTCTCTGGATTCTCCAGACTATTTATCTTTTTGCTTCTCCATGACCCATTTATATACTGTCTTAATTATACTGTCTTTGTAATATGATATAATATGTCATAATATTGATTGTTCTAGTTTGCTTGTCAGTTGCTGTAATAAAACACTCTGGCCAAAAGCAGCATAAAGAGGAAAGGGTTCACTTGGGTCACAATTTTTAGGTCACAGTCTATCACTGTGAGAATTCAGAGCAAGAACTTAAATAGAAATTAAAAAAAAAAAGGCATGGAGAAGTAATGCTTGCTTTGAAATGACTAAGGTAGCACCATCTATCCTGATTCCATTTTGTGTTTACTTAGACTGTTCTCAGGCCAGAAACTATTCCCACCAACAGTCATGTCTGCCTTGGCAAGATATTTGGGATTCCTATGACCCTGACTATGGTCCAGATATATTAACCCAAATAGTTAATTTTTATGTAAACTAAAGTAATAGAAGAAAAGTATGAGTCAAGAATAATTGTCCTGTTAAGTCTGAAATAGGTACTACATTCTTCCAAAAACAAATGTTGCAGGGTATCCTTACCATCATCTCACATTAATGTAATTGATATTTTTGTGGATTTCCCACACTGTACCCCTGAGTTTTGGCACCAAGATATTCTGAGACTTGAGCCTTCTCTTGATCATCAGCTGAAATTAAAAAATACATAATCTATATTGAATCAGCGTATTGGTCTGTATCTTTCTTGAGTGGATTGTTTCAGCTGTCATGCTTTCTGGCTTTCTTTATGCCTCATTTTCTGCTTTTTTACTTATACAGCCCAGGCCCAAGTGCCTAGCGATGGTACCTCCCAGTATGGGTCTGGCCTTCCCCAACCAATCATTACTCAAGGTAGCTCTGCATAGACAAACCCATCTGACTTCAGCAATTACTTAATTGAGACAGACTAGGATGACCCTAGGCTAGATGTATGAAACTGGTAGCTTGGGTATTGTTCTTTTTGAGAATTCTTTTCCTTCCTCTTTTTAAATTTTATCTTTGTTTAACAGAGATTGTCTAATTCCACCTACCCACTTTCTTAAGTGACAAAGTGTCATCATATTATTAACAGGAAAAACCAAACTGACATATTTTCATTAGTAACTCCTTGTATCCACACTCCCCCCACAAAAAGAAAAGAAAGAAAAGAAAAGAAAAAGAAAAAAAGATATTTCCTTCCATCCTGTGTTTTTAACTTCTTGTATGTTCTTTAGTAATTTGATTTAATTTTATTCATAAAATGCCACACTTACAGTTAATTTTTAAGTGACTTTATTTTATTTTGTCTTCTTTCAAGTGCATTCTGTAACCAGTAATTGACTCTGCTCAGCAGGTAAAAGGCACTACTCATCAAGACAGGCAACCTGAGTTTGAACTCCCAGGATTCACATGACAGAAGAGGAGAACTCTTCCATCATGCAAGTTGTCCTCTGACCTCCATAAATGTGCTGTACTGTGCACATATTCACACACACACACACACAGACACACACACACTCACAGAGAGAGAGAGAGAGAGAGAGAGAGAGAGAGAGAGAGAGAGAGAGAGAATAATAAACAAATGTAAAAATTAGGTTTTAATTACGAATTTGATAGTTTTTAATCTAATAACCTTTTACCTAATTTTTCTAACATTGTTGGCTCTTTTTAGTTTCTATATAAAAGATCATAATATATGTGAAATAAACATTTTCCTTCCTTTCTGGCTGGCTGTCAAGTGACAGGAGGCTCTAATTACATTGAATGAAACTTCCAGCTATTAGTGACAATAAAAGACTTGATGTATTCCCAAGTTAAGCGAATGCCTCTAAACTTTCTTTAGCACATTTCTTACATTTTTTGGTTTGTTTGTAAATGACTTTTACAGGCTAGAATGTTGACTGTTAAATTTTTTTAAGTGCTTTCATTTTAAATCCAATATGACTTGCAACATACACACTGCATAATATACTTCCCCTAAGCTTACCTAGAATACCTTTAAGTATTCTTTCATAAATTCTCCCAAGCACAGGGTAACAGAAAAGTACTCAGAGACAAGATATTTCTTCTCTTCTACATAATGTTAGATAAAGCCAGCCTTTGACCATGCAGTTTCTGGATCTGCTCCACATGAGATATAGAAGGATAAGGAGAGGTCTACAGACACATGCTCTAGTTGAATTTTAGAAGAGAACATTTATTTTATTTTAATTTTATCTAAAGAGATGTTTAAAAAGAAAATAAGAAATTTGGACAGTTCATGTCAGCATAGCCTGAAAAAGAGAGGGGAAGGGCTCAAAGCCCATTGGCTAAGACTTCCAAAAGAGTCTTTTCAGAATTCCTAGCCATCTGTTAATGGCTTTCATTTTTTTTTTTACATTTATTTAGTTATTTAACTTGTGTTGTGGATGCATGAATGGGATGAACATGCAAGTCAGAGGACATTTTGCAGAAGTGAGTATCCCTCCCACCTCATAGGTTTCTGGCTGTTAGACAGTAAGCCCTTTTAACCACTGAGCCACATGGTGGCACGCAATATCTTTCTGTTTTACAGATAAAGTGGAAGAAATTGTTTTCATTTACTTCTAGTGTTCAGTCTCTGTGTTTCTTTTAAAATGATTACTTGAGCAAAACTGGTACACCAATGCCTCAATTTTAGATAACACACACTTTAACTTGAGCAGTTTTGATTTCTCTACTAGTTAAGTTTGAGGAATGAAGCAAGCAGAGAATCTAGAATTTGGATTTGTGCATTCTGTGGAAAAGTTCTTCATCAGTCTGTTCCCATTACCAGCCACTTATGTAAAACTGGTCCCAACTTGGCTGTGGTTGCAGAACGAAGTTAATAGAAACCATTTCCATGGGATTCTTTGGTGTTGATATTCTGTAATTGCCTCTCAGAGTTGGTCAGAAAGCAAACTAGTAACAGAGGATATCAATTTCTTGCACTCACGTAAAAGAATGCCTCAGCCTCCCTTTAGTAGTTAAAAAGAATCAGCAACTTCTCTGGACTGAAGAAAATGACTCAGAGAGTAAAGTGCTTATCCTGCAAGCAGAAGGACAATTGACTGTCAGAATTCATGTTTTAAAAGGTCAGGAACCACCGAGTCTGTGCTTGCAATTTCATTGCAGGGGAAGAAGGTGGATCTCCATGGCTCCTTCACCATACAGCCTACAGTAGTTGGAGAATTGTTGGCAAACAGGAGACCTTGAATCAAAGGTAGAAAGAAACAAAGGCAGTGATTGAGAAACAACACTCAAGATTACCCTTTGTTCCCCGTATATATGTGCAGCCACACACAAATCAATGTCCCACACACACACCAGCAACTTCAACATTGAGCAAAAAGTTGAAGTTGCAACTTTTCTTCTTAGCTGCTTTAGAATGCTGTCTTCTGAAAGATAAAAGATGGAATATAGATTTTAGTAAGCAATAACTCAGGAGTGTCAGAGGGAAGGAGTAGCAAGTGGAAGGTTTTTTTTTACTTAACTATTTATTTATTTATTTATTTATACATTTTTTATTGGAACTTTTATTTACATTTCAGGTGTTTTCCCCTTACCCCTTTCCCCCCCCCTCCCAGGAACTTCCTATCCCTTCCCCCCTCCTCCTGCCTCTATGATGAGTGTACCCACACCCACCCTCCCCAGAACCTCACCTCCCCACCCTCGAATACCACCGCCCACATTGTCCAGCCTTCATGGGACCAAGAATCTCTTCTCACACTTATATATAGTTCCCTTGCATATATAGATGGAGCTATGGGTCCCTCCCTAAGGCTCCCAGGCTGGTGGTTTAGACCTGGGGGCTCTGGTTGGTTGGTATTGTTGCTCTCCTCATGGGGTCCTGTACCCTTTCTACTCCTTCAGTCTTCATCTATCTTCTCTGTTGGGAACCCCATGTGGAAGTTTATGAGTGGCCTAGCCATTGAGATCTTTAAGACATATTAAACTAGAAGGATTCGTGTGTGTCTTTAATTTGGGAACTCAGAACGTTGGGGAACATTTGCTGCTGCTGCTGCTGCTGCTGGCTGCTGCTAGCTGCTGCTACTCCACTGCTGTCATCAAAACTACCAGGACACATAGAGCAGATTAATCACCTACAGCAACATGATTCCCTAGGAAAATTATTTTTAAATGCATCTGGATCACCTAAGGTAGATGCTGAAATCTATATAGTAGATGAATCCTATGGTAAATCAAGTGTTTCACACTCAGTTTAAATAATGTCTTGACCTTCATCCAAAGGGCAAAGCATTCAACCAAATATTTGTCACTCATTATTTTAATATCCCTGCAAAGATGGGCTGTATGAATCAGACTTCAGTCTTATCAGAAAGGTAAGACAACAAGGGTATGTTTTATTCTGATGGATTTTTCAAGTTTAATCCTATCACTTTTATTTAACCATGCTCCTTTCTAAGAAAAAAATAAAAAATAAACCCTAGCTGGCTTTTTTTAAATGATTTATTTATTTTATGTATGTAAGTACACAGCTCTCTTTTCAGACACACCAGAAGAGGGCACTGGATCCCATTGCAGATTGTTATTAGCCACCATGTAGTAGCTGGGAATTGAACTCAGGACCTCTAAGAAGAGCAGTCAGTATACTTAACCACTGAGCAATCTCTCCAGCCCCCCACCTGGCTTTTAAATACCTAAGTACAACTAGTAGTAAGGTTTTTCTCCTTGTAATTAGTGATTTGCATAGAGCAATTAATTAGATTATAGAGTTAGTCGTGTTTTTCCTCATCAAGAATCTAAAGAACCAAAATGCTGATGTCTAAAAAAATAAAATTACTTTACTGACTTTGATTAATTAATTATAAACTATCCTCAGGCCCTCACTACACAGAGCACTCTGTGGACTCACTTCCTTTCTACATTATGTAATGGGACAAACTTCAGGTATGGGTATAATTGCTTCAGAGCAGAGTTACTGGCATGGCAGTTGGGATTCCACAGTTCTGAGATACTTTTTTTCCTCAAACAAGGTAGTTCAATCACATGCCACAATAGGCGATGCATTTCACTTATATAAATAACCTCTTTACTAATCTTGGCTTTCTGTTGTGGTCTGGACAGCCAATGGCAAATTCTTGCATAATGAGATACTAGATCACCAACCTCTTCACTTCCTCTTCAAAAGAAATCAACCTCTCAGTGAGGGCTCAGCTTTAAATGGATGTCTTTATGGGTTCCCTGCTATGCCCAGGCTTAGGGAACATCTAGAAAGAAAAAGTGGAAAGACAAGCCAGGAAATGAGATGTGTTAGGAAGTGCCATCTTTTCAACATGTTGTGGCTGTTATACTCATGAACTGGTAACAGCTGGAATTACCTTCACAAGACCACGCCACCCATAATGCGTACATAGATTGGGGTGGAGTTCATGAAGTCTCACCAACATCATAACAATGGCTGTCGACTGATAGTTGATAGGAGAGGAAGAAACATTCTTCTATGAGCATAGCGTCCCACTGTTAAGTACTCTATGCTCCAGTGAATAGACCAACTCCTATGGACATAGGGACAACACTAATTAGACTTTTTGGATTGCTACAAGGAGAAAGAGGTGGGAGAGGACAATGGCATGAAGTTGGAAGTGGTACATATTGGGGTGGGATATCCAGGGAAGATAGTGGCATAAAATGGGGTTGAATATTATCATCCTTAATTGTATGCACATATTTGTAAATAATATGTTTTAATAAAATGTAGTCAACTGCTGCTTTGTGACACAGAGTGTCCCAGAGGGTGGCTCAGCCTAAAAGTGATAGCACACACTATGGGGTAATGTAGAGTGGGATCAGAATATGGACAGCCACAGAGAAAAGAGTCTCTCACAGGTGTCCCTGGAGTTGAGAGTGTTTTTATTCAATGGAAGAAAGTCGAAATGCCCCTCATTGTTTGAATCAGTTGACTTGAACTTTCAGCTCTGGATAATGATGGCATCTTAACTGTGCCCTGCTGCTTTGTAGGACTCTTGCTGGCAGGACATAAGGTAATGACTCTTAAACAGATTAAAACTGGAGCATTCTGTTTTTACCAAGTCTAAATGAGAGAAAGCTGCCAGGCAGATATATGTGGTAGTCTGTAACCAGGGTCAGGACAGTGCCACTGTGGAGTTTTAAGTAGCAACAGAAGCTTGGCAAAGAGGGAATGGGAATAGCTGGCTTTGCATGACTTCCTGTACCTTGGCTATAGGGAATATTTATCCTACTTAGGGCACCTGAACTGTCCTAGTGTCCAGTACTTAACCCCAGAGAGTGAAACCTGGTACATAGTTTCTCTAGAATGTGAAGACTCAAGGAAGAACCTAGAGTCTTTTCAAGAAGATGAATTGGCCTGCCTCTAGCAATTACATCACACTTTGTCAAGACAGCACAGCCTAAAAATAATTGTCTGTATTACACCTTATTGATCAAAAGGAGCAATAACTGCCATTTCCCTTTAGACAAGCTTCCTAAGCAAATGGATTTCTCATTTCTATATGTCCAGGAGCTATAGAGAGCAAAGAAATCCCAGACAGTCTTGAACATTAAGTGTACTCACACACACTCAGACACATTCAGTCCCATTAATATAGACATGTATATATACACACACAAACACATACACACAGGAACACACCCACATCCCCATATGTGTGTACATGCACACATACACACACACACACACACACTTTTAGTCATACACACACATGTATACATACACTCACACATACATTCTTATACTCAAACAGCAACTCATTTACATACTCTCCCATACTATACACACATGCTTCTATGCACACATGAGCACAGACTCATACTTACACACACATGTAAAAACATAACTATACCTGCAAATACACTCACATTTATAACCGGACACTCACATGCACATAATTTCATGATTTCTCACACTTACAAACATACATATACATACTCACACAGACTTACCTGCACACGAACATACAGACGCATGTTCATGCTCATTCACACACAGACAAATATACTCACACATCACACTCTGGTGGCAGTTTTCAGTGAAGAACCCTGGATGTCTTTGCTCCCCAATTCACCCCCCATTCTGCCTTCTCTCAAGCAAGGTAGGAGACAGTTCAAGAAAAAGCTACAATGACATAGCCATGAGTGAAGACACCTGAGATACAGATGTTTCCAGTTGGAGAAGTAGGCCAGGACTCATCAGTCTGTCACCAGAGGTGCAATGGAGACACACAAATCGGCTACTCTCAGATAGGTCTGAAATCTCTGCCTTCTGAGCTGTTTTAGAGTGCTATCTTCTGAAAGATAAAGGATGGTCTCTTTTTTATTGGAAGATGAAGATAAGAGATTAGTTCAGACCCTCCTAATATCTCCCTGAGATTCAGAGAGCCTCAAAAGGTAAGTGCACCTGAGAGATAGGAGGAGGTGTATCGATGCGATGCGGAAGAAATATCAAGGCTGCTTTCTCCCAAAGCTTCCCAAGGCTCAGATCTTACAGACAGTGGAATTACCTTTTTAAGCCATTTGAAAGAAATCTTCTCTTAGAATAATCATTCAAATTGAACTGCCTGAAAGCAAAGACAGGGCAAACTGTAACTGCAGAGAATCTACATAAGAATGAGTACCTTTACTTTCACCGTGATCTTCAAAGAACATTTCAGAGTTTGATGTGCTGCTAGGTGGGACTGATATGCAAAAAATTAGGGCTCCTAAATTCTTTTCTCTATGTAACTTACAAAACAAGATAGTCATTGTCCTAAGGAAAATCAATCAGGAAAAACTCCTAGATACAATGTCCCTGCTCAATGGTGGCTGTGTTAGCAGTGGAATAGTGCTATGCAACATGCACCATGGCCAGGTCATAAGGTTTCTTTTAATTGGATTTTTTTATTTATTTACATTTCAAATGTTATCCCCTTTCCCGGTATCCCCTCTGCAAAACCCTCTCCCATCCTCCACTCCCCCTGCTTCTATGAAGGTGCTCACCCACCCACTCCCACCTCACTGCCCTGTTATTCCACTACATTGGGGCATCCAGCCTTCACAGGACCAAGGGCCTCTCTTCCTATTGATGCTCAACAAGGCCATCCTCTGCTACATATGAGGCTGGAGCCATGAGTCCCTCCATATGTACTCTTTGGTTGGTGGTTTACTTCCTGGGAGCTCTGGGGAGTCTGGTTGGTTGATATTGTTGTTCTTCCTATGGGGTTGCAAACCCTTTCAGCTCCTTCAGTCCTTTCTCTAACTCCTCCATTGGGGACCCTGTGCTCAGTCCAGTGCTTGGCTGTGAGTATCCGCATCTATATTTGTCAGGCTCTGGCAAAGCCTCTCAGGAGACAGCTATATCAGGCTCCTGTCAGCAAACACTTCTAGGCATCTGCAATAAGGAAAGGCCATCGAGAGACTGTCCCACCTGGGGATCCATCACATATACAGACACTAAAACCAGGTCGTAAGTTAATTGTCACAGCAATGCCATACCCTCCAGGTAAGGAAATTCCCGAGGCCCCTAGTTGTCCTCTGGCTTCTATTGCATCACATAGGATTTTTGTTGGTTTGTTTGTTTTTGTTTTGCTTTGTATGTTTGTTTGCTTATTTTTCTCAGGAGTTTTGCCCTGACTAGCACAGTAGCTTCCAGGACTGCAGCCATGTGGCTTATGAAGTCTGCTTATAAAGTTTCCTCTTTTCTCCTTTTTATTTCTGTTCAAAAAATTCTGTGGCAAATTCTTTGGACTCCCTTACTCTATCTGTGAAGTTCTCTTCCCCATCATGATCTGGCTTGTCCACCAGGAAGTTGTCCTCTATACTGCTTACTTCAAAACTGACATGGCTCCCCAATCTTCTTCTTCTCCATTCTTCACTGTGCAGCTGCCCATGTTTACAGTCTAAATGCCTGGAGTTTTCTCTTTTAAACTGAAAATTGTCCTTTAGGTCCATTTGAATCCTGTTTTATATTCTTTTAATAATAAAGCCAACAGGAAACCTTATTTGCCTGGTACCACTGGCAGACACAGACTCTTTCATTGGCACTCAGAATTGAAAAGTCAAAACTCAGTCTGAATGAGTAAAATAAACATAAAATAAAAGCCACGTGTGGGAGAGAGTATATCTCTTCCTATGGACTTTCCTCTGAGTTTCTGTCTAACTGAGGACAGTACTAATGAGATATCACCAATTCTGGAAAAGAAACTTAAAGGATTATATTTTTTTAAGCACATTGTCATATGGCACAAAGAATGTGAAGATGGCTGGAGAGGTACAGTTTGCCAGATGACCCCGTGAAGCTGCACACACCAAAGCCAGCCCAGTCTGTCTTCTTGACATTTGTTTTGGGATTTTTTGTTTTTGCTTTTGTTTTTGGTTTTTGGTTTTTCTGCATTTTTGTTCCTGCTTTTTCTATTTTCAGTCCATATGCTCTTGAACACTGACTGAATTCTCAGCTTGTTCTATGAAAATTAAGTCAAATCTCAAAACTTTTTTCCATTTGCAACATGACTGTGTATATAAGCTAGCTGTGGGAAAGTATGGATCACTGATCATGGAGATATTTCAAAAATCACACAGTAAAGAAGACATGGGATTTATGAAATCATTTCTACAGTGAAGAATAAAGGTTTGCTGATGCTCTGGGCATTTCTCTTTCAGAAATTGATTTACCACCCGTGTAAAATGAAAAAAAAAAAGCTTATTTTCTTTTCAACAAGTTTTGAGATGTTTGCTCTGCACAAAAGCAAGCCAACATAAAATAAGAGCTTAAAACTAAAATAACACCAGAATATTTAAAGAAATGCAGAGACAAAAATTAAGAATGGATGCTTTAAATGCATCTGTTCTTTGGTTTTAACACAGAAAGAAAAATTTCTGAATCGAATGGCTTTTGGAAAAGGGAACTAGACACAACCAAATAATAAAGTCTGCACACAGTAGGTCTCCTGATAATAGTGATCACAGCCAGTGAAACACGTGCAATCAAACAAGTGTGTGGACTTAAACTGAGACTATTCATCTGATTATAGGCAGACCATAACACTGGCTGGTACAGCGTTCAAATTCAGTCAATAAGACATGAGTCCCTCACAAATCCACAGAAAGTAGGTAAAAATACTTTCTTAATCCACCCCCAAAGGAAAGAACTTAGCTTGGCTGCAGTTCTGCCTTCAGTGGATCTTACATTTTTATGTGTATAATACAGAAAGAGATTGTGACAGACTCAAAGCATTTCTCCTAAGAATTTTTCTGGCAATGCTACCTAAATATATTCCTGAAACTCATGGAAGTGTTAAGATTAAGACTTTAACATGGCTGGAGAGATGGTGAAAATCTACTCATATATTTTTTTTTAAATATCAAAACCATCTTGTCTATACTAACTAAATTAAACACAAAATTATATCTGAGTTATAATATAGTGTTGAAAATGATTGGTGGGCTGGATATGTAATTCACTGGTAGAACCGTTCCCAAGGTAAAATGAAAAATGTGTAGGAGTGAAATTAAATCTCAGGTGTGATTTTTTTTTTTAAAAGAATAAGGTAACATTAAACAATAAGGATGCAGTAACTTGTTCGTGAAACTAAACTAGCCTAGCTGAGTAGGCAAGGAGCCCCACCCTAAAGCATCACATTTTCTTTCTTTGCTATGGAGGAAAGTTGCACACTATCAGAAAATGAACAGGATTTGAAGATGCAAAAAGAGTCACAGTGGAATTTGAGACAAGAGAGATAGCAAAGTATTGCTTAGGGTCCTTTTACTTTCAGTTAGAGTACAGACATTCTGAGGGTGGGTCACATTGGAGAGATAAAAATCAAGCAAACTATAGGTAGCAATGTTGGATGCAGTCTGAGGTGATATAAATTCACAAAGTGATGAAGGAAGGGAGAAGACAACAGTGGGAGAGACAGAGTGTGAGGGAGGAAAGGATTGCTGGAGTTGGAATGCATAAGTAAAGGCTTACTAAAGGAAAGCTATTGCCTTCTGGCCATGAGGATGGAAATCTGAGGCCTGGTGGAGACTTAACATTCCATTAGAGAAGGCTGATCACCCAGCCAAAGACCACCTGTCAGGTACCAGGGCTACTCCCAGGAAGGTGCCTTACATCATGCCATAATAGAGAGATGGGTGGAATAATTGCCCCTATATTGAGATACTGCACTGTCTCTTTTCAGAATTCCCACACCCCTTTTCCCAGTTCCTGCAAGCTTTCATGGGGTTCTGTTGAGTCTGCCCACATTTCTGAGCTCTATGTAGAAAGTTGTGGCTTTTAATTTATTTTCTCTTCGTTTTGAATGCTAGCCAGAACTTAAATATGCTTTCTCTGGTACTTTGGGTTTCCTTACTTCTGTTCTAAAGTTATGCATCCACTACATAGCAGCATATTCATCCTGGGTCTGACCCGTATGCCTGTTTAACTCAATCTGCATGAGATTTTTTTTTTTTTTAATTCTCCTTCCAAGCTTTATTCTCCCACTCCAGGCAGCTGCCAAAATTTACAGCTTGTCCGCCTTGGGGTTTGTCTTTCAAACTCTAATAAAATTGTCTTCAAGTTTCCACTTGAGTCTGTTCTTGAATTGTTTTATTAATTAGACTAAGAATATTAGGAGGGCACCCAGATTTCCCCAGTATCATCTGGCCAACAGGAAGGAACTCCCCAAATTTCTGATAACAGAACACTAGGATCACATGTCTGGCAGTGGTTATTTACCAAAAACCTGCAATATATGCACGAACAGAAAGAGGTTTATTTACACTTTGAGCCAGAAATAGGAAGAAAATATTTCTCCTCATTCTGCTTTGCCTACAGCAGTGTTACAATTTATGGAAAGGTGAAAGACATGCTAAGAAATATGCATATGTAGATTTAGCTGTGAGACACTTTAGGACTTTTTTCTGAGAGTTGTTTTTTCTTCTGGTTGTTCTGCCTCCAGATTCCATCTTCTGGGACTAAAAAGTATTTGGAGATATCTTAATATTTCAGGATCCCTCTCATGTTGTTCTAGAATATGAAAAAATATGTACAGTGATGGGAAGACAGGGAAGGTAGAAGCGATGTAAACAAAAACAAGAAGTGTTTCAGGTTTGGAGTTCAAGCCTGACACTGATGTGAACTGTACTCAGGGGTAAGAGATTTATTACGAGGGTTATTAATAGGATGGGCAGCATCACGGTAGAGGCAGCGAGAGGACTTCTGTCCCTTGTGGAAGACAGTGAGTCACTCCTGATAAGTTTCAGAGGCAGTGGGAAGGTTATTCTCCTTCTTGTTGAAAAACAATTCTCAGTATAAACTTGCAGTCATACCATCTCTGAGTTCTTTGACGTAGAAGGAGCTTTGCATTTCAGAAAAAAAAAAGTATGACCTTGAGGATAGGAAGGGGGTGTTGGAAGGAAAGGCACAGTTAGTTAGTGTATGTTATCTCATGGTTTACCACCTGTAGTCTTTTCCCACACCAGATCAGCAACTGGTTTGAGTACTAACTGGAGGAAGGCAGCATAGAAAGAGAAAAGAAATTGAAAAAAGAATATGTTAAGATGCTTGCAGACTTCGTCAAGAAGGTGATGGCTTGGCAAGTTTTGTATGGTAAAATTTGATCAGATAAACAGAGAAGAGATAAAATAATATAAACCATTGTCTTCTTCAGGCTTTAAAACTTTGGAGGATGAAAATGTAGCCTGTGTTGGCTCCAGCCATTAATCCTATCACTCAGCCAGAGGCCGAGGCAGGCAGATCTCTGGAGTGTGCCTTCCACTGGTGTTTTTGAGATGTGATAAGACTGTTGCTTCATGCTACTGAACATCTGCCTTCATATCCACATTTGTGGCTTTAACCTTGCCACTAATTCCACATGCATCAATTCCTCTGTACTCAGAATTCACTTCCCTTACTATTGTCAAAAACTGTGACTGGCCCTAGGAAAGGTCCTAAGTTTCTGAATCAAGCTTTAAAATTATCATCTCAGGCTGGAAAATGCTCTGCAGGAACACTTTGAGCAAACCTGTCTAGGCTGATGCATATGCAGGTGTGTGATTGAATTAAAATGGAAAACATTGTGTTCATGGAGTAGCTCAACAATGGATCTGCTTCACTGAATGTACTGGGGTGGTTTGTAAAACGTCTTCTTTGCAACTGAAAGATTTCTCTCTACCATTTGAACATCTAGTGACCCTAGATCAGTTACCCAGACCCCTTAATCTCAAGTTCCTCTTCTGTGAACAGCCAAGTTCATTGACTGAACAAGTACTTAGTAAAGGCATCTTCTATACCCAGTATTTAGGAAATAACAAGTCAAATTAGAAAGAGTCTGTATCCATATGGAGCATAGATTTTGGTGGAGAAAAACAAAACACAATCACTTTATTTGATATTTACAAGCTGTGATAAGTGCTACTAAAAATAAAGGAAAGAAATGTCATGGGGTGCTGATTTATTTGAAGAGGAAAAAGAAAAATCTCAGGAGGCGATAATATTCGTGAAGTGGATAAAAAGATTGTGTCCTAGCAGGTGGGATAGATAAATGCATGAGTTTGTGTTGTGCCTGTGAATATCTCCCCATCCTACACCCCCTCCCTCTGTGTGTGTGTGTGTAAGAATGTTCACATGTACCCATGCTAATGTTCTGTGAAGTAAAATTGGAAATAGAAAGAATAGTATTCATAGTATGTCCTGTAAAATGACAGAAAATTATATATCAAAAAAGTAACCTCTATCTAGAGACTAAAGAAGACTATGGTGCAAAAATTGAGTTTTCACAATCTTACATCCTTAGGAAGTAAGAAGGTCTCAGCATTATGAGATAAGTGTGAAGAGAGGACATATTGAACCATTTTCTTCTTTTTTTAGTGTTACATTTATCTTCTTAGCTAGAAGAAGGATGGGTCCATATTCATGGTGGAAAGATTGTAGGAACCCACATCACTATCTGGGCAATGGATGCTTACAGTGTAGCCGCAGGTAATGACAACCATAAAAGACATCATTTGAAAGCAGTGACATCAAAAGAAACTGGTGATGAATTACATACAAGTATGGAAGAAGTATGAAAGCTGATCTTACAATTTCTGCCTCAATATATGGATGGCTGAAGTCAATCATTGTCAAAATATCACAGAATATATTCCAGCCATATCAAGTTTCAATAAAAAAGAACTCTCTTTTAAAAATAGTAGGAGATAATACCATTTTTAGTTAAATATGAATATCTGTGGCCCCAGAACACAATGGCAAAGTGATTCGTTCTGGTTAGTCCAAATACCACAGTTCCAAATCATTATCCCTAATACTTGGATCATGAACAATCATATATTCCTATTGTGGTGAGAGTTGTATTTGGTATCAATTCTTCAAATTCCTGGAAAAGGAATACATTGGCCATAAGCCATGTTGATCATGGGATTCCCTGAGAGTCTTTAAGAGTTGTCATTTAGGAATTCAGAAAGCTTCAGTTAGAGGATATTTGGAAGTCATTTACAAGGACAAGTTATTTGAAGCGTAAGATTTAGGGAGATTATGTAGGCAGAGAGTAAAGTATATGGTGGATCAGGACTGAGCCCTGTAAAATTACAACTGGATAGGAAGTGTTGACAAATGGCACAAGTACTAAGGCAAGCTCTCTGAGGACACCAACAAGGTTATTATCACAGTAACCAAGACAGCAGTGTTTTGAGTAGAGTAAACAGGAATTTAAATGTTGCCAAGAGGTAAAGAGGGAAGACATCTGAGGAAATCTCATTGGAATTGGGCAACAGAGCCAAAAAGAGCCTCGTAGGAATGATCACCCAATCTCAGGGTACTGTTACCATGGATACCTGATGCACATAGCCAATAATGGCAAGATATAGCACTGAAGTTTCAGGCTTGTATCCAACCCAAAGTAGAAGTATATTTTTAAGAGAGTGAATCCTTTTATCATTATGGCCCATTGCAATTTTTAAACTGTCTTTCTAACCTAAGTTGTCATATTTGATAGTAACAGTACGTCTTCTAGATTGCAGGCATACCGTTTTTACTTCACTTATAATGAAACTGTGGTTCACAAAGTTTTAGTGATGTGACAAATGTCACACAGTTAGATCTGGGCAGAGGGCAAAAACCGAGACATCTTGATTTTAACTCCTGCCAAGGAGGCTGGAGAGAGCAGCCCCAGGCTGCCTGATTTATAACAGAGAAAAATCTTTTAAAAGAAAAATAAAGCAATGCCATTCAAGCTGTTACCTGCGGCTTTTCTGCCTTAGAAGACTGAGCTCCTGTGCATAGGAGGTAATTTTATGGGCTCTAGAAAGACTGTCTGTTCCAAGTAAAATGATTTCTAAGAGACCATTGTCATTTGCCATTCCTTTCCCAGGGGCCATCCTAGTCTGCAGGTAGCTATAGGTAGTCACACTTGACATACAACACAGCCAGATTTCTGCGAAAGATCAGTGCTCAATTCTCAATAATAGTTTTAATAGTGCCAAGGCTAAACCAGAGGGTAAGCAAAGGGTAGGACAAAGAAGAGGATGTCTTTTGAGGAAAAGAAGGAGGCCTATCTTATCAAGAGAAAGACTCAGAGTGCTGTAACTGTTATTTTCCATAGACGAAAGAGAAAACAGAATGTATTTTCTATTATTTATATACTTATTAAATACATTTTCTTTTCCCCCTTCATTCGTGCTTCTTTCTTTCATTCTCTCTATCTCTCTCTCTCTCTCTCTCTCTCTCTCTCTCTCTCTCTCTCTCTCTCTGTCTGTCTCTGCCTATCTGTTCCTGTGTATGTGTGTGTATAGGTATGTGTATGTGTGTGTGTACATGTACAAGCATGTATGCTTGAGCACTCATGAATGCATAATGAACATGTGTGACGTTGGTGATAAGAAGGGAAAGGAGAAACAAACAAGGGAAATTGCTTTCCAGTCCTGATAGCAAAGAATGACTATGGAGGCCCTGTGCACTTATCAACAGAGATGATGGAGTCAGAACTAAAGAGGTACATTTATCACCTACTCCAAACACAGATAACAAAGCCTGTTCTTTCCCAGAGAGGTGGTCAGAGTACTGAACAGAGATTAAGAGGAGTTCAGAGAAGCCTATAAAATCCCGTGTTCAGCAACAAAATCAGCAGGCAAAATTGGTGGATATACTAATAGACATCAGAGCTACAGAAAACTGAATAAACAAATGAGAACAAATTCTGAGCACCAGCATTTTGAAAGACTCTTGATAATAAAAAAACACAATTCTTCAAGCTTCAACAAATACATGCGAGTTATTACTATCGACAAATGGTTATCATCATGTTATATGCTGTAAACATTATTTCCTCTTCATAACCCTACAAAAGGGGCTATTATGATTCTCTTTTAGCAGAGGAGAAAACTGAAGCTAGTATTTATCAAGTACTTGGTGAATGATTGTGTCAGGCTCCTAACCTCAAAGACTGCTTATTTCTGCAATTGAGAAACTTATTGTGACTACAACAGCAACCATGATTCAGACCTCGGAACCCTGATGTCTATAAAGACTAGAAAAATTAACACACACTTAAAATGCAGGGTCATCAGAATGATTAACTAGTGGCCAAGGAAACTTTTTCATAGTAGTCCTATTTCCTAACTACACATTTCCAATCAGACCCATCTTTGAACTATCCAGTTTGAAGTAGGCAGTTTCAAAGGGCAGTTCGAAGCATGGTAGATAGAAAACAACAACAACAACAACAACAACATCAAAAACCAGAGATGAATCCATGGAGAATGAAATGCATGAGGTTACGCATACCTACCTGGCTTAAATTGGGACATGTCCACTCTGAGTTTCCTGAGTAACTTTGGCTCCTACACATGGTTAGAACATCTGTCCTTCATCCTGAAATGTTTTCCAGAATGCTTGGACAGCAAGGAGTCTTGAAAGAGAAAGGTAGCATTTCCTTTTGAAGTGACTTCATTCACAATCACCATCCAATATTACACATAAAATGCCTGTTTTGTGGCTAAAGGCTGCCCATTATGAATAATTTGTGTTCTTTGAATACAGGATCTTTTTCTAATGATTCAACCAACAGAGTCTGTCTGCTATCATATGACCCCATTGCATTGTATTGTATTGGGAATAAGAGCTTAGAGGAGCAAACACAAATGATGAGATTTTGGCTATACCAGAACTGGGGATGGATCCACCTGTTCTTCCTCTCCTATTCACAGGTCTTTTGCTTCTGTGAATGAGTACAAAAAGTGGTAAGTTAACTGCTTTGAGAATTATTATAATCATATAATCTCAAACCTGTCATAATTTTTAATGTGTAACTCTTTTTTGTTAAAAAAATATATTTTGTTCTTATTTATGTATGTGTATGTACATGTGTGTATGTCTGTATATGTGCATGTGCTTGAGGTTTGAGGCATCCTATGGTGCTGGAGTTACAAGCAGTTGTGAGTTTCCTGTTGTAGGTTCTGTCACTTTCCCTTGGATACTCTACAAGGACAATACATTTTCTTAACCACTGAGCCATTTCTCCAATCCCTGTATATGTATGTATTAAATATATATCTATTTAAAAGTTTGTTTTATTTTATGTATTTGTGTGTTTTTCCTGCATGGATATTATACTCCTATAGCCCAGAGAGGTCAGAAGAAAGCATCTGATACTCAGGAACTGAGTTACAGATAGTTTTGACCTTCAAGGTGGTTGCTGGAAAATAAACTTGAGTCATCTGGAAGAACAGAACATTCTTTTAACCACTGAGGCATGCCTCCAGACCCTCATAACCATTCTTGACACTCATTAGTCAGGGGGAAACTTACTTAACCTAATTGCAATTTATTTAGCCACCATGCCAAGTGTAGTTAAATGACTCAATAACACTATATGGGACAAAATTCAATAACCTATTTACAGTTCTCCATTCAAGGTACGTCATGTTCTATCAACGAGAGTTTATATTTCCTTGAGAAACAGGCTGGCCTAAAAAGAACAGAGATATAAAAATCAGGAATACAGGGTTTCACTATGAATTTAGGGAGGATTTCTTTGATATCTGAGATAAAATATATTTAAATAAAATGATGCCTCTGGTTGCTGTCTGCTAACTAACTTGAATCTTGTAGTTGAAGTTGAATATATAGATTCAACTACATTGGCGATGATGTCTGGGCAGACTAATGATGCCTGCTATGCTTCCTGACTATAAGTTGAGTGCACGTTCTGCATATTTTCATATTTCCTCCTTCAAACAGGATGTTATCTGTAGCCTCTTCTGTTCTTACTGATTTTGTACCACACATTGTATTCTGTGAAGGAACAACATAGAATTCAAAGATAGAATTGTTTTAGTCATTTTATTTAATTCTCTAAGGGCACATTGACAATTAGTTTATCTTGAGGGTACAAGATCAAGATGTAAGTTCTCAGGTCTCTCTAGTGGCCTCCCTTTGCTCCACCATCATGGAATCTAGCCCTATGAAATCATAAACACCAATTAAATACTGTTCTATAACTTGCCTTGGTCATGGTGTCTTATCATTGCAATAGAAAAATAACTAAAAAAAGTTATTACAGTTAGACATGCTGTATTTGTAAGTACTAAACATTATCAATGTATCTCACTCACAGAGCCTCTCTTTTGTGCATTCTTTTTTTTTATTTAATGATTTATTTATTTAATTTATGTATGGGAATCCACTGTAGTTGTTTTCAGACATACCAGAAGAGGGCGTCAGATGTCGCTACAGATGGTTGTGAGCCATCATGTGGTTGCTGGAAATTGAACTCAGGGCCTCTGGAAGAGTGCTCTTAACCACTGAGCCATCTCTCCAGCCCCTTGTGTATTACTGAGATACAAACTAACTTACAAATGTATCTTCTCTACCTTGAGAACTGCTTATTCATCACTATGTACTTAGAGTGTATTCTAGAGAAAAAGGACAACATAGAAACAAACTCAGTGCTTGCCATACGAACATGAAGATCTGATTTCATTTCTAATTTTAAAAATCAATAAATAGAAAAACAAACAATCAAATAAATATATAAAATAAAGCTTAGCCTAGGCCTAGAGGTAAGGGGGCAACATTATTAGCTATACTGTAGGCAGTGTACAGTTTGCTTTTATTTTGATTTTGTTTTTCTTAACAAAGCATTCCTTACTGGCCTGGAACTCACCAAGCTCCTTAGGCTGGCCGGTCAGGGAGTCCCAGGAAATCTGCTTGTTACTGGTGCCCCAATGATGGGTTTACTAGTTTAATTTTAAAAACAATCTTAGGTTCTTTCAAATGGAAATGGACAAAATGAGTTGTCACAATTTATAGTGACTTTTATATCACGAATATACATGTTGATTTTCTTTATATGGTAAACTTAGTATTAAATTTGAATATTTAGACAAAATCAATGATAAGTAAGTTTCATAATATAGTATTAATGAATTGGTATATGAACATTGTGGTAAATTAAAATATATACAAATGTGTTTTGCATAAAAAGAGATCTTTATTCTACTTTGTCTCTTTAGGTGTGGAAACTGCCCGCTTTGCAGCAAATCTCTGTGTTCTGTTTTTGGAAAATTCACCAGTTCTTGGAAGTAGCAGTGACGGATCCAAGGTGAGTTCCTTCTGTACCCTACATTCATTCAATCTCTTCCAGAGACAGGATATTGATTCTTTTGCCTGAGACCTACTTACCTACTATAGACAGCTTTTCTGGGGTAGTTGATCAATGCGTCTTCTCCTTTGTAGGCAAGCTGAGAGGCATGTGACACAGTCTTAGCAATTAGGGCATTTAGGCTATGAGAACAGTAATAGAAATGAATATTTTCCTAATTCTATAACAATAGACTTAAGGGACAAATGATTGTTTTTGTTTGGTTGGTTTGGTTTTTGTTTTATTTTTGTTTTGTTTTTCTTGAAACAAAGAACACTGTCGTTTCCACTCTTTCCTGTTTATTTTTTTTTAATTGAGCTTTCTTCAGCTTTTCCTTTGATTCCTAACTTATACTTTAACCTTCTGATACGTATGATTCTGTTAGTTTCCCATAAGTGGCTTCTCTTTCATATCTTTAAGGAGCCATCCGTTAACATATTAAAAATACATGTAGTATTCTTTATGAGTTTAGGATCCTGTCTGCTTCTCAGCCTGTGACTTCACTTCCCTTTTATTCTCCTGAACCTTATCTTCAGTTTCTATTGCAAGCTACTGGTCCTTGGGTGTCCCCTCAGATCTTAGGTACCTTCATTTGTTTTGTGTGCCTCTTTCCTTGGTTGTTATAGATCGGCACAATGCCCAGAATGGCAGTTTTCAATCAGTAGATTGAGAAAGGTCTCAGTATTCATAGGCAGTTATATGACTATTCCCCACATGTCCCTGAACTCATCTTTTGCAGAGAATGTAGCTTGTCACCTGACAAGAAAGAAATAATATTTACAGGTTCTACTGCTTTTTAATTTCAGTGCAGATTATTTGACTCTCTGGTAAGACAGCATTCTTTCCATAGTAGCAGTCACTGCTCCATTGGCACTTTCTGTCCATGTGGCTTCAATTCAGTGATATTACAGTCTCTAAATAACTATGAAAGGCCTCAGCTTGGCTTTTGAAATTTTCTCTTTGTGGAAATTTGACAGGATAGGGCATGAATTATGCAATAGAACAGCAAAGCTATAAAGAGGCAGTAGACTTTTACATACTGAGGTTTTTGGGAGCTACATCTGAATATTCCCACAATACTTTCATCATAAATATTTCCCTCTTATTCTTCCCAATGAGTCCTCCATGACAATTCAAAAAGCAAATCATCTATCATTAATCATGACCAAATATAATGAAACACATATTAAATTTTGTTATCCGAGAGAACAGGGTAGGTACTTGTAAATATAATTAGGTCCTATGAGTTTCATCAAATTGTTTAACTTTCTCAGAGTTAGTTTTAAACATTAAATATGTGTGCATTCTAAGGACATTTTAGTATGGATTAAGTAATGTGATGTATGTTAAGTATCTAGTATGTGGGAGGTGTGCGGGCTAGTTTAAATCATCTTGTGGACTTAGAGCAATGGTTCTTAACCTTCTTAATGATGTGACCCTTTAATACAGTTCCTCGTGTTGTGGTGATTCCAACCATAAAATTATTTTTGTTGCTAGTTCATAACTGTAACTTTTCTGCTGTTATTAATTATAATGTAATATCTGTGCTTTCTAATGATATTAGGAGACTCCTGTGAAAAGGCTTCTGATCCTCAAAGGGGTTTGTAACCCAAAGGTCTAAAGCAATGGCTCAACAGCGAAGGATGCTTACTGATATTCTCAGGCATCAGTCCCAGGACCCATGTGGGATGGCTCACAATCACTTGCAACTCCAGTTCCAGTGAAGAAAATGCCTGTTCTTTGCATCAGCTGCACACACATCTCCCCCACATCCACAAACAAACAAGCATGCACACATCAATAAACCAACCATTTTTTAAGAAAATGAAATGTCAGCTTGCTACAATACAAAACAATCTAGGAAAATAGTTGCAAGTAAAGATCTTTTCAATCTAGTTTGTGAGCTCATGTCTTAGTTAGGATTTTACTGCTGTGAACAGACACCATGACCAAAGCAACTCTTATAAGGACAACATTTAATTAGGGCTGGCTTACAGGTTCAGAGGTTCAGTCCATTATCTCCAAGGCAGAAGCATGGCAGCATCCAGGTAGGCATGGTGAAGTCAGAGATGAGAGTTCTACATCTTCATCTGAAGGCTGCTAGGAGGAGACTAGCTTGCAGGCAGCTAGGATGAGGGTCTTAACACCCATACCCATAATGATACACCTACTCTAACAAGGCCACATCTTCAAATACTGCCATTTCCTGGGCCAAGCATATTCAAACCAGGACAGATGGTCTGTGGGTGATTGTCTTGACGATTTCTTGTTGTAATGGATCCAGCACACTGTGGTGGCACCATTCCATAGAGAGGGGTCCTGAACTGTATAAGACAGAAGAGAAATAAAATCAAGAGTATAAAAGCAGAGTCTCATTAGTTTCTCTCTGCTATTGAATGGGGATGTGATATGAGAAACTGCTTGAATTTTCCTACCTCTACTTCCCCTCACTGATGGACTGTTACAGAAAATTGTAGGATGAAAATTCCCTTTCATCCCCTATGCTTCTCTTAGTCAGTGCTTCATCAGAGCACCAGAAATAAAGCATGGATAGGAGGTATGCATTAAATATTAAACCCAGTATATTTTTTACATTATTATTATTATTATTATTATTATTATTATTATATTATTATTATTATTATTATTATTGAAAATAGATTCTCTCATACAAAACATCCCAACTACAGTTTCACTTCCCTCCACTATACCAGATCCCCACCACCTGACCTCCTCCCTAGATCTACTCCTCTTCCTTTTCCTCTTCAGAAAAAAGCAGGACTCTAAGAGATGACAGCCAAACAAAAACGAACAAGATACAGTAAGACAAGACAAAAACTCTCACTTCAAAGTTGGATAAGGCAACCAAGTAGGAGGAAAACTGTCCCAGGAGCAGGCAAAAAAGTTAAAGATATATCTACTCCTCCTGTTAGAAGTCCATAAGAACACAAAGATAGCAGTCATAACCTATATGCAGAGAACCTGGTGTAGCCCCATGCAGACTCCATCAGTACTGCTTCAGTCTCTGTGAGCCAATGTGAGCCCTGATAGTTGACTTGGTGGGCCATGTTCTCCTGGTGTCCTCTCTTCCCGCTAACTCCTACAGTCTTTCCTTTCTCTCTTCCACAAGGTTCCCTGATATCACAGGGAAGAAGTGGGATGGAGATCTCCAATTTAGATTCTCCCCCACATAATTTCTGGCTGTCAATTTGCTCCATGTAACTACACAATGTGTGTATTCTATTCCAATGATACTAATTTCCCATTGCTCATATTTTATCATGGATTAAAAAACAAATGAAAGGAAATAGGCAAAATATTATCAAGTTGTGTTATTTTTGAAACTAGAAAAGGCTCAATATTTTATTTTATTCTTCTACTGCCACACAAGTATTATCACCCCTAATTCTGCACATACTGGTCCATTGATAAATTAGCCATCTGTAGAAAAATTATTTCTAGTTATAACAGTATACCTTTCATTCGAATGACATTATACTGCTCTTCAAAGTATTTTGTATTCAATGTAAAATAAGCACTATAGGAGTCTCTCATGGTCTCCCATGGAACACACTAGTGCCTAACTTCAATTCAGAGTATATACAACACTTGCAAGGACAATGTGAATATTTATGGTTCACCAGGAAGAAAATATGAGGACAAAGATTTCTTCATCAACTCAAATATGTGCATTTTTGTTCCTTCATCATCCTCTGTTATTTCAAACTCTATTTTGGAGAATTAATTGAACACTAAATATAACTTGGTTGGAAAATTGCTTGCCTAGCATGAACAAAGCACTGTATTCAATGACTGGCACCACATAAAATGAATCTAGATAGTACGTGCCTATAATCTCAACACTTTGGAACTGAAGACAGGAAGATCAGAACTGTGTAGCTCAGTGTGAGGACAGCCTAAAGTACATGAGATTCTGAAAAGACAGAACAAAAAACGAACAAACAAACAAAGAAAAACACACACACACACACCTCACATACACACAGAGATAAGAAGAAACAGTAAAAAGAAAACCAAAGAGAATTATTCAGTACTCAGTAAAATTCTCTGACAAGGTTCTATTATTTTTTTAGGCATCTTTGTAGACAAGAAAATAGAGTAAAAAAAAAAAGAGTCCATGAATTCAAAAAAGAGCAAAGGAAGTGCTCCAAAACCTTGGATAGTTTACAGGGAGAATAGGGAAGTGGGAAAATTACTGTAATATAATCTAAAAAAATAAAGTGAAAGAAAAGAAACAAAATCTTTTTGATAAGAAGAAAAACTCATATTTTGAGAGTCGCTCTCCGCTCTTTTTCCTATTCAGTTTGCTGAAGTTGGGTAGACTGTCAGAAATAAAGGCGATAGCTGTCTGGATATGTAATTAAATATTGACGATAGTTTGCTGCTGGTATGACTGATGTTTTCTTGTCTGTGGCCCACTCCATATATATTAGGAGGTTCAACCGACATAGCAAGTGCTTTATTTAAACCCATCCAACCCTTCATGTCTGTCTTTCTGTGGCACTATATTTATGACATGTAGCAAACACATGACAGAGTCTTGGGCTCAGAGACCAGAGGTTCCACCTTAAAGCTGACTCAAATAAACCAAAACCTTGGAGTTTTTACTCAGAGATCCTGTTAGTTTCATAAGAATTTTACTTATGAATATAGGATAAAAGAATTTGCACACATTATTTTTCTGAGAGTCAAAACATTTTTCATTGTGGTCAAATCTTTCATAAAACATGTTTCTACAAATTAGCTAAAAATAGATTATCCTTATTTGAAATCAGTTGAACTTTCTGGCCATACCAATTTTATGTAAGGTTTTGATAATGCTCATGTTGTCTGAACACTTCTGGCTTAGGATAATTGTTAGAATGTCCTACGTTTCTAAGGAATTGTGAAATGAGTAGGATGCAATGGAACAGATATATAAATAAGAATGAAAAAGACAAAGGGAAACCCACTACATCTCAATCTAACTAAAAATTTAAAAATATGCCTAAATCTTATTCAAAATTTTCAGAATAGTTTTAAGATTTTCTGTTTGGTTATTTGTTGTTTGTTTGTATTGAATAAATAATGGGGAAAATCTAGGCTTGACTTAAGTAATTTTCTCAGTCTCATTAAGCTTTTTATTTTTAAATATAGTAAAGTAAGCATAATAGTGTGGTTCTGTTCACCCTCACCTCAGGGGTGCAGGGATGCTACTTTGGGAGTGGAAATGCAGAGGTGCACATTCCTTCTTCATCACCATCAGGGTGACATGCCTCTCAGGGAGGCAAAACATCACATCGCCTAAGATAAAAGCACTAGCCTGTGTTTCTCTGGGTGAGATAAGTCCTAGGCCAATCTTGGCTATGTATAGAGTTTCAGACCAGCTTGGACCTTGTGAGACCCTGTCTCAATAACCAAAATTAAAGTTTGAGTTCTCTCTGAGTAAAATCCCAGCTATGAAAAAGAATCAGCTATTTCTCAATATAAAAAACAAAACAAAACAAAAACAAACAAACAAAAAAAAAAACCTTGTTTTACAATTACAGATTTTTACAAATTTCCTTCCTTCAGGAAGAAATACAAATGAAGTCATGTTTCCTGAGTAGTTGCTCTGAATCTCAAACTAGGAACAAATTGAGTGTACCCAATGACTGCGGCTGCGAATGCTATGACTTTGTGACTTCTGGTCAGTCAGTCAGCAGGCCGGGAGTGTCCCCTGAGCTGGAAGGGTGGTCACGGTGCACCTAGCCAGCCATGCAGGCTCCAGCAGGCACTGTGTCCCAGGGGTTGGCATGAACCAGTGCACCACATGTGATTTTGAAATAAACACCTCAACTAGCACTAATTTTATTTGCAATATTTTTCTATAAAACAAGTAGCTCTTGGAAAAGAGGTTTTATTTTCTAAGCCACCGTTTGTGACCTCTGACCTCTGGTTCTATTTTGGTAAGCTCCCAAAAACACTTCCAAGATCTTGTACCAAGGGCAGTGCACACTGGGCGGAAGTTGGCGTTAAGCTTCATATTCTGTCTGTCTCTGTTTGTTTTTTTTTTAATATAGTGTGCCAATTTTGTGACTATAATCATGTGAAAACTCCATTGAACCGAAGTATGATGTCTGCCCTACAAATTGATTTGTGTAAAATAAAGTATAACTAAATCTCCAAAAAAAAAAAAAAAAAAAAAGAAAGAAGAAAGAAAAAAAAAGAAAAAGAAAAGTGAAGGCTGGGCAAGGCTGTGGTTCTCAAACTCCTGGACACACAGATGCCACAGCTGGGAACCATGAACAGGCCTGAGATGAATCTGGGGCAGGGAGAATGGCTTAGCTCAGGGAGAGTTCCAGGAGTATGGAGAGGTCCTTCTGCGGGAGACTTAGGCACAGCTCAGCATTGATGAAGGCTGCCCCACTCCCATCCGCGACGTGGAAGTCCTTGAAAAAGGAGACAGTCCTTGCTTGCCCCGTTTATTCTTGATGGAGAGGATACATACAACTTAACTCAGGTGGACCAGAAATTAAATACCTTTGTAGGAAAGAATGCCCGGAAAGGGATATTTGTTAACTAGACATTCCAGGCCTATCTACATACCTCATTAACACGGAGAAGTCTAGGCTCTAGGCTATGTGACCAGTTGTTATTGTTCTCTTAGCAGGGTGTCGTGGTCACGTGCTACAGGACAGGAACTAGGTCAGGAGCAGATTCAAAAACCCACCTTTCTCAATAATGAGAATTGCCAGGATTCATCAGTCTGCTTGACTTTATTAGTTTTTCTGTCTGCTGACGAGATTCTATTTTCCCCACATAATAGTAACAGGCTATTCACTCGGTTGTTAGGAGGTTGAAATAAGTCACATATCTAGAAGAGTTTGTGCCACAGGGCATGCATAAAATAACCAATTATTGTTTTTGTCACTTTTTTTTAAAATTCTCTAACCCACTTAATAATGAAATACTTGATACTTAATAATGAAATAGAAATTACCACTCCCTCCTTTGTAAAGACACTTTCAAGCATGATTGTCTTCCTTCTTTGTGAAAACTATTACAAGTTCATACCAGCTTGCCCTAGGTTCTACAAATGATAATATTGGCCTTCAAAACTCAAAGTTTATAAGTTCAAATCAATAATTGTGCTCTCAAATCTGACAACTTGAAAATATAGTTTTGTTACTTCCCCTACCTTTAGAGATTTTCTTCGATAGTGTGAATGGGACAGAGTTTTAGTTAGACACCTGAGAACTGGTTACCAGAATGTCCTATGGTGTGGATAAGGCACAGGACTCTCAAAAAAGGGAACAAAACAAAACAAAACAAAACAACTTCGTTATGCTTGGACTTATAGACCCAATAGACAGTGAATGCCACATGGAGAGAACAACTTATGCCCGATTTGGTCCTGGTTTCATAGCAGCTGTGGGCTCTGGAGGTTGTTTATGCAGAGAGTAGGTAAATGGGAAGGAACAAGTGGAGAATGGCTCAGAATTAAGCAAAGACACATCTAAAAGAAACAAAAGACCTGAGTTTGGTAACACATGCCTGTTATAGTAGCAATCAGAATGAGTAGAAGAACAGAGAAAGATGGCATATATGAAGCTAGCCTGAGTTACCTATCAAGACCCTTTCTTGAGGTGTGATAAGCCAAATAAAACATCACTCACAGTAGAGTGGGAATTCACTGTGAAACTAATGAACAAACTTCAATATGAACTACACAAACAGTTTTTATCATGAGTCCATTTTCTAGGTATCTTTATATCCCACCTTTCATTTTTTAAAGATAAATTTTTTGAGGATGTTATACATGAGTCCACTATATTTACATTACTTCCACCTCTCCCTCTTCCCCTGCTAACTGCTCCTTTACCTTCATATTCATGATGTCTTCTATAATAATTATTGCTTACAAATATGCACACACACATATGAAAGAGACATTATGAACATATGTGTGGGCAAGGACAGCAAATATTGTCTCTCAATAGCATATACTCATACATACATACATACCTATATTCTACCACATTGCATTAATGTTGCTCATTTATGCATGCATTGAGAGTTGACATTTTGGGATTGTATAACCCATCAGGGGATCATTCTTTAAAAAGGGCTCATTTTCCCTCCCTCAGCACACACTCATTGCCTATAATTTTTCATCCAGGGGAAAGGCCATCACTGTTGGCAGGTTGACTGGTGGGGTTATTATGAGCACTGTATTTAAGCAACCATACTTTTGAGATCTCATGAGTTCAGTATCCCTGTCATGTCTAGAAGACACTGCCTTGAAGAAAGTATCCTGGTCCTCCAGCTCTTACACTATTTCCGGTTCTACTTTCCCCCTATTCCCTGAGCCTTAGATGTAGCAACTGTTCTATAGATATACTAACTGGGGTTCTGTACATCGTGGTCACTCATTGTCTACAGTGTAATTGCTTGTGAGTTTCTGTAATAGATTCTGCCTGCAGAGGAAAAAAATAAGGTTTTTCTGATTAGGAGCAATAACTACTACACTTCTGTGTGTATATACTGATAAGCAGATTGAAGGAAATGGCAGTACTGGATTCTCTTCTAGGATCTGTGACTTCTCCAGTCACAGCTACTTGACTATGTTTAGAGCATCAGGCATGCATTTCCTTGTACTGAGGAAATCTTAAGTTCATTCTTGATCCTTCATAATAATTTATGCACTATAAATTCATACATTTGTCTGGTGAAAGGAACTAAGTCCAAGAAATGCCTCAATTATCTGACCTAAGCCTTAGAGTGGGGGATGGTGAGTTATTCTAGAGATACAATTTGCTGGTATTCACATTTGGGTTTGACTGTACTGGGTCAAGATTTGAGAGTAGAATTCATCATAGAATTCACTGAAAGCTAAACATTCAGAGAAGCAAGAGATCATCACTCTAGCCTGGGAGATTTGAGGGATGACAAGAATGAGAATTCCAAAGCACCCGGTCCCTTGAGACATGAAACTCTCTTACAACATGGATTAAGACTTGCAGTTAAGTGTCTGTGAGCACACCTAGGGGAAACTAGGGCATGTAGTTAATTGCTTGGTTCACAGGTGCCTCCAGGATGCATCCATTAAAACACCGAGGTAACTGACATAAACACTTGAGCATGAATTCTCTGATAAAATTCCACTAGTCTTGATCCTCTGTGTCTAGGTGTTTTCTAGAAAAATCCCCACATCTGATTTGAAAGTCTCCTTTACTCTCCTGTCTTTCTTTAATTTGGTCATAGTAAACTGTGAGGCAACTGCTGGCCTTGCCATGCAAATAAAAAATCTGCTATATGGTCTCATTAAAGACATGAGATCAAATTGCAACTGGCAGAGTCAAATTGCTTGCCAGCATTACTGAATATCAATACTATATTAAGATAAAAGTCATGATATGTAAAATGAAAATTCCTCTTAGGAATATTAGCTGGTTCACCTTGTCTACCATTTGATAGGTCATGCATATTGATAGTGCAGCCTTCTCTACATATTCTGATTACACAGTGGGTGGGAAGCAAGCAAGGGTGAAATGTAAGTTAATGGACAGAGCATTATACCAGCAAATAGGGGATGATTTTGGGAAGATATTTTACAGGGCTTACATATAGTACTATGCAACTAATTATTCTCTCCACAATCATGTACTCTACACCTGTTTATTATTATTATTATTATTATTATTATTATTATTAATCATTCTATTTATTTACATCCCAAATGATATCACACTTCACGGTTGCCCCTCCACTAGTTCCCCATCCCATCACCTTTCTCTCCTCCCTCCCCTTTGCCTCTATGAGGGTTCTCCCCACACATCCAACCTCTCCCACCCCACCCCTTCAACATCCCCTACACTGGGGCATCAAACCTCCATAAGATCCAGGGCCTCCCCTCCCATTGATGTCACTCAAGGCCATTCTCTGCCACTTATGTGTCTGGAGCCATGGATCCCTTCAGGTACACTCTTTAGTTGGTGATCTAGTCCCTGGGAGCACTGGGTGGTTTGGCCACCTGATGTTGTTCTTCCTATGAGGTTGCAACTCCCCTCAGCTCCTCGGTGGTCCTTCCACCAGCTCCCCCAGCAGGGTCCCTGAGCTCAGTCTGATTGTTGGCTCCAGGCATCCACGTTTACATGGTTAGTTGCTGGCTGAACCTCCCAAGGAGTCGTCATACAACGTTCCTGTCACCAAGTGCCTTTTGGCAATGGCAACAGTGTCAGATATGGTACCTGCTGACAGGATGAATCCCCAGGTGGAGCAGTCCCTGGATGTCCCTTCCTTCAGTCTCTGTTCCATTTTTTTGTCTTTGGACAAGAACATTTCTCGGTTAAAAACTTTGAGATGGATGTGTGTCCCCATCCCTGCAATGGGGGCTGTGCCTATCTAATGGAGGTGGTCTCTACAGGTTTTATCTCCCCTTCTCTGCTAAAATCATCCCGTTGGGTCCTGGGAGTCTCTCATTTCCCTGGCGTCTGGGACACTCCAATGGCTATCCCCAGCTTTGCGTCTCTTCTGCTACAATTTTTATTCGATTTCCTGACCTTTTGTACCTCTCTCCTGTCCTCTCCAGTATCTGATACTGCCCTCCTTATTTCCTCCCCCTCCTATCTCCCTCCCAGGTCCCCCTTCCCTCCACTTCTCACATCATCCTGTTCCCCCCTCAATGCTGGACTGAAGCATCTACACCTTGGTCTTCCTTCCTCTTAAACTCCATATGGTTTGTGGGTTGTATCATGGGCATTGTGAGGTTTGGAACTAATATCAACTTATCAGTAAGTACAAGAACTTCAAGTCCTTGAAGAAAAAAATTGAAGACCTCAGAAAATGGAAAGATTGCCCGTGCTCATGGATTGGCAGAATTAATATAGTAAAAATAGCCATCTTACCAAAGGCAATCTAAAGATTCAATGCAATCCCCATCAAAATTCCAATTCAATTCTTCATAAAGTTAGAAAGAGAAATTCTCAAATCAATTTGGAATAACAAAAAAGAAAAAAATAGGATAGGGAGAATTATTCTCAACAATAAAAGAACTTCTGGGAGAATTACCATCAAGCTGTACTACAGAGCAATAGTGATAAAAACTGCATGGTATTGGTACAGAGACAGGCAGGAAGATCAACGGAATAGAATTGAAGTACCTGTTTGTTAACCATATTAAGTCCTGATTTTCTGAAGATCTTTAATTCAAATAAACATGGTGTTTATTTTCTTGCTTTACACCTTAGTATTTCATCCAGAATCACTGGGGTTAGGGTCAACGAGTTGCCCCAGATGGTTATGATGCATGATAAAACTTCTCTTACAGAGTAGATGTACCCTAAAAATAGAATGGGAATAAGAGGAAGAATAACATGAGTTTGAAGAATATAATATATAAAATTTATAACTCAATGAATGTATACAAATGCAGACTGAAAACAAGGAAGTGTGATATTGAACTGGGTGGTGAGTTAATAAAATATCACCTCAAAACAAATTTAAAAAAAAATCAGGACAAGATAAAACAATGTATCACAAATGCAAGTGGAGGCTCCCAAGACAAGCACAGAACAAGCAGGTGAAATATTTGAGAAACAATGATAAGGAATTTCACTCAAGTTGAAAGACATCAAGCTAAAGATTTGTGAGATTGCTCAGTGGACAAGATCGAATGTTGCTGTTGTTGAGGATCCAAGTTCACTTCCCAGCATCCACTTGACAGCTTATAACTGCCGATAGCTCTAGTTTCAAGGATTCAATGCCAGCTTCTGGCATGTAGTGCACAGAAATTCAGGCAGTTACATGAACATAAATAATAAACAAATCTTTAAAAGATACTTGGATAAGGAAAGATAGAGCAAAGAAAAAAGGAAGTGAGAGAGAGAGGGAGAGAGTAAGCAAAGATAGACACATCATGAATTATCTACTACAAATCAAAGATTTAAAAAAGGCTTAAAACAGCCAGAAGACAAAAACCCACCTCCTTTAATTGAGCAACTGTAGGTCTGTTGACTTCTAATCAATAAAAACATGGATAAATACCGCTGGAATTAGAATTTTATGGGACTGGAGGTCATAAAAAGTCTGCCAGAAAACAAACAAGCAAACAAGCAAAGATCGTTGCCCTCAGATTCCTTGAATCAATGGTAAGACTGAGCAGAATGTGTGCATTTTTAACCCCAGCACAAGAGCCATAGAAGTTAAACTATCCATTGACTTCTGGTTTCATGCACGTGCACACAAACACATACAGAGTAGCAATGGAGGCTGACTTAGCCACTCCCTGCATACACACACACACACATACACACACACTCACATGAACATAAACATACTGCACAGACACAGACACAGCCCTTTCTCCTACCTCATCTCCCCCAAACCTTTGGAACTTCATAAAGCAGGAAAAATGAAATTGTTTTTGCAACCATGAAGATGTAAATCACTGTTGAATCCTGTAGAGTTACTTTTTCCTTACTGCAGGCTTGGTTCTCAGTCTCTCCTCTTAATCCCCGACTCTCTCTTGAGGCCATGCTAAGCTTGAATCATTATTTATTCTTCCCATTGGGTCTCATTGTCTTGAAGTCTAAATATTCTGAAAGGGAGAAAAGAACTAAATTAGATAAAAGCAGAAGACATTTCATCATGTTCAAGGACAACCTTTGTGATAGTTGTTGCAGTGCTGAAACCTTTAGTCCTAAATACAAGCTTAGACAAAGGAGCTGCTGTTTATATTTAGAAGGGAAGAAGTACTTAGTTAAATTCTTTATTTAAAAAGGAAGCAAGAATAGGTCAAGGGCAGATGATCTACATAGAACTGACAAAGTAGATATACAGGGATTATAGGCCAAGGATAAAGACTCCCTGTTATAAAATAGAAGCAGCTACATATTAAACCTCACCATAGGCTTTTTATCCAGTAAAGACTTCCTTTTATAGATGAGTTAAATGGTGTCTCAGAGAACTGAATTAAACACAGTATTTAAGCTCATTTAGGCATTTAGTGGCAGAATCAAGAATTGTACCTCAATTTCCCATGTTCTCTCTATTTCTTCACTCAGAAACTTGTTGGTAGTGCTATTCATGTTGCCCAAATCAGAGGACCCAAACTGCCCTTCCCTCAGGACCTTCAGTGTAACTCAAGTACAATGGTGATCTTTCTAAAACCAGCAACAGATATCTTCTGAAGACCCATGCTATACCTATGAGACAAAACAGCCTGTCACCAATGACTAAGTAATACCTGACAAGATTCTTAAATACATTAACATTCAGATTTGAATATGATCTAGAAAGGTAGAACTAAAATAGTTACATTTTTAAAAAGAAACACTTACTTGTTTTATTTTTATGTATATGGGTTAGTGCTTGCTTTTATATCTGCGTACTGTGTGCATGTCTGGTACACACAGAGTTTAGAAGCCGACTTCAAGCCGGGTGGTGGTGGCGCATGCCTTTAATCCCAGCACTTGGGAGGCAGAGGCAGGTGGATTTCTGAGTTCGAGGCCAGCCTGGTCTACAGAGTGAGTTCCGGGACAGCCAGGGCTACACAGAGAAACCCTGTCTCAAAAAAAAAAAAAAAAGCCGACTTCAGATCTCCTGATACTGGATATTACAGATAATTGTAACTGCGTGTGGGTTCCGGGAATCCAGCTTGCATCTCCTTGAAGAGCAGCCAGTACACTTTACTGATGAGTTCTGTTTACCTCCAAAATAGTTAACTTTTCATGCAGAAAGAATAAAGAGACAATAAGAATGTAATGTTAGAAATCAAGCCAATGTTTAGGCCACAATTTCTGTAGCAGCCATTTTCCTCTTAGCGATACAGGCAAGCTACTGAGGCATGATTGAGAGCCTGTGATCCCTAGCTAACCGACTTCCTGGAGTCAGCTTCTCTTCCCTGGGAAAGTGAGTTTACACCAAAATCAAAAAGCACATAACTATGTGGTCACATATCTATGCTTCTCCTTCCCTGTATTTTACTTGCAAATTAGAGAGCCTTGCTGTAGGCTTGTACTCTGAAAGCTCCCCCTTCCTCAGAGAAATATAAGCTGTAAAAGACCAGACTTCTGCAATGTGTACTCTTGTTATTCCTTTCATTAGAGGTTGTCTCATGCTGTCTATCTCTGGTGTCAGGCCTAAACACTTCTCAAAACTTCATCATGTTTTTGCCTCTGTGTTTATGGGTTGAAGATAATAACTGTTCTAAAGAACTCATCATGAATCCCCATCCAAAATCCTTCAGAGTCTTTACTTAGCACCATAGTGTGGGATGGAGCAGGAGGTAATATACAAGGGTGGGCTATAAAGATGCTGGGAGAGGAGAGTAATTGACACCTATTGTGGAAATCAAAGGGCCTAAAGTATAGAAAATATTTAGGCATATTATAAGGTCCATTATGTCTCAATCTTCCTAATGTAGTTTTAGTGTAAAATGAGTCTGAGACCATCACGGTGAGTGAGGCCTTCCAGAGTTGAAAGAATTGTTTTCTCCACAGATGTAGCAGATAAAAAAAGGCAGAAAATTCAAGACTTCAGCACTCAGCCCAGTTTTATTGAATGCAGAAACACACTCATGGCAAAGTACACAAGGAGATGGGCTTCCCAGGTTGAGAAGGTCCACCAGAGATGGAATCTCAATCTGCTAGAAGGTCTGCTTTTATACATTTGGGGATTAGATGAGTTCCCTTTATCCCTCAGAATTGACTGATTGAATTATTAATGGGAGACTAGATGATCCAGATAATGACAGGGAACCTGATTGTTTTTCACAACAGGATCCTTCCAAAGAGACCTGTATGCCAAGCAGAACAATCTTCTCCAATGAGGATTGATATATCCACCAGAGTTTTGTCTTGGTGTAGAAGAACTTGGGAGTTAGTTATCTTAAACATTTAAGTGAAAATTATGTCAACTTTTAGCCATCATTCCTTTTCTGTCTGTGTTTTAGAGATCTGTACAACTTATACTTCCCCATAATAGAACTTACAACAGGGCTCCAGAATTACACTCCTGGTAATACAAACCCCATCACAAAGTAATGACTTTGAGTCTTTGTATTACCTGCATTTCCCAGGTGCTTATATTAGGCCACACATGTATTTCACAGTATTCTAGGCATTGAACTAGCACCAATAGTCATCCATATTTATGTCAGTCAGAAAGAAGGCTAATATGGGCCAGTATCAAGACTACTTCATGGAGCTGGGCAGTGGTGGCACACGCCTTTAATCCCAGCACTTGGGAGGCAGAGACAGGCGAATTTCTGAGTTCAAGGCCAGCCTGGTCTACAGAGTGAGTTCCAGGACAGCCCGGACTACACAAAGAAATCCTGTCTCGGAAAAAAAGAAAAAAAGAAAAAAAAAAAAGACTACTTCATGGAAAGTCACCCAAGAGTACCATGACATGTACCTTCATGAGGTGTGGGACTGTGTAAGGGTATCCTGGTTCTTGGCTGGGCATGGGCCTAGAACCCTGAGACTCCAAGGGAGAAATGGCAGGAGTTCGGCCACGTTCCCAGAATCCAGGGTCCTAACAAGCAGTCTAATCTCCATGGACCTACATTGTTCAGTCACGTAGGCCATTACAGTCACTCCAAAGTGCACAGGTAGAGGTGTGACTACAGGCCTCAGGCCCTAGAGATTTACATACTAATGAAGGTCAGAGGGCGGAGCCAATTAAGCATTCGTCCCCAAACCCTTCCCACTTCTCCCTCCTTATTTAACTCAGGTCTGCCCTGAGTTTTCGGGGGCTACATCCAGATCCATCCACCACCCACCATGAAAATAAACCATTTTAGAACCAAGAACTTCCTAGTATCACTAGAGCCTGCCATCTTCCTAGTATCACTGATTACAGCCTTTGGAACTCCAGACCTTTCTCCTGCATGTCGGACCTGCCTCGAGGAAGCCTCCAGGGACTCCTACTCCACTGTGGCCCCTTCTCCCACAATGAGGTAGTCCTAGATCCCTTGGCATGAACTCCTCTTATTCAGAACAAAGTTGCCAAAGACTTTGCACAGGTTGTAATTCAGTTTTCCAAGTGCAGACACTGACTGTTGAGAACCTCCTGAAGAATTTATATAGGATACTAAGGAATTATTGCTTTTAGTGTTCTTCTCTTGAGGGATTATGATGGACTTTTCCAATGACTTCTTAGCATGTGACATATCCTAGTTTGCTCTTCTGTGGATGTGACTAAAAACTATGATCAAGGGGCTAAAGAGATGGCTCAGTGGTCAAGAGTAGTTGCTCTAACCAATGACATGGGTTTGATTCCCAGCACCTACATGTTTGCTCACAATCAACTGTAACTCCATTTCCAGGGGCTCTGTCATCCTCTTTTAACATCTACAGGCATCAGGCATGCCCATGGTACACATCTATTCTTGCACACAATACATTCATACATATAAAATAATATAAATACATCTAAAATAGTTTTCAAAAATATCCAAAAGCAATTTGGGGAGGAAAGGGCTTATTTGGATTACACTTCTTGATCCCAGTTCATCATGAAGGAGTAGAAGTAGGAAGTTATGGACAGAAACAGAAGCAGAAATTACTGCTACCTGGCTTGCTGTGCTTTTTATAAATCACAGGACTACCTTCCCTGTAATTGTATTGCCCACATTGGGATGGTCCCTCTCACATCATTATAACATAACATAACATAACATAACATAACATAACATAACATAACATAACATAACATAACATAACATAAATAACATAATACAATACATTTACACATACACACACACATACACATATATAGATGATGCACCACATCATATGGTGCATTAATTAAGATAATGCACCACAGACTTACTTACTGGCCAATAGGATGGAGGCTTTCTTTAAAGTTTCTACTTCCCTGATGATCCTATCTTGTGTCAAGCTGACAGAAAAATAATAGCCATGGACATGAAAAGTCAAAACATTGATGGTTAATGGAAGTGTCCTTGAGCCTTTTTTGATTACAAGTTCATACAGTTTAGTTTCTATCATGACTAATAAATGTTAACTTTATACAAATAATACTTTTTTGGATCTTAGACAATTAAGAATGTAAGGAATTGATATTATAATTCAAAAATGATCATAATGCATCTATGATGACCAAAATATGCTTGCTTTCTGCTTAGAGCAAAGTGTTCTAGTAATGGGGTGTATGTGTGAGAGTCTCTGTCACTTGGCTCATTGCTATGATAAAACATCCAACTTGAGCAACTTATGTGGGATAGGTTCTCAGTAGATAAAAAAGCAGTTCACTACCATGGAGAAGGCACTGTAAGGAGAGCAGCTTTCATCTGTGGCTGCAGGATGATGAAGGTAAGATGCTTGTTTTCAGCTATGAGAGTTAAAAAACAGCAAGCAAGGAATTGTGTCATTCACCTGGATTCCTTCTTGACCCCTTTTTATTCAATTTAGGCACCACTCCATTGAATGATGCTTCCCATGTTTCCGATTGGTGTTCCTTTCTCAGTTCAACTTTTCTGGAAGTTCCATCACAGAAAGACCCAGCTGTGTGCCCCAAGCTGATTCCAAGAGCCAGATAATTTGTCAGTCAAGACTATCACAGTGTAAAATATCCCTAAGTTTGAGCTCAAGGAAACACATTCTTTGTTATAGTGTTTAAGCCAGAATAAAAGGCTTAAAAACTACCAGTGGTCAAAAGATGCTACACTCAAATAATCAGCAGTAACATTGACAGCTTCCAAGTATGACAAGAACAAACAGTGTTAGTAGGACTAGAATCTTGAAAGGAGCACCCTGTTCGAGGCTAAGGGAATGGGGTATGCTGTTAGGGGATTCATGGAAAGGGGACCAGGAAGGGGAACAATGTTTGAAATAAATAAAATAATTAATAAAATATTTTAAAAAGTCAAATAGGAAGCATGAACCACCTTTAAATGTCCATGCAATTTTTTTAATCTTGAAGATCAACTCTATGTGGTCTATTTAAAAGGCATGACTTTGAAGAGATTCATAAGAGTGTTTCCAGGAAGAATGAACTAAGTAGAGGAGACTGTCCTTCACTTTTAGCAGAAAACACACATATAGATGTCTAGTGAAATCTCTTTGCATGTATTCACAGCTTCCTGGTGAGTGCACCCCTCTATTTGTTGCTGCTGCTGACATTCTCCACTGACCTCAGATTGGGATTCTCTAGTCTTTCAACTGTGACCCAAGACCAGAAACTGACTAGTGAGCTTCCAGATGTTCAACACCAAACTGGAAGTACTGAAGCACCCAGTTTTACTGACAGATTCTCCTGTATGCCAACAACACAGACTATTAAACCCTATCTATGATAACCCCTAAAAATAAAAATTTTTAATGATGTGTGTGTGTCTGTGTATGTGTGTTCAGTTCAATTCTTCTATGAAGTCATGACAAAAACAGGCAAGACATAAACCATGGTGAAAAATTATTTCTTTTTTTCTATAGTGCTGATACTTGGCCTTTTCCCTGATTTTTTTTTTTTAAATTCCAGATTAAGGTGATCTTTATAAACATATCCATTGGATATCCATTACTTTAAAATCATAATATTCTGGCAAAGAGCTACAAACTAACTTTAGTAAAAGCAAGATATTTTGTAACTTATTTAAGAACAACTATTGAGATTGCTGACTTTCTAAAAGTGAACTTTAACTTTAAATGTGATCTTAATCAAGGTAACTGTTTGTGCTTAGAAAGAGGCATGTAGTTAAAACTTTTGTTTTAAAATGAAAGAACAGGAAAGGGATAGTAAGCCATGTAAGGTCAGCAGAGCGCTCATACCTAAGCTATGAAGGGTACGTACTAAGATGCCAGGCACATAAAGCTGAGGTAACTTAAACTTACATATCTTACCTTGTCCCACAAAATCTTATCTTGTGAAACAGTAACTGAAAGATAAAAGAAAATTTAAGTAAAACCATCTTGTTCTGTGTATAGTTTTCCTTTGCTGCAATACTAAAAGTTGAACTTTCATCATGGAAGTCAATTAACAGGAGAGTGAAGAGATTGATAAGGTAGGGGTTTGGGTGATAATAGTAACAGGTAGTCAAGACAGTGTTCCTGGATGAGTTAAAAGCCTACTCAAATGTTCAGAGACAGAGGCTAAAGAGCATGTCCTGATTCCATTCAATCTTCCAACACAGAGAGAGTTTTGTGCATGAGCAAAAGTAATAAAGGAAATCTTAACCACAAGAATGTTTCAACATAAAAAGAAGCTTGGTCACCAGATGAAAAAATCTGGAATCAATTTAAAGAGTGTGAGAACTCTTGTGCAAATAAAACATGAAAATAAAATGGATAAATATAAATAACTATTGAGACAGATAATCCTTAGAGCCTTCTACAATTATTGTGCTGATTAAGGGCACAAGTAAAAAAAATTTTGAGAAAATATTTTAAAAGGAAAGTGAACAGAAGAAGGGTAAATACATTCATTCAAAATTAGACATCATAATGCACCCTGGATCCTGACCAGTCGTAGAGCAGAACACTAGTTACTCTTTTTGTTGATGTAACAAAATAAGGGAGAAAGTAACTTAATGTAGGAAAGATTTATTCTGGTACACAGGGCAATAAGTTCATGGAGCATAAGACAGCTGGTCAAGAAGTAAAGAGATGTGGAGGCTGGCATTTATTTGCTTTTTCACTTTTATTTGGTAAAGAGTGCCAGACACTGCAATGCTATTGCTCACATTTAGAGAAAATTAACCTCAGTAAACCTAGCCTAGAAACTCCCTCACAGACATGCAGAGAGGTTTGTTTTCTAGCTGATTCTAGATCCTGTCAAGTTGACAATCAATGTTAGTCATTGCAGGGAAAGCATACATTTTCTTCTCTCTGGATATTAGCCACAACTCAGAATACCAGTATTGCCCATACACATACGAAAGTTCCTTTGACAATGAAGTGAGTGATGCATAGCAGACATTACTTGAAGATTAGATATGCTTTATCAAGGCATGAGATGGCAAGGTACCAGAATCTGTTCTGTCCTTCTCAGTGAAAGGCATTTTCTTTCTCCAGGGACAATGTGGTAATGAGCTATCTGATTACATGTCTTGTTTGGAAGGATCTCGATCTAAAAATAACTCCTTAAGATCCTATAATGAGGTCTGCAACAGAATGAATGCCTTTGCCGGAATGTAACCATATGCTCTGCCCTAATTTCACCTTTCTGATTGGCTGTTTTTAATAATGCTTAGCAGTGTCAAGGATTTTTAAAAAATGAAAATTTGGTTTACATTTTCTTAGGCAGGACTGGGAATGTAGCTCAGTGATAGAGAGGTTGCAATGAAAAGATGAAATAAATGTTTCTGAAATTTGCTTCATTTGTATGAAGTCTAACAGGAAACCTCTTGAAAGTGTTGATGATACAGAGAAGGCCAAGAAGTGATCAAATGGACATGTACATAAGCATGTGTGCCTTTGTTTTATCAGTATACTATCATATGCTGTCTGAAATCACTAAGAAGATAGCTCAGGAAGTAATCTGGCAGTTACTCATTTCAGCCTCAAATACCCTTCAAAACATCTCATCTGGGTACAGGCTGGCATTCCTAAATTTATGACAGGAACGGATGCGAACATAAAGAAAGCCCAAGAGTAAAACCATCATGACCTTAACAACAGCTAGAAAGTAAACTATAACAGGCGTTACTGCTGTTTCTCCTATGATATACAAATGGGAAAGAGAAACCAGAAGATCAGCCATGAAAAGCTCAACCATAGAGAAAAGCTTAATGGGGAACTCCAGCAGAAGGCCAAATTCCCCAGGGTTATTCTACAAGGTGGTGATAACACCTGAGGTGACCATGTCATCTTTGATCATTGTTATTTGTTCTTTTACTTGAATGTGTCACCCAAGTGAAGATTTTCCTGTCCATGACACTGGCTATCAGGAATACCACCTGATTACCTACTTTACTTCTGCAGGGTGTTTTGAGTGTCTATTATGATGGTTTACTATCTATCTGCTGCCTCAATCTGCCATTTGCTATTCATTCCTTTCTTTTTCTTTGTTACATGTTTAATAAATTCACTTATTCAAACCCCAAATATAGCTGTTATAATTAAATCTCCATGTTATTTATAAATATATATGAACCATAAATAAACACACACATATACACACATGTATATATATGTATACAAAAATGTACTCACATATGTTTAATTTTCATGATTTGTTGTATTGTTTCATGTTGTTGTTAGAATACATGCATATATGTGTATATGTATGTATGTATGTATGCATATACATATATGTATGTGTTTCTATGTGTGTATGTAGTACTGATTCAAATATTAGTTATAGTATAGGTTTTATTAACTATAATTTCATTCTGTATAGTCTACTCCCAAATCGTACCTTATAGAAAATGTTCTACTTCATGTAGTTTATTCATAGTATACACATAGTATAATCCACTATGACTGGAATTATCACTGTCTGGAGGATATCTTTGGAACAAGGATTTTCTTTTGAATCTCTTATCTGTTTCAAAATAGATATTCAGTATGTACACCACATAAGCCAAGCCTTTACAGAGCTGAGGAGCAGATGAATTGTATAGCCAAGAGTTACCACTAAATCAACACTGTGCAAGAAGCAATCTAGGACAGGCAATTGACTCTCTTTGAGCCAGACTAGAATGCAAATGGAGAGCAGAGGGATAGGTCATACAGGACTCAATGTTACTGAGAAAGTCAAAGAAAATTGCTGACTCCTGATTAGTAAGACTCAAAGATCACAGATTCTAGCCCTGGTGTGACTCGAGCGTGAGGGAAAAAACAAAAACAAAAACATTGAATCTGTAAGTATTTTAACACATGCAAGGTACCATTCTGACACAACAAACCATGAAAATTAAACTATTTTATGGTGCCAGGTCTTTGAGAGAGAAGAAAAATCTATCAATTAGCTGTTTCCTGACTACATAACTTAGGTGACTGTTAGTAAATATGCAAACAGAGATCCTATCTGTCTTCTATCCTTGAAAATATAATCAAAGCTTCACTTAGATGAGTATTCATGAGAATTATCATTGTGTGAATTCTTGGGTCAATATAAAAATTTAAAATATGTATATCTATGTCTGTAAGAATGCATATATTTGAAGTTCACTAACAAATATATTCCCATGTCTCAGTCCACACAAATCTATTGTTACTAAAATCACATTGTATTTAAAAGTTGTACAAATATGCTGTGATTTTCAGGATTCTCAGAAATATTACTAGTTAGAATTATACAATTTGAGTGGAGTAAATTGATCAGTGGATAAAGTGCTTCTGAGCAAGCAGGAGGGCAGGAGTTCAGATCTTAAGAATCCATGTCAAGCTGGGTGCAGAAGACTGTATCTGTTTTCCCACTGCATCTTAGAGTGAAGTAAGCTGCAGAGATTGTACAATCTCCTGAAGCTCTTGATTCAACTGGCCTACCATCTACAGTGGTAAGATAAGAGACTGTGTCTCAAACAAGAATGGAGACAGGGACATACATCAACAACAATATATGTCTTCTGACTTATACCAATGTATCTATGTGCTCATCTTTCCTGTTTTAAATTTACACACACTCAAACCAACACACACACCACACACACACACACACACACAATCATATGTACTATATACACATTAAACACAAACATACAAACACACACACAATCATATATACTATAGACACATTAGACATACACACACATATACAAACACACACACACACACATATATAAAGCTATCTTGGTAGTTTATGAAGTTGTTCTGATGAACCATTATCCATTACTCTCTTCACCTTAATACATTAAATGTAATTGACACCTTGATAGAATTTGGGTCCCTTCATCATGTTTAGTCAAGGAAGTAGCAGAAAACTTCTCAGTAATGTTAGTGTAAACAAAATTTCAATATAAATTTTTCAAATTCTAGAGAAAATCCAGGAGGAAAGCATAGCTTCATTTTTCATTAAACTCAGTTGGAGTCAAAAATATTTTTTATATGTAAATAAAAAGAGAACTTTTTAAAAAATAAAATGATATTAGAATGATTTATTAGAACAAGCATTAGAAACACCGAATTCATTTCAATTTGGAATATATGTTTATTTCTTGCAAAGTTAGTGCTCTTAGCTTTGTCTTTCAAAATCCTTCCAGGAAGTTGAACCTCCTGTTGGAATTATACTGTGTTTTTTTATTCCTCAATGGATATAACCTGTTTGAGTATGTTTTCAAAATCAGCAAAGAATTCAGAAAGCGATAAGATGACTCCACTTGATCATATCATTAGAGATGGAACTGAATGACCTCCTTCATGCTTTTTCTACCACTGCACTGCTCAAATCTGTGCACTCTTAACTAAGAAACCTGGAGAAGAAAATGATATCTGAGTCCTATGATAGTATCACTTCTGGTCCCCATAACTCATACTTTGATTTGTCCCAGATCACTTGAAATTTTGGTGGATTGTGATTGTACACAGTCCAAAGCATTCTTCATGTTAGTTGAAGGTTGATGTTTAGTTACTCCACAGCAGATTCAAGATGGAAAAGGGAATTTCTACTAGATATTTTACAGGATCAGTTAAACATTCTGGACTCTGGTGGAAACTGAGTGCTCTGTATGGGTTACATACAAATGACTGTATTTGTATTCAGATACAAAGTTGGGGTTCCATTGACCATAAAAACCAAATTAGCTATTAGGAGATGTCACGAATGGGGATACCATGCCTTAATTGGTTAAATAAATAAATAAGCATGTCATTCATCTCCCCACAGCATTCAGAATTCAGTTCATTCAATCAATTGTGCTATTTTTGCAGAAGTAAGAGCACATACCCTGATTGTCAACAGAGACATTGCTTCTCATATTAGGGATGGTAAATGGATTTCCAGTGTTTGCAGGGTTGGTGTGAGTTTTCTTTTCCTAATTAAGTTTCTTGTTGGGCTTTCCTATGCTGGAGCTGAATGGATGCCAGGGCAAAGGACTGGACAGAATTTTTCCACAGTGAAGGACCTTATGCATTTGGGCCAAAGGCTGCCTGATTCTAGTTTGTTGATTTGTAAACTATTTCTAAAGAAAATTGGAGAAAATATCCTACCTTGAGTACAAAAATAGTACATCATTAGTCAAAAATAATTAACCGTTTTGGACTATGCAAATGGCTCAGCAAATAAAGGTGCTGCCAAAAGCCTGATAACATAAGTCCCGTCCCTGGGACCTTCAAAGTAAAAGGTGAGAATTGTCCTTTGGTCCTCTGACAGCTATACCTCAGATGGATAGACAAGGAAACAGACAAAGAGAGATGAAACACAGACAGACACTGAGAGACATATAAGAATATAAAAACATTAAAAAATTTGCATTTATTCAATTTTCAACATAAATTATGATTAATTAGTACATACTCAGAAGACAATAAGTTAATTCATCACTGGTCACAACTATTTCAGTTCAGGTAAAATCCAAGACAGGTATTTCACACCTACTTAGTGCATCAGATATAAATACTGTAAGAAGAAAAATGAAACAGGTGATAGATCAAGAATTTTTATTTAAAAATAGTGCATCCTGGGATGTGTTTAGTAAGATGTATAAGAAAGACAGACTCCTTACAGAACAAAAGCTCATGTCTTCTAAAGTATTATTGGTGACTACCCTACAATTGATAATATTTTGAGAAAGAACCTTTTAGTGACAATTGGTGTTCAATTAGACCATGAGCATGCACATTTCATGATGAGAGACAGCCTGTTTCTCTCAACACTCATGCTTGGAAGACAGGCCATGTGAGGATATAGCAAATAGTCAGTCCACTGAAATCAGAAAACAAGAAGTGATTCACCAAGAACAAAGGTTCTTGATCTTCTAGCCTCAGAGCTGTAAGAAAATAAATTCTGTGAAGGCACCCTGACCTGTAACATTTGGTAAATGGTGACCCAAACAGATGAAAGATTGGCTTAAAGGGATAAGAAAATACAACCTACAAATAAAGAAAAGCCTGCTTAGCAGAGACAAACAAAACCAGAGAGGCTTGAGAGCATGTGCCATATTTTATGGAAATTCAGAGGCATTTGCATATCTGGAACCATTTAAAAAGCTAGAGGGACAGGATGAGATACAGGCAGCTAATAGAGGAGTGTTGCTTTGAAGACTTTAGACTCTAAAGACGAAGAAATCTGAATTTTCTGACTGTTAGTAAAGACCCAACTAGAAGAGGCATGGGCAAAGAGGTATAAAAGATCCTAAGGCCTGTTGCTATATATTCCAGAAAATAGTATTAGGCACCAAAAGACTCACCAGGAATGCCTTCTAGTGTTCAGAAATTGGTCTGGGACTGAAGAGATAACTCAGTGTTACTGCTCTTTTAGAGCCCCCACGTTAGATCCCCAAACACACACTGGACATGGTTCACAACTACCTGCTACTCTATCTCCAAAGAATCTAGCATCTTTGGCTTCTTCAAAAAACTGAGCCCATATATAGACACATGCACGCACACACACAACACGCACTCATGCACACATTTAAAAATAAAATAAGTATTTTAAAAGTATTTATTTTATTTTACATCAGTGTGTTTGTGTGCCTATGCAGATGTAACAACATGTGTGCAGTAACCCATGGAAGCCAGAAAAGGTCAGCAGAACCCCTGGATCTGGAGTTATAGGCAGTGGTACTGAGAGCTAAATCAAGTCCTCTGTCCTATGCAAGACTAGCAAGTATTCTTTACTGCTAAGACATAGCTCTAGCTACACAGATATTTTTAAAATTATTATTTAAAAGAACTAAAAAAAGAAACTGAGGTTCTTTGGCCATAATACATACATCTTAAGGGTTGAACCTAGGCTAAGTAACACACTTGGATTATCTCAGTGAGTCCTAACTTTCCACAGCAGGTTTTGTTATGCTGCCATGTGTAGATGGGAAAGTTTCATATTTTGGTTTCTGTACACACTAGAGAAAATAAATGTAACCCCTTCACAGATTATAGTGAAGAGAAGAGTCTAGCTTGCATGTAGCCCTCCTGGCTTAGCTCCTACACAGAGTGCTATTCAGGAAGGGGATAACATCACTGTAAAGGTGATTGGGACTGAGAAAGTATAGCCCTTACATCTACAGTCTGCAAACTCATGAGAGAGGAAAGGTGAGTCTCTGCACACATAACTATTTTTATTGAATATTTTTTATTTTAATCTCGACACCTACTTTTCAGTAGTTTTTCTGTAATTTATAATAATGTGAGGTGTTGTTTTGTGTTTGAGTTTTGTGGGAACCTGGGGATTATTCAATTCATAATTAATCTCAATTTCAAGTTAAAGAAAAGAATGAAGAAACATCTGAAAAAAAACCACACTTTCTGCGTTTAATAGAAGATTTCTATTTGACAAATCTTTCTATGCCTTTGCCTACAGACATCATCTAGCAATTCAATTCCGTTTATCTGCTCAGACATTGTTCTCCTATTCTTGTCTCCTCAGAACTGTTCCTTCCCACTCTAAACCACAGTAGGATACATTTTTATGACCTTCTCACATGATGCTCAGATTTATTTCTTTACTAAACATTTCCACAGTGTCAATCCTTGTGCCATGTCCCCTAAGCAGTACATCAGAAGACCCATCCCAGAATTCTAGCACTTAAAAAAATTGCATCAATGGATACCTTAGGATTGCTTTTCAATATTGGTTGATGATTTGCTTTGAAATAAGCTCCCATTTTTGCATTGTATTGGTAAGTACTATGCATCTGTGTATGCCTGCTCACGTGTGTCTATGTGTGTGTGCCCACACAGGAGTACTCCATTCACTGAAGACTGAGTATGATGTTGAGTACTTGCTTTATCACTTTCTGATTTATTCTCTTTAGGTGAGGTCTCTCAGTAAACCTGAATCATGCAGCTAGCTCCAGGAACCCTTGTTTTCCACCCTCACAGCACTGAAGTTCCAGGCACCTGTGCCACACCTAGATTTTTACAGTATGCTAGAAACTTGACTCATGACCCTCCAAAGCTTGTGCAGCGAATTCCCACACACAGCCATCTCCCCAGCCAAATAAAAGGTTGTTATGCTTTTAGGAACAAAAGTTTCTACTTAAAACTTGAAATGTCAGCAAAGAGCATTGTGTCCCCTTCATGGTTCTTCAACAGCATGCATGCTGAGCTCCCCCACAGTTTGTGGGAGCTGCCAGCTGCTATTGCTGGGACCACAGCACAAGTTTTCTAGATGTAGGAATGGTTGTGTTTCTCTTTCTTCCAGTAACGCCTTGGCCTTTATCAGAGTTACTGTGTGACTTTTGCTGGGGAGTCCTGAATGGATTTCTAATTACCTCTCATAGAGCACTATGAAGGCAGATCAAGTAAGTCTGGCTAGGTGTAGCTTCAGTTTATTTCTTGTTTACAGGAGCATGGGTGACTCAATACAACTATGTCACTGGAAAGACTACCTTAGCATGAGTGACAACTCAGGACAGGTGCATTATGTGAGCTCCCTGCCACTTTGTGAGCACCTGTCCTATAGAGAGATTCCTCTCCCCAGCTATTATTTTCTGCTTCTTTAGCCTTAGAGAGGGGCTTCCCAAATCCTCAAAAATCTTGTAAATTCATCTGTAACTTTTTGTGTTTCCTGAATCTTGTAACTATAGTGAGTTTCCTGAGCTTTCTAAGTTTCATTAATCTTCCTGAATATTGTGGACTGTCTTCTTCCTGCTAATAGAAAATAGGTGAAGAACATAGCTATACTTTAATCACATACATATACCCTGACTGTAGCACACAATCTCCAGTCTACTGTGTACCTCAAATGTTGTAAATTCCTTAGTGGCCACCAACACAAGCCAGAGAAGCTGCACAGTGAGACCTTAATGCTCCGAAGTGCTCATCTGGGCTTCCCAGTTTTACCCAACCTTTACATAGCGTTTCCCCAAAAACAACTTCTGCTTTTGTTAGATGGCCTCATCTGCTTTACTAATAGTGGCAATATACATCTTCTGTTATTTGCACACTTATTTCCTTCAAACTCCACCAGAAGTGTCTTCTATTTACTGTGGATTTAAATTCTTTCCAAATTCAAGAGTCAGCTCTTACCATTTCCCCTTTGACCCCCTTGGAATTGCCCCAGTTATAGGAGATTCTTTTAAGCATAAATACTGCCTGGTAGTTTAGTAATTATTTGTCTTCTCCATGTTTCACTTCTTTGGATTTTATCTATGAGCCTGCAAGAAACACACAAAAAAGACTAGGATATTTTTATCAATATTTAGTGAAGTTCTAGGTAGAGAGTTACGTATTCCTTAAATTTGATGCCACTGCAACCAAAGTCTCTGACAGGAAGGAATAAGATATATATTTCAGCTCTCAGTTTGGCAGTGATAGATGTTAAGTTTCAAACCTGGAACAAATTGCTGAGGTGTATATTTACATATCAATGTGGCCCTGGCATTCAGGTTCTCCAGCATCTCTCAGTCTCTACATATTACAAGGTATGCCTGGCATATTCTGCCTTCTACCCTGAACTCGCCAGTCCCAGGGCTGACTTGGACTTCTTCCAGAGGCTCTTCCCTAATAATTCAGACATTTTGGTTACCACCCCCTGTTTTATACCTTTGACATCCTGACTGCTGCACCTGGTTCTCCTCTCTACTCTTTGCTATTCTGCTTTCCCTATGGGCCAGCTCAGCTTGTTCATACTCACTCTGGACTCTCCTAGATGTCTCCACCTCTACCCATGCACTCTCTTTTAACTATAATAAACTTTCTCCTCCAAATATGTAGGAAACAGTCATATCATTTCCTTTTCTTTTTACTGTTCACTGGGACAAGAAATGTATGGATGTCTTCACAAGGTTTTGGTGGCAGGTATGGAAAGCTACTTCTTCATATCTCTATGGACCAGGCAACCAAGATGGAAGAGAAAATAGGACCGAGGTGAGCTTCAAATCCCATCTGTCTCCTTACTCCAAGAGAGCTGCCTCCTCCAGCTAGACCCTGACTCCTCAAGATTTTACGATTCTACAAAACAGTCCTCAATTTGTTCCAATACATGAGCTTGTAGGAAAATTTTATTCCCAGATTTCAATAAAGGAGATGCTCGCCTTTGTGGAAATAACTAGACCAATGCTTTCCCCAGGATAAATATCTGAGACTTATATCACAGGAATGTTTTCTTCTGGTGAGGGAACACAGTTCTGCTCTTGGTACCACATGTCATGAGCATAGCTATCTGGATATGAGTTGGCTTTTTGTCTCATATCTCATATGCTGACTTTTTTAAAAAATAACTAATTTAAAATAATCTCCTCTCTCTCTCTCTCTCTCTGTCTCTCTCTCTCTGTCTCTCTCTGTCTCTCTGCTCTCTCTCTCTCTTCTCTCTCTCGCAGTTCACTCTGTGTGTTGTCACCTGTGTGTGTGTTCACTCTGTGTGTGTGTGTGTGTGTGTGTGTGTGTGTATGTTCCTATATGTGTGTATGTGCCCTAGAAATCCAGAAGAGGATATGGGATTCCATGGAAAAAGAACTTCCAGTTAGTTGTGAGCCACACAATATGGATGTTCTCAACTGAATTCAGATCCCCTTGAAGAGCTGAAAGTGCCCTTAACTACTGAACCATTTTCTCAGCCTTGGGACTTTCTATACCTAGGTCCTATGGAGGTTCAAGGGCAAACTTCTCTGACTCACGTCCTCTCTGGCATGGATCTCTGGGGAGATGGCATCATAGTGGCCTGAATACAAGAGGAGTTCCCAGGATCAAACAGAAACTGGTGAAAGACCTCTTCTGCTCTTTGATACCCACCCCTTACTAGAACTCATTGAGGTCCTGTAAGAACAGCATTGAACTCTGGAAACAGTGCTTAAATGACCTCCTATTATACTTCCTGACTTAAAGGCCTAACCACTTTCAACATTTTCATGTCTCACACTTAGCTCACAGATCATCAAGTCTTGGCAACAGAACAGATCTAAGCCATAGGAACAAACATCTCTATTTTCAGAGCTGAAGAATTGTTCATCGGTTGCATAACCCAAGCCTACAGGATGAATCTTCCATCAAATCAACAAGATTTCTTGTCTTAGATCTCACAGCAGATGAATGGTAGGGCCAGGAACAGGTCCCAAGCTCTCAGAATGCACAGCCATATCACCTAAGTAAATATACAAAAATGATCACTTTGCATTTCTAGTTGGTAGCTATTGAAAAAAAATATTTCATAAGTACTCTGAATATTTCCTCTAACTCTCACAGTACTGGAATTTGTGGGCTATGTAGATGGGAAATGAAAATATAATAAGCCCATCTTTGCCTTCAGAATTCCAAAGTTTTCTGTTTTCCCCTCGAAAGCAATGTTCTTACATTGTTTTTTGAATTATCTAACCTACTGAGAGCATAATTACAGTTACACACTCAGGGGAGAGCATCTATGCGCAAAGTAACAAAGCAGGGTACTTCATTTCAGAGCTTTGTAGAGCACTCAGACATCTTGGTTACCCACACTTGCTGACACTTTGGCAAGCTTCTTCTCATCACCTTTGAAAATAGAGCTATAGTTTTATAATTTACAGAGTCCAGATGCTAGCCCTAGCTTTTCCCCCCGCTTCCCTTCTGAGTGACTAGAGGGAAGCAATCACAGCTTGTCTCAACCCTAAATAAATAAGCACTTCCCTGAGTGCTCAACTCCATTGCTGTATATGTTACACTGAATGAATGGTTCATTTAGGACTCAGCAGCACCAGGTCATGCACCATGCTGATCAGCCTTTCTGTGCCCTGCCCTTGCCACTCAGAGATGCTTCCCTACCACTCTGCCTGTTTGGAAAATCCACACTCTCATTAGGAGGTCTTGGGAACATGATGGGCTCTAGACAGAGTTTGGATAACTCCAAAAGGAAAGGAGGGGCCTGTCCCTCACACAATGCTGGCAAATGCCTGTGTGTGTTTTGAGTGGCAGCTGTAGAATCAAAGACACAGTTTGAAGGAGCAATTCTTTCAGGGTCTGTATATCATGAGGTTTCTCCAGACACAAAAATGTGGTAAGCAGATGTGACAAGCAAGCAAATGCACTCTGGGGATGCTACTTGAGTGGGAAGGCGGGAGAAAGCAGAAGAAGCCAGCAGAAGACAGAGGGAGAAGACCTATATATGGCAGGAAAGTCTTATGGCTCAGGAGATAGCTCAGTTCTTAAGAGCACATGCTATTCTTCCAGACAACCAAAATTCAGTTGCCAGCATCCACGGTGAGTGACTCACAACTACTTGTCACTTCAGCTCCAGGGAATCTGGCTGAATGGAAAACAAGAAATAAAAAGGAATGGAAATGGCTGCATGACTGGTCCTAGGTGGAGGAGAAAGTTTATTATAGCTAAAAGGGAGAGCATAGGCAGAAACAAGGACATCTGGGAGGGTCCAAAGTGGGCATGACCCTGAGCTCGGCCATGTGCCAGAGGGGGAGGGAAAAGAAGTGAGGAAAGGGATCAGTAAAGTAGCCAAGAGGACAAAATAGGGAATAACAAAACTGTCTGAATTATATAAAGAGCCTCTAGGGCAAGGACACCCTGCCCTGGGCTGGAAACTTCAGGGTAGAGGACCTGGGTATGCCAACTATATCCTGTAACAGGTAGAGAATGAGGGATGATGGAAAAACCTGGAGGTCATATCCACTTTTTTGTGTTAACTAAGCACGTTGGCTATTTGTCCTGGATTTGAATCTTAACACTAACCACCATTTCTGGCTTCCTCCAGGAACTGCATACAGTGCACATACACAAAGGCATACCCACATACACATACAAAATTATTTTAAAATAAATATTTATTTTAAATAAGTAAGATGAAGTGGAAATTTCTGGTTTCTTTGGAAACTCGGCTGTGTCATGTGACATTTTTCTGTAAGCTATATTGTAAAAGGATGTTTTGCTGAAATACACATGTATGAGGATATTTTGCTGAAGCAGACGTGTGAGAGAGCATGTGATGTCTTGCTGGAGCTGACTCCCTGATGTTTGGAAAGAGTATAAGTGGAACCCCATAAACCATGAGAGGTCTCTCTTGCATTGCCATACTGTACACTGCTTTACTGATCTTCGGTGGTCTTCTGCTGGTCTCACTTCTTTGGTATACAATGGTCTTAACTTCATAGAGAGAAATGCACCAAAGAACTTCTCGAGGTATCCCAGGCACTTCTGGCTACTTCTGCTGATTCTGAAGAGCCTTGCAGTTTCTGCTGGATCAATCCATTGCTACTGATAAGTGTTTGGTGTTTCCTATTGAACTGGACTGCCTCTACTGATTCATATTTGCCATTTGCTATTAGTCTGGATTGCTGAAGTCCTTACAACAAAGATTAGAATAGCCCAAATACTTCTAAATAGGTCCACAACCCTTGTGTCCTATTAACCATCTTTCTCCTCACCTTTGCACAGTGGGATAGAAGGGCTGTTGAAGTATTTAAGAACCCTAAATAAGGTAGATTTAGAGAAAATCTAAACCTACTGTAAGAAAGTCAGAGTATGAAACAAAAGGCCAAACCTGACATTCAGGCAGCTATCCTCAAAACTTGTGCAACCAAAGATAGAATTAGGATCCTTCTCTTGAAGCAAAGAAATTCTGTGTCTCTACTAGAAACATCTTTTGCACTCTGAGAAAATAAGTTGGCCCAAAAAAGGAGGAGTGTAGGAAGCTCTAGACCATACTTTGCATAACATTTGAATGAGCAACAAGGCAAAAAATCAGGAAACAAAAGTGCCACTTGCCCATTATATTCTTATTATATTCTAATATTCTGGCTTCATTACTGAAGTTACTCCATAATTGAACTCATTGGGAATCCTAAGACACTCATCACACTTGTAAATCTTCAGTCTTGCCATTGAGTCCATCATCATCAGCTCTACTCTAACCTCCCTCCCAGGGTAGTTATTCTGGAAAATAAGAAGACTGTGTTCCTGGGCATAACTAAGAGAACTCTGGAGGGCATGATGAATTAAAGAATGGAAACATAAGAAAGAGGGAGAGAAGAACACACCTAAACAGGCATTCTGGATTTTTGCAGAGACTTTTTAAAATCATTTATCATTTTTTTGAGAATTCCACATAGGTATGAAATATATTTTGAGCATATCCAAGCCAACCCCTTCACTCTTTCTTTAATACACCTATGCCCAGTCTCCTCCAAACTTTATATCCTCTTTTCCCTTTCATAATCCATTCAATGTCATTAGAGCTGTCTGGATGTGCATTGATTTGTGGTCATCTAATTGAGGTTAAGCAACTTGAGGTGTGACAAGAGGCCATATCCCTGATTCATCCTCCAACACAGACAGGATTGTTTTCCTCAGGCTAGCTAACAAATAATGACTTGGAGACATGTTAATAATTAGCTTGGTAGACTCTCAACTATCTCATCTAAGTAAATCTGACCACCTAACTGTATCCAGCTTCATAGTGGCTTGCTTGTTACTGTCGGTTTGCCTTCATCAGTTCAGGCACTAATCAGAACTAATCAGAAAGTGTCTTAGGCAGGTGAGGAAAGACAGAGTTACATCTTCACACTGTACAAAAAGATTGTCGCAAACATTCTAGCAACATCCCTCCATTACAAATATCTCTGGATAAGGGTAGAACCTTGAGTCCACTCTTTCTTCCATGCTGGAATGTAGATTGGCTTGATTTTGTGTCCTCTTTGCAATGTATTACCTGGGAAACTCTTAACACAGCTAATGCATGAGCTTTTGTGACCTGAGCAATTGTACCATGTGTGAGTCAATCTTGGCAGAGACAGAAGTGAGTGAGAATCCTGACAGGCCTGCTGACTCTTGATTGGCAGTATTACTTGATGTCAAGAACCTAAAAGCCATGGAGAAGCATTTAGCTTCCACATCTAGACAAGACATCAACACACTCAGCTGATGGGAGAAGAAAAGTCCTCTTGTGACCACACTGTCTCTAATCCTCACTCTCACTGCTCTGAAGAGAAGCAGAAAATTGACGAAAACTGTCTCAGATAAGATTAAACCAATCTACTCAGGCATTTAATCTTGACTTCCAGGAGCTACAAAAAAAATGAGTCTCCAGAACATGTATGCAGGTTGTCCCCATGCCTAAGAAGATTACATGTCACAAAAGTATCATTCTCACCATTGAAAATAGCCTAGATAGCTGTCTAGTCTCCTCCTTGTATTCTGTGATTAGTAGCAAGGAGACAAGTAATTCTAGAGAAAAGAAAATGACATAAACATATATATGGATATACAGACATATATGGTTTATTAATAGATGATATGATAAAGATTATATATATAAAATATATATATATATATATATATATATGATAGTAGGTATATATATGGTTTTACTGCTAGACACAAAGATGATAGATGATAGGCAGGAAGCAAGAAGATCATGTATGTGAGAGATAATAGGTAGAATTATGACAGTTAATATAGATAGAAAATAGATGATAGATATAGACAGATGAAAAATGATAGACAGACAAACAGACGTATATATATAAAATTTACATAGATAATAGATGATAGTTAGGAAGAAGAGTAGGTGACATAGGTGACAGATAATAGGTAAATTATATAGTTGAGACAGAGACAGACAGATAGATGTTTGAATAAAAGCATGTATACATGGAGAGATGATAGCAGGTGGATATATACTTATTTGAGTAGACACATAGATATTAGATAATGATGAACAATAAACAGGTGATAGATTCTTACTCATTAGGAGGATGGAATATATTGGTAAATAATAAATATATCATGGTTAATATTCATAGTGAAATATATGTAATAATGTTGCAATTAATGGTTTAAGGCTGTAGAATTAAAACCAGCTTCATGTCTATAAAACAATGATTTCACTGGATCATGATAGTCAAGAAGTCAAATGCTATCACTGCTTGCCCTTTTTCAGTCCTTACTTTAGGATGATAAAATGAACTAGAAGATATGAACAAGTATCACAATCATTCTCTCCCTCCAAATACCTGCCTTCAGGTTAGTGGTAACAGAGGTAAATATACTAGCAGAGAAATCCCCATGTAAGTTCAGGCACAGTAAAACCACCAAACAGGACCACTCTATAGCTAGAAACTTCCATAATGCCTCTGAAAATAGAGGACAGCAGCTTGACATGATAGCAAGTCAATTTTATATGATACTCAGCAAGATGAAGGTCTTCTAACTGATGCAGGCTATTTGGATTAAGTGAGAGTCAGATATCTGTGCCTGAGGCAGTTGACCATTGGTGTAGACAAGGGAGGTACTAGTTTTCTCAGTAAATAGAAACACGCCTTATGAGATTCCTAAATTTAGGTTCCTATTTACTAAATGACGATCTTGCGGTTTGCCTGGTCAGAGTTGTTCTGTTGAATACATGATCATGAGCTCTGAGACTTTTGGAAAACCTGCTTTGTACCTAAAACACAGGAAGAAATTTTAGTAAGTGGCTTGCACCTTAAATGCTGTAGGTGTTTGGGGGCAGGATGGAATCAACAAGCTCTTATATCTTATGTTTGTTTCTCAGTGTCAATTATGTGTACCTTCATTATTCCAGTCATACGTGTGTATGTGTGTGTGGTGGGGGTGGGGGTAGGGTATGTGTGTGTCTGCCCATGTGTGGTTACAGCAAAATGCTCGACATGATGCACATGAGGAAGTCAAACTTTTCAGTGTTGTTCTTTGTCCTTCTACCTTGATCAAGAAAGGATCTCATCACTTTGCATGTACCAGATTGACTGCTCGCTTTTTCTAGAGACTACCATCTTTGGCTTCCATTTTCTGTAGGCTCCCTGGGATTAGAGAGACACTTGAGCTACTGCATGCACCTTTTACATGTATAACAATGTATATCATTAGGCTTTTGCAACAGGTACTTTTATCCTGATCCTTCTCTCTTAGCTCATCAGCTATCTGCTGTGATTAATGTAACAACCCCAATTTTACAGAGGAGGAAGTTGGAGACTCACACAGGTTAAGCATCTGGTCTGAGGCCAAAAGTTTGGTCTCAGGACAGGTGGTAGAATATCAGTGTCAGGCTGTACTTGAGACCAGATGAGCATCTTCAGAAGCGTAGCCTCAGTACCATGATATATTCATATCATCTGTATAATTTATAGCAAGATGCTTCATTTCTTGTATTAAAGTTCTTGATACTTCTCACCAACTGTGTAGTTGGGAATATCTAATATACATAATGGGATTCTTGACTTTCTCCATCTGCCAAGTCTGTGATAATCCATTGTCATCATCGTCACTAGCCATAGTAACAGTAGTATAAGAAGTGTGCTTCTACTTGTTAGAGTAAACCCTTATCTTGCTACCCCATGCCTAAGAATGCATACTTCTCCTATCTTGGGACCAGATGTTTTCTACAATTAACATTTCTGAACAAATACAGAAAGAGATGCTACAAAGCGTCAGTTCCACATTTTGATTACTATAAAAGAATTAAACCTAATAAAGAAATTACTGCATATACTATCTTGTTACAATATGTAATACTCTTATAGCTTAAAATTGTAGAAAGAGATAAGTATTTTTTTTATCTCCTGCTAGTGAACCACTGCTTTTGTTTATTTCCTTGAAAGTAAACATTATTAGATTTACTCTTTTATTTTAAAGAATATTTTACTATTTACCTGTACTTCTCTAGATTAAATTTAGTCAGCATTCTTTTGATCTGGCTAATTCTTGTCATAAATTTCAGCTTCTCAACATGCTGTGTATTTCTGTCCTTTTATATGTTGGTATTTAAGTGGAAACTTGACAAATGATGTATTGGAGACAACTAAATATTTTAAATAGAAAGACAATGGAAATCTATTGATTTATTTAATTTAGAAAGGGCTATTTTTATTGATTCAGTTATTTATTTATTTATTTATTTTATTCCCTCCTCTCCTCCCAGTCACACTCTCTTTTCCTCACCCCCACCCCATATTGATCCCTCCTTCCCTTCTCTTCAGAAAAAGGGAGCTCTCCTATGGATATCAACCAGATTTGGCATATCAAGTTTCAGTAAGACTAGGAGCATCTTTGAGGCTAGACACAGCAGCACCGTTATGGAAAAGGAATTCAAAGGCGGGCAATGTGGTCAGAGACAGTTCCTGTTCCCATTTTAGGAGTCCTATATGAAGACCCTATTACACAAAAGTTACATATGTGCAGAGGACCTATGTCCATCTGTACATGCTTTCTGATTGGCAGTTCAGTCTCAATGAGCCCCAGTGGACCCTGATTAGTTGATTCTGTAGCTTTTCTTGTGGTGTCCTTGACCCCTTTCGATCTTTCAATCCTTCCTCCTCATCTTCCACAGGACTGCCCAAAGTTTACTTAATGTTATTTGGCTATAGGTCTTTGAATTAATTTCCATCAGTTAATACATAATGTCTCTATGGTGACAGTTATGCTAGTCTCCTGTCTACAATTATAACAGAATATCATTAATAATGTCAATAGTAGGTTCCTTCTTATGGCATGAGTCCCAAGCTGGGACAGTCATTGGTTGGCCATTTCCTAAATTTTTACTGTTTTACCCAGGCATATCTTGTAGGCTGAACAAATTGTGGATCTATTGTTTTGTGGCTGGTGTGGTATCCTAAGCCCTCCATTGGAAGTCTAGCCTAGTTACAGGAGATGGTCAGCTCAGCTCTACATTCTCCATTGCTAGGAGTCTTAGCTAGGTTCACCCTCACAAAATCCTGGAAGTTTCCATTGTCCTAGGTTTCTAGCTCATCCCAGAGTTGCCCTTTCCCAATCCAGTTTTCTCTCCCAGTAATCTGTCCTCCCCCAACATTATCCCTCCTGTTCCCACCCCCACTCCTTTTTTCCTACCCAGAACTACAAAAGTTAACATCATGATGATATTTTTCCCTTCCATTAAGTGTGTTGCTCCTTCCATTAGGCATATTCCAATAGTGCATATCTGCAACTTGACTAAAGCAGAAGAAATTCATCATTTCAATTTGAATATGAGGGTTCAGAAGTCAGGCTCATAACCCATATGCTAATTTCCAATCCAATAAAAAATTTAAGCCTTGAATTATTAATAGAGAGTAAGAGATAGGGATTAGAATGAAGACATTGGTAATAGGGTGCTGATTCCAGTACAGCACTTATCTGTACTTCAGGAACATCGTACACACCCAGTCTTTGCCTCTTCCATACCCTATAAATTGTTGTTGGTACTCATATTGAAATCTCTTTTATGATTTCATCCTATTTGCAACATCGTATCAGAGCATCTGTGTCCAGTAATATGGCTTTAATTTTATTTTTTTTATTGAATTTTTTTTTTAAATTTCAGATGTTCTCATCCTTACCCCTTCCCTTCCTCCAGATCTCTATCCTTCCTTCCTCCTGCTCGTTGTGTACTCACCACCCTCCGGTACCTCACTTCCACCGATATCCCTTTTAAGATCACTTGTCAGAGCAAGTACCCTGATCAATTCTATCTCCTTGCTAAAACTGTGAAAATATTAGATCTGAACACTACCTGAACTATCTGCAACTTCCAGGATCACATAACTAAACAGACTTTCTTCAGCATACCTAGTATATAGTAGCTGCTTGCTAAGTAAGGTAAAGGTAAAATCTTGCTGGTCCGAAGAGATGGCTCATTGTTGAGGACACTCACTGCTCTTTCTGAAGATAAGAACTGGATTCTCAGTATTCATATAAACAGCTCACAACCTTCAGTAATTCCAGCTCCATAGGATCAAGTACCCCTGTCTAGTTTTGAGAGATACAAGAAAATACACTTTATACTCTCCACAAAACTGCCATACTTCTCTATACCATAAACATATTTTTGTGCCCTACACAGAGACACATACATAAAATAACTAAATGTTGAAAAACACCTTTAGTGCTTTCTCTTCTTCCATTCATCACACATCAGAGATTTAAAACATGTTCCAATGGTCATTAATTAAATTCATCATTCTTCTTCTTTCAAATGTTATGTGTTTCCGTATATTCTTAGACCAGAAAAAAAAGTTAAGAGCATTTAAAACATATCCAATATCCTCACAAATTTTACAAAGTAACAAATGGAAACAGTTAAGCATCTTCCATAGTATTGTGAAATGGATTTTATAAAGTGATTCGCCTGATTGTATGTATGTGTGCCATGTGAATCATTCCTGGTGCTCACAAAGGCTAGAAGAGGACTTTGAATCTCTTTGAACTGGAGGTAGACTCAGTTGTAATTGCTTGACATGAGTGTTTGAGAACCAAAACAAGGTCTTCTTCAAGAGTAACTAGTGCCCTTATTACTGAGCTATCTTCGATAGCTCTCTGAATTATAATTTGTAGAAAGCTACGTAGGGAATTAAAACAAAAATTGATAAAATTTTTTGTTGTGCCTTAGAACTTTTATATTTCTAATTTTTAACCTGATATTGATAAATATCTGGCTACATCCATAGTGTTAAGGTAATGCTAACAGAGTTCTGTTCAAACAGTTTTTTATTGTGTCAATGAATTTAAGGCTATTTCCAACTTTTTCTGCAATCATGTTTAATATATCTAGTATTACATTGAGATCATTGATCCATTTGGAACTTGGTGTATGCAGAGTGATAAGTAAGATGTCTTTGGATTATTTTCCATGCGCTATACAATTTGATCAGTACCATTTGTTAAAGATACTATATTTTACAGTTGGTATTTCTGATTCTTTATCAAAATTAGTTGTTGCTAGGATTTATGTCTGGATCTTCAGTTCAATATATTGATCAGTGTGTCTGTTTTTGTGCCAATACCATGGTGTTTTTATTGCTATAGCTCTGCAGTACAACTTGAAATCAGGGATGGTGAGACCTCTAGGAATTCTTTTATTATTCAGGATTGTTTTAGCTATCCTGAGTGTTTTGTGATCCCAAATTAAGCTGAAGATTGTCATTTCAAGATCTGTGAAGATGTATGTTGTAATTTTGATGGGGATTGCATTGTATCTGTAGATTGCCGTTGATAGGGTGAGAGTTTTACTTTATCCTACTGATCCAGGAGCACAAGAGATCTTTCCATATTCTGATATTTTCTTCAATTTCTTTAAAAACTTGAAGTTTTTTCATACAAGTCTTTCACTTTGCATTGTTAATATTACTCCAACAATATTTTATATTATTTGAGGCTATCAGAAAGGATGGTTTCCCTACTTTTTTTTCTCAATGTGTTTGTCATTTATACATAGGAGGGCAACTGGTTTTTGAAAGTTAATTTTGTATCCAATTACATTTCTAAAAGTGTTTATCAGCTGTAGAAATTTCCTGGTGGAATTTTTAGAGTCTCATATGTACACTATATTATCTACAAATAAAGATACTTTGACTTCTTCCTTTCCATTTTGTATTCCCTGGATGTCTTTTGCTTTTCTTTTTGCTTTAGCTAAGACTTCAAGTACTATACTGAATAGGTATTGAGAGCACGGACAACTTTCAATTGTTCTTGATTTTGGTGGATTTGCTTTTATTTTTTCTCGATTAAGTAGATGTTGTGTATAGTCTTGTTGTAAACTACTGTCATTATGTTAAAGTATGTCCCTTATAGCCCTAATCTCTCCTGGACTCTTATCATGAAGGAATATTGGATTATGTCCAAAGTCTTTCCTGTATCTAATATTATTAGTGTGTGGTGTGTGTGTGTGTGTGTGTGTGTGTGTGTGTGTGTGTTTTTTCAGTTTGTTTATATGGTGGATTACACTGATTGATTTGCTCATGATGAACTTTCCATGATCTCCGGGGTAAAGCATATTTGATCACGTGGAATGTTCTTTATGATGTGATCTTTGTACTTTGTTTGTTTGTTTCAATTGTATTGATTTCAGCTCCAAGTTTCATTATTTCTTGCCATCTACTCCTTTTATGAGTGATTTCTTCTTTTGTGGTTGAACTTTCAGGTGTGCTGTTATGTTGCTAGTTTGCAACATCTCCATTATTGTGATTTTTGTAAATGTAGGCCCTTAATGCTCTGAGTGTGCCTCTTAGAATGGCTTTAATTGTTTCACACAATGGTTTGATTGTTTCATACCATATACATTGTTGTAGTATGCTGTGTGACCATTTTCATTCATTCTAGATATCTTTCCTTCCTGTTCTAATTTGTGTTTTGAGCCATTTTTCATTCATCAGTTTCTGTGGTCAGTTTCTGTGGGTTTGTAAACTTATGTTGTTTCTGACATTATTGATTTCCAGTTTGAATCTGTGGGGGTCAAATTAGATGTAGGGTGCTATTTCATTTTTCTTATATCTACTAACTTGTATTTTGTTTGATTATTGGTCAACTTTGGAGAATGATTCAGGATGTGCTGAGAAGACAATATTTTTTTTATTTTGAGGTGAAATGTTCTGTAAATATCTGTTAGGTCCAGAATTTCTTTGTTTAGTTTATGGCTGGATGACTCTCTAATGATGAGAGTGGGTATTGAAATCTTCTAACAGTGTTTGAGGGTCAGTATGTGATTGTATATTTTCAGTGGTTTTTTTTTTTTCATTCAAATTTGGGTGTAATTTTTTAATAGATGTTAAAACTTGCAATCTTGGTGGAATTTTTTATATTGATATTATGTAGTGTCTTCCCTACCTTCTATGATTAATTTTGTGTTGAAATTTGTTTTTTTCCGATCTTAAAATGTTTTCCTCCTTGGTCCATTTGTTTAAAATATCTTTTTCTATCCTTTTTCCCAGAGGTGATATCTATCCTTGATGTTAAGGTATGTTGCTTAGATGCAGTGGAAGGATGAATCCAGTTTTCTCATCTATTTTAAGTCATTTTGTTGTTGTTGGGAAATTGAAACCATTGTTGAGATTATCATGAACAGTGTTTTTGTTTCCTGTTAATTTGTTGTTGTGGTTGTGATGGTGACTGTGGGGTTATGATGATAGTAGTGATGGTGTGGGGGTGGTAGTGGTGGTGTTGTGGTGGTGGTGTGGTGGTGGTGGTGTGGTGGTGGTGATGGGGTGGTGGTGGTGGGGTGGCAGTGGTGTCTGTGTGTCTGTGTATATGTGTGTATCCTTTCTCCTTTTTTGATTTGCTGCTCTGGGATTATTTATTGTTTGTGGGTTTTTTATTTTTGTTTTGTTTTGTTTTTGTTTAGTTTTGTTTTTTGTTTTATTGTTTATTTGTTTGTTATTTGTTTTCTTTTGGTATGGTTAACCTTTTTAGGTTGGACTTTTCTTTCTAGCCTCTTCTGTGGGTCTGGATTCATAGAAAATATTGCTTAAATTTGGCACTGTTTTGAATGTCTTATTTTCCCAATCTATTGTAATTGAAAGTTTTGCTGGATATAGTAGTTTATGCTGACATATGTATTCTCTTAGAGTCTGTAGAACATCTATCTGCCCAGGCCCTTTTGCCTTTTACGTCTTCATTGACAAATCAGGTGAAATTCTAATATGTTATTTGGTCTTTTCCCTTTTCAGCTCTTAATATTCTTTCTTTGTCCTATATGCTTAGGCTTTGTTTATTATGTGGAAAGTGAAATTTCTTTTCTGGTCCAGTCAATTTTGTATTCTGAGTGCTCCTGTACATTGATAGGCATCTTTTTCTTTAGGTTAAGGAAATTTCTTCTATGTTTTTGATGAAAATAGATTTGGTCTTTTCATAGTGCCCCAAATATTCTGAATATTTTATTTTTGTCAGTTTGATTTAACATTTTTTTATGACTACAGTATCCATCTCTGATCTCATGTCCTTAATGCCTGACAGTGTCTCCTTCATCTCTTGTGTTCTGTTGGTAGGCTTGCCTGCTGTTCAACTTTCTAAGTTTTTCATTTCCCAATTTTCTTCAGCTTGGGTTTTCTTATTATTCTCTTTTCACTTTTGGGTCTTGAATTGTTTTATTCATTCCTTTCATTGTATGTATTTTCATGTTTCTTTAAGAGATTTATTCATTTCCTCTTTAAGGACCTCTACCATATTCATAAAGGTTATTTTAAGGTGTTTTTCAGTGCTTCAGCTATATTGCAGTATTTAAGACCTACTGTGGCAGGCTTGCTGTACTCTAGTAAGATATGATATTCTGGCTACTATTAAAGGTGTTTTTATGTTAGAGTCTAGACATCTGGTTTTGAGAAGGTTGTAAAGTAGAGGTCTAAAATTAGCCGGGCGTTGTGGCGCACTGCCTTTGTGGGTTCAAATAATCACTAATGGGATGTGAAATAAACATTATGGAGGATCAGTGTTGGAGCTGTAGATCTGTGTGATCCACTGAAGATGTGGATTAGGTATAGCTGTGCAGGTAGTCTGCTATAGAGTTAGGGTCAAGACTAATGGATTGGATTTGGAAGAGCAGAGAGAAATGTGAGGATCTACAATTATATGCATGAATAGTTTCCTGGCCAGAGTGAAATTGATATTTTAATAATTTAAAAATGTGTTATGTTGAAATGATTTTTTATATGTAATAGGTATAATAAAGTAGCATATTAATCAAATTAGTATTTAAATGTTTTGGTATCTTAACATGGTGTTGGTACTAGAAAATTTTAAATGACTTCTATGTTGGGATTGGTCTGGCTTGAGATGGTGCAGCCTTTGTGTATGATGTCTCAGTCATCCCAACTCATATATGCAACTGGGACACATCTTCTTTGTAGTCATCCACTCTCTCTGGCTCTTACAATCTATTTCACCACATAGTCTCAAGACTTCCTGAGCCTCAGAAGGATAGAATCTAACATAAACTCCCATTTAGGATGAGCATTGTGCAATCTATTATTCTTTTCACCTTGACAGCTCTGTCAGAATAAATCATCACCTACTGCACATAGAAGCTTCTCTGATGAGAGTTGATCAATGCATTGATCTATGGGTATAACAACAATTTCATTAAGAGTTAATTTAGTATGATGTCCATTGGTGCCAAACATTTACTTCTGCTGGGAAGAGCCAACAGTGTTCTGTATATGCTGCTAAATAATAATAATATAACATAGACACTTCTTGCATTCACAGCATCTCAAAGACCAATAGGACTTACAAAACTGAATTTAGATATGAATTCTATAAGTACTAAGGTAAAAATAAACTGTACTCTCATAGCAAAAGTGTTAAATGTATGCTTCAAAAAATGATCTGACTTGAAATCTGTGGCAAACACTTGCATGAAAATCTAGGCTGAGCCAATTAGAGTCTTACCAAGAGAAATAATGAAGACATTCAAGTACTATCAGTAACTGCAATTGAGGAGTAATGAGAGTCCTTGTGATCCATGAGGAAGCTATTGTTAAAGTGATCTTGAAAAAAAGAAGGTTAGAAGTATGTCAAAATAGAAATGATGAGTGCATGATGAGGAAAGCAATGGTTAGCACCTACTCCTAGAGTGATGGAGATGCCTAGAAAGCAAACAGAAAGAGAGAAAAAGGACATAGGTTCACACACTTGGTACTTGTAGCCAGAATAGGCTGTACTCAAAACTGCTTTCCATCTCGAAGCTTGACTTAGTTTTCTGGTTCTGTGTATTTTTGCCTTGAACTTGCACAGAATTTGTGTTGAGCTCAGTATCTTTTGTTTATTAATCATTATGTCAACATCACTTGATTGGTGGTTCAATCTTCAGATCCGCAAATGATACAGCTAGTAATAAGGGAAAGATATGAAGGTTTGTCCTGTCATGATATTGAACTATCCAGTACCTGCAGGGCAAGCTCCTTATCTGATCAACAGATATCATACACTGGAATACACCAGAGACCAGTGTGAGTTTGCTGCTCCAGCAGAGGATCCATTTTCAGTTCCCAGCATCCATATTTGGCAGCTCATAACTCTCTCTAAGTCTGAATCCAAAGGATTTGACACCCCTTCTGACTTCTGTGAGCACTAGATACACACATGGAGTGTCTGTGTGTGTGTGTGTGTGTGTGTGTGTGTGCAGACAAACACATATACATAAAAGTAAATAAAAACTCTAAAAAAAAAAAAGAAATAAAGAAGGAAAAGGTAGGTAGGACAGAAGAGAAACAAAATTAAGTGAAGAAGAAAGTAACTTCCTTAATTTCACTCCTGACCCAAGATCTATGTCAGTGTGGGCAACTTCAATATACAACCTCATAAATGGTAATTCTAAAACATTCACTGGGGCTGAAAAAAATGGCTCAGTAAGTAAACAGATTGCGATGTATACATGAAGACCTGAGTTCAGACCCACTAATACCCACATAGAAGCCAGACACTGTGGCATGTGTACCCTGAGCATATGGTGGGACACGTGGGGATAGGTGGATTCCTATACTTGGTTAGCAAAACAGCTTAACAGAATGGATGAGCTCTCAATTCAGTCAGAGAACCTCTACTAAAAGGCAGAAGAATAATCATGGGTAGCAGGTATGACTGCTAACATAATACCATTCATATACCTATGAAATTATCAAAAGAAAACCATTTGACAACAATTAAAAAAAAAAAAGAGAGACAGAAGCCATCAAAGAAGATGTCTAATATCAGTCTCTGGCCTCCTCACCAGCTGTATGCTCACATGTACACAGAGACTTGTACACAAGCATAAACCACATATGTGAACTTATAATTACATTATACACACAAATACACAGCATTCAGGTTTATCAATCGGAAGAACACCTAGGTGTCTTGCATTTCCACAACTGGTAGAGACCTGCTAAACTTGTTTATAAATACATGTTTTGGAGATTTTATTGCAAAGTTTAATTCTTCCTGTATAGAAAAAAGCAAACAACTTCTTACAATCTCAGAAATAGACAGAAAATTTGTTGTAAAAATAACACAAAAAAGATACTGTAAAATGCCTCTTAGGCACTTGTGCCAGAGAATCTTGTACAGAGAAATGGGTTTCACATGTAAATTAAATTGTGATGAGCTGGAAAGAATGAGCTGTTTTCTGTTTTGCTTTGTGAAAAAGTGAGGGAGGCCTGGGGCCTGGGTTACTCAAGACTAGAAGTTTCACTATGGTTGTCCCAAAGGCTACAGTCACTTTTTTTCTCTCATGACTTTCTTTAACTTTATGGAAATGAAAATTCTACGGCTTTGGCACTCATTACTCTTTCATATCAACAAGGATCAAAGAGACACAGTCATAGGTGGCGACCCTTTCTCATACCAGAATTGCACAAGGGGCATAGATAGAACTAGCAAATAGTTTTTGTTTTTGGTTTTTGTTTGTTTTTTTTTTTTTTTTAATTTAGTGAACCTATGCAGTCTCAACACACATTTAAACTTCGCAACATTCCCATAAGCTTTTATATTTTTCTTTTCCTTCAAATAAACAAATGACTATGGGAAAGAAACAAAACTTTCAAGGCTTGTAACATCTGGATAATTAAAATTATATGTGGTGCAGAGATGGGAAGGTGGTTCTCCACCATACAATTTACCAAGTGCAGAAAACTTGTAAATGAGAAGATGGCTTCCAGTCTTGCCAAGATTTTCGTATTTCAAAAATTTCCATTGTCCAGTGCTGGTGCAGAAGGTATCATTAGGTCACAGTTTGGTCGACCTCTCAGCTAGGAGGGCTAAAGTCTTTAAGGTCACTAAGAATTTACATATATGAAATTCACTTTACCTAATGCAGTACAGGCTGCAGCCCACACTCAGAGGATAAGTTAGAAAACAGGTAAGAACTAAAGATAGTTGATCATTGTGGACAGATTGTGTTGAATTTGCATTGCATTTTCCAGAAACATACCAGTGATGTGAATTAGAACTAGAGGCATTAAAAAACAAAAAACAAAACAAGATTATGAAAATTGAATAAAATGGTTGGAGTTGCATTAAATGAAAGGCAAATGTAGTCTATTTTGTCTTATATGTAGATTCTAGCGTTGAATTATTACATATGTCTCTTAGTATGGGAGGGAGTATAGATGCCAGAGAACTAGACAAGAGCCTATGAACAGTTGTCAAAAAAGACTTCCTACATGATAATCTTTTTACTGATTACATTGGAGTTTCACGTAATGTACCCTGATACCATTCATTTCCTTGTCTTCCTGGTCTACCTGTCCCCTCCTTTGTGACCTCAAAAAAAAAAAAAAAAAAAAAAAGAAAAGAAAAAAGAAAGAAAGAAAGAAAGAAAGAAAAAAGAAAAAAGAAAGAGAAAAAAGAAATCATTGAGTACAATTTGTGTTGCCCATACACTCACTAGAACATGGTCAAATTTCTAATAGCTTAGCCCTTTAAAGAAAACTGGGGCAATTCCCATCTGTTCCCCTGGCAGAAGCCATCAACTGTGAAGAATTACACTTCAGGAAGAATTACACTATCACTATTTTTAAGAGTACTCTTCCTATCTGTACTGTTTCTCTTTTTGGTTTCAGGGGAGTTATCGCAAAAGCATTCTATGACTCTCATTCTCAACTGTGAGTCTGCAGTTTCAATACCAATTCAAAAGAAGCTTCCTTGCCCTTTCCAGTCATGCCAGCCCAGATCAATAGCATACACCTAACTTCCAATGAGTCTTTAAGGAGTGGAATAGGAGTGTAATAGAGTTCATGAGACCTGAAAATGGGAAAGGATAACACTAGGACCCAAGGGAACAAGGAGATGGAAAATACATGGTCCAGGATCTGAAGAGGGCAGGGCAATATACCAAAAGTATGGATGAATATGGGCTAAGGGAATGTGTTAATTTGTATGATGTTTTAAAAATAAAATATTAAAATGTAATGAAAAGAATATGTATATTTTATTTTATTCTTTAGATGAGAAATTGAAAAAAATTCCCAAAAATACTGGGTGGAGTAAATATGAATTCTAAAGCATATTTAGAATTCTGCCCTATGGAGTCAAGAAGTCACATACTCTAGTGCCCTTAATTTATCGTGGAAAAATCTAAGACCTAGGTGCCCAGGAGCCCACATTATTAAATAAAAAAAGTGTGCACACAAACAATCATAGACATCTGTATCTGCACACATGCAAACACACATAATCACATCCAAACTCACCACACACACACAATATAAAAATTAAAATAATACTTTAAAAATACAAAATTCAAATCTAAAATTGCGAGAGACAGACAAGGAGTCTTCTAGAACATCTTAATATGCTACTAGTCACTAAAATCTCTTTTGACCTTTGCTGTGACCTGTATTGTAATCTTCTTTCCTTTTGCTGAATCATTTGCAAGTTTTGTCCAATTAATCAAAACCCATGGGGCCAGCAGGTGCTTTATATATCTTTGTACTACAGGTGCCAGGGAAGCTAAGGTAGACGAATGCTGGCGTTAGGCCAGCCTAGGCTTTATAGAAAGGCCTTATCTTTAAAGGATAAAGAAAAACACCCAGTAAGTTTTAAATGTGCTTGGGTTATACTTAAATTTTAAGTATCTTAGCCAAATCGCATATGTCTGTTACATCCAAGGAAACCCTTAGGGAGTGAATTATTGGATATTTCTGGATGAGAATGGGAGGCAACCAATCTCATTACATTTTGTAAATGAGGCTTATACTTCAGTTGTTGAAAAGATTGATACTTCTAAAAACTTCTTGTTCAAGAACTTTGATCATCTCTGACAACTCTGTGTCTATCCTGTGTCCACTCAGAGCTGTCTACTGCATAAACTGTGGCACCATAAACATCTCTGTTTCCTGAGGCTAATAGGTTAGAGTAGTCCAGTTGTGAAGATAATTGTTTCTTCATCAGCCAGGTTCTAGCTAATCGATTCCTAGCTTGTCTTCAAGTACTTGAAATACTGTCGTGCTTAATTTTATGCATGAATTTAAAGGAGGATAAAAAATGCCTCAGTGTCTGGTAAAACAATATTTCTGAGTGTCTCTGAGAGTTGTCTTAAAACAGACTGACATTTGAGAAAGAAGAGTGTTCTTTAGGATTGAGAAGGCAGCGTCCAGACTGTTGAAACTTGGGAAGGCTGAAAATGTGGAAAATGTTCTATGTGTCTGGGGCCATCCACAAGCTGCTGCTTGTAAACACTGACACTGTGGTGTTAAGGCTTTTGGACTCCCATGGATCCCAGGCTGTTAAGTGTTGTGAAGTGAGTCCTGAAACTGCAATGGCAGCTTTCTTGGGCCTTCTGCTCATAAAGACAGGGTCATAAGAAATCTCTGCCCCAACTTTCTGCTGTATCAGAGGTCATGCATTCCTCTAGAAATCCAGATAGCCTGCCCACCAACAAACCCACTCTCTTTTGGTGCCCTCTCACCAGACAATATACACAATTCCCCTCCTTTCCTCATCACAGTGTTCCATCCCCCAACTAGGGTAAAAACCTCATATTTAATCAGATGTCAGAAGATCAGAAAGGAAATAGAAACCAAGAAATAAATCACCCATTCAACAAAGATAAACTGACAAATCAGCACACAGACCTAAAATCACCTCCAAACCAGGTTTCAGGATATCAGTACGAAAACACAATTAACAGTCAGGGTAATATTTCACTAACAGAGCCTAGCTATACTACTACTGCAAGCCCTGACTCTTGCACTGCAACTAAAGCACAAAAGAAAGACACTAAAAACAACTTTATGAAGATGATAGAGTTCTCCTTAAAGAGGAAGTTAACAAAGCCCTTAAAGAAAGCCAAGAAAAAACAAACAATTGAAGTAAATAAATAAACTTTTCAAGATTGAAAAATGAAAGTAAAAATAATGAAGAAAGAAAGAATTCAGGAAATTCAGGAAATAAAAAGGCTAGGTAAGCAAAGAAGAACTATAGAGGCAAGCTTCACCAACAGAATACAAAAGATGAAAGAGAGAATCTCAGACAATGAAGATCCAATAAAAGACAAGTGCTGAATCTGACTGAAACATCCAGAAAATCTGTGACACTATGAAAAGACCAAACCTAAGAATAATAGGAATAGATGACAAATCTCAGCTCAGTGATGCAGAATATATTTTCAACAAAACCATAGAAGAAAAAATTTTCTAACCTAAAGAATGAGGTTCCTATAAAGATAAAAGAAGCATATAGAACACCAAATAGACTGGACCAAAAAAGAGAGTTCCTTTGCCATATAATGATCAAAACAGTAAACATACAGAACAAATAAAGAATTATACCTGACTTCTCAATGTAGACTCTCAAAGCCAGGAGAGCCTGGACGGATGTACTGCAGACTATAAGAGACCATAACTATCAGCCCAGACATCTGTATTGAGAAAAATTTCAATCACTATATCGCTATATCACTATCGGTGGAGAAAACACAATATTCCATATGAAAGTCAAATTTATATATATATATATATATATATATATATATATATTTATATTTATATTTATATTTATATACTATATATATATATATAATCTAGACCTACAGCCTACAGAAGATGTTTGATGGAAGACTCCAACCTAAGGTGGTTTAGAGGAAGCATTTAATCTAATAATCAGCAAAAACACAATACTGAAAGACCACACATATACACACCACCACTACCACCACCATCAAAAAATAACTGTCATTTGTCATTGATATCTTTCAATATCAATTGACTCAATTCCCAGAAAAAAAGACACAGAGTAACATAACAGATGTGAAAAGGGGTACATTCTTCTATTTCATAAAAGTAACACTTCAGTATCAAAGGGTACCTCATTACCTCAGAGTAAAGGATTGGACCAAGATTTTAGAAGCAAATGAACCTAAGAAGCAAAGCTGGTATAGTCATCTGAATATCTAACAAAATAAACTTAAAACCAAGAATAATCAAAAGAGATAGGAAAGAACTCTTCATACTCTTCAAAGGAAAAATCCACCAAGATGAAGATTCGATTCTTAACCTCTATGTCCCAAATGCTAGAACTCCTACATTTGTGAAAACAAACAAATATATGTTACTAAAGCTTAAATAACATATTGATCTTCACCCATCATAGAGGATCCACTGCACTCAGAGCAGTTGGTAAGAATCCTCTCCCACAACCCAAAGTTCCAGGGTTCATCCACCAAAACCCTGTCCTCTCAAATACCACTCCTCTTCCTCCCCTTCTGCTTGGTCCTTTTTGCTGGGGCAGACTCCTAACTGGTCTGCTTCCTTGAAGACACAATAACCTGACCCATTGGCACAGGTTCTTTCCTGTCTGAGCTGGTGCCCTGAGACACCTTGGGCTCTAGCTCTGCAACCAGTCCCACAGCACCAAGAGGAAGCTGGACTCCTTGGAACTCTAACATGCCCAGGATCATAGGATTTCAGGATCCAAGAGGCAGCCTGACTCCCAGGAGTTCCTACATCCAAGATCTCAGGATCACAGAGACAGGTGAACTCTGAGGAGTTCTGACACAACCAAGATAACATGAGACAGAGGCTCCAGTCAGACATTGAGTGCAGTTAGCACTAGAGTTAACCAGATGGCAAAAGGCAAGCACAAGAACATAAACAACAACAGAATCCAATGTTACTTGGCATAATCAGAACCAAGTTCTCCCACCATAGCAAGTCCTGGATACCCCATCACACCAGAAAGGCAAGATTCTGATGTAAAATCAATTCTCATGATGATGATGGAGGATTTTAAGAAGGACATGAATTGAATAAATCCCTTAAAGAAATACAGGAGAACACACAAAGATTCAACAAAAAAGGTAGAATAACAGGCCATTTTCCATAGATGTAAAATTACAACAACAACAAAAACAAACAAGCAAACAAAAAACCCTCTAGCAAACTGGATCTAAGAACACAACAAAAGATTATCCACTATGATCAAGTAGAGTTCATCCCAGAAATGCAGGGAAGGTTCCACATCCAAAAATCAGTCAATGTAATCCACCGCATAATAAACTTGAAAGAAAAAGCCCATATGATCATCTCATTAGATGTTGTAAAAGCCTAAAAAAAAAAAATATGATGGTATACTTAAGCAACCTCCAAAATTCTACCTGTGAGCACCTATAGCTGATAAACACCTTCAGTGAAATAGCTAGATAAATGATTAACCCTAAAAAATTGTAGCCCTTAAATATAAAAATAAGAGACTGAGAAAGAAATCAGGGAAATAACACCCTTCAGAATGGCCACAAACAATATAATATATCCTTGATTAACTCTAGCCATCCAAGTCCAAGATTTCTATGACACAAACTTCAAGTCTTTGAAGAAGGCAATTGAAGCAGATATCAGAAGATGAAACAGTTCCCCATGCTCATGTATTGGCAGAAATAACATAGTAAAAATGACCATCCTACCAAAATAATCTACAGTTTCAATGTAATACCAGTAAAAATTCCAAGATAATTTTTGCAAACCTTGAAAAGATGATACCCAATTTAATATGGAAAAAAGAAGAAAACTCAGGATAGACAAAATAATCATGAACAATAAAAGAACTGCTGGAGGTATCATAGTCCTTGGTTTCAAGCTTTCTTTCAGAGTTATGTAATAAAAACAGCATTGGCATTAACACAGACATGTTAATCAATAGAATCAAATCAAATACCTTAACAGAAATCTATACCTCGGTTTTGATAAAGAAGCCAGAAATAGACAATGAAAAAAGAAAGCATATTGAACAAATGATACTAGTCTAACTGGATGTCTGCATATAGCAGAATACAAATAGATCTATGTCTAAAAACCTACAAAAACCTCAAGTCCAAGGATATCAAAGACCTCAGCATAAAACCAGATATACCCAACCTGATAAAACAGTAAGTGAGGAATAATCTTGAGTGTATTGGCTCAGGAGACAACTTCCTGAACAGAAGACCCCTAATAGAGGTCCTAAAATCAACACTTAGTAAATAGGGCCTCAGAAAACCGAAAAGCTTCTGTTAGGCAAAGGACACTATCAACAGAACAAAACAGCATCCTACAGAATGGAAAAAGATCATTAACAACTCCACACCTGACAGAGAGCTATTATTCAAAATACATAATCATTTTAAGAAGCTAGACATCAAGAACCCAAATAATCCAATGCAAACGGAGTAAAGAACCGAACTGAGCAGAATTCTTAATAAAGGAAGCTCAAAAGACTGAGAAACACTTAAAGAAATATTCAAAATCCTTAGCTATCATGGAAATTCCAATCAGAACAACTTTGAGATTACCACTTACACCTCAGAATGGCAAAGGTCAAAACCACAAAGTGACATCTCATACTGGTGAGGATGTAGAGCAAGGGGAACACTTCTCCACTGCTGGTAGGAGTACAAATTTGTACAATCGCTAGGGAAAACTCTGGTTAGAATGAATAAACAAAAAGAAAAAAAATGAATTCTCAGCCCCATGCTCAAAGTCAGTCCTTCAACTCAGCCTCCCCTACCCATCTCCTATCTTTTCTGTCACACATTCTTTTTCTTTTTGTCTCTCCCCTTTCTTCATCCTCTTTCTCATGTCCTATGTTTTTGTCTACATAACCATAAAACCCCACACACACACACACACACACACACACACACACACACACACACACAAACACCACTGATTTTACTCCTCAGAAGTACCCCAGTTTGCTCAGTGTAGAATTCAATCACAGAGTAAAAATTGCATACATTTAAATCTGTTTAAAAATTATATAGATTATCGAGAAATTCAATAAATTTCTCATTGTTAGAAGTGCTGCAGCAAACACTACTGTCCAGCTGTAGAAGAGCATCTTGGTTCGTGGGTTGACATGGGCCTGGAACCCTGAGACTGCAGGTGTTTGGCCATGTCCCCAGAACCAGGGCCCTGACCCGAGGTCTAATCTCCATTAACCTGCACTCTCAGTCACTTAAGACACAGGTAGAGGGCGTGACTAACAGGCCTCTGCCTTGAGAGATTTACATATTAATGAGTTATCTAAAGGCAGGGGCATAGATAATTAAATTATTCTCCCCCCTCCTCCTTCTATTTAAACCAGCTTCCCTGGCTTTTCTGAGGGGGCACACACGCATCCAGATCTAACTATCCCACCATGGACAATAAAACTTTCATCTCTTGGACTCCACGTGTGTTCTGGGCCTGCTGCTGCCAAGCTTCCACCGTCTGGAACCTTGGACTTTTCAAGTATGTGGGACTTCGCAGCGGTCCCTGGACTCCACTGCTGCCTGACCCGCAGAGGCAGCCTGTGGGTAGCTGCCTTGGGCCCGGGGCCGCTGAGCGAGTTTTTTTCCCACATACTACCTATCCACAGTGGTATATTGTAGAAATAAAAATAAGAAATATTTGAGTATAGAGTTTTCACTCAGTGAGTAGTTCTAATAGGCCAATATTCTAAATTATTTTTAATTTGAGGACATTATAGGGCAAATGCATTAAGGATATGTAGCTCTGATTTGGTGAGTCTGTCTATCTGCTAGAGACTGGTGCAGAAAATGGAGTCCTTTGCACAAAGTGACCTTTTTTATTACTTAAGAGACAAGGAAAATTCATCAGTATATCATATAAAATAACACGTGGCATACAAGCGTCAGATCTGATGGCATTGTACATTCAGTAGGTTCTAGGCAAATGATACAACTGAATGAATAAGCTTTGAGAGGAGATGTGAAGAATGGATAGAATTAATGTGTATAAAAAGAAGTCATGAAAGAGCACTCTATGGAGGGAGAATGTGACTTATTGTAAGAAACAGCAATATGCATGATTTAAGACGGTTTTCTTCAAATGTCCTGGCAAATACTCACTGGGCTCTGTGGACAATTAATAAAAAGAGGGGGTCAGGCATTGTGGCTCTTTCCTTTCTTCCCTGTTCCAGGAGGCAGGAGGATCTCTGTGAGTTTGAGGTCAACCTGATCTAAGTGAGTTCCATGTCAACAAGGGCTACATAGGGAAACCCTTTGTCAAATAAACAAACAAGCAAAACAGAAAAACTACAACAATAAGACCAACAAAAGCCGCTAAGTTGGGAGGCAGAAGGTGAGGTCTGTGAGGGGGAGTGGGGTGAATGAGTGCATCAGCGAGAAATGAGCAAAGATTTTTAAATAATACTTTTAAAATTAATTTTAAAAAGAAGAGATTTATGTACATGTAAAACCATAGCACATATACATTAGTAGAAATTAGCAGCTATCTAAGTAGACTTAGGACACACTGAACAAGAAAAAATCGTGCCTGGTACTGGAAATCTAGTTAACTACCCAGGACTGATGAAGTCATCTACAACTTCCACTTTACTAACAGCATAATAAATAAATACATTTTAAATATTTTTTTCTTATTCCCAAAGACAAGTGTAGTCCTCATTCCTCATCAAGTGATCTTCCTTTTGCAACAGATATGTAGATCATTAAAGAAAACCATACTAATTAAAATACAAAATTGTGGAACCCAGCCTCAGTGAATATGTCACAAAACAAATCCTGCACCCAAAGCTCAGGGAACATTGCCCCATAGGTGTCAGAAAGCTTGTAAAAGCCAGAGGATCAGGGAGTTTTCTGTGAGACTATGAATCCTAGTAATGTCAGATCATGAAGTTTCACCAATATGACTGCTCCAATATGAGTTGAGGAAACATGAATAAGGTTGCTTACTGGTCCAAGAGGTCTCAACCCTACACAACGAACTACAATTAACTAAGGAATGTTGAAAGGGGGAGAAATATTCTTCTCCAAATAATACACAAATTTGTTCTGCAATACCAGGTGATCGACCTTTATAACTTACAAACAAATAATAATATACTTAATGTGCAGGTTGTTTTTAGTAATACATATAACAAAAATTAATTTTAAAAACATCATGAGTTTTAAAGAGAACAAGAAAAGGCATATGGGAGGTATTAGAAAAAGGAAAGGGAGGGAGAAATTGTACAATTATGCTATAAGTTCAAAAAGTAAAGAAAGTAAGGAAGAGAGACTTAGAAAGCATGAGGAAAGTATGTGTGTAACCCTCCATGTGTTCCTTCAGGTGGCCTAGTACCTAACTAAGCAAATGGATGTGGGTGCTGACCACTTTGTCTTGATCTGGGGCCCTAAGTCACACTGTCCTTTCTAATCAGCGTTACAAATAAATCAAATTTAAACAGCAGCAATAGCATTCCACCTAATTTGACCTTTGGACTCATTTCTTGAGTTGTGTAAATTGAGTGCAATTTCTTTTCCATCAGAATAATCAGTTTTTTTTGTTTGTTTGTTTTTGTTTTTCATTGAAATTGGGTGAGTGATGGTGGGAGGGGATTGGGTACCTAGGCATCTAGGTGAAAGTAAATAGTCTGCCTTTGTTTGCATCTCAGGGCTGTTTATAACAGTTAGGAAGAACTGCTATTTCAAAATAGAATAAAGAGAAAAGGGAGGAGGTACTATTATCCAGGCCTATTCATAATTACTGTGGTCTAAAGAAAGGAAAGGGCAAACGAAATTGTGATGGCTCTTATGGCATTACCTCCTAAGGAATTGCAAACATTTAGGAACTGAGCAAGCCAAAGGCAATGGAGCAGCTGGCTTCAAAGCCACCCCAAGATTTAGCCACGTTACCACAAGAGTTTATAATTTTTAAAAAATAAAGAGTAAAACAATCTGAATAAATTTCAGAGCCTATCAAGCAATTAAAAAGCCTTTTATCATTCTGCATTTAGATATCTCTTTCCCCAATCTCACAACTGAATCCTCTGGTAGAAAAATAAAAAATATAAATATAAAAGACAAATAAGCAAAGAAACAAGAAGCCCAATAATTTTGATTTCAATTTCTGTCTGTACAAGAAAAGCATTTTCATCTTATTCCCTGGTAACTTGAGTGTGTATTTTTTCCCTCGCTTTTGCTCCACTCAGAGTCCTGTGTTATTTTAGATATTCAAACTGATAAGGATGTCAAACACATTGAAATAAAGGTTATGGGGAGAGTAGGTGTTGGCATGGCTTTGCAATCCACAGAGTGGAAAAGTTTTAAGCAATAGATGTATTAGGAGGCACTTAGGATGCTAGGTACTCAGGACACTAGGCACTTAGAATGCTAGATGCTCAGAATGCCAGGCACTGAGGATACTAGGTACTCAGGACAACTCAGTGAATGCACTCTCATTCCTTTCAAGAAGAAAAGGTAACAATAGGTTGGTTTGCTTCCATTGCTTCCTCCACAGGCTGTGTACATTTCGGAAAACTAACCTTTACAACCATTGCCCCCCTCCCACCCACTTTTCCTTATCAAAGTTCCAGATAATCTGAAGGGCAGCCACCTTGTTTCTATGATCTCTAACTTCATTATTTATTGGATGGATGGAAAGAGTAACTCAAACAAGTATGTTTTTGTCAGAAATATGGTCCCAAATCACCTACAAGTCACCCCCAAAAGGGGCCTTATTATTTTAGAAAAGAAAACTTCTAGTACTAAAATGATTTCTCAAAACTTAGCTGAATAGATTCTTTAGTGTTTAAATACCCATTACAGAAAATGTGAAGCAACACTTATCATATATATTATATATGTGTGTACATAATGCATTTCAATCATGTTTCTTTCTACTATGATTCTCCTGATTCTTTTTGCATGTGCTCATTTATTCTCTTTCCTCTGTCCCTCTGTGTGTGTGTGTGTGTGTGTGTGTGTGTGTGTGTGTGTGTGTGTGTGAGACAGAGAGAGAGAGAGAGAGAGAGAGAGAGAGAGAGAGGAGAGAGAGAGAGAGAATGTGTGAGAGTGTACATCACAGTGCACATACAGAGGCCAAAGGACAGTATCAGTTGTCTCATTCCACACTATGAATCCTGGAGAGTGAACATAGATGTCAGCTTTGACAGACAGTGCCTTAACTTACTGATCCATATTGCCAGGCCATTATTTATTGTCTTGATCTTATGTTTTATCCTGTTTCTGTCTTTTTATACTGAAATTTAAAACTCTTACAAGAACTATATCCCCTTCAATGTATTATAAATTCAGTTCCCAACAATGTGCTTATTATTGTCAACTTATTCGATAGTTCCCTATATTATATTCTTTTGTACTTTTATGAACTCCATTTTATGTGTATATATAAGAGCATGTGTACATGACCATTTGAGGATAGGTACAATCATGTACATGTATGTGTAGTGACCAGAGGACAACCTCGGGAGTCACCCTGAGGAATGACATCCATCTCCCTTGAGACATTTCCCTGAATCTCAACAATTAGCTTAGATTGGACGGCCATTAAGTCTAAGTGGTCCTCTTGTCTCCATCGCCCAGCACTGACTCTACAAATGCATTAGACATTTTAACATATGTTCTGCAGATCAAACTCTCCTGTCCTCAGGTGTGTGAAACAAATAATTACTAGTTGAGCTATCTCTCCAGGCCTTGGAGTCATTTTTGTGCTTTCAATTTCCCTGTTTCACTTTTAGATTCCTTAAGGAGAGGAATCTGAACTATCTAGCCATTATTACTCAGCATGTCTTGTCCTATGGTTATCCTGTTCCCCTTATGACTCTAAAGCTACCTCTGTGCTTTACTTTGAGAAACTGGTTGTGTGTGCCCTCGTTTTAAGTTTCCTTTTGAACTAATCTTGCCCACTTTAATCTTGAGTGCCATACAGACATAGAGTCTAACACTTGAGGGTTTTCTAGCAATCTATTATGCCTTAAGGACAACCATTAGTCTCATTTTCTCTCACTGGTAAAGGTTTTCTGCTTTGGGCAGTGCACCTTTTTGTTTTAAACCCTCAGAACTTGATCATCTTTCTTCTGATCTTGTTTTGTAGAAGTTACTATCAGGACCCTTTCTCAAGCTTTCTACTTTAATGTCAGTTCATCCAGGAAATTCTTCTATACTCTTCACATGGTTCTCTCTCATCCTGGGTCATGTTTTATTATATGGAAACATCATTAAGAAAGAAATGACCCAGATCCAGGCCACTGCTGAGTACAATAATAAAGTCAACATTTAGAAGATAAAGTCAGCTTTAGGCCTTGGCCCTAGAGAAGTATCTGTATTGGCCAAATATCAAGTCAAAGGATATTTCCTCTGTGCATGTCTTGTTTTCCCACTGACTGGACCCAGTGTCTCCAACTATGAGTATTTTCTACCCAGGAACCAAGACAGTTCATAAGTGGTAAATCTTGGAACTCTGCCTGAAGAAATCAGAACTTGAAGGAGGATGGTGAAGCTGTGACAATTCAGACATGAGAGCAATCAATAAACCAGATAAGGACCTAATAGAACCAGAGAAAAATGTGTTAATATAAAATGTGTCCATCTTGAAGCAGAGAGTATGATTTGCTCTATTGGAAGGGAGAATAAATTGTTGAACCAATGTCCTTATGCAATTAGAATTAATTAATGAGAAGTATCACAACAACTGTAAAATCTCAAAAGTTAACTGAGGATGAGTGTTATAGATAAATGAGTGTTTTAGATAAACCTATGCTTCTAGTAGTCACCACAAGATCTTAGTAGCTTAAAAGAGCAAACATCACCTTGCCATTTACCCTCTGTATCTTACTTATATGGCTGAGAAAAACTGGCGGTTCTTCACTTAAGAACTTAACTGATTATTCATTTATTTATGGATTTTTCTATAGATCTATGTGTGGCTGGGGATACGCAGATGAAATAAAATTTACTGTGGTAAACGTTTTTTCTGAAGGAAAAAATAGTACTGAGAAGAATCAAGTCTTAAAAGTGCTCATTTGATATTGGTTGGTGTACTAGAGGAAGGGAAGACTTCTAGAAGTTTGTAAATAAGAACGAATGGTCCAGCATACAATTAATTGAAACTCCCTGTTTACAATTCATTGGAATAATTAGCTATCTCATCCAACACAAGGAAATCAGAACATCCCCTAAAGAAATGACATTGTTGACTAATAGAGTTCTTCATTTCCCAAAATTACTTATTTTAAAGAATCAAGAAATATCAACCAAGATATTAAATGTATTCTGCATTGTTTCATGTACATGCCTTTCTTCACTACATTGAGGCAACTGTAAACAAGCTCAGTGTATAAAGTCCCAAGGTACGTCCACGGGATTCATCTATCCCTGACCTTATGCCCACCGTACATTCTTCAACTGTTATGTGTCTATAAAACTCCATTGAGAACAAAGAAAGCCACTGAAAGATACTTCCTTTCCAAATCTTTCCAGCCTTTTACACCTCAATACATAGTGTTTGCATATTTCTTGCATTTCTAGCTTTGAATTCCTCTTGCTCAATCTAGCCATTAGCATATAAGCACGTTATAAAATGCCCAGGGTTCTGGCCTTCATCCCAATACTATTTTTCCCTGTTGAAGAAAAACTTACCCACATTTAATTATAATTCATCTACCTTGTTTCTAGCCTTAATGGACACAAGCCAAATTTAATCTCATTTTTGAGTCTCTATAGCCATAAGTCTATAGGAAAATTAAGAAATAAAACAGTACGCTTAATTGAAAAATCTCCAGGTAATTTTATATTTGAAAAGCTACTAAAACCATAACATGTTACAAATATATTTTGGCAATGCTGGTGGTTGGTTTTATATTCTACCACTGGCTTATTCTCCCAACCTTTTTAATCTTTTATATTTTAAAGAAAAAAAAATTCAGAGGACATACTGATATTAACATAACATAAACAGAAGTATATACTTAAAAACCCACTGTGTGACGGGATGACTCAGTAGATAAAGATCCTTTCTGCCAAGTATGATAACCTGAGTGTGGTTCCTGAAATCTTCATGGTAGAATAAATGATCTCTGAAAGCTGTGCTTTGCAATCTCCATGTACTCTTAGCTATGCACATGCACACACAATGAATAAATAAACAAACAAACAGAAATACTTTTTCCTGTGTGCTGGCCAGTGCAGGTGAACACACTTATTTGAAATATAAATCTGACATGCTGGAAGCTGGCTTCCACAGATTAGCAATGTCCATAGAACATACGACTCACATAAATAGGAAAGCACAATCTAAAAAGATTGCAAAGTGGGGGATGATTTTTGGCACAGTCATGTCAAGTGTAACAGAACTAGAATGCCAGTCACTTGGGTCCTTTTCTCTTCCATTTTCATGAGGCAGGAAACATGCAAATGAGCCACTGCACTTCACAGACTAAAACCCTGGGGGAATCCACAGCCTTGAGCAATGTCCTGATATAAACAAGACAAAAGAAAGGCCGAATTTGGCACTTTTATAAATTCCACAATATCTGTGCTGAGTTAGTATATGCTTTCTTTCAGGAAAATTCTTGTCATCTTCAGCTTAAAAGAAAAAGAATGAAGGCAATTCATTTACTGAAAGTTTTGTTTCCTCTCATAGTGATTCTGAGTGACGCACAAAATATAAGAAAGCCCACCTTGGTCCAGAGTTATAACTTACACAAAGTCAGTGAGTTGCCTTGTATTACATTTTTTAACATCAAAGAAAATGTAGGCATGAATTAAGATGTTTCTCTCCTTACATTCTGGGCTCAGCTATTTTGTTTTTTTGTCTGCTTTGAATGAGGTTAATTAAGAGAAAAATATATTTTTCACTCAAAGGTAACAATTAATTTTATGTGTCCTAGGACTATACAATTACATCATCAGCTGATAATGGTTATGTAGAACAGTTAATTATTTTCATGATTGCTTCAGTGTACACACCAAAGGAAACTTCACTCACTCATTCAAATGCATAAAAGCTTAATTTTATAAACTCTCAGTGAAAACATTTTCATCTGCTCTTATCTCTTGGAAGTACACCTGTTTGTCTTTGCCCCCTGGGTATCAGCATTACCTTGGTTGCTGGTAATTCTTCACACTGGCAGGGACTGGAAAGAAAGCCTGCTGGAGGCTTGTGTAAGAGACATGTACCTAGAAACTAATTAATTTGATTTATTTCTTTTGGCATCACTTTGCATATCTTTTCCCATGTTTTATTTAAAACTTGATTGCCTACATAGCAATAAACAATCCACTGAACAGAGCCAGGAAGATAATTGTATTGAATGCCATCTATTTATCAGATATGGAATACATGATCTTAAGTACACTGATGCCTGACTTGTCCACTGTTCGTGTCATTGGCTTCACTGCAGGGTCCACAGTTAGGGGATCTCTGCATCTCAAGTAGAGAAATCAAGTTATTTAATTTCTCTTTGTTGAGATTCTTTGCTTTTATCAGGCCTTCTTTGACTATTTCATGCAGATGCAGCATTTCTCCTACTTAATCTCAATAACGTGTTCACAGCTTCCTTATAGCCTGTGTCTCACTGTAGCTTGGTATTGTGGCCACCTGAGTGACACAGCAACACTGTTCACAAGAGTCAGAATAGGTCCCTAAACAAATATTGTACTTATTGGTTGTGGTTGTATAGTATCTAATCATAGAGTCCTTATGTGGAATAGAAATAATCTGTATGTCTGTTTGTATACCCAATAGTCATAAACAACAGAAATATGCATGTTTTTATTGGTTTATCTATCTACTATTTGCTCTCTAAGGTACAGGGAATGTTCTACAATGGCCATGCCTTCAGTTTTTAATCAGTAAGTTTATTAAGTATATAGTGAGCAAAAGTGAAAGAATAAAAAGCAAGTAGCAGATAGAGAGAAGCAATAGATAGACACTAAAACATCATCCAGTTGGGCATTCAAAGTAAAACACCTGGCACATAATGCACACACCAAAAGAGACTTTGCTCACATTAGAGAGTAGGAGTCAAAATTCCCACTTTAAAGTCAACTTCTCCATTGTCTGTATTTACGCCACAGTGAATTTGTGACTGTGGACTTTTATATCCTAGAACTTCTTAATAATTCTAAAGTCTAGACCAACATCTTTTCATATCTTTATTCTTTTGCTGGGGTAATCATAACGAAACAAGGGACATTTCTTACCTTCATCCTTGGAATCTGAGATCAAGTTCTCAGTTGGGGAAGCTTCTCTTTTTGTCAGTGGGTGACTCTTCTCATTCTATCTTTACTCTTCTTTCCACCAACATCCTTATTGTCTCTTGATGTCCTGTTTCGTTTCCTTCTCATAAAGATGCTACTCACAATTTGGTAGATAGCAACCATTGAATACTTAGTTAATATCTTCCAATAATACATTAAAATTGAAATTATGGCTGTTAGCATTCTGTCAAACTCCACCTCCAGAGTTACCAGAGTAACAACAATGGTGCTGAAACTCGAGATACGAAGACTTTGGGGACCTGCGGCAGTTCCGTTCCTGCCGCCTCCAGACACCACCTGCACCACTGGCCATTCCTGCTGCTGCTGACTGCGTGAACTTCCACTGCTGCTGCAAACTTCCACCACGTGAGCTTTGCCCCTAACACAGTGCTCAACCACCAGCTGCCGCGTGGGCTGGGTATCCCAGACAGAGACCCTGTCTGTTCCCCCATTCCCCACTGGTCCCCAAGAAAGATCTCTTGAGCTCAGAGCTAACCCTGTAACCCTGTTCCTCCTAAACCTCACTCTAGGACGGCTCCCATGGGCAAGACACTTCCCCCTCCTCTCGAGACAGTTTCTCGTGACTGAATACTCCAGGTCAGGCCTGGACCTACTGTTCTCTCTGCCTCAGGAGCACCGGCTCCCAACTGAAGTTCCCAGCGTGTCTCTTCCATGGGTCAGCCTTTCATGTGCTCCTCTCCCTCCTCCCTGTCATCTGCGGCCACCTGGACCCACTCACTTTGTCCCGTTGGTTTGCCTGGAAAGCAGCAGGTCTGTGACCGTGCTTGCTCCCTTCCCTTCTGTGGTTCTTAGCTCTGATCTGGGTCTTCTTCAGTCCTGCCAGGGACTCTCTCTAAGACTTGCTTCCCCACGTGCACAATCAACCATGCAAAGGGCTTGACTCCGCGATCATGCGAGGGAGGCGCTCTCTCTCCCTTGCTGCCTCGATTTATAAAGTGAGTGTTGGTGGTGCCTTCTGACACAAAAACCATTAACCTAAAAGTTGCTGTGAGTATAGGACATGCTTGCTTTTTTTTTGTTAACTGCAGCAGTGGCACTGGGCAGCGACTTCTGGCGCTAGCAGGAAGTCCCGCCCTGCTGCCACCAGCAGACCTGATTCCCAGCGCCTGCCAGCAGTTCAATCGATCGTTTGCCACTGTTATCAGTTTTCTTATCCTGGTCCTAGCCAAACAGTTTTTTGCTAATACATAACTGTGCTTTTCCTTGCCTGCACAGCCTGCCAGAGTTACTTAAGACCAATCTTATGGCTCTCAATTAGCAGTTGACCCTAGATGGTTTCAGAAGACTTGAACACCGGACTCCTAGAAGATACAGCCTGGACTGTGTGCAAACGAACGCAGTGAACTAAACTGGATACCCTGAGTCAAATGACTTAGCTAAGTCAACCCGAGGTAAGTCATTTCTCATGTCATTCGTATCCATTCTATAGAGAAAATGCCCTGCTTCTTCTGCGCTTGGAAGCCAAACTGACTTCACCCAAGAGAATATGGAAACCATGGGGACTGTTGGCTAGTGGACTCTGTCATTTTTTTTAAAATAATATAACTAGTAGATTGTTGTTTACTCTTTTTCAGACTTCTGACTACATTGACAGCTAAGCTTTCACAGATGTACTCTGTTACCTCATTATCTAAACTCAGTTGCCACCAATTAAACGCTTTATATTTCCTCTGCTTGCTATCCTACTGTCCTAATATCATCTGAGTTCTTATGCACTTGCCTGACTGTTTTATTAAACATTCCACTATACGATCCAGTAAAGGTTCATCTTAAAGACTGCTCGTGTTGTTAACTCATGCTGTTATCTCTTTTGTAAACTTATAAGCTACAGGAAACCCACTAAGATCTACCTCTCACGGACCAAATAGATGCCATCCAGATAAGTACATCTGCCTAAAGTTCCCACTTACTATCACAAAGGGTGGGATCCCTCTGGGTTTCAAATGTACATCTTAAAAAAATTTTCTTTCTCCCAAGTGTGCTTAATCTTATTCCCTACATCTTGTCAAGTCTAGGTACATCCAAGACATCTCCAGAGAAGCAACCTTCAGATGCTCCATCTCCTGTCACACACACAGCTACTTCCACTGGACCTGTTCCTTCTGGCCTATCCGAATGGCTCCACAGACCCTGGACAGCAGGACCAGACAAACATCCCCCATACCCAGGTTCCCCTTAAAGACACGTCGCCCCCAGTGCCAGCAGGAAGTAGCCAGACATCACGACGACCCTATTACTGCTGTGCTGTCACCTCTTTCTAATTTTTTTCTTTTTTTAATTATACCAAAACTGGGGAATGTTAGCATTCTGTCAAACTCCACCTCCAGAGTTACCTGGCAACAGCCAGGTATGCTCCTCCCCGCAGCTACCTGGCAACAACCAGGTAACCCTGCCCACTATTATAAAAAGGAGCTGTCTGGCCCCTCCTCGCTCTCTTGCTCCTGTGACCCAAGCCTGCAGGTCATATCTGACCTTTTCCCTCTCCCCTCCCCCCTCCACGTGGTCATGGCCGGCCACCACCTCCATCTCTCTCTGCTCTCCCCTCTGCCCTAAATAAACTTCTCCTAGTGGAACCCTCTGCCACCGTTTTTCTATTTTTTAAATAACAACAATGGCCCCATATATAAACATGCTGGGATACAATTCAATTCCTAAACCATATATTTCTGAGCAGTTTGTAAGCCAACACTTGAGCAAACAATTGAGAGAACTTTTGGCTAAGCAGATTGGAGTAGCAGTTTTATAAGCCAACACGTGACAAACTCAGTGAGGGAAGTTTTGGCCAAAACTCCAGTGTGTGGCCAAAGCTGACAAAGGGGTAAATTAGTATTGAAGATATCCGCCTCCTAACTAGACATTCAGGAAAAGTTGTCTTAGGATGAAGCTCAAACCAGTATAATTTAAATAAATACTCTCAAATCAGGGGGTCTGACAAAAGATTCACAATGTGATACAAAGTAGAAGGTTGGTAAAGGCTGAGAAAGGATCCACCTCTTTGTTTTTTCTTCTTGCTTATTATTTTTGGGGTCTCCCTTTAGTTTATTTGGGTGACTAAAAAGAAGTAAAGCTTTCTTACAAGTGTCCTGACATCATACCATCAGGGGTAAAGCATTATTCTGAGATTGCTCCTTTTCCAATTAGCAACAGAAATATTTGAAAAATGTATCTTTTCTCCAAATTTGCATTTCTTTTCCTAGTTTCCCCTTTGAGAATTTTGTTTTCTCTTTTCCTGGTTTATTAGACCCTACCCTGATATTCTTGAATACAATGGGAATTCCAGATGATATCATTACTTTTCACAAACATTGTTGGTTTTCATTTCTAACCTATTTTTTTTCTATCTCTTCTGCACTCTTCTTAATGCCAGGATACTAGGTTCCTTGGTCATCAAAAAGATAAGAGCTCCAGTAATATAAATAAAATTATCCCAAATAAATGGCATTCAGTTAATTGAGAAACTTCAAAATGTTAAAGATTTCAACTCTGGATGTATATTTAACATCTTTAAAAATTTTGTGAATCCAACTGGAAACCTAATACATGTCTTCCAGGTGGCTTAATATTAGGCTTGAGTTTATGTGTAAAGTATAGGAGGGAGAGTCTGGTAGGGATAAGAAGAAAACTTGGGAAGCATCATTCTGAACTTAGACCTCATTGAAAAAAAATAGTACTCAAGGTTTGTCCCAACAGAAAGGCAAGTCAGCTTCAAATGCTACCTGATTCCTACTCTAGTGAGTCAAAGGCATGTACTCTTGAAACTAGACATCAAGTAGCACATCAAGGTACCCAAACACAATCAATGTATTGCATATTGTTTTCCTGCTATCTAAAGAAGGAAAAATCGTGATACACAAAAACTATTTCTAAAGAGAGGTCTGCAGACTATGGCCTGCAAGGCAAACTCAGAATGCCAGCTCTATTTATAAATGAGGCATTGTTATCAGCACTGTTTCTGTTGCCTGTGAATTCTTTTATGATACACATGCAAACCTGTATAGCTGAGGATAAGTCTAAAGATCATAAAAGGTAATCTATTTTTCATCTGACCCTTTGCAGAAAAGCTTGTTCACTTGGAGTAAGTCTCTCCAGTCACTTAAAATGCGCTTGTCAATGACAAGACGATAAAATACACTTTCTGAAAAAAGTACAAATGCTCTTCTAGGTTCTGCTTCTCCTCCCATGAGTAGACAATGAAAAGCAGGATCCAGAATCTTACTGGAGCATTTATAGTCAAAGAAATCCTACACCATGACAACCTCAGCAAAGTAGGTTTGGCCAACCCGATGCCATATGCCTCATAATGAGAAAGAAGACAGTGAAAGCAGGAAAGGATATTCACTCAGTGGAGCTGCATCAGGATAAAGAATAGAGTGTTCCAATGACTCCCCAAGACTGTCTTTGTAACTCACATGAAGTTTATATTTTTACTTGGCCATGCTTACAGACCACCACTTCTATCTTTTTCCCTCCCTCCCCATCCCCCCTCTCTCCTTTCTTTCTCTTCAAAGCTGCTATAAAAAATATGGCAGACACCCTACTGTGGCTATCTAAGAATCTAATTTCCACTTCCCCAAAGGAAGTTTATCAACACCTTAAACTATCAGAGGCTTCAGGCAGCACATTTTATATTAAGGATACACATTAACTAAAAGACAAAAATCACCCTGAGAATCAGACAATCTGACTGCAAGTTCATACTAAGATTTATTCATCCACTGCAAGGTATGGGACCTCTCCTCTCTGCCTTAAATCTATAGGAAGGGACCACTATTTAGGGTCACAGGTTTGAATTATCTTCAGAACACTACACCACATTGTCCATCTATGGTGTTAATAACCCTTCTAATATATATTTTTTTAATCCAAAGGAATGTCGGCCTCAATGTCCAACTTGAACCTGGAAATCAGAGGGTAAAAAGTAGGCATAGCTGAGCAGTCCTGTTCAAGCTGTGGTCCTGCTTGCCATAGACCCCTTTTTATTTTTACTCCAGTCTTTCTTGCAGGTGGTCTGAAAAGTTGTCAGAACTGTGTGAAATCTTTTCCTTGCAGTTAAGTTTCTTCTCTGTCTGTTATCATGCCTTCCACTTTTCTCTTCTCCCAGCATGAGATTCCTGGGGAGAATTTAATTCTTTGGGCTTCAAAGTTTCAATAGACTGACTGCCAAAGGGAGGGGCTGCACATCCACTTAGAATGCTGCCTCCTGCCAGGGCAGTTGTCAGGACATATCATAGAAGTTGCCTCCCCTAATGCAATTCAGTGGATACCTGTGGGTCCCTGCAGATCTCAGTCAAAGGCAAATAGTTTTGTGTCAAAGATAGGTTTGAATGACCCTAAAGCCTGGCTCCCTGCAGGATCTGCTTAAATTCCCTGATTTCCGTGCAACCCTGCAAGACTGCCTAGACTCCCAGGCGCCACCTGCCTTCCCTGTTCTGGGTCATTCAGTTTCTCCTGGCTCCAGTTCTAAGAAAATGGAACCACTGACCCTTAGGTTCAAGTGCTGACAGGAATCCTATTATCAGAGTGTCACTTCCCATTGAGGTCACTTATGGAGGAATACAGCTTTGTACTCACAGTCACCTTGGGATCTAGCAGTTGTCACATATACTCACAAGTTGGAAGCTTGGTGAAAATTCTCTCTCTCATATATATATATATATATATATATATATATATATATATATATGCTATATCTCTCACACACACACACACACACACACACAGATGGGTACTGTCCTTGTTTGTTTCACAGTTGCTGTGTGGGGAAACAAATAACAGAAAGTTTCTTTGGCTGACACTGCCTATATTTTCACATCATTGTATGATGTGGAAGAAAGCTGGGGCAGGAGGTCCAGACAAGAAAGAAATTGGAGGCAAGAATTGAGGCAGAGGCCCTAGGGGGACACTGCTGCCTACTTGCTCTCAAGGCTTGCTCAGTCTGCTAAGGCAACCCAGGATCACCACCCCAGCAGTGAGACCCCCCTACCGTGGGCTTGACCCCACCATTTCAAGCACTAATCAAGCAAATGTTCTGTGGTACACCTTCCTACAGGCTAGTCTGATGGGGGTAATTCCTCAAAGAGGTTCCTTCTTCCTTAAATAGTTTAATTTGGGTCTGGTTGACAATAAATTAAATAACATGCACTCAAGGTTGGCTCTGAACCAAATTTTTGCTTCTGTTTACTATTCTGCTTATTTTAATATTTTTCCTCATTGCTCTCTGCCAATCACCGGGCATCCTCATTCCCTATGACCTGAAGCAGAGCCTCAGGCAAAGAGCTGCTCTTAGGATTCAACCCACACCACAGCTGGTGAGTCTGACTGTGACATCAGTGGTAAACATTGCCAGGCTAAATGATTAGACTCTCTAAGAGTAAACTCATTGAAATCAAGTCTATTCAATCAGAAACTGATGTTCATGGAATAACAACCAGGTAACAGAAGTTGCACAATCAAATATACACCATGGAGTTACCAACATGAACACTTTATGTCTGGAGGTGTGACATGACATTGATTTACTGATACAAATCTGGAGGTGTGACAGTTCATACCTGAGCCTCAGAAAATATCAAGCATCTCTAATGCACAGACTGATAGATCCATCTCTAACCTCGTTCATGCATCTTTCTGCCCCCACTGTGCTAGCATCTAAAACGCAGATCCAGTAAAGGAATAATAGTATGCATCTTGCAATGGTTAATTTCCATGGCCAACTTGAAAGGATATAGAATCACCTAAGATGCAAACCTCTGGGCATGTATGTGAAGGAGTTTCATGACCGAGGTAACTGAGATGGAAAGACTCGTCCTGAATGTAGTCGTCTGCATTACTTCATGGGCTTTAGCCCAAGATGAACACAAAGAATAACTTGAGCTGAGCATCTGCCTTCTTTGCTTTAGACTGGTCACTATGTGATCAGCTCCCTCAGACTTCTGCCTTCCTACTGTAATAGTGTATACCTTACATCAAGCCAAAAGAGACTCTTCTTTTCTTAAATTGCTTTGCTCTAGAATTTTGTCATTGCAGCAAGAAAACTAATTAGTGTACTTGTCTCCTACTCTTGGCCCCAAACTGACCTACAAAATTTATAGGACAGCAAAAAAGCACAGACCTTTGAACAAGATGCTCAGACTTTTTTTTTTCTCCAAGATTCATATGTAAGCTGAAGTGGATGAAGTGGACAGCATCACTTCTTCAGTAATTTTCAACTGGCTACTGCAAGTGGCCAAGAATCAGTAGAGAACCTGCATGCAAATGTTTGTGCATAAAAATTTAAATTTACACGTTTCCAATATTTGTATGAAGAATATAAAGATGATGTCTAGGGTCACTAACATTTTTAAAGACTGATACAGCATCATGGAAATGACCTGTCTTGTCTGGTGTCCTGTATTCCTTAGAGTGGTTGGTTACTTTTAGTAACTCTCTAATTAAAGAGTGGTGACTACAGCCATAAGAATAAGAAATGCTGTATCTATTTCCCTAACTCACTTTTTGTCCAAGACATCCTTCTATAGAAATACTATCAAAATTTATTTTCAAATGCTAGCAGTGATTCTTAGAAGTTTTTTCCCTAATACTACCTTTGCACCAAATCTGTTCTTCACCTTCCTGTTTATATCCAAAAAGGTACCCAGGATCAAAATGACTACCCCTTCCAGATTGAAGTCCACTGGCTATTTCCATTGATGTGATTAATAATATTAAGAGGTATCAAGAGGAAATTTTTCATTAGCTCAGGAAAGGTTGGAATGTAGCTATATGAGGTATTAGAAAAATGTTCTCCTGGGATTCCTGATAAGATGTAGTCAAGAGCTTTGTATGGTTTAATATATATAGGTTGCATATGAACATGCCTAGAGGAAAAATACTACGAAATGGGAACATCAGGCCCTTGCTCTAACAGTACATTAAGGAGGTTTTGATACAGGGCAGTAATTACTTTGAATCCTGACTCTAAAACTATTTACTATCTAGATGGCCTTAATGAATGGATCTCCATAATCTTCAGGATTTTCTTCTGTACAATTAATATTATAATGCATACATGACAGGTCTCAGTATGATGACGTAAATAACAACCTTATCTGTTTTGTTTTGTTCTGTTTTATTTTGTTTTGTTTAGGAAGTGGAGCCCAAAAGAAGGAAGTTAAGTCATTGAGGACACATCCTTAGAGAGTATGCTAGGATCTTGCCCTCCCCACTCTTTCCTTTAGCACAGCATCTCATGAAGCCCAGGCTGCTCTCAAATTCTCTATGTAGTTAACAATGACTTTGACCATCTGATCTTCCTTCCTCCATCTCCCAAGTCCTGGAGTTTTAAGCATGTTTCACCATGTCAGCTTATAAAATGGTAAGGTTTGTGCCCAGGGTTTGATATACAGTATGCAAGAACTCTCCTGGCTGAACAATATTTATAATCATCCATAGTAATCTTAAAAGAGCATATAGGATACAGTAGGCCCCCTCAACCAGTCACCAATTTAACTGGGAGCCAAGATACTTAAAAGTTACAGTATGCCAAAACAGGATTTTTTTCTTTCTTTTTTTTTTTTTTAAAGTTGTGGTGAATGCACATATGAATTCATAATTTAACTGAATAAGATCATATAGTTTCTTTTTTTTTTTTTTGCCTTAGTAGGTTTAGGACATAACTGATTCTTTCTTTCTTTTGTGTCTGTCACAAGAATTCAGGGATTCATTTGGCCTTTATCTCTGTATACCCAAGAAAGAAGCTGTAGACAAGGGAGATAGTATTAAGAACTTTCCAACATAATACATTACTGCTCAGTTTTACTTTTCCAATTAAAACCTCATTTGAAACAAATCATCAGGTATTTAGGTTTGTCTTACTCTTTATTTACTTGTATATTTTGTTTGTCTGTATGCTTACACAAACAGTCATAGCAGAATACTTCTAAAAAGTCAGAATATGATTTGAAGGACACAGTTCTTTCATTCTACCAGTGTGTGGGGAAGGAGGCTGGGAATCTAACTCTGGTTGCCCCCATTGGCACAAGTACATGTACAGGCTGAGCCATCTCTCCAGCTCATTAAGGAGTTCTGTATATATGTGAAGGCTATCCTGGAGCTCTGATTGGTAATATTGACAAATATGCTCCAGTTTCTGCCTGGCAGAAATCTGACTTTAGGTTGTTACTTGCCTTCTAAAATAATAAGGGGTAGGGGGAGCTTAGGAAAATATTCATTAAATTGTGAAGAAAAAAATCCATTTCTATCCTCTTCAATAGGCATACACAGGGCAAGAAAACCACCATGGACTGCCTTCTTAGGCTAGGGGTTTGGAAATTGCTGTAGCAGAAATTCTCAGGCTTAACTCTACAATGGAGATACCTGGAGGGCTTGTTAAGAACTCAATTTTGGGGCCTCATTCCTATATTTCTGGTTCAGGAGGATGGAAAGAAACCTCATATCTGTAACAAGCTCCCATACATGCTGGTATTGTTGACCCAGGACCACAGTTTGGAAATATCAACATTCTCCTAAACAGTGAATCTTTCTCATCTTGACTGGTATTGTCTTTTACCAAAGAGATCTCTTTAGCAGTCTAGGATTTACATCTTATAACAGTGTGGGTTTTTAAATGAGAAATGAGTCTTCTCTCTAATTTTGACCCTTTCTCTAGACATACTATTTGCACCTTTTTGTTTTCTCTTCCTTCCTAGCAACCTTCTTCATGCCTTTATCACTTGGCAATTAATGCCCTACATTCCCTTTCTAATTCTCTTATCTCCGCTGAGATCCAGGTCTAGAACTACATGTATTCTGAGTTATCAAAATTTGTAGAACAAATGAATAAATGTCTGGGTTAGTTGATATTCAAACCACCTCCCTTGAGTGACAAAATTTCTTTCTCTTACTAAATTTCTATAACTATAACTCAAACTAGGCTTTGTTTCTAAATCTGTAATCCTAATATAAAATAACCGCAGACCTGCTTTCTAATTCTGTATGCTATTTTGTGGAAATAAAGATAAGCCAGAGGAGATGGGCAAGACTGAAGTCTAAAATTGCTACAACTGTGTAGAAGATCAGGGAAACAAACAGACCTGGGATATTAAACTTGGTACAGAGGTATGAGGCCTTCATCAGTCCTTACTTGTATGTAGGACTTTACCCAGCACTAACCTTGATCGGCTTATTACTAGTATTAGCTACAGAACATCACATCCTAATTTGAAGCAATTGTTTTCAGAATGTCAGCTACCTCCACCATCTTTTCCAAACGTAGACAAACTTGGAGCAGAGATCACTGCTTGCAGTTCACTTTTGCCAACCACCTGGGTTTCAGATTCATTCATTTTGGGTTGGTTCCCAAGAGTTTGTATTCAAACACATTTTCAGTTTGTTTTGATGCTACTCATTAGAGAATGCCAAGAACCAACCAGAACTCCTGAAGATTCTATAATGGCTGCACTCTATCCACTCCAATAATAAGGCAAAGTATGGAGACAAAGAAGTACCTTTTTATGTATGGATAGCATTACAGACTGCTCCAAAGTAATGAAGAACTACACTCAACTTCTACAAATGACATAGTAAGAATCTCTGAATACCTATCATTCCATGACAATAAGAACACTGGCTAAAAGCAAACAAAATCAATGTTCAGTGATTAACAGCAGTTGCTGATCTTCCAGGAAACTTAAGTTCAGTTTTTACCACTCACATCACACAGCTCACAAACACTGTCACTCCTGCTCCAGGAGACCTAATTCCCTCCGTTTCTGTTGTTCTCGAGCGTCTTCATCCATGTCTGAATACACACGCGCACACACACACACACACACACACACAACACACACACACACACAGAAAATCATTCCCAGCAAACAGTCTGCATCCCAGCAGGCATATACCTGTGCTCACAGCTGCACTGGACCCACATCTGAACTTGACTTTATATACAGGCGAAATTTTCACCAAGCTGTTGAGATATTATTTCCGATAAGCATGGATAGTTGGTTTCATTTTTAGAAAGCTCACAGTATTTGAGTAGTAAGGCACAGCAGTGTGATAAAACTGTAGGCCAGAACTCTGCCTCTCTGATAATACACTATGAATTTTGGCTGTTATTCATTCTATGAATATGTAGAGCATTACATGGTAAGCTTTGCTCTGCAATATTGGCCATGTTGCTTAGAAACTGTGTGTTCTAAGGCTTAAAGTGTGGGATACTGAGAATCTGGGGGATGTTTTTGCTCTCTATCAATACACTTATAGTGGTCTGCCAAATGAACTTCTTATAATATTAGTAAATGGCACTATATGCATGTGCATGTGACTTCTTTCTGTGAATTGTGTGGGAACTTGTGAAAAGATATTTGTTTTTTTCCATACTATAAAAGGGGTATCAGTGTCTATTGCCAAGGAAATACAAAAGGAAAATTAAGGAAGATCCAGCATAGATCATCTTTGATGTATTCAGAAACAAAGAAATGCTTTATATTATATCTGTAAATACTTCGTTTGTTTCATTTTTAGTTGACATACTGGTGATTTGAGGTGTCCTATTGTTGAGCTATACCCAGAGCTCAACCATAGATTATAAAAATAGTTATTTAGTCAAAATCTTAAAAAGAAAACCTGTTCTATAGCACAAATTACACAGATTAAATTCATCTATAGTAATCCATACTTTAAATAAACATTTTAAATAAAAAGTTAACACTCATAAGTCAAATAATTTTAAATTAACAACTCTGGAAATAATTTGGTTGGTAAGTGTGGAATATTTTTAAGGAGATAAATTAAGGGTAGAAAAGATTTATTGCCTCTAAATTATATCATACTAAGAATATGAAAGACTCAATACATGTTGATAGTTGATCCAAATACATGGGCAGAAGAAATATTATGTTCACAGTAGTATAATATAATTGTAAAAGAAGTAAGTAAATAAAAATTGGGCTAAAGAAGGTTATGCTTCATGCTATAAGCTTAAAAGTAAGTCAAAGACTAATGTCTTTTATAGTGATGGAGATGAAGGTGAACAGAGACATCTGAGTAAAAGATCAACCCTATTGTATGCTTAAGGTGACAGTATAAGACCCTAGTGGAAACAAAACAAGTTTGTTTTATTATCAAAAAAGAATACTATGTACTGAAACCTATGCAAATCAAGATTTTCATAAACTCCAAATTGATTAATTAATTGTCCTACTTGCAAAGATACCTACATAGACCAAGTTACAGCAGGATGAGTGCTTGGTAAATTATAAGGTAGGGATGCAGATAACAAAGTTCCATGGACACATGAGGCTAAGTTAAGCTTTCCTCAGGAGATCATTGTGATGATTAGTTTTGTAATTTTGACAAATTCTAGAATCACTTGAGAAGAGGGTCTCAGTAAAGGACTATCTAAATCATGTTAGTCTGTGAGCATGTCTGTGGAAGACTGACTTAGTCATCTTATTCGATGTTGAATGACCCAGGTCTTTGTGGGCAACAAGATTCCCTAGGAAAGGGATCCAGGCCTGTGTAAGTTCAAAGATGGAGTTGAGAAAAAAAAATGCATTCATGGATTCATGGTTTCATTTACTCTCTGCTCCTAACTGTGGATAGGATTGTTTCATGGTTCTGCTTTGACTTACTGCAATGATGGAGTGCAATCTGGAATTGTAGCCTGATTAAATATCTTCTTCCTTAAAGTTGATTTTGATTTCTAGAGCAATATCAGAAAAAAAGCTAGAGCAGTCATGTATAAAACATACCTTGTCATTTGTATGTGAGGAAATTAACTGGCTTGTGTTTCTCATGGAATATTCTCTGGGGTACTATTACTTTTAAACCTTAAGGGTGAGAGATCCTCTTTCCTGTGATATGGTACAACTATGTACACACTCTTAAGGTTATCCATTTGCTCATTATATTTGTAGAGGGTGTTAGATATTGCTAGAATCAGCCTCTTTCTAGACCTGAAGCTCCAAAGCAGTGTTAAGGGTGTATTGCCAGTCTAGCATGTGTTTTTCTGGCTCTATTGAGGATTCAGTTTCATTTCCCACCCCATGAATGTCTGGTTAGTGTGAAATTAAAATCATTAACTCCAATCTACTTAGCTACTAATATCCTCAGCCTTTTCCATTATTTTGAGGAATTTTACTTGTGCACAGTTGCTTTGAAAACAGCCTTTTTAGTGAATATATGTTGAAAATGTACCAATACATACAGGTCACACCAAAACCAAAATTCAAATAACTAAGTTTTTAGGTCATCATTAATGCTGGTGCAAAGGATGTAGACCAGGGATGAGCAAAGAGGATTTTTTTTTAATTGGAACTTTTATTTACATTTCAGGTGTTTTTCCCTTACCCCCTTTTCCCCCTCCCTCCCAGGAACTCCCTATCCCTTCCCCCCTCCTGCCTCTATGATGGTGTACCCACACCCCCCAGAACCTCACCTCCCCACCCTCGAATACCACCCCCCACGATGTCTAGCCTTCATGGGACCAAGAATCTCTTCTTCCACTTATATATAGCTCCCTTGCATATATAGCTGGAGCCATGGGTCCCTCCCTAAGCACTCCCAGGCTGGTGGTTTAGACCCTGGGGGCTCTGGTTGGTTGGTATTGTGAGCAAAGTAGATTTTGACAGATTTCTTAATCGTGAAAATCAAGAACATATTGGTATTCACAATTACCAAACCAATCTTAACTGCCTAGAACTTATTGTAAATGTTCCCTGTATTATTTCACTATGTTTATTTGTCTATTGTCTATTATTATTATTATTATTATTAGCTTTTGGATCCATTTGTTATACATTTTTAATTTGGTATGATTTTTCTTCTTTTTGCATAAGTACTTCCAAAGAATTTTGCAACAAGAGTTGTCAATAAGAAGTATTTTAACCAAATTTGTAATTGTGGATTCAGTAAAGATGCCAGATTTGTAGGCATCAACACAGAAAATACTGTTTTATATTGTAGCAGATAAAATTCTAAGATAACCTGTGATTTCCACTCCAACAATCTCCCTCTCTTTGAATGTAGCTACACCTCTAATAACTTTGCTGAGATATTGTGCATATATTGTACAATTTATACATTAAATAAAGGGTAGGCAGATAAAGGCTTTTAGTATATACACAGATTGAAATGTACTTTTCATTAATAAAATATGGTTAAGAGGAGTGGATTTTTCAAACTTTATTAAGACCTCAATCAGGTTAACTCAAGGAAAGATTAACTTATCTGGACTTAAGTCAACTGTGAAAGTTTTAAAAGATACAGAGAGCTAGGAAGACAAATCTACCAGGAGAGTGTTTGTCATAAACTCTTACATGAGGACCTGAATTTGAATTTTAATAGCTATAGAAAAAAACTTTCTTTGGCAGTAAACATTTGTAATCCAGCTTTAGGAGGCAGAGGCATAAGTATCTCCAGGGCTTGCTGGAAATCCAGAATGGTGGAATCACTAAGTTCCAGACTCAGTGAGAAACCATATTATAAAAATAAACTGTTGGTATTTTTATAAATGGCCATTGTCAAACTTACCCCTAAATATTTATGTTTACACAATAAGTTGCATATATTAGTTCTGCTCTTAGCTTTGGTCAGAGAACCTTTTTCTTTTTCCCCAAAGGGAAATTAATTCACAAGCTCATAATCTGTCAAAGTTTTTAGAATTAGTGAAAGGCTCAGCCCTAATAGAACAAAAGGACTTTAATCCTAACTCTTTCAAGGCTCAGAGAAGAAAGGCAAAAAGGAATATAAGAATCAGAAACTGGAGAGGAATCCTGTGAAATACTGCCTTCCAGACAGGATGTTCCTGTCGCACCCGTGAACTTACATCATCTATGGTTTCAGCACAAGGATGGGCCTATTAATGATTCATCGAAGATGGAAGAGTTTTCATGAGGCACCTCCCCTTCTTGATGATTATAGGCTGTTAGTGATCACTGAAGTCATTTCCTCAGTGATGTAGCCACTGATAAGCTGCCTTTGTCTAAGTAACACACAAACTTATTCAGCAACTCCAATCAAATTCAGTAGATCACACAAACAAATAGACATAAAAGCAAAAGGACTTTGTGTGACGAAAAGGGACATAGGTGCAATTTGGGGAAAGAAGAAAGAATAATGGAGAAGGATACTGTCAAAGTACATTGTATATATTTATGAAACTGAGAAAAATATTTAAACAAATAAGAGAGCAATCAATGAATACACTGCATGTTGACCTCCTGCTTTTCCATATAGATACACATACATGCACCCTCACATACAAATGAGCATGCACACACACACACAAACACACACAAACACACACATACACTCACACACACACACACACCAGGTAGAAGGATTTAGAGTGATGTGGATATATCAATAGAGAACCTCCTACCTAACATGTATGAAGCCCTGAGCTCCATCCTCAACACCACAAACAAGAAATATTGCTTAGGGACAAGAAAAATCAAGCAGTAGAGCTTGCCTCTCTGTGTCTCCCTTATTGGCTTTGAAGTGCCATGAGTCCTACAGCCACAAGAAAACTAATTTTATCAACAACCAGAGAGAGCTTGAAAGAGGGCAAAGGCTCAAAGGAGATCATAGCCCTGGGTGGCAATTGGATCTCAGCTTTGTGGAACCTTGAGAAGAAGACCTAATTAAATGAAGCCTAGACTCCTGACCTGTAGGAACTGTAATAATAAACATGTATTGCTTTTAGTTTGGAGGTTTCTGATAATTTGTTACACAGCAATAGAAAACTAATACAAGAATTGAAACTGGGCTGCTTGCCTGAAACCTCCAAGAAACAGGATGACACTGATGATTGTATTCGAATTAACATGCATAATTGAGAGAGGATATCTTTTCAAAATTTTCAGCATCAATGGGGTCATGTTTCTAAAATATGACCAAGAACTATAACACAGAATTTAAGGATGAAGGAAATCCAATGCAAAAGGTTGCTACCAAATGCTGAAAAAACTCAAGATGAATGCAAATACAACTGACAAGTGCTTACCACAGAAGGTCACTGATATTGCACAGAATAAAGTGATTTTAATTATCAATTCCCAGTCCCAAAGATGCATGGCCATCTGAGCTTAGTTAAACAGTATCAGTGACCTGGAGTTCAGAGGAACAATCAAAGGAACAACATAAAGAAAAGTCAACTTCATTTAGTGTTACGAAAGGATGCATTGGGCTGAGATGTTCAAGCTGTTAAGAGTACTCTTTCAAGGGGACCTGAGTTAAGTTCTCAGAACTCATAAAGGGGCATAGTTCACAACCACATTCAAATACACCTATAAGGAATCAGTAGTCTGCCTTCCTCTGGCCACTATGGGTACACACACACACACACACACACACACACACACACACACACACCACCACCACCACCACCACCACCACCACCACCACTACCACATGGGTGCATGTACACATATGAACACACAAAAATCTTCTTTTTAAAAGTATGCATGTCAGACCACAGCACAAATTTGGGACAATTCTACATGACTCAAAAGTACAACTTCCAATGTTTAACCATCCTGCCACACCGAGGACCCACGGAGCTTGAGAGATTTGTGAACCATTTCACTCTGAGCAGATGTACATTCACGGATATTTTCTTGCTTTCTTGTGTTTCTTCTCTAAAGCAGCTGAATATCATCAGTATCAGTTCCTGATTACTCAGTAGCATACACCAACCATGAGGTTAAGACGTCTTTACATTTGTAAGAGTTTGAAATGTTAGCTTGCTATAATCTAGAATCATCTGGGAAAAGAGTATCATATTAAGAATTCTCTTGATCAGTGTTGCCTTTGAGCAAGGTTGCGGAGAGTTGCCTTGATGTTTATGACTCAACCCACCTTGGGCATCATCATTCTCTGCATTGGGCCCTGAACTATATAAGAATAAAGAAAGACAACAGGTAACAAACAACCAAGGATGTGTTTATTGTCTCTTCTCCTTTTGTTGTAAATATGATTAATTAAATTTCTGCTTTGACTTTCCCACAATAAAAGTATAACTTGGAATTGTAAATCAAATAAAAATTTTCTTCCATAAATAGCTATTTGTGGGGTTATTTCATCTCAGCTATAGACATGAAACAAGTCAAGCACCTCATGGTCACTTAGGACATGGTCCCCGTTACTTTAAATATGGAATGTTTCTATAAGAAATTTGAGTTAATTCTGTAAGAAATATCACAGTAACAGACAAATCCTTAGGATAGAAGACATATCATATATTCCTATGTCTTTCTGCCTTTTCAAATGGAGGAAACACTCATAGACATACTGACCTGACTCTGGTTGTATCTTTAAAAAACTAATAAGCTTGGTAATCAATATAACAAAATCTTCACCATTGTTAAATTTCAGAGCATACCCAACATAGCCAACGCAGGTCTTGCTGTCATTAGTCGTAACAAAAAGTACTCAAGTTCTCATCTCTCTATTTTACTTGCAATAAAAATTATGACAGATTTTTTTCCCAGCCCTGAGCTATAATCTAAGGTATTCTTGATTATTCTTGATTAGTCCTATCCTTTCGGGATATTAGGAGAAGTTAGTGATTGCAAAGTAAGAGTGATGATTAAAGAAGAAAGGCTAGCTGGTCAAAATAGGGTTTCTGTAATGGTGAGCACTACAAATCATGGAGTTGCCATACACACATAATAATACTGATAGGACATATGTACTTAATCCTCTATAAATTTAATAATATATCGTTAATTCTGAAAAATTCTGTAGTTTAGTGAACTGTTTTAAATGAGATCTCTTCTAAAATAGGCATATTTTCTATATAGAAGCTTTAATCAAATTATGACCTTGAGTCTTGCTAGGTTTTATAAATATTGATCAATTAAGTGCATTGAAAATCATATATTATTCAAGCCATAGGCCGCAAAGCCTATATGTTCTGCTATTATACACTTGCATCCCTTTAAAATATCAAGTGAAAAGTAGGGTTGATTTCCTCCAACACACACCCACACCCACACCCACACACACACACACACACACACACACACACACAGTGTCATGTGGAGCGACACTACCTGCTATTTAGCACTGACCACCAGATATACAAGTGAGGTTATTGTAGGCCACCTAGACCCTGCCAAGCCATCAGACGGCTGTAGCATGCAAATATGTTTTTTCTAGACCAGACTATAGAAATTGCAAACTCAGAGAATTTTAAGAAAACGCAAAATTTGTTGTCCTATATTATCAAGTTTGGAGCAATTTGTAACACAGAAATAGGTAGCTGACACAACTTAACTTCAACTATCTTTTCTAAAGCTGACTTCAGCATTAAATTCTTACTTCATTAATCACCTAAAATCTATAGTAACTCACTTTGGCAAATGAGGAGACAGATGATTCCACCCTTGTATCACTTGTTCTGGATTCATTCTGTTGGTGGGATGCAGGACAATAAAACCATGCCACAAAGCTTGGTGGGTAGAGTGGGTTGAGACCCAGAGACTCAGTGGGCACATACCTGAGACTTAGGCTACTCCCTGCTCCCTGCCAGATTCCTGGCCAGGAACAGGTGTCACACTCCCTACATAAGGAAACATAGCCTGTGGTCATATAGGCCCAGAACAGAGTTCTCCGTGCTAATGAGGTTCGTAGAAGCCCTGAGGTCTTAGCTAATAAGCTTCTCTTCCCAGACATTTCTCTCTGCAAAATGTATTTAATCTTGGGTCAGATCCTGAGACGTGGGTATGCACACACTTTCCATGATGAACAGTCAATCAATGATAGGATAAACATGGACTGTACTTTCATCTACCATCGCCATGGGGAACATGGGACAGGACTTCACTTACAGCTAAATCTCCCATGGAAGGCCTCTCTGCACTCCCAGACTACTGCCAGCAAGCTAAGGACAATTACCATTGAGCTAAGCTGGAGCTCTTCCTTCCTGTGGCCCCAGCACCTCTCAAACTTCCAGCAGTGCCTGGATATCCAAGAGTCAGAGAACCACGCAGCCCTGACCTCATCACAGACTCAGGGACCCCAGGAACCAGCTCTGGCTTTCTCAAATTTCAGACTAGACTTTGCCACCCCCAGAGTAGTGTCTCAGGGCTTCTCTAAAGCCCAGCATCCACCAAGTGGCAGAGGGAGGAATGCAGACCAACAATGGAGTAGATAAGCAGAAAGCAACTTAGGGGAGGAAAATGTCTATTTGGCTTACAGGTCCAGGTCACATCTATATCATTGAAGGAAATAGATGTTGGCACTCAAGCATGATCTTGTACCAGAAACCATGAAGAAATGTTGCTTGCTCACTTATTTTCATTCCTATGCTTAGCTAGAATTGTTATATAGGACCACACCATTTTCCTAGGGAATGATGCTGCCCACAGAGGGCTGCATCTTTCTAGTTTAGTTAATAATCTCGACACTCTCGACACTCCTCCACAGACATGGCACAGGTCAATCTGTTCTAGGCAATGCCTTAGTTGCAACTTACTCCTGAGGTGGCTCTAAAATCTGTCAAAATGAGAGTTGAAGCTAATTACGATATAATCTAACTTAATTAGTAGTCCAAGGAGTATTATTTTTTTGGAAAGTAGAAGATAGCCAGATTATTGTTGAAGAAGTCTTTCTTAGGTGATCATCCCAGGATTTTGTTATATCTGACCAGGTGATTACTTAATTATCTGGAAAAATTATTATTAAATTGTTTTTCTCTCTAGTGCGGACTCAGAAACAGTCCTGAACATTAAGTGAATTTATGCTTTTATCTATTCCTGTTGACTATCCGGAAAATCTCACAAAATAAGTATGAAAATATTCTTATAATAGAAGCTATATTTGTCATTTTTCAAAGTATGTATTGCGTTAAAATTTTCGTTCTTTTGTAAATGTTTTCAATCCTCAATCTTGTTTCATTTATCAGCAAGAATTATAACTCTCTCATCATTTAAATTGGATAAACACTACAAGCAAATCACTAGAAGCTACAGGCAGCTATTAAGACACTTGAATCAACTTCGCTAAGTGATTTTAGCATCCTTTCCATTTGTATTTAATTATAGGCATCCCTCAACACATTATCCTCTTGGCTTTATCATTACACTCATGTTCCTTTACATTTGGAGCAAGAACATGTGTCTTGTGATTCTCTTTTCTTTCTTATCTCTCACTGATAAATAGAAACATCTCCTTTGAGAGAGCAATGCTATATCTAAACAGTAATTTTGTGTTTTCCTGTCCCAAACCCATAGTTTAACCTTATTTCAAAGTTTCTCTCTAAAGCTTTACTTTAATCATTTACACAGCAAGGTTTCCATTATGTCAATAAATTTGAATTAAACATGTACCATCTCTGCCACAAAAAGGGATCTAGATATTGGTAAGAGATGTGTTCGTCTAAATAATGTCATGTTCTAGAGTACTGGGAAAACCCTCATTTTATAAAACATCAGTCTCATTTGTAAAATTTCAATCATTATGTGTTCATTTACTTGGGCATAATGCTTTGTGTTCTTAAGGCTAATGTAAAAATTCACTTATTCCAGGAAGGGATTAAATTCTTTCAGTAAGCACCTGGGTTAACAAGTATATATTTGACAATTTCAGAAGACAGGTTTATAGTAATAAGACACATAGTTGGGGATTAGGGAATAGAGAAATTTTCTTACATCCATGAACACAGGTACATTTTTATTATTTATTTTCTTTAATTATAAATCTTTTAAAGCATTTAATTTAATTTATGCATCTTATGTATACATAAGGGTATATACATATGACTTCCTGTGCATGAAGAAGCCAGAAGAGAGACTGGGATTTCCTGGAGCTGGCCTAACAGATAGTTGTGAACCACCTGATATGGGTACTAGGAAGACAGTGTAGGCCTCTGCAAGAGCTGTCAATGCTTTTAGCTAGTAAGTTGTGGTCCAGCCACAACCAGCGAAAATTTGGAAGCAGATAGGTTACTTTGTACCTCACCCCAGCCTTTCTTATTATGAGTATTTTAAATGAGAAAATTTATTTCTAACCATAAATCTAAATAGGACTTCCCACACCCAAATATTCAGATATAATGAGTTTCATGATACATTAAGTAATGAAATGCTTTTGTTTCAGGCAGTAGTAGGCAGGGTGTAGGGTTCTATTGCTACCACAGTAAGGAACTTTGCTTACCATACAATATCTGTCTCCAACATCTTTCAGTCACCAAAAAGCGCACACTGCAGAAACACTCTAGGCTATTTATACCACATGTTGTAAATACTTAGACAGTGTTGGGATAAGAAGACCTTGACGAAAACTTCAAGGAGATGAACTATGGCTTAAAATTATATCAGCTATTTTGGTTTTTAGGGAAGACTAGAGCAAAGCTTGGTGCTAAGTTTCTAAATAAGCTTCATAACCTAGATGGATGTTCACATCTCCATTCTGGAGACTAGGCAGAAAAGAATTTGCAAGAAGCCAGCAGGATGGCTCAGCTAGGAAAGGCATCTGTTGCCATACCTGATGACGTGAGATCAATCTTCAGAAACTATATGGTAGAAGAAAAAGAGCAAATCATTCAAGTTGTCCTCTGACCTCTAATGCATGCCATGATATTTGGACACACATGCTTGCACACACATATACACAATAAATAAAAATAACAAAAATTGAAAAATATTTGAATTAAGCACATCAAAATCTCTGCAACATATAATGTTTTTCTATGATCATGAGCTGTCAGGTAGCTGTAGTTGGGAACTTTGTGTTTTTAAGAAAATTGAGGAGTTGGAGAGATAGCTCAGTGCTATTTCCATGCTGTTCTTGCTAAGGATGTGAATTCAATTCCCAGCACTCACCTGACTGCTCACAACCTCTTGTAGTTTCAGTTTCATAGGATCTGAGGCCTTCATCTGACTTCCAAGAGAACCAGGCATACACAAGATTCACATACATGTATGCAGAAAAAACATTCATACATGTAAAATGAGTAAGTACATACATACATATATCTTAAAAGAAATTTGAGACAGTAAGAGAAAGGACTGTAGAACATTCCAGGAGAACTTGAAAATGGATGGGAACTAGCAGAATGAATCATCAAGTGATTTTGAAAAGTTTGAGACATTACTAAGAATTACCTGCATCTCCATTTCCAGGAATTTTCTATTGGCTTCATATTTTCCCTAGTCCAAGTGTTCTAGAAAGTGTTCCTAGTGTTCTAGAAAGCTGAGTAGCAGTTTTATTTTCAGAATGGATTATTCTGAACATTCCCACTCATGCTGCCTGTCCTCTCCCTTAAAACCTGTCACTTATTAAACACCATCCTGGTGGTCCATGTTATTATGTCACAGCTGTAACTCATCTCTAATCATAGGTGTCTCTAGAGAACAGAAACTAGATCTTATATGTTTGCCTGTTACTGTGTATCATAAAGTGTGCCCTTGCTGGTATGGGTCAAAGGATAATCACTGTCTCATCATTAATTCCTTCCTCCATGTTTGACATGTAGACATTAATCATTGAAGGAATCATGAGAGACTCTCATCATTTTATATATAATTATATACAATGGGTATATTATGGGTGTATTATATATATATGGGTATATTCAATGGATATATATATAATATATATATAATATCCATTGAATGTATAGAGAGATAATTCAGCAGTTAAGAACACATAGTGCTCTTCTAAAAGACTGAAGTTTTTAAGTTTGGTTTCCAGCACCTATGTCAGGTGACTAACAGCATTCCATAACTCTAGACCCAGAAAATCCTTTACATTGCTGACCTCAACTGGCACACACACACACACACACACACACACACACACACACACACAATTTAAAAATAAAAATAATCCTCTTAAAAACTTTGAAAATTATACATTCATAGCAAACAGGTTATCTTGAGCACCTAAATAATGAGATTATGATGTATGCATGGTATTGATGAGAACATCTATACATACACAGATCATTAATGCCATTCTTAAGTACTGTTTCCAGGAACGAGTGGTAAAAATATCTTTTGCATCTGCTCCTGCCTTCTGGCTTTTGTGGGCAGAAAGGTAAGATGAGTGTTGCTTCTATAGAAGGATATTGTATAGGAGCATACACCTGACCAATCAGTATTTCGACTAGAATCTTGTCATGCTTTTTAAGCTACATGATTGTATCAGACAAGGATGCCAATTCAAAGAGCATGTGTGTATTGCAAATAGCTACTGAAATAATAAGGCTAATCAATAATAACATATCATTGTTGACTCATTAATTATTAAAAAAGATGAAGTCCTACAAGCTGTTAGTAACTAGAGAAATGAGGATCTAAGATGTTTGAGAGAGTGGACTAGAGGTGGGCAAAGGAAAGAGTATTTTCTATAATTCTCATACATTGTTGTTCTGTAAACTACTTGGAAAAGACTCAAAAATAATAATTTGGTTAAGATTTCTAGGTTAGATATAAAACCACAACAAAAAATGTATTATTGTTACAAAATGTTTATAGATCTGTACCCTTAGGGGTCATCTATCCTATCAAAAAGAAACATTTCCCCGTCACTAACAGATGAAAAGTGAGTAAGTTAAAACAAAACTTTATAATGCCAGGATTTTAATCAAGTAGCACAAACGGGTGGCTTAACTTAGAAATAACCTTTAGATGATTAGTAATTATTATCACAAAAAGACACTGGGAGAATATTTTTACTGCCTTTTTCTCATTATAAAGGTTTAGGTTTGTTTTCTTTCTATCTTATGATTATTATTCTTATCCTGATATTTCCTCTAGCTTTTGGTGAATTCACTTTATCATAGCTTTGACCTTGATTTCTTGGTTATATTGTCAGTTTAGTAAAAAGGGAGATAAAACAGATCAGATATGAGGAACTTAAAATAGTGTGGGTCTTTATTTGAGGAAGAAAACCATGCAGAGGATGTCTCTGTAAGAATCAGTGCTGGTGGCCACCCAAAGGCCAGGGTGGTTTATAGGGTTGAATTGCCTGACAGGGAAGGAGTTTGACAAGTCTGTCTGGCATTGACCATTGCTAAACATGAACAAGAATGAGTAGTAAGTAAAAGAATGTCAGGTGACCCCTAAACATCTTTGATGACCATATAATGTCTGGGTTCTACCGGGGAAGGAAGTATGTGGCAGAAATCTAAGCTTTGGTTCTACGATGATGTTTCAGTTAGGGTTTTACTGCTGTGAACAGACACCATGACCAAGGCAACTCTTATAAGGACAAAATTTAATTAGGGCTGGCTTCCAGGTTCAGAATTCAGTTCATTATCTTCAAGGCAAGAGCATGGCAGCATCCAGACTGGCATGGTGCAGGCGTGACTGAGAGTTAAGTCTTCATCTGAAGATTGCTAGTGAGAGACTGACTGCTTGGCTCTTAAAGGCTATGCCCACAGTTACACACCTATTCCAACAAGGCCATACCTCCAAATAGTGCCACTGTCTTGGCCAAGCATGTTCAAACCATAGCAGATGGTGATGTTCCCTGGCTAACATCAGTTTCCTTCCCACCCTTGGGTGGTCCCTAGGCTGGTCATGTGGGGTGGCTCTCATTTTGTGTTTCATTCTTGACATTGAAACACAGAAAACTTCCTGGATTCTAACTGAGTACTGACTTAGACATCATCCCAATGGATCTTAAGAAGCCTTCAGTCAATTAGAGTGAAAAAGACAGTAAACCACGTGAACCAAGTATCAAATTGGTGCAAAGAATGCCTCCCTTCTGGATGGAATTTTTCCCCCATTTCAGCCCTCACCAGAATTTCTTCTGGAGTTGCTGCCTGAACCAAATTTGGCTGAAGCTAAAATAAGTTGGCCAATCATCTTGGTAAACGCTAACTACGCAAAATCCTGTCTTACAAAGAGAGTTTTAGAAAGGCAAAAATAACATCAGGCTTTTAGTAGAAGACAAAGCAAGCATGACAATACAGACTCTGTCAGGATGATGACTCACCTGGAAAAATAGAAAATCACTGGGCACTAGACTATTTGGAAAGGAAAGGAAAAGTCTATGCCCTGATCCTACCCACTGTTATTTAATATACCAACCTCGGGCAAGTTGCTAAATTTCTCAGAGCCTAGTTTGTATCATAAGCAAAGTGAGGCTAACTTGGTACTTACAACAGTAAAATGTTACCCTAGGTTACTTCTCAAATGAGTTACCTAATGACATTGCTACAGTTTCAAATCTTTACTAACATCAAGACCCTTGATATAACTGGACATATTTGATCCCCATATGAACATAAGACAATGCTATCATATTTGATATAAAGATGAGAGGATTGTGGTCATGAGAGGATGAGTGGTCTAAGAAGAGCAAATTCATATCTGTTTACACAACTTCAGAGCTATGTAGTGTAGAAAGCTGTACTATATCAGCACATTCAATCCTCCATGCAATCCTCTGATGGAAGTACCCCTGGGCTCAGGCTTTCTAAAGAGCCATAAGTGCACTTAACCCCTGTGCCACCCCTTGCTAACTGATGGACCATACCTAGGCTTTGGAGGGGATCCTACCAAATCATAGTTATCCTGAGTGCATTTTCTCTCATATTAAAGAACGTGTTTTCTACATTGCTCTCTTTAGAAAACATTGATTCACCTAGAATAATACATTTCCAATGGAGTTACTTCCTGAGGAACTCATCCTATGTATATATTGTAAGTCAGAACCATGTTTGACTTACATATAACCTACCAAACACCATGGCTTAGCCATACAGTATACTGTGGGGAAGCTCCTGCTTACCCTTCTGATAATATAACTCACTGGAGACAGGCCCTTATTGACTCTTCTCAGTATCGTAGGTGTTTGGATACATGCCACTAACCTGGGAAAACACTGAAATACAAAATATCACATCTACTGAATGTGTATGACCTTCCTACCACCATAAGGTTCCTATCTCATAAGTCAAACTGTCATTAACTCAGGGATAATCTATGTCTTTAAATTTGACACAATAATAGACTAAAGGAAATAATAATAAAAAAACCTTCTCTTGTCAAAAAATACTGATTATTGGGCTGGGGAGATGGTTTAGCAGAAAATGGGCTTGCTGCTCAGATCTGAGGACCAGAACTCTGACCGGCATAACTCACATACAAGTCATGTGGAAGTGGCAGCCCACCTGGGAACTCACAGGAGTCAATGACTAAGGATCCTCTGGGAAAGCTAACTAACTAGAGGTAGAGTATAAGAGTATTTGATATCAAATTTCACTTAGATTTTATAGGCTCCAGATTTACTAACAGATCCTATCTCAGTTAATAAAGTGGATCACAATCAATAAGACACCCTATGTTAATAGTCTCCATATATTTGCACATACATATATATATATGGATTAATGTATAGGTTCACACACATGGCAAACATATAGATCGATTCTAAACACTTAGGGATACACATGCAAATATATACATGTTAGTTTATGTTTACAGCTTTAATGGAAATTGTAGGTATCCATAAAGTAAACAGTATGCCAGTAATTAATAATAAGCATGCTAACAAAAGAATTATGAATATTTCACTGTACATGTAGATATATTATGACTTATGAATGGGAAAATCATAAGAATGATGTTATGACATGAAACCTACGTTCTTCGTCTGGGCATATATCCAAATGCTCAAGAAGTTAGGCAGAAGAATTGCTGTGAATAAAAGATTAGGTTAGACTTTATGGTAAGCTCAAGGCTAGTCTGGTATACATAGTGAAAATGTTTAAGATTCTTTATGTCCATGACCAGCTGGATTGCTGGATTGCTGATTGCTGATTGCTGGATTGCTGATTGCTGGATTGCTGGATTGCTGGATTGCTGTTTTGCTGAATTGCTGGTGGGAGATATTCTGATGGCAAAGATTAAACTTGAGACAAGGAACTCAATGCTCCACACAGCAGGAAGTACTCTCAGGAGATAAACTCCCCCTTTTCTCTCTAGCCTTCCTTTTCAGCTATCTAGTGTTGGGGACTGCAAGGGATTGGGGTGGAGAAGGGTGGCAGGTATAAGAACGCAATAAAATAGCCAAAACCCATGGTTATAATATGGCACAGGAAATCTTCAACTGTGGCCAAAAGACATTGAATTTATTTAGATAAATATAACTTCTTAATTTGAGTTGCAATATTGGAAGCAAATGCATAAGGTTCAGGTACCAAAGACAAATTTTTTTCAATTTGACCAGTTAGAGATGACCCTAAAGACAGGTCATATTAGACTAATGGTGTGATGGTAAACAGTGATTGGCAATTTTAAAAGGACTAACATAATCCAGGAGACAAGTCTCTAGGTGTATCTGAGAGGGATTGTTAGATTAGGTGTGGGGGCTAAGACCTGAACTCTAGTCTCCTAGAAGTGCAGTGTGATTTTTTAATTGCTGAGGCATCTCTACACACACACACACACACACACACACACACACACACACACATACACACAGACACACATGCACATACACATACATATGTACACACCACTCTCTGCTTTAAGATTTCTTTTCATATAGTTTGTTTATGGTGTTTCTTTATCACCCAGTATATTTAATTTGGCATGAGCATAAGGGTGAAACACCCCTCTGGAGCACAGGTAATTCTTTAAATGATCTTATGATTGAAGACAATGACTTTCTCTCTTTCAGGTGTCAGATGTCATTTGCTCCTCTGGGTAGGGTGGGACACTTGAGACCCTCCCCATCTATAACTGAATGTTTGTGAGCTCAACCTTGTGCTCTATGACTGCAAATAGAGTTGTGAGTTCATCTGATTTGATATTCTTTACAGCTCCTCTTCCACAATGTTCCCTGAGGCCTTGGTGGGTGATTTGTAACTCTACCTTCTTATTTACTTTTTGATCATGTTAACCTGGCTTACACAAATGACTATCTTAAGCACAGACATGCCTTAGAGAAAACCATTCCAATAACAGATGATTTTTTTTGACCCTGTATTTTTCAGACTTGGCACCACTGCCATATCATGCTTATGGGTGGTACAATCATTTTGGCTTTGTGTTTTCTGTAGTGCTATATTGTACTTTTTGTTCCTTTATTAATAGATGTCTTCAGGCCTATCTATACATTTCTAACTTCCTTCATCAGGTTAATAAAGTTTTGTTGAGTCAATGTTATCTGCCAGGCACTGTTTTGGTCTCTAGAGACATATAAATGAATTCAATATGAACAAGGTCTTTCCCTCGAGGAGATTAAATAAAAATGGGAACAAGATAATAAGCAAATGAATAAGACAACTTCATAGTGTGAACACTGCAGTAAAAGAAATAAAAGTATACCTTGTACAGAGAAATAGAGTTGTTAATTATCTGCCACTCTTTAAATAATTGTATAGTAATGTAGAATTTTTACACCTTGTCCCAGGGCACTATTCTCCCAGAAACTAGCTCCTCCATGGCGGTTGTGGGAGCATTCTCTCTCTCTCTCCTCTCTCTCTCTCTCTCTCTCTCTCTCTCTCTCTCTCTTCTCTTCATCCTTCCCTCCCTCCTTTTCTCTCTTTCTCTCTCTCCTTCTTCCTCCCTCCCTCTATTGATTTTTCTTCCATCTTCCTCCCTCCTTTCCCCTCTCTCTTCCTTCTGCCCTTCCTCATCCCTCTATCATCCACTCCCTCCTTTCTTCGTCTCATCCTTCTTTTTCTATGTTTAGCTCCTCTTCTAAGACTTAGTATGTTTACTAAAACTTTAGTCTCCTTTTAAAAGCTTTCATTACTTAATGTTTACTAGCTTCTAATTGATGTTCACCACATGACTTTACCATGTGCATTTGCATATATATAAAGTTTATATGAATTCATTTTATAATATTAAGTATTTTTATTGTTTTACTCATTTCTTGTGTATGTGGGGAGAAATTTCATATATGTATGGAAGTTATGCATGTGTTACTCTATGCTTGTGAAGGTCAGATGACAACTTGCAGTAGGTAATTATTGCCTTCAACCTTGTGAGTCCCAGGGATTGAACTCAAATCATCAGGCTTTACAGCAAGAACCTTTATTCTCTGTATTATACCACATAGTATATATACATAGACATATGAGTATATCACAACATATTGCCAGCCCTTTCTTTCCATTCTTTGTCAGATTCTGTGATCCATGAAACTAGCATAGACTGATACTAACCTGGAAAAGCTATATTTTAATATTTAAACAAAATAAAACAAAAAAGACCCCCATCCTTTATCTGACTTTAAGAAATTGAGCTTCATCAATAATTCCCTCATTCCTAGGTATCTTAGCCATCCTGGTTTTCATCCATTATTTTCAGTGTTAATATATATCTTAGAATATCTTTTCTGAACCCTATTGTCTTTACAACACTATCATCAAGTTACCACTGCTCTAGTTCCCCAGAGTAATTTCTTTTTTATAATTACTAAAATATTAACCCAAAGTTGATACTGTTAATGGTATAAACATTAGCTCCATCTCTGACAGGAGCTAAGTGAATATACATTCTACAAAAGTCACATTATCAGTCCTAAATGTCACAAACATTGTCATGTTCTGGGGCTGCCTTTCTCAAAACTTACCATAACTTGTGATTCCCAAGATGTCTCAGCAGATAAGAGTGCTTGCCTCTCTAGACTACATAATTCTTTGGACCCACTTCAGGCTTTTCACCCACAACCACCAATAATTTCAGCTCCATTGCATCTGATGCAGGCACTTCATTCATGTGCACATATTCTTGCACACAGACACACATGCATACACATTATTCAAAATAAAATAATTATTGAAAACCTACTCAAATTCCTTAATATCTTTGTTTCATGTTGAATAGATGATCATTGTTCTGTCTTCAAAATACCAAGGATATCTTCATCTCATTTTTCTTCTTTAATTTTTATGTAGAATATTAGTTCCTTTTTAAATTCTTTGACCACAAGTTTAAGTAAATAGATTCCTCAATCAAAAAGTAATTTTCTTTCAAATGTGAATTAGTTGTCTGTCCAAAAGCATAAAATTGGCTGTCATTTCACTGTTTTTAATTTTCCTTTCATTTTTGTGCCTGGTTAATGCTTCTTTGCTCATCACTTTCAAGTCTCTTATTTTAGTGCTTTCTGATAAGAACAAAGATAAAGACCCTAAGGATGAGCAGAAACTAAACTGTAATCTCTTCCTATCACTAGCAAGAGAGCACTTGGCAGAACGAAAGAGTAATTGTAGATTTACCAAAAACCAGAGAATTCTGTACTGACAAGTTCAGGTACAGGTGGCAGACACCTTTAAAACATAGTCCAAGATGTAGAGATAGACCAAGACTTGAACCACTGAAGTTTATGCAAAATAGATCTCTGCAAATAGCATGTATCATAAAAACAAACACAAGAACAAAAACAAAGCCCAACAACCTACCTTTTAAACCTATGATTAAATAGGGCCCATAGATAACAACAATTTTCCTGAAAACACAATGCACAATAATAGTGCCCATAATGTTTCTGTAGGCTGGAACAAAGGAGTAGCTTCAAGTCTACTAGATACAGACTTATGATTGATCAGATGAGTGATCTGCCCTCCAAAATCCCAATAAGATGGCTTAATTTAGAGGGCATGATGGTGCCAATACACAACAGATACAGGGCTAAGAATAGGGGTGAGCAGATTTCAGTGGTCAAAACTGTTTTCTTCCTGTCTGAAGCATCATATCAGTACAAAGTATTCCCATTCAGGTATCTTGGTGATCTTAGTGTCTTTGTGATTTTTAAAGATGGATTTAAGGATGTTTTATTATTAGCATAACAAAAAGAAAGTTGCTTTTTTTTTTTTTTTTAAGTATGTTTAGTTTGGCCCTTTAAAGACAGAGTACTATGTATGGCATTGTCTAAGAGTTTCTATTGCTGGAATAAAACACCATGACCAAAAACCAAATTGGAGAGGAAAGGGTTTTTTGGCTTTATACATCTCCATTATAGACCATCACTGAAGGAAGCCAAGAAACACACTCAAAACAGGGCAGAAATCTGGAAGCAGAAGCTGATATGGAGGCCATGTAGGAGTGCTGCTTACTAGCTAGCTCACATAGCTTGCTTACCACTTTCTTATAGAACCCAAGTCTACCAGACCAGAGGTGGCCTCACTCACAATGGGATGGTTCCTCCCATATCAACCATTAATCAAGAAAATGCTTTATGAGTTTGTCTATAGATATTATGGGAAGCATGTTCTCAATTAGGGCTCCCTCCTTTCAGATGACACTAGCATGTTTCAAGTTGACATATAATAGCCAACACAGTCATGAACTTGTTAGCCTACAAATAAAGGCTTTAATTGAGACATTTAACACATATTTATCCTTTTATATTATTCTTTTCAAAACTTATTTTATTTTTATATTTGTTTGTACATGTGAGTATGTGCCACATGTATTAGGTTGCCTATGGATGCTAGAATAGAATGTTGGATCCCCAGGAGGTTATGTTACAAAGAGTAGTAAGCCACGCACCATCAGAATAGGTGCCAAGATCCAAACTCAGGTCTTAGGGAAGAATAAAAAGGTAACAAGTGCTCTTAATCCCTGAGGCATCTCACTCCAACCTCCATCATACTTATACATTATTCTTACTGACTCTTTCTGGTCTATCCTATTCTCTCTTTCTAGTTTGCTTCCTCCCATACACAGATCCCATTCTGCTTCTATGGCACATACATTCCTCTTATAATACTCTCTCTACTTTTAATTTCTGGCTATATTCGACACTGGGAATTGGTGAAGAGCCCGAATTCTTCCTTTTAGATATACAACTGTTATTATCTTTCTAAAACTCAGTACCCAGCCTATAAAATGAGAATAGCAACAAGAATTAAAAGTGCCCCTTTTGAAAATTAATGACATACATAAACTTGTGGCCTGGGAATTGTCACTGAAGAGCTCACAGTCAGTAAATGTTCCCACTGTGTTATGTATATCATCATGACCATTGCTATGGTTTCAGTAGGAAATTGCCTCAAAGACTTGTGTACTAAATTGCTTGAGACTTAATTGTTAGTCCTATTTGGGGAGAATCAAGAAGTTTATAACGTGGGCTCAGTTGATGAAGGGTATCACAGGTGGTGTTTCTTTGAAGATTAGTGCGAGTCTTTAGTCTTTTCTTTTCTGTTTGGAAGGGATGAAACTTCTGCCTCACATATTCCCAGTGGTATGTCCAACTAGTCATGGACTAATTCTCTGAGAGAATGTGTTCAAATATACTGGTCCTGCTCTAAAATGGTTTATGGTAGGTGCTCTGTCCCAGCAGTGAGAAAGGTAACTAACACAATCATATTATTGTATCATACCAGGAATGTTTACAACATTCATTAAATAAGCATGTACTCAGACTTTTGTAACAAATCACCATTTTCCCTGGAAATCATCGTTTTTCCATTGTCAACCAGAACTCCAAATTTTACAGAGTAAAAAAATACCCACTGCGGAGAAGGCTATCACTGTAAAATTTCAGGGATATTAGGAAACCATGACAGCAGATTTTCCCCAACTGGAAATATGCAGATTTTAAGCTGAATAAGAGTTTTCTCATAAAACTCTAAGGGCAAATGTGGTCTATCCCAGAAAAGATGTGACAAAACCAATGCATGATAATTCAATAATAAAACATGAAGAGGCAAGGAATACTTAAAATTGGACAGAACTAATATTAAAATGAACATCTTATAGCTAGGTCTGTGTGCTTTAAGATTGCACCTAACTTCTAGATAGTAAAGCAAGTCCTTGTTTGGGTGAGATTTTAACTTCCCTAAGAATATTAATCTCTAGTAGATCTGACCCTGATAGCAAAAGGAGGGATGCAGCAGCCCTGAGGACATGAGCGCATGATAGCTGTACACCTAGCCCCTGTCACTCATCTGGCATGGGACAGTATAATCAAGGAAGAAATCCCCACTCCACCTCCCTGCCACTTGCCTCCTGCAGTAGACAGAACTGGTTCTGCCCTTGCCAGCTGTAGCACATTGGAAAGCTAATCCTGACCCTCTTCTTCACAGCACAGAAAAGCTGGCTCTAGTGGTAGGGTGCTATGTTGAGCTAGCCCCAAGCGCATAAGAACAAAAGCTAGCACTGCCTGTTGCTGACTGCATCATTGTGTAACCTAGCCCATTCAGTGCTGGAGGCTTTCCCTGTTGGTATGGGTACAGGAGAGCTGGCTGGCTGACCAACTCAGCTACGACCTAGGCCCAGATCTAGGGGTTTAAGTTGGAAAACCCCAATATCTATGAACTGCTGGAGCATGAAGATGCTTGCAGATCAAAAGCTGCAGAATCACTAAAACTCAGGGCAACAACACATTATCTAAGAAGAGTCTTAATGAGGATCCAGTATTGGTAGTGAAGCAGAAGTCACAGGCCACAGACCAGACCACTGGTTCATTAAAATGAACATTGACAAGTAAAGATGTGTGTGTGTGTGTGTGTGTGTGTGTGTGTGTGTGCAAAAGGATATACTGTGGAACAAACTATGATACACTGTAGCATCCAAGATGAAATATTATTTTTTATTTTGTTTTATTTCCTTTTGAGGGGCAGGTTGTGACAGTTGAGGGCTGATTGGAAGGAATGGGGAGATGAGTGGGATTGGGGTACATGATATGAAACTCACAATCTATAAAAGTTAAATAAATAAATAAATAAATAAATAAATAAATAAATAAATAAATAAAATACTAGTATCCAAGGGGCTTTTATTTTTTGTGATTATTTCCCCTCATACAAATATTAGAAGATGAAAATCTACTTTCCACATATAAAAACATGAAGTGACACACTGCAGGCTACAGAGCTGGAGAGGGACAAAATTCTCAAGCTCTGTGCCTGGAAGATTGCTGCCCACATCGTAGTCATAAGTCACGGTCTCTGCCTCTCTGAGTGATGATGAATTCAGCTATAGTGAAGAGCTGTAACTCATGGAGGTTATTCCAATGCTCTTGCTTCAAAGGCCCAAGGGACAAAAGTAAAATAATGCTTCTGAAATTGAAATATATCACACATCATGCCTTCCTATCATTGGCCAATCATTTACTAGCTTTTGTTTTTCTAGGGTTGGTAATTTGTAATGGAGAAATACAGGAAAGTCTCTTATAAAAGAAAATATGGTATTATACCTCAGTGTCAAGTGCTGGAAATGTCATCTAGTGGTCTTAGTTTAAGACAGTACCTTATAAAACAAAGAAAATAATTCAAAAGCATCATTCACAGCAACAACAAAACCACCTTTTAAAAAGTCTATTATTTTGTAACAAAATGATGGTGGTTGTATCTGATTCAGCCATATGCCCTGGACTACCTGCAAAATATTTCCCCCAACCCTCATATTTCCCTGAGTATATGTTTCAAAATCTATTTTATTTGTAGAGAAAAGACATCATGAATCTATTATTTGGTTTATAGTTACAATTAATGAACTTCAAATTAAAATATTTAAAGTACTTATGGATGTTATTATATCTTCTAAACTTATTTCTTAATAGTTCTTATATGTATTATCAGTGTTCAAATAAATCCAGCTATATTGCATATAGGACAAACTATAAGGACTAATTATAGACTTCATTATATTACATATGGTATTTTATGCAAGATTTGTATGTTAGAATTGAAAATTAAGAATATATTGGCACTACTGTTTTTTAATCATCTCTAGAGTTTCCATGTTTTACTTTTGTATGAAGTTTTCAGGGGAGACCTAAAACAATATTTACATCCTGGAAGGAGGCTTAGTAATACCCACAAGTCAAAATCCCCAAAACTTACAAGGTTCAATGCCCTCCCTCATTGTGGTTATAATAGTGGTAAAGATGGCTGAGTTAGGAGGAGATTAGGGTACTGATGATAAGCAAATGAAATTATTCTACAAAAATTCAATTTGGTGAACCAATGAGCTTATTGGGATTATTTACAGAAGTATGGCTATAGGGTTACTGACATGGACAGGAATGACTCAAAGGCTGCTACATCACTGAAAAGTCTATTCCAACATAGGTGATAGGTGACAGCTCAATAAAGCTACAATTATGCAACATTTTGAACAGCTTGAAAGTAGCTCCAAAGATTGGAGAATCTCTTTCTAACTCAAATGTCTTTACTGCTATTATAAACATAGAGAGGGAGGGCACTATGAATCTTGTAAGTTTCAGGGATTCTTTGACCTGTGAGCTGGTTTCTTCCCATGTATTACAATACTTCCTTCCAGGATGAAAAATTTTATAATATGAGTTCTGTAGAAAACAAGCAAGGCACTTCTATGTTAGTCCTAGTACTATGAAAAAATAAAACCCCTTTGTTCTCATTTCTGAAGCTCTATTTTTGAATAACCCTTCTATGCAGGAAGAACAGACAAGCCTTCGCTGGGCTGGATGTAAAAGGGTCCCACTGAATAAATCATATTTAGGTGAGTGTCATCCTTACTTTATCCAGACATAAATTTAATCATTCCCACGGCCAGGCATTAATCTAGAGATTATGATGTAATTATCTTGCTTGATATCCAACTACTCAACTTCTGTAACAACCCATGTAACTTGGGTACAAAAGTAGGAAAAGACACCAGAGTGTGTGATTTAACAATAAATAGTATATTTTAATTCATGCTGCAAATATGAATGATCACATTGTACTTTGGAGCAGAGTCTGTTCTGAAGTCCTGAGGAGTACCATCTAACTAGAAAATTCCAGAAGAAAAAGAAATGTGAAAATTTTATGGCCAACAAAATCTTCTGTTCAGATACGTCACCTGCCACTTTTGAGCATATTCTATCAGCAAACAAATCCCATTTTCACTTAATACAATCAAGAGGCTGTCAGGGGCAGCCCTGCTTATACACTGAAGGCCTAAAATCAGTCATAGGCTAAAATCAACAATAGGCCTGACATACATGCCTGCTAATGCAAAGTCTTGGGTCTCTGTGGAAAAATGCTGAAACAGATGACTAGAAACTATTGTAAACAAGGAGCTTTGGTAGAAAATTGCCAGACTAAATAATCATAGACCTTATAGATAGGTAACCTTGGTAGATAGTACCAACTTAGATAAGGACAAGTGAATTATAGGTGGAATCATAGTGATCTGTCCCCTGAACCTTCACCCAGCTGATACTCTGTTCTGGAAGATATCTGTACTCCCCCTGAACACCCACACTCCTGCTTCATCCCCTTCCCCACATCCTGCCTTTTTTGTATATATAGCCCCTGTGTGAAAAAGTAAAAATTGCGATTTGATCAGACTATAGACAGATTGTCATTTTTTGCATCTTTGCCTATTTTTCCCTCCGTTTTCAGGTGACCTCCTCAGACCCTTGTTTAGTGTCCTGCTGGTCAGGACAAGAGGCATAATCCTTCTGTCCATGTAGGAAAGGACAAAATAGAACCAGAAATTCCACAGATGACAAGAGTAGAGTCTACGATGCTTTATTTGACCATTAAATATGTGATCTCTTTCAAATGTAAGGCATACTGCCTTTAATAAGGAGATGAACTACATTTCCAATCATTCTAGGCTCCAATATTATCTAAGGTACAGTTATCCAGGTGATAAAAGTGTTTCTTTCCACCGTAGGCCTGGATGATGGTGATCTTTAGAATGAAAAGTAATATTCTGATTTTGGATGCTTAATATAAAATTATGAAACATAATGACAGCAACTGTAGTAAAATTTGTCATCTGAAATCCTGTAAAGAAAATGCTATGCAGGTCCCTAATATGGAGATGAGAAAAATAGATCAGTAAATTCATGATGTCATAGTTTACCTTTTTTATTTTGTTAAAAGCAACCTCAATTTCTCACCAACATTAATCGTGGTTGTCTATTTTTCAAAAATTTTCACTATCACATTTCTTCAATATATCCCCACTTGATTTATAACCCTGAGATAGAATGAAAGCCAAATGAAATATTTAGAAAGTAAGACAGCAAACAACAACAACTACTACGGAATACTTTTGGTTATCAAGACTATTTCATGGTTTCTCAGCCAAGTTAGTTACCTCATCCAAGGTTACATAGCCAGAAGTCTGACTAACTCCTAAATCTATGTCAGCTCAAGCAAATGGTGCCATAAAATGTCATTTACATGGAGATGTACCCTACGTTATTAAAAAAGTTAACTGGGCATGGTGCCTCGCACCTTTAATCATACCACCAGGAGATTAAAGTAGGAGGCTGATGAAAGTTCAAGGTTACTTCAGCCTACATGATGACTTCCAAGGCAGCTTGGACCACAGCATGAGAGCCTATTTCTGGATTGAGGCTGGAATAGAAAGAGGAAGTTTTTGCATCCTACTAGAATCAACTAAAAATTGGCCAAGGAAGCAATCATAATTTCACTGCTGTTTGGAAATGCCTAGATTTCTGTTAGTGTTCCTTCTTTGGTTTTGTTTCTGTTTCTCTTTTGTTGTTGTTGTTGTTGTTATTATTGTTGTTTTGTTTAGTTTTTAGTAAATGAGTAGTTCAATTATTTGGTCTTATGAAGTTAGGGATTTCTAGACTTCTTTTCTTTTTTACTCAATTAGTCTCTTCTGAACCAAAATTTTAAATGAAGCCCTTTACCCCAGCCAAGGAGAAATAAGGACAGAATTAAACTATGTCCTCACAAGGTTAAGGACTTAAGAAATGTCACACTGGAAAATCAATCACCCATTCCACAGCAGATTCTTATTTCATTGCTAACTTTGGAGATCTGTATAAATATTTTCTGGTCAGAAGGCATGGCTCTGCCAGGCCAGCATCAAAGAGAAATTCACCTTGCCAGTTACATCAAGAGCATGCTCTGGATATGTGCTCAAAGGGCCCTTTGCACTTTCACCTGGTCCTCAGTAACATAGGTTTCACTTTGGACCCACTCCATCTACAGTGGAATATTAAATCACTCTTTTCATGGGACTCCAGCCAAACTTAATAGGTCTGTGAAAACAAATGGTAATTTTGGATGAAGACCACCTGGAGGCATCCCCATTCCTCAGAGAGGCTGTTTGCAGATAGCAACTTGAGGAAATGCTGCAGCTGCAGTTCACACAGAGGCTGGTGCCAGCATGAGGCAGAAAGAAAAGGCAGCCAACTTTTAGGAATCCTTCCAATGGCTGTGTTCCATCCCTAGTTCACGATGCGTTCCTTCACACCAGCTTGTTGCTTGTGGAGAACTTTACACTTGATTCGCACTTGGGTAGTATTTTCAAATCTGAAAACACGTTTAGAACAATTGTTTGTGTTTGAAAAGAGGAGTAATTCATTCCTAGAGCCAAATTTACTCAGGAGTAAAGGCCAACTCACAAGACAACTACTCTGAGCCCTTATGTGGAAATCTTGCTTATGAGAATGGGAAAAGAAATTTAGATGCAACCAATGAGATCTCAAATAACATCAAAAACACTCAGGTATACCCACCAGTCATGATGTGGCAAACATATGTTCTGTGGTTGTCTCTTGAAACTTGACATGCTTTTGTTATTTTTGAGGAGTATATGTGCATGTGTGTGTGTGTGTGTGTGTGTGTGCGTGCAAGCATGGAAGCTGGCACACATGAGCACATGTGCATGAGGGTATGTATGCTATTTTATGTGGTAACATATGTGTCTGTACACATGCAGGTATGTGCATAGGGAGACCAGAGAATGATAATTGGTGTGTTCATCAATCATTCTCCACTTGATTTACTGATGAACATCCTGCAATTGAACCCAGAATTTGGTGATTCAGTTAGTTTAGTTAACCTATTTTCTCCAGGGACTATTAGCATTTATGTCTTGAGTGCTAGACTTAGAAGTAGGTTAAAAGACTCATCGAGATTTAACATAAGTTCAGGAGATCAAACTCAAGGTTTTATTTTATATACTAAGCTATTTATACAGTATTCCTCTCATTTTTGAAGATAATTTTGATCATTATGCCCAAGGAGCCACTCCTATGATGACATATGAACATTATGAGATACAATTTATAAATTTCAAAATCATTTCAATTCCCTGTTGATAATCTCACTGTGTGTCTCTAAAGTGGGTGGGGGAACCATTTTGTCTAAGAAAACAGGGCAAACAAATGACACAAAAATCTGTGGACAGAAGATCTTTTATATGATAAAACTATAAGAAAAATCTTTAAAAAATACAGGACACAATAGGAAAGTAAAGTGAGAAAATAAAAAGGTTATATCTATTTAACACTCTATAAATTCAAGAATCATAACAATTTCATTCATAGGATTTATAGCAATATCTGACACATCATGGCTGATGTTGAAATATTTCTCAGCAATCAATGGTCTAAAAGTTGGCAGACAGAGGAGTAATGTGGAAGGAACACAGTGGGAAGATTTAATCCAGGGTCTCATGTAGTTCATACTTGACTCAAAATGACTAGAACTTGCTAGAGAGCTGCTGAACGCTCTTCTCTTGTATGCTAAGATCACAGTTGTGTGGCACCACAACTGATTTATTCAGTACTGGGAGTCGAACCAATGCCTTGTGCAAACTAGACAAACACTATCCAAACAAAGCCCTACATAGAACCCAATTGTCCTATTTCTAATTAACAAAATGCTCGTTAAAAACATAGCTCTTAAAAGGATCACAGAAGTTTGCTGCTCCCTGGAAGACACCATATTCAGACCCACCCCAGAGGATCTGCTGCACTCAAAGCAGTTGGTAAGAACCCTCCCCTACAATCAGAAGTCCCAGAGCTGCAGTTGGGAGACCAGCTAGGGACTCATCACCCACCAAATCCACTCCCCTTCTGTCCCCTACCCATGGCCTTTCTTACTCAGGCTCATAGCAGGTCTGCTCCTGGGAAGACACCATATTCAGACCCATCCCAGAGGATCTGTTGCCCTCAGAGCAGTTGAGGATCCACTGAACCCAGAGCAGTTTACTTCTAGCAGGTCTTCTTCAGTGAAGACACCATACCCTGTCCAATTGGCATGGATTCCTTCCATTCTGAGCTTGTGCACTGAGCAGGTCTTGGGTACTATCTCTGCATCCAATCCTACAATACTCAGAAAAAGTTGGACTCCCAGGAGCTCTAACACCCCCAGGATCATAGAGGAAGCTAGACTCTCAGGAGCTCTAACATGCCCAGGAACATAGGATTACAGCATCTCAGAGGCAGCCTGACTCCCAGAGTTCTGACACACAAGATCACAGGATCACAGAGACAGCTGGACTCTGAGGAGCTCTGACACAACCAAGATAACAGGAAAGTAAGGCTCCAGTCATAGACTTTAAGTTCAGGTAACACTAGAGTTAACCAGATGACAAAAGGAAAGCACAAGAATATAAGCAACAGAACAAAGGTTACTTGGTATCATCAGAACCAGGTTCTTCCACCATAGCAAGTCCTGGATACCCCATCATACCAGAAAGGCAAGATTCAGAATTAAAATCACTTCTCATGATGATGATAGAAGACATTCACAAGGACATAAATAACTTCATTAAAGAAACACAGGAGAACACAGATAAACAGGTAGGAGCCCTTAAAGAGGAAACACAAAAATCCCTTAAAGAATTACAGGAAACACAAACAAACAGGTGAAGGAATTGAACAAAACCATTCAGGACATAAAAATGGAAGTAGAAACATTAAAGAAATCGAAAAGGGTGACTACTCTGGGGAAAGAAAACCTAAGAAAGAGATCAGGAGTCATTGATGCAATCATCAACAACAGAATACAAGAGGTAGAAGAGAGAATCGCAGGTGCAAAAGATGCCATAGAAAAAATTAACACAGAAATCAAAGAAGATGCAAAATGGAAAAAGCTCCTAACCCAAAACATCCAGGAAATCCAAAACACAATGAGAACATCAAACCTAAGGATAGTAGGTATAGAGGAGAACAAAGATTCCCAACTTATAAAGAGCCTGTAAATATCTTCAACAAAATTACAGAAGAAAACTTGCCTAACCTAAAGAAAGGGATGCCCGTGAACATATAAGAAGACTACAGAACACCAAATAGACTAGACCAGAAAAAAATTCCTCTAGTCACATAATAGTCAAAACACCATAGGCACAAAACAAAGAAAGAATATTAAAGGCAGTAGGGGAAAAAGGTCAAGTAACTTAAAAAGGCAGACCTATCGTAATTACACCAGACTTCTCATCAGAGACTATGAAAGCAAGAAGATCCTGGGCATATGTCATACAGGCCCTAAGAGAACACAAACGCCAGCCCTATCTCCCATATCCAGCAAAACTCTCAATTACCATGAATGGAGAAACCAAGATATTCCATGACAAAACCAAATTATACAATATTTTTCCACAAATCTGGCCCTACAAAGAATAATGAATGGAAAACTCCTACATAAGGAGGGAAACTACACCCTAGAAAAGGCAAGAAAGTAATCTTCTTCCAACAAACCCAAATGAAGATAGCCACACAATCATAATTCCACATATAATAACAAAATTAACAGGAAGCAACATTCATTTTCCCTTACAATGGACTCAATTCCCTAATAAAAAAACATAGACTAACATACTGGATACATAAATAGGACCCAGCATTTTGCTGCATACAGGAAATGCATATCAATGAAAAAAGACAGACACAGCCTCAGTGTAAAAAACTGGAAAACAATTTTCCAAGCAAATGGTCCCAAGAAACAAGCTGGAGTAGCCATTCTAATACTGAATAAAATTGACATTCAATCAAAAGTAATTTAAAAAGATAAGGAAGGACACTTTATAAGTGTCAAAGGAAAAATCTACCAAGATGAACTCTCAATTCTGAATATCTGTGCTCCAAATGCAAGGGCACCCACATTCATAAAAGAAACTTTACTAAAGTTCAAATCACACATTGTACCTTATACAATAACAGCGGGAGACTTCAACTCTCCACTCTCAGCAATGGACAGATCATAGAAACAGAAACAAAGCAGAGACACAGTGAAACTAAGAGAAGTTATGAACCAAATGGATTTAACAGATATCTATAGAACATCCCATCCTAAAACAAAATAATATTTCTTCTTCTCGGCATCTCATGGTACCTTCTCCAAAACTGACCAAATAATTGGCCACAAAACAGGCCTCAAGAGATATAAGAAGATTGAAATAATCCCATGTATCCTATTAGATCACCATGGGTTAAGGATGGTCTTCAATAATAAGAAAAACAACAGAAAACCCACATATATGCTCTACTCAATGCTAACTTGGTAAAGGAAGAAATAAACAAAGAAATTAAAGAATTTTTAGAATTTAATGAAAATGAAGGCACATCATACCAAAACTTATCTGACACAACGAAAGCAGTGCTAAGAGGAAAACTCATATCTCTACATGCCTACAAAAAGAAACTGGAGAGAGCAGACTCTACAAGCTTGACAGTACACTAAAATCTGTAGAAGAAAAAGGAGAGAATAAACCTAAGAGAAGTAGACAACAGTAAATAATCAAACTCAGGTCTGAAATCAACCAAGTAAAAACAAAAAGAACTATACAAAGAATCAACAAAACCAGGAGCTGGTTCTTTGAGAAAATCAACAAGATAGAAAAACTCTTAGCCAGACTAATCAGAAAGCACAGAGACAGTATCCAAATAATTAAAATCAGAACTGAAAAGGGAGACATAACAACAGAAACTGGGGAAATTCAAAATATCATCAGATCCCATTACAAAAGCCTATACTCAACAAAACTAGAAAATCTGGATAAAATGGACAATTTTCTAGACAGATACCAAGTCCCAAAGTTAAATCAAGATCAGATAAACCTCCTAAATACTCCTGTAACCTCTAAAAAAATAGTAGCAGTCATTATAATCTCCCCATCAAAAAAAGCTCAGGACCAGATAGTTTTTGTGCAGAATTCTATCAGATCATCCATGAAGACCTAATACCAATTCTCTTGAAACTATTCCACAAAATAGAAACAGAAGGAACAGTATACAATTCATACTATAAAGACACAATTACACTCATACCTAAACCACACCAAGATACAAGAAAGAAAGAGAACTTCAGATTGATCTCCCTTATAAATATCGATGCAAAAACACTCAATAAAATTCTCACAAACCTAACCCAAGAACACATCAAAATATTCATCCATCATGATCAAGTAGGCTTTATCCCAGGAATGCAGGGATGGTTCAATATAAGGAAATCCATCAATGTAACCCATCATATAAACAAACTCAAAGGGGGGAAAAAAAAACATGATCATCTCACTAGATGCTGAGAAAGCATTTGACAAAATTAACACCCCTTCATGGTAAAAGTGTTGGAATGAATAGGATTCAATACCATACCTAAACATAGTAAAAGCAATATACAGCAAACCGGTAGCCAACATCACACTAAATGGATAGAAACTTGAAGTAATCCCTCTAAAATCAGGGACTAGACAAGGCTGCCCACTCTCTCCCTACCTAGTCAGTATAGTACTCAAAGTCTTAGTGAGAGTAATTAGACAACAAAAGATGGTCAAAGGGATACAAATTGGAAAGGAAGAAGTCAAAATATCAGATGATATGAAGATCTCAGAAGATGGAAAGACCTCCCATTCTCATGGAATTTCAAGATTAATATAGTGAAAATGGCCATCAAGCTGAATGCAATTTACAGATTCAATGCAATCCCCATCAAAATCCCAACTCAATTCTTCACAGAGTTAGAAAGAGCAATTCTCAAATTCATTTGGAATAACAAAAAACCCAGGATAGCAAAAACTATTCTCAACAATAGAAGAACTTCTGGAGGAATCACCATCCCTGACCTCAAGCTCTACTACAGAGCAATAGTGATAAAAACTGCGTGGTATTGGTACAGAGATAGGCAAGAACAATGGAATAGTATTGAAGACCCAGAAATGAACCCACAAACCTATGGTCACTTGATCTTTGACAAAGATGCTAAAACCATCCAGTGGAAAAAAGACAGCATTTTCAACAAATAGTGCTGATTCAACTGGAAGTCAACATGTAGAAGAATGCAAATCAATCCATTATTATCTCCTTGTACAAAGCTCATGTCCCAGTGGATCAGAGTCCTCCACATAAAACCAGATACACTGAAACTAATAGACGAGAAAGTGGGGAAGAGCCTTGAACACATGGGCACAGGGGAAAAGTTCCTTAGGCTTATGCTCTAAGATCAAGAATTGACAAATGGGATCTCATAAAATTACAAAGCTTCTGTAAGGCAAAGGACACTTTCAATAGGACAAAATAGCAACCAACAGATTGGGAAAATACTTTTACCAATTTTACATTTCATAGAGGAATAATGTAGTAGAAGAGATTATTTAAACTGCCAAATTTGTTGCTATAAGATCACCTACCTGAAGGAGACCAGTAAAGGAAAACACAACTCAATAATTATGGTATAAATTGCACGCCTAGATTGGACAGATTTACCATTACACTACTCTAATCCCCATCTATGAGATCCCTTATAACTTGCGATTTATCCAGGCCGCATGGTTGTCCAGCTCCGGCTCCTCTGGCGTCAGCTTCCTTCTACCTCTGGCTTCCTTCTGCTTTCTCTGACAACTTCCTCCTGCTTCTGCTTCTCCTTTTATATTGAATTCCTCTCACTCTCTCCTCCCCTAAGCCTTTTTCTCTGCCTCCCCTTCTACTGCCCAATCACTGGCTTTAGCCTTTATTTTACAAGTTTTAATTGGATAGAAGGTTCACAAGACGTCACTGTGTACAGATTCAATCATCCTCTGCAGCCCCTCTCAGGAAAGTGAAACTAGGATCAAAATACAAGGCTGGGGCTATCCACTGGGAACTAGGATCAAAATACAAGGCTGAGGCTATCTACAACAAAATAATATCTATGTATACAAAGAACTCAAAAAAAAATATTAAACTCCAGACACTCAAATAATGCTGAAGGAGCAGGGTGGCTACCAGAGTGACCAGTGAGACATGCTGATCCCCAGACAAAGAATGATGCTGACCTGACAATGGTGAGAATGACAACCTAAGAATGATCTTGCTGAGTACACTGACATTGGTGACTAGGAAGCCTTATTGGATACATGTTCCTGACCACCTTAGTTTGCCTATATCCTAGATGTGACAAGCTGCCTTGCTTCAAGATTTTAGACCTTGTGGAACAGAGAATCAAAAAGAGAAGTTATAATGACTGTTGTATTTTGCTTAAAGGTGACCAGTTATTCAGACTCAATCACAGAATGATCTAGACATAAACCCAATATTTGAAATACCAGTCTTCATTTGGAAGGTTGTTTCCGGACAATTTTAGAGACATATTTTGAAGTTAGCTGCAGTTCTGTATGATGTTATTCTAGCAAGAGATAACATTAGAACAGGGTTGGGATTTCAAACAAGTGTTAGTACATGTGTTAAGGATCATTTAATTGTCAAGCTAAACTTACTTCTGTTTCTTCTACAGTATTTAATGTAAGTATCGTTGATTATACACTTTCTAATTGTGTTAATGTGTTAAAATACGGCATGTATGTTACAGAGGTCTATCAACCAGCTTTTGTTTTATTGCCCTGAATATCACAGAACTTTAGTATTCAGAAAAAAAAATTGCAAGTACTGGACGAAGCAAGTCATGTTTTAAGCAGAAGCAAGAGGGTAGTGGGCTTGATTATTGCTGGTATAACAGTTTTAATTACATTAATTGCTAGCACCACTGCTTCTGCAACTGCTTTGACACAAGAAGTTAAGACAGCTACTTTTATTAATCATTTAGCAAAAAAAAATGTTACTAATATTTTGATATATAAGAGGATTTAGATAGACATTTGGAACAATGAATTGATGCCCTTTATCCTATTCAAATTACTGGAAGGAGGGTCAGAGTTTAAGAGTAAGGACCTATCTTGACTGTGATGCCAAATACCATTGGAATTGTGCTAATTCTAAAATTTACAATGATAGTCATTATAATTAGAAAAAAGTTTAAATATACTTATAAGGTATTGGGCATAATACTTACAGCTCTCTGGATGTTTTAACTTTGCATAGTGAGCTTATGAATTTGAAGAATGCTGTTCTGCTGAGTATTGATGCTACAGATACTGGTGTTAAAATTACCCATGGCCTGAGGTCAGAATTTCCATTTTGGTCAAGCTTCAAGAATGGCATCTATAGCTTGAATATGCTAGCCCTTTTCGTCCTGGAAATACTTTTATTCCTGCCCATAGTGTTAAAGCTTGTCTTTAAAAAGATCAACATGTTGACAGCCAAATTGCATAGCTTGAAACTGAAAATGGACCCCCAGACAGAATTATTAATTTAATAGGCCGGCAAGCCAAGGACAGGTAATTTTCTGCATAGAACCTTACCAACCTAAGACAGAAATTCATTGCTTTGGATAATGCATATTCCATGATGGGTAAGGAAGTAATTCTTGGCAGAATGACCTAAAACAGGCTTAGTCTTGTTTATGAACTAAAAAAGGGGGAGTAGCAGAGAGCTTTTGGGGCTGCTTGGCAAGAATCTGACATGGGTCAAGGATGAGGAAATGGGCTGCTTGGCAGGAATCTGATATTGGCCAAGGACCAGGAAATGGGCTACAGGCATGAATCTAAATATTATGCTAGAACAAAGAAGTAGGTTCCAGACATGAAAATAACTGCACCAGGACAGGGAAGTAGGATCAGATATTTTGATCATCCTGATAAGCCCTTAGAGACAGTGATCATGGGAGTGTTCATGGAAGTTTGTTTATTGCCTTTCTTGTTCTTTGACTTTTTGTGTTTATTGTATTGCTTGTTCCTTGACTATTTGCATCTATTGTATTGCTAGTTCCTCAACCTAGAACTGACCTTAATACTTGCATGTAATTAAAATTATATAAAAGCAAAAAGGAAGTGGGGGGATGGGATAGGGGATTTCTGGGAAGAGGGCATGGGGAAAGGGATGACATCTGAAATGTAAATAAATACAATATGCAATAAAAAATGAAAAAAAGAAGAAAATAAAGAAAAGCATCCTAAAGAAAAAAAAATGAATCACAGAAGTTTAAAAATCAGTAGTATAGAAGAGTATAGAACATTCTGAACTGGAAACTCAAATTTGCCAGTATCCAGAATATTTTCAGGTTCAAAGGAAATATAAAAGATGAGCTAGCTGGAGTTCAAAGACTGAAGCCAAAGCTCCCATGTTTTGTCAATACTTCCCCTGCTGAGGACCAGCTGTTGTCTAACCCTGTAGGCTTTGACTAAGAAACTCTGAGGATCTCATAGGCCTAGACTAGAGAAAAAGATGTTTCCTACCTAAGATCCTGGCTGACACAAATCATAAATGGCTGAGAAATCTAAAGGATAAGAAGGGCAAACATCTGAGTCTTACTAGGTCATCACAAATTATCATACCCATAGAAGGCGCCATCTCTGGTGAACCCCAGAATGCTACAAGTTTATCATCTCTACATGAGTTCTAAAGTACCAGTGGAGTTCTTCCTTCTAGCAGTGTTGCAAGGAAGCAGAATAAGGAAGCATCCTTACTGCTTAGGATGGGCATTCTATTCTTGCAGTGTGTGTGTCCATCATTGTATACTCAGATTGCCATTCAATTTGATGTCCAGTTGCTTCTTCAAACTAATCAGCTGCAGGAAAAATATTATTGGGCCAAACAGTTCAAGGCTCCAGCTATACTTCTCAAATGAGCCCCAAATGCTACTGAGGTAGACAAGGATAAGGTACAGGTTAGCCACCTAATATTCCAATTGCTATGGGCTATGCATATACCCTTCTTTTTAACAATGCATTTGGTAAACTAGGCTGCCCACTGAATTGAGTTATATGCTATATGTTCATACTCTTCTTTGAATAATAGAATATACTTCACATTCCTTTAATAACAAACATTTAGATTCTATTCAATCACACTACAGTTCTGTACTGCAACAGATGGTAGAAGATTAATCAGGCCTGTATTAGTTTTGGATGTTTTAACAATAAGGCACACTGTCCTCAAAGTGAACTTTGAGTATTTCCTATTTGCCATCTCATGACTAGGCATTCTATATATAATAGAATATGATTATTATTAAAAATCAGATGCATTATGGGAAAAGTATGCACAGTACAAAAATAGTTACGTAACTTAAAATTCATCAACAAAAATAGAGAACCACCCAAACTATGCTTCTGTTAAATAAATTCTATTTCCTCCTGAATGCCATTAAAGAAAGCCACAAGCAATAGTTTGGGTCTTTGAACATCTTCACTCAAGATCAGTAGTTCTCCCAACTACTCCCAGAAATCTGACTCCGTTATTCAGGGTCACACTAAGAATATGTATTGAGAAAATACACTATGGAGTCTGGGTGTGTTTAATGCTGTGTTCATAGTATTGCTATTTGTGTGCATGCATGCCTGTGTATCTATGTGTAGGCCAGAGATCAACTTCAGATATTGTTTTTCAGAATACTGTTCATCCTTCCCTTCTCTTCTTTTTACATCTCTCTCTGTCTCTCTGTCTCTCTGTCTCTCTGTCTCTCTCTCTCTGTCTCTCTCTCTCTCTCTCCCCTCTCCTTCTCTCTCATACACACGTGTGTGTGTGTTTGTGTGTGTGTGTGTTTAAGGGTGTATACAGAGACCATGTTAATATGTCAAATCTGAAATCTGGGCACTGGGATCTGAACTCTGTTCTTCTGTGAGAGCACTATGTATTCCTTACCATTGAGCCATTGAGCCAGTCTTTCTACCCTTTTTTCCTTAAGACTGGGTATCTTATTTTCCTGCAACTTTCTGATTCAACTGTGTGGACTGGCCAGGAAGCCCCAGGATTCCTCCTGTCTGCATGTCTCCAAACTGGAATAAAGTCATATATCACCATATTTAGGGATTTTAAGCAGATTCATTGAATCTAATCTAGGACTTGAAGTTGAAAGACAAGTACTGTATCAGTAGAATTATACCTTCAACCCATACTTTTCAATCTTTGATGTGCACACAAGTCAACTGAAACTGAAGACATTGACAGATTCTTATTCAGCATGTATAAGACTATGCTTTTTCCGAAGTTCTGTAAGCTGTTGATTCTAACGTGTCATGTTCCAGTTAGAGTTGCAAGTAAGATCATACTCTTGAACTGAGACACTTATGTATCCCATGTTTCCAAGCCCACTGCAAGTTATACTTTGGCAGGGGCTATTCCGTGTGAAGAAGCACTGTGGAGATTCTGACACTTGAATACGAATACGTGCTCTAGCCTGAGAAACCTTTGTCTGTTCCACAACATCACCATCTGTTACTATTTGACTTGGTGAAGTTGGGTCACAAATACATCCCTTTCTGTAATAGACTGACTCTTCCCCAGCAGCATGTCTGGGTTTTCAAAGGAGAAGTGTTTTGTTCTCTTTTTTCATGCTGACAATTAAAAGGACATTATTCTCACATCACCACAAAATAGTAATGGATTGGACATGCTAATCTTTGTTCAAACACTGAACTATGCAGTTTGAATAAAATGAAGGAACTGGTTCTATTCTTCAGGGCCCTTTCTGCCTTTGACAGCCTGTAATTTCACTATTTTCTAACTAGAGAGACTGTAATGGTTTTTGTGCCTTCTTGACTGAACTCACTTAGCCAAATCCACACTGTAATGATCCTATTGTTACAACCCTCTTTAAATGAAGAGGCAAGGGCAAAGGTGAACAAAAGCCTCAGATGATGGAAATATATCTTCAATTCTTTTAAAACAAGTAAGTGCTAGGAGCTGGACCTATACCTTACATGAAGATGCTAAGGCAGGGCATGCAGGAAGCATCCAGAAGCTCACAATTCCATTAGAGTATAGGGATTTCTAAGAAACATTCTTCCCTGCTTCATTATCTTTAGTACTAAACACTCTTTCCATAAGTGTTCTGAGAACTTAAATGTATTTGGTTAGTTGAAGTAGGGTTATCTGTCATCCTGACTTTCAAGGATGGTTTCATTTTTAGAAGTGAAATTTTAATTTTGTGAGATATGCCTCAACCCCTATCAAATGGGATATTTGACTTTACTATGTCATGGATTCTTAATTAGTGTAGCAATTATGTAGATAAATTTTTGACAGAGTTTGTAGGAGCATCCTTATGTGTTGTAGAGGTTAGCAGCATTCCTAGCAAATGAGATGCCAGTAGAACAACTATTGTGTCAAGCAAAAATGTCCCCTGTCATGTTCAAATGTCCTTTTAAGAAACAACATTATTCCTAATCAACAGATAATATCCTATAAATAAGGGTTCATAATCTGAACCTACACTGAGGGTAGAATTTTACAAACATTAGTAACCATGAGAATCATTTGGAGTTTGAATGGACATTGCACCAAAGACTATAAATGTCCAAGAAGCATATAATAAGATGCTCAAATTCATCATAATATGGGAAAGATCAGTCAAAACCAAATGAGTGATCACTTTGCATACAATTCATTAGCTAAATTAAAAAGACAGGCAACAGTAACTATTGATACAGATGTATAGAAATTAAGAGTCTTTCTTTACTAGTCAGGGCATGCTTGTTTACTAATAAACTTCCCTGAAAAACAACATGGAAACAAAACAAAAGTCTAAACACAGAGTCATCACATAATCCAGTGAACAATCTTCTAGGTATTTACCCAAAAGAACTGAAAACCTGCAAAATGATGTTCTTAGCATCACTGTTTACCATAGCCACAAAGTAGATCTAATTCTTTTGTTTGATATTTCTTGGAAGATGTAAGTAACATTTGCTTACCCTAGATGAAGAGACAATGACAGACCAAAGTAATGGTTCCACCCAAGTTCAACTTGATGAACCGAAGAGCTTACTGAGGTTACTTATAGGAACATGAGTGAGGAATTATGTACAGTATTGCTTATAACTCAAAAGAAGATGCATCACAGAGGCTATACCAGCATGAATGATGACTCAGAAAAACTGGAAATCTGATATTTTTATGGATGAATAAATATAGTTCAACAGTTTCCCTTTCTCAGTAACCATATGGCATGAGAGAGGTTTTGTGAATCTAGTAAACTTCTATGACTTCCTTAGATTTGTTAATTACTTACTTCCTGTGTCTTAAATATGTTAATGCAGAGAAAATTGCTACAGAAGTTAACTGATGAATGGATAATCAATTCATCAGCACAAGCAGACACTGATTCATAAAAGGAATGTAGCAACAATGATGCATGTTGAAATAGATGACCCATTGAAACATGCTGAATATAACTGGCCAGAAATAAAGACCTCATCTTGTAAGGTATCATGTATGCTGTTTTAGCTTGCTTTCTATTGCTGTGATAACGATCATGACCAAAAACAAGGTGGAGAGGAAAATGATTGTTTGGCTTACATGACCTGATAATATGCATTGTGAAAGTTAGTCAGGGTAGGAATTCATGCAGGTCAAGAATGTGGAAGCAGAAACTGAAGCAGAAGCAATGGAAGAACACTGCTTAATGGCTTACTCCTCATTGTTTGCTCAGTCTGCTTTCTAAAATACTCCATGACCACCAATCTAGAGGTAATACCACCCACAGTGATGTTATCAATCATTTTCTCAATTGAGATAACTTGTTCACAGATATTATGTTTCTGTCAAGTTGACAAAAAACAAACAAGCAAACAAACAAACAAAAGCACAACCAACAGATATATAGAATGCCCAAAACAAAAATACATAAAAGTAGATTTGTGGGTTCCAGAAAGAGAAATGTGGAGAATAGTGTAGAATTGCTAATAGATACTTAATTTTCTTGGAGAGTGATACTTGACTTCCTTGGAGATAGATACTTGATTTCCTTGGAGAGTGACATAAGTTAAACTTTGGTTTTAAAGTGCTAGTGTTCAACTTTTCAAATAAGCCAAGAACTAATGAGGTATACATTTGAAAAGTGAATTCTGTGACCCATGGATTGTATCTTAATAAAATGTTTATTGAAAAGAAAAATTACAGGGAAGAAGATTAAAATGCATAAGCTGATTCCAAAAGTCAAAAAGAGTGCCTGGTTTATTAGAGAGCACCTTTTGAAAACCAAACCTCTAAGCTAGAGAGACTTTGCAAACATGTTCCATAATTGTGTCAGAATTAACCAAGAAATTATTAGAAACATAGCTTATTTGACTCTACTAGGGTTTACAAGATTTGAAGTTCTGTAAGTAAAGGCACACAACACTTCCCTACAAAGCTCTCTTAGTCATTTGAACATTACTATCCAGGCCATTTCCACCCTGGTGTTCATCTTGTGTCCAAACCTGCTTTGAGGTAAATATTTAATTTATTAAGAAAGAATATCTTTAAATAAAGCATTTCATTAAAAATGAAGGTATTTGACTACTTGTTTTGGCCACCTTGCAATCATGCCATTGATTCAGGAGGAAGTAATTTGTTATGCATATGTTATGCTCTTGTAACACCTCATATTTTGTCTCCCAAATCTCCCATTTGGAAACCCTCTATCCCTGAACTATCAAGTCTTGTTTTACCTCACATCCAGTGTTGACCTCTGGAACACAGCCTTAAGGGGAGAGAGTTCATATATTCATGTAAAAATAGTGTGCTAAAAAAAAAAAAAAAAGAGGCTCTCTGCTTCTCCCTGTACCAGAAAAAAGCACAAATTTTTATGCAGTGACTGCCTCATCACTTAGACATGATTTTGAAGATTGGAGTGAATGGATTTGTCCTTACTGGAAGCCTAGTTACCAGGGACACGTTCTCACCTGCATCTGGCAATGTGGAGATTGTTGCCACTAATGACCTCTTCACTGACTGCAACTAAATAGGTTACATATTCCAGTATAACTCTAGCCTTGGCAAGTTCAACCACACAGCCAAGGCTGAAAATGGAGAGTTTGTCATCAGCAGGAAGCCCAACATCATCTTTCAGAAGTGAGAGATGGCTAACATCAAATGGGGAGATGATGGTGCTGAGTATGTTGAGAAATCTCCTGGCATCTTCACTACCGTGGCAAAGACTGGAGCCTACTTGAATAGTGGGGACAAAAGGGTTACAATCTCTGACCCTTCTGCTGATGCCCCCATATTTGTGATATGTATGAACCACGAGAAATATGAAAACTTGCTCATAATTGTCAGCAATCCTTCCTCTACCACCAACTGCTTGTCCCCTCTGGCCAAAGTTGTCTATGACAACTTTGGCATTTTGGGAGGACGTATGACCACACTCCTTGCTATCACAACCATGCAGAAGACTGTGGATGGCCACTCTGGAAAGCTGTGGCGTGATGTACATGGGACTGTCCAGAACATCATCCCTGCATCCACTAGACTTCCCAAGACAAGGTCATGTCAGAGCTGAACAGGAAGCTCACTGGCATTGCTTTCTATGTCAATACCCCCAATGCTTCCATTGTGAATCAAATAGTCACCAGAAAAAGCATGCCAAATATGATAATATTAAGAAGGTGGTAAAAGAGGCATCTGTGGGTCCACTAACAGGCATCTTGGGCTACACTGAGGACCAGGTTGTCTCCTGTGACTTTAACAGTAATTTTCATACCTCACTGATGCTGGGGCTGGCATTGCTCTCAATGACAACTTTGTAAACCTTATTTTATGTTAAGACAATGAATATGACAACAGCAAGTTGTCAACCTCATGGTTTACATATCCTACAAGGCATAAGAAACTCTGGACCACATATGGCAGCAAGGTCACAAGAGCAAGAGATAGAGGTCTTTGCCTGCTAAGGATTCTCTGTTCCGACGACATGGCCCTCAACACAAAGCATCTTCTTCACAGTTTCCATCCCAGATCGCCACAATTTTGGGATAGGCCTAAGAAGCCCTACTCTCTTGAATACCATCATTAAAGTTCACCTGCAACTACCAAAAGTAGATAGATTGATAGATAGATAGATAGATAGATAGATAGATAGATAGATAGATACATAGATATAAGGATGGATGGATGGATTAGATAGATAGATAGATAGATAGATAGATAGATAGATAGAAACACTTCTCATAGTGGGTGAATCTTTCATGTGAATGTATTTTATCCATATGTTTTGGAAGCCCCAAATTGGTTCCCAGATAATTTTTTAATCATGCTTTTAAAATTATGCTAAGAGTTAAATAACATCTTTGGTCATGGTTGCATATGCTTATAGTTGTAACACTTCAGTTCAGGATGGTTAGAGTTAAAGATCAAACTTGGCTATACAGTAATTTCTAGGTCACCTTGAACAATATGAGATGCTCTCTTCAATTCACACACACACACACACACACACACACAGTGTAGTTAAGGATTATACTGATTTACTAAACTGGCAGCTGTAGGTTCCCCTCCAAAATCCTTGCCTTCACTAGCCCTGGGTAGTTGCACAAGACACTATTTCTCTTTAATTTAATGAATCTTATGTTGAAGTAGAGAGCTGTTGGTTACCTCGAGTTATACCTGCCATTATTGTACCTGTGGGGATATTGTCACATGCTAGACATTCTTGGAGTACATAGGTATCATAGGTAGGTAGGACTGTTCATTGTTTCTCTCATTTGGTAGCTTGCATAACACCTTGTGATACCATGAAAGGTAGACCCCATAAATGAAAATTTCAAATTATTTCTAAGTGAAAGGCCTCTGGACCCTTTTTCTGAAATGCATAGTATCTTCAGCAGTATAGCTTACCTTCCACACCTAGGAGCAACCAAAGCCAATATCAATAGCCTGAAATGTTAGAGGAGTCTATTGGACTAGATTAGCCAAGAATTCAAAAGATTTTTATTTATTGTGCCTAGTGTTAGAGGTTTTGTTAGACTATATTTGCCTTTTAGAAGGAGTATTATCGGACAAGATGGGAAATTTTCATTTAAATTTTATATTCAATCAGGACTAATGAAGGCAATATAGAAATAAATACAGAAAATGGGCATATCCATAAACAGGATTTGTTTTTAGTCAGAATAACTGAAAGACCACAGTCTTTTGGGGAAGCAGAAACCATGTGCTATGGCACCAGAGACTTGAGAGTTTGCATGGCTTGAATTAGGGAAGGTCATGTCCTGACTAGAGTTCAGTGGATAATTTTCTAGCCTTGATTCTGTCTCTAGAGTTTCAAATAGTAGTGGTCTATGCTGAGAGTTATTCTCAAGAATGGGGTTTTACGGGTAAGCATATACCAGACTGAGTTACTCTTACCTTTTACTCTATCTGTATATTTGGATACACTCATATGTATTTTTATTTTGTGGTATATTCCTCACCCGTCATCAAAGAAATGCCTCTTTACAACAGAAGGAGACAATTACAGAATAACATAGACAACTGAAATTCAGACTTGTATAGCCCTGTTTTAACAGATACAGCGAGAATACATTTCCTGCTCCTAAGGCTCAAGAATCATTCCATAAGTGGAAAGATTGTAAAGTCAGAGTACAGGGAATTTACTATGAGATTGTGTCTCCTAGAAATATCAGAAAATAAACCCATAATGTCTCACCAGCATGACTGTCAAATGTGAGCTGAACAAGGACAATAACAATACATACACAGAAATGGAAGAATAAAGCCCACAATTCCCTTAACCCTACACAATGAACTAGAGGCAACTAAAGTATCCCAAGAGTATGAGAAATTATATTTGCCAGGGAATAGCATGCCAACTGGTTATCCAAAAACAAAAGGTCAGCTCTGTACAAGTAACTCTGTACAAGTAACAATAAGAGACAGAGCGTGCATACATATATGCATATAAAAGTAGTTAATGGAAAAAAATGCCATAAATATAATAGAGAGAAAAACAGGGTGTATTGGAGGATTTAGAGGTTGGAAAAGGAAGGACAAAGTGTTATAATAAAGGTATAATCTCAAAAACCTAAAGAAATAATTAATGATAAGAAAAATTAAATATGCAGTATCTTCTGTATATTAATATTGTATACTAGCAAAGTACACATAGGACCCACTTGCAGGATGCTGCTTAGAACAAATGAAGAAAACAAAACGAATAAAGTGAATTTTAAAAGGAAAAGGAAATCATTGTTTTTAATGCTAAGTAAACTGTAGTATTTTTATTATAAAAGAAAAATTCCTGTGTGGTGTTTATTTACCTTGTTCTGAGGGAAGGTAGGAGCTGCTGTACAAAGATCTGGTTCTTTGGAGTACATCTCTTTTCCCATTGCTTTGACCATGTACCTGATAAAAAAAAAAAAAAAAAAAAAAAAAAAAAAAAAAAAAAAAAACCTCCAGGTAAGTTTCTGCCATTGCAGATCACCAGGCTGATTTCTCCTTTATAGACTGCACAGTCTGAAGGACTCCCATGAGATCTGCTGCACTCAGGGAAACATATCAGCAGCTTGTTTGCCCCTCTGAAGACACCACAGTTTGCTATAGCCAGGACCACAGGCCTCCCAGGAGACTTATAGCATCCCAGAAACACAAGAGGCAGGCCCCAGAAACAGAGATATTTAGGCCAGCTAACACCTGATAAAACCACACGGCAAGAGGCAAGCACAAACAACAGAAGCCAACATACTTTGGCATCATCAGTACCCAGTTCCCCCAAAAGAGCAAGTCCTGGATACACCAACACCACTGAAAACCAGGATGCTGACCCAAACTCCTATCATGAAGATAATAGACTCCTTTAAGGGAGATGTAAATAACTCATTGAAAGAAATACAGGAAAACACAAGTAAACAGGTAGAAGCCCTTTAAGAAATACAGGGAAACACAATCGAACAGGTGAAGGAATTGAACAAGGCAGTCAAAGACCTAAAAATAGATGTAGAAACAATAAAGAAAACACAAATGGAAGCAACCCTGGAGATGGAAATTCTAGGAAAGAGGTCAGGAACTACAGATTCAAGCATCAACAACAGAAAAGAAGAGATAGAAGAGAGAATCTCAGGCATAGAAGATACCTTAGAAGATATTGACACAACAGTCAAAGAAAATTCAAAACATAAAAAACTCCTAACCCAAAACATCCAGGAAATCCAGGATACAATGAAAAGACCAAATCTAAGGATAATAGGAATAGAAGAGACCAAAGATTCCCAGCTCAAAGGATCTGAAAACATCTTCAACAAAATCATAGAAGAAAACTTCCCCCAAAAAGAGATGACCATAAATGTACAAGAAGTCTGTAGAATGCCAAATTGATTGAACCACAAAAGAAAATCTTCTCATCATATAATAATCAAAACACAAAATGTGCAGAACAAAGGAAGAATATTAAAATCCATAAGGGAAAAAAGGCCAAGTAACATATATAGGCAGACTTATCAGAATTACACTAGACTTCTCAACAGAAACTCTAAAAGACAGAAGAGCCTGAACAGAGGTCATGCAAACCCTAAGAGAACACAGATGCCAGCCCAGGCTACTCTACAATGTAAAACTCTTCAATCATCATAGATGGAGAAACCACAATATTCCAGGACAAAACCAAATTTAAACTATATCTATCTACCAATCTAGCCCTACAGAGTATTCTAGAAAACTCCAACACAAGGAGGGTAACTACACCAAAGAAAAAACAAGATGTTAATCATCTTATAGCAAAGCCCAAAAGAAAGAATCACATGCATGTAATGTCACCACCACCAACAAACATAGGAAGAACTAACACTTATCTGTCAATAGTATCTCTCAATATCAACAAATTCAATTCCGCAATAAAAAAAAAAAAAAAAAAAAAAACAAACAAAAAAAAAAACCCTAACAGACTGAATACATGAGCAGGATCCAGCATTTTGCTGCATACAAGAAAAGCATGTCAATAGCAAAGACAGACACTACCTCAGAGTAAAAGGCTGGAAAAAAAATATCTTCCAAGCAAATGGTTCAAAGAAACAAGCTGGAGTTTCCATGCTAATATCCAATAAAATAGACTTTCAATCAAACGTTATCAAGCAAGATGGGGAAGGACACTTCATTTTCATCAAAGGAAACATCTACCAAGAGAAAGTCTCAATTCTGAACAACTATGCCCCAAATGCAAGGCACCCACATTCATAAAAGAAACTTTCCTAAAGCTCAAAACACACATTGATCTCCACACAATAATACTGGGAGACTTCAATACCTTATTCTCACTAATGGACAGGTCAGCGAAACAGAAACCAAGAAGAGACACAGTGAAACTAATAGAGATTATGAACCAAATATTTAACAGATATCTACAGAAATTTCACCTAAAGCAAAAGAATATATCTTCTTCTCAGCACCTCATGTTACTGTTTCCAAAATTGACCATATAATCATTGCCAAAACAAGCCTCAACAGATACAAGAATATTGAAATAATCCTATGCATTTCATTAGATCACCATGAACTAAGGGTTGATTTCAATATCAACAAAAACAACAGAAAACACACATACCCATGGAAACTGAACAACTCTCTACTCAATGATCACTTGATCAGGGAAGAAATTAAAGACTTCTTGTAATTCAATGAAAATGATTACACAGCATACTCAAACTTATGGGACAAAATGAAAGGAGTGCTAAGAGGAAAATTCATAACTTTAAGTGCCCTCATAAAGAAATTCCTACACTAGCAACTTAACAGCAAACCTGAAAACACTCCAACAAAATGAATCAAACATACCCAATGGTAGACAGGAGGAAATAGTTAAACTCAGGGCTAAAATCAACAAAATAGAAACAAAGAGAATGATACAAAGAATCAACAAAGCCAAAAGCAGACTCTTTGATAAAATCCACAAGATACATAAACCCCTAGCCAAACTAACTAATGGGCACAGAGGCAGTATCCAAATTTACAAAATCAGAAATGAAAGGGGAGAAATAACAACAGAAACTGAAGAAATTAAAAAAAAATCAGATCCTATTACAAAAATCTATATGAAATGGGTGATTTTTTGAGATAGATACCAAGTGCCAAAATTAAGTCAAGAACAGGTATACTATCTAAACAGATCTATGTTCACTAAAAAACATATAAGAAGTCATTAAAAAAAACCTCTCAAAAAAAAAGTCCAGGGCCAGATGACTTTAGTGCAGAATTCTACACGACCAACAAAGAAGAGCTAATACCAACATTCTTCAAATGATTCCATAAAATAAAAAGAGAAGAAAAGGAACACAACTTAATTCATTCAATGATGCCACACCCTGATAGCTAAACCATACAAAGATCCAATGAAGAAAGAGAACTTCAGACAAATTTTGCTTAAGAATATTGATGCAAAAATACTCAACAAAGTTTTAGCAAACTGAAAACACATCAAAACCATCATTCACTGAGATCTAGTAGGCTTCATCCTAGAGATGAAGTAAGTAACCTTCATTTATACAAATGACAAACAGGCTAAGAAAAAAAATAGGGAAACAACGTCCATCACCATAGTCACAAATAATATAAAATACCTTGGGGTAACTCTAACCAAACAAGTGAAAATCTCTCAAGATCAAGACAAGATCAAGTCTCTCAAGAAAGAAATCAAAGAAGATCTTAGAAAATGGAGAGATCTCATATGCTCATGAATTGGTAAGATTAACATAGTAAAAATGGCCATCCTACCAAAAGCAATCTGCAGATTCAATGCTATCCTATCAAAATTCCAACAAATTCTTCAAAGACAAGGAAAGTGTAATTCTCAATTTTTCTTAAACAAATAAAATATCCAGGAAAACAAAAATAATTCTTAACAATAAAAAAAAAAAAACCTTCTGGAGGAATCACCATCCCTGCCCTAAAGCTATAATACAGAGCAATGGTGATAAAAACTGCATAGTTTGGTACAAAGACACACAAATTGACGGATGGAATAAAATTGAAGACCCAGAAATAAAACCACACAGGTATGGGACTTTATCTTTGACAAAGAAACCAAAGATGGACAAAAGAAAGCATCTTCAACAAATGGTGCTGGTCTAACTAGTAGTCAGTATGTAGAAAAATGAAAACAGATCCAAATTAATCACCTTGAACAAAGTTCAAATTCTAGAGCATCAAGGAGCTCAACACAAAACCAGACACACTGAATCTAATAGAAGAAAAAGTGGGAAAGACCCTTGAATTCATAAGCTTGGGGAGAAATTTCCTAAACAGAACTCCAAAGTCAGGCTCTAAGATAAAGAAAAATTGATACATGGACCTCATGAATCTGAAAAGCTTCTGTAAGCCAAAGGATATAGTCAATAGGGCAAATCAGCAGCCTACAGATTGGGAAAAAATCTTCACTAACACCACATCAGATAGAGAGCTAGTATCCAAAATATATAAATAACTCAAGAAGTTATCCACCAAAAACCAAACAACCGAATTAAAAATAGTGTATAGAACTAAACAGATAATTCACAACAGAGGAATCTCAAATGGCAGAGAAACACTGAAAAAAATATTCAAAGTCCTTAGTGATCAGGAAAATGCAAATCAAAATGACCCTGAGATTCTACCTTACACCAAGCAGAATGGCTAAGATCAAAAACTCAGATGACAGCATGTGCTGGTGAGAATGTGGAAAAAGAGGAACACTCCTCAATTGCTTGTGGGATTGCAAACTGGTAAAACCACTCTGGAAATCAATCTGGAGATTCCTCAGAAAGTTGGAAATAGATCTACCTGAAGACCCAATTATACCACTCTTGGGCAAATACACAAAAGATGCACCACCATGATACAGGGGCACTTGCTCCACTATGTTCATAGTGGCCTTATTTGTGATAGCCAGAAGGTGGAAACAACCCAGATAAAAAGAAGAAATCATACAGAAAATGTGGTTAATTTACACAATGGAATACTACTCAGATTTTTTTAAATTTATTTAAATCAAATCATATTTTTTACTTATTCGCACAGGGGTTATATGTACAAAAAGGCAGGATGTGGGGAAGGGGATGACACCAGAGCATAGGTGTTCAGGGGGAGTAGAGATATCTTTCAAAACAGGGTATTGGCTGGGTGAAGGGGACAGGTCACCATAACTCTGCCTATGATTCACTTGTCCTTATCTAAGTTGGTACTATCCGCTGAGGCTACCTATTTACAAGGTCTATGACTACTCAGGCTGATAAATTTCCACAAAAGCTGCCTGTTTACAATAGCTTATAGCCATTTGTTGCAGTGTTTTTTCACAGAGACCCAAGACTTTGTGTTAGCATGTTTGTATGTCAGGCCTATTGCTGATTTTAGGCCTATGGCTGATTGTAGGCCTTCAGTGTATAAGTAGGGCTGCCCCTGACATCTCCTTCCTTCTCTAAGTATAGAAGGGCCATGGTGATTCTAATCTTGCAAAGGTGGGGATAGAGGCCTGACCTCCAATAATTGAAAGGGACTTTGTAATGGCTCTGGTCCTCCTATCGTTCTCCAGTGAGGCATGAGAGCCATACCCATCCCAATGTCTTTTTCCTGGAGAGGGGATACTTTTGACATCAACCCCTATGCAGTCAGGCTTGTCCCTCAGGGAACTCAGAGAGATATTTTTAACTTTTATTTATATTCCCTTGCAGTTCTTAGCCTAAGCAAGAATTCAGATCGCCAGTCAGAGGGGGTTCTGGGTGGCCCCTCTCTGCTTGGTCTAGGGGTGAAAGTACCCTATTTTAGGTTGGTTGGAGATGGGTTTTAGGAACACTCTAGATACAGTAGCAACCTCATCTTGAGTCTCGTGGTCCTCCTTATTCAGATACTTATGATAATGTATCTGAATAGGTTTTGCTACCAAATTATTTATCTGTTGTTTCACAAAGTTAGTCAGCCTATTTAAGGCCCAGGGACCAAAAGAAATAAGCAAAAATAACCCAATTAATGGTCCCAAGATGGGAGGAAGTAGGGTTGACAACCATGGAGAGGTTGAAAACCAATTCTTGTACCAGCTCTCATCTTTCACTTTCTCTCTCTGTCTTCTCTCAGGGCCTTCTTGGACCTTTTTCATGTTCTCTTTAACCATTCCTGTCTTGTCTATGTAAAAGCAACATTCTTCTTTAAGGGCTGTACACAGTCAAGAGCTGTACACAGTCTTTTCTATTGTAAAAGAGTAAATCAAGTCCAATAAAGCCCTTTGCAATTTTTGGAGATCATTTCAGACAGCGAAACAAGGGATTTCTTCAGATTGGTGATGTCAATGTCTAGCTGTTTGATGTCCTTGTCAATGGTCCATCAAAGGTCTGAGTAATCTAAGTCTGTTGGACAGCATCAAGATTAGAACTTCTACCAGCAGACATCACAGGTGTTTCAGTTTACCTGACATACTGCCTGGGATAGAGCTCCTGGGAGCCGCAGTTTTGCTGGGTTTTGTGAGGCTGGGTGCAGAGCTGCCGCCCGGGATCTGCTCCGTGCTTGGGCCCAGACTGGAAGTCTACTACTCAGATATTAAGAACGAGAAAATCATGTGTTTTTTTTTTCAGGCAAAAGGATAGAACTAGAAAATACCATCCTGAATGAGGTAACTCAGACCCCAAAACGACATGCATCATATGAACTCACTAATAAGTGGATATTAATCAAAAAAGTACAGAACATGCAGGATGGAATCCACAGAACTCAAGACGGTTGACAAGCTGAGGGTCCCAAGTGAGGATGCTTCAATCCCACTTGCAAGGGAGAAGAAAGCCATCAAGGGGGGGGGGGGGAGGGACATGGGTGGGTGATGGGAAGAGGAGGGAAAAATGGGAACATGATCAAGTATTGAATGAGGGGTGGGGGTGGGGAAAACAAGAGTGAAGCCCTGAGGGCCAACAAAAGAAATGAAAACAGGCAACTTTAAGAGATGGGGGGACCCACTAGAATGTACCAGAGACCTGGGAAATGAGAAATTCTCAGGATTCAAATGGAAGGACCTTAGATTAAATGCCCAACAGTGGGGAGAGGGAACTTGCAGAGTCCACCTCCAGTAGAAAGAGAAGGCATAAAGTGGAGGGATGAGGTTGCCATCCCAAGTCAAAAACTCTGATCCAGAATTGTTCCTGGCTGAAAGAACTACAGGGGCAAAAATGGAGAAGAGTCTGAGGGAAACAAGATCCAGTGAATGGTCCAACTTGGAATACATCTCCAGGGGAAGATTCAAGTTCTGACACTATTATTGATGCTATGGTGTTTTTTTAGACAGGAGTCTAGCATGGCTGCCCTCTGAGAGGCCCAACAAGCAGCTGTCTGAGGCAGATGCAGATAATTACAACCAACCAATGGACAGAAGTCAAGGACCTCTGTGGTTGAATTAGGAAAATTCTGGAAGAAGTTGTGGAGGAGGGTGACCCCACAGGATGATCAGCAGTCTCAACTAACCTGAACTCAAATCTCTCAGACACTGAGTCACAAACCAGGCAGAGTACACTAGCTGGTAGGAGACCCCCAACACATATACAGCAGAGGACTGCCTGGTCTCGCCTCAGTGAAAGAAGATGCACCTAACCCTCAAGAGGCTTGATGCCCCAGGGAGTGGGGTGGGGGGTGGGGGTTGTGGACATCTTCTCAGAGACAGGGTGAAGGAGGAATGGGATGAGGAACTGTCAGATGGTGGACCAGGAGGAGGACAACAACGGGATTGAAAAAAATATTTAAAGATAATTAACAAATAAACAAACAAAAAGCCTCTGGGAAAGCCTGGTTTGCTTTGGATTAGAGCTTGATAGGATACAGTCTAGCATAGGAGGAAAGAATAGTGTCAGGAGGTGCTCATCATGTTGTATCTCCAATAAGGTAGAAAAGGTACAGGAAGCAGGCCTGAAAGATCAAACCTGAAGACTAGCCCTTAGGGCACTAGACTTCCCTTCCTCCAGTGAAGCTCCACCTCTTCAAAGCCTTCTAACCTTCTAGAAAAGCATAGGCAGCTGGGATCCTGGGATCCAGTTTTTTAACAGACAAGTCTTTGGGGGACATTATATATTCAAACCACAGCAAAAATGAAGAAGGTTCTTTCAGGGAGATGTTTTCACTCTGAGTGTATTTCCAGCCTTGAAACTAGTGGGCTGCAATCTTAACTCTCATTCTCTTGTCTGGGCATGGGTTTGGGTGTGTCTGTTCTTTTTCTTTTCTTTCTTTATTTTTTTGAAAGCAAAGGACATTAGTTTTATTGCTAAGGTTAAAAGTACAGTAGTCTCAAACCTCTCTCTCTGTCTCTCTTGCTATTTATCTATCTATCAATTTATCTAGCTATCTATAGTGTGTGTGTATGTGTGTGTGTGATAATTGTTTATTTGCCATTTATTTATATTTTAAGGAAAGATCAGTCTGTAATAGCAAGACATAGTTCTTAGTAGTTCATTTCTACAGAGTTTAATACCTAGATGTTCAAGAATTGTCATCCATATACTTAAGTGCCCCTTGGTCAAAGTGGGACCTGCACTTAATTAACACATCTTGAGTTCCTTATTCACTAAAGAGCTGTATCCTGGTCTGAAGAGTGAATGAGCTCTCCACATCTCTAATTTAATGCCAGAAAAAAGCTTAGCCTTAGGAAGAGTTGGGTCTCTCTGCTTACCATTGACTGACAGCCTCATGAATCACATAGAGCTCCACAAACACTGACAATTTCCCCTGTGGTCTAGTTTCATGCCTCTTGTGCCTTCTTTTCTCAAGGCTCTTTCCCAAACTCAACAATGGGGTCCACATTCCACTTATAAAAATATAAAGTCCATGATTTAATTTAATCAAATTATTTCACATTTTATAGCTAGAGGTGATTTTGTGACACTCTGAAATCACCCCACATAGAAGGGTCTGGTCAGGTGTCAACTGGTATAAAACATTCACACATCTTTCAATTGACTCATTCACTTTCTGAACAAACATTTACTTTTCCAATGAACTGACCTATTTAAATACAAATATTTCCATATGTACTTACCTGTAGTCTTAAGTAACTTAAGACTGTAGTGCAAGCTACAGTCTTCTCTCAGAAATTCTGCTGACATAACTCTTCCAGTTATTTCCTTAGGCTTTCACATACTTAAAACATCAGCATGGTTCTGTTATCCTTTGGGCTAATGTATGGGATCTATATCTTTTGTAAAATATTTACTTTATGTGTGTGTGTGTGTGTGTGTGTGTGTAATATATTCACTAGTGTGTGGATGTGCCTGTGGAAGACAAAAGATGGCATCATATCCTTTGAGACCAAAGTTTCAGTCCTTTGTGAGCCACCCAGTATGGAAGCTTGGATCCAAATCCTATCCTAATGATTGAGTAACAAGTTCCCACAAGTGCTGTGCCACCTCTACAGCTCCATTATACCTCTACATGAACATCATTAGCACAATGTTACTAAATCCTTTTTCCATAGGCTTATCACATACATACGTCACACACTGAGGTACATGAGGAAACATGTTCTAGCTCTCTCTATTATCTGTCATTTAACCATCAGCAAGCAAATCATATTCTATACATTCAATCCATCACTTCTTACTCATTTTTCTATAACATCAGGCACCATATCTTGTTTCTACATATTCACTGGCCTCATCATGATTTTTCTGTTTTTTCCATCTATATCTTCGCTAGAAACACAGTAAAGTAATGTTCTTGAGATACTTATAAGTCCTTTTATTCCATGGCTCCCAATAGTTCTAAAATATCTCATAACAAAGACACATTAAAACTGTCCCCAACTACCTTCTCTTCTGGAAATTATAGGCCTGCTGGTAGCATGGTTTTATTTCCCATCCTAGAAGAAGTCAAATATTATCCACTTTGAGTCTTTAGGCTTGCTTTCCCAACCCCATAAAACACTGTGTCTTCAGTTTTCACAAGTCTTCTTCTTTCACAGTGCTGAAGCTAATTTTGCTCTTTCAGAATGATTTTCTGTGACTAATGAGAAATTAGTTCTTATTCTTTCCCACACTGCACAATTTATTTTTCTTCGTAGGACCCTGTCACAACTAAAACTGTTTTAAATATTTGTTTGCTATCATGCTAATCTGTTTTCTTGACATGGACTTTTACTCCACAAAGTAAAAAAAAAAGTGTCTTCTTGTTATATTATCCAATGGTTAGTGTCTACAGTCACTATAAAACATTATTTCCAAAGTACCAGCTCAACTGCCTTTTTGCTTCTCAGAAAACCTGTAAATAGAACTGTTATGATTTTGGTAAGCAACCCCAGGTCTCTGTGGTGCTAGTCATCAATTAAAACAAGTTAACAAAGGGATAGAAAAGTGACTGGTAACATTGCCCATACAACATAGAACCTATCTCAGAATGCCCTGTTGCTTTATTCTTCTTCCTTTATTTGTTGTTCTTTTTTTCTCTCTTCATTTCTTCCTTTTGTTTTTAGAAACGATGTAAATACATGTCACTTGGTTACCAACTCAGTTTTTCTTACTATTCACTTCTTCCTTTCTCATCCACATATATGAATTAAATGAATTATTTTACTTGGTGATTAATAAAGGAAACTAGAAGGGGAAAGGATTTAGTTTGCCCAGTATGTGGAAGGCATACGGTTCAATCCTAAGCATTGAAGAAACCAAAAGATCAGACTCTACATTAGTAAATGGAGTAAACAAACACAACACCGTATCACCTATGTCTTTATTCATTTTACCCTTGGTCACAAGTTTGGAGAGTCAAACTTGACAGATTAAAGAGAGCCAGCTATATGTTACTTTAATCCAACTATTCTTGGACCCTCTTTAATTACTTGTGATAGACTTCAGAAACCACATGGCTTAGTCCTGTAGCACTTCATGGCTACCCACCTCAAAATGCTACCTGAAGCCATTTTAAGAGTTTGAGTGTGAAATATCTGCCACAGACTTGTTCAAACACTTGGTCCTCAGCTGGTGGCATAATTTTTGGATTTTTTGGGACATGTGAGAAATCAGAAATCAGTCTCTGGTGAAGGACATGGACATCTGTTTCTAGGCCTAGTTTGAACTCTCTGCTTCCTGTTTTGTCCAGTGAGAAATGTAAGGATGTAAGCTTACCATCACTGACCAGATGTATCCCAAATTCTCTAAACCATAAGATAATTACAGCCCTCTTATTTTTAGAGGCTTCTATTAGATATTTGGTCACAGTGACATAAAAATGATTCATACAGCACCACACATATACTATTAATCACCCTAAACTCTGGTCTTTCTTTGTGATGACTCATCAATTTTTGGTATATGTCACCCTAATATTCCAAAAAGGAATTTCAGGGGAAATGTGCTTTCTGTTAGCTCTTATATTAATTTGTTTAGTGTATTAGTCACTGTTTTCCAGAAAAACAGAACTAAAGGGATATAGAAGAAAAATATTTTTAGTTATGGAAGTTGAAAAGACATGCATCTTCCTACCTACAAGCAGAAGGTTTGAGGAAGCTAGTTGTTGGTTAAATCAAATCTAACCCTGATGGTCCATGAAATATATGAGTCCATGAACCACAGTAATATTGGAGTGAATGGAGAGATGACTATGCCAAGGGTCCAAATTGAGTAAGTTGGAAACTGTTATTCCTCCAGCCATAATTTCAACTGAGACATAATCTTTGAAATCTTGCCCTTTGGTAAAGCCTAAAATAAGTTTCCCAACTAAGCTTTGTTCAGATCCTTGGTCTTCAATATGAAATGGAGTAATCAATGTGGCATTTTGAGCACATAAAGTTGGGAGCATATTACCTCACAATAGTAGTTAACTACACAAACTTGACAAAAACTACAATAATGCTGGGATAATCTAAGACTTATACTTTGAAAAATAAAGGGATACATTGTTTTTGAGAATTCTAGACAAGAATGGTTAATAGATAAATCAGATGCATGCAATTTTGTATTCTTTCAATTTCCACATAGATATTTGGATCCCTTTATTCTTATTAAATTTTTTTTCAGGCTATCTTTTGGTGAGTAGGGACTTTCCCCAAAGCCTGAAATAAAAGTCACAGGTACAAAGGACAGAGGGACTTTACCAACCTGGCTCATTTTCCAAGATTCTTTGTCCTGGAAGCCTAGAAATCAAAAGTATCTAAGTGTGCTGAGCTGTGATCTCTGCTGTGGTATTGATTTGCTACATGGCCTCTGGCCAAGTGTGGAAGCTACCATAGTTTCTTCTTCTTATCTGTGAAATGGAGATGAAAATTCTTAGCCTCAAAGTGATTTGGTGGAATTAAATGATAGCTTGGAGCTCTTTGAAAGGGCGAAATGATAAGCGTTTCCCTGTTGCTTCTATCAGATGTGATATAATTTTCCATTTAAGTGAAAATGAACTTCAAACCTATCACTCTCCAGTTTGAACCTAATCACCTGTGGATGGGTGATTCAAAAGGATCAGTGTGAGTCAGAAATAGCAAGTGTGAGTGACCACATGGCAAGTTCACAGTCAATCTAGTCCTGAGGAAACCTGGGACTCCCTTGTATTCCCATGCATGATTCAGTCCTCTCTAGTAGTTCACATATGAAATTTAATAGGAATTTGAAACACTGCTTCCTTTTAATTTGTCCCTAAGCAATAACAAATATTCTAAGATTTCCTGGATCTATTTAAAAGAAGATCTTCTTGTCATGTATTAACATTTTCTCTTCAGGAAGTTGTTTTATTTACAGTGTTGGATAAATCTTGCCTGGAAGGCAAAGGAAATTGTTTAAATGACAAAAAGCAACTCATGGGTAAATTTCTCATAGATTTAAATCGCCTTAGAAGAAGTTCTGACATGTGTTATTTAAAAGCAGTGTGACATTTTAGTGAAGGAGCTGGGATCTGGACTTAACTCAACTTAAGCTTCAACTTTGGGTCAGTTCCTAGCAGTGGGAGTAAATTTCCATCTTTCTACTTCCTTTTTGCTGTGGAGATTGTCTGAGGTCAAAGAACATGACTTATTAGCTCCCCTATCTAAGCATCTAATTAGAGTCTGAGCTTGATACATCATTATGAAATTATTTAGATTAATAAGTGTTGGGTACTTCATAATCTTTTAAGAAAATTTGAATGATTTTACCCCCAAGTCAGTGTAACTTAAAGTAACCCCACATTTAAGGCCAATAAAAGGAAATGTGGCTTTCCATATGTTTTGGCAAATACTAAGGGCACTAGTCTGCGGATGTGCTCCATGGGGATTTTGAAGAAAGTGCAGTAGCAGATGCAGAATTGCTACTGAAGGGATTGTGTGCCCTCCTAGAGAACACCACAGTAGTTATTTCAAGCCAAATTGCTTAGGGAAGTAAAATTCTCTTCTTGCACAAGAGTGAAATTACTCATTGTACTCAGCCTCTCATAAAATTTAACTATTTGTCTAGGCTGCCCAGAGCTTCTAACAGTCTATCTTTTTGATGATGTGAAGCACATCATACGCCTGCCACATTGCTGTACTACAACATGCTATCAGCTTCCTATTCCCAAAGGAAAGAAAGCTTTTATCCTAAGTCTAGAGAACAAACTAGATTAGATGGAACAGAAATCATACCACGGTGACTGCCATTGAAAAAGGGAACTTAGAATTTTGATCAATTACTGCCAAGGCTCTTGTGAAAACCTTTAGTCCTGAATCTATCCTACAGAAAGCATTTACAATGCTGTTTGGATTCTTTTTATGTACACTTTAAGAGCTTCTCCTGTTTTCCTCCTAAGGTGATTACAGAATACCCAAAGAGTGACTTTTTTTCATTTTTATTGGATATTTTATTTATTAACATTTCAAATATTATCCCCCTTCCCAGTTTCTCCTCCACACACCCTCTATCCCCTCCCCCCCCCCTGCTTCTATGAGAGTGCTCCCTCACTCACCTTCCCACTTCTGCCTCAGCACCCTAATATTCCCATAACCTGACATCGAGCCTCCACAGGACTAAGGGTCATCCCTCCCAGTGATGCCCAATGAGGCAGTCCTCTGTTACATATCCAGCTGGAGCCACGGATCCCCCCATGTGTACTCTTTGGTTGGTGGTTTAGTCCCTGGGATCTTTGGGGAGGGTGTGGTTGGTTGATATTGTTGTTCTTCCTATGGGGTTGTAAACTCCTTCAACAACTTCAGTCCTTGCTCTAACTTCTCCATTGGGGTCCCTGCACTCAGTCTGCCCACTCAGTCCAGTGTTTGGTTGCATGCATCTTCATTTGTATTGGTCAGACTCCTGCAGAGACTCTCAGGGGACAGCTATACCAGGCTCCTGTCAGCAAGCACTTCTTGGCATCAGAAATAGTGTCTGGGTTTGGTGTCTTAAGATGGGATGGATCCCTGCATGGGGCAGTCTCTGCTTTACTCATTGTCCCTGAATTTCCTTTTGACAGGAGGAATTTTGGATTAATATTTTTTAGGTGCGTGGGTGGCCCCATCCTCAACCGGGGCCGTGCCTATCCACTGTATATGGTCTCTACAGGTTTTATCAATTGCATATCTAGACTATTAACATATTTGAGAAAATAATGCCTCAGGGTTAGGGTTGAGGACTGTGTCAACTTCTTAGTTCTGGAACACAGTGGAAGCCCTGTCCTTGTGACCCCAATCTTTGTAAGTTTCTATTATTATCATTTAGCTGCTTACGAAGGCTTGTTTCCTTGGTGTCATCTATATCCATTGCTTCTTACAACCTTTCTGCTTCCTCTCCTGCAATGTATAAGGGTGCTGGGTTTCAAACCTCAGATCTATCATCACCAGCTGGATAACCTCATCTGAGACAACAGCAGGCAATTCATCTGATTGACTGAGTTCCCCTCTGGAGATATATGTGCTGTAAAATGTGCTTACACCACAGAAGGCTGAGGGCAGATGTTCTGTCTTTTTGCATCTCACTGGAGTAGGCTGAGCTCACTTCCACATGTAAACCATAGCCTGTATGGTGAGAGTTCAGGAAGCATCCATTCAACTGGAGAGAAGCAAGAAATTAAGATTGTGTTTTGCTGCCCCTTGGAAAATGAAAGCAAAGGATTCTGTGTGGTATCAGATATTGAGCAATTCTACTGTGGGGATGCAGAAAGGAAGCAAGGAATGATTCCAGTGTATTAAGAACTGAAATTTAATGGTAGCAGAGATGACTTAGTGCTTGCTACTCTTGCAAAGGTCACAAATTCATTTGCCAGCACCAACATTAGGCAGCTCACAGCTGTTTGTTACAACAGCACCAGGGAATCTGATACCATCTTCCTAAGTCCAAGGACTACAAGATGCACTCAGGTGCACATATTAACACCCTCCTCACTCAACACATACATAAGGATTTTTAAAAGAATATTATAAAAATGAAAAATCCTCAAGATATTTCTAGAAATAATAGACTGATGAATTAATGTATTTAATTCATATAGGTTGCATATAAATTATATCCCTAGATATAAATATGATAAATGTGCTATTTATGGAAATATTTCTAAATGCTCACAATGGCTCTGATGAGCCCTCTGTGAATTCTTAACAAGACATTGTTTAGTATTTAATACCTGAAAATTTTATAAATGCTTCTTCAGGTACTGTAGACTTTTATTATTCTATCTTTAGATGACTTTACATAAACAACAGCCTTTTAATAAATATGGTTTTGGACCATATGTTTTCTGGGTAACACAAAAAATCCTGAGAAGGAACAGTCTTAGCATCTTTGAGATATTTTAATTTGCTTCAAAAAAATCATATATTTGTTTTTCAATATTTCAGGTGGTTACAAATTGCATACATACTGAATTAGCACTTTACATGGAACATGAAATCAAAGAATTTTATAATATGGTTGTTTAAATCTCATAGCATATGAGTCAGCAAAATGATTTCTGACTTCTATATGTACACCTTTGAACACACACATGCATACATACATACAAACATCACACCTCCAAAGAACCCTCAGAAACCCGCTAATTTTAGGGACCTACCAGTATCCATGCACTCTACTTCCAGATGGAATAAAGAGGTGGCATTTCACCTAGATAGAAATATACAAATAATATTAATGCCTACAGATGGGCAGAAGCTGTTTGCAAACTTTGGTTTGTGTGTCAGCTATTCTGGCTATTCTTGTTGTTCAAAGATTCATGTTTTTAACTGACACCTGATTAGGGGAAGCTGCAAAATGAACAGTGAAAATCAAGGCCTGGGAACATGACCCCAATAGGCTCTAAGGAATAAGACCTGTCTTGATATACGAAATATTGTGTTGAAAGAAACAATACAGAGAGGTATTCGTGCTTGTAATTAAGAAAAGTCAGGAGAAGTGAGTTACCACAAGAAAAAGAGTCAGAAAATACACAGTTGACTCACAGTAGGTTCTATTTGAAGCAGACATCATATTTGAAAAATATGTGGTTCACTTTACTCAAGCTGCTCCTAAAGACAATTTCTTCTTAGGCATTGAGAAAAGGCATCTATAAAAAATGTAAAGTGAAAAGTCCAAATTATAACATTAGAACTAATAAGTCAAGGGTGCAAAGTATCAGGATATTCTTGCTTTCTAGACAGACAGGAAGGAATGTCCTTTTGATCGGTTTTGAATAGGAGAAGAGAAGTTGTAAAAATTTGCAAAGTATAAATCTCTTAGTACAGAAATGAGATTAAAAGACCTTGATAAATACGCATGATCTTTCCCTAGGCAACCTGGAGGTGATGAGACATGAGTCAATATTAGAAGCAAAATGTAGAACTAGGCGTACAATCAATTGCTTAGGATGGATTCATCTCAGTAAATGAGAGTTTAGGTTAGTCATTATGTTTTCCTTTCCAAGGGACAGACAACCTCTCAGATATTCACAAGAAAGAAGATGTGTATATTTATATCTATAAGAGTAACTCACAAGACTTAAAAACAAAGAAATGGTATCAATATTAAAGAAAATAGTGAATTGATGATGATTTTCATCTACATTTGTTTATATTTCATTCTAACACTCTATTTTGCTTTCCTTGGCTCTCCAAGTTGAGCATTCTGTTTCAACAGAAGTGCAGAAAAGAAACATTACCTTGCTCCTTCACCGCAACTTCCTCCTCCAGGTCTATTAAAGAATCACAACCATAGTGAGACAGCTAGTATGAACTGTCAACTTGACGCAATCTGATATTGCCTGGGAAGAGGGTCTCAATGAGGGATTGTCTAGATCAGATTCAGACTGGTCTGTGGGAAGTTATCTTATTCATATTAATTGAGAAGAGTTGCCTACTAGGAACAGTATCATTTATAAGATAGGGAATACATTTCATCAGGGTACAGAGGAGTACAGGCAAGCATACAGCCATTTTTTCTTCCCTTGACTATGACTGTGATTTGACTAGCCATCTCAATATTCTTCTATTTGACATCTTGGCAGTGTTGGGCTGTAACCTGAAATAGAGAGATAAAATAAATTCTTTCTACTCTGGGTTTTTTTCAGGGTAACTTTTTAGTTATAAGAACAGATATTAAACGAGAATATCCAACATTACTAAGCTATAATAGATCATATTTGACACTTTATTTCATTTCCTGTAGAAATCTGTAAGGTCACATTGAATACATATGAGTAAAAGACATAGAGTAAATGAAAAGTACACAGATTTAGCAACCCAAAACCACCTTTTGATCCAGCTTCACAGCATCTGATACCCTGAAGTATTACTAATACTTTCCATGACTCCTGGACACGTGGGCACATGTTACACACGAACATTCATACATACTCCTATAAAAATAAAATAGAAATTTAGAACAGAAAATTATTTAATACATTACTTATAAAAAACAGATTTTCATTTTTAACCCATCCATAATTAACAATACAAAATAATAATGAAATCATAAGTTATTATGTTTGAAATTCCTGCAAACTTATTACATAAGTGGAACACTTTTAAGGAAAGCAAAAAAATCATCTGATCTCCAAAGAGTGATAGTTTGAGTTGATTGAGAAATAGCATTATATATGTAGTTGCCTATCAACTGATCTGTCTTTTTGCAAACATAAATATTAAGTATGTTTCATGTGTTATATTTGGTTATGACAGTTCAAATAAAATTTGATATTGGAATTGATAACATAAAATATGAGTTTAACTAATTTTCTGAGAATTTCATGTATGCATACAGAGTATTTTAATCATATTCAACCCCCACTCTGACACTTTTTGATTAGCTTTAAAAATCTCTAGGAATCACTGGGGCTTTTTTTTTTTTTTTTTGACACAAACTCATGTAAGAAATGAGGAGATTGGAATTTAAATAAATAAATAGAGTGGTTTTTCCTAAGATCAAAAATCTAGGTCACTAGTAAAAGACTCAACTGGAATTTGACTCCCAGGGCAAGGATGAAGCTCACAAGCCTTATTCCTGAATCAAAAATGGAAATTATTTCATTTCGACCTTTTATTATCGCTATTTTACCAGCATTTTACAAATATATAAATATATGCATTGAAATTTCACATATTGTAAAGACAAGCAATACATATTATAACTTCCAATGTATTATGAGTGTGTATGTACTCTACAAAATAAAATGTCATAATGACTTGTCATAAACACTGCCTAAGTATTCTGGTAATAACATGTCTACAGTAATAAAACATCAATCTTAGTGGTTATGCCCTCTATCTAGTGGAACAGAAGAATTTTGAAAACTTCCAGAGGACACTCTCAATAGTAATCCATGTGCTGTCAGAAAGCTTGGATTTATCTCTTCCTTGTCTATTATCTGACCATTTGGTAACGTTTTCAAAGATAATATTAAGCATAAGAAGGTAATGAGGATTATATGTATTCTCTCCATTCTCTTTACAAGGTAAATGGACAGATGATAAACCAAGTGCCTTCTGATGATACTGTAGCTTACTCTCTAAGGTAGCAATCAGTCACCACATTTTGAGGAAATTTACTTTGGGGACTCTTTTGTACCTTAACAACCTCAACAATTAGACAATGCTTCAAATAAAACTAGACCATGAGAAATGTCTGAGCTGAAATAAAAACTGTAATGTACCTACATTGTAAAATATATTTATTTTTTAAGTAATATTATTACACAAATATGGAAATGAAAAGGGATTATTTTGTTCCTTTCAAAATAAGAACCACCATTTTGCACATTTTGCACATTTTGCACATTTTGCACATTTTGCACATTTTGCACATTTTAAGTTCTACTTCTCAGTGTGGAAGCAATGTGCCAGCCATGCCTATTCAGTCAAGATCATTAGCCTTATGGTAGGTTGCACTAATCTCTGCAGCTTCTTTTTTAGGATAAGCCATACTTTGTGCTATGATTAAATCAATTTTTTAGGCAGGTAAAGGGCAAAGTGGCTCCAACATATTGACTTGGCCAATCAGACCCCACTGACAAAGATTTCCAGTGTGTTCTTCAATGTCATTGTTGCCACTCAGTGAGTTCCATTATAGCTATCACTGATTTTATTTCCAAGAGTCTGGAAATGAGACAATGAAGTAATTAAGTAGTTTTTTAAAGGAGAAACTCTGTAACCTAATATCATTACAAAAGAATAAAATGTCTACCATTGTCTTCCATATGTTAACCAATTTCTAATTACGCATCAGTTGTGTGAAACAAGTTATGCAAAATTTGAAAAATTTTGAAACATGTAACTAATTTAAAGCACTGAATCAAGTGACTCCTATATATGGTCATGGTGCAGGTTTCATGTCTAGTATATCAACTTTATTCCAGGAATCATACAGCTATACACCACATACATCAAAATGTGTGCTTTAAAGTTACTGTCTTATGTAAATAGTATATATTCCATGGGCATATTCTGTGGCTAAATCATTGCTTAGAGGAAAATTATTGGTGACATTCAAGCATTCGAATAAAGCCAGCTCAGGAGGTTGAATTTATTTTAAAACTCTCCTGAAATACAGTAATTGTGAGGTTGTTTTATATACTTTTAATAACAACAACATAACCAACCAAACAAAAAAGTATGACCCCTGGTACTATTAATTTAATCGAGATGATTGACAGGCAACAAATGTGTCAATGGGATGTGTGAATAGAAGTGTTAAAAACTGACAAGCTTTCAAAAATGCTTTCAGACACACACATTAGAAAATTACTGTTTTCTGTCGTGGTAAGAAAGGGATGGGCCTGGCCGCCTAAGCGAATCTGTTTAAGCTTTGTCATGTGTGACCATTGACAAATTTGACTTCCTGAACATGGTAGATTCGATGTCTCTCTTCTTCTAAACTAGGAAGTGGTTTAAGAAAATAACATATCCCTTGTTTATGCAATTGTTGTGTGTTTGTTTTATCTGTTTGTTTTAACAAGAGATTAGGTCTATGTTCCAAACAAGACGGAAGATAATTGACTGTTCAGCCAACCATCACCTACTTTAATCCTAGAAATGCTACAGGAAGTATCACTGCACTATTGTGGCAAACACTAAAAAACAAAAGTAATTTATGAGAGGAGAGGTTCTATTTTATGTCCCAAGTTATAGTCCAATGTTGATTGATGTCAGGACAATAATTCAAGCAGGAGCTTGAAATAAAAACAATGAAGGAAATTTGTTTGCAGACTTACTTGTTGATTAGTGTTAAGTTAGCTTTCTCATATAGTTAAAGTACACATAGTAAAAAAAAATAGTGCAGCTCATGCTGTGCATTGGATCCTCCTGTACCAGTTAAAATCAAGGTAGGACCCCTCAAACATTCCTGTAGACCAATCTGATCTGGGCAGTCCCTCAACAGAGATTTCATTCTTCTGTGAACTTAAGCTTTGTTAGTTTACCATTCAATCATTAGTTCAGGGACATCTAAGTTCTTTTTCTTGGGTGACAGTCAAAAAGAATGAAGTGAGAGAAAGGGATGTTAAGTTTAGTGAGAATGGGTGACTTTCCTATGCCACTACTAAAGAAGTATGACTTACCATCTAGTATTGGCTTTGTCATGATACCCATACTTTAGTCTGTCATGGGCTTCCTATTTGGTGTGAGTAGACGTATATAACATGTCCCCAGGAAGTTTTATCAAACAACAGATGTCCATGGTGCTGCATTGACAATGACTAACAATATTCAACTTTAATTACAGAAATAACATGAAACCTCAGCCTGGGAATGTGCACCGTACATGCTACTAGACATGTTAGAAATAGGGAGAATGGAGGTAGGGAGGGATGGAGGGATGGAGGGATGGAGGGAGGGAGACAGAGAGAGAGATAGCAACTTTGAAATCTAGAAAAGTGGAAGAAAATGAGATGTGAGTGAATGTGGGAAGAAAACATTTTTTAAAAAATCATTATGCTTATTATTTATAAGACATTAATATGTCCTCCTAAGCATAAGACAAACATTCTAGCCTCTATTTATATTCATTAAGCTTAGATAGACTGTCCCATGGGGATGACATGTTTAGACTATGGTCTGTTCTATGTAGACCATATACCATGCTATGCTCTATATCAACAGCACTTGGGTGGGGTGCTCAATCAATGAAGAATGGAAACAGAGGGTTGATGAAAAGGGCCAGATTGAAGTCATGTGTTTCTTCTGAGCTCCTCTGAGATCTTTATAGTCTGCTTATCTCTCTGTTTCTGTCAGGGCACCCTCTCTGCCCACACATCACTCTATTTCTGGCATTACTCTAGATCTGGCAGATACATTGTTGGCTCTTATTTAGTGATAATGTCAAGAAACCCTCATAGCCTCAGAATGTTCTAGTAGCTCTTGTTATTCTCTATTACATTCATAAAGCTTGGTAAATAAATGGTTTTCAAATGTTCTTCAAAACTATTTTGTACAACTTATTAGCTGTCTCTTGGGACTCCAAATTTTTAAAAGATAAGGAGTCATTAATGAAAATAACTGCATGTAATCACCACTCTGGGCAACTGATGAAACCAAAAGATAGTCAAGGTTTGTGGGAATCACTTTACCATGTAATACTATTTGCTCTTTAGATATTGTGACCAAGTTTCTCATCATTGAACCTTGACATATAGGTAAGTGGGATAAACAAGGCTCAATTATATTCTTGTTAAGAACCAGAGCATTGTTTACAGTATGGTATTTAAGTTGACAATATCTAGGTAAGTGATCACAAATAGTCACTTCATTTTACTTCTATGTGAGTTCATGATAGAAATATAAATCACTCATCCTACAAGTGCTACAAAGCTGAAATTGTTTTTCTCTAATTAAAGACTCCCTACATGCACACATACAAATGTCATAGTGAGCTTCCTGTGTATACTTCATATATATCATTAACAAACACAGACCCATCTAATGACGGCTAAAGCAAAGTTAATCTACAACATTCTGCATAAAAGCAGAAGTTTGATTTTATTTTTCCTACTAACTCAGCAGTTCATTCAACCTTTAAAACCATTTTATTCATATTTTTGAATTAATTAAGCAAACAAAAGAAATCTAAATTGGAGTTAATTTGTATGCTTTTTATAAAGCATTTAAAAGTATACCCAAGATAGTGCTATAGTAAAATAGAATACTCTCAGTATTGTTTCTTTTGTGAAACCTTTGACTTTAGTCTCTCCAAAGTATGTTGACATTAAATTGCAGATTCTACTTTACTGTGTGTGTGCTTTACAACCTAGGAGCACTATTATACAATTTTTTTCATGTTTCTTGGGAAAACTTAGGTTTTACTACTCATGCAACAATTAAAATCTGCAGAATAAAATGATACTTCAGAATGCTGAAATTATTAACCTTGCCTTCTCAGTGTTAGAATCAGCTTGGAAAACAGCAATTTTATGTTTTATGTAGTTCTCCCTGTGGAAAAGGGAAGAAAAGTTGAAACACCTATTGTGAAATATAAGTGCAAAAAAGCATTTCCACATTACAAGATGTCAGAAACAAAAGCAAATTGTGGGAATTACTTTGAGATGACAGATGCATTATTTTCAGTGAGGAATGAAAGAGCTATCATGAAACTGTCCTTCAAAACCCTACAATATCCACCTATACCAAAGATGTTTAATTGTTATGTTTCCGAGTCCAGAGTTCATTGTATAGAATGATTCATTTTTCCAATAAAGTAAAATACTGAGGATTGGTAACGAAAAGAAAATGACTATAAATGCAAGTATATAAATTCACTTAATGAAAAATTAGACCTTTTATTATGAGAATGGTCACTGACTCTTAAATCCCATATCCAGCAAAAGCGAGACTGTTTATAAGACTCAGATGGAAATATATGTTTGTGATTAGCCTCCCTAGAAATATCAAGGATTTAAAAAAAAAAAAAAAACAGAGCATATCTTTTGACTAGCCCTTGTCTAAGGCATTAAGGACAGAGGACAATAGTATTTTTGACATGATTCAAGAGTATATTGTCCTTTGGATTAGTACAGGAGTGCTGGTAAATCTCTCTCTCTCTCTCTCTCTCTCCTCTCTCTCTCTCTCTCTCTCTCCTCTCCCTCTCCTCTTAATTCTCCCTCTCTTTCTCTCTGTCTCTTTCTGATGTCTCCCTCTTTCAACATCTCCCTTAATTTCTACATTCACTCTGAACAAATTCTGATCTCAGTAACCGTTTTACAACTATTAAAAGGGGCTGAAGCACAGCATTGTCTGCAATTAGTTGCTGTTTCTTAGATTCTCATGTTCTGTTGTAGTGTTTATGTAGATTGTTCCAGATTGCATCTCACACACCTGTAACCTGAACTTAACCAATGTATTGAAATTCTCCATGGAGTTTACATCAGCCTTTATTTTCAATTTCAGTGGTTTTAGCATCAGCTAGGAAATTACTGAGGCTCACCTTTATGGTGTGTTTATGGGAGCATCTCCAGGATTGACTGACAGGGGTAGCTGTTTTGAATGTCAGTAGCACTGCCCCTTGGTTTGGGAATCTAGAGACAAAGAAGAAAAAGAAGAAATGCAGCCAATCATTAGCATCCCATTCTCTCTGCTTTTGTTGTTGAACTGTGTTGTTCCACTCTGCCTGCTCAGCCATAGCCAACTGAAACCATGAGTGAAACATTTCCAGCACTGTAGAAATGGCTCAGTAGACAGGAAAGAGCACTGCTGCACATCCAGAGGACCCAGGTTTGATTCCTAGCATCCATATGGCCAAGTCCAATTCCAGAAAACCTGATGCCCTCTTCTGTCCTTGGCCACTAGGTAAGCATATGCTACACAGGCATACATGCAGGCATACACACAAAAATAAGTAAACAGGATTAAAGTAAAATAAAAATTTCTTCATTGTGTTGTTTTTGTCATATATTTAACTGAAGCTAGACTGAAGCAATGAATACAGAATTCAGCCTCACAACGAAGTTTCATTTTTAATTGTAATGCCAATGTTTAGTAGAAAGTAGTTACATATAATTTTTTTCATTAGGAAATAGTAGGGCTTTTTGATGTCATTGTTTTCAGATCTTTATATGATTTGAACAATCTTTTTATAATGTTTTTTTAATCATTAAGAATTTCACACATGTTTACAATGTACTTTGATTATATCTATCTTCTGTTTTCCCCTCCCACCTTCTTCCAGACCCCATCTTGTCTTCCTTGAAATGCCAAGTCAAGTTCTTTTTTTTTTAACTCTCTGAGGCTGAGTTCAGTTGCCATGTCTTACATATTTATGAATTGAAGAGTGTTCTGTGAAGAGTGTTGGTGAAGGTTAACTCACCAAACAACGGATCCCTAAAGAAAACTTGATTCTCCCTTCTTCAGAAGCCATCGACTATCATTATCTTCTTTGCCAAGAGCAGAGATTTGTGAGTTCCTCCTTTATCCAGTGTAGACTATGGAGTGACTTTATTTTGTGCAGACCTTATACAGAAAACCATGTATACAATGGCCGAGGTCTGGTCCTGTCCAGAAAACACTATCTCATAGCACTCCTCTCCAATTTCTAGCCTCTTCGGTCTTTTGGCTTCTTTCTCCTTGGTTATTGCTCAGGCTTGGAGATAACTTGAATATTTACTTTTCACCTGGAAAAATATGGAAACATTCATTTTACTTCTTAGAAAAGTCAGAAAATTTCTCTTTTTCAAAATTAGCAAGTCTGAAAGAAAAATAATTCCTAATGTTTTGCGGAAAGTTTAAGTCCAAACACGACCAAAATAAAAGAATTTGAATATTCTTTGCTTTGTGCTGGTCACAGCCCTCCTAGACAATGCTTAGCAAAATATACTTAGTGAGATGCTTCCCTTGAGTTATTGTGAAGAAATGCAATGGACTCTTATGTCTTTTCCTCAAAATAGCATTCTTCTTTTGCATTTGCTTTTTGTTTGCTTTTATAATCAGAAATGGTTTCAGTATATAGTCTTGGCTGGCCTGTAAGTCACTTTGTATATCAGGCTGGCCTCAACGTGTCTAGATCCACCTGTATCTGCCTCCTCAGCACTGGAATCGAAGCATGAAACACCCCACCAATCTAAAATTCTTTTAAACAGTAAGTATCTGTTTACTCTCAAATGTGCGTTGCTGAGGTTTTATCTCTTACTGTCTATTGTAGTGCTACGTGCAACCCCCAATATCTGGAGTCTGCCTGTTGCCTCTGTGACCCCGCCCCTAAGTTAATTCTGATTAGTGTATAAGATGCCTACAGCCAATAGCTGGACAAAAGAGGCATAGGTGAAATTTAGGTTTTACAGGCTTTTGGAGAGAGGAGGACTAGGAGGAAGAAGAAGGTTCAGGAGAGAAGATAGGAGAGCTGCCATGGGTTAAGCGTCAAGAGAATGCGGCCCTTAGAGCTGCCCAATTGGAGCTAAGAGCAGCACAGACAGAACATAGTAGATAGTAATAATAATTCAGGATTATCAATAGGAAAGCAGATTCTAACAACATGGAGGGTAGGCAGCTGCTCAACTCTTGTGCTGTTTAAGTCTTATTATAAATATAAAGGCTGTGCAACAACCAAAGGTAGGGTAAAGTCCCTAGCTGGGGTTTTTAAATAGTTAATAATTTCCATAATACTGTGTAGCTATGTGCACATTTATGAAGGCATCTGAGGAGATGAGAAGGAATTGGGTACCATGGAGCTGGAGATACAGGTGTCTGTTATTCTTCTATCATGGCTTTTGGGAAACAAACCTGGGTCCTTTACAAGAACAAGAAGTGCTCTTAACCTCTGAGCCACAAGGCAATGAGCTGGTGCTCTCTCGTGCTGAAAGAAAAAAACAAATTGTCTTTATATTTGCCATGCTATACAGAAGAGTTTCTAGGAAGAATGGATTTTGGCTGTAACTTTAACCACTTGATTTTTCCATCTCACAGCATGAAGAAAATAAAAAAAAAAATGTTTAGGCTCTCCACCTGCTGAACTAATTTCTTTATCTATTGCACTCCACTCAGAAAAAAGAATGTTAATAATTACGTCTTCAAAGTGAAGCTGCCCACTGTGAAAACGGTTCACCTGCTATTTCTTTAAAATAAAAAAATGTGGAGTGCAGCAAAGCTTCTGCCTAGATTGCAGATAATTCAGAAAATAACTATTCCAAAATTACAATTCTCTCCAGAGGAAAAAAAGAAATGGATGGAAATGATTTGGTTTTTATGCACGCTTAACCACGTTAACATTACCAGTGAAAGCTGGCAGCATTTAAAATATGATTGCATAGGAAGTATGTTCGAAATGAAAATGTCTTACCCTTATTCTATCCTAAGCGACACACACACACACACAGAGAAACCTAAATGGTAAATTGAGTTTCAGAATCAAATTTCTCAGAATGTTTTTTCAAGATCTCATATTTAACATTTCAGACAATGTCAATTTTAAATAATATGAGAAATCAAAAGTTTATTTTATTTTTATATGTATCCCCCCTCATGTCGTGTGTGTGTGTGTGTGTGTGTGTGCGTGTGTGTGAATACAGATGCCTGAGGAGGCATAAACGGGGCTTCACATGCCTTTTGGCTATAGGTATATGTGGTATGAGCAACACAATATGACATGAATGCTGGGAACCAAAATCAAGTCCTCTGCAAGCATAATATATGTTCGTAACCACTGAACCATCTCTTTATCACCAGTAAAATTTAATTTGATGCTTCATAGTTCTGGACTAGTAAAAATTCTAATGAACTTTTGAGATTATTGTACATCTGTACAAATATTTAAGGCAAAAATATATAAACAAATAATACACAGGTTGTGACTGGAAATTATTTATTTTATAGAGGTGGGCCCCCATATACATTCTAGGTTGGCCTTAAATCAACAAGCCACCTGCCTCAGCCTCTTCATCATTGGCATTACAGATTTGAAGCAGCATGCCTAGTAGACATTTTACTATTATTACTAAAGGAGAGAAATGTTAAAATATACTTACTTTCTTAAGCAAGAAATATAAAATATACTTACTTAGTTAAGCATAGCTTAAGTAGTAATTAATAGCTTAAGAAGTAACAATGTTTTCTTTATCTGAGAATTGAAATACCTAAAAAATATGTATCATTTTAATGTCTTTAAAGTTACTCTTTTTACTCATAGAAGCATTTGCGGAGGAACTCGGGAAAGCAGTAAAGACTTGTCTTGGTTCTCATGAATCTACTCTAGTAGCCCTGATTGCAAAGGCAGACCCACATCCCTGAACAGAATCAAGAAGAAAATCGCCTGATTACATAGTTCTTTCACACTGCTCCCCCTGAACACTGTTTGTCAGCATCTGAATTTCTATGGTTCCTGATTTTCCTTCAGCTTCTCAGATCTGCTTCTTCGTAGTTCATTGCGAGTCTGATTTGTTGGTGTCTATTCTGATCTTAATAATTACCATCTTAATGATTATATCCTTAGCTTTTTAAAACAATTGTTTGAAATTTCATTTATTTGTCCATTTGATTGTTATTTTCCTTCTCTTGATACAATGAATGTTCACCATAATAAAAATGGTCTCTTCCGTGGTTGATCCTTGTGTACAGAGAATGGTGTCTACCATCCGCTTTCGGCTCCTTTTCAAGAATTAATATTCTGATGACTTCAGAATCTGAAACCTCATTGTAATACCTTCTCCAAATACTAGACCTTTTTTCTAAGCATCAGATCAGAGATCTAAATCTCTGAAATTCAGACTTTAAAACTGAACTACATCTGTAGTTAATGATTATATCATTCTGCATTGTGATTTAATAATGTATGTATTATAAATAACCACCTCGGACTATTCACTTTGGACAAAATTTGCTGACCCAGAGCAAATTTATTATACTCTATATTTCATCTTCTCATCTCCACATGTGTCCAATGGCATGAATGTGACAGCAAGCAGTGGACTCACATATATATACACACACAACACACACGTGTGGGCTTATACACAGACAATAAGTACATAAAAAGTAAAAATACCTGCTCTTAAACACGCCCTGACAAGAAAATAAAACAGCACACTCGGTCAAGAACATTCTACTAGTATTTCAAAGAAAGAATGTTCTGGGCACAGGCCCTTTACCTGGAAAATTGATATGAGAGTTTTCTGGGGCAGCTGATAACTCAGTGCCCCAACCCTGAGACATCATGCGTAGTTTCATAGAGTTTTCTGACTATGCAGCCTACTGTAATCATTAGCCAAGGCCTCAGTTAGATTTCTGTCCTCAAAACAAGGCACATTTCGATGAAAAAGATGATTGACAGCTGACCTCTACTTTCTTTGCTACTTTATAGCTGTCGTTTGTACTTCCTGTGATACTGCTGATACTTCATTTCTAGGGAAGACCTCAAGACCATGGCCTTGGCAGTTCAAATTCCTACCAGATTTTTCTTCTTTATCACTTGCTCATTCTCGAAGAGCCTGGGCTTCCTCTGTTTCCTGAATTCTCAGGAGAATCATCTCTTAGTGAGTGCTCCTATAGCCATTTGCCTTTTACCACTGTGTCCCTTAAAGTCTTCCAACTTTATCCAACAGTTAACCCCAAAGCTGTGGCTACCTGCAGTTTTAGTTATTGAAAGCTAAATAAAAGAAAACAAACCTGACAGATCATAGTGACTCAGAGAACAGTGGATAAGTGCAACCATCTCTCATTCACATGGGTGCACATGCAACTCAATTTGAATGATGAAAATAAAAGAGTTTAAAACTCTTGAATAAACTACTAAAGGACACAGGGCATACTGAATAACAAAGAACAAAATACGGTATATTTCTGAAAGTATACATACCAGGAAATGAGTTACGCTTTAAAAGCATTGACAAAAAAAAAAAAAAAAAACAACCTACCAACTGTGAATTCTACAGCTGGCAAAAGTTTAAAATGAAGTAATTTTGCAGGGAATTTACCAAGCCAGTCCTAGCATAGCAAACTTTGTTCTGTCGTGGTTTGCACTTTGCCCCAATTCTGTCTTGCAAAAAAAAAGAAAACAGAAAAAAAAGAAAAAAGGAAAAAAGGAAGTAAGAGAAAGAGAGAGAGAGAGAGAGAGAGAGAGAGAGAGAGAGAGAGAGAGAAAGAGAGAGAGAGAGAGAGAGAAAGAAAGAAAGAAAGAAAGAAAGAAAGAAAAAAGAAAGAAAAAGAAAGAAAGAAAGAAAGATTATATCTCTAAAGCTAGCCACCAAGATCTGTTTACTTATGTGTGTACATCCTCCTCCTAAGGCTGACTACCAAGGTCCAACTATTAGGAATCAAAAGTCCCCTCTGGCTCACCTTCCTCAAATGCCCAATCAAAATTAAACATCTTATCCTAACATGGGGTTTCCCATTTTGCCATTATAAGTCACCATTTTCCTATGTCCCAAGTCTCTCTTCTGTATTCAGAGACAGTCCCTTGTCCCCTTCCAGGACTTTCCCATCTCCCCTGTTCCTTTCCGCTTCTCTCTTATCTCTACCACCTGTCTTTGTCTTTTATTCCCTGCCTTTTGTTCCTCTGGGGCAAGTAAATCTGTTGCTGAGATCTTGGTCTTGGAGATGCTAAGCTTATACATTACCGACACAAATTTTAAATTAAAATGTAGTTTAATCTTAATTTTAAAATAAATTTAAAAATGAAATAAATATCTGTATAATAAACAAAATTTAAGAAAGGCACATTGTAAATTTGATTTGTACTATAACAGATGTATAAGAAAAAAAAGTAACAAACAGAAGAAATACAGTGTTAGGCAAAAGCTTGAGTCTGCTGAAGAAAGACCTGTTAACAACTAAAAAGACACCAAAGAGAAGATTTGTCTTTTGTCATTTGTCTTTTCTTTTCTTTCTTTTTTTCTTTCTTTGTTTCTTTGTTTGTTTGTTTCTTTCTTTCTTTCCTTTTTTGGTAGATTTGTTTATATTCTTCTCTTTTACAAAATATACTGACAACTGCCTCTCCTCCTTCTACTCTTCCCAGTTTCCTGAAATACCACACACACACACACACCACACACACACCCTTTTCCCCGAGATACACTGCTCCTCTGTTTCTCTTTAAAAAAGAGCAGGTTTTCCAGGGATATCCAGTTACAATAAGACTAGGTACAAACCCTCATATAATGGCTGGACGAGGCAACTCAGTCAGAGTAAAAGGGTCTCAGGAAGAACCAAAGCAGTCAAAGACACTAGAACTCCTACTGGTAGGAGTCCTACAAAAACTCAGGCTAAACAATGGCAATGTACATGCAGAAGACCTACCACAGACCCATGTACATTCTGTGATTTCTGCTTTAGTCTCTGTGAGCCCCTATGAGTCCTGCTTAGTCGATTCTGTGCGCTGTCTTCTCCTGGTGTCAACTCTCTGGCCCCTACAATCATTCCTAATACCTAACAACTACCTAGCAAAATTTCCACAATGGCTAATATTTATTTATTTTATTCAATGTCCAAAAAAAAAGTCACATAGTCACATATAGATGTTTAAACTTGATTTGTATCCAGTATCATAAAGCAAACCTTTAACTTTATTGTAAGTTAAATGTAGGCAGCCACATGTGTCTAGTTTCTACTTTAGTAGGCATGCAACTCTGAAAGATAATGGATTGAAGCAAATGGACTAGCTAGTATGGTTATATCAAATGCTAATGTAAATTAGTGTTACCAATAACATAACTGAGAGGAAGGAGAAAGGGAAAATGGAATGCATAATACTACATTCCAAGGTTAAAACAAAACCCCCATGAAAACATCCATGCCAAACTCATCTATGCATCCTTAAAAAAAAGGGAACAAAAACAAAATTTCTTTCAGTGGCAATGAATCAAAGAATACACAAACAGTAGCATATTCAGATCACTATAAAAAAAATGAATTACTCACACAAACAGTGGTAAGGTAAATTTCAAAATCAACCTGTTAAGTGGCAAAAATCCAGTTTCTAAGACTTACATCCTGTATTCTATCCTTCAAGGCATTCTGAAACAGAGTGATATGCAGAATATATCTATGGTTAAAACAAATTAAGAATATGAAAGGCTGTGGGAAATATGAAATATGAATATGAAAGTAGCAGGAAAAGGGTATATGCACTAAAGAAATCTTACTGTACTTTAATTACACTTTAATATTTAAAATGAAACCCTCTTTATTTAAAAGCTTAATAACCACTATAATAAAATTTAATATGAATTAACAAAATGCTTTTTAATAACTATAATGTCTAAGACATCATTTACTTTTCAGAGATAGACTTATAAGTTTAGAAATTGAAGTATGCTTTTAAAACGTACTTTTCATTTCTAGCTAAGTCACCCATTAACTGAAAGTAACCAAAGCTTCTTTGCTCAGTGATCTGTTAGTCAGGTCTTGTCATCCTATGTGCTGCCTTCATTGTACCAGTCTATTTTTCCCACAACTTAAATCTTGCTTCAAAAGCATGGTTTCTTTCTGGTGTATGTATGAGCTCTGAACTTCTACCATCATTACAAAAATCACTAGTTGAAAGGGGTCATCCCATATCATCATATCAATATGTTGCTTGTTCACAACAAAGGTGATAACATGAGATAACCCTACAGACGAGAAGCCACCTCTAAATCTAGTACAATGACCCAGAAGAATCACTCTCATACTTATTCTTTGGATGCTCACAGAGTTTCCGTACATTTTCCACCTTGAAATACATTTTATAATCAACTTTACTTCTTAGAGGCTCTGTGACATAAATCATGGGTAATGCCTGAAATGTCTTCTTTGAAGAAATTATGAGCATAAAGATGCCCACCCCCAAATAGGAGGAAAAATCAGCTCCACAGTCATTTTCTAGTTTGAAATAGCATCATTTCCTTTGTGCTAGGGCAAATGCAGGAAATAAAGTGAAAGTAAGTGCAGCCAGAAGTGTCAGAATTGTTCTCACTTTACCTCTTAAGGAGCAAGTTTTCTGTATTCTTACTTCATGGACTCTCGTATGAGCTGCACTGAACAAAAACAATATGGTATGCTATTTGAGAAGAACATTCTACTAAGAAGCACTGAGTATAGAGGCAAATTAATGTGTGTGTGTGTGGTGTGTGTGTGTGTGTGTGTGTGTGTGATTATTAATTCTACAAAATCATTCTCTTGGAATAATTAATAATATCTTACAAATAATGTTTTGAGTTGCAACACATGGTGCTTTAATTTTTATCACTTTAACACAAACTACAATCATCTGGGAAGAAGATACCTCAGCTGAGGTACTACTTCTATCATACTGAGTCTTTTGGGGCATTTTCTTGACTAATGATTGAGATGGGGAAATGCAGTCCACTGTAGATGTGTTACCCCAGGTAGGTAGGTGGTCCTAGATGAGGAACAAGCCAATAGAAAGCATTTCTCTGTGATGAATTATAACCAATAGCCCAAATAAACTGCTCCTTCTTAAGTCAGTCATGGTGATTTGTACAGCAACCAAAAAGTAACTAAAATGTTGAATGTCTTTTTATTTTATTTATACTTCATTAATTACATTCCACAATAGGTCATGATTCTAATTATACAACACTTTGTATGTTAGTTTTAGGTCAAATGAAAATATGTTAACAATTCACAATCTATATTTTATATACTTTGCTGTGCCAGTCTTCACATAATCTATGAAGGGAAAAACTAAAATAGGTGAAGGATACTTGACCAACAACAAATTCAGCATAATCTATAAGTTCCACACAGCAGCAAATGTATTTATTTTAACAAAATTTTAATTGCTAGACTCATCAGAATCCTGACTTCCTAAAACACTGACATTTGATTTGTAGAATTAAACCCATTATTTTAATAAAATGTTTAATATAGAGAGATTCAATAAGTTGTTGAAGTTTGGTCTTTCAATATGTATTATAATGCTAAATACTGCCACCACCACCACCCCCAAGGTCTGGTTGTTCCCAGGGACACAAGGGTGCTTCTTAATTTAAAACTATTAGTTAAATAAAGATGCCAACAGCCAATGGTTAAGAAAGGACATAAGCAGGGTTTGGAGTTCTCTGGCTTGAGGTATGAGGAGAAAAGATGAAGGAGAGAAGAAGGGGGAGAGAACAGGAAATTGCCGTGGATAGGTGAATTATTATAAGATGGGATTATGGATGTGGAAATGGATTTTAAAAACATAGAGGGTAGATATGTGCCCTGTTCTATTCCTGATTAAGGCATACTATAAAAATAAAGGTTGTGTGTCTTTTGTCTAGGAAATGATTAAAAAATGGTGGGGTAGAAGCCCCTGATTGACATTGAATATTTTCTATAACAATAAGTATAAACTAAAACTATGATTATATATATATATATACACACACACACACACATATATATATATGCATATATATGCATCTAAGCATATGTAGTTAGAAAAAATTGAGACTGAGATGAGAGGAATCATACCATTTGATGGATGTTATCTGAACCACACAGGATTAAGAACAAAGATAGTTGGTAACATTAAATAACAGTCTGATGGAGTCGACATCCCAGTGTACAGACATGAGTATTTTTTCATAAACAAAGACTCAGAAAGTAATAAAGAAATGCTAAACATCCAAGATTTCCATTCAGAAGGGAGCCCCCATGGAAACTTAGATAATTTACAGGGACCTTTTAAGGGTCTAATATTAGCAAGCTAAACAACCAAAAGAATCAATTAGACTTCATAATTAATATTTGATTCTGATAGAATCTACTTTCACATAAGAAACAAATCTCTAGGCATATCTGTACAGCAGTTTCTAGATTTGTTGAATTGAGGTGGGAGCACTCATTCTAATTATCTGTAGCAGCATCTCATTGGCTGGGTATCTGGGATGAATAAAAGGGAAAATGTGAGCTGAACAGTAGTCCTGACTACAGATGCAATGTGATCAGATTCCTGAAGCTCTGATGCCATATTCTTCCCAATTCTTCTTTTTTTCTCCTAACATATTTTCTTTAGTTATTTAGGAATTTTTGTGCAGTGCACCCTGATCACATTTGCTTACCATTCCTCCCTGGTCAACCCTTTAAACCTCACAAAATATAACAAAACAAAACATCAAGTCCAATTTTTGTTGCCCACATACTCACTGGAACATGCTCAAACTCCCAGTGGCCAGCCCCTTAGAGAAAATTGAAGCCCTCCCAACCCCTCCCAGAAGCCATCAACTGTGAAGAGCTACATTTCAGCATCTTTGTCACATTATAAGAACTCTTTTCAATAGCTTCCTCTTTGGATTGTTTCTTTTCTAGGGACATGGAGTGGAGTAGGGGAAGAGGTTGTCACAGAAGCCTTCAGTGTCTCTCATTCTCAGTTATGAATCTGCAGTCACTGATACCACTGCAAAAGAAGCATCTTTGTCTATAGCAACATGGATCATGGAATTCCACATTCCCTTCCTTCTTTAATTTGTTTCTGTCTGGTAATTTGTGACACTCCATTTCATTTCGTTTCAGAATCAGATTTTGCCTTTAAATTTGAATGGGTGTGTGTCTGAGATGTCATGAATACTCTCTGACTATTGGCTTGTGAATTTGCAGTTCTCTCCATTTTTAACAGAGACCCTGGATCAGAAATGAATGGAGATATGTAGAAAAGAAGAGATACCAAAATCACTGTTCCAATTGTAACTGATGTGCTAAACCCTCCCAGCTAATGAAATAATTGACCAAGATTACAAGGTTTTATGGCCAGACTTTCTTTCACTTTATTTAGCAGAACTGTCCAATTTATCTGTTTCTCTTGTAGTTACTTTTAAGTGATGTGAAGACACAACATTCAAGACAGCTAGGAATCCGATATTGCTGTGTAAACTGTGTCACTTGTGTGTCAATGAAACATTCAAATTCAGTTAAAGTTAATTTCTGTATCTTTTTCTCCATGGGACTGTTTCTACTAAGATAGTCTTGTCTACCACCACTGAGTTTGTCCTCTCTCACATTGTCAAAAATATTTTGAAAGGCAATTTCTAAAAGAAAGAGGTTTATTTTCACTCACAATTTCGAATTATACTCTATCATTGCCAAGAAGTCAAAGTAAGAACTTGAAGCAGTTATTCATATGGTATCAATTGTCAAGAGCAGAGCAGAGTAAGAGAGCAAGAGAGTAAGAATGACAGTAAGAAAGTCAGAGAGCAAGATGGACAGTGATAGAGGAAGAGAAAGAGAGAGAGTAGTTCTCAGTCCTTTTTCTATATCAAATCAAAGACACAGTGCTGACAACACTAAGGGTGGGTCTTCCCACTTCAATTAACTCAATTAAGAAAATCTCTTATAGTCATGTCCACAGGCCAGCATAATCCAAACATTCTTCATGAGACTATCTTCCTATATGATTCTAGATTGTATCAAGTTGAAAATTAAAATTAATTACTATGGATTCCAACCTGTTAAGGCTTAGAGTTGGATGGTCAGAGGTTGAGAAAGACTAGCTGAAAGGATGACATGATGGAACTAGTGTGTGTGTGTGTGTGTGTGTGTGTGTGTGTGTGATGCACATGTGCATACATGCTTCTCCTTCTTCTGAATTTTGATGTGACTTTTATTGATAGATCATTAGCAGTCTTGGGTAGTTTAGTAGGAGATCTCTTGGGTATAGCTCCTCTGAGTTCTTCTACTTTTCTTTATTTTTTTGTCCAGAAAGAGAAACCTGTGGATCACTCAAAGGCAAATGTGACATATGACAGGAGTCTGATCCTTTCAATATCTGATAGGAGGTGCAGCCCAATAAAAACTAATGGAAATGTGACAAGAATGAGGAATAACTGTTATTGCATTAAATTTGAAACATTGATTGCCATTTCTTATGGCTGTTCATTTCTTGAACCCTAATTAATACCAAGAGACAGAAAGAAAATAGAGAAAGGAATAATTGCTTGGCATTAACTTATATTTTCAAGGAGCTGCCCCCAAGGGAATATTTTTCACTTTTTGCCAGCATGCATCTTGACTATGGTGATACCCTCTCCTCTAACTTCTTGCTTACATTTTATTCTACTCTTTTTGGCATTGACTATTATACCCAGGTTTCCCTTTATGATACTTCCCTAAATGTCCACTGCTAATATCCACTTAGCCCTACATCATATATGACCTCAACTGATCCATTGAGAATAGTCAGACACCCTTTCCTCCCATAAATTCAGAGAACCCTGGCCACCTATCTCAGTCTCATGATCTCTGTCTTCTGCATCAGTACAACAGTTCTCAGATTGGCAGTAACAAGAATCTGCAATGCTTAATTTTTTTCTTTTACATATTATCTGATTATATTTTCATATCTTCCCCAGGACGCAGAAAATACTCTGAAATTAATAATTAGACTTCTTTCTTACATTAATTCTGAATACATTTCATTGATCTTTCTCTCATGAGGTTTATTGAAAGGACATAGGCACCTTTTTGGGTATAATTGAAAAGAGTTCTTCAAAGAGTTTTCTTTACTCTCCCCTGCACCCTAGAAAATCTCTTAGACACTTGAACTCCTGTATGTATCTCATTTAATATGCTTGGGAATACCCATTTTGATCTGATATCTTTCTTGGGCATACTATATTTATTGAACTATATTACCATGAAGAAAACTTTAATTCAGAAGTTTTCAATTCAAACTTCTCAGCATAGAATTTTAGAACTTATGGTGGTTTCTGGCCAGAGATGTCCTGAAATTGTGGAGTTATCATATAAAAACAATCATATCCTATAGTTCTTATTTCATCCCCTCTTCCTCTCCATACCTCCATCTGCTCTTCCTTTCTCCCTCCCTCCTTTCTGTATGTATGTCTTTCTGTCTGTCTCTAGTTCACACTCTCAGTTTGATTTCTTTCTACATCATGAAATTAGAGACTTCACTTTTTTCAAGAGACTTTTGATGTTCATCAGAATTTTCCAGTCTGTAGACTACGATCATTCTTCAGAAAATTTATCTTCTTTTATTTCTTCAGGTATTGGGTCTTACTATTTAAAAGTTGTCATATATTTCTAGAAATTCTAACATATAGTCACTGAAATAGTTTTCATACATGTTTATGCTTTTCATCTGGGTTTTGTTTAGTTATATTATTCCTTTGAAATTTTAGCTAATAATTCTTCAAGTTGACTTACAAATCTCTGCCATCAACATCTATTCTATTCATTGTGTGTCTTTCTGGTTAGATTTGGCAACATAGTTTCATATCAAACATTCTGGCAGTTCAATTCCTTCCTTCAATGCATAATAACCTCCTCCATATAATCACCCGTTATATTGTACTGAGGCTGTAAATCACAATCTTGTTGCAGTTTTTGATGTCTTGTTTGTTTGAATTTGATGTTGTCATTGTTACTCACTTTTCAATTGGTGATTCCCTTCAAGAGGCTAATGATAAGATTTTTATGGTCAGTTCATCACCAACTTCTAATTACTGTCCTTTAAGAGTTAGTTTTTTGTTGTTGTTTTTGTTTGTTTGTTTGTTTGTTTGTTTAGTGAGCCCATGTACTTTAAGTCAGTGAAAATAAAGCATTCAGTTGAAAGAGCTATGAAAGTCAGAGTCATTTTTCACATGAACAAAAAGGGTTGTTTTTTAACAAAACATAATTATGAATAAAGTGAATATTTGAAAGCACTTTGCCAGCCCCAACTAAGTTGTAATTATAATAGTTTAGTTGAAAAAAATGGCATACTATTGTGAGTGCAGTGCCTCTGGACTTGGCCTCTCTAATATGTTATTGTAGGGGAACCTACTATTTGATTAGCTTCTAGATATAGTATTAAAAATAAATAATTTTATATACATGTGTGCATATATACATATATGTCTATGTTATATTTACAAAACAAAAGGAAAATACAGTCTCATATATTCTCAGTGGTAACAGTTTAATGAAGAGATGACAAAGAGTCACTATCTCCCTTTTTTGACAACTTGTATTCTTCTACTTCTTACTTTTGCATCTGTGGCTGGGGTGTAATCTCTAATGAGCAACATTTGCCAACTCATGAGCAGTACAAGCCAGGTACTGAGGACAAAACAGAAACAGAAGAAAGAGCTATACCCACAAGATTCCAATCACAATCATTTACAGGCCTTGAGAGGAAACTTCTCAAATTCATATGAAAAAAAAAATCCCTAAGATAGCTACAACCACCCTTCCAGAGATATCACCATCTCTGATTTCAAGATGTACTAAAGAGCTATAGTAATAAAAACAATATGGTATTCACAACAAACAGACATGTTGATCAAGGGAATTGAATTGAAGGCCCCAACATAAATCCAAATACATATGGACACCTGATTTTTAATAAAAGAGCCAGAAAGACACATTGGATCAAAGACAGGATCTTCAACAAATGATTCTGGTAAAACTGGGTGGGAGCCTGAAGAAGAATGAGAATAGATTCATGTTGATCATGCTGCACAAAACTCAAGTCCAAGTGGATCAAACACCTCAACATTAAATAAAGTATACTGAACCCATTAGAAGAGAAAGAGAGGGAAACACTTGAATGCATTGGCATAGGAGATGACTTCCTTACATAATACTGATAGCACAGGTAACCAGATCAACAGTAAATAAATGAGAACTCATTAAAACTCATAAACTTCTGCAACACTGTCAATAAGACAAAGGTACAGCCTCCAGAATGGGAAAAGATTTTCATTATCTCTGTCTCATAGGGGTCTAATAAGCAAAATATATAAAGAACTCAAGAAACCAGATATTAAAGAATAAATAATACAATTTTAAAATGTGGTACATGTCTAAATAGAAAAGTTGTAATAAAGAAATTTCAAAACTTACAAATAAACACTTAAAGAAAGAAGTGCTCAATACCCTTAGCCATCAGAGAAATGCAAATCAAAACTCTTTTGAGATTCCAGTTTTTTTTACCTGTCAGCATGGCTAAGATCAATAACACAAGTGACAGCTCATGCTGGTGAGGATGTGGAACAAGGGGGAACCCTTCTTCATTGCTGGTGGAAGTGCAAATTCATACAGTCACGTGGAAATCAACATGGCATTTCCTCCGAAAATAGGGAATCTATGTACCTCAAGATGAAGTCCTATACATATACCCAAATGATACTACATCATATCACAAGGAGACTTCCTCAACCCTGTTCATTGTGGCTTTATTAATAATAGACAGGAACTGCAAACAACCTAGACTTTCCACAACAGAAGAGTGAATAAAGGTACATTTACACAAAGGAATATTACTTAAAGGTTTAATAAAACCTGCACACTACCTATGTTCCCTCCATGACAGTGTACTAAAACATCTGAAACTGTAAGTATGTCTCTGTTAAATGTTTTTCTTCATAAGAGTTGTTGTGATCATGGTTTCTCTTCACAGCAATGGAAACCCTAACTAAGACACAGTGAAAACATAGTGCAGTGGGCATTACCTGGAGTCTATGACAGTGATCTTTAGGAGAACTCTTAGTAATGGAAGCTACAAAATTTTAACTGGCTATGTCTTGTAGCTAGGCAATGCTTCCAGTGTTGGGAATGACTTGTACTCAGTTGAGTTATTTGCTAATAGAGTCCCAGGAAAATCCCAAAACAACCCAGGTCAGTGCTAAGACAAAGAGTTTCTGTCCATAAACTGATATCAGGGCCCCATTACCAAGAAGAGTCTCCACACAACTCATGTTGAACATGAAGAATTCAAACTGGTGCCTACATGGAGCCTTCATCTTGTTGTTCTAGTCTCTTTGGTTTGAGAAGTTAGTATGTAGGCTACTGAAATAGAATCAAACATCAGGCCATCAACAAAAACTTTATGTACAGAATGTTCTCCCTGCAAAATATTTAAAGGCAGTAGTGGCACAAAATATGTGGAAGTAGCCAATCAATGACTGATTTGATTTAAGGACCACTTCACAAGAAGTAATGCATACCTGATACTGCTTAGGTAAACAAGAACCAGAGAGAAGATAGTCCAGAGACTTAGGATAAAACTAAACATTACTGGGGCTGAAAAGATGGCTCAGCAGTTAAGAGCACTGACTGTTCTTTCAGAGGTTATGAGTTTAATTTGCAGCAACCACATGGTGACTCAAAACTATCTGTAGTGAGATCTGATGCCCTTTTCTGGTGTCTGGAGTTGGTGTATTCACACATGTAAAATAAATAATTATTATTTTAAAAATAGCTAAACACTACTGGTCTAAAAAAATAATAAAATCAATAAAATGGTTCCTACTGATATTCTGCTATTCTCATAGATCAGTGCCTCATTTATTAACCACCATAGAGGCTTCCTATGGAGACATATCCACAACAGATGCATAGACCCACAACCAGACACTATGTGGAGAGACTAAACCATCAGATCCTTCTCTTCAGAGTTCAGGAAATACTGAGGAAAAAACAGTGGAAAGATTGTAAAAGCCAGAGCAGGTGGAGGACACCAGGAGAACATGTTCCTCTGAATCAACCGAGCAAGGCTCCTATGTGCTTCCAGAGACTACATCATCAAGCACAGAGCCTACATGGGTCTATACCAGTTCCTCTACATATAAAATAATAGCTATTAGCTTAGCAATTTAAGGGACTCCTGACTATGAGAAAGAGTGGGTCTATGCCTCTTTTGCCTGCTCTTGGGACTCTTTCCCCTTGTTGTGTTTCTGTGTCCAACTTCAATGTTAAAATTTTGCTTCATCTTATTATATTTTACTTTGCTGTGTTTGGTTGTTGTTATCTTTTAGAAACCTGATCTTTTCTAATGAGAGACAGAAAGGGAGTATGTCTGGAGGAGAGGGAAAATAGGGAGGAACTAGGAGTAGTAGAAGGAGGAGAAACTATAATCAGGATATATTGTATGAGAAAATCAATTTTCAATAAAAGGGAACCAATTTATAATAATTTAATTCTTCTGTGTCAATTAGTCTGAGTGGTTTTCTGCTTTGGAGTCAATTTTGATGGTGAATGCACATTTATATTTATTAGTTAATATAAACTAATCTGGAATGCTATCTCATAATTTAATAACTCTCCTCTGAATTTGAATGATTATTTCTAGTGTTTTATATTTATTTTTCTCTTTTCATTGCTTTTAGCTCTTTGGATGTGAGTTTTAATAAAATTGGCACTTGAGTTTATTTTTAAAATGATCTCAGTTGTTCCTACCAAACATACTCACATGCATACACACACAGCACCTTCACATGTACACACAAATGCACACATAGGACATACATACATACACTTTTACACACACACACACAGATACACACACTAAATACACTCACATTTGGCTGGGGTATTTTACTTGGAAGAAGCTGATCATGTGTAATCAATCAGTTTGAACACTCACACATGAAACAGAGTAAATCCAATGCTTATAGTCCACTATGCTGAAGCGGACTGTATTATGGTCTAAACTTAGAGTTTTAGTGTGTGAGTGAGTGTGTGTGTGTGTACATGTACTTGGAGGGGGACATGTAGACAGTCCATGTATTCATGTGTATGCAACTGCAACCCTGAGGTCAGATGTTTTCCTTGATGACTTCTGCCTTAATTTTTGAAATAGGGATTTTTAATGAGCTTGGAACTTACTGACTTGCTAGGCTGGCTAGAGATCCTCCAGAGATCCTCCCATCTCTACTTCCCAGCTGGAGGTTTACAAGCACATGCTAGTCTTAACTTTTCACACAACTGCTGAGTATTCAAACATAGGTCCTCATATTTATTCAAAAGTCTCTGAACCATCTCCCCAGCTCAAAAGTCTTAGTCTTCATAAAAATATTATATATGAAGAAGGGACATGATATATTATTATGATGTTTATGTACTTAGTATACCATTAATTTACATGGAAGGATAATAAAAGATTGTATTGTACAAAATGTCAGTGATTTTTATGAAAGGTGAATGGAAATCTGTGATTTTAACCACTAGCTAATGTCAAAACAGTTAAAATTTCAACATGAAGGTCTGGGAAGATGGCACAATGGTTAAGAGCACACATTACTCCTCCAGAGTATCTGAGTTCAGTTCTCAGCACTCATGTAAGCCCAATTACAGGCTTTATACCTTTAGATTCAGGATATCCAATACCTTCTTTTAACCTTTGCATACAACACTTGTTCCCATGGAATCACACATGCACCTATACAATTAGAAGTGAAAAATCTAAATCTTAGAAAGGAGTTCAAGATAAAAGAGGAAATGGATTATTTGCAGAGATTCCCCTACCTCTGGATTGCATGTAGGTCCAAGGATGGTTTCCTATTTTTACTGAATTCAACTACATCATTCAGAACATTTTAGCTCTTTGGGGAATTAGCTAAGAGCTGACTGGTTCCTAACATGAGAAAAAATATACATATGTCAAGGGGTTGAAGAAAGAGTCCTGAGTAATCATGCATAGTATATAAATTATTTTATGCTATGAGAATGGCAGGCAGTGAGTGTAGGAAAAAAAGACCTCAGAAGTCAGGGAAGAGCAGAGCAGTGACTTTTAGCCAGAGAAATTGTCCTCTCCAAGGGATATTTGCCATTGTCTAGAGATGGTCTTTGATTGCCACCCTTTAAACAGTTGTGAACATTGGATCTGCATTCTAGTTTCTAGGGACCACTAATGATGTCAATTTCATTGACCAAAGAGGATAGATATTTAAAATAGAAAATTACCCAGGAAAATGCCAGGGGTACGAAAGAAGAAATACACTGAACCAGAGGATGCCGGTGAGCAAATAGTACGTAGATTTCATATATTTATATCAAAAGGTTATAGTTCTCATTTATGCTGTGTTCTATGGCGGGTGAAACAATTTCCTCTTGTCTCCGGCTCCACATCCCTTCATGCTCAATTCACTTTGAATTTGATAGGGCAATGAAAAGGAAATATACTCAATTAGACCCGTTTTATAAAGTTCTTGGTGGGAATACTATACGTTTTTTTTCCTTTCTAAAATTCACTGACAAACCAACCTCCATCATTGGTTGTTACTACAAAACAAATGACTCCAAAATTTAGTTGTTAAAGTAGTAAAGATATGGCACGATATTGTTTCTGTTAGAAAGAATATGAATTAGGATGGCTTCTTTTCCTTTGCGATTTCACAAGAGCTGATGTCTAAGAGCCAGGCAGAACCACAATCCCTTTTAGCATTTAAGTTTTCCCAGTGATTGTTGTGAGGATCAAGTGTCCTTTGTGCAGGTGGGTTGAGGGCTTAATTTTCTTGCTGACTGCGGGTACAGGAAGTCCTTGGTGCTTTGCCAGCTGTCCCTATCCATTAGACACACAAGCCTGTAGTCAGAGACAAACACAGAATGTCCTTTTAGGCAAGCTGCTACATTAAACCCATTGATATACATGAGATAGGTATTATATAAGAGAGTGAACAATGTGAACAGAAATTATAGGGGTAATATCAGGAGTTGCTACTGGCACCTTGACATTCCCAACTACTACACAGTGGGATACATCACTCTTTCACAAAACATGGCAGCTTCACAGGGCATACCTAAAATATTTAGTGAAGGTTAATGCAGTCCATTTTTTGAAAAGGATTCTTTCTTTCCTAGTGTATCAGCTCAGAACTGAGATATCCTTGAGATCAGTGGTGACACGTGGCCCCCCTAAGCATAATATAATCATAGAAAAGAATATTCTAGGATCCTGGAGGTGGGAGAAGGTTGTGGTTATAACATGTAACTTTCACCATCATTAGCATTACTCATTTTTGGAAACTTCTAAGACTCCTGTTAGGTCGAAATCCTTATTCTTTCCTAGCAAAGACAGACATTTCTTATTTAATTTACCTGTACTGTGTCAACAACAACTTGAGAACTGGAGATATTCTAATTCCTATATAACCATTCACCATTTTAGCGTGTAAGATACAAAAATTGCTAGAATCATGCAGACACACCATAGATCATCCCCTCTTCATTTTTGTCTCTATATGAATGATGATGTAGATGGTTATTTACAGACATAGAGAAGAAGGCAATTGTTATCACTCTCCTCACTCATTTGTATATTTACATGTTCCACCTATGAGCAAGGAAAGCTTTTATAGGAAAGAAAAACAACATTTTTTGTTTTCATTTAAACAATATAATGCAGTTTCCAGATCACTTGCACCTAACAGAGAAGCTGTTTTGAGCTGAAGCGATAGTAAAACCTATGTATATATATGTAAAAGTACCACTTACATTTAAAAGAAATGTGTTCCTCCAGACAATTGAGGTACTATACTTTATACATTGTGCAAACTTAAGGAGATTGGGTGGGAAAATGAAAGAAATGTACAAATGTGCATTGCTCTCGGGTTTACAAACTACCTCATGAGTTGTTTTCCTTGCAGAATGACCACATTAAAATTAAATCTGGTCGGTTTAGCCAAGTGTGGGAATGAGGCAGATAATTCCACTGTGTTGCTGACAATAGTAGAGCCAGAGATCTGACAATCAAGCTATTCCTCATTTTTCTTGACAGCTTGGACTTTTATGCCTGGGTAGGCTGGATGGTGTTGTTGAAGAAGAAATTCTTCCAGTCATTCAAGTGGCTCTCACTGCCAGTGGCAACCCCTGACCTATCAGTTCCCTACAACTCTTTCAGGCTCAGAAGTGTGCTTTTCATGGGACGCCTTATCCACTTTCCTCCCTTCCAACATAGCTGACCAATGACTGATTTCATCTTGGATATTTCATACACTGTCACTACACCAAAAAACTAAGAACTCACAGATCATGATGAAATTGTTTCCTGACTCTGTTATAGTAGAAAGTAGGAACATCAATGAACATTGAAATGTTAGTGGATGATGACTTAAGTACTATAGCTGAGAGCTGGTGAGATGACTCAGTACACCAAAGGATTTGCTTCCAAGCTTGATAACATGACGTCAATCCCTTGCATCAACACGACAGAAGAGGAAAATCAACTCTTGCAAATAATCTTCTGAGGTATACATGCGCTCTATGGCATGTGTATGGTGTGTGCGGTATGCGTTCATGCACAAACACACACACACAATAAATAAATAAATTACATAAACACATAATTTAATATTTGAAATTTGACTATTTGCTTTGGTTACTGAAAATTTACCATGACTAGCACTTCAGCAATTTTTGAAAAGGCTTTTTTTGAAAAAAAGCATTCTAAGGTGCTTTTGTAGCACCTCCAGTGATACATGTGTGACGTCACATACAGAAGCAGAAGGAATATGTTTAATGCAATGAGATTCTGTCTAATTTGACAAATGAGAGTTAAAAATATATGGGGAAATATACATTAATCAATTACTGATCTTTCTAAAGTTTTAGCCAATATTCCAAAATAGTTTAACAGATGTACTAACATATACTCTTCTGTTTGTGCTTTAGCCTGTTTCAATTTTTATGATTTTTATATCAAATTTGCCACATAACCCAGCTAGACCACTCCTGGGTATATATTCACAGGACTTCCTTTCCCAACTTACAGGGAAGTTGCATATAAAAAGTCACCCACAACATTTGAGTGACTAAATAAAGTGAGACTTTCTTTTTTGCTTTATCTTCAGTCTTTATAGCAAACACCCTATTCCTCCTCATCTTCCTTGTCTGCCTCCCTTTTCTCCTCCTCCCCCCTTCCCCCCTTCTCCATCTCCTCCTGTATTTTTCTTTCCTGACTTTCATGGTCCATCCACATCACCCTCTAGCCCTTCAGCTGCTTCTTGTCTGTTACCTTCTGTGCCTCCCTTTTTACTTTCTTAAGTGTAAATATATTTCCACATTCTTCAACCTTTCTCATTTTCTTTTGTCAGTCTGATTTCTGTCCTATTATTCAATCTTATGGTTTCTTCTACAGACATAACATAAACTGCTATATTTCTGCTCTCTTTTTTAGACACCAAATACATCCTGAAATTGCAGTTTAACCCTAAGGAACAGGAGCTGTACATGATAGCATAAAATGACAGTATAGTCAAACACTTGGAGAATATAAATTACCTGTATTCAAACTCTTATTTTTCTCTATGATTATATGGAGGAGATAAACATTTAGACAACAATGGTAAATAAGAAACAAGGGTTCACCTTGCTATTACAGTGCTGTCTTTACCCACAGGGGATACAGGGCTTTCTGCTACGCAGGGCTTAAGGATGTGTATAATACTAATCTTCATGTGTCGGTTTTCAATGTAAAATGTTCCCCATGGTGTCACACGTTTGAACATTTGCCCCCTGGTGCAACACTTGCAACACTAGCATGCTGTTCAGGAAGTTTGTGCAACGTATACAAAGTAGGTCAATGAGGGTAAGCCCTGAGGCTTAATACACACTACCCATTCCTACACACTCTCTGCTTCCTGAGCACAGATGTAACGTGATCACTTCTCTTCTTCCTCTTCTTGTGCTATGTCTTCATTGATATGATGAAATACACACACACACACACACAGATACACAGATAAACACACACAAACACACACAAACACACAGCCTGTGAGCCCAAATAAACCTTTTATTCTCTAAGTTATTTTTCTGATGATAGCAAAGAGAAAAATCTAAGAATGTACAAACTTTAATTTCAATTTTCCTTTTCAATAAAGAAGAAATAATAAAATAAACACCCATATCTCTTGCAAAATAGGAGTCCCTGATGTAAATTTTCCTTTCTATTGCACATGAAGAAATGCCCACCAATAGGAAACAGGAAACTGAGGCATTCTGAAGTTCATGTATTCCTCGTGAATTAAGACCTAATTTATAAGCAACTCAGGCAAAAATCAGTCTGAAACCTGCCTCTGTCATACTTTCTTTACTTGAAAGTAGAGGTATGCAGATGTATACATGGACTTGGGGTCACGACCTTCTCCTGTTTCCTGTGCTGACTCTCTCTGCAGGGGAGGCCTTTGCTTGTCCACCTAATCATCAATGTAATTTTTCACTTATGCGTTGATCCCATGCACTATCCTCTGCTATTTGCTAACTTAATAGTCCAGGAATGGAGCCCAGTTCATTCATCTGGCAGCCTAGTTCTTGCCAAATTTCATCAATATGATATCTGTGGCATTCTGTAGAAATACATTGGATAATTCCAGAGACCATAACAGGTGTCAGATCCCCTGGAGTTAGAGTTAAGACCATTGTGAGCCATCTGATGTGGGTGCCAGGAACTGAACTCTGGTGCTGTCTAAGGGCAACTAATGCTCTTAATGCATGAGCTACCTCTCTAGTCTGTTACGTACATAGTCTCTTATACCTACCATACAATTACAATTAGAGCTCACAGGACAATGCTAATGTTTGTTGCTTTCTTTGGTCATGTGGCTTTAAACACCTGCTTGTTTTTGTCAGAGATAATTTCTTCTTGGAATAGAGTGAAGCTCTAGTGACACCTTAGCAGCCATGCATTACTGACTGCCTCTCATCTGAAGCTGAGCCTGTGTAGATAAATTCAAAGAGAGGCAAAAGGACTATGAGAACTCCCAAAATAGGGCTTTGCTTTCAACTGCATCACCTCATGATGAAATTAACATTCTGTGATTTAAATTGACAGCAGTTATATTTAGAAAATGACCATTCATCTGACCACAGTTCTGCCTTCTTCCCTGGAGGTCTGAAGCTACCCAGGACAACCAGGTAAGATACTTACACCTCATTCCCTCATCTGCTGGGCTCCAAGTAAGCCAGTAGCTTTGAGATCTGTGCCCCTCTGTCTCCATCTTTCAGTCCACATTTCTATCTGTAATATGGATCTATAATCTACTGCCAGGGCCACAGCCTTGCCTGACTCCCTGAAGGCTTGCTGCCACCCAGAAGAAACAGCTCTGCCTGGAGTCCCAGGGCCTGCCGCAACTAGGGACTCCCAGGCCAGCAAAAAAACAAAAAACAAAACAAACAAACAAACAAACAAAAAAAAAACAACAGAGACAACCATATGGTTAAAGGCCAGTGCAAGGAAAATACAAGGAAAAAAAACAATAAAAAGCAAGGCAATATGAACCCAGCATTTATACAGCAAGCTCGGGATATTCTTACATACTGGAAGAGCAAAACAATACCTAAAATTTCATCTTATGAAGATAATAGAGGCTTTTAAAAATAAATAAATCCATTAAAGAAATGAAGGAAAATAAAATTGAACAGGTGAAGGAAATGAATAAAACTGTACAAGACCTGAAAATGTAAATAGAAGCAATAAAGAAAGCAAAAATGGAGGCAACCCTGGAGATGGAATCCTAGGAAAGAGAAAAGGAGTTTCACAAACAAAATAGAAGAGATGCAATGTAGAGTCTTAGGGGTGGAAAATGCTATAGAAGTAATTGATGCATCGGTCAAAAAAAATGCCAAAACTAAAATGTTTCTAACACAAAATATCTAGGAAATTTGGGATACTATTAAAACAAACCTAAGAATGATAGGAATCAAAGAATGAGAAGATTTCTATATCAAAGGCTGAGAATGTATCTGCAAAAAATAAAAAACTTAAAAATGAAATTTATTCCTAGCCTAAAGAAAGACATGGTTATAAATGTAACAGAAGCTTACAGAAGACCAAATAGATTGGACCAGAAATGAAAATTCTCTAACCACATAATAATTAAAACACTACATGTAAAAGAAAAAGAAACATATAAAAGCAATAGAAAAAGGGCAATAAACATATAAAAGCAGAACTATCAGAATTATACCTAAATTCTCAACAGATACTCTAAAAGCTAAACAGGTCTGGACAGATGTCTTGCAGACTGTAATTGACCAGAGATGTAGATTGATATTACTATACCCAGCAATACTTTCAATCACCATAGATGGAATGAAACCAAATGTAAACATTATCTTTCCAATAATTCAGCCCTACAGAGGATACTAGAAGGAAAACTGCAACACAAAATGAGTAATTACTTCCAAGAAAATACAATAAATTAATAATTTCACAGCAAAAACAAAAGAAGAGACTCTCTCACACACACACTAAATACTACCAACATCAAAACAACAAGAAAAACAATCATTAATATCTCCCAACATCAATGGAATGAATTCACAAACAAAAAGACACAGACTAACAGAATGGATACATAAGCAGCACCTAGCATTATGCTGCATACAAGAAGCACACCTCACTAACAAAGATTGACACCATCTCAAAGTAAAGGACAGGAAAAAGGTTTTCCAAGCAAATGGACCTAAGGAGCAAGCTGGAGTAGCCATTCTAATATCTAAAAACAACAAAAAAACAATAGACTTTCAACAAAAAGTAGTCAAAAGAGATGGCTAAGGACACTTCATCCTCATCAAAGGAAAAATTCACCAAGATGCCATTTCAATTCTGAACAGCTATACCTCAATGAAAATTAAGTGTAGAAGTCTGAAGTGCGTTTTCCCATGACCTAGCATAGAGTATCCATGCTCTGGCCCTTCTGCCTCAGTGTAACATGTGCGTGGTGGTGGTAGAAACAGAATAATTTTTTTTTCTAAAACTACAGACATCAAATCACAGAAGCGTTTTAAAACCTACAAGAATTATATATTGAATTGAAGAAATAAGAATAATCAAATCCTTAAGCTTATTTCTAATCTTTGTTATCTGCCCAACTCTAAACATGTATGAACCTGACTTTCATGGTTTTTATTTTATAATTTTGATTTTGAAAATCATTCGTTTATATATAGTTCATCTTATGCATTGTTTCCAAGTTCATGATTAAGTGACTAGGGACAAGGCTGCATTTGGAAGACCAAATAGCTGAAAAGTCTAATGTTTTCCACTCTTCATCTCCTAAGTGCTTAAAAATGTTAGTAATAGAGAACTGAGGTAATATGAAGAGTATGCATGCATACACTACTGTCAAAAAATCATCTTCAAATGCTAAGAATGTAGATTTAAATACCCGGCATCAACATAAATCTAGAGCAATAATGAAAGGTTTTCTTCAGCTATGTTAGGAAACATAAAGGGATTACTGTGAATTGGATCTCTTATACAGTGCTTAGAAGTGTTTGAAGGGCTTGGTTCTGGACAGCGACTGAAGGGAGCTTTCTAGAACACACACCTGGACCTCAAGGAGAGGTAATCAATTTCTGTTTCCAGTAGAAAGATGCAGAATATGACTTTGCTACTTGAACTGTTGTTGAAGACCATAAACTACAGGCAAAGCTAGGAAGCTGTTTCCACCTATACCTAATTGCCTCAATAAAGCTTTTACATGGATACTAGAAGAACAAGAGAGCAGTTCTTCCGAGCATACTTCTACATAGCAATAGACAAACTAATAGAAGATAGCCCTCTTCTTATTTTACACACAAAAGGTCTTATTCACATATGTTTGTATCATAAACCAAAATCTGTAGCAGATCCCATTGCAAGGATGTCTCAGATTTTTGATTTCATCTATGTACTCACTTTAAGATTAAAAAAAAATGAACTTGGTGATTCCACACATTCTATATTTGTTACCTTAATCGATGTGCATCTTTTTATTAAAACAGTTACTGTCTTGAAATAAAACAATAATCAATATTTTATACTTAAATATTTCTGTAAATAGTTTCTGTTTAGTATATCTATAATTATTATTACCATTATTATTTTAAGAATCATTTTTTAAATATGTGTGTGTGTTTGTATGGTATGTTCAGGTGCCCAAAGAAATCAGAATGTCATATATCCTGAGATTGGAGTTTCAAATTGTGATATAGCCAGTGTGATAGCCAAACTCAGGTCCTTTGAAAGATTAGTAGACACTCTTAACCACTGAACCTTCTCACTTGCCCCTAGTATTACTATTTTCAATATTTAAATACATAGAACGTTTGTACATTTAAATGTGACCCTTTAGCCATGCTTAACTCTAATTTAAATTTTATAATTAAGTACTCACCGGCTGGGCGGTGGTGGCACACGCCTTTAATCCCAGCACTTGGGAGGCAGAGGCAGGCGGATTTCTAAGTTTGAGGCCAGCCTGGTCTACAGAGTGAGTTCCAGGACAGAGAAACCCTGTCTCGAGAAACCAAAAAAAAAAAAAAAAAAAAAAAAAGTACTCACCTTAGAGATTTAATTTCGTTTGAATGTTGCTCAATTTACTCAAAGTATTAGGTTAGTTGAAAGAACTTTACATTCGTTGCATTTATACATTTATTTATAAGATTCATTACTGTTTAGGCTTTATACTAAACAAACAGTGAAGAAATTATAATATATGAAGAACTTTGAAATTATAAAATATTTAAACTTATCTATGTAGTAGGAAACATTGCTTAGAGTGTATATAAAGTGATTCCAATATCTAGAAAACTGACAAGAATGTATCTGTGTTTAAAAGATTAAGAACTCGACATGTAAATTCAACTTCTGGTGCCGTGGTGGTGTACACCTATAACCCCAGTATCTTTCAGACAGCCAAAAAGAATTGCAATGGACATCAGATAAAAAAGCAGCCACTAAATTTACTTCTAGTTGTTAGCAATGAGACACATTAAGCAGAAGACTTTAAGGATCCTAAATACTGAAATGATAAACCATGTAGCCAACACTTTAGACAGAAATTTAACATATAAATATCACCTGTGTGTTTCTTTATATTAATGAAAATTTAAAATGAGGCTTAGTAATTCCATTTATAATGCCCAAAGAAATAAAATGTATAAATGAGTATAGAACAAAGACTACACTTTTTAATAGAAGTATAATATGTTGTTGAAACAAGTAAGGCTACATAAATTAATGTAGAGATACCATATTATATATCAAAAGACTTCCATAATTGAGTTTTTGGTTTAATAAAGTTTCTTTTAAAAACATTGTATCAGTTTCTTTTTCAGAAATTGATGAACCAATTCTAAAATCTGTATGAAATATCCTTCCTAGTCACATACTCATCCAACATTTAAATTGATTGCAAAAGTACTGGGATCCTGACCATTCTGTACTGTCATCAAGACAGACAAATCCATAGACTGTAAATGAGACTTCAGAAAGAAAAATATTTAACAATTAAATCTCTACAATACTGTCAGATTGTATCAGGAAAACTGACAAGATTGTATCTGTGAAGGACCCTGTAAAGATATTGTATTCAACAAAAAACCCTACTGGACATACATATACAAAAGAAAGACTTTGAATGTTCTGTTTCTCTGTACAAAAGTTAATCAGGGTCTGGGAAAGTGATTGAGTTGGTAAAGCTCCTCCCTTGCAAACATGAGGAGCTGAGTTTACATACTAGATGCTATGTATGCATGGAAAGTTGCTCACAATCTCAGAGCTTGGGAAATAGAGACAGGGAAATCCCAGAAACAAGCTGGCTAGCCAGACTAGAAAAACAGTGAATATTCATTTCAGCAAGTGATCCTATATTAATGTATAAAGTGGACAGAAATTCTAGAAGACACTGGATATTAGTCTAATACATTCACAAACAGCTGTTCATATGTGCATATCCAGCATATTCGTGTGCAAATTCATACATGCACACCACTCACATACTTGTGCAAAAAACTTAGTAACATTTAATGTGTGTGTGTGTGTGTGTGTGTGTGTGTGTGTGTAATAGTTACAACTTTGAAATTCTATGGTAAAATCTAAATGTAAGCCTTGGATTGCAGTGGCCTCTTAACTATCACACCAAAAATGCAAATGATAAGGAAAAAAATAAATGAAGTTTTATCAAAATTAGACCTTTACTATAAAGAACACCTTGCAGCAAGGAAATGAAAGTATATGAAAGTCCTTCATATGACACAGGATTTTTATCTAGAATATAAACATGTTTACAACTCAACAATACAAATGTGAATAATGAAATATTGAAGAGACTTAGGAATGAAAATGAACCTTTCTTCACAAAAGTTAAACAAAGGGGTAAGGAGATGGATATTTGCTTATAGTCATCATCCTTTAGACATATATAACTCAATAGCCAAATGATATATTAGTGATCACCAATGGGTCTGTCAGAATTGGGACAAAAAGTAATGTGCTTGTAAAGACATGAGGAAACTGGCATCTTCATGGACTATTTGTGGAAGGTCACTTTGGAAAATAAATCATTGGTTCTTTAAAATAAAAGCAATGGTGTTACCTGTAAGGTCAAATTGCCTTTTCAATGTGTCTTCCAAAGAGGAACTTAAGCATAGCCCCAACTTCCTGTTGATACATGTTTTATCAACATTATTAAACATTTCTCAAATTGGAAACAACTGCAGTGTTGATCAATTGACAAAGAGATAAACGAAATACACTATATTCATAAATGGAAATATTACTTAGTACTTAGTGTCACAACCTTTATTGTTAACTTGAAGGATTTGGAATAACCTGAAGACTGACAAAAGATGTATTTGAGAGGGTGTTCCCAGAGGAAGATACCTGTGTACATGGCTGGGTGCTGTTACATGGCCAGAGATTTCTAGACTAACATAAAGAGACCTGCCTTCACCTCTCTTTGCTTTCTGACTGTGGGTGCAGTGTGACCAATATCTTATTCCTGACATCATACCTTTTCTGCCATGAAGAATTCTATATCTTATTTTTTAAAAGTTAATTTTGTTGATTCAAGCATTCATTTATCGTGTACAGGTGTGTGGGCAGTTGTATGCCACAACAGATGTGTGACAATCAAGGCAACTTGTGGGGTTTGGTTCTTTCTTGGCATTTTATGGTTCCTGAGCATCAAGCTCAGGTCATCAGGCTTGGAAACAAGCACCTTTATCAACAAGCACCTTTATCCATTGAGCATCTATTCTTTTCAGTTTTTCAAAAGAAAATGTCATTAAAAAGAGTGTTTGAATAATGAAACATCGTTCTGTTTAAATAATGAGGTCAAATCATGATTTTTCTCCTTTGCTTAGCCATATTAATGGGATTAATATGGTTAAGTTCTCAATGCTATGATCTTAGAAAGAGGATGAAGGCTTATTTTCATATGTAGGTGATACACAGCATAACTTCGAGACTATATAGATGAAAAATAACTTTTAAATGTTGACTTATTTTTAAGAGATTGTAGAGATTCTATGCCACATATTCCAATAGAACGTGGTTTAGTGTTATGTGGGTTAAGGGTCATTATACTATTTGTGGTCTCAAGCCCCCTAGCTTCTAAAGCAATTAGCTTACGTAATGAACGTAAGTTTTCATGTATCATGTATTCAGTAAAATTTTGAAACTTGTTAGACTGATTTGTTTTTTCCCAGAGTTTAAAATATAATTAGATACTTTAAATTTTCTATTTTTAAATAATATTAGGTCTTTCATTAAACATAGAGTTCATGATTGGCTGGCTAGGTAGATTAGAGGATCAACCTGTTTCTGTCCCCATAGAACTAGGGTTACATCTATGTGCTACTATGCCTGGATTTTAGAATAGTGCTACATATTCAAATTGAAGTCCCATGGTTGAGTATCAGATACTTTTCCAATGGACAATTCTTCCTTACAGCACTGCAAATGCACTTTAAAACACATTTTACATTATTTTCACATTTTTTACAATGATGTCTTTTGCATTACATATTTTTACTGAAAGTAAACTTTTTATAAAATATATATTTTCTCCTTTCCTACTCCTTCCATTTCCTCTTCACACCCCCTTCCTGACCAGATTCACATCCTTTCTGTTTTTTTTTGTAAGAACCTAAATAATAGTAATAATAATAAAAATAATAAACAAAATACAGTGAGATAAAACCAGACTTCAGCCCAGGAATCAAGGAAGACTAGTTGCAGGTATTCACCTTCCCATCATTCTTCCAAGTCAAAGTGCCCAGTCTCATCTGCAACTCTGTAGCAGACCTTCTGCTGTGGGTTTTTCCACATTCTTCCCCCACTACCAAGGGAATAACGAAGCAGATGCTAGTGAAACCCCTGATTTCCTCCTTCTGGTAAAGCTCCTCCATCATCCCTGAATGGTCTCCATTCCTAAGTCTCAGGTTCCAATACCCAGAAACATATTTTATTACCTGGAACCCCTAGTGTCTATACCTATCAATATTCCAGAAGAATTTCCTACTATGAAACACACACCTACCCTACACTAGTAGCAACCAGAGAGGGCAACAGAAAGCAAGGAACAAAACACCCACCTATCAAAGACAAAAGCAGGTATCAGCATCTAAAATTACTATCTTCCCGAGACCTTGATTCCTAGAGACCAGCAAAAAAACATAATCAATAACAGCCAAAACAATATATTTCCATTACAGTCCAGCTACCCCACCACACCAGGCCCTGGGTACTCCAACATAATTTGAAGCACACATAAGAGACCTTAAAACAGCCTGTTCCACAAAGAAGAAATCAATAAATCCCTTTAAGAAATCTATGAAAACACACACACACAAACACACACAGACAGACAGACAGACAGACAGAGAGAGAGAGAGAGAGAGAGAGAGAGAGAGAGAGAGAGAGAGATGCACGTACACACATAATGGATGGAAGAAAATGAATAAAATAACTTGACCTAAAAGTAGGAATAGGATCAATAAAGAAAACCCAAACTGAGGGAAAATTGGAAATGAAAAATTTAGAAACATGAATGAGAACCACAGAGACAAGTTTCACCTACTGCATAGAATTAGTAGAAGAAAAACTCTCAAGTGTTGAAAATACAAGAGAAGAAATTGATTCATTGTTCAAAAATAATAAATATAAAAAATCTTGAAAACTGGGAGACTATAAAATACCAAATCTAAGAATGTAGGGATAGAGAAATGGAAAGAAGCCCTGGGAAAAGACACAGAGAATATTTTCAACAAAGTCATAGAGGAAAAGTTTCCTCACCTAAAGTAGGAGTTTCCTATCAAATACAAGAAGCATACAGAATACCACATGAACTAGAAAGTAAAAGGAAGTCCCCCTGGCACATAATAATCAAAACATTAGATGTGCAAAACATAAACAGAATATTAAAAAATTCAAGGGGGAAAGACCTAGTAGACATCTCAATAGAGACAGTAAAAGCCAAAAGGTCCTGAAAAGAAGTGCTAAACATTATATGAGACCACAAACACCAACCCAGAACACATGTCCAGAAAAACCTTCAATCACTATAGATGGAGAAAATAAGAAATTCAATGATAAAACCATATTTAAGCAATCAATATCCATTTAGAAATTTAGAACAAGCGCAAGTGCTAGAAGAATAACTTCAACCTTAATAAGTTAACTACCCCCAAGAAAACAAAGAATAAATGATACATACACATAAACACACCACAGTCACCACCATCAACACCACACCTCCTATCCCACCACCACTAACAATAAAACAACAAAAATGAACAATTATTGGTCATTGATATCTCAACAGAAAGTGTCTCAATTCCAAAATAAAAAGACACATAATAACAGAATGAATGTGGAAATAGTATCCATCCCTCTACTCAATCCAAGAAACACACCTTACTGTAAAGGGTAGACACACTCTCAGGGTTAAGGGTTAGAAAATATTATTCTACACAATCAGACCTGGAGAAGCAAGCGGGTATAGGCATTTTAATATCTGACAAAATAGACTTCAAATCCAAAAAACATATAGAATAGATAGAAAAAAATATTACGTATGCATCAAAGGAAAACTCCAACAAGAGAAAATTTTCAATTCTTTCCATCTGTGCTGTAAGCACAAGGGCACCTAAATTTGTAAAGAAAATACTTCAACATCATAAATTACATATTGATCCACACAAAATGATAGAGATTTCATTACTCCATTCTCGCCAACAGACAGGTCATCCAGACAAAAACAAATTCTGGTGATAATTGCAGTTATAAGCCAAGTGAATCTAACAGTTATTTATAGGATATTTGACCCAAACACAATATATATCCTCTTCTTGGGATTTCAAAGATTATAGATCAGTTTAAACTGCTTATCCCATCTTAATTTACCTTTGGTAGGTAGTATTTATCTAGAAAGTTATTCATTTCTTTTAGATTTTGCTACTTTGTGGGGCACAGATTTATAAAGTATGTCCTATGTTTTCCTGGATTTCCTCAGTGTCTGTTGTTCTGTTACATTTTTATTTCTAACTTTGTTAATTTGGGTGGTGGTTTGAATAGCTATGACTCCCATAGATTGATGTGTTTGAATGCTTGGTCATAGGGAGTGCCATTGTTATGAGGTATGGCCTTATTGGAGGATGTGAGGCCTTGTTGGAGGAAGTGTGTCATTGTGAAGGTAGAGTTTTGAGATCTTAAATGCTCAAGTTATGCCCAGTGTGAAACACGCCCAGCTTCCTTTTGACTGCCTTCGGATTAAGATATAGAACTCTCAGCCCCTCCACCACCATGTCTGCCTGCAAACTCCCATGTTTCCCTCCATAGTTATAATGGACTAAACCTCTGAAAATATAAACCAGTCCCTATTAAATGTTCACTTTTATAAAGTTGCCTTGGTCATGGTGTCTCTTCACAGCAATTTAACAATCTAATGAAGACAAGTAGAATACCCCTTCTTTGCCTTATTGTTAATTTCTATAAGGGTTTGCCAATCTTATTTTCTCAACAAACAAACACTTTGTTTCATTGATTCTTTTTGTTATAGTTGACGTTGTTGTTGATTGTTTCTCTTTGTTTTTCTTTTATTAATTTCAGCTCTGAGTTTGCTTATTTCTGGTCATCTACTTCATTTGGGTGTTTCTTCGTCGTCATCCTCCTCCTCCTCCTCCTCCTCCTCCTCCTCCTCCTCCTCCTCCTCCTCCTCCTCTCTCTCTTCTTTCTTCTTCTTCTTCTTCTTCTTCTTCTTCTTCTTCTTCTTCTTCTTTGTTCTAGAGATCTCAGATGTGCTATTAAATTACTAATATGAAATCTGTCCATTGTTTTTTTTAGATATTGGCATTTAGTTCTGTGTACTTGTCCCTTAGAGCAGCCTTCATTTTCTCCCATAAACTTTGCATACCTTGTGTCCATTTTTATTCAATTTTAGAAAGTCTTGATTTTTTCTTAATTCCTATTGAGCCATTTTTCATTAAGTAGAGAGTTTTTCAGTTTCTATCAGATTGTAAGATTTATATTATTTGTTTTGTTGATATCCTGCTTTAATTCATGGCTGTCAAGCACACTGAGTATTATTTCAATTTTTTTGTATGAATTGAAACGTACTTTGTGTTTGAGTATATGGTCTATTTAGTAGAAAGTTCCATAAGATGAGGAAAAAAAGGTATATTCTTTTGTTTGGGGGTGAAATGTTCTTTAAAGACATGTAGATCCATTCATTTTGCTTTTGCAGTTAGCTCCAGCAGGTCTCTGTTTAGTTTCATCTGGATGACCTTCTCATTGGTGAGGGTGGGATATCACACTATTAGTGTGATATGTGATTTACGCTGTAGTAATATTTCTTTTGTGGGTACACTTGAGTTCGGTGCACAGATGTTCAGAAATGCAATTTTCTCTTGTTAGATTTTTTTCCTTTGAGAAATGCTCTTTTCTATCTCTTCTGGTTAGTTTTTGTTTGAAGTCTATTTCTTCTGATATTAAAATGGCTCTGTTGGGAAACTGAGAATATTGGTGTTATCAATGAGCAGTACTTTTTTATTCCCGTTATTTTCTTTTAATGTGGGTTTTCCCTATTTCTTCTGATTTGCTGATCTTGTATTATTTAATCCTTATGTTTTATTAATATCATTAGGCTCTTAAGATTGAACTTTTCCTCTTAGTACCTCTGTCTGGATTTGTAAATGGACACTGCTTAAGTTTCTTCTTGGAATATCCTTTTTCCTCCATTTATTGCCAATGAAAGTTTTGTGTTCTATAGTAGTCTGGACTGGAATGTGTGATCTCTTAGAGTCTATAAAATAGCTTTCCAGGCTTGGCTTTTAGAGTCTCCATTGAAAAGTCAGGAGTAATTCTAATAGGTCTGCCATTATCCATTATTTGTTCATTTCTCCCTTGCAGCTTTTAATATTTTCTTTATTCTGCATTGTTTCATTGTTTGATTATTATGTGTCATAGAGATTTGTCTTATGGGTCAGTGTATTTCAGGTTCTGTATCAGTCCTTGATAGGCAACTCCCTCTTCAGGTTGGGGACATTTCCTCTATGATTTAAATGAAACTATTTTCTGTGATTTTTACCCATGTTTCTTCCCTGTCTTCCTCTATTGCTTTTATTCTTAGATTTGATTTTATCATAATATCCCAGATTTCTTTGTATACTTTGTGTCATGATTTTTTGGTTAGGTTTAACATTTTCTTTGACCAAAATATCGATTTCTTCTATGTTGTCTTCAATGACCGAGATTCTCTTTTCTATCTCTAGTATCCTGAGGGCTTGCTTGATGCTGAGGCTCCTGTTTGAGTACCTAAATTTTTATTTCTATTTTTGTCTCAGCTTTAGTTTGATTTATTTGTCCTATTTCCACTTGCATATCTTGAATAGTTTTCTTTATTTCATTCCTCTGTTTGTGTTTTCACTTTTTTAAAAATGGATTCATTCATTTTCTCTTTAATCACATTGGTAAACTTATTTTAAAGTCCTTGTCTCATGCTTCAATTACATTACTTGTCTCAGGGCTTACTGTGGTGTGGTTACTTGGTTTTAATTTGAGACATACTGTCCTGGCTGTTAATGATTGTTTTTTTTTTTTTTTTTTTTTTGCTGGAATGTAGGCATCTGGATTTGAGATAAATATAATTATAGGTGAATTTATTCCTTGAATAAATTTAGTCTTGTCCTTGATAGGTGGATATTTCATTTTCTGGTTTTTGGTGCCCTCTCTGGTACTTAAGAAAATGTGATAGTCATGGGATGTCTGGTAGGCCATGCTTCTGGGATCCTTCATTTGTTCCACCTTGAAACTTGGTATGTTTCTTAGTACTGTGAGCTGGATAGAGATGGGCAAGAAAGGGGCATGGTTCTCCTGGAGGGGTACAGAGTGTGAAAAAAGGTAGGATGTACCAATATGATCTTGGTCCCTTGAGAATGTGTGCATAGAGTTGGGAGAGGGCACAGCAGATTGTGTGCTACAGAGCTGGGGATGAGACTGGGCGATTAAAATTTAGAGGAGAAGAGGGAGTGGGAAGGTCTGAAGCTTACCTCCCTACTTCCTTGGCTGGCATGCCCAGTGGATTCCCAGGAACTGCCTGCAGGAGTTGGCAGTTGAAACAAAGACTGAGGTTATGAATGAGGTTGTAGGAAGAGATTTTTTTCCCACTGAGCATCAAGTCAACCCCTGTATACCTTCTTAAACTGTGAACAAATTAAATCCTTTATTTCTCAGTTTTTGTCATAGCAATGAGAAAAGTAACTATCTCTTTTAGGATGGAACAAAGAATAAGATATTCATGCTTGCTGAGCACACATATGCCTTGTATAAAAGAAGTCAGCTATAACATATGATGGATTTTGCTTTTGCCTAATGTGAAATGCCATAACAGGCAAGTCTGTAGCATGGAAACTAGACTAATGGTTTACAATAGCCAAGTTCATTGGAGAGGAGAGAAGGGAAAGTCCATGAATTTCTAGTAGTAGATAAATGCACTCCGAGAAGAAATAATATTTGCCAAAATAGATAGTGATAGTTGTTTGGTTTTCTAGATATATTAAGATTATTCAACTGTATACTTTATGTGTTAATTCGAAACAAATAATCAGAAATTTCTACCACAGCTGGGGAGGCAGCTCAGAAAGTAACATGCTTTCTGTGCAAACAGGAGGACCTGAACTTAATACCCATAGCTCACAGGAAAATAAAGCAAAGCACAGCAGCATGTACTTGTAATTTCAACAGGGAGGAAGATCCTTTCTTGCAAAAGAAGATAAGGAGAGTGTGTGTGTTGTGAAATCAAATAGCAGGAGAGGCAGAGTAAAAAATTGTTCTTTCTTCTTCTGCACTATTTTTTCATCCCTGCCTCCCTTAATTCACCCAGTTCAGCTTTCAGACTTCCTTTGTCCTCTGTTTTTACCACAACCCTCTGGTCCAGTTGTCTCATGGAGGCAATGATGTCTGTCACCCTAAGTCAGTGGTCCTCAGCCTTCCTAATTCTGTGACCCTTCAATGCAATTCCCTATGTTGTGGTGAGCCCTACGCATAAAATCATTTCATTGATGCTTCATTACTGTAATTCTGATACTGTAACAAGTAGCAATTTAAATATCCGATATTCAAGATGTCTAATATGTGACCCCCAAAGACGTTGTGACCCATAGGTTGAAACCTGCTGTGATGGAAGCACTGAGTGTTCATGTGGCACCTTCTGCAATTTGCAAACTGCAGTGTGTCTTCCCTGCATCCACTTCTATTTCTCTCCCAGAGCAGCTAGTATATTAGAGTTTTTGAGTTAGACCTTCAAACTACTTTTTGTGTTTTTATATCTTTATATGCTCTTAGGGTTTTAATTGGGTTGCAGGTAGGCTCTAGAACAGATTTCAAACATACGATATTTGAGGAAATATATGCTATAGAACTTCAATTTACTACTGACTTAGTTACATGCATAAAAGGGGTAACTTATAATACAGGACATGTAGATGACTTATTGTTTTAGATAGAACCCTGCTGAGGGGAAGGCTCTGTTAAGCCACATGGTTCTTGCATTAAACTGTTGTATTAGCAATGGGGATTTCTATAGTTTTGTGGAAAGAAAACGAACTAAAATCTTTTCCGAACTACACTGGGTTACTTCTACAATATTGGAAATCCTAAGACTTTAATGTATTCATTCAAAGCAGGTCTGAGAGTTGTTGGGAGTTACAAAACCATGTTTCAAGTTCCAGTGTTACGAGAAAAGCTGAGTATCTGATTATCTGAAATGACTCATCCAGAAATGGCTTTTGAGTCCAGGAGTATGTCTAAAACCCATTTGCATATAGCTTTTAGATGCACTCTAAAGTTTCAGGGCTAACAGAGTAACAAGTGCAAACTTCGAACAACAGAGAAGAATTATGTAGCAAAATTGTAAAATTCTTGTTTTATATATTTATATATACATAGATAGATAGATAGATAGATAAATAGATAGATAGATAGATAGATCTAGAACTAGATAGATAGATGTAGATGCTAAAATACCAAATTCATTCTATGAAGCCACAATTACACTCATACCTAAACCAAACAAAGATACAAGAAGGAAAGAGAACTTCAGATCAATCTCCCTTATGAATATCGATGCAAAAATACTCAATAAAATTCTCACAAACTGAATCCAAGAGCACATCAAAACAATCATCCATCATGATCAAGTAGGCTTTGTCCCAGGAATGCAGAGATGATTCAATATTCGGAAATCCATCAACGTAATCCACTATATAAACAAACTCAGAAAAAAACCCACATGATCATCTCACTAGATGCTGAGAAAGCATTTGACAAAATTCAACACCCCTTCATGGTAAAAGTCCTGGAAAGATCAGGAAGTCAAGGCCCATACCTAAACATAGTAAAAGCAATATACAGCAAGCAACATCAAACTAAATGGAGAGAAACTTGAAGCAATCCCACTAAAATCAGGGACTAGGCAAGGCTGCTCACTCTCTCCATACCTATTCAATGTAGTACTGGAAGTCATAGCCAGAGCAATTAGATAACAAAAGGAAGTCAAAGAGATACAATTAGGAAAGGAAGACATCAAAATTTCACTATTTGCAGATGATATGATAGTATACTTAAGTGACCCCAAGCCATCGACCAGAGAACTCCTAAACCTGATAAACAACTTCAGCAAGGTGGCTGAATATAGAACTAATTCAAACAAATCAGTAGCTTTCCTCTACTCAAAGGATAAACAGACTGAGAAAGAAATTAGGGAAATAACACCCTTAACAATAATCACAAATAATATAAAATATCTTGGTGTGAATCTAACCAAGCAAGTGAAAGATCTATATGACAAGAACTTCAAGTCTCTGAAGAAAGAAAATGAAGAAGATCTCATAAGATGGAAAGATCTCCCATGCTCATGGATTGACAGGATTAATATAGTAAAAATGACCATTTTGCTGAAAGCAATCTACAGATTCAATGCAATCCCTATCAAAATCACAACTCAATTCTTCATAGAGATAGAAAGAGCAATTTGCAAATTCATTTGGAATAACAAAAAACCCAGGATAGTGAAAACTATTCTCAAAAACAAAAGAACTTCTGGGGAATCACAATGACTGACCTAAAACTGTACTACAGAGCAATAGTAAAAACTGCATGGTATTAGTACAGAGACAGGCAGGAAGATCAACAGAATAGAATTGAAGACCCAGAAATGAACCCACACCTATGGTCACTTGATCTTTGACAAAGGAACTAAAACCATCCAGTGGGGGAAAAAACCCAGCATATTCAACAAATAGTGCTAGTTCAACTAAAGGTCAGCATGTAGAAGAATGCAAATCGATCCATTCTTATCTCCTTGTACAAAGCTCAAGTCCAACCAAATAAAGGACTTTCACATAAAACCAGGTACACTGAAACTAATAGAAGAGAAGGTGGGAAAGAGTCTCGAATACTTGAGCACAGGGGAAAAGTTCCTGAACAGAATACCAATGACTTATGCTCTAAGATCAAGAATTGACAAATGGGACATCATAAAATTGCAAAGCTTCTTTAAGGCAAGGGACACCATCAATAGAACAAAATGGCAACCTACACATTGGGAAAGATCTTTACCAATCCTACATCCTATAGAGGACTAATATCCAATATACAAAGAACTCAAAAAATTAGACTCCAGACAACTAAATAACCCATTAAAATAGCGTACAGTGCTAAACAAAGAATTTTCAAATGAGGAAACTCAAATGGCCAAGAAGCACCTAACGAAATGTTCAACATCCTTAGTTATCAGTGAAATTCAAATCAAAAACAACCCTGAGATTCCACCTCACACCAGTCAGAATGGCTAAAATAGAAAACTCAGGTGATGGCAGATGCTGGCAAGGATGTGGAGAAAGAGGAACACTCCTCCATTTTTGGTGAGATTGCAAGCTGATTATAACCACTCTGGAAATTAGTCTGGAGGTTCCTCAGAAAATTGGACATAGCATTACCTGAGGACCCAGCTATACCACTCCTGAGCATACACCCATAAAATGCTCCGACATATAACAAGGACACATGCTCCACTATGTTTATAGAAGCTTCATATATATAATAGCCAGAAGCTGAAATGAACCCAGATGTCCTTCAACAGGAAATGGATACAGAAAATGTGGTACATTTACACAATGGAGTAGTACTCAGTTATTAAAAACAATGAATTGATGAAATTCTTAGGCAAATGAATGGAACTAAAAAATATCACCCTGAGTGAGGAAACCCAATAACAAAGAACACACAAGAAATGCACTCACAGATAATTGAATATTAGCCCAAAAGCTCGAAATAACCAAGATACAACTCACAGACCATATGAAGCTCATGAAGAAAGAAGAGCAAAGTATGCGTGCTTCAGTCCTTCTTAGACGGAGTAACAAAATACTCATGTGAGCAAATATGGAGACTAAGTGTGGAACACAAACTGAGGGAGGGGCCATCCAGACAGAGACTCCTCCACCTAGGTATCCATCCCATGTGCAGTCACCAAAAGTAGATGCTGATGTGGATGTCAGGAAGTGCAGTCTGACAGTGGCCTGATATAGCTGTCTCCTTAGAGGTCTGCCAGAGCCTGACGTATAAAGAGGCTGATGTTCACAGCTAATCATTCAACTGATTCCCAGTGGAGAAGTTAGAGAGAAGACTGAAGGAGTTGGAGGGGTTTTTGGGCCCGTGGGGAGAACAACAATACCAACAAACCAGAGCTCCCAGGGTCTAAACCACTAGTCTGGGAGCACATAGGGTGGGACCCATGACTCCAGCTGTATATGTAGGGGAGGTTGACCTTGTTGGACATAGATGGGAGAGGAAGCCCTTGGTCCCATGAACACTGGAGCTCCAGTGTCGAGTAATTCGAGGGCAGAGAGGTGGGGGGGGCATATCCTCATAGAAGCAGGAGGAGGGGACATGGGATAGGGTGTTTCTGGGTGGAGGGGAAATTGGAAAAGGGGATAAAATTTGAAATGTAAATAAAATATCCAATAAAAATAAATTTAAAAAAGAAAGATTTTGCATTTAATCAAATTCATTTAAAAAGTGAAGTGACTTGGTGATGGGCTGAGGCTTGTACTCTAATTTGTTCTATACTTGTTGATGAGGGAAGCATATAATTTTTTAGCATAATATAGAAGAAAGATTCTAGGTGTTCAGGAGGAAAAAATAACAGATTGTATTATTTTCAACTTCATCATTGCCTACTTCAACAGTTTTTCCTACACGAGCCTAGAGACCTTTTACCACATTAAGACGAGAAATGCATTAGCAAAGAGTAGAACTATAATCCTAACAATTCTGTGATCAAAGATGTAGTTAAGAGTCCAAGATGAAAGATCATTTCTTATTAACTGATAATTGTTGAAACTTAAAGGATAAGTTACGATGAAATAATTAAAGGATGGTTTTGTTTTGGGAATTACCCTCAATCAAATCAGAGAAAAATGAGTCTTATGGTCACTAAGTCATTGCTTGGCTGGGGGAAGTAACGGATAAGGCCAACTTTGAAATTGTCTGTCCAACATGGATGGGAATGATGGATCTCTGCATTGCAGATGGAAAGCAGTAATGTTGTATGCTAGAGCAAATATGTTCATATTGACATGATTTGTGGTTGTCATCCAGACAGAAGGTCTTTGCCTTCTGCCAGGATAAATCAAAGGGATCATGTGCAAGGTGGCTATCAAGGTAGGGACAGAGGTCCTTGAGAGTTTAACAGCAAACTTCTCTTATCCAAGTGCTCTGATTAATCTCCTTGCTGAAATCAAAGAAGTCAAGACCTGAGATCAAACTTAGACCCCAATGGGATAGAATTTCTTGTGATACTTGAACATATCAGTTTGATTTATAAAAATTGTGCTCTACTTTAAAATGGAAAATGTATTTGTGCTTATTTTCTTTATACACCTAAAAGTAGATATTGACTTTGATTTTTTTTGTTGTTTGTTTCTACTATCTGATTCACAATAAAAGTCAATGGACTTCCATGTGACTTATTCACAATCTGGATACTCCATACACTGAAACTTCTGACCAATGCTTGATTTGTATAGCAAAAGAACTTCAAAAATTGTGTTGAATAGAATTCATGATCATTGACATGAAGTAGAATTGACTTGGAATGAATTTATCCCTGAAAGGGACATCAAGTGTCTTGTTGAAGAATCAGACACAGGACCAGCTGAGGAACAATAACCTAAACATTGAAGTAATTCCATCCAAAGTGCAATATCTTATTGTACTAGATGTCATATGACACTTTTTGACTTTAGACTTATTAACTAAGAATAGTAGTTAACTGTGATTTTCCCCAGTGCCTAATTTTCATCTCTGTTTATTAAGTGAGACTATTTTCACAGAAGTGATTTAATTGTTGGAAGGTGAGTGATTCATCAGGTCATTTTGAACTTCTTAAATCACTGAGATAACAGAAAAATAATTATTATGATTTCTGATTACCATGGAGAGACTGGATTGCCAGACAATAACTAAAGCAAGATATATAAATATAGATAGAGATAGATAGAGATAGAGATTGCGATATAGATTGAGATGTAGATTGAGATTCAGCTCAATTGTTGATGGCTGGGCAACAGGTAATGTTCTTGCTGGGGGGCCCGAGTTTGAGTGCGTATTGGGTGGCTTACAAATACTGATAACTCCAACTCCAGGCAATCCAATACCTTTGCATTCACATACATGTATGTATACATGTACACACACACACATGTAACTAAAAAGAAATTAATGGGAATCAAAAATCTTAAAATGACCACCATACCAATGAAGAAAGACTTAGCTCACATCCACCAAGACGTGACTATATTTACTAAGAGACTATGTCTAGTGTAAAAAACATTGAATGGCTAGCAAACCAAGAAAGTTATTCATGTATGACTACTATAATGAAACACATTGCTGTAGGATAGTATACATGCGACATCCATTTCTTTGCTTTTTCTCTTCTGATATATAGAAGAATTATAGTAGCTGAATTTACAGATTAGTCTTTAGGGGACAGAATGTCTGGATGGATATGTAGGTAATAAGGTTTTTTGTTTTCTACATTTAAGGAGAGAAGGAAAGCATTTCCCATTAGGCAAATGGTTTTTGCATTCTGGTTAGAATTATTTTGATATTGTTTACTTTTGATTGCTATTTTTAAGTGTTGATAGTAGGGCCTATCTTCCCAAGTTGTCAAAGGGAAGGATTTTTTGATAATCTGAATGAGCTATCTCCTTCCTAGTTTCCTCTCATTGTCTTTGTTAGGTTTCTATAACTGATGAAACTATGACCAAAGCCAACTTAGGGAGAAAAGGGTTTATTTGACTTACACATCCCAATCAGAATTCATCACTGAGGGAAGTCAAAGCAGGAACTCAATCAGGAATGAACCTAAAGGCAGGAACTGAACCTAAGATAGTACAGGAACACTACTCACTGGATTTCCCCCAAGGCTTCCTCACCTTGTTTTCTTGTACCACCAGAACCACCTACAGTGGGGAGGTCCTTCTCACATCAATCATTACTCATGTAGTACCATCTGATCAAGGCATCTTCTTGATCATTGTTTCTTCTTCCCAGATGACTCTAGTTTATGTCACATCAACAAACTTGACCACCACATCCACTTTTCATTCTAAGAGGAGCATGTTAAATTTCCAAGGATTTATTTCTAGCTAGTCTCTCCTCTCCTCTCCTCTCCTCTCCTCTCCTCTCCTCTCCTCTCCTCTCCTCTCCTCTCCTCTCCTCTCTCTCCTCTCCTCTCCTCTCCTCTCCTCTCCTCTCCTCTCCCTCCCCTCCCCTCCCCTCCCTCCCCTCCCCTCCCCTCCCCTCCCCTCCCCTCCCTCCTCCCCTCTCCTCCCCTCTCCTCCCCTCCCCTCCTTTCCCCTCCCCTCCCCTCTTGTTCTCTTTACAGAAACCACTGTAAAGGGAGAAAGGAGACACTAATCTGGGGGTGGTGGTAGCTCTCCTTCAGGAGTGGTAGCTTTTCTTCATTGTTCCAGGACTGATCAAAAGAGGTTTTCTGTTGCTGTTGTTGATTCTCGTAACCTTAGTTCTGCAAGACCACCTCCTTCCTTGTGGTCCCAAGCTTAACAAAACTAAATGCTTCCAAGAATTTCTAAACTTCATTTGCATCCCCCTATTTTAATCCCCCATTTTCCCAGCATCCCATTCTTATGCTTTGCCCTGTGACCTGTATTGTATGCTGGTTTTGTTGCTGTTGCTGTTTTGTTTTGGTTTTTGTTTTTCTAGAAACAGTGGTTTAGCTTTTACTGCCTGAATCTGGCATGATACAATCATTAAATGACTGAGTCACTTCCTTGTTTTACACCCACATGCCATTAAGACCCAAAGGAAAGTGACTAGTTCTTATATTAGCAGTCTTTAAAAGAAAATTGTTTCTCAGAAGCCGTCAAAAAGTTATTCTCCACTACGTGTCCAAATTCCATCATATATCAATTCTTATGCCAAATGCTGTAGTCTGATAATGAAATGTAGTCATGGGACAAAACTTTAATTTTCTAACTAACATGTGGGATAAGGTGCACGGAACCCCACTTAGATAAAGTTTCATTGTGGATGCATGGTCAGACTTACATCAGCTTGAAACTTATAGGCTTTATGGTAGGAGTTGTGTAGTTGTTTGAATGAGAGGAGATATGCATGCATTCTGGAGCAGTTATCTGCGTTGTAGTGTATGTGTTTTCATCCTGCACATTGTGCCTACTTTTTTTTTCACTGCTTGTTTCTTTAAATAACTGTGAGGTCAGTCTGATTTTATTTTTTAATAAAAATAGTCAAGATTGAAAATTTTGATTGTCATTCAAAAGGCAAGTGTCAAACATTTTTGAATGGAGGTTTAGATCAATGTGTCAAGATTTCCAGTGTCTGTTCCTTGACAAGGTTTGAGGTTGAGCTTCAGTAAGATTGTGAAAATAACAATATCAACAGAGATTTGCTTGTTCAGTCAGTAGCCTTTATTTTTAAATCAGAATAAAATGTTGTTAAAGAAAATCTATAGAAATGTGTAGATGTCTCTTTGTACATAGAGTGAAGATATATCCATAGGCAGAAGGACATCACCTGTATTGAGATAGGGAGCCTAAATCTTTGATAGGCATTTATTACTATCTTTTTAAGTCACTCAAACTCCTTTTCAAATATCTTGATGCCCATGCTAAAGATAAATCTTTATCTACCACCTCCAAGCTTAAGTTAGAACTCAGTGTTTTGATTCACTGAAGAAAGCATTTTTCTTCCATTAGCAAGGATAAAGTAGAAAGCTGAGAAAAATAGTGTGGCCTTTGCATTCCAATTGTATATACTGGAAACCCAACCCCATCACTTGTCAGTTTGGTCCTCTGACGCAAAAATTATCCACAACAGCATAAATATGATAGTCACTTTTAATGTCATTGGACCCAGCCTTGATTAAAAACTGCCACGTATTTTAAATTCTGTATTCTAAAACTGTCAAAGATCCTATTCATTTTGTGTCTCTATAGGTGGAAAGCACTTTCTGCAGTTTGCAACACCAGTAAATAATCTGTAAATGACATTGATTATGATTATGTATTTTCCAATCATATTTGGTAATTAACACTAATGTAGACAATACTATAAACTGCCAATCAGAGAGTCTGTATTCAAATGGAAGTCAACCATTCACAAAAGATTTAAGGTTGCCTGCGATCCGGGCTTATTGTAGTTTTTCTACTTTGTAACATCTTAGATTGTGTGACTATTTTGTGTAAAACATAGAAGCCAATCCTGGGCCAGGTCAACTGATTGTTTACTTTCTCTCTATAATAGTGATAAACTAGACTCTAGATGGGAACAGGCTCTGTTAAGTTTGCTTAGGTCTTAGAATTACCACATACACAAAGGAATTATCAAGGAAAGCTCAGGAAAAGGAGGTTGCTCCTTAGTTCACTACCACCTAGTGTTTAGTGTTTATGCAGCAGGTGACATGTCCTGTTGGCTTCTGAGGAAAATAATGCTCAGTCTCAGCATCTCTGTCTTTAAAATAAAGAGGCTCAGTAGGAAAGGGTCATCAATAAAATAAAATACCTTTATTCTAAAATTATTCCAACCGCCTCCTCTCTCTCTCTCTCTCTCTCTCTCTCTCTCTCTCTCTCTCTCTCTTCTCTCTCTCTCTCTCTCTGTGTGTGTGTGTGTGTGTGTATGTGTGTGTGTATGTGTGTGTATCTTGAGGTCAGAGGTTGACATTGGGTATTTTCCACCATCACTTTCTAATTTATTTACAGAGGCAAGGTCTCTTATTAAACCTGGTGCTGGCTTACTTGTCTAGTCTGGGCAATCAGCTTGTTCTGAGCAATCCTTGTCTTTTCTGCAAGAAACAAACTCATTAGAACAGTATAGTAAGTGAAAAGGAAGTTTATCTTTTCCTAAAGGATGTTCCTTAGAACTTTTGTCAGGACAGGTGCATTGAGGGAGAGAATTCCTTAATCATATGTGTATGGGGAACACTTGATAAGGTGGTTGCCTTACATAATCTCTGTGCTTTTGTATAATATCTAAATGAAAATTGATGCAAAGTGCGGTTAAAATATGCCAACTTGAAAAAGGAAAACATCTTATGCAAGTAGCTCATAACAGACTTATTTCTTCTAAAACAATCAAAGATAAATCATGTAATATGTTTATTTTTAAACAACATAGGTTTTCTTAAAACATACACATGTGATTATCTAAGGGTATCAATAATAATTGTGTCTGAAAAAATAATGTGTAGAATTGATATTTTATATTGCCTAGTCAGAAAAAATAAGAACTGCAGAAAAAAGTTATCTTAGAAGAATTAAGACTAAAAGGAGTACATACAAATAACTCAAGTGAGAATTTCAGTGTTTGTCTATCTTTTAAACAATAGTATAAAACTGGTGACTGATACAAGAATAAGGTAGACCTATATAGAGTACAACTGACAGATAGCCAGTTGGCTAAGTCTGACATAATGAATAAGTTATTAAAGTTGAAAATGTTATGGTAGCTGTCTCTGTGTTCTCCCAAAATTAGAGTAAACTAAGAAGTACTACAGTAGGTGAATTGGTAAATTTTGTCTCTGTCAGTATTAATGGATTGTCATTAAGTGGTAAAGAGAAAATAGTCATCTGGAAATGAAATTATTGATGAGTTAGGGGGGTTCAGGATCTTTCTCATATATATATATATATATATATATATATATATATGGAAATAATTTGATTATATATTACATATCATATATTGTATATCATATCTCATATATTGTATGTTATATATCATATTTTGTATCTCATATATGTATATCATATAATCATACATCATATATTATACATCATATATTATGCCATATATCATATATCATATACCATATATTATATTACATATCACATATTACACACTACACATTGCACATTATATGGCATATAATATATTACATATTTTATATATATATATAATATATATATATATATTACCAAATGAAAGGAACTTGTTTGAAAAATTACTTACAGTTCAATTCCACCAGTGGGACAACTTAGAAGGGAGTGAAATTGAGGGTAGAGTAAAAAGACAAAAGAGGAATGGGAGTCTAGATAAATGTCACAGTGACTAAGAGTACAAACTTTTCTTGCAGAAGACCTGGGCTCAGTTCTGAGCACTCACATTGTGTAGCTCATAACCACCTTATCATCTCCCAATTAAGGGATATAGCATCTCCAGACACCTCCATTTATGTGTACCCACACACGTATACACATAATTAGAAGATTAAAAAATAAATCATAACAAGAGACAAATGATCATCAGGGAGTGAAAATAGACAGGGATTGATAGGGCACTGAGGTGTTCTAGGGCAGTAGAATCATTCCTTGTGATTTTGTGGTTTGTGATACATGTGATTACATTATTTGTGAAATCCAAAGTATGCAACAAACCAAAAAGAAACTACTATAAATTCAGGACTTGGGGGATAATAATGGGTCAGTGTAGAAGGAAGATGATTGTGTGGAGATTGGTAAACAGTTTATAGACATTCCACTCTCCACTTAGTTTTGCTGTGAATCTCAGGTAGAATCCCTATTAAAAAGAGACATTTCTCAGGAGAACATCACAGAAACAAATCTCCAAGGCTGACAGACTGAATAAGGGTCCCATTCTACATAGTTCTGACATTTAAATTTATAAGCCCTTGGTGTAATTTTACTTAAGATTGTCAGTGTTGTTTGGGAATCTTTTCTAAAAAATCTAGATGTCACACCATTACAGATAAAATTATCCTTAATTTATATGATACTTTTCCATTTGAACACAAAAGTGCGGATATAACAATACTCTGTTATTTTTTGACATTTATTTATTTTGAATGGATGAGGGAAGGGGAAGGCTGATGTGTTTCTGAGGGCTGCATATAAGGTCAACAGTTTGAATCCAGAAAAATCAAATGTGTAAAATATATAGGCACTAACAAAAGAAATAAAGATATATGGAAAAGACAAAAGGATAGCTTTGTGAAGTCCAATGACAGATATGATATTATATATAACATTTATACTATAATTTGAAAATAAATGACAAATTTTTCATGTTCTGTTTGGATTTTCAATAGAAATAGGCAAGAGGGCTTCCCTTCTTTCAAAATATGAATGAGTTATTGAATTCCTTGGAAGCAGAGAGCAAAACTATCAGTTGCCATTGGCCTGATTGTGTCTTAAATTCATTGCTTGAATAATTCTTTAGACAATCTGACAGACAACAATTTGGTACATTTTGAAAGCATGAGATAGGCCCAGTGTATGAGAATTTGGAGATGGTTATGTAGTGTATTTATACTTAGCACTAATTTAAACATTGCACTAACAAGAAGCTTACAAATTACTATCAAATTTCTTTCAATAATATCTTATCATTGTGATATTCACTACAGAGATATCCAAGGGGAATCTCATTTTCACAGGGAAGTACAAAGTGTAGACTGACTGCCAATTAGGGCAGAATTATAAATATAAGCCTAATTAGCAGAACTAAAAGTCTATATATTTCAGTTTAAACCCTCCAGATTCATCCAAACAATTGGGAAAAATATCACAGTAATATCTGGACAGCGGTGACACAAGTTTTTTATCTCAGCACTTGGGAGGCAGAGGCAGGTGGATATTGGACCTGTGAGTTTGAGATCAGCCTGGTCTTCAGAGAGTTTCAGGGCAGCTGTGGGTACACAGATAAACCTTTTAGCTAACAAAAATTAAAAAAGCAAAAATCTCAGTAATAATATCAGAAAGAAAGACAGCCCTTTGAGTATCCCACCTCATTTAATTGAAAATATTTAAAATTTAAGGTGTCTGTTGCTTCCTAGATGGCACCGTGTAGCTCTGCTATGGGTTCTTCTTCTTCTATAGAAGCACTTCACCAGCCACACTCTTGCCAGTTCAACAAGATCTTGCAAGTGCTTACTCTAAACCAATGATTTTTTTCAAACTGTAGTTGAAGGCCGGCTGCCAGTCTGCTCCAGTTCATGGGGTCATATATTACAGTACAAATTCTTTAAGTGATCTGTATATTTTATTTATTTAGCTATTTTGTTTATTTGTTTACTGTTCCCCACCCCCACCCCTGAGTATTTCTCCGGTTCCTATAGGCTGAGAGCAAAGACAATGAGGAAAGAAAGCTGGCCTGCCTGCGGTGCTACTGTCCGTGGTCCTGAAGCACGATTTGTGATAAAGATCTTTAGAAATCATCGTTTAGCTTGCATTTGATGATATTGTCCATTTTCCCCTAGACGTTTTTAAATGTGATCAACGGTTATGGGAAAGGAAAACACAGTCAAGGAGGTATTGGGGAAGAAAGAAGTGGAGCATAGACAGGTAGTCTAGAGATAGTAAGACACTTGAGTACCATGTAATTTTCTAACAACTGAAAATGTTCAATTTAGAAGCAACAGTGGATAAAAATACAGCGACACAGGCAAGGATAAAAGGGCATTAGGAATGCGTGTACCCAGTGGTACAGGGTCATCTAAGTATAGCATGAACAAAAGATCCAATGGTCGTGGACAAGGATTCCAGATGGAATAAGTGTAGACTGCATTCCAAGTTGCCAGATGCTTTCTTCCACTTTTTCTGCTTTGATGCAGTACAGACAAAGCCAAAGTTGTCATTCGGCACTGTGATCAAACAAAGACAATTGTAACTTATTCTTCTTCCCGTATATAGCTGTGTACCGTTTTTGCCTCTAAGCAAATCTCCCTGTTAGACCGTCATCACCAAGCTTCCAGTACTTCTTGTTGTCAAGGCACTCATGTCTCTATGCATGTTCCCAACTCAAGTAACCCCTATGAAAACAGAGAGTGACCTTAAACATTTTGGATACTTTAACATGTCTCGAGTGCTTAATACAGATAGCTACAATTCCTTTCACGGAAACTGCGTTCGCAGAGGCTTGTTAAACAGCCGTAGCCCTGATTTCTCTAACAGTTCCATCCTCTTCCAGATTCTCTGGCATTCGGGGCTACAGGTCCACCTGGGCTGCACCGGGCCCTGGCCTCCTGCTGCCACGTGGTATGGTCTTTCTGAGTGTGGAACCCCATCCTGCCTTCAGTCGCCTATGCAGATCATTCAGAAGTCCAGCCCCTCCCTGCAGGGCCCGCATCAAGCTCCTGGTCCCCGCCCAGAGGGTAACGCCATTGCCATGGAGACGGCACCTGCGCCCTCTGTGGCTCCTTTCTCCAGTCCCTCCCCTCTGGCGCTCCCGGGCGACGCGCCCGCGTGCTCCTCCTTTAGCAGCCCGGACGAGTCGCGGGCACGAGCGAACGAGCAAGCAAGTGAGCGGCCGCGCGTGCGCACTGGGCACCTCCCCTAGCGGCGATCCGGGCCGCTGCCGCTCGCTTGGGCAGGACGCGGGGCGGGGGGGGGAGGGGGGAGCGGCTTTGCTGGCAGCACTGAGTGAGGCGGAGACCCGGGCGGAGCGGGCGGCACCGCACCTCGGCCAGAAGCAGCTGCAGCAGCTGCCCTAGTCCCCACCGCCGCCTCTCAGCCGCTTCTGTCATTCCGCGCCAGCTGCTGCAGACAGAGGACGAGGAGGAGGAGGCGAGAAACTCCCACCGACCCACAGAGGTGAGTCCCGGGCAGAGCATCCTCCATCCTTGCCTGCCTCCCTCCCTTCCTGCCTCCCTCCCATCCTTTTCGTCCTCCCCTCCCTCCTGCTCCCCAGCCCTCCCGCCCTCATCCTTCCCAACATCCCCTCTCCTCTCCGCTCCTTTCTCCTTTCCAGCCTTTCTTTCATCCCTTTCTTCTCTCACCCAGCCCTACTTCCTTCCCACCCTTTCTTTCTTCCTGTCTTCCTTTTAGCCACTCACCCTTCAGCTCATCTTTGCATAGCTTTTATCAATCTTCTTTTCATCTCCCCCCTCCTTTTCTTATCCTCACCCCCTTCCCGGAGGGTGGGATTGGTGGGAGCATCCTTGCCTAGTACAACTGTCCGGATCAGGGGCTTCTTGAAAATTGGTTTCCTGTACCAAGAGACGCACGCTCGCGCAGAGGATGCCCTGCAGGTCTTTACATTGTCAGGATTAAGGGTCAAGTTGGATAGAGTACTGGGAACTGGAAGGAATAGGTCCAGGAACAATCTATGGATATGTGTTATAAAGGGTGGGGGTGGGGAGGTTGTCAATTAGATATGTTTCCAACCGTCCCCACTTCCCTCTTCAACAGTTTCTTCCTTTCTTTTTTTCCTCCTGGGGATTACACATTCCAGTGTGTATCACACTAATTTAAAACCCAGCTTTTTTTCTGCTTTGATTGTCGTCTCCATGAGAAACCACAAGGAAAGAGAAGCCTGGAAGGGAACAAGAGGAGAAAAGAGGGGAGGGGTGAGGAAGGTTGGCAACAGTGGAAGCCTGAATCCCTTCCTCTAGGCCTTTCTGGATTGACGTTTTTCAAACCACCCGCCTAACATTCAGCTTGGACTTGAACCTGTGTATCCTTGGCTCCGTCACTACTTTACAGACAGAAAGTCTCTCAACTTTAATACCGGTGCATTGCACACTGTGTTCTGCTTGGTATGCAAAACACCCGGAGAACTTGCTTTGAGGAAATGGAAAGATTTCACTTTTTGTTCATCCCTGGTTAACTTCAAGACACTGAGAATGGCTAGCCAGCTACTGAAGAAGGAGGCTGTACTCTGCCGTCTTGTAAACACATCATTTTGATAGCTTTAGCTGTATGGTAGGATTTAGCACAGGCACTCTCAATCCTGCTGTGCCACCTTATAGAAATCCTGATATTTTTGGGAAAAAAAAAATGTTCTGAGTGATTGTGCTTATTCCTAGATGTATTTACACTAATGTGAAAGTTAAATTACCTCTGGGAAGATTGTTCTGAAGAATTTTGAAATTTTGGTCTGTTTTGCATCAGCTACTTGCACTGAATCTTGTATTTCACATTGCTGTCTTCAGCGTCACTTCAGCACATTTCAGTCTTTATCAAGGAAGGCATGGCAGTTTTTCTGTTTGCAAATGTTGTTTCTAAAATGCTTAACTTATAAATGGTGGCACAGCATGGTGCTTCAGTATATCATCTCAGTAGGTCTAATTGTGTGCATAAAAATGAACTGAAAAATCAAAGACTTAGTTTGCCCTATTGAGATTCTTCTGAATGATAACACCTTCCCCAACCTTAACTTTAAAATAGCAACATTTTCTTGTATAAGTAGCATGTGCAGAGTGACGAAAGCTGGATTCACTGAAGTTGCAGTCAATAACTATAGGATGGAGAAAGTCGTGGATTTATTCCTCTTGTTGAAATTTTGATGACACTCCAGCAGTGTAATAGGCAGTTTTACATTTTATGCGACTGTAAAGTAGGAGTTGAGATGAAGAGAATTGCCTTCATAAGTGACAGAGTGCCGACCTGCCTAAACGGCTAATACTGATGGTCATGTTTGTTAGTATTTGTGAAGTATGTGATATTAGGAAACAAGAGAAGCCTCTCCCCTTCACCTTCCCTGGGGGAATGCAGCTCTTTTCATGGCTTCTCGGGTTTATGATCCATGTGGCAGAAGCTTGGAGTATCGGTTACTAATGTCTCCAGGTAGAATTGTGGTCAACCGTGTATGTGTTTGAATGGTTATATTAGTTGACACTGAATTCCATACAGGTGTGCTTTTGCAGTTTCTGTTCTTTTTCTTGCCCTAAGTTTCAGCTGTGGCAATCATATATGGTGATAATAAGTTTGTTTTGTTCTTACTTTCAAAGGCCAGTCTGCCTGCCAACCTATTACACTCGATTTGTGGAGTTTTGGGTGTAGGAAGAGCAGTTCCTCCTCAGCCTGCTTTCTCTATGTTGCAAAATTTCCTCTCAGAATGATGAGGGAGGATTTCTGATAAGAATACAGTGCTCACTATGGAATGAAAGGCACATTTTATCTGACTCTTGTTTATAAATATTCATCAATATTGTGAAAGGAGAGTGAAGTTATTAAAGAAATAGAAAATGAAATATTTTGTTTATGACAATATCTTAGGAGAGTGGATGAGTTAGATGAATAAAATATGAGCTAGAAAATGAATTAATGCATAAAAAGTAAATTTGATGGAGCTGGGGTATAGCTCAGTGTTAGTTTTCTTGCCCAGCATGATCCAGGCCCTTGGCTTGTTCTACAGCACTCCCAAACCAGAACACAAACAACAAAAAAAGCAGCTTGATCCCCTAACTAACAAACACATTTGCTTACATGCACTAACTTCTTATGACTTTTCTTTCCAGAAGCATCTGTTTATAATTGCATGGGCCTTTAAGATACAAATAAAGACCACATAGGGCGTGCTATGGACCCTTACCTGAAATATTCTGCATATATTCTGTATACGTCCCTCCCTTCAAGCTCATAACAGACATGCAAGCTAATACTGACTAGTGTGAGCAGTAGAAAGAAGTGGAAAGAAGAAAAAGACACTATCTTTGGCCTCAGCTTGTAGGATAGGTGAAGATAAAGGTATTTGTATGAGGTCCAGTTTCACAGCTGCAAAGAGCCAGATCTTTGTAGAAAGCTTCCAAACTTGAGTTCAGCTTCTCTTGCGTAAAAACATTATGTGCTTTACCTGCTGTTTAAGAAACTTGCTTTATCAATGAGATGAGATTACGATTCATGGTGTTTGTTTAGAGGTTAATTCTGTTTATCACAAAACTTGAAGCAAAGTGTGGTTTTTCATTAGCATTATTTTAATTAGGAGGACAGGTTTTAAAGCATTCCAACATATTATATAGAATTATGCACTGTGGCTCTGGAAGAGAGAGACATAACAGTAGTTCTGAAGGGGTGAGAATTCTGTGTGACCAGGGAAACTGTTTTATTTAGTAGAAGCATTCAGGCTTCTATGGAGAATGCAGAGAAGAATGTCAAGTAGTGTGGAGTCAGAGCAGAGATGGAGGAGAAAGCCTGGCATGACAGGAGAGAGGTACATCAACGAGTCTATTCATTTTCTAGACTGTAGGTTAAATTAGTGAACACTTTAAAAGGTGTTAAACATGTCATCATAGTACATATTCTACCACCTTGGACTGGTCACTTGATTGTACTTTGGGATCCACTTTCTCATTGGAGATTCAGTTACCATCACTCTGGTTTTAATTTTATTTCTATGCCTTATCATATCTAGTACTCCGTGCTTCCATAAGACACAGAACTCAAGTCTTTGCCACAGGCAGACTCACAATATTCTTTCATGGGTTTTCCTTAAACTGTGAGACAGAGGAAACACTTGACTTTTGGTAGATAATAATGGTTAATACTGTTGTTATCATAGCTCTCTTTCTTTACTCCATGCGTGTTCTAAGACTATATCTCTGTGAAAATTTTCTATTTAACATATGCAAAACAGAACTTCTTGAACTATTTGTATTTCTTGGAGCTTTATGTTTTACTCATGACATTACCTCATTACTAATTTTCCTTTTCACAGAATGCAAAAAATATTACAGATGCCAAAAGAGAGTGAGCTTTATAGGTGCTTTATTGGTATAAACATGTGGTGACAGCAAGAGGAGGTGTCTGGAACTTGTCCTGATCAGGTTAAATATCTGTAAAAGATGGAGAGGCAGATAGATGATTATAGACAAATGTGTTAGTCGACATTCAATTTTGGTTGAAGTTCATAAACAGTCTTGTGACGTTTCCCCATCTAACAGGGAAAAGATGGAAATTGAATAATTGTATTTTTTTTTTTTGAAAATAGATTTCCAAGAAGTTCTCCTCTCCCTCTACAACAAAGTTCAAAGTGGCAGTGATTATGTGTTTATAGAGTTGATCTATTCTGTTTTTAATAGATGCACACAACTTATTTCTTTCTCCCTAGTAGTAAAAAGTTTACTTAGTCATAAACCATAAAAGTTATATTAGTCATAAGCAAGTGTATATTTTCAAAAATGAATAGTATATAAACTCTAATGCTAAAATGTTTATTATTAGTATCATTTCCATTATTTAGTTTACACTTTCACAATATAAGTCACATGTATAAGTCACTCCATCTTCTTACCACACCTCTCCCCAGAAATCTCTCTCAAGTATGCTGGTTGTTTTGTTTGGCACTCACTGAGACTAACTAGAACTGTGTGTATGTCCATGGTCTAGAAGGGCCCACTGGTCCTGTTGTGATCAGCAGGTTAAGGGCAGGCAGCGCCTCTGTCTTGAACAGATTGTTAATGATACAGATCTTGGGGTTGTCCAGTACAGGTAACTACAGATGTGAGTTAATGATGATAATGGCTGTGTGTAGTCTAAAGAATGACATTTCACAGCCCTTTCTATCTTCTACCTGTTATACACTGCTGACCCTCGCTTCCAATGTTCTGAAACTTAGAGGAGTTGGCATGAGTGACTAGTTTAGGGAGGTGGTGTTTTATTTTCTACTTGGAATTCAATGTCTGTATTCTTGAAAGATTCCACAGGATAAATAAAATATTTCAATTGTGTCATTTCTACTTGGTTCTGCATTAAAGCAACCAGACGTCTTTGAAAAACAAGTATGTTGGGTATTTTCAGTTTCCTACTATGATGTTTTGTCTTTAAACATCAATTTGAACACAACCACAAATGTGTTGTTTACACCTCTTTGAAATGATTGCTTAGGGCATATTATAATAACAGACAGTGATAGTCTTATTTTATAACACTTAATATTTCGGATACTCAGTTTTATTTGAAGGTTTGATCCATAAATAAAGCTCTTACATCATTACTTTCATGTGTATTAACAATAGGAACCTTCATGTGTGAAATGTAATTGTTTTCCCAGCTAAAGATAGTTAACAAATGGGGAAATTGAATACAGATGACACAAAATGGTCTAATTTTGTGTGTATTGATCTATAAAATGTATAACTGCTGATCAGTTAAGGGTCTCTTATATTTTTGCTGTCATAATACTAGAACCCATGTTTAATTGTTTTTAATACACACACACATATATATAATATATATATATCATATATATATATATGTAATTTATCTTTCTTGTATCTGAATATGTTTTCAAGGTGTTTGTGTCTTTATGCTTGTGTTGTGTGTGTGTGTGTGTGTGTGTGTGTGTGTGTTTATGTGTGTGTGATCACATACCATGGCTCACATATGGAGGTCAAAGGACAACCTTGGTTGTCAGTCTTCTACTTTGAGACAGGATTGCCTATCATGATTTTCCTTTCTGAAACCCTGTCTCTATGTAAGATTTAGGAGATTACAGATACATGTTACAGTACGTTACTTGGATAATGCAGTTCAACTGAAGTGTGCATACTTGTGTAGCAAGGATATAATTTATCTTTTTGGCCTATTTACATATACATTTGAGTATATGTACATAATGTAACAAATAGCTTTTAGAACTAAAACATGGATGAGAAATAATGTAAATCACACATGGCATATGTGTGGCTGTCAGAGGAGAGTTTGATGGAGTCCTTTCTCTCCATCATGTGGTTCCCAGGGTTTGAATTTGAATTCACAAAACTTTTCAAGTACATTTCTTTCCCTCCATGGAAAGCCTGCCTTCTGGTTATACTTCTGTGAATGTGTGTGCGTGTGTGTGTGTGTGTGTGTGTGTGTGTGTGTGTATGCGCTGCAGAGATCAGACATTGGTGTTAGATATTTTCTTAGATCCTGCTTGACTTCATTTATTGAAACAGAGTCTCTTGCTGAGCCGAAAACTCATCAATTTGGCATAATCTAGCTAGCCACCTTTCCCAGGAAAGTTTCCCGTTTCTTACTCTGGATCGCTGAGATTACAGCTGGTCACTATACTCGCCCAGCATTTATGTGAGTGCTGTGGACAAAGACTTAACTTCTCAGATTTGTGTAAAGCTGCTTTAGCCACTGAGCTATATCTCCAGGCCACGTATTTCTTTTCCTCACCCAAATGATGACAATTTTAAAGCCACAGAGTGGAACTAAGGAGGGAGCACAGTGATTAAGAACGTTGCTGCTGTTGCCTAGGACCCAATCTGAAGCTTCTGTCTTCCACAGGTACCTGACCTCATCTGCACAGTCTGACACATAACACATGCATATACACATAATTAAAAATAAAATCAAATCTGAACAAAACAATGGAAGGTCACCGCATTAATCATGACATTTTTAGATGAAAATTTCCAACACCAAGTTTCGGGAGAATGTGAAGCAACTTTATACAACACTTAGACATGACTGGTGACAAGGTAATACTTTGGAAAACAGTTTGACACGTCTCCTAATTTTAAAAGTCCATGACTGAGAAAAATAAAAAAGCAAAAATCTTTTATATTAAAAACTTGTGATAGTTTTATTCATTGTATCTTTAAAATCAAAACATCTGGAAACACTGTCAAATTCCCAAGCTTATTTCTTTCAAAAAGTTAGCAAAGCTCCTGCTGCTGCTGCTGCTGCTGCTGTGGTGTTGCTGCTGCTGCTGCTGCGTGCTGCTGCTGCTGTCTGCTGTTTTGATAGTTCAGCAATACCCTTTGAATAGCAGTTGTATGTGACCTGCCCACGAAGGGAAAGAAATGCATTTGAAAGGGCCTGTGAAATTGGCCTTAGAGTGGTGGGATTGGTCTTGAGTATAAAACTGTGTTCAGCTCTTACTTTCTGGCCTGCCCTCTGGCCTCTTTGTCAGCCTCATGCACTACCGGCACTAGGACAGCTGCTCTAGTTTCTAACAGATTGTAGGCAGTAGCCTCTAAATGAGGGAACTTTTGCCAGAAGCCATCCTGCAGCATGCTCTCTTATCTGACTGCTCAGCACTGGGCAAAGCCAATGGAAGGGTTGATGAGCAGAAGACCTTGCATGGTTAATAAGCCTTGCCGTTTATTTTAAGTGTATTCACAGGCTGTGATGGCACTCTCAGGCTTTTGGAAGGAACCTGGAACAAAAGGCCCTGTGTGATTTGGGACAGCTTATTATTTGGGCATGTGGGCAAAAACAGGTATCAGAAGGTACTCTGGGACAAGAGGAAGAAATTCACATCCTAGCCCAAAGCCTGAGCTGGAAGGGGAGGGAAAGAAATTTAGACTCAAGGCAACAGTTAAAAAGTGGGCAAGCACACAAATATTGTCAAGTATTGCGAAGCAAGAAGGACCCATGGGGTTGGGACAGGAGGTAACATGAGTGTTGGCAATTGTCTGAGTTCCAGGCAAGCATGCTTGATTGCAGTTTGCCCATCTGTGAAATCAGGACCTCAGGCAAAGAGGTTTATATGTTTTGCTTGTTCAGGGTGAAGCCAAAACAGTAATTACTTTATTACTGTTTTCAAAAGTCTTTTTCATGGATAGAAACTGTAGCTCTTTTTTTCTAACATTTTTTTTTCTATTACACTCCCTTCACAATTACTTTTTGATTGAATTAAGTCTTTGAGCCCATTCAATCTTTAAACAAATCCTACAGGTTTCAGTTCAAATAAATCAGTCACTCACCAAATACTTTAATATAAGATATGAAAAACAGTGTGTGTGTGTGTGTGTGTGTGTGTGTGTGTGTGTGTGTGTGTGTGTGGCAGAGCATCAGCTCAGAATCCATACAAGAATTAGACATGGTATTTGATCTCACAAATTGACAACCTACACATAGATATAAAATACTCACTTGAGCAGCTTAATGCTATACAGCAGAGTGTGTGGAATTCTTTGCTAACTCTGCAGTGAAATGGCTCAGAATTCCAGTCTTTCACTGAAGGAAAACTCAGATCTTGCAATAAGAGTATAGCAGTGAAGTTGATCTTACATTAACTTTTCCTTCAGTCTTTTCTTGGTCTGTGGACTGGGGCAGAGCTGTTCCTGCAGGGTGGTGAATCAATGCATAGCAGTGGGAGAGATAGGAAATAACATCCAAGAGACAAAAGGCTAAGGCTCTGATTGATATCTGCTGAGAAAACAGCTGCTAAGGGAGACCCAGGGAGGAGACAGGCTGGGAATGCAGAAAGGTTGACACATTGTGTACATGGAGGTATCTCAAGAATGAAACAAGGGATACATTGTTTCAAAAGAACACACGACTTGTCTTTGATTCTGACTTAGTAACACTACCTACTGTCTCGAAATTGACAAGGAGAACTCCAGTAGAAAACTCATAACAAAACAAAAAATGTAGTCCAAATAATGGCCCACTAAATATTTGGTATATTTCTAGTCACCCCGGCCCACCATGATATATTCCAGTTTATTTAATAGTGATATCGTTTGACAGCACTGCTTAGATTTTACCATTTTGTATCTTATTTTTGAAACTAAATGCATTTAAGCGTTTTTCTGGCATAATAAAATTTCTACATGTTTTGGAAATAGCATCACATCTATTGGAAATTATATTTATAGTTTTTGAGTATATATAGATATAAAATGCCTGGTATGCTTTGCCTTCTAGTGCGATCTATGTCATGGGCAACAAATTGAGTTTTGGCAGCCAGTTTCTATGCAGAATGTAGTTATTAGTAGTATGTAAACAGACAAGCACATGGACACACACAAACATGCACACCCACATGCACATGCACAGCAGCACACACATGCACATGCAGATGCACAAAGGCTTTCTTAACTGAGGCGACATATTTACCTATGTGTCATATTGTACATTTAGAAGACCAAAGCTCAGGTTCCAGCACCCTCATAAATTAGCTTACAAAGGCCTCTAACTCCACTTCCAAGGGATCTGATACCCTTTTCTATCCTCCAAGCACACTGCATTCACGTGGTTCATACATATCATCAACACACATATAAAATAAATAAATCTTTTTAAAAAGGTAGATATCACTATTGTGGTATATGATTATCTTGGTCATTATTTTCCACTGTTATGATTTGTTGTTCAGCATGGGCCTCCTTGGATTCTTGAGTCTTTGTGCTTCCATAGCTAGTTTGTTCTGCTGATTTACTATTTTAGGCAAGGCTGTAAGAAACATCTTTACACAGTTTTACTTTCCACATGGACCAGCGCCTTTTGTTTTAATGCTGCTAACTACAACTGCTAGTTCAGGCAGTGTGTGCACTTTCTACTTTGATAGTTAGTGCCAGATTTTTTTTTAAAACAGTACATAAATTCTGTTCCACCTGTGAGCATGAAGATACCTGATTCCACATCTCTCAGCAAATACTAGATAATTGTGTATATATAAAAGTTGTCTAATAAGTACATGGAAGGGATAGATGTCTTTTATATGACATCTTTTTTTTTTTTTTTCTAAATGAAAAAGTTTTAGTATTTCTGTGTGACGGTCTGATGGTTGTTTCTGCTGAAAGTAGTATCTATTTTTTAGGTTGAGCTATTTACATGCTTTCACTTTGTACATCTTGTTTATATTTCTTTGATTAAGAGAGTTTTGTTATTCCTGAAGTCTTAATAGAATGTTGTATTCCCTGTAGTATAGAGTGTGTTGTGGAATCCAAATTTTTTTCTCTAAAACTTCATATTTCTTTTATTATGACCCTTTAAAAAAGTCGACTATGGTGGTCCAACAGTTATTAAATTTCAGAATGAGCATTTTTGGTGTTTTAACTTTCATTGTATCTTGAAGATAATTTTGAAGGAGAAGTGATGGCAACTTTTTGTTAGAGTCTTGTTAGTTGTTTTCAGTTTTGGTTTCTGTATTTTTTAGGATCATGAATCGCTATCTTCACAGAAGGAGATCCTTCTGCTTCTGTCCTATTTGTTACCATATGTGTATAGATTGCTGTGCTTTTACTGTGGGGAATGAAAGTTTCCTTAATAAGTTCTACTAATTCTTCACTGATAAAGAGAACATGTGTCTTGGTTTTTATACATAGTTTGGTTCTGAGTTAGTTTGCTTAAATACTTTTCTGTTTCAAAAAATTGTCTTTCTCACGTTTTTTTGGTTACCAATTTGTGGGACCATTCTATGCATTAAAGTAAGAAACTAAGTGTGGACATAATAGTCAGTGGCAGGGAGCACTTGCTCAGTGTACAAAAGGCTGTAAGTTCAACTCTAGTAAAAATAATAATACTTATTGTAATAGTACAAAAATGAGATAATAGGGCATGGATCAAATACAAATTTGAAAATGAAAAATAAACACTAATTTACATATCGTGTATGCTAATATTAACTTAAAGTATTTTTTTTCTAACAGGGATTTAGTGTAAATTATGTATCCTTATATCTTTCAATACTTGGTCTAAACAGCAAGTTAACAAATGATTTTTAGATATCTGTTGGGAACACAGTACCTCACAACATTAATACACATAACTTTCTGTTTATGAAATCCTTTTTGGATGAGGTGCATTGTATAAATAAAATCCATGTACTCTCTTGTACATACTGACATGGCAGTTTTCTGGGCCTCCCTGAATATTTTATGGAGATTGTTTTGTATGTAGCTCCAGGAGTCTGAATGTACCTTTCTAAGTTGCTACCTAGTTGAGTGAGCAATAATCTGCTTGATTTTGAAAATATTCAATATACTACATTTTAAAAAAAATTATAAAAGAACTGTATTTTTTGGATACCTGGTGTCTTATTTAGCCATTTGTGTACTCAGGGTGCCATGCAAGACAGTGCTTCAGTTGCATCTAGTGCTGGTTTTAAAGAATGTGGAAGTGTTAACACAGTAGCCAGCTGATCCATCTGAGGCCTCAAGTTCTTGACCAGAATTTACCTTTATTTTTTGTCTTAAGACCATATTTTTCAAGCTTGGGAAGAAAAATTCACCTTATTAGTATTCTTATAATCTTCTATCATGAAATTTCTGGAATATTGTAAAATTATATGTGTATGTGTGTATTATGTATGTGTATGAGCATGTGATTATAGATACCTATAGAGACAAGAAGAGGATGTTGGCTCCTCTGCAACTAGAGTCACAGACAGTTGTGAAGCATCTCACATGAGTACTGGGTACCAAATGTGGATCCTCTGCAAGAGCAATAGGTGCTCTTAACCTCCAAACTATCTCTCCAGCCCTAAAATATCAAATAAAAATCAATAAAAATCTTTTACTGATTATGCAGGTTGAGAAAGTGGACTCATTCTTTAAAGTGTAGTTGTTCACCTGGTTTAGATTTTATATGTACATATTTCTAATGTTTTATTATTTCATTTCTTCCTCTTTCCTTCCTCCCTCTTTAGTGGTATAGGTCATTATTGGGGCCATAACAGTGAACTGCATTCCCAGTATATAATTATGCTGGCATGTTTTGCCAAAGTCATGCAAGTGGAGGGATTGAAGAAATGTCTTTAAAAGATGAGGCTTTAGAATAAGATACAGGGAATTTTCTTAATCAGTTATTGATGTGGGAGGATCTAGCCTATGATGGTGTCATGCCTGGACTAGTGGTCCTGGGTTCTATGATGAAACTGGTTGAGCAAAACATGGGATCAAGCCAGTAAAACAGCATTCCTCCATGGTCTCTGTATCAGCTCCTGCATCTAGGTACCTAGATTTTTTGAACTCTTGCCTTAAATTCTTTTTTATGATGAACTGGTATATGGAAGTGTGAACAAAAGATACCCTTTTATAACTTTTGGTCACAGTTTCATTGCAATAACAGAATCCTAATTTAAAGACCGTATTTATTCTCACTGAAGCTATCCTTGTTAGGAACCCATGAGTCACATAGTATAGTTAGATCTCATTTTTGGTTTAAAAAACAAGCATTTTTCTTTGTAGAGTAATGAATGTGTATGGGAATTCAGTGGCAAGTGTTAAGGCACAGTTTATGAAACAACGAAAATATCTTTATGGATGATGGATCACCAGTTTTGAAAATGTTATCTTTGATAGTTCTATTTTTCTGTAAATAATTACACCAATAAGCATGAATTCAAATAACACTAACATTATAATTATGAATAAGCCTTTCAGCCCATAGATAATTTCTGTTTAGATTTTTTGAATAATTTGAGACGGGGCTATTTATTGAATGGAACTTTGATGATGTCTGGATGGCTTTTTACAGACAGTTTTTTTGTGCTGTTGCTGTGATGAATAGGTGACTCCTTAAATCCAGGTCTGTCACCAGTAACTGTAGCTCTTGATAGGTTGTGAATTATTTTCAGTTAAAGTAAGTTAGCATGTGAAATGAATGTTCCTTTTTGAATGTGCTTAATATCAAAATTATAAATATATGTCATTATTAAGCACTTTATTGGGTAGAGGGCTACCAGAGTAGTACAAGGCTACTTCTTGTAACTTGTTGTTTTCTGGAGGAAGTATAATATTGAATAATAACCCCATATAGAAATCATTTTATATCACAAACCACAAAACATTATTGAACGAAGTTAACAAAAATCTAAATAAAGGTAAACACATCAGTATACATAGGTGAAGAAAACACAATTAAAGAGACGATCTGATCCACAGAGTCAATGGTATTGCATTCTTATTACTAGCTTAAAAAAGAAAGAAATTGTCAAGTTCTCTCTAAAATTTGTTTGTTACACAAACATAGCCAAAGTAAATCTTAAAAATAAACAAAATTCCAAGATGCGCACATAGTGGTTTCCAAGCCTGTTGCAGAGCTGTAGGGATTGAGACTGTGTGACTGCAGAGTAAGAACAGACATAGAGATCCTCAGAGTAAAAGGATACGTTCAGAAATCAACCCATCCATTTAAAATCAATTGATTTTTTTCAACATGGATGACAAAGTAATTCAGCGGGCAAGAGCATAGACACTGAGGGGTTGGCCAACATGACTCAACAGGTAAAGTTTCTTGCAATTCTGATGATTGGAACTCAGCCCTCAAATCTGTGTAGCACACATTCTTATCACACATCATTGTGTAAATACATGGAATGAAAAAGAGAAGTCTCTGGAATAAATGGGCAATGAATGTCCCATATGCAAAGAATGAATTTGGACCATTTTTTCATCTCACAAATTTAACTGAAAATTTAGCTTATTTCTAAATGTAATAGCCAAATTTAAAACGCTTAAGAGACAGCATAGGTGTCAATCTTATGGATCTTGAGTTAGGCAGTATATTCTTAGCTGTAACTCTCTATCTATCTATCTATCTATCTATCTATTAACTTAACTTAAGTTGAACTTCATAAGAGATTAAAACCCTTAGTGTGTTAGAACCACCATAAAGAAATAAAGAAAGCTGAAAGACACACTATAAACAGAAAAAATATGTGTAAACCAGGCAAATAGGAGCAGTTTCTACTGTTCCTAGTTAGTATCCAGCATTCTAAAATAAGCAGATGTAAATGTCATTAGTTATTGGGTGACTATAAGTGAAAAGCCGAATGAATACCTATTTGCAGCCTCTAGACAGATTCAAAGCAAAGATCATGAGAAACAGATGCTAGATAAGTTATAAAGGAACTGTAGTCAAATGTGACATAGTGCAGCCATGTTGGAAAACAGCTTTGCAGTTCCCATAAATTTAAATTTAATTTATGACCTTAGATTTCTACTCTTTAGTATGTCCTTAAAAGAAGTAAAGATGAATGTCCACAGGAACCATGTGCTTTTATGGTATAGCAATATCATTCATCATAGTAGATAAGTGGAAAGAAGAAATGAGCAGAATATGATTCATATGTTCAATAGAGCTATATTCAGCCATAAATATGAATATTCACTGATAGGTTAAGAAAGCTAAAAGTAGTATGCTAAACGAAAAACCCAGATACAAAACATTATCCTTGTATATTTTCTATTTGTATAAAACATACAGAATCATGAAATCTATATGGACAACATGTAGACAAACAAATGTCATGAGTTGGGGGAGGGGAAGATTAGGGACTGGTAGCAGAGAAGGTGATTTTTCTATGTATGGTGTTGAAATCAGTGATGCTTGTACATACACCCTTGAATCATACCATTAGAATATGTACTATTATGATAGGTAATTTGTTTCTTAAAAATGAAAGCAAACAAATTAAATGATTATTTTTAGCTTTATTAGAAAAATACAAATGAAGTCTTGTTATATTTTTAAACACTATTTTTTTCCAAAGGCTTTACTTTGGTGGTATATGATGTCTAATTGTAACATTATTTGTTCTGTTTCTCTCACCCGTTATATGATAGAAACTTATAGTAAAATTTTATATATTTATTATGTATTTGTATGATATAATTGGATTATATTTATATCATTCATATGTATAACATTATATTCTATGTCACCTTCTTTGGAAAATCACTCCCTCACCTGGTCCCTTACTAGCTATTTTAGCTCTGTGAGTTTTCTAAATGAAACTCACATATCTGCAGCATAGAAGCTATCACCAACATAAAGAAAAACATGAGGACTTTTCTCCTTGGGTATGGTTTATCTTACTCAAGATGATTGTAACTCCATTCCTTTACTTGCACATTTCATGATTCCATTCATGTTAACATCTAAATAATACTCCGCTGTGATGGGTGAGCTTAAGTTTAATGCATAATGTAGAACATAACTATCCTTTGTTTACTATATTCCTGACAGTAAATATTTCACTTTGAAAATAATATTTAATTATTCCACTTATGTTTATCCAAAGTATGGCTGAGGACATGTTTATTGCCTTTCTTGGGAAAGGTGCACGGTTTGGGTTACCAAGATGATTGTAGCACTATTTTGACTCTTAGCAGGAAGTGCTGACCCACAAATAGTGAAAATCTAAAACATTACCAGTGGTGTAGGCATAGTTAGTTATTGTCAGCAACAACAGAGTTTTTAAAGTCATCAATAATGAGTCGATAAATAGAAAATGCACATTTAACTGAGAATTTGAAGAGAATGTAAGAGTTTCCAAAAAGGACAAAGTAGAGAAACACATTATAGGCTGAGGATGAAAAAGTAAAATAATTATGAATTGGAGAACCAGGAAAATAATGCAACTGCAAGAGATTTGAGGGGCCCTGGTAAGGAGGCAAAAGGAACAGAGAAAAACAACTCTGATTGAATAAATGAGGGAGGACTTCAAGACCAGGGAGATGCAAGACACAGAGAACAATGGCAGAGACAAGAACAGCTGAATTCTATCACATGCCCTCCTGTTCCAAACAGACTGGGGAGGAATCTGGTGTGTGTTTTGGACGATGCTGATTTTGAAGCACCCAAGCAATTCTTCATTAGCCATTGTGAATAGGTTCTGGATTTTTCTGTCTCTGGCATTCAAAGTTGAAAGCTTGGATCAAAGACAGAGGTGATAATTAGAATCATGGAAATAGATGAAGGGCCCTGGATGTGGCAGGAAGCTTGGTGAGAAGCATGGCTCTGCTCAGAAATACCCACTATAACACTGTGAGGAAAAAAAAAGAAGATAAGAAATGAATGAATCCTGTATCAGTATTTGTCCTTGAAGTCCAGGGAGTCAGCAATGAAACAAAACACTATCAGCACAAAGATGCTTTTTGTTGAGCTCTTGCCTTGGGGTTTTACCCAGAATGAGCTAATATGAGGAAATTCAGGGAATAAGAGCAAACCTAGAACCCGGTTTTCACTTCTATACATGAGGTCTCTTTTGACATCAAATGGAGAATGAAGGGTAGAAATGCCAGAGCAGATGCTGTAGGTAGAAGCTGTGAGACTACAGAGTTAGGGTTACAGAAGCCATGGCTTGTGGACCTGAGAGCAGCAACTGTCGGAGGTGGTCATAGCAGCACTCAAAAACTGGACCCATGATCAATTTCCGGCTCCTTAAAAGAATTTTCTCTGTTAAGAGAATTGGGTTTGCTGTGTCTTCCTCCTGATTTCTGATCTGTGAGTGGGCAATATTTTCCTTCTAGGCATGGTCTCTATGTTACTATATATATTGATTATTGTTGTGGGCAACATTTTAAAAATGTAGCCTGCTAAGCTACACTGTAGCTCTTATGGGGTTGATATTCTGAGGAAAATATATTGTTTGAAACAAAAAACCCAAACAAACAAACAAACAAAAAAACAAAGCCTTATCTCTTGTAAATATTTTTTCTCCTATATCTCAAGAAAACAGAGGCACTTTACTAATACTGTCAGTAGGACCATCAGAAATAGTTTTATCAATGAAAAGGAAGCATGAGATATAATTAAGAGAGTGCTTGCTGTTCTTGTAGAGGACTTGGTTTTCTTTCCCAGTGCTCAAATAGGCAACTTATGATCCCTTTGTCTTCAGCTCCAAAGGAATGCCTGTTCCTGGCCTCCAAAACACTCACAAAACACACACACACTGGGGGAAGTTTTTCCCACTTTCCTCCGGGTTGCTGTGTATCATTCAACACAAAGGCCAAAACCACACTAGACAAAATGAAGAAAGTAATGATGTCAGTTATGTCTTATTTGGATAAAGCTGGAGTGCTGAAATCCTTTTGTATACTGATTAAAAACTTTATCAGTTGTCACCAGGAGGGTAGTTATGATTTAAAGAAAACCTACCACTAGTATTGGATCAGTGGTGTGTAGATAGCTTTTATATGCCTTTCTTGAGAATAATAAACAGTGCGCACATTCATTGTTTCTACATTTTTTCTTGGAAAACAAATCAAGTTATAAGCATTTAAATGTAAGGCAGGTTAAGCTCTTAATTCTTACTTTGAATACAAAGTATTGAAAGCGTTGGGGAGGGCTCGCCATCAGTCACAAACAATAGAGTTGGTCACAAAACTTCAGAAATCATCAAAAGCTCAGGGTTTGCATTTATATACCTACTAATTAGGAAATTAAATGATATTTCCATAGCAAACAGAGACAATCTCCTTGAACACAAGTTTTATGCCTGCAATAACACACAGCAGGGTCTATATGAGTGGGAGCCCCAGTATGAGTTAGGCAAGGCAGGTACGTATTCGCACCTAAGCATGCACACCGGGGTGTTATTAGCCTTGCAATGAAGTGAATAGCTAAAATTATGTTAGGAAATATTTCTTAAATAAACCTCTCAAATGAATGATGCTGTTTGAGATTAAATTAGTTTTTCTGGAACCTGCTTTACACTCTGCCTTCCACAAATGAGTCCTTCACGAACTAAAGCTCTCCCCAAAACCCCAACTCCCAACCCCCAAGCCCCATGTGGATAAGCTTGAAGGTATGCAGGTAGTTGATTTCTTTCTTCTATTTTGATAGTGTTCACAGATAAATTAACAGTTAGATTAGGTCACAGGAAATGAAATATAGGGCACTGAGTCATTGCACCTCAAGATACTGAAGGAACAAATTCAAGAAATGCAGATGAACTTCGTTGGAGTTTTCTAACCTGGGTGAAATCAGAAAAGCTGGAGGAAGCATTCGCCAGTCTTGTTCCTATCTACTTACCCCGCAAACGTGTACTGGGTGTGTGTTACTTGTCAGCAAGGCTGCGGGGATGGAATGAAGATGTAAACACAAGTATACAAATGTTTTAAAATTTTGTTTCTGGGTTTTGGTCGACTAACAGATTTTGTTGGTGGTGGTGCTGTTGTTTCTACTGACGATTCTTGATGTATGAATTGTTCAAACGCCTTTTGCTTGCTGCCTTTTGATGGCATACTTCTAAATGATCCGAATGCCTAAATAGCTTATTAATTCTGAAAGTATTCTGTGATGTCTCCCCCTCCTTCTCCTCCTCCTCTGTCCTTCTTTCCTGTCTCCTTCCCCTTGCTTCTCTCCCTCTCCTCTGATTTCCTCTCTCCTTTTCTCTTCTTCCCATCTTTATAAGTAATACTTTTATTTTCATGTACCAGCATAAAATTAATTAGATCATCGATAATTTCTGCTAGTTTACATTTTGGAGGAAAATGTGTAGTATCTTTCTGTGTCTTCCAAAGTAAATTTAAATTCTGTATGGTGCTGGCAAGTCTCTAGTGTTTCAGGTATGAAGCTGTATTCCAGAGAAGACAACCACATAGTCCCTTAGAAGAAGCTTCTTTCTGCCAGCTTTGAATCATATTCCAAACACTTTCCTCTTCCTCATTCATCTTCATTGGCATCTTTTGTTCTGTCAATGTTGGATACTGTGCATGACATTTCCATCCAACAATGCCTTGCTTGATGAAGCTCCACCTATTCTCTTACAAGTATTCCTCCCCACTCTGTCTCTCTTTTTTGTATCCCATTTCCATCTTAGTTTAGTATGGAGTTACTGCTGCGTTTGTCGGCCTAACAGTATTCCATTCTACACTTTTGGCTGTGAATGTCTCTAATGCATGGATGAGCTTTCTTCATCTAATAGCCCTTTTAAAATTATATACTTCTAAATTATATGCTATCTATCTATATATGTATATAATATTTATTACATAAATACATATCACACAACATAGAGCAGGGCCAATAAATATCAAGCAGTTTAGTCAATGTTTTCAATCTAAATGCAATAACATCTCTAAAATATGAATGACATATTGTTCATAGGCATGTTGGTGTATTTAAAAATAGTAATTTTACAGTATCTGGAAGGGCGCCGTGCCAATTATTCATTAAGCTGAGGAAGTGGGGATGGGGCAGACAGAGGCTAAGGAATGAAGTCAGACCCTCACACATCGTCAGCAAGCATTCTGCCAGCAGGCTACATGTCCAGTACTGCTATCTGAGACTGAAAGAAAGCGCACCATGTCTTCATTGGTTATTACACTGTGTTCCACAGTTCTCCTAGGACCATAAGGCTACATTTTATTAACCTCAGTACATGTATTAACAACTAAAACCATGAACACTTGTGCTATATATTTTGAGACAAGCTGCTACTAAGGTCTTAATAATGGTGAATATTTTTGGTAGACTCAGCAGCATCAAGGAGCATGTTGGAGTGCTCTGTCAGGTGTCAATTTCACGTTGTGTTCCATGTTAGCAAGTTCTCTATAGTAGTAAACTTGGGAAATGTGCTGATTTCCCTTCCCTCTATAGTACCCGAGAGTTTCCGTCATTAAACAGGCAAACATACAAACCACATACCTAAACAAAGAGTAGGACACAACTAAGCCTCAGTCAAACTTTATATTATCAGATATATTCCGTTGCACAAAAGACTTTATCATCTGCTCTCTAACATGGGACATTGAAGGGATAACAGGCAACAGGCAGGATACATCTGAGGAAACTGTGTGTGTGTGTGTGTGTGTGTGTGTGTGTGTGTGTGTGTGTTTGTGTGTGTGCAGTGCTCAAAGAGGTCTGAAAAGGGCATCAGATCCCCTTGATTTGGAGTTACACCAAGTAGTGAGCTGCCATGTGGGTGCTGGGAATCTAATCCTGGTCCACTGTAAAAACATTAAGTGCTCTTAATTGCTAAACCATTTCCCCAGCCACTACTTTACTCCTTTTTAAAAATTACACACACACACACACACACACACACACACACAGAGAGAGAGAGAGAGAGAGAGAGAGAGAGAGAGAGAGAGACAGAGAGAGACAGAGAGACAGAGAGACAGAGAGACAGAGAGACAGAGAGACAGAAAGAGAGAGAGAGACAAACAGAGACAGACAGAGAGAGACAGAGACAGAGAGAGAGATCTGTAACACACACACACATGTACATGCGTGGATACTAGGGATGGAGCACAGACATGGTTAACAGGGATGGAGCTCAGATATGCATAGCCTGTTGAGTCATCTTGCCAGATATTCTTAAGTTTGTCCTCATTTGTTGGATATGCGATTAAATAATTTTATAAATATATGCTTAAAAAGTTCAGTATCTGAGGTGAAGAGATAGATGGTCCAATCATTAAATAAATGTGTTCTGTTTTTGCAGCGGATAAGAGTTAAAACTGTCTGTAACTCCTACTCCTTGGGAACTCAATGTCTTTGTCTTCTGCAGGAACCTGCACACAGGCATGTGTACACAGAAACACAGATAAAAATAAAATAAGTACTTTTAAAAGGACAATTAACAAAATAAATTTTAGCTAAGCCTTGGTTTTCAGGGATGAATGATGTACAAAAAGAAGGGAAGAAAAGAGGAGTTAAGGCATGCTTGACAGAAATATTTTTAGAAATGGACCACAGTTAAACTTATTTTTGGTGTCTTCTAGACCATTTTTGCTGGAAGAGGTGAGAAAAGGCCAAGCCAGTAACTGTGGTTACAGTTGGCTAGCCATAAACTATCACAGGTGTTAGAGGGGAGAGGATGGCTCTCAGGGACTCTGCTGGCTTAGGACTGTGTGGGGCTATGTAGGCAGTAATATTCTGTGGACAGTAATATTCTTTGCAGTGGACTCACTAGCCCATGGCCCAAGGTTCTGACCAATATCTGATGAGAGCAGAGAGCAAAGCCAGAGAGATCCAAAGAAAACAGTATGTGAATTCTACTTACCAGGCTTGCTTTCCCCAGAAGCAGGACTTTGAGTAGTTTGTAGAGAGCTGAGTGATGAAACTAGTCAGGAAAACCACACAGGTCACAATGTAGAGGCAGAGGGGTTGAAACCATGGGCACATGTGCTGTCCTTGTGCAGAAGACCACAGTGCTTCATGTACAGAGCCCATGGAAATTACCAGTACACGAAGAGGCAGATATTGTTGATCCTATATTCCCATTTTTAAAAGGTCTCTCTCTCTCTCTCTCTCTCTCTCTCCCCTTTCCTCTCTCTCTCTCTCTCTCTCTCTCTCTGTGTGTGTGTGTGTGTGTGTGCACATGCACGAAAATGTGTATAGGAGTCAGTGTCACCAAAGGACAGAAAAGAATGTCTAACCTTCTGAAGCTGGAGTTCCCGGCAGTTCTGAGTTGCCTGACATGAGTACTAGGAATCAAACTCAGCAAGCATATGTTCTTAACCACTCTCTGAGCCAGCCCTTCAGCTCCTAGAATCCCAATTTAACAATATAAAATTGTGGTGAATATATTTTGACTAATAATGTTCAACATGAAAATAACTATGAGAGTGAATTTTTCTGTATTATTAAATTTGCACACGTATCTTAGTGCCTCTAAAGGTACCATGTGTGAGTATAGGTCGTGTGCTCACCCATGCTCATCTCTGCCTTTCTTCATGTCCTGGTGGAGAATTTAGTGGAAAGATACTTTTGTGTCTCTGGGCCTTTCAGATTTCTCTGTGCACTTTGTGGTGCTCATTTCATGCTGCCACTGTTGGCTGAGTTGGCCATTCTTGCTTTTAGTCTCTCCTCCTTCATGACCAGGTGGTAGGCTTAGCAACCCAAATACAAAGTAGCTCTCTTGATGGATGACTTTTTGCCTGGGTAATTTACACTGTTCCTCCCTCCAGTCCTCCTTCCTGTCCAATGATCATTATTTCTAGAAAGCAATGAGCTTTTGGAATGACTATTGATAAGCCTGTTTAGTCCCTTGATATTTCTCTGAGAGTTCTGTCATCTCTTATCTCAGAAGGCTCATCCTGTGATATATGATGCTCTGTAATTGCTTGCTTGATGCTGTACTTGATGAACTTACATCCTATATAATCCTTATATTTGTTTGATATTACATTGTGTGAGAGAAGACAGAAGAACACACATACTTACACACACACACACACACACACAGAGAGAGAGAAAGAGAGAGAGGGGAGAGAGAGAGAGAGAGAGAGAGAGAGAGAGAGGAGAAAGAGAGAGAGAGAGAGAGAGAGAGAGAGAGAGAGAAGAGAAGAGAGAGAGAGAGAGAGAGAATGTATGTTTATAGGCTAGAGGACAACCTCAGGTTTCACTCCACAGGACCGCAGGACTGTCTAGCCTGGAATTCACCAATTAATATTACTGTGACTGGCCTATGAGCCAGAGACCCACTTATCTCCATTACTAAGATTGCAAATGGGCAACAACATTCACATATTTTTTTAAAATGTGGGTTTTAAGGCTCAAATTTGTGTTCCCATGCTTGTAGGATAAACACTTGATTACAGCTATACCCTTAAACCTGGGGTGCACTTTAGTTTATTATTTTTCATCTTAATGAGAGCAGCCTTAGGGAAGCCTGACTCTCTTGCTTCCTAGCAGGAAGGTGTGTCTGCCTTCCTGGCCATATCAGTATTTGCAATCTGTTATCATTCTTCATCAGTTTAAGGGTTCCCCCAGCAGCAAAAGCCATTTGCTATCTACTCTACTCTACAGGAAAGTAGACCTTGGTAATCGTCAGAACGAATTTCACCTCTAGACTATAAATACTCACTGTGTCAGTTACACTTCAGGCTGACAAAAACCATAATAATCTTGTTCAATGTACATTTATTGATTTACCCACTGTGTGTGTTTGCTCTACTCCCGGGAAGGTATGTATATAGCTTGAATACCAGCAGTTTCTCATTAACTACGCTCTTTCATTTGTAGAGTTTTCTAATTTTTTTCTCCAAATACAAAATCTAGAGTTACTTTACATATGCATGGCTTGATTCATATTTTTAAGGCTGCTGTCATTTCTACCTTTCTTAAGCTATGATTTTTTTATTGGATATTTTATTTACATTTCAGATGTGACCCCCTTTCCCCATTCCACCCCCCAGGAACCCCCATCCCCATTTATACTTTTTATAAGAAAAGAATGTGACCATGACAAGGCAAAAAAAAAAAAATCAAACTTTGTGTATTTAATAGTATTAAATAGTGTCACACAATTGTACTTCTAAACACTGAGGTAAATGTAAAAAGCATAAATTCATATTCATAGAGTCCATGAAGTGGATGTAGTAGCAACAGTGTATGTTTAGCTGGTAACAAAGGCCAGAGAAATGCTTGTCAGAATGTAACTGTAACCAAGAACCTGCCAAACTCAACATCAGATAACTGATTTGACTAGGTTTTCAGTTCAATGAAACAATGCTTTTAGTAGTAACCTTTGAATTTAGAATTTAGGATGTTTGTTTCAGCCAGTGAATTGTGTACAACATACTTTTAATCATGGGACATGACACAGGAATTGCAAAAATAAGTGTATGATGTACTCCGGTGGGGTACATTGTAGAGTTTGGATTTTCAGTAGGCTCACCATTGTCCACTTTGTATTTGGAACATTTTTAGTCAGTGCTAGATTTCTCTAGATTCTATCCCATCATAAATTGAAGAGCACCTGTCTGTCAGGAACAGGCACCTTTGACAACGAAATATTAACCTTACTCCAAGTTTATGCTCTACAGCTATTATAATTTTCTCATTTCTTCATCCCTCTGAGAAGTTGAACAGGAGAATCTCCATTAGGACAGCTATAAAATGTGATTATCATTAGGATTATTGAAGAGCTGTTGGGTAGTGATAGTTGCACTAGACATTGCGGAGGAATAAGGGATGGACAAGTTGTAAGTAGAGATGATGAGAAAAATAAAAACAGAAAAATAAGGTCTCATATTCTGGCTGACTTTGAAAGCAGAACAGTAAGAAAGCTGGGGTAGCATTGCAGAGGGACAGGGCTAAAGGAAGAGTGAATGTAAATGGTTGGTCCAAGGACAGGTGGGACCAGAGCCAATGGGACGAAAGCTGGGGCATGTTTTACAGGGATGTTAGCCTGCAGGATCTGCTTTCGTATCTATTCAAGACAAAGCTGTCTAATTAATGTTCAGTAAAGTCTGAAGCATGACACACGACTGTGCCAACCTCGGATCATAATTGGAAAAGGTGGTGGCAGAGGAATCAATTAAAAGGGCCTTGTAGCAAGGCAGGTGGGGCCTTCTGAATGTTTGAACAGGGGCAGTGTACTCCAAAATGGAATAACCCTGAGCAGGCATCTGCTGTCATTAAAGTCAAGATCAATAAGGCCAATCCAAGTTTCTCTCAGGCATGAAAACATCCAAATCATTGCACAGATAATGCTTAAGAAAAGACTAGCTAGGCAGGCACAAGTACAGCAGACAGCGAGACCTGGGTCCAAGAGGACCATATGGCAATTGTGAGTCAGCAGTGTGGTGCTGTTATTAAAAACCAGAACCACGCCATGGAGAAATATATTAATAGGAGCGAGGCATGCAGACAGCAGGAAGTAGCCTTTCTGCTCTCTTCAGAGTGCTTCAAACTTCTCATTTTCTTGTGGACTCTGTTGGGCTTCACATTTCATGACTGTGTTTAGAAAGCAAAAAGAGGCCCAGCAAAGCACACTTCAAATGCCAGAGAGGATAGAAAGGATTGTCTGTCATCTCCGATTCTGGGAATATAGTGAAGATTAAAGTATAGTAAACTATTTTGACCAGATGAGCCCCATGGAAGTAGTTGATGTGAATTCTAACAGCTCAAGGAATTAAAGTTTCACAAGAAACTTTAGGAGACAGCAACGTTCATAATTTCTGGCTATGGGAAGCAGAAATAGGAAGGGTTGGCACTGTCCTCTTACCCTCATATAGGATGTATTTGCTCTCAGTGTCTGATCCTGTGACCTCAGAAAGTGCATTTCTGGGTCACAGTTCCTGGAGCGCACTTGCCTTTGTTGGTAAGTCTCTGGGACACAGCTCAGAGCTACTCATTCCCCTAATATTGCATCATTAGGTGTGGCTGCCCACGCTGCTTAGACATGTGAGGGAGTGTGGTGTCCACATATCTCTCACTTCATGACCTGGCCACTGACTTCAGAGCTCCTGCTGAGCTCCACTGTGAAGGAAGCCTTCACCTTCACCAACTGCACCGCTCTGTCAGGATTTCTATCATATGATGACAGAAAACTCATCCTTACACACAGATGCAGATAATTCAACGTGCAAGTGAACAGCACCGGACACAACTTCCATGAGAATCAGTGCTGTGATTTTTGAGTGTTGGTGGGTCTGTTGCAGAATGTGTAAATAATTACTGTATGAAATAATAAAGTTCTACCTGTATTGTGTAGGGTGAGGTGGGTAAGAGGTGTCTCAAAAGCACTATGTCAGGGAAGCTCCCATGCAAGTGGTGGGATTAAAGGAGGTGGAAACACCTGATCTGGAAGAGTAAAGAGTACAATATTTGTTACCCCAGTTTAGGGAGGGGATGGGAGAAATGGAGAAAGGTTTGGTGAGCGTGCAACACTGTAACTTCTACAGTAGTACTGTAGGCTAGCTCTAGTTGACAGTCACTAATTATTTCAAAATTGCTGGTAGAGATTTTTTGTTGTGTCATCATGGAGTGACAAATGTTTCTAGTGGTAGATATTCTAGCATCTGTGACCTGATCATTATATATCGTATAATCTACAACAATATCTGATGCATACTGTAAACATGTACAGTTATTATGTATCCATTAAAATTTTTAAAATACATTTATTAATAAAATTTGAAACACAAGTTTCCTTAAAACAAATACAAACAAATGAGGGGGTGTAAATGAAAGCAGGAGACAGCATAGATGAGCAGCTAGAGAAATGCATTCTGGGCCCAAATTCTGGCTCCTCCCCTCATCCTGTTGCTATGTGACTCAGAGGCTTAAGAATTAAAAGGACATTAAGCAGTGCCTGGCACACAGTGCATGCCACATAAGCTCTTAAAATACACAGAAGAGAAGCAACTTTGAGCTGACCCCTCTCCATATGGATAATCCTCCCTGCAAAGCTGCACCTGCCACCAAAAGAAGACTGACCTCTGTGTTCTTATCATCATTTAGAGTTGAGCCTCTAAACTTTAGAGTAGTGGTTCTCAAACTGTGTGTCACTACCCCATTGGGGGTTGAATGACCCTTTCACGGGGGTCATCTAAGACCATCAGGAAACACAGATATTATTTACATTATGATTTGTAACAGTAGAACATTACAGTTATTAAGTAGAAATGCAGATTTATGGCTGGGGTTTATCACAACATAAGGGTTGTATTAAAGGATGACAGCATAAGGAATGTTAAGAACCACTGTTTTAGAGTCTAAAATGTGGTGTGGATGCTACTGGCTTCATATAGGGCAGCTTACAATTATTTTAGAAAAATATGATAAAATATGATAAAATAAAACATAAGTATTAACACATACCCATAACTACCAAACTGAACAGATGAATTCATTAACTTGTTTATGTGGTAATGTTTTATAATTTTAATCATATGTAACTCATTTTGCTGAAATAGCCCTAAAATCACTTACTGAAAACTCTTTATTCCTGTGTTTGCTTCATGTTGTTTAGAAACATGATTTACCTTTCCCGAGATATTTTGTTTTTCTGTGCACCTTTTAGTACTCATGGTTTCTCTCCTCCATTTGTTACTTTTGCTTAATCACTTTCAGGCTGTTCTCAGAAAATGATTAATTATAATATAGTGGGTCAAGAAGCTTTGATTTTGTTTCCCTGTCAGGATTCTGTCATGTGCTGACAGAAAATTCATCCTCTTAGCAGTGATATATACCCATTATGCTATAATTCCTCTGATTCCTGTGTACCTTATACCATTAGTGAGATTAACAATGGCTGCCATGGTCCATCTGTTAAGAATTGCCCTTGCTGTCTGCAAGTATAGCAGGATAACATGAGTAGTGTCAGTGGTGGGCTCTCTCTCATGGTGTGAGTCTCAAGTTACTCCAGTCATTGTTTGGCAATTCTGCCAATTTCTACTTCCTCTTTATCCCTGAACATCTTGTAGTCAGGACAAATTGTGGGGTGAAGATTTTGTGACTGAGTTGGTGACCCCATCCCTTCATTGGAAGTTTGACCTGGTTACAGGAGGTAGCTGTTTTAAATTCCATATATTTTATTGCTAGTACTCTTACCTATGATCACCCTCATAGATTGCTGAGAGTTTCCATTGTCCTAGGTTTCTAGTTTGTCCTGGAGATAGTCCCTCACCATTTCCAGTTCTCTTTCCAGGTTCTCTGTACCTCAGTCCTCTCCAGACTTAAACCCTCCTGTTTCACTCCACTCTCTCTTCCCACCCTGTTGCCTCCATTCATCCACCTCCAATGTCTATTTTGTTTCCCATTCTTAGTGAGAGTCAAGCATAGCAAAACTGTCATCTCAGAGGCTTCACCCAGCAACCGATGGAAGCAGATGCAGAAACACACAGCCAAACATTAGGCAGAGCTCGGAGAATCTTTTCGAAGATGGGGAGTAAGAATTGAAGAAGCCAGAGAGGTCAGACACCACAAGAAAACCTACAGAATCAACTGGGCCTACAAGGGATAACAGAGACTGAACTATCAACCAAACATTCATGGGATGGACCTATGCCCCCTACACATATGTAACAGATATGCAGCTTAGTTTTCATTTGGGACCCTAACAGCAGGAGCAGGGGCTGTCTCTTTACTCAGCTGCCTGCCTTTGAATCCCTTTTCCCTAACTGGGCTGCTTTCTTTAGTCTCAGTAGAAGAAGATGTGCCTAGTCCTAGTGCAACTTGATAAGCCAAGGCAGATTGCTATCCATGGGAGATCCCCTCTTCTCTGAAGAGAAAGAAAGTGGGGATGGAGGGAAGGGAGGTGAGAGGATGGGACTAGAGGAGAGGAGGAAGAGAAAACTGTGGTTTGGATGTAAAGTCAATAAATTAATTAATGAAATAAATAATATAATAATAAAACACTGTTCTTCCTAGTTGGAAAAAGTTCCATGAGTCTGTGCTTCTTAATGAAAAATTTATCCCTCATTGACAACACTCATATACTTCCTTATATTTTCCATGCAGATAGTCTCCATAACCAGGGCCTAAATAGTCATTCCTTGTGAATTCTTAAGTTGAAATTTTAACTATGTGTGCTAGGTCAGGATTCTCAACCTTAAGAGTGCATATGGCATATATGTAATGTATACTTATGTTTTTATTTATATATGTGCTAAATCTATGATAGATGATCAATTTAATATGAGTAGAGGTATTTTTCCTGTAACATACATCCTTACGGCTTATGAGTTCATAAATAATGTGACCCTCAGGTCTTAGCCTACTTGAATGGCACCTTAGAGATCACTTAAAACTTACATTTCCCCAATGTGTCTAATTAGATCCTGTATTTCAGTTAGCACTTTTGGTGATAATGTTTTTCTCTGGATACTGCAGCCTCCTATTGCTAGTGTTAATATCCATTTTTACAAACACTCCATCAGCCTTTGTTATCACTGCCTCGATGTCCAAAGAAATATGCCTTTAAAAATACTGTTCCATTAACTAACAGTAAGAGAAAAAGATTCACCTTAAAATAAAGACCCTATTAAGGAATTTTAGAAGTTTTTCACACTTAAGCAAAAAAAAAAAAAAACTAACTTTAGAAATTTTTGTGCCTAGTTGCCTTTTTTGATTTAGTGAATTGAACATTGAAACTTAGATTGCAGACATCTAAATGGAATCAATCTCAAATCACCATGCCCAACCTCTGCCATTTCTTGAGCTTTGAAGAAAAAGTTTTCGATTTGAATCAGGCTTCGTTGCTGCCTAGTACTGGATGGTGGATTAATGAGCATTTCTGGGCCCTGATTTGCCTATCATAAAACTGGACGAGTCTACATAGCTGGCATGTGGTTAGCATGGATGAGTGGAAGTTTATGGTGTGGTGCCTGACACTCATTTCAGAAAAGTACTAGGATAGAGTCATTCAGGTTTGGTGATATCTCTTCATCAATATGCATGCGAATATGCAGCTATTACTCTCAAAGGACAGTAGCCCATAAATAGTGGGCAACATCTCTCAACCCTCATCTAAGACCATTCTATTTGCAGTAGAAGGTGATTAATGCTGGCAAACGTTCCACAACTGGCTAAACTGCAGAGCATAAAAGCCTGCAGAACATTCAGTCTTAAAGGGATTACATATATCCCGTCCCATTCCAAAGCTTAGCAATCATTGCAGAAAAGGGAGTGGGAACACTGTAAGAGCCACAGGTGGTAGATGAGTACAAGGAAAACATTTTCTGGGCACAATATGCAGTTGCACATACATATACACATTGCACATTCATGTTCAAAGCTTGTACAAACTTAAGGCAGATCAAAGTTCAGCTTTGAGAGGGGAGTTGGGCACATAAACTCACTCTGAGCCTAGAAGCTTAATTGTCCATTAAGAGCTGCTGGGAGAGGAGAGTGTATCCCGTAATAAAGCTGACTAAGTTCCGGAGTAAGATCATAGTTTCAAGAATACTTAAACTGCACACTTTGGCCTTGAAGCCTTTTTTAAAAAAAAAAAAATAGAAATGACAGGGATTTGGGTGGGAAAAGATGGGTGTGTTGGATCTGGGAAGAATTTGGAGAGGGATGAATACGGTCACAACACATTGTGCAAAACTCAACTCTCAAAGATCTAATAAAACAGAGATGATATACTGTCAAAATGCAATAGATGTATCAACTTCAAAAGTTTTATTCACCATAGAACATTTCTCTTCTTTCTAAAAACATTAAGAATTTGTCCCCCAGGTGAATATGAACTGTTCAGAAATACATTATGAGAGTTTCAGGAAAGAGCCCACTTGACCACTTACCTGAGGTGTGTTTGTCTGCTCTGGCAAAAATAAATAAGCTACCACACAACTCAGCTGCCCTAAAAGCTGAGTGCTTATTTAAGTTTGTGGCCCTTAACATTTATCTGTTGGCTCTTATCTTGATTAATGATCTGAGGGATGTTGGGGACCACTTTCTCCAGATGGCCAGCCATTCTTCCTCCTTGATGATATTTTATGGATATACTGTCTTGAAAGTACACAGAGGAAGGCTATAGCTAAGCCTTGGCCAAAGACCCCCAACTGTAAAATTCAGTTCTTTCTAGGTATCCTTTGACTCTACCATTCAGGCCAGTAAGATAACCAATTGGTTACATCTGCAAGTCTACTATGACAATGATGTGGGCTTGAGTTCCTTTTATTACCTCATTCCTATATTTTCTGCTGTAATCATGATGATTCAAAAGCTCAGGGAGGCAGCAGCATGTTATTCCAGGTCACTGGATATTAATGTTAACTCTTAAAAATCCTATAATACTGGATTCTCCTTTTCCATACTATGTGTATAACTGTAAAAATAACTGATTTCCCTCATATATCTCTGGGAGTTCAGGACCTGAATTAGTTCCTGAGTTAGTTTTTGGAATAAAGGAACCAAATCTTAGGTTTCAAAAAATTGGCACATCATCAGATTAATGTCTTTTGGTGGAGGGAATTTGACCCTGGGCAAGTCAGCTACACTTTAGTCAAAGACAACTTCCAGAAAGAGACACAGTTGTGAGCCAACTGTCTAGACCACTCATGGCAAAAATGATTTTGGACATCATCATGAAAGGTGCATTGTTCGAGTCCTAACTGAGCATTACACACTTCCTTTAGTCTTTAGGCATTGATCATTAAACATATAGATCAGAATACTAGCTTAACCACACCATGCATGTGAGAATGAGAAGAAGGGTACCTGGGCCATAATTCTGCCACCAAAGATTACTGAACACTCAAATGCTTTTCCGTACTAACCACAGGTTCACTGCATAAAATGTACAAAGAACATGGAGTCTGTGATAGCTTACGTGACTCAATCAATAAGGAAATTATAAGTGAAGAAAGAATATTTGGGAAATGTTGAAAGTTTATAACTGGCTTTTACAGCTTGCATCTACCTTGATATTTTTATACTATTGCCAACTCATATCTAGAAATAGACCTTGGTCACTGAATGGTTAGACTCATGTCTCATTCTTCAAAGTAATGATCAGAGCCATATGAACTTTTACTACATTTATCAATGGCATGTAGAGAATTGTATAGCATTAGGGTGTCCACTGTTCTTTCATATCCGTGGTACAGCTTTATTTATTTGAATGACTCAGAATACTGGAAATAATATCAGTAGCTTCCTACAACTTGAGAAAATAATAGCCTTCCAGCTACAGTTGACAAAAATTACTCAAGATTCGTTTGCTTTTAATTGATGGAAATCCCTCCATTAAGGTAACTTAGGGCCAGTACTATGAACATGGCCAAAGGCCTAAAGCTAGAAATCCCAGGCCCTAGTTGGGGAATATATACTTTTCTTTTGATAAGTTGTCAAATGGTCAAACCATAGTCTAAATATTCCTGTTTACACTCATGGACTCGAGATGCTGTCAACCTTGGTCATAGTAGGTTCTTTTTATAATAGTAATGGGTGTGACTATGATCACAGTTCATCTCATGTATGTATAAAGCTGTGATGACTTTAAAGACAAAAATGTCTGGGGAAGTATAGGTATACAGGTAGTAGACAAGAGAAACAAAGCTTATGATATGATAGTGTAATGTTGTGCACTATACTCTTTCCAGCACAGGAATAATTCTGTCATGTATCTTCCAGCAGAAATTGCACAAATAATTCTTTTTTAAAGATAAATTCAAATATATTCAAGACTGGCCTCAAACATTGAGAATAACTGTGAACCTCCGCAATTTCTGACCCCATGCCTTGAGTGCTGATATTGCTGACATGCATAGTATGGGAATTCTAACTGAGGGGCTTTGTGAATGCTCTACCAAGTGAGCTACTAACACAGCTCAGGCACTTAGCATTCTTAAAGGGACACATGTAATTCTTAAGATAAATTTCTCATAACTAATGCTAAACCAGAGCCTATGACAACTAGCCCAATAAGTGTGCACCCAGTGTTTATTGGACTGCTGTGTTCCTGTGGACATGACTGAATAAAAAGTATGTGAAGAAAGCAGATCCTCATGAAAAGATTACCAAGCCATATTGTGCAGGCATACGACTGTTTCAGACTCTTCAAGCAACCCTCTTCTCCAATCTGTTCCACAGAAGCAAACATGGTTGCTGTCAGTTGATGATGAGGAAAGGGATCTGTCCACATTCCTAGCTTTCTGTTCTTTGTTTACTTTCCTAGTGAATCTACTCCATGCCATCCCAAACAGGCAACAGCATGGGTATTAACATACTGCTATCTGGAAACAGAGTGTTTAAGCTCACTTAGAAGTAATGTCATTGGGTTTTCTCACTTTAGAGATGAAAAGAGTCATGAACTCTATAGGAATGAGACAGCAGAGGCAGCTGAATGATAGCTGGGTTCAGCACTTTGAGCTTAGCACCCATTTAGCAGAGACTCCTTTGCTACTTGCCTTCTCCGTGTGCAGATTAAGATGTTGACAAAGTTCTTTAACCCAGTGGAGTGACACAAAATTAAAAACAAAACAAAAAACACACGAACAATCCCCCCAAAAAAACCCAGCTAAGTATGAAAACAATAATTCCCCAAAGCCAAACTGTTCCTGTCTCTCTTTGTCTTTTGTGCTGTGTAAACTTTTCTTTTTCAAAACTGAACTGTGAAAGCTGAGTCAACCCCTTCCACAGAGTCTGCTACAGCCCAGAACAGGCCTTGCAGCCTGAATAGTGTATCCTTTGCAGAAATGCATTTTATGACTGGAGAGTTCAGTCTTGGGAGGGACAATAAGGGACCAAACTGCAGTCAGATAAATCTAAATGTTACTTCAAATGATGCTCCACTTGTAAGTTTCCATAATTAGAATGGGAATATTAACAACTTGGGAGAATTCATCTTAAGAAACAAATTCTCACATTTCCACTCCTTTATTATGTTTGAGCCACTCCTGAATGTATCTCATTCTCATTTCTCAACTGCATTTAAAAACATTTCCTACAAGAAACGAGCTCATCCCAAACACTGCTGTGTGCCTTGGATGTGCCTGCTACTTGATAACATTGTTTCACACAAGGCTGAAAACAAGGTCGGATAAAGTAGTATTTAATCAGAGGATAGCTGGTTTGGTCAGAGTTGGAACACAGCTTACTTTCATTCATTGACCTTGACTTAGGAAACAGCTCACAGAGATTCCTTCATAGAGAAAGAGCTCTGTAGAGAGCAGATGTGGAAAGTGTACCTGTTTTGTTAACAGAGAATTCAATTTCTGATTAAAAAATTTGAGATACTTATTCCCTTGACGTCTTTGTGGTTCTGTGAATCGACCCATTGTAATTTTGAAAGAGTGAGTCACATTGTTATTGAAACACATTAACCTCAATTTTCAAAGAGATTAGGACTGTAGCTTTTGCTTGAATTTTACTTGAACAGTACTTCATGATTTGGTAGCTGGATTACTGTCCTTCACAGAGCAAAGACTGCTTTGCTGACATGACACCTACAGGACAGGTTATTTTCCTGTTAACAATGATGGACCTATATTGAAACATGTCTGATCCTCTCACTTGGTCTGTCTCATCGCCATTGAGAAGTTTTTTTTTTAATCCATTTACCTCCTACCTGGGCAATGCTAGAAAGAAGTGGTGGCCGAGCCTCAGAGCATTGCTTCTCTGTGCAAATTGAACTGTTTTATAGAATTGTTAGAGTTTTGACATCGACTGCCCTAACAGAATGCACGTTTGAATAGGTCTGTGGTTTTGGTCTAGGATATCATCACATGGAAGATGCTGTTGCTTATGGTGATATTACTTTCTGGTTTAAGTCTGAAATCTGGGGATAATATAGGTATCATGGATTTGGTCCACATTAATTCATTATGCAATATTTGGCAGATATTTATTTTTGTAGAAGGAAATTAACAAGAGATTATGTTGACTTATCTAATCTTAATGAATACCAAAATATCTTAAGGACTTCGGGTTTTACAGAATTTACATACTTTTCCATATCTGTTGTGAATACATTGCACATAGATGGATGTTAGCTGATTCTTGATAATCTAAGAGAATGAAATTCCACTACCTTTGCTGTTGATTATTCTAGAACAAGCCAGTACTCAGTCAAGGGACTCTTTCTCATCTCTAATCTGCCTATCTATCTTTGGAACATAGCCCTAGCTTTGTTTGCTTGTCCTCTGTGACAATGGAAACCAGTTTTTGGTTTTTGTAGTTGTTGTTGTTGCTTATTATCTCACAATAACCTTTGACATTAAAAAATATTCAGAAGTATTCTTCAGTTTAATAACTAACTCTTTGCCTATAATTAGATTTTAACTTTAGGGCCTCAGGAATTATGTTTAGTTTCTATATGTGCATGCATCTTCCAGCTCTCCATTGTCTCTTATCAACAAGACATGCTTTATAACTTAAACTGGGAACAGAGTGGGAAGATAAGTTTGAAAGTTTGGAGTTTTGGAGATATCTCAGAGCTACAGCAGGGAACATTTTAAAATTAGCTACTCTTTCAGGTCTTTTACTTCTAAAAATTGCTTCTACTTCTAACTCTTCCATTTCCAAGTCTTTACCAATGGTTTCATTTACATTCTTTCACCTACAGTGTGAACCCATTACTTCTTACAGATTAAAGATTCTCAAGGAACATAATAAATCTTGAAAAATTAACTTCCTTCCTCCTAGCTATCATTTTTTTCTCTCAGAGTAATAGCTCTTCTTGTGGAGGCCTAATCCACAGCAGCTTGTGTAACTCTGAAGTCCACCACAACGTTCATTTCTTTGCCTGTTGTGTTAGTTTTCTGGTATATGACTATATATCTAACAAGAAACAATTTAAAAGGAAGGGTTTCTTCTTACGTACCAGGACAAGGGTATCATTCCATCATAGTGAAGAAGACATAGCAGCAGCTGAGAAAGTCTTGGTGACAGAGGAATGAATTAACTGATCATGTTGCTTTACAGCCAGTAAGCAAAGTAGGATGAGGAAGAAAACCTGGGCTGTGAAACCTCAAAGTCTTCCCCAAGGATCAACCTCCCTGGAGGATAGGGTGGTGTTCCTTCTAAAGCTTGCACAATGCTCCCAAACAGTGCCACCTGCTGGGGAATAAATAAACATATGATCCTATGGGGGCTGTTTCATACCTAACACAAAAATACCCATGGTTCATACGTATAGAAGAATTGACTGCAGCTGTGTCAACATGGGCTAGATGTCCTAAAATGAAAAAAATACCAATTATTGTATCAGTACATGCTTTTGTTTTGAGCCAAATTAAGTGATACATTTCAGCTCAGTGGAAGTCTATGTTTACCTGGACATAAGATTGTTATTGGAAAGAACTAGCTTTAGTTTAATTTTGTCCAATGTTACAGTATAATGGGTCATGACAAGGAATTATATAGAGTTTCTAGGGTTTTTGCATGTATGTAAGTATACAAGTAAACAAGCAGTCCCAAAGAGATACTCTCAGAAAAGAATACAGCTATTAGAAAATTCTGAAACTTTCTTAAGAAATGTAAATAATGTTTTTCATGTTATTAGGCGGTGAAGAGGCTAGGAAGTCTGTAGTTCATAGCTAGACATTCACACAGTGTTTGCTAGGTCTTTACTGAGTAAGATGCTGTTATGCTGAGTGATTCAGTTGTTTAGTGATGTGAGAATGATTGTGTGTCTCATTATTAATGCCAACTTAATGAGATTTTGTTTTATATTGATGATGCCAATTTAGCAAGCATCTGGTGTGATAAAGAATGTAATATGTACTACCATTCATCTTTTATGAAAACATTAGTTACATGTGAGCCTTTTTGTAAATATCAGTTTGGTATACAGTAGGTGCGAGGAGGAATCAATGGCTGTGTTTTGAATCCTGTCCTCTTTCATATGATGTACCATACTAGAAAAATGAAATATACATGATATTTATGCTGAAACAGAGAAGCTACCCACTTCACACAGAGTTGCTAAGTTCTGTCCAAATTGGCTTCAACTGTCACCTTGACACAGCCTGGGCAAAAGCCTGGATTGAGGAATGACCTGAATCACATTGGCCTGTGAACATTTACATTAAGGATGTAGAAGGCTGAGTCTATGCTGGGCATCACCATCTCTGAGCAGGTGTTCTTGCAGTAGATAAGAAAGTAGCTGAGCACACGCATGTGAGTGGACAGACAAGCAAGAGATCCTCCAAAGTTCCTGGGCTGACTTCCTTCAATGACTTGTCCTAACCTGAAAGCATAAGCTAAATAAACTCTTTGCTCTCTTAGCTGCTGCATTTTTGTGAGGGTTTTGTCACAGCAATAGAAAGAAAGCGAGAACAAACTCCAAGTGCCAGGAGAGCTCCGTTCCCATAGAGTATCACAGATGACAAGGATTTCAACATAAGGCAGTGGAGATGATATAGCAGAAGAAGGTTAAGCCAAATCTTATATGCAAAAAGACTCAGAGGTTTGTGGGAATTGTTGCTAACTATTGTGTCTTATTGATGTTGAGGTATAAGTGGTAATCGGGGAAGACGCTAGACAGTGAATGTGTAGAATATAAAACTATGGAGAAAATTAATTTCAATTAATTCAAAATTTGTTTAATGTCATAGAGGTATTTAAATTATGTCTCTATTTGTCACTCTCCAAACACACCTCTGATTTTTAAATTTTTAGCTACTTAGAGGTTTAGTCTTTGGATTTCATAGACTCAGCACCTATTATTAAAGATGGCTAGAGACAGTTTGATGAGTAAATATTGAAGAATTAAGATAAACTTTACACTGTAGAGAGTTTGACATATTTTAGAGTACAATTTTCGAAATTGGAACTTTAAAAATATATATCTGGCTAAGAAAGAACTTTAAAAACTCCTGGCATTAGAATCAGACTGACAGAGACTGTTTTTGAAATGTATAGCAGTACATTTGAATCTATCAATTTATGAAAAATTGCCTGGGGACTCTTCAATAGTGCTGATTCAATCCAGGAAATGCATAAATCTCTGGAGGTTCTGGTTGTGTAGGTGTGTGTAGGTTAGGTTTCTGTGACCTGGATTCTAACTGTGACATTTTCAGTGTGTAAGTGAGGTATAGAAGGGGTATGACTCACTTCCTTATGGAAATAGAGGTTATACATGGGAAAGTCTCAGAGACTAGCTGAGCAAATTAGGAACACATTGTTTCTCCACATGGGGCACATCAAAGCTAGTACCTGGCCTTGAGAACTGACACCTGGGAGGATGGTAATGTTGATAGGCTGTAAAGTGGCAGGACTTTGTGGCTGCTGGCAGAGACCATGAATTGCAGTTGTGTGAGCCAGTGAGTAAGCAAGTAGGGTAACATTAAATGGCTCTGGTGCCAGTGGGATTCAGTTTAGCTTGGAAAACACAACAGAATTCAGGACAGAGCTTGAGTATTATATTGGAGAATGGAATATTAGTGACAATGCTAGAAAAATGAAAATTACTAATTAAAATAAAATTAGCATCAGTGTAAATAGTCACTAAGATTATATATGTAGTATATATGTACATATGTATGTATGTATACAGGTATATATAAAACATGTGTTTGTGTTTGTATATACTTATATACATGTATATAAACTTATAGAATATCACTATTATAGAACTGTGATGAAAACTTTATGGTTGAAGATAAAAAGTTAAAATCCTGAACAGTTAGTTCAAATTCAACTGGTGCATGGATGTGATGTTTCCGATGACTCCAGTGCCTGACTCATTCACTACTCTGTGAAACTATTGTACCCTGAAGTGAAAACAGTGGAGGAAGGAAGATTAACTTCAGAAGACTTTGACTCTTTAAAGCAAAACAACAACAACAAAAAAAAAAACAAGAAGAAAGAAAGAAGGAGGAAGGAAGAGGTGAGGAGACGAGAGGAGGAAGAAGAGGAGGAGGGAAAGGAGAGAAGAGGAGAGGAGAGGAGAGGAGAGGAGAGGAGAGGAGAGGAGAGGAGAGGAGAGGAGAGGAGAGGAGAGGAGAGGAGAGGAGAGAAACGAGCTTGGGAAAAGTTGACTAAAACAACAAGATGATCAGAGAAGTCAATTGGTGTCAACACTAGGGGAAATCTTCCAGCTAAGATGAGTAAGGGATATTCAGCACTGATTCAATTTGGAATTCAGTGAGGTGATTATCCAGGAAGATAGAAGGCAATGTACTCCAAGTTTGTTTCATTTGGTGAGTGTGTATGGAAAGAAGTACACAAATAGGATGCTTCATCCGAATACCCAGAGGAGAGCAGCATCTACACAGTTAAAATGAAAGATGATGTTTGAAAAGATTCTGGACATTTCATAGAATATAGGTGAAATAATACAGAGTGAGAGAAGTGGTTAAGTCAGTAACATATTTGCTAGGGAAGTATAATGACCAAGGTTGAGTTGTTACTACCAAATAAACAAAACAAACAGAGTAAAACCAATAGATGAGGTCTATGCCTGTAATTTCAGTGCTGTGGAGGAGGAAACAGGTAGATCCCTAGAATTCACAGACCCCACAAAGTTATATAAGCTAGTAAACTGCAGGTTTACTGGGAGACCCTATCTTAACCTAAATGAATAAATAAATAGCTGATAGGTTTCCCTACATACATGATGCTTCCACACACAAGTCTCTGTGAGTGTTGTTGCTCCCCCAAGTGCTTCACAGTTTTTGAGAGTTCATGACATGGCTCAGTGGTAGACACTTATAGAACATGCAAGATCCCTGACATTGACATGGGATAGTGATATTGAAATTGGCTTTTCTTCTGGCAGGTGTTTGTGAGGATGAGAGAAATCACGAGAAAATAAATATACTGTAAATATTGGAAGGATAGAGGTTATAGGTGCTTTATCAAGTGTTTCCTTTTTCCATAGGACAGAAAAGTATTGGTATTAAAGGCAAAGCATCTTTTTTTTTCTAAAAAATATCTCATGGGCCTCTCTGTGAAGATTGAAAGTGGTTTCCTCCCTCCCTAATGCTGTGACCCCTTAATACAGGCCTTCATGCGTGGGGACCCCCATCTATAAAATTACTTTCGTTACTACTTCATAATTGTGATTTTGCTACTGCCATGAGTAGTAGTGTAAATACTTGTGTTTTCTGATGGTCTTAGGTGACCCGTATGAAAGGGTTGTTTGTTCGCAAAGGGGTTGGTATCCTCAGGTTGGGAACCTTTGCCTTAGATAGACATTCAGTTGTGGGTGTGGTCTGTTCCAGGAGTGTAACCCCAGAGGGCTGGGCACTAGTGCTCACCTTTTACAAACCATATAGAGAGGGTTTTCACTTGTATCACCAAGAGAAAGAACTGTTTCACTTTGTAATATTTCTAGATTTATTAAAAAATTTTTTATCATTTTTATATTACTTCTTCATTTTTTCTGACTTCATTTATATGATTCATCTTATTTTTATGAAAACTTATAAAGTTCATCATTTAAAAGGACACAAGATATGCTTTTTTAGAATATTTGAAAAACAATGGTGCCAAGGTGCCATAACCACCATCTATTTAGAACATTTTTCAACCTATAGTAAGTAGCTTGATTTTCTTCTCTCCCTCCTCCCCTCCTTTGTTCCCTTTCCCTCTTGCTCTCCCTTCAATCTTGGTATTTAGAGTCACTCTACAGATTCACCTATTCTGGATATTTTATATTCTCACGGGTAATTATGTAGTCTGATGCTCTCACAATCTACCTGCTTGATTACTATATTACAGCCACAGCTCCTGGATGGAATTCACCAAAATTTTTTGTGCAATATATAATACACCATAGTCTGCACATATTGTACTGTTTGTCCACTGATGAGCGGATAGATGTTTGGGTATCTCTATATTAGGAATGATACTTCTATGAAAGCAGCATGCCAGCTTTTGTGACTCTATGTTGTAGAGTTGCATAGTGACATTGCAACTGTTTAATTTCTTGAACATCTGCTGCACTGTTTTCTAAAGCTCCTGCACATCTTGACTTGTCTGCATCAGTATGAAGTTTACAGCGTATTCACATTCTTTCTGCTTGCTGTGTTATATATTGGTAATTATAGGCACCCTTGTGGGTGTGAAGTAATACCATGTTGATACTTTTTATGGCTGTTTGTTATGCTATATAAATGCTCTACCACTGAGCGATATCTCAAACTTTCTCATGTTATATTTTGAGACAGAGTCTTGTTAAGTTGCTAAGGCTGGCTTGAAGTCAAGATCCACTGCTTAAGCCTCCTGATTGGCTGTGGTTGTAGGCATGCATCTTCACCCTGATTATGTTTTGATCTATATTTTTCTGATGACTACTATGCTGCATATCTTAAATATACATTGATTAATTGCTGTCTGTATGTCTTTAAAATGGTGACTATTTAAATCTCTTTCTTATATTAACTGGAATATTTTAGATCTATTGTTTGTTGAGAATGTTATATTTGTATCACAAAGAGTCTAGATCAAATCCAGCATGATTTCATCCCTTTCAACTGTTTCCCAGTCACCACCACTTCTCCCTCTCAAATGCATATATACTCTTTTAACCTGCCAAGTCCTTTTAATGCTGACAGTGTATATTCTGGATATAAATTCTGTACATCAAAATAGACACATTCTTTTCATATGTGTCAGCTTTGCCACTTACAGGAATTTTCTTCTACTCTGTCATTTTCTTTTCAGATTCATTTGAACAAACCATGGAATGTTTAAACTCAATGCAGTCAGATTAATGATTCCTTTTTGTTTCCCTCTGTTTAGCAGTGTAATCAAATTATTGCAAGCAAAGATATTTATGTGTATATTTCAAGAAGGTTGTAGTTTAAAACTTAATATGTGTGATTTTAAAACAGTTTATCAACTTTTTTACGTGGTATGGGGTAGGTTTGCAATTGCATTCTTTGCCGTGGGTTATGTTTTTGGAAACTGAGTGTCACTATGTAAGCAAGGCTGACCTCAAAGCTCTCATCCTTCTCCTTCCACCTGTCAAGTGCAGAGATTATGGGTGCGAGTTGTGGTACTTTGCTGCTGACATCTCATCTCTATATTTTGGGATGATTCATCTTTCAAGGTCAGGAATCTGTTTAAACTCATTTATATTCCATCATTTTCCTTTGGTTTTGGCTGCATGTATGTTTGTGCACTCTATGTTTGCAGTGCCCACAGAAGCCAGCAGAGGAACTTAATGAACTATAGATGATTGTCAGCTGTTGTGGAAGTTCTTGGAATCAATTCCAATCCTCTGAGAAACCAGCCCATGCTCTTAATTACTGAGCCATCTCCTTGGCTCTGTGCTCCATTACTTTTTTATACCTGTATCTTTATGTGAGTGTCACATGGTTTTGATTATAATAAGTTTATAATAAAATTTGAAAATTTTGATATTGTTGTGGTAATTAATGTTATTATTTCCAAACTGTGTTTTAGAAAAAAAATAATTACACATCATTATTAGCTTGAGCTATGTTCTTCATCTCAACTGAAAAGTTACTTGACAGGGTATTGTAACCTTTGATGTCTATGAGTGGAGACAGAGGAAAAAGTGTCTCACTGGAAATAATCACTCTGAGTAGAAACTGATAGTATACAAACAGAAATTGTATGGAATGAATGAGCAAGTGAATAATAAATAAAACAATTTTCAGTATTGTAGTACTAGTATTTGAAAAGTATGTGTAATAGATTTTACTTTCATTTCATGTGAATCCTAAACATTTATGGAAACGCAGGAAGTGTGAACCCAACTGCTTCCCATATACGGTGTGTTGCTATTCCATCCGCAGTCAAGCAGCCATGTACTGTGAATATGTGAAACACTCTTTGTGAAGCTGTATGATATCATTTCCTTTATATTGATTTGAAAGAACAACTAACGGTAAATTAAAGGTAGCTGCTTAAAATGTGGAGTTCTTTTTAATGCTGAAATTGTGTGTGTGTGTTGTGTGTGTGTGTGTGTGTGTGTGTGTGTTGTGTGCATGTGTGTGCATATTTGCATGTCAGAGAGGAGAAAAATGAATGCAGAAGAATCTTATTTCCTAAGATATTGGTTTTTTTTTTTGTTTTTTTTTGTTTTTAGAATATGTAAGTGCCCACAATAGTGTCATGGACTGGTGCTTGTTCATGGAATGACCCAGTTATTGGTTGGCCATTTCCTCAGTCTCTGCTCCATCCCCAATTCCTGCATTTCTTGTAGACAAGATAAGTTTTGGGTCCAAAGTTTTGAGGTTGGGTTTTTATCCCTCTGCTCCATTGGAGTTCTGCCTGGCCACAAGAGGCAGCTTTCACAAGCTCTATATTCCCAGTGCTGTTGGTCACAGTTAAGGACACTTAATTTCTCTAAAATCAAGGAAAAGCCAAGACTGCCTCTCTTCCCTATCTATTCAATAATATACTTGAAGTTCTAGCCAGAACAATAAGACAACTAAAGGAGATTAAGGGGATACAAACTGGAAAAGAAGAAGTCAAAGTATCACTATTTGCAGATGATATGATACTATACATATTTGACCAAAAAAATTCTACCAGATAACTCCTACATCTGATAAACAGCTTCAGAAAAGTGGCTGGATAAAAATTAAGCCAAAAAAAAAAAAATCAGTAGCCCTCCTTTGTACCAAAAAAGAAATTTGGTTCAAACACCCTTTACAAAAGCAATGAATAATATAAAATACTTTGGTTGCAACTCGATCTAGTCAGAGTAGAACCTAGCTATATGGCCAAGGTATTTATTTGTAAATATATTTTGAGTCTGGGTCTTATCTCTGGAAAATGAGTCTGGGATGGAGAACTGGGCCTACCTTTTACACATGTGTACTTATATGGTGAGACTGTGTTTATCCATGGTGTAGTGCAGTGACCATGATAGTTCAGTGTAAAGTAAATCCTTTGGCAATATGGCTGCCATTATTTTTGTATTTTGGTGTTTTAGGAAAACCAAGCGTTCCTCTTTCTCCACATCCTCGCCAGCATCTGCTATCACCTGAGTTTTTGATTTTAGCCATTCTGACTGGTGTGAAGTGGAATCTCAGGGTTGTTTTGATTTGCATTTCCCTGATGACCAAGGATGCTGAACATTTCTTTAGGTGCTTCTCGGCCATTCGCATTTCCTCAGTTGAGAATTCTTTGTTTAGCTCCTTACTCCATTTTTTAATAGGGTTATTTGGTTGTCTAGAGTCTAATTTCTTGAGTTCTTTGTATATATTGGATATTAGTTCTCTATCGGATGTGGGATTGGTAAAGATCTTTTCCCAATCTGTTGGTTGCCGTTTTGTCCTATTGACAGTGTCCTTTGCCTTACAGAAACTTTGCAATTTTATGAGGTCCCCTTTGTCAATTCTTGATCTTAGAGCATAAGCCATTGGTGTTCTGTTCAGGAACTTCTTCCCTGTGCCTAGGTATTCGAGAGTCTTCCCCACTTTCTCTTCTATTAGTTTCAGTGTGTCTGGTTTTATGTGAAGGTCCTTTATCCACTTGGACTTGAGCTTTGTACAAGGAGATAGGAATGGATCAATTTGCATTCTTCTGCATGCTGTCCTCCAGTTGAACCAGCACCGTTTGTTGAAAATGCTGTCCTTGTTCCACTGGATGTTTTTTAGCTCCTTTGTCAAAGATTAAATGACCATAGTTGTGTGGGTTCATTTCTCCTCCATTGTTGATGGGATTGCAAGATGGTGTAACCACTATGGAAAACAGTCTGGCGGTTCCTCAGAAAATTGGACATATCACTACCTGAGGACCCAGCTATACCACTCCTGGGTATATATCCAGAAGATGCTCTAACACATAACAAGGACATATGCTCCACTATGTTCATAGCAGCTTTATTTATAATAGCCAGAAACTGGAAAGAACCCAGATGCCCTTCAACAGAGGAATGGATACAAAAAATGTGGTACATTTATACAATGGAATATTACTCAGCTATTAAAAACAATGAATTTGATAAATTCTTATATAAATGGATGGAACTAGAAAATATCATCCTGAGTGAAGTAACCCAATCACAAAAGAACATACATGGTATTCACTCACTGATTATTGGATTTTAGCCCAGAAGCCTGAAATACCCAAGATTCAACTCACAGACCACATAAAGCTCATGAAGAATGATGACCAAGTAGTGGGGGCTTCTGTCCTTCTTAGAAGGAGTAACAAAATACTCAAGGGTGCAAATATGGAGACACAGTGCAGGACAGAAACTGAAGGAGGGACTGTCTACAGACCATTCCACCTGGATATCCATCCTATGTGCAGTCACCAAAGGTAGAGGTTGATGTGGATGTCAGGATGTACATGCTGACAGGAGCCTGATATAGCTGTCTCCTTAGAAGTCTGCAAGAATCTGACATACTCAGAGGCAGATGCTCACAGCTAACCATTAAACTGATCATGGGGTTCCCAATGGAGAAGATAGAGTGAAGGCTGAAGGAGTTGAGAGGATTCGTGACACCATGAGGAAAGCAACAATCCCAACCAACCAGAGCCCCCAGGGTCTAAACCACCAGCCTGGGAGCACTTAGGGAGGGACCCATGGCTCCAGCTATATATGCAAGGGAGCTATATATAAGTGGGAGAAGAGATCCTTGGTCCCATGAAGGCTGGACGTCGTGGGGGGGATACTCGAGGGTGGGGCGGTGAGGTACAGGGGAGGGTGGAAGGGGGTACACCAACGTGGAGGCAGGAGGAAGGGGGAAGGGATAGTGAGTTCCTGGGAGGGAGGAGGGGAAATGGGGTAAGGAGAGAACATCTGAAATGTAAAAAAAAATTTCCAATAAAAAAAATGATAATGATGTGGATAATGATGTGCTGGATGCATGGCAGTGTCCATGTCATTCAATGCTGCTGAATTTTATACTTTAAAGATGGCTAGTTTTATGCTAGGTGAATTTTATTGCAATAAAAAATTCTTAGAAAAAGAATATAATAAGAGTTAAAAAAAAAAAAAAAAAAAGGAAAACCAAGCACCTGATGATCAGCATGGACATGCACATTCTGACTCAACATAACTTCCTTCTGAGTGTGTCTACTGAGACACACAGTCATATGAAAGCACACAAATTGTATGGCTAATGATAGGGTTCAGATTTGTCTGGGAGAGATGGGAGTCTTCCAGTTTTGAGGAAATAACATATTTTTGTCTGCTTAGGATAAAAAAAAATCCATTTTGATAAGTGAAGAATGATGTGTTATCTTTTAAACTTTCATGGGAAAATATTGGCTCAGTTTGAGAAATTTCCTGTGTGGAATGGTGTAATGACAGTATTGAGACTACATCCCATTACTACAACATCAATACCAGAATTCAATAGGTTGAGTTCTATATACTAGCAACGTGGGCACACGGGTTTCCTATCCTCTCATAGGTACCTTAATTAACTCTCAAAGGAATTAGGCATGTAGAAGTTGGTTCAAATTTATGCAAACAGAATTGATTCCATCTATAATTTAGAAATTAAATATTTTATAAAAAACGTTTAAAATGTTTCATATCTGTTATTTAAGTCATTATACCTGTGGAATACTCCAGTGTACTGATACTGTGTGAGGTTGGATTTTCTTATCTAGAGGAAGTATTATTTGCTAAAATGTACCCTGGTCATTCAAAGCCATCACACTAAATGTCATTGCAGGCCACACTGTCTGAAATGCCTGACTAGTGAGTTTCATTGTCTATAGCAATAGGGCGTGGCCATCTTTGTTCTTTGTGTACTTAATGAAGGCTGCTGCCAAGCATCCTTCCTGGAGTCCATTCTGACTTGAATGCATCAGAATGGGCAGAGCAAGAAGCAATGCTGTGCTGTGGATATTTGTCCATGTTTTTCCATTACAAAGGGATGCTGCTGTCCTTATGGTAGAAGTGCATGCTACACATGAGTTTTCTTTTCAGCTGAGCACTATTCCACTGTGTATATCTATCAGATTTCTCACTATCCATTCATCTGTTAATGGATATCTAGTTGGTGTCCATCGCCTAGCTACTGTGAATAGAGCAGAAATGTTCCATGGATGACAAGTTTCTCTATAGTGGGATACAAATTTCTAGTGGGTATATGCCCAGGAGCCATGTAGCTGGGTCAAATGCAGTGTCAATGCCTTTGGAGAAACACCCACACTGATTTCTATAATACTTGCCCAAGATCAAGCCAGCCAGAATTCCAGCACAGTGGGAGAGATGATCTCCAGGCCAACCCTTTACTGTGGATGTGTTGGTAGCTGATAGTTAGTGAAGGGAGAATCATTCTTTGACATTACGACTACAAATAGACTTTTCCTGCTCCAGTGGATGGCCCCATGTTCATATGCTTATAGGCAGCATGAATTGAGTTGATGTATTACCAAAAAGCTAAAACAGATATGAAGCTTGGTGGTGTTGAGGAAATCGGGGGGGGGGAACAATTGTGAGCAGTTATGATCATATTTCATTTTATACCTTGAATGGAATTCTCAAGAATAAATATAAAACATTTTAAATGAATGCTGAAGGGCAGGCACTGTTAAAATACCTCGTTAAATCCCATTTTATGATTTTTATCACATACTTCTGAGGATTCAACCAATGTTTATATAATAAATGTCAATTTGAAAGTCAAGTTCTTACTGCACAACTACAAATATAGTATACACCCATTCCTTTCAGTGGAAGATTGTTTCCAAAAATCAAAATAATCATCATGAATAATCTCTCACACATTTAATGGAAGAGACAGACAGAATATTTCAAGCCCAGTATGGTAGAGGTAACTGAATCTTGTTTTAAATGGAGGCCTCACACCTTCTTAGCTATTTTGGAGCTCCTAGTCTCAGGAACATGCCTGTTTGCATTGATTTTTATGACTCAAAAGGGAACTTAATTCACACCTCCCTACACCAGTCTGTTTTATAACACCTTTGTCCTATGTGCTAAAGGTGCTGAAAATGGCATGCTCACAGTTTTTCTCCCTCCAAATATGCCTAAACCTGGTGTATTGCCCAGAACTAAGACTAGAAAGTTTTACCAATTGCATCCTAGTTTTTTGTTGTTGATTTTTTTTGTTTGTTTTTAAAACATTTGCATAGGGTGTAATGTTAACTTAACTTGAGGGGACTATCCCCGTATAGCAGGAGGTAGAAGCTGTTGGACCATTGAGGCCAAGCTGCAAGGCCTTAAGCACTGTCTCATAGTGCAGACCTGTCTCAAAACATTAAAAGGAAATGAATATTGTGATGACATTTTTTAAGTGTGTCAATATGCTTTCTTATTCATTCTCCTGCCCCGTGTCTTCCATACCTCTCCTATCCCCTCCTGCTGCCCCTCCCCCTACCAAATAGACTCCATTTCTGCATTCATGGAGACATGTGTTTAATTAAATTCCCATTTCCCTTCTTTCTCCCCACTGCCTTAAGATCTGTTCCTTCTCTTTCATGATCCGTATCCTAGTATCGTCATCATCACACACATACACACACATACAAATCCAGATCCTGTGTTTGAGAGGAATTATAGGGTCTTCCTCAGACACACAACATACACTTCTATCTGACTTATCTCGCACAACATGACAATTACTGTGATTTCATTTATTCTTTATGGCTGAGCAAAATCCCATTGTATGTAAGTTGTACATTTTCATTATCCATTCATCTGTTGATGAGTATCTCTGATTCTGTTCTATGGTGTGCAAATACCTTTGTGGTATGTTGACTCAGAACTTTAAAAGCATATGCCAAGTATAGCTAGGTCTATGGGTTACAAAATTTTAGGTTTGCATGTTTCAAACTTCTGTTGACTATTTTGTTAGATACTGTTAGGCCTATATAAAGTGCCTTTTAATTCATGTGTTCCATCCACTCTCTAATATCCACTTTATTATATTCCATTCTTATAAATCTCTTCCACAATTTATGTCTTTTAAATTTTATTTCTTTGAGACCTCCTGAGGGTAGTCAGGGTCATCTAACAGCAAGGGGTTTGGAACTGTCCTTTGGAGCCTGGTGAGCTTCTCAGTAGGTATACAACTAAAGATAATAACTACTCTTCTCTCAGAATCCCTCAGTAGCCAATAATTCAGCAGAATGGGAAAGGCCACCTGCCACACCCAGCCAGTGTCAATTTTCTCCCAGATTTATGATGGACTGTTGACTCAAGCAACCTTGTGTCAACTCTTTGTAAGCAATCACATCTGCCTGTAGTCTGCGCTTCCTGGAGGCTGTATTAGTTTCCATCCTCTAAAGCAAGAATTTTGAACAAGCAGTATTAATGTATGTTTACCTGCTGCCTAAGGAATTGAACATTTGAACAGTTTTTCAGATATTTATTAACCCCTTGTAATTCTTTTGAAAATTGTCTATTTAGTTCATTGACCAATTTTTTAATTTAATGATAATTTTTTGATATTTAATTTGATATTTAAGTTGTCTTCTGACTCTAAAATGTGTGCTGTATGAAGCAACCCCTCCTACATACAATCAATAAAAACATGAATTTAGTTAAAATAACTTTACTCATGATAATAAACAATGAATTAGACTGTTTTAATGAAACCCTGTTTCATTTGCTTTATCTCTGGTCATTTTCTACCATCAGATGATCTAGCAAGGTTCTTATATTTAGAAGCTGGATATTATTGCAAAGCATTCAGTAGTATGTGTCAGTGGTATAGAGTGGAGTGTGAGGATATAAGTGAGGGAATGACTTGATCAGGCTAACACTGTAATTGAGAGCAGTAAGAGTTTGGAGAAGGATCTTGATGACCTGATCGGAGACGAGAAGGAAGGAATTAGTTGTCACAGACACTGAGATTGCAGTAGCCTGACAACACACTCGTGGGAAGTTCGAAACTCATGAAAGAATTTGAGGCACATTAGAGAGGAAAAAAAGAAAGGTTTGATGCATGCTTTAAATGGTGGTATTCATGAGGAGGAGGAAGGAGGATCTCTAGTTCAAGAGCAGATTGGGCTACATGGTAAAATTTCATTAGAAAAATGATAGCAGTTTTGGCATTTGGTCCTTGACGGAAGAAAGAGTCAAGATTTATTATCAGGTTTCCTTTTGCTTTGCTTTTGAAGTTATGTACAAGGAGATATGGCTGTTTGTGATTAAAATGAAATCATTTAGGCCTTGGTTCTCCTGCGTACAATCTCCAGCAGATTGTTGCAGAGATCAATTTAGAACACAGCTAATGAAGCAACAATAAAGGAGGTTTCTCAGCCAAAAATCAGAGAAGTGAGAAGGCTAAGGATGTGCTGGAGGAAGCAACGGAACATGTAGACGAATTAGTGTCCAAGAAGGCTAAAGAAAGTAGCATCCCAAAATGTTAGTGAGAAAATGAGGGGAGTGGGGCCTATGAAGGGGCATTGGGAAACTCTAAATGTAGTAGCATCGTTAAAAGAAGCAGCAAGTAGGAGACTATCTAAAAGACACTTATTAGGCTGTCAACAAAGCAGCGCATCACAGGTTTGCTGTGCAAAAAGATCTTCAAATAATCTGAGTCTGCCACCAGTTTAAAGAGCCTTTTATGGAAAAAAAAATGATCCTGATATTTTAATCCAGTGTCTATCTTCTAACCTTTCCAACTTTCGAATCGGAATAGGAAGCTGCAAAGAATCATCTTTCTCTCTCTCTCTCTTTTTTTTTTATTTATTTTTTGAAACAGGGTTTCTCTGTGTAGCCCTGACTGTCCTGGAACTCACTCTGTAGACCAGGCTGGCCTTGAACTCAGAAATCCACCTGCCTCTGCCTCCCAAGTGCTGGGATTAAAGGCGTGCGCCACCACTGCCTGGCTGAGCCATCTTTCTCATACAGGGAGAGAGAGAGAAAGAGAGAGAGAGAGAGAGAGAGAGAGAGAGAGAGAGAGAGAGAGAAGTACAGTAGAGGTTATTTATTTAAATTTAACTATGTAATTCACAGAAAAAAACGTTTTGTTCAGGTGAAGAATGATTTCATTAAAGGAACATGGGGATTTTAATTTACTAACTAGAATGATTCTTTTATTTGAAGCCAGATATTGCAACTGTTTGAAATTAAATCCTGATGTACGGAAACCCAAAAGATAAATTACTGACACATTTAAACTCTTAATTAAAAATTTGTTTTGATTTGAATGTGTCTACTTGTCTCTATGTACACCACATGCTTGCAGGTACCCACAAAGGCCAGAAAATGGTGTCAAATCCCAGTGAACTAGAGTTACAGGTGAGCCATTTAATGAGGGTGCTGGGAACTAAACTCACATCTTCTTGCAAGAGCACCAAATGTTATTCATTGCTTAGCCATCGTTCCAGCCCATAAAATGTTTCTTTACTTTTATTTCTCAATATTGGTTGTGTGCACAGAGAAACCTGCAATCAAAATGTGTTATGCCAATGAATGAAAACATTGGAAGATGATAAAAAGTACTGCAAATATGTTGGGAGAAAATGAAAACCAATCCTGAAATTATTTCTTGCTTGCTTGGCTTGAGCGTGTACAGTTCACTTGTGCCCAGAGTGTTGGTGTGAACTGCTTTCAAAGTCATGTTATATTTTGAAACAGAATTCCGTTTGGAGTTATTATCATAGTAAGTCTTCCTGAATCCAAAATTCTTACTAAAATAATATGTGAAAACAAAAATTGCTTCCTCATAATTTGCCTAAGTTATTGAATACAAGAGAAAATAAGAAATGGTCAGTCTGGGTTAGATTATAAATGAAAAAGAAGAATGAGCTAGAAACCACATGTGTTTGCATTATAGCACAGGGCGGACACAAGCCCACTAAGCAGATATTTTAATATGCAGCTGAGGAATAAAGTCATTGTTTTGTTTCAGTTTATTTTTTCAATTTATTTTTTTTTATGAGTATGTGCAAGCTTATCGGTATGCATGACACATGAACGCTGGTCACCAGAGAAACCAGTAGTGAGCATCAGCAGCTGTGAGCCACCTGACGTATGTGCTGAGGACCAAACTTGAATCTTTGCAAGAGCAGGAAGTGCTCTTAACTGCTGAGCCTTTTAAAAACTCCAATAAATTTACTTAGTTTTAAATTATGTATTTGTGTGCCTATGTGTTGGTATGTACCTGTGAGTGCAGTGCTCTCAGGTATCAGAATAGAGCATCAGATTCCTCACAGCTGAAGTTGCAAGTGGTTTTGAGTTGCCCAACGTTGATTTTGGAAACGGAGTTTGGGTTTTCTGCAGAGAGAGAGAGAGGAGAGAGAGAGAGAGAGAGAGAGAGAGAGAGATTTTGCTAAAGGATAAAATCTGAGTTTGTAGAGAAATTTGTTCTGTGAAGAGAACTTTACCAGTGATTCCAGAGCTTTGTGATTTCAGGAGCCTAGGTTAATAAAGGTCTACATTTTTAAATCTTATATTTAAAAATTGTTTTCATTGGTCCTCCTCTCTCTGCTTGGTATATTTTATCTTCTATTTTTGACAACTAGTGTTGTTTTGATTTTTCTAAAAGAACTTTATTCTGGTGATTCTATGTATTTTAGGTACATCTAGTCATTATCCCCATTGCCAGTCAAAAGACATAGTAGGGCAAGTGCTGGCTGGTGCACTTGACTGTGCCTTAGCCTTTAGCCTTTGCTGAGGCAGTGGTTTGAGGACAGGTAGGTTTGGTTTCTGAGGGCCATGAACATGGTACAAGGGCAGAGATTTGTGAGTGGGAAGAAATCAAACACTAGATACATGTCTTCAGCTCAGATGAAGAGAGTTTTAGGCAATGGAAACTAGAAGAGACATCCAGGAACAAGGAGATTGATAGGAATGGAGGGCGATGGCACCTGGACAGCAAAGAAAACTTCAGATGCCTGCCAAATGGTGGGAAAGCAGCCAGGCAAGTCATGAGCTCCAAATACTGCCAGGGAATGTGGTGAATTGACTTAGTGACTATCCTGGGCTGATAGAAAAGTAGGCAAGAATAAACACAGAGAGACTCTGCAGTGCAGATATGCCACATTCTGAAGAACCAGAGGGTCACTCTTTGAGAAGAACCGTAGGGTATAAAAGGCATTCAAGGATTTGTTTTCCACCTAATCTTTGATGCCCCATGTCAGAAAGTGCTTTATCCACAATAACAACATGTGGCTTTTATAGCTGCATAATGGTGGTGTCTGTGCAGAAAATGCCCTTCCTTATTCAACGAGCCCTTTACAAAAGCTATATCTAATATCAGGGAGGTTTATAAAATGCATAGGGATTTCATTTTTAAACTGTCTCTTAGATACAGGGGCTGGAGAGACAGGTCAGCAGAAGCTGTGTGAGAGGGGGATTGGGAGGAGAGGGGACAGATATTGAGATACATAGGGAATAAATAAAATTTTAAAAATGTACTGTTTTGGGGGGACCTGAGATAGACTCCTAATACCTGTGTTGGGAGTCTCACAAACACCTGTACCTGTACCGTTAGCTCCAGGGAACCCAATGTCCTCTTCTGCTGTCTGTCTGTGTGTACTACACCCTCATGGACATAACCCTACTCAGACACTCAGCTCAACGTACAGACACACACACACACACACACACACACACACAGACACAGACACAGACAAGGACACACACACACACACACACATATGTACATGCAGGCACACACACAACATACCATCAATCATAACATCTTTAAAAATAGTCTGTTAGATTAAGTCTGTTAGAATGAGTATAAAATATTATCACATTTTCATCAAAGCTCTTTCAGAATTAAATGCTTGATAGTTATTGTATCAAGGCATATGTTTAAAATATTATTATATTATATTATATTATATTATATTATATTATATTATATTATATTATATTATATTATGAACCAGTAGGTGGTAGCTACAGATCACTTTTGGAATAATTGAGCCACAGATCATACAAGTACTTTTAAAAAAATGGAAAAGAAGAAGAAAGTCTATCAGTTTCATTTGGGGCATATTCAGGGAAGGACATTTAAGAATAGCACAGCTGTAATTTTAACATGAATATTTTATGTTATTAAATAAGAAAAGAGCCATGGTGGACTGATTGGACATGAATTAGTCATCTGTTTTCTTTCCAGGGAAATGTACATTACATACTATTACAGGTTATAATTAAAGAAATTAGGAACATATATACATATACAATATACATATACATATACATATACATTATACATTATACATATACATTAATACATTATTCCTAACCCCAGGAGACCAGCAAGGAAGAAAATATAACAAATCCACACTGTAAAGTGTACATATTGCATTCATAGGCAGATGTTATTTTTTTCTATATTGCATCCTATTTGGTCTATGGGGCTGGATGAAAGGACTATGTGATAAACTGTTCTGCAGTATTTTATAGTGTCACTGACAACCTTGTTTTTTTGCCTCTTAAGTAATTTTCTTTTTCTCATAAATATGTTTATATTTATTCTTTGAGAATTTGGTACATGTGTACAGTATTGTTTGATTATATTTATTCCCTACCCTCCAAATTCTTTCAATATTTTCTTCTTAATTTCATGTATCTTTTTTTGTTTTATAATCTGTTGAGTCCAATTTGTGCTGTGCATGGATGTAGGGCCTCCTACTGGGGCATGGGCATTGTACCATGGGCTGTACCCCTGGAGAAAAATGATGCTCCCTCATCCAGCAGCCATCAACTGACAATAGATCCTTAACTAGGTGTGTGGTTTTGTAAGCGCCTCACCCTAAGCCATCTTCATGATATGCAGCCTAAAAAATTGAGGTTCGATAAGTTGTAAGAAAAACTGCATAGCACCATGCTGCTAGGTTTTGGCTTTAACTATTACAGCTTTTTAGAAGATGCTGGCCCCATTTTCCAGTTTCTATTTTGGAATGCTCAGTAGTAGATGAATGCTTTATCTTGGAGATCATAGCATGTTCTTGTAATGACTCCCATGACAGCCTTTAAATTTGGTAATTTAAAGATTTTATTTTCCTGGCACATGCATTACCTTGAACATCATATTAAGAAGGGATCATTAGAAGTAACATAGTTCAATTATCCTTTGAGATCCTTATCTCCTTTGCAAGATCAGAGTAGTTAACTAGAATATTGTTTTTCAAATATCTACAGTGGCAGTTAAGTTTCTAATTCTGTTCAGAGACTGCTTATTGATAAGTGATCTATCCCTATCTTTTTGATTGTTTTCATGGCTGGATGTCAGCAAATAGGCAGACATCCTAACTGATCTTTTTTTTACTATCTCTCCTTTTCTAGATTATCATCATACCTCTCCCTGAATCAAATCCCTGAACAACTTTGATCATATGACTCCCTTGCTCAGAAGCCTTTGGTCATTCCGTGTGGCCTACAGGATAAACCAGAGCTCATTAACTTGAAATGACCTGGCCCTGACAGATGTCTGCATTTGGCTTCACCCACCTGAGCCTCCCAGTCTCCTCTTTGAGCTTAGTCAGGTTACCCACATTCCATGCTGTGAGGTCTTCTTTCTTGTTTGTCAGCATCTCGCTCCTGTTAATTCCTTCACCTCCATACTCTACTGACTTTTCCTCTTTTCTTTTAGTATGGTCCATATTTTGAGACCATCTCTCTTCTGTTACGTCATAATTCACTACAGACCTTTGCTCATACTCTGATGTCCTCTATTTTCAGTCACTTGGGTTGCACATTTTCAGCCCCATTGATTTTGTGATTAGTCATAAGCTAACCCGAAGAGTTTTCATACTGTTCTATTGAATTATAATAAATCTTTTGTATTGATGTTTAATTCTTCACATTTTTAAACTTGGCTTCTTTCCACATTAATTTTATGAGATGACTTGGTGTAAAGCAGATGGTTTCTGACTGTATTCAACCAAACTCTAGGGATTCCTGGAAACACAGATGTGGGGAAGGGAGAGTGAGTGAGACTTGTGGATCTCCAGCTGCAGCCAAAACATCTCTGCTTTGATCTTTTTAGACTTTCTATTGAGCTTCTGCCTCTGATTATTTTCAAGGAAAATTTGGAGGCTAAACATATTTGAAAACAAGAATGTGGGGGAAAGGAATTGAAGCTTGTGTGAAGATACATGTGTATCCTGTATGTCTCCTTGCCCTAGCTTTAAGATTAAATATGGGAATTTAACTTTTAAGTTTAAGGTTAAAATTTGAGAATGGAAAGATGGTTCAGTGGGTGAGAACTTGTCCTACTCTTGAAGAGGACCTGAGTTCTGTGACTAGAACTATTTCAGATATCTCACTACCTCCTGTAGCTTAATCTCCAGGTGATGCTGTACCTTCTTCTGGACTTTTGGTACCTGTAGTTACAAATACACACCACACACCACACCACACACACACACACACACAGACACACAAACACACAAAGTTTAATTAAACTTCTAAAGCTACAAGAGCAGAGTCTGTTCTCACATCTACTGTGAAAGCCTCTACTTACATCTCCTTCTTTATAATAGAGACACTTTTATAATTATAAAAGTGTCCACTAAAAGTATGTTACAAATTCTGTGGGCAAGTTGCTTGCTGGCTTCCATGGCAGAATGTTTCACATATGGCTCATTTTTCTATGATAATTAAATATGAAGTAGGGAAATTATATTTTACTCTTTCTCTTGATCTCCACACCACAGAGCACATTCGTCTTTTCTTTCTGTTTCTACCTCTTAAGAAAGCATTGGACTAGGATTTTTTTTTCAGGCTTTAAAACATGTAACAATACTAACTTTCAGATTACATATTTGAATTTTTTAAAAAGTGTCAGATGTACAAGATATGAGATGTATGATGGGCAGATGGCAGGACGGCTGAGATTGTAACGGTATTTGCTGACAAGACTGACAGTTTCAGTTCATTCTCAGGGCACACCAGATGGAAGCAAAGTCAACTCCCATAAGTAGTCTTCTGAACTCCACATCTGAGCACGCACATGTACACAAACACGTATACACACACACACATACACACACACGTGTTTACACATGCATGTGTGCACATATGCACTTGCATGAATATGCACACACTGTAAAGCACAGCATGACATTAGTTCTGTGTAAGTAAGAACATGCTGTTCCACATAGTCCCATTTACCAGTTCTCTTTGCTAAGCTGGGAGTTCTTGTAAGTATGGCTAAGAAGTGCCAGTGCTTGTTCTCAATCTCCCTCTTCTCTAAAGACACTGTCTACAGAAGAGTTCAGACTGAAGAATGGAAGGACTCAAAGCCTGATATGTATCCAGTCCATGTCCTGCTAGCTCCCTTTAAACAGAAGCCAGAGTGAAATGGGTTAGTGGGTGCACTTGGGCTTATTTCAGTGGTGTGTTCCTCAGCAGGTTCTGCCACAGACCGAAGTTCACAGAGGAACACCTCAGACTTCTGATAACTCAAATATGGGCTCAAGATTCTTTCCTGCCTGATTACTTTCATAGTTTAGAAAACAAATAGGTAGAGTATATTGCATGAAAGGCTATTTTTAATAAGAGAACAATAGAAAATAAAAAAGAAATATTATGGTTAAAAAGAAAACAAATGGGGCAGGAAGCCTTACAAATGCAAAAAGATAGTAACATTCCCAGCCTAGTATGATGGCTACAGACTAAGTTATATGTGGTTGCTGCAGGAAATGCAATATTTTTTGTATCATAGAATGGAGGGGAGATTATATGTGCTAATGCACTTACCAAGTGTGTGTTGTGTGTGTTGTGTGTGTGTGTGTGCTTGTGTACAGATGTGGGCACATACAGGAAACAATGTTAGCATTGGGTGACTTCCTCTATACCTTTAGAGTGTGTTTGTTTGCTTGCTTGTTTGCTTGCTTGCTTGCTTGTTTTTTTGGAGGCAAGGTCTTCCACTGAAGCTGGAGCAGGTCTTACTTGACTGACTGGACAGTAAGCTCTAGGAAGAGAGCCTTTTGTTTCCATTCCTTAGTAGTGGGGATATATAACACTGTGCCACAGTCCCTGGCAATTATAGGGGTGCTGGGATTCAGGTCCTTATACTCATGCAGAAAGCACCTCACCCACTGAGCCATCTCCCAGTTTCCAAGGTGAGAGTTTTCCTTAATGACAGGACTTTTGAAATGATGGAGAATGGCTTCTGCACCATGGTCTGGAAATTGCTGAATTATCAACCAGAAAGTTTTAGAAACCCTTAATCAGTGGGTACTCTTAGCACTTTCTTGTGAGACAAGTGTCTGAGAAGTATGGATGCATGGCCCAAATCTTGTTTCTTGTGTTTCTAAAAAATTTTTAGTTTCTGTGAGATAATTCAGCCATTGGTCTACCACAGAACCTCATCAAGAATTACTTGTAGAAACAGTGAAGTATTGATGCCATTCCCTGGAAGAAAATTTTTCAGATCAGTGTTTTCCTTTTAAATTGTGCTCAGTTACATCCAACACGTTGGAAGAAGCATTTTCAGTTTCAAACCTATATTCATGGGGAATTTCTGGTTGTTTTCTGGCAGAGATAATCTTGTGATGAAATATAAGTGGCTGCTTTAATTTAACAAAGTGAAAAAAAATATTTTTTACAGATACACCTAGTTGGAATGATGCTGTTTGTAGGGATGCTATGCCACTGTCTGTATGAGAGACTCTTTTCTAATCATAGAAATGATTAGAAAATCATAATAGTATGGTTATACTGGACGGGAAAGGAGCATCCACAATTCACGGGGGTCCTGTATCTTCAAGGGTAACAAGTTCAATGCCATGATCGTTATCCAGCTTCAGAGTATTAACACTTGATACCAGGAAGCTGTATGTATGAGGGACACAGACAGGGATAGAAGTAAGTCTTTGTACGACAAATCAATAAAGAGTCTATATGAACTGTAGTAAAGCATCAGTTTTTGACTGAAAGATCTGTGCTTGAACCCTGACGGTAGAAGTGAGACCTAGCCAAGCAGCTCAATCACCTGATTTCCAAATATATAGGAGCCATGACTGTCTCTTAAGACAGCTGTGAGAACAATACGAAGAGTCTAGTGAAGGCTGGACATGTAAGGTCTGCACGATTCCATCAGACTTGCTTTTCTATAACTACACAGTTTCTATACTGGGCTTACTTAGGAGTGACTGGCCAGACTTTTCTTTCTTTCTTTTTTTAAATCAAGCACAGGAGGAAAGTTTGTCACCATTTGTCTCTGACCACACTTTCAAGTTATGAACAGCATTTGTCAGCAGTGGTCGTCTTCGTGCAGTAAGTCACCAATGAAGAGACTGAAGCCACGAGTTCTCTTGCGTTGCTAATATCCAGTCATGTATCTGAAGAGAGGAAACACCTTAACAAGAAGGAGTAACTGAACTTCTATGGGAAATAGTTTTCTCACGTTCTTTAGTGTCACCCTTACTTCAATGTATATCAGTCTGAAGAGTCAGTAATCTATGTATGTGCTTTCAGTTTTACTTATACATCTCTTGTTTATATCTTGAGTATATATATTGCATTATTCATTTAAAAATAGTAAAAAAAAAAAAGTAAAATCCCTTCTTTAGTTTTACTTTAGTTGGATCTCATGTTGGTCAGAGATTAACTATTAGAGCATTTAAAATTAAGTTTAGCAGCAATATGTTTATTGATAGATGATATCATGCAATTTTAGGATAGTTTTCGCCTAAACCTTGAACTCCTATCTCCACTGAGCATCGAGTCTATTGTAAAACTCCTAGTTATATAGTTCATGTAAAAGGCCCTGTGCATCTAACATTGCTTTTAAATAAACTGTAGAAGTCTGAGAGATCATTCAGCACTTAAGAACATGTATTGTATAGGAAGATTGCCTAGGTTTGTTTCCAGCCCCCACACTGCTACACATAATAGCTAGTAACTTCAGCTCCAGGGCATCTGTTGCCCTGTCTGGCCTCTAAAGGCAATGCATGCATGCACTCACACCACACACACACACACACACACACACACACACACACACACACACACATATACACAGTTACTTTTTATTCAGATCTTAAATATAAATTGCATCATATTATTCATAAATGAAGAAGTCCAGAGATTGTTTAACAAAGTTATTTACTTTATTATGTAACATTTATAAAAATAAACACCTATTTTTTTTTTAATTTTTATTTTCAGCAAATCAAAAAAATTTAAAAAGCATTCAAACAGAATAAAATGAAAAGAAACAAACAAGCAAAATACCAAGGGTCAGATATACTTATACAAGAATTCTATAGAGCCTTCAAACAAGCAATACTTTTTGAGTTATGTTTAAAAAAATTCAGAACCACAATAAGCTCCTTCACAAAGCAAATAATATTGAAATAGTGAAATCAAGTGTAAACTCAACAAAAATATATAAGTTATAGTCCAGTATCCCTCATGAACATACATACAAAAATTCTCAATGAAGTAGTTGCAAACTGAATACAAGAGATATAAAAAAATAATATTCCATGAATAACTGAACAACTGTTTTTTTTTGTTTTGTTTTGTTTGTTTTTTGTTTTTTTTTTTTTTTTTTTTTTTTAGAAGACCATACTCCACATACAGGCTGCATGTTTTGGGATAGCCCCTACTCCAGATGTTTGAGACCTACATGAAAACCAAGCTGCACATTTACAACATATGTGCAGGGAGGCCTAGGTTCAGCCCATGGAGGTAGATCTGTGTAGACTAGGTATGCTTCACGGTTGGTGATTCAGTCTCTGAGAGCTCCAAGAGTTCAGGTTCGTTTACTCTGTTGATCTTCCTGTGCAGTTCCTATCTCCTTAGGGCCCACAATCCTTCCACCTATTCTTCTATAAGAGTCCTCAAGCTCCATCCACTGTTTGGCTCTGGATGTCTGTATCTGTCTGAGTCAGATGCTGGTTAGAGCCTCTCAGAGGACAGCTTGCCCCTGTCTGTTCTCAGGCTGGAGGTTTAGATCCTGGGAGCTCTGGTTGAATCTTTTGACACCTATTGAATGTTTGTAATGTAATTTCCAGTTTAGTATGAACACATTACCCATGTCCCTGAAAGTGAGAGTGTGGAAGTCAGCTACCATGTCTTCATGTGGGTTCTATGTCTTTAAGCTTGTACCTTGTGTGTTATTTTACCTTTTGTTCTCAATGAAGTTCAATTTGCATTTTTAGGGGAGAACCATAGTTCTTGCTTTAAGTATGTATTAGATAGTACATAGTTATTATGCCAATCTAAACGTTCTTATAGCTGGACTTGAAAAACTATATATTCGTGTTTTCATCATTACTTGTCTCCTAGAACAGGTTTCAGAGTGTTTCATGCCTCCTTTATTTAGTTAAGCATATTTGTTTTTGCAGAGGCCGTGAGACCAGTTGTTAGCATTCAAGTCCGAAGGCTCATAGCTCCAGTGCCAGGAGATTTTATTATGACAGACATTCACTCAAGCTACACATATACAGGTAAATAAAAATAAAATCTCAATAAAATAAAAATGATCTGGCTTGACAAAATGGTGTGCTAGCTAATTGTATGCCAACTTGATAAGAGCATTTGGGAAGAAGTCCCTATCTCTAAGTAAATGCCCCCATCAGATTGTCGTATGGGAAAGGCTGTCTTGAACTTTCTTAATTAGTGATTGATGTGGATGGGCATGGGCCTTTCCCCAAGTGGGCCATTGCCTCCCTTGGGCAAGAGGTCCTTGCTATAAGAAAGCAAGCTGAACAATTCTGAAAAACAAGCCATGCTTGTTTTACTGCTTTATGGCCTTTGCATCTGTATCAGCCCTACCTCTAGGTTCCTGACCTGTTTGAGTGAGTTCCTGCCCTGATTCCTTTCAATGATGGATTATGATGAGAAACTGTAATCAAAAATAAACTCTCTCCTTCCCAAGTTGCTTTTAATCATGCTGTTTAGCATAGCAATAGGAGCCCTAACTAAGATAAATGACAAAGAAGATCATGGTGAACCTCATTAACATATGCTATTAATATGTGTTATAAATAACAAGTAATTAGCAATTAGGGAGGATAACATAATATTATTTGGGGAATATTTATTTTTATTAATTCTAAATTGTTATAGGAAGTGTATGTTTTATTTTAAAATACTGATTACTTCGGAGTTTTAAAATAACAATAATATTTTTCTCCCCACGTAATCACCAGATCTACAGGAAGTGGCATTTAAAGGTGTCGCCAGCTCAGCAGGGCTTTTCATGTGTTTGTGGGAATTTTGAGTCACGCCATCACTCAAGGCTGAATATGTTTGCTGTTTTAAAGGGCAGGGGTAGAACCTCAGTTTAATGCAGTTCCTAAGTTTCAGAAGGTGATTATGTCCTTTTCTTCTAACACAGTTTTGTTTTAAAATATTTGTTTTTCCATTTAGTTATTTCTAAATATGTGTAAATACATGTAAGAGTGCAGTACACATTCTTAACCACGGAGCTATCTCCAGACCCCTAATACATTTTACATGATAAATTTCCACATATTCAGTTGTCTGAATGATTCATCTTAATTGTCAACTTAACTGCATTTGGAATCACCTAGAAAATATACCTCTGGGCATTTCAGTCAGGTTTTGTTTTTTCAGAGTTTTAACTGAAGATGAAAGGCCACGCTTGAATGTGGGTAGCACCTAGAGTCCTAGATTGAGTAAGAAGATAAAAAGGAGGAAGGTAGCAGAGTCCAGCATCCTTCATCTGCTTCCAGACTTCAGATGCAAATTATTATCTTGGTGGTTTGAATAGAAATGGCCCCCATAGACTTGGGTGTTTGAATGTTTGGCCATTACAGAATGGTCACTATTGGGAAGGTATAACCTTGTTGGAATAGGTGTGGACTTGTTGGAGGAAGTGTGCCACTGTGAGAGCAGGCTTTGACTTCTTATCTCTTCAAGCTCCTCCCACTTGGCTTGTAGTCTCCTTTGGCATCTACAATTCAAGATGTAAAACTCCCAGCTCCTTCTCCAGAACCGTGTCTGCCTTCATGCTTCTGTGCTTCCCATCATGAGGACAGTGGACTAAACCTCTGAAACTGTAATCCAGCCTCAATTAAATGGTTTCCTTTAGAAAGTTTGCCAAGGTCATGGTATCTCTTCACAGCAATAAAACCGAACTAAGAGAGCAACTCAAGTTCCTGGCTGTGACCCAGGAGTCAAAATTAAATTTTCCTTAAGTTGCTTTTATCAGGTGTTTCATGATAGCAATGAGGAAAGTAACTAGTGGAATAAGTGTTAACTGAAGAACATTTGCAAAACTACACAGTCATACTTGGTGCATACATGTCACCGTCACCACCTTCAATGATGGATCAGCTCCCAAGTGTGTGCAGTTGCCACGCCACGTGGAATGTCTTGTGTAGAACAGTATGTGCTGTGCCCAGCCTTTGGATAACGGCTAATAACTGCTAACCACAAGCTGTCCAGGAGTTGAGCAGTAACTTTACTAGCTCCAGGATGGGAGGAGAATATGTGGTTAATTATTTTGTCTCCTGTTTAGATTTCCTTTTTTTCTTTTTTGTTAACATGTGTAATTTCATTCTCTTTTTTAAAAACAACATTGCTTGTTTTATAAGATTCATCAATATCTTTTACAGTGTAGAGTCTTCCATTTTATACTTTAACAAGTTAGTTTGACCTTCCTACTTAGAAGATATTTCACCATTTTTTTCTGTATATATTTGTCTTCTTGTATAGGAATATTATTTAGTCTGAAGTTTTAATGTTTTTCACATTCTAGTTTATGATTAATCTCAATTTTTTTCTTTAGATGAAGTAAAAACATAATTATTTTATGAATATCAAATTTGCCAGTAGCACTTAGTTCTCTCTTTTCTCCCAGGCCATGTGCCCTGTCTCGTTTGCCTCCCACAGGCTGTACATGCAGTACAATCCTGATACTGGACTCTGGGTTGGATTGCTATGGTCTGGGAGGTGATTGCTGAGTCTGTACATTGTGTCTTGATTGCTATAGGTTTACATTTAGCCTTCATGCTTCTCTTCTTGAGTATCTATTCTGCCTTATGGACACTAGCTGTCTATTTTTCTTCTGTTCAGTCATTTTGTATCTCAACGTCTCCGAAAGCATTCTGTCAGGCTCTGCCTCTCAAGGATCTCAGCTGCCACTGGCAGTGGATTTGCAAATCCTACCAGAGTTTACATTACTGCTCGTACTACACTCTATAACTTTCTTTCCTCCTCTCGTTTTATGATCTTCTCCGATTTATTGCAATCTGGATAAGCAGGTTCCATTCTGCAGGATTGTGGTTGAGCTTGGAACGGATCAGTCACTATTTACTGCGCTAAGGTCACAGACCTGTTCATTCTCACAGTGTATTTTTTTCCTGGATCTTGTCTGGCTACGATCATTGTTCAAGCATCTATCAAATTGAATGCTCCTTTAAGAGGTTGTAGGGCACTTGAAACCTGGGACTTAGCGGCGTGTGCGCACGCTTTAATTCCGCTTAGGGAGCAGAGGCATGCGGATCATTCTCGAGTTCGAGGTCATGTTTCTTACCGGGATTCCATGGCTACCCAGATTACACAAGTAACTATCTCACAAAAAGAAAAAAATAAATAAAAAAAAAGAACCGGCTTGATAGGGGCTATTAAAATGCCTCGTCCTCTCCTTTGCCATTGATATTAAATATTGGTAGTGCTTCGTTTCAGCAACAGAAGTCCATTTGTGTGGATTACACTTATGCTGTGTAGTTGGCACTTCTTGAGAACTAAGAAAAGTCACTGTGGGAGAAACCAAAGTAGGAAGCTGCTACTTTGATGTTTCTGGACTTTATCAGTGCCTCAGGAAAGGTGAGAGGAGTCTGAACTAGCCAGGTAGTCAGGAGATACCCATCATGGCAACCTCCATTTGATATCAAAGGTAGGACACTTTGATCAAAAGCCTCAGGGTCTTGTCACCTTCTAAATTTTCATTAAGTATCGTTGTTTCACCTGTGAGTTTGTCAAGTTCCGAATCTCTGTAACTGCAGCATGAATCCCAAGAATTGTTAAAAATACATATTAAAAAATTTTCAGAAAGCAAAGAAGTAAGCAGTAGTACTGCACTGAACTTAGTCTGGCCTGGCTCACTCTTTGCCTCAAAGTGGCTTCACTTAATAAAGTAGGAAAAAATGAAATTTTAGGTTACTTCTTGCCCAGCAAGGTTGATACAAGAAAAATACCTTGTTTAATTGTTAGATGTTGTTCTTTTCATAGAGAATACATTTTAAAACATATTATATTTTGTTTGTAAATATGCTGGAGAGATTTAGACATGGGCACCAGTGAAATATCTTCTAAATAGATTTCAAGAAAAATCTTAGAAGGCTATTGATTTTAGATAATTTCATTGGTTGAAATTCTATCACTATTCTCTCTCTCTCTCTCTCTCTCTCTCTCTCTCTTCTCTCTCTTTCTGTGTGTGTGTGTGTGGTATGTTTTTACCAAACTCTTTCTTAAAATATTTATCTTTATTTGTGTGTGCACACACATGGCTGTGTGTGCACTCACACATGTGGTTGCATGCAGGAATCTGTAGAAGCCAGAAGAGGAATCAGATGAGATTCATTGGAGCTAGAACAGGTAGTTGTGAGCTTTGAGATTTGGAAATTGAACTCCTTGTCATCTTCAATAGCAGCGAATCGCTCTTAAGCACTGAGCCATCACACCAGTCCCAGAAATTTTAGTGAATGAAGCTGAGTCAAGAATGTCAAAAAATTCATAAGTAGAAGGCAGGGGAAAGCAGGGCCTAGCATCTCTGCCAACAATTAAACTGTATTTCGTCTTAAATCAGTACCATAAAGAGAGCAGTGGCTAAAATGTATATATTTCTCATCTTTTAGTTTAGATCTTGCTTTATTGTACTATTAAATGATATATTGTGTTGAACTATATAAGTTTTTCAAATGATGTGCACACTCGAATCCTCAGAACCCAGGGATATTTTAATTCCTGTGGCAAAAGGAAATCCTGTGGGCAGGGAGACTTCTGAATGCCTAAGTCTATGTTCAGCAATCCTTAAAAGCACAGGTGTTTTCTAATTATGGTCAGAAGGAGACAGTAGGACATAAGAGTGATGAGCAAGATGTGGTGGGAGAAGTACTGTACCTGCAACACCGGCCTTGATGGGGAGGGAACCGTGAGGCAGGGAATGCAGGGATCTAACAATCTAGGAGTGCTCCTCAGCTATGATGTGCAGACGGCCCTGTGACCTGATCTGAATTCAGCCAGCACACCCAGCAAGAAAGGATCGTGCTTTCCATTCCTGTGTCCAAAAGGAAAAACAACTCCGAGGTTACTTTGATTTAGGCCTGACAGGAGACTCATGTCAGACCCATGAACCGTGAGAGAGTAGGTTCTTGTGGGCCAGTTCAGCAGGTTCATACTGATTTATTACAGCTGTGATAGAAAGCAAATAGGCAGTATAATTATTTCTACTTTTAAATTGTCAGAGATGACAAAAGTGAAATATAATGATGGACTCTAAATGAATCGTTTGCAATGTGAAAAAGAACAAAGACTTATCTAAACTCTATAATTTGAACTCAGTGATTTTTTTTTTCTACAATGCTGTTTCCTGGTGAATGGACAAATTGCTATTGGTCTGCATGTGTGGGAGACAAATAGAATGTTGAAGTAAAATTAAAATTCACTTAGAGCTTTGCTTTAATGTGAAATGGCTTTGACTTTGTCCTCGTGTTTACTTGTCCATAAAAGGAATGATGTTTAATGTATTGTTGGGATCTTCCTTGGTTCCTGTTTGATGTTTGTTTGTGTATTGAGCTAGGTCCTCACATTTAGCTCTGTCTGATCTTTCTGTGTCAAGCTCCCAAACAGTGTAGTTATACTGGACTCATATTTGGTTAGCATCTTGATACTCCCTCTAAAAGCAATTAGGTGTTGTGACTTTTCACACTTTTGTTAAGATGAATATATTCCAAATGAATGATCATGGAAATCAAGTCTTGCAATATCTAGCAATTTATTATCATTTTCCACAAGTATAAAATATTAAAAGTCCACATTTATCTTCTTCCTTCTTCATCTAAAATTATCCAATCATTTCTATACACAACATCTTTAGACAAAAAATGTTTTATTTTCATTTGTGTATGTGTGTGCACACACATTCGTGTGTACACTTGTGGTTCATGTAACCTTGAAGGGTATGGAACTGGAGTGACTGGACATTGTAAACTACCTGACATGGATGCGGGGAACAAAGCTTTGGTCTTCTGAAAGAACAGCAGAGTCTCTTAACTTCTAGAGCCATTTCTCCAGCCTTGTCGCCCCACCCACCAAAAAGAAATAATAAATAAGTAAAATTAAAGAAAAAGAGAAGAAGACCCATCAGACTTGTGGCTGCGACTGGTCAGGGAAGTAGCATAGCTATTTGTTATCAGGAATATAAAGCGAAGGCTGATGGCAGAGCAGAATGGTGGGTGTCCACAGCAAAGTACAAGGAAATAATAGTGCCATAGGTATTTATCATGGTAATCTGATTCCTTCCAGGCAAAAGTGTCAAGTAGTCTTGTCCTCTAAATAGATTCATTTTATTATTTTAAATAACATGTTACATTAGCTTACACTTTTGTATCTTGAAAACTGACCTGTGCAGCTAAGAATTAGAGGAGCGTTTAGTGTAGTTTCTTTTCTTTTTATGTAAATATTGAACCAATAGATGATAGGTAGGCAGGCAGAAGATAAGCAAAGCATCCCCACAGATAGTAACTACAGTGGGTTTCTGAGTGGTTAAATAGCCCTAGGGCAATGAACTGCTGTGCTGTCTCTAGACACTTAACTGAGGATACATGTTTAAAGCTGAGAGTGTTTCAGTTATTTTTAATGTGTAATGGGAATTACAATTGATCTTCTTATCTGTGGTATGTGAGAAGCTCAACCAAGTGATCAGTAACACTAGCTATTCTCTTTGTTTTCAGATATTTTCAAACACGCTAAGAAGTAGAGAGTTGCTTATATCACATAATATTTCCATTTTTATTTAATTACCAAATTCTCATCATAGGCATGCAAGAGTTACTCAAAACCCTGAATAATTCCAGTTCCAGGAAATCAATCTGCTGTGGTCACCAGGCATATACATGACACATGTATACAAACAATACATCTATACATAAATAATAAAATAATCTAAATGTATTTGATGGGGATATGAACTTGATTAAAAATTTAAGCATATCCTAAGTTACAAACAACTTGCATTTAATACTCTGGCCAAAATAGAATTTTCTATTTTGTCGTAAAAGTGGATTTTGTAGTTGAGTCAGAATCAATACTCACACATAATACACCTACTATATCATAGGTTCTTTTGCCTCATCTTAACCTAAGTTTTATAGATACAGAGTTTATATTTAGTGAAGTTTACTAAGCTTTCTGAACATTTATTAAAAACTAAAGGTAATTCTCTCATAATTCTTTTTTCTTTAGTAGCATATGTTTTCCCATTTTAAATAATAAAAATACAATGCTTTTGTTTGTTTTTTGAAAATTCCATGCAATATATGTAGTCATATCTCCTTTTCTCCCCTCATCTATTCCAGACTTCTTCCTCAACTTCTCTACCCAACTGCATGTACATTCTCTTTCTTAAAAAACTGGAGTCCAGTTTGTGTGCTGAGTGTTCCTGACCCAGCTCCAGCAGCTTTTCTTGTCTGAGTTGGAGATTTTCCCAGAGACTATGTCAAATAAATGGGGTAGCAATGGAAGATATACTTTGTTCCTGAATTCTTTCGTCATTGCTTCCTAAGTTTCCTCGATAAGCAAGACTGGTTCGTTGTTGCTTTGTTATTGCAATGTATAAATATAGAAACCCAAGATTGGTTTAATCTCTTGGCAGCCAACAAATCTAAAACTCCATCTTGATTAGTAACTTCATCAGTGGGAGCTGGGGAGGTGGCTTAGTGGGTTAAGCAGTGACAGTGTAAGCATGATGCTCTGAGTCTGGATTCCCAGTTCGGAGTCTGTCAGTTGCACATGGAATTGCAGTGCTGATATACATAACAAAGGAGAATCTCCCGGCCAGTCAGTGTAGCTGAATAAGGGGTCTCTGGGTTCAGCAAGAAACCCTGTTCAACAAAAGGAAAGAAATGGAGAGGGATTAGGAACCTGTAACCAACTCATGCATATGATACATGCATGTACACAAAGAAACATCCTCTGGGATACTATTTTTAATTCTTTAATTTCTGATAGGAGTATAGTGACATTCTTGTGTGTCCTTGTCAAATGTGGCATGTGCTCTATATTGACTATGTCTGCCCAGACCTCTATCCCTCCAGGCAACAGGCCAGAACCCTTAAAAGTTCTTCCCTCCTGGTTGTAGCATTTCCCCTGAATCTTTGTCTCCTTTTCCATTTGCCATGGTTTGCTTTCTTCCCTGGTGACTGTGTGGATCATAGGCTACATCTATACCCTTTGGGTTTTGCTGAGCTAGACATTTGGAGTCTAGACCACCTATGGGTGAGGGTGGAAAAGGCAATTGTTCCAGCTGGATGAGCCTGAAAGAGGCTCAGAAAAAAAGTTTTTTAGTCCATCTGTGGCATAAAGTCAATGAAGAATGAAAATGCTGGTTTTAGTATGAAAGGACAACATAGGAGAAACAGGGCTTCTCAAATGGTTGTTTGTCCAGCCTGGGGCACCCACACACTAACTTTCACACTTGCCATCAACACTGGGTGAAAATGACACTAAGGTTATACTGTCATCTCCTTGCATCTCAGAGGTGTCATATGAACATTAAAAAGTGGGAATGCATGTCATAATCATTTGATTACATCCTGTCACAAATTCTATCTCCAGAAGCCTCGCTTCCCTGCCTATCAGCTTCATGGTCAGGTGTGAAATCCGCACTCTGGTTGTTGCTACCTATTTCTTTATGCAGCCTCTGACTGATCACCCACTCTGCAACTGCTCAGTTCTTCTGTCTTATTTCCATTGTTCATCAGCTTCAATTTTCTTTTCTGTGAGGGCTTTTCAGCTTGCTGGATGCAATTTATGTGTATAACCTAAGTTTAAATTATAATTCTAGATTATTCTTGTCTTTTTACATGGTTTCTCAGCTCTGTCTCTGAGAGGAATTAATTGAAAAGGGAATCTTTGAAACTTGAAATAGATGCAGAGTGCAGCCATTAAATCCCATTTTGCAGATGAGTAAGAGGGGGTCCAAGGAGCTAAGGAGCTTTCATTAGGCATAGGCAAACTCATGCAAAACCACCTAGCCTCTGAGCAGGTAGTATCTACCCATGCTCTGCTTATAAAAACCACACTCTATGTTTTTATCTTTCTAAGGATTTTCTTTTCTATGCCCTCTTACTCCCTCTCTCTTTCTTCTGTTTTCCTGCTTTGTTTCTGGTTACTATTGTCTACACTCCAGGTCACAGGCACACACATGCAGGAAAAACAACTCTTTGCTACATCTAATTCCCACCTGCTCCTTGTCCCTGGGGTAGTATTCACACACAGCTCAAAAGCCCCTCAGTAAGGCAGAGTCACTCTCCTCTCGGGACATAGCTGTGGTAGGTGCCTGCACACACCCTGGTACGTGTGGACAGCACTAACTAGACTTGGGAATCTTAATAACACAAAGGAGAACATACAGTTGGCATGGAGATAGCCTAGGAACCATTACGGAGAGTTGGAAAGAGTCCCCTGCTTGATAGCTACCATCAAACTACAATGCTTAAAGGAATGTACAAAAAAATTCAAAGAATAAATTAATCTTTGTATTACTAAGAAACAACAAGCCTAGGTCCTGCAGGCTGGTGTGCTGGAAAGTCCCAACAGTTGATCCAAAGTTCAATCAGGGTCATTCATTTCCCAAGGACAGTGTATTAGGAGAGCCTGGGTTTCCAATGTCACTCCAGTCCCCTCTGCTGTTTTTGTCCCCTAGGCTCTTTGGGAGCACTGTTACCAGGCCCTTTACTCAGGGAATAAATTCAGCAAGCAGAAAATTATAGGCTCCACATTCAGCCTGCTCGGGTCTAAGGCCTCATTTCGTTATCTTGATTTGAGATTGTTGTGACCTAGCTTCTCGGAGGCATGACCGACATGTACCATTCAAAAGAAAAAAGAGATAAGAGTCTCTAAAAATTTCAGGATTCCCAAAGGCTTTCTCCCAGAAGGAATGCAGGCAGCATGTTCTATGCCTTTCTAAACCAGATATACTCATGAAGTAGAGTCATAGTCCTGGATGTTGGGGTGCGTAAAAATGTATAGTGCTAATATGCCAGAGTGGCAGTTATAGATTATCTTCTATAATTGATGAGTGAGGAGTTGAAAGTTATCTCATTGTTGTAGTGGCTTTAAACCAAAGATTTACTCATTTTAACTGTGCATGTGCTTATGCATGTGTATGTACCTGCGTGCATGTGTGTGTGTGCATGCACACACATGTGAGTATGTATATATGATTGCATGTGCTCATGTTGGGCAGAAGAGGGCATTAGAATCTCTGTACTTGGTGGAAGTGAGCTACCAGATGTAGCTTCTAGGAACTAAAACCTTAGATCATGTGCTAGATTGGCATGTGCTCTTAACTTTGGACCCATCTTTGTAGCTCTGTTTTAAGCTTTTCTGGTTCAGTATTGCTCAGTGAGGGCCAATAGCAGACCGAAATGGAGACGCATCATTAGGACAAGGCTGCAGTGCTTTGCCTGTCATCACTTATAATTTTACTTCAGTACCAAATTATCATCAGAGTGGATTCTTAATTTTGGGTTGAGCTTTCATTCTGCTAGATTATTTGTATTTATTGAAACAGTTTTGTAAATCTTAGTCTCCTTAAAATATCTTTAGTTCCTATTATTCTTCAGTGTTCTGAAACTCCAAGGAAAAAAATCTGGAGTTAATAATCCAATATAGAAATTACAATGAATCTTCTTAAAGAATTAAAGCTGTTCAGTAATGTATGGATTTTATAACATAAGCAACTTTACAAAACGTATACTTAGTAAATGCAATGGAACACCTAGGAGGAATAAGCCTGGGAAACACCAATCCAGTAAATATTAGAGTCTCTTGTTCTCTGAGAAACTTTGAAAGCCAAAAATTTTGACTCAAGGGTCCTTGGGATAGCAATGGAATAAAGTTTGACATTCAAGGGGCTGGAGAGAGTTGGCTCAATGGTTAACAGCTCACTGTTCTAGAACACTTGTGTTTGGTTTCCAGAACTATCATAGTATGTCTGACTGTCTCCTGTAATTCAACTTGAGAGCATGTGACTCTCCTTCTGGCTGTTTTCAACACCATCACACATGTAATATCACTAACATAGGCAAACATATGGATGGAAAAAAAAGAATAATAATCAAATGATTCGTACTCAAAAAATTGAACAACAAGTGGTTTAAGATGAACACTTTGTAGAAGACACAGAGAGTAACAATCAAGAGGAGGATATGATACCATTTAACCTCTGATGATTTCTGTAAGTTAATGAAGGAATAAGGCATTGCAGTGATATCATTAAACATTTGGGAGATAGATGGACAGTAGGTAAAGGACACAGTGTGCTGCTTACCACAGAGTAGGTGCGCACTCGATGTTAGTGATTAGCATCACTAAGAACAATGGCTTAAAATCATTGTAGCTCTGTGTTCCACCGGTACAGTTGCAATGGTTAACTGGGAAGAAAGTCTTCCTTTTTCTAAACTTGATGGCTCTGAACAGCATGCATGCTTGAATAGGAAAGACCATACATATTTCTTCCAAAATGTGCCAACACTATGCCTCCAGCTAGCTCTCTGGAAGCCATTTTTGAGTCTTTGCCATTGCTTGGAAGGTGACTGAAAGGCCAGTGTTCTTTGTAACAAAGTATACACATTGAATTTTTGGCCAGAAAAATCATCTATTGCTTTTCTTTTAAGAGACTATAACCTTCATCATTGAAGTATCCCTTGGCTTATAAATTGAAAGTGTTTGTTTTTGTAGTTTTTAAAAGTTCTATTTATTTTTATTTTATATGTATAGTTTTTTGCCTGCATATATGTAAGTGTGTACACAGCAAAATGTGTACTGGGTATAGAGTGCCTAAGATAGCCAGAAGTGGAGTTTCTGGTTCTGGAGTTAGAGTCATTAAGTCTCCATGTGGTGCTATGAACTGAAGAACCTCGTTCTACTGGAAAAGTAACCAGGGCTCTTAGCCATTGAAACATTTTCTTAGGCCCATTTTCTGCAAAATTTAATCTTCATATACTTAATAAATACCAGAATAGTCTACATTAAAGTTATTTTTTCACATTTTTATACTGAACTTTCTTAACTTCTATCACCACAAAGATGGAGACATTTCATTGGGAAGAACTCTGTTTCTTTAAGTATTTCCTTAGGCTAATGAAAAATTAGAAGTGAATGTAGAACCATAAAGGAGAATATAGAGTCTATGTTAAAAAGCACTCTTGTCAATTAAGATGAGAGTAATATTTAGTCTGGGTCAGATTGTTTTCATACAGTGTTTTGGAGATTGCTTTTCTTGGGGCACCAGCTTATCCCAGAGAGTATAAGAAAATCATGAAAATTATGTCGATGGCTATTGCAAGCATTAGTCACACTGAAGGTTCACTATCACAGAGCTTCAGGGTTCTGTTAATTTCTCCTTAAGAATCTGATGTCTGAAGTTGACAAGCACAAAAGTGCCTTCTAACTTAGTAAGAAGAGAACATTTAGGACTTCTAAAACTGAGGATATCATTCAATGATTAAAGGCTTGCTGTTCAAACAGGAAAGTCTGAATTAGAGTCACTGGCTCCCATATAAAACCCCAGTATGATAGCAGAGCCACTGGGAGGCCGAGACAGAATTTAGCTGACTGGACAACCCAGCTGAAGAAATGAGGTATGTATCAACCAATGAGAGTTAGTCTCAGAATGATTTGGAAATAAATCTAAGATGACACCTGTGAATTCATGTGTGCCTGCACCTGCGTGTACACGTACATTAATTCAACACACACACACACACACACACACACACACACAACACATGCACATTTACACTACATTCTTTGAGGAATAAAACTTCTTTTAGGTATCTGCCATCAGAATAAATAATTCAGCCGTAGATGGCTTTGAGAAATTGACTCCTCTTCAAATTCTTTCAAATGATTATTACTTCGTTGTTAGCAGAGCATGCACTGAAGTATTTCTTTAAAGTCTGACTCCAAGGTATAAGCAAGTTTCTCTAAATTGTGATGAAAAACAGCTTCATGTGGCACTCCTGCTGACTGATCCTTTGAAGGTGCTACTGAGGTTTCCTCTGGAGATTTCACTAAGACACAGATAAGCAAGCGGTGATGTCTTATGTTTTACAGCGTCTGTATATGATGGGAGTTTCAGCAAAATAAATACATATGTAAGTAAAATCCTTATAGTATAAGGGCCTATTACATTTCACAAAATGCAAAGATTGTTATGTTTTAAAATCTTTCAGCTGCTCTCTTTGTAACTAAAACCCAATGACAGTTTAGCTTGGAATGTTTGGATTTGTTATTTTCTAACCCATGTGGAGGGTTCAGATATTGATATGGAAAACGTTGCTGACTAAAGTGTGGGTGTATGGTAAAATGTTCAATTTTCCTTCATATTCTGTTATTTAAACTGGATCAGAAGAGATATGTATAAGTGGATCATGAAAACGTATTTATAAATACTGTGACAATTTTAACTACCACTTAAATGACATGTATAAACACCTCAGGTGATGGGGTCTTTCTTCTTTTAGAAGATTGGACATGACTTATATCTTAGTCATGATTTCTATTGCCATGAAGAGACACTATAACAATGGCAGCTCTTACAAAGCAAACTATTTAATCGGGGGTGACTTACAGTTCAGAAGCTTAGACCGTTATTATTATGAAGGGAAGCCATTATGGTGATACACAGGCAGACATGGTGATGGAAAAGTAGCTGAGAGTTCTATATCTGGACCTGCAGGCAGCAGAAAGAGACTGTGAATCACTTTAGCAACTGAGATCCAAAGCCACACTGAAACATTTCTTCAACTAAGTACATCTACTCCAGCAAGGGCACATCTCCTAATAATGTAATTTCCTATGAGTCTATAGGGTTTTTAAAAATAGTTTTCTTCCTTCCTTCCTTCCTTTCCTTCCTTCCTTCCTTCCTTCCTTCTTCCTTCTTCTTCCTTCCTCCTTCCTTCCTTCCTTCCTTTCTTTCTTTCTTTCTTTCTTTCTTTCTTTCTTTCTTTCTTTCTCTCTCTCTCTCTCATTCTTTCTCCTCTTTCTTTCTTCTTTCTTTTTGTTTTTTTTTTAATTAAAATTATGTATTTACATCCCAAACATTGCCCACTCCCAGGGGTTCCCCTTGCAAAGAACCCCCTGCTTCTCCTTTGAGCTGAGAGCTCTGCATCTGGGTTTGCAGGCAGCAGGATGAAACTGTGAACACCTGGCCTGTCTGAGCATCTGAGATATCAGAACCCACCACAGTGACAAACTTCCTTCAATAAAGCCATACCTACTCCAGCAAAGCCATAGTTCCTAAGAGTGCCACTCTCTGTGAGCCTATGGGGGCCATTTTCTTTGGAACCACCACATTTGGCATTAGAATCACATAGATCCATAAAGAAAGAGTTCCTTGCAAGTGATAGAAACATAGAGAGTGGAACAAGATTTATTTTTAGTAAATTGAACTCCTTGTATGACTTTACATAGAGATGACAATCCTTTGTTGTTGTTTTTTGATGTGTGTGTGTGTGTGTGTGTGTGTGTGTGTATGTGTGTGTGTGTGTGAGAGAGAGAGAAGAGAGAGAGAGAGAGAGAGAGAGAGAGAGAGTCTGTACTGTGTGCATCTGTATAGGAATGCACATGCCACAGTGTGCCTATGGAGATTGGGGGACAGTTTGCAGGAATTAGTGTTCTCCTTCACTTCGTGGGTTCTGGTGATGGAACTCAGGTCCTCAGGTTTGGTGGCGGGCACCTTTTCCTCTGAGCCATCTCACTTGAGCACACTCATGAAGTATTGCTCCTTTTTCCTGCCTTTCCTGAAATTATAAACAGATGAACTGTTCTCTGTACTGTTGCCAGATCAACAGCTGGTGATGTGGGAAATTTCCTTCTTTCTGTCGTTTAGTAAGCATATTCTGGATTAGAGCAGTATTATTATAAACTTGTTCTGAGTTTTCTAAGTTTACCATAATATTAACACACACATGCATATACAGAGATATATACATGCATACACATATACATACACACCTCTACACACACATACATACTCTCATACACATGCATACACACAGACATACATACGTACACCACACACACACACACACTCATTTATAATATTCACATATACACACGTGTATGCACACACCTAGACAATACAGAAACATACACATACACAAATATTTGTGCACATCCACATTCACATTCAGACTCACACACATATAGATAAGCACACGGGTTCAAGATCACTTATTTCCTCTGTGTGTGTGTGTGAACATTGTGTGTGTGTGTGTGTGGTGTGTGTTATGAACATGTGTGTATGAACACATATGTGCTTCTGTGTATCTGTGTACCTTTGCTTCTCTCCCACAAGACTCACCTCTAGGTTATTAATTCCTTCCCCTCTCATCTTCCTAGTTCCCAGTGACTTTCTCTTTCCAAAACTGTGGCTAAAATGCAGCTTCTCCCTCCTACCTTTGTGCCATCAGAGGTCAGCACAGTGCCTGTAGTCACTTCTCCTTCTGAAGAACTACTACTGCCTGTGGCTCCGTTGGCATCACTGTACATTCATGTCCACCAGCTACATGTGTGCCCAGGACTACCCTTCTTTCTTTCATTTCTTTTTTTTTTTGATTTTTTTAGTTGTTTGTTTGTTTGTTGTGTAGCTCTTTCTATCCTGAAACTTGCTGTGTAAACCAGGCTGGCTTGGAATCAGAGATACCTCTCCCCACTGAGTGCTAGAACTATAGGCATGCACCACCGGCATTTGCACTTGTCACTTGTGATACTTTCATAGCCTCCACTATGTTCAGTAATTAAATTCTGTATACAATACTAATTCACTTATTCTTCACAATGGCTCAGATAGGTATTATCATCTCTTTTATTGATGAATATTAAGGACAAAGAAGGCAAACAGCTAATGGAGTCCGAAGCACAGGTTGCAGATCCGGGTCTGAGGCCATGCTGGTGGTGACCCCAGCTCTTACACTTGCATTATTCCTACGGAAGAATGAGGCAGACAAGTGGGAGCAGGTGTGGATCAGGACAGAGATTCAGAGTTCTGGTGAGGCAATATGCCTCTCTGTGCCTAACTCTCCTACCCCTTCCCATTCTGCCCTAGTCTGTCTCTCTCTCCATCCCTTTTCCACAAACTTTACCCTATCTATAAACATACAGTTACACCTAGTATCTACTTTTATCCAGAATCTTGATCTTTTGTTCTTTGGGTAATTTAGCCTGCTTTCCTTACTTATCTGCTGTGTTTACTGGGTGAGGTAATCAAGCATAGGTCTCTATTTTGAGTTCAAAGTTCTCTTCTGAGCATTCAGATCTCTTTGCAGTTATTCCCTAGATGTGAACACCCATGGGCTTCCTGAATTATACTCATTTTGTCCCTGATTGTCCTATCATCTTGTACTTCAATTTTAGTCAATGCCTGTAGTTAGCCTTATGAGCCCAGACCTGAAGTCAGGTGGTCTAAACTCTTTCATTACATTACATTATTATTATTATATTAATTATATTATTTTTAATATTACATTGTATAAGCTGCTGTTGATATCATTATGCTTAAATATGTTATATCTCTCTTTTCCTGAGTGATTTATATATATATATATAATATATATATATATTTATTATATTTATTTTTATCCATTATTTGTATATATTAGTGTTTGCATGAGTTGCTTGATGTGTGCTACATGTATGCTGAAACCTGAAGAGGCCAGAAATGGTCATAGGCTTCCCTGGAAATGGAATTACAGGTAGCTGCGTGGTACCATGTGGTTGCTGGGATCAGAAGCCTGGTCCTCTGCAGGACCAGCACAGTCTCTTAACTGATGATATTTTCTATCCCCTCTTTATCAATATTAAATATCACCTACTGGCTTAGCATAGACCTTGTTCACTTCGGGAACTCTTTAATGAATCCTTGACTGACTTCTCTCACTTATGTTCCTTAAATTCTGTCTACCTTGTCGGCAGTCCTTTGATTATCTTAAATTGAATATTAAAATTGAGCTTTGTTTAAGTGTGTGTGTCTGTGTGTGTGTCTATGTGTGTTTGTGTATGTGTGGTGTGAGTGCATGCATGCATTGTGTGTGTGTGCACCTATGTGCATGAGGTTCCCTAGAGAAAGTAGAAGAGGGTACTAGATGCCAAAGTTATATAGTCAGGTGTGAGCTGTAAGCTGTACTGTGCTTGCTGGAAACTAAACTCTGGAGAGAGAGAGTGAGAGAGAGTAGAGAAGTAGAGGCAGGCCATGACCATGTGGGGGGGGGGGAGGGACGGGGTAATGGGCAAAGTGACAGAGGGATCAAGAGATCAAGAGAGACCAAGACAGCAAGAGAGCAAGAGCACATTGCTTATTCTTAACTACTCAGCAATCTCTTGTCAAAGACAGACTCAAGTCTGCTTTGAAGTTTTGACTTTTACCTCCTTCTGCCTTGTCGCATGAGATACAATCTGCTCCTGTAATGCTGGACAGTGGGACCAACTTCTGGTCTCCATGTATTTATGCTATTTGAGAACAGCCTGTATTTTATGTTGTGCTATGTTGCTAAGCTCTGATATTGGGAAGTTAAGGGGTTTTATTAAACTTATAATAGATTAAGTCAGGTATATCTTCATCCTAAGGAAAGGAGTTGAAATTATCCTCTAGACTATTAATCTGATTGCAGATTGCTTTTCTTGAATGTCTTCACTCTGCTCTGCCTGCATCTTATAATACGTGGTATTCCTCATCACCCAGCAGCAAACTCCTTTCACAGCCTCAACTCTTACAAGCCTAAGAACACAGGTCTCCTATTCAGTGGAATGTATTTCTCTGTAATGCCTACATGCCCCTCCCCTTATTTCATGGGAAACTTTATGCCCCTCTCTAGACCTAGTTGGACTACTCTTGGTTTGAGGAAACCCATGATTGTTATCCTTCATTTAGTCTTGATCAGTTTCTTTTTTTTTTTTTTTTTTTTTTTTTATTATTTAAGACGTTTATTAACAGGTGCTTGCAGTTTGTTGACTTTTTTGAAAAAAATCAAGTTGTAAACTTTATTACAAATTAAAAATGAAGTTCTTATATTTTGTTGTGAGCTAGCCTTAACAGCTGAGCCATCTCTCACCAAATCCCAACTTGACCAGATATGAAACAATTTAAAAACCATTAAAGGTGTATTGAGAAAAACCAGGCCTTTTTTTTTTTTTTTTTTCTTAAAAAACAACGTTTGTCATTACCAAAAAGAGACATCTTTAGGTAAAAATAATAAAAACCCCATGCTGCATAGATAATGCAGATAGTTCTAATGTTATCTGGTCAACGGGCAAAAAGCAAGCACTTAAGGTCTTCAGCTCCAATCTTTGTTCATTTCTTATTGCTGGAATTTCATATTCCTTTCGTCTTGTTGGATGACCAAACCGGATGATGGTAGAGATGGTAAACCGGCATTTACTCAGCCCGCCCTGCTCAGCCTCGGGAGCAGGAGCTGATGAATTCTCAGCTGGTGGATCCGCTGCTTTTGTCTCTTTGACATCTTGTGGTTTAAGCTTCTCTGGGCGCTGCGTAGGTAATTGAAGTTGCGCGATACGACGTTGAGGTGGCTGCTGACCTTGGGTCTCATCTCCTTGATTTTCTTTATCCTCTTCATTGCCATCCTCTCTAGGCTGTCTTTGGCGAGGAGGGCCCCTGTGGAATCGTGGTCTGTAACCCTGATACATATGCTGTCTCACTGGTCTACCTTGCTCTCCTGCACCCTGGTTGTCAGCACCCTCCATCACTTCTCTTGCACAGGGGGTTGGAATACTGTGGTCGACGCGCATAGAGTCTCCGCATGTAGTAAGGGGGAACCTTCGCCTGCGATAGGTTGGTCGTGTTGTTGGGCCTGACCTTCAGGAGCGCTTTCCGATCCTCTTTTCCCCACTCTCACTATTCTGGTAATTTTGCTGGTAATTGCGTGGAGAACCCCTATGATGTGGATAGTGTCTTAATCAGTTTTCATTTTGTTGGTGGTGGGAATCATAATTGAAAATTGTATCACATCCAGAAGCTGTGTACATTCCTATATCTAGCACATACAGGTCAAAAGTATTTAGTAAATGTTTGTATGAATTTTAGATCCAAGTGCTTCCACACTCTGAAGGTGGGAGTTTACCATTAAGCTCAATGTGAAGGCTGGAGAATACTACTATAAAGGAAGAAAGACTTTGGCCAAATGATGTGATGTACAAGGTTGGTATGAAAAAAACGAAGAAAGAAAAAAGAGGCTGATATTTTGTATAGAAACATACTGGAAAGTTGCTATGGAAAAGATGAAAGAGGGTATCATCAATCTTTGTTGACTAGTGCCCCTGGAGCATGATGCTGGAGCAACAAACATAATAGGGTGACACCAAGAAAGCAAGTCCTGAACAGCAGAAGTTAGCAGAAGAAACAGTGAGAATAGAATAAATACCAGAAAAAAAATTGCTTGAGAAGGGTTGCACTTTTCTGCTACATAGTGACGAGGCAACGCTTCCATTTCTCTCTAAACCTTCCCTGCAAAGAGCACTCTGTTCAACATACATCTCAGAAATTGGGTCTTGTTGTATGGAAACACTGTTGACAACAGCTGCTACCCTGTGTATAGGGTCCTACTCTTCCCTAGGCCTTGTCCTTCAGAAACTGAATGCTCAAGAGATGATGAGGGAAAATGGCCTAGATGAAAACTGAGGACATACATGTTCAGGAGGTCAATATTATCCACAGCTCTTCCTGCTTGTTCCATGAGGTTGACAATCCTGCTTTCCACAGGCTGCAGAGACTACGGTCCTAAGGTGGCTTCTGATGTATTAGTTAGTTATGCATGTACATGTCATGTGTTGTAAGATGAATAAGCTTCTTGTGGTAAATACCTTATGTATTCCACAATCTTCTCTCAGTGTCCCCAAATTCCCATTCTCTTTTACTGTGTGAAGATCAAAAAGTTGAACAATTGTAACCTTTTCAGACTAACCTCTTTATAGGATGCATATAAGTTTTTTGTTTTTTTGTTGTTGTTTCTCTTTTTTCAGGTCTTTTCCTGAGTTGATAGCTTATTCATGCTTATGCTGAATATTATTCCTTTGTCTGGATGTACATGATTTTTGATTCACTCATAAAATGATGGATATATTGGTGACATTCAGGTTCTAAAGTTATGAGCCCATTAGAGGTAATGTGCATTGAGGATTTTTTTCATACAGTTTGAATTCTTTTAAGTAAACACCAAGAATTGTGGCTACTGGTTCAATATGAGTGCATATTAGGAAATGATTCATATTATAAAAATTGTGAGAAATAAAGATTCTCCTTTCATAAGAAGATCACTGAAGCCTAAGAGTATATCATCCTAATAACAGTAGGTGCGCTGATTTCACAAGAGGATGGTCTTCACAACCCTGAATGCATGATCCTTTCTCCATTTCCTTATTGACATATCAGAAGAGTGTGGTCTTAAAGATTATCTTGTTCTTATCTTTCCTACCGTAACTTCCAGCTGTATTTTTATCAACTAAAGATGTGCTCACCTATACCTTTCACCTTCTCTTGACTGAACTTATCAGGTGCATGATCTTGCAGGCAGGCTTGGCTGAGACAGGCTATCAGCAGGGTTCCAGTGTTTTCTGTTCTTATTTATGTGGACTTAATTTGGTTCATGGCATCTTTGTAAATAAACCACCAGGTTTTATCTCTTCTACTAATTAGTTGGCTTCCTAAACAGCTGCATCAGTTTTCAGTCCTACTATAATTGAAATGTATTTATATAATATATGAATGTGGGATTTTCATGTTCCACATCCTCCCCCACATTTATGTGGTTTTATGATTTGCTCACTTTAATCAGTGTGAATCATTACATTGTTGTTTTCATTTTCAGGCAAGATGTAGACTGTCTCTGTATGGTCACTCACAAACTGTATCTTCGGAGCTCTGCAGCCTACTTTCCCATCAGACTATTCTTCTACTTAGTGTTGACTATTAAGGATTCTTTGTGTGTTTTAGATAACAGTTCTTTATCAGATGTGTCTTCCTTGAATATTTTTTTCCCAGTACATGTGTGTTTTCTGATGTGCCTACACTTTTCACAGAGCAGAAATGTGTTGTTTACTCCAGCTTCTTGGATTATATTTTGTGATGTGTGCCTCGTTTTATCTAAAACCTCTTGTTGTTTCCAAACTTATCCATATTCCTTCCTATGTCACCCTCTTGGAAATTTATAATTTTACATATTATATTTAGGTCCATAGTATAAGACTTAGCTAGCTGATTTTAGTAAACTTCTGAAGATGTAAATTCTTTATTTTTATTTATTTATTCATTCATTCATTCACTTATTTATTAGCATATGGCTCTCTAAGTGCTTAGCACCATTTGTAGAAAAGACAAACTTTGCTCATTTTTGTGACCCTGTCAGTGATTATTTTACTTATGTATAAATTAAATTTGGACTCTCTATTCTGTATATTAATTATCCTTTTTGTTGTAATAATATCATGTAGATTTGATTGCTATACTTCATAGTAACTTGAAGTCAAAGACTGTCAGTATTTCTACATCATTCTTTTCTAACATTGAGTTGACCATTCTGAGTCTGAAATATGTTTAAAATTTTCACAACAGTCATATTTAAAACAAACCTATAAATATTAAGCATATATACAAACAACAATAAATATTCACTCTAGTATTCTATGTACATTATCCTACTGAAAATAAAAACAAATCTTACCTAGTAATTTTTATTAATGAGTTATACACAGAAATAAATTTCATTTTACAATTGGATTACTAAAATTTCCCTATTAATTTTTGATAGTGTTAATCTTTTTTGCAGCAAGGGTATTCTGGCAACATGGATAAACAGAAATATATATATTTAAGCCCCATGACTAGAACAAGCATTTTTTAATAAAACTAAAGGAAGTGTTAGTAATGTTAAAAGTGGGAATGGGAAATGTAATTTGATTTTTTGAACACAGAATATCAATGTGAAAAAAATCTAATTAAGAAATTTTAAAGAAAAATATTTGCAAAGAATCATATACAGGAATAAGTACATTTTTATATTCAGAAAGGAAACTTCCCTTGCTAACTTCCCTTCTACTTCTTTAAGCAGTACATGCCAGACTAACCATTGGTTGCAAATCCTAACATGTTTATAAGAAGCAATGCTAACCATATGGTGGTTAGTTTAGTTGTTAATGTGAGGCAGTCTAGAATCACATGAGAAGAGAATGTCATTGAGGACTTGTTCAGGTTGATCTGTACAATAACATTTTTATTAGTCTAATTAAGGTGGGAAGAACTGTCCACTGTAGGTAGCAGCATTTTTTTAAGTAGGAAGCCCTGGAATATGTAAAAGTGGAAAGATCTAGTTGAACATGCATATATTAATTTATTGCTCCTATGTTAATTATGTACAGTTTTCCACATTTTAGAGTGAATAGTACCCAAGAGGCAATTGAGTTCCTCGTACCTGGTAATTAGCAATACATATGTAAACAGCAGTGTAGAGAGTATTTGAGCAATAGTTGAAATGGTGGACCAAACATACAAAACTACAATTGTATACATTAAACTTGACTAATATTTAAATAAAAGTAAATAGCAATTATATTCTATTTAAAGCTTTTCATTAAGACTGAGTAGACTAGAGGTGAATGTATTAAATTGACTTTATTAATTTGGCTGTTGTGACAGAATGCCATAAATTATATGGTTTCACCAACACAGAATGATTTGAATCAAGCCAGGAAGTTGAAAAATCCAAGACTAAGACATGAGAGGATTCATTATCTGGCAAGAACATTTTCTCACTTGCTAATGGGGCATTTTCCCATTGATCTCCATGGGAGAGATGAGAAAAACAATACAGATCATTTCTCTTATAAGGCTGCCAATCACATTTTGAGGGATGCAGTGTATGACATTTTACTACAATGGTCCTGCCTCACATTGAAATTAGAATTTTTGAAGTGATTCATTCAGTCAGTTTCTATGTGTAAGAATGTATGTCTACATACAAATATGTCCAAAATTCCAATCAATGTTAGAGGAGAAGGATACAATAGTTCACATTGCTTTATAGAAATGTAAATTTACAAATTATTATTGGAAGAATTTTGCCAAAAAATGTTAAAATTGGCTTTTATTACAAGGTGATATACAGCATTTATCTATAAGACACTTGTGTTAAGTTTGGCTCTCCAGTAGCAATCCTTAAAATGAAGTCTTGACAAGCATGTGACTCATTACGTCATTGATAAAAACAGAGGGTTGTAAGATGGCCAGATTAGTGTGATATAAAACAAAGTCCTCCAGGACAGTGAATCTGGAACATAGAAGACCCTCAAGACCTTTTTTTTCACTTTTCAACTTTAAAGTTTATTATATATAATAATGTATTTATTATATAAAATGTACAATAAAAGGATGCATCTGAAATAATTTGTAATAAACATCAATAAAAACTATTAATATTTTGCTTATTTACTTGCCTTTGTGAGACAGATTCTCATGTAGCCAGGATGGCTTAAACTTACTGTAAAGCTAATGACCTTGAACTCCTGATCTTCCAGTCTCTTCCTGTCTCTTTCTCAAGGACTGAGATCCCAGATACATATACACTCAGCCTATACAATATTACCTCTATCAAGATGAACATGTTCAAATGTTATCAGTGTTTGGCATATATATGCTAAATAGGTATATAGAACAGCATCTACTAATTAAGATATCCAAATTACTGAATTTTGGAAATACTTTAAATATCTACATAAAAAGAGGCAGCTCAACTTTAAACTATACTAAAATCTAAACTCTTGAGCTAGGCATGTGCTTAGTGTACACTGGGCTCTAGGTCTGGTCCTTACCATTACCATTACTTCTCCCTCAGGTTTTTATGGCTCTGAGCTTGGAGATCTGGTTTACATCCTCTCCCACTGTCTTCAGTACCTAAGGAATGAGCACCACCCCCAAGTGTTCAATATCCTGTTAGTATTAGGAAATGGGAGTCTCATGTGCATTGATGTCCCAACTTACCATATTCAAAAGGATTGTCTTCTAGAAAATAATGGTGGGCAGGATGTGGGGCTATGGAGGCAATGAGATACCTTATACATTGTTGATAATACTGTCAAGTAGTCCAGTCATAGAAATCAGAAAAATGGATCCTCAGAAATATAGATCTGTCATGAAATTCCACTGTACCTTTCCTACTTACACATCTGGAGACTCCAAGTCAGCATATAGAACATACTCCTACAGTCTGTGTCCACTGCAACTTCATTTACAATAGTGAAGTTATAGAATCCGCCTCTATGCCAATTAGTGTGTGAATGGGTAAAGAAAATATGATAATATGCCCACTGGGGAGTATGTTTTTCAAACATAAACATGAAATTGTTTCATTTGTGAGAAAATGGATGGATCTGGTCATCGTAGTAAAAGAAAACTGTCAGAATTGGGAAGATGAGCTGTACTTGATTCCTCTCAGGTATGAATCTAAACCATGGAAAAGACATGACATAGATAGGAGACTACAATGGGAGTTGATTGGGGGAAAGAGGCTAAAAGGGAATCAATTTGATTAAAATACACGATATACATGCATGAAAATATCATCATGAAACCTATTAATAGGTATCATCCTCATATTAAAATGAGAAAACCATGGAAAGTACACTCATTCAATTTATTTTAATATTACTTATATGAAAATTACCATGTTAGTATGGTACACATCTATCTAAATTGTTCGTGTTAAAAGACTTAAAACACAAAGTTTCTGTGAGTTCATCAAACAATTAGAACCTTATGAAGCACTTGGGAAGTAAAATGGTAAAAACAGTTTGAGAACAGTTGGTTACTTTCTTAATAATTTAAAAATCTGCTAACATATGTCATACAAAGGCTTTAATATGAATATTTATAGCAACTTTGTTTATCACAGTCAAACAGTAGAATTCTAAGTTCATCAACAGATGCATTAAATGAATAAATGCATATGCCACACCACAGGATTCTCGGGATTTAAAAGAGAACACTGCTCATGCACACAGCATGGATGGCTCTCCTGACAGTTGTTCAGAACGAAAGAAGGTAGATGCAAACTTAACAGATTCTCTCATTTGTATAAAACATCAGTACGGGCAACTCATGATAGAGAATGCAAGAGAGATTGCCTGAGAAGCAAGGACAAGAATGTGAATGAACAACACTGAGGCAAGGAGAGTCTTCTATGCATCATTCATTCATTCATTCATTCACCCATTCATTCATTCTCTGTCTATACTCTCTCATACCTCACTGAGTCTAGTTATCACTGCCTGTATGTAAATGGATATGGGCTGAGTGCTAGGGCGTGAGCTGCCTCCTTGAGGCTGCATCCCTAAGAAACAGTGAATCATTTCTCTCTAGCAACCATCAAGTCCATGCCTCCTTAGCTGAGGTTCCAGCCTTAGAATTCCCACTGCTACTGCTCTTATGCTGGAATACTAACCAGCTTTATCCTGTGTATTCAGGTTCAACCACTTTGAGTTCTGTGTATAACAGCCATGTCATGTCCAGAAGACAGCATCTCATGGCACTTTCTCCCATCCTCCATTTCAACTTTTCTTCTTCCCCTTGCATCAAAGTTCTGTGAAGAACTTTGCCATGGGGGAGATTATTCATATAGCTGTCCCAACAATGAAACTCACAGTTACTCTTAGTACTAGGACAAATCATGAGTCATCACATAATATTTTCATTTAAATAAGACACTATTACCTATACCCAATGAATATATACATGTCATCAAACTGTTGGAGGTAATCTATTATACAGCTATAAGATATTGGGTGCTACTTGTTTCAACCCCAGAATGACATTCCTGGGATTAGTTTTTATTATGATGCTGTTTTCAGTTATACTATTTATAAACGTTGAGAATGAGGGTATAGTTTTTTTTTTTTTGCTTTATTTATTTATTTATTTATTTATTTATTTATTTTTTGCTTATTCACTTTATAACCCGTCCCAGTCACCCCTTCCCACAATCCTTCCCCATCTTTGTTTTCTGAGTACCCCCTCCTCCTGTATCCTCCACCCTGCCACTTTAAGTCTCTGAGAGGCTAGGTGCTTCCTCTCCCATTGAGGCCAGATGAGGCACCCAGCTAGAAGACCATACTCCATATACAGGCTGCATGTTTTGGGGTAGCCCCACTCCAGATGTTTGAGACCTGCATGAAAACCAAGCTGCACATTTACAACATATGTGCAGAGAGGCCCAGGTCCAGCCCATGGAGGTAGATCTGTGTAGACTAGGTATGCTCCATGGTTGGTGATTCAGTCTCTGAGAGCTCCAAGGGTTCAGGTTGGTTTACTCTGTTGATCTTCCTGTGCAGTTCCTATCTCCTTAGGGCCCACAATCCTTCCCCTATTCTTCTATAAGAGTCCTCAAGCTCCATCCACTGTTTGGCTCTGGATGTCTGTATCTGTCTGAGTCAGCTGCTGGTTAGAGCTATTTAGTATGTATGTCATGGTTTCTTTTCTTTTTTGAGCACATTTTGGAGGGGCTTCTGCTGCTTTCTATCAGGAGTCTGTATTGGGAAATGTTTGAACATAGTAATAAAGCAATAATGGTTGTGTCAGATCAACTGTACCCAAAGCAAACATCGTATGTTTGCTCCTGTCTTTCAGGAAATGTATCTTGTACTTGACTTTCTATGTCAAATATTGTGGATAGCAACTATAGCCGAGATGATAAATAGAAATTGTGACTAATAGTAATTGGATTTAGTGAGGCTTCACCATATACTACTGTGTGTCTGTGTGTGTGTGTGTGTGCCTGTGCACATGCATGCATGTCTGTGTATATATCTACTTACATATGGTTGTGTGAATGTACATATGTGTGTGTGTGTGTGTACATATACGTAATGGGTAGAAAGAATGTAAGATCCAGGAGCTAGGGAGAAGTGCTTTGAAATTATATTCTCTGGGCAAGACATAGCAGTGCTTTATGAACTCCTAGAATCTGTAGAAGCCGGCTCTGGACCTGCAAAAGAATGGGTTAGGCATGGCTGGAGGACAAGCTCTCAAGTCTGGGTGTTTGCTACTAACAGAGGAGAGGAAGCCATTGTCTTCAGTTCCATATTCATCCACTGATGAACCCACTATGTTTCTTGGATAGATTCAATACAGATGGTCCTGTTTAAACAAAATGATCACAAAAGAAACCCAAAACTGTGAGCCTGGGAAAGGTTTGGTTGAGAGGACAGGATATTAATTAAGATGGGAGGAAAATAGGAAAGAATTGTGGAAGAGAATTATCAGAATTATATGAAGTTGTCAATGAATGAGCATAATTAATAATAACATAGTAGCATGTACCATCATGCCTGAATTGTTAAAATATGGTTTCTGGGATTCAAACTCAGCCTTTGCTGACTGACCTTCGTTGCCAGCTCTGCCCCATTCTTGGATAAATGTGGATAAATGGTATTCACAGATTACCTAATTTGATGTCCACAACAAATTCATGATGTCAGTTCTATTGTGCTTACTTTAGAGTTGGGCGGTGAGATGCAGTGTGGTCAATTAGCTTTCCTCAGTCAGCGTGCTGACTTATGCAAAGTCTGGTACAAACAAGAATGGACACTGGGATTCCACAGTGTGCACTCTGAAATCTAGGACCATTGGTGTTCATCAGCAAATTGGCTTTTACACAGATGTATTATTTATAGAACTTAGTTGTACATTTTTGAAATATCACATTTTAATGTAAAAGATGAATTGGTATATGCCAAATATCACTTTCATTCTATTTTTAAATTTACATAGGAAATACAAAAACCCTACTTACTGTAAACTTCACTCAATTATTGTAACTCAGAGAAATACTAAATTCAGTTTAAGAAGGCAATAATCTCTTTGAAAATATTATAACAAATCAGTTTTTTTCTCTTTTAAGAAACATGTGGCCATAGATAAAATGAAGTGAAATTATCAATAAAATACACAGTTACGTAATTGCTGTCCAGATGTTGAGTATGCAGCATTAATAAGCAAGCTAATGTTAAAGGCTGTGTATCCTCTAATTTATGTGTTATGTCATGTTTGTTTACAGTGAAAGGAAAACATAGTGTCAGAAAACAGCTGTGACTCTCATAAAAAATTTGCTTGTTTTATTAATTGGCACAAATACTGATAAAAACACTTTCTAATTTTTATATCTTTATTGTTTCAAGATATCATTAAAATGTTAAGTATGAAGACATAACAATTTTGATATCAATATTTGGAGGCTTTTTTCCTCCTAGGAAGTAAATAATTATAATTTGGTGGGTTCTGGATGATGCTCAACTTGGTACATTCTTAAATAAAATGAGTAAGATAACAATGAAAAATAGGTCAAAGTGTTAATATAGATTTAGATAAGTTTGTGTAGTTGCAAATTTTTAAAGTTGATAAACTAAGTGTCTGAAATTCAGAGAATTGTATAGTATCCAATACCTAACTTCCTCACAGTAGTTCTTTTTATATTATGTGTGTGCATATGTATGTGAGATATGGGAGAAGGGAAGAGACAGGGATAAAAGGTATCTACGTACCACATGGGCACAGGGAAGTCTTAGAAGAATCTTGGGTCTTGGTCCTCTACTTCCATCTTGACTAGTCTCTTACTGTTCACTGCTGTATAGTCTGGACTAGCCAATCCACAGTCTTCAGGGATTCTCTCTCTGCTTCCTGTTTCATCCTATGTGAATTTTTATTTTTATTTTTTATTGGATATTTTATTTATTTACATTTCAGATGTCATCCCCCTTTCCCATTTCCCCTCCCTAGAACCCTCCAGCCCATAACCCCTCCTCCTTTTTGTTTTTAATACCATTTTAATTGCATAAATGTATTAAGGTCAGTTCTAGGTTGATGGTATAGCAATACAATGGATGCAAATAGTCAAGAAGCAAGCAAGACAATAAACACAAGTGGTCAAAGAACAAGCAAGGCATTAAACACAATTCCATGAACACTCCCGTAATCAATGTTTCTGAGGGCTTATCAGGATGACCAATATATCTGAGCCAACTACCCTGTCCTAAGCCAAAGTCATGTCTGAAGCCTACTTCCTTGTTCTAGCCTAAAATTTAGATTCCTGTGTGAAATTACTTCTTTGTTCTAGCCTAATATTTAGATTCCTGCCTGAAATTTCTTCTTTGTTCTAGTCTAATGTTGGATTCCTGCCTGAAGCCTACTTCCTAGTCCTTGGCCAATGTGAGTTTTGAGATGACAGGTGCATGCAGCTGTTCTGAAGTGATGTGAATTCTGGAGTCCAGGCTCTGATCCTTGGGCTTATACACTAAACACTTTACTCCTTCAACCATCTTCCCAGCCTTCTAATTGTTTTTATGCAAATCTGCGAGTTACCTCTTTATATATCAATTTTTTGTTTTCTCCAGGAAAACAATAGAATGATTAATGGCATTCCAGTCTTTCCTCTGGCTTGGTTGACTAAGAATCGTGTGTCGTGTCTGTGCAGATAATCATTACTTGTTTAGAAAAACATCTTTCTGAATGACATTATTAATAATTTATGTAAATGTTTTGAAGTTTTCAAACTTGAGCAAGACCCTTAAGTTTCTCATATGTGAACTGTTAAATTTGTTAGAATTTCAGGTTGTTCCTGGACAGTGACTGTCCATACACAACCTGAATCTATGTCACACAGCAGCCAATTATGTCAATCAGAAAGTAAATGTTATATTTTCCTTGGTATTTGTTGATGCCAATGTTGTATGCAAAATCATGCTAAAATTTAATATTTTTCATGCTATTCATATACTCAGTGTTTGACTTTATTAGATTATTAAGTAATCAAAGTGCTTATTTATAATAGTTATAAACTCAGCTTTAGTATAATTGTAAACAAATTTTGTATATTCATTTCTAAATGTCAGAGTGATTTTTCTCCTGATTTCATTATTCATATTCATCATGTTGTGCAGTGATTAATCTTTCTTCCAGTATTTCTTTGAGTTTTGGGAAAATGCATTTAAGCATTATTAACAGAGTTTGACCTTTCTTAATAGACTAATTGAGAGTCCATAATGGCTCTCTTTCTTTATTACACAATTTAAATTACAAGGAAATTCTTGAGGTTTTTATTACATTTTATCAAAAAGTAGTATAAGCTAGCATACATGTGCATCCCATATCCTGGCTTGTGGTAGAGATTCCTTACTGAGGAGAGACATTTGAGTGACAGTTGTCCCAACATACACAACATGTTTCCATCTCATATTTGTGAAAATTTCTCCAGACCATTCTCTGACTTTATGAACTTCAAACATTGCTTCTATTGTCTATGTCCATGCTTCTATAATGCATACCAGTGCCATAAGGTCTGTTTCTGTTACTTGCTAGTCATCAAGAGAGTAGAAAAAGAATTTCTGGAAGTCTAGAAGCTATAGCTATGCCATGAAGCTTGTTTTGTGTGTGTGTGTGTGTGTGTGTGTGTGTGTGTGTGTGTGTGTGTATGTATTTATGTATGTGTGTATAACTTATGCAGATAAAATAATTCCATGAAAACCTATAAACATATTCCAAAATTAACTTCTCCCTATTTTGAGTCACTTGGCCTTGGCATGATCTGACATCCTATAAAGAAAGTTTAACAATTAGATAGTTAATAGAAACGTTTGTGTGTGTGTGTGTGTGTGTGTGTGTGTGTGTGTGTGTGTGTGTTGGTTGTGTGGTGTGTGTACGTGTAACCCCCTATGACTGCATCAATGCTGTACACCAGAACTTGAGTTAAGAGTTTAGGTTTTATACCTTGAAACTATTTTCCATCCTCCTCTTCACATAGCAGGCTAGGTGTCCCTGTACTATTCCTGTCTGAATTAAGACTCATAAGACATGGATAGGGAGTTATCTTTGCTCCACACAGCACCATCATCAAACGCACAACATGAGAGCATACTCACATGCAATCCCAGAATTCAGGAAGATAGAAACAGAAGAATAACTGGTGTCTGCTAGATGTTAGTCTAGCTGCAGATGCAGTGAGAGCTGCTGTCTCAAGGGAATAAAGACAGACACAATAGAGCAGAACATTTAATGTCCTTTCCTATCTTCTATAGGAGCATGAACACTCTCATAAACAAATGGCGTATACCACATACCAATAAAAAAATAAATACTTGAACTCAATGAAGCCGAATGGAATTTCCAGGCCTCTCAATGCTTATTTGATATCTTGTTATAATAAAAAGGAGTGAAAAAACAACAACAAAACTTCAAAAATTCCTGGCCCATGTAACACAACCCCTCCATTCCCAAATTATTGTAGCTATGTGGTTGAATGGTCAGCCCGAGCTGGGAGGACATTAGAACAGAATGTCAACAGTAATTGATCATAGATGGAACACAGATCAGCCACTATTCTGCATTGGTTTCTCAGTTTTGGGTCTTCATAGTGAGCAGTGACACTTTTAACACTTGCAGCTAAATTAGGACAGTAAGGGAAAACAAGTAACACAAATGAGCTAGTACGTCCTGCTGTCAAACCATCATCCGCATCTTCTTTATCATCATCTCTCCTTCTCCCCTGCTACTACCACTTCTTCCTCTTCCCTATTCTACTTCCTATCTTCACTCCATTGCCATTTCACGTTGGCTGTCCCCTTAATTTGCTTCCCTTCTTATGGAGAATCTTCGAGTCTTGGCATTGTTATTTCTAAAAGGGCTTTATGTTCAGTCTTGCTCTTGAATGAGATTTATCCCAGTAATAGACTTCTCTGTGGATGATTGCTCCTACCTGTAGTCAGTAGCTGTGTCTCCTTGAATTTGCAGTTCTTATTTCCTTCCCCTCTGTTCCCCAGCAACATTAATTACTTGCCTTTTATCTTTTTCATTTTGCATTCCCAGCATCCACTGCCTCTGAGAGAAAATATTTTCAGTTTTTCCACTTTCGTCCAGTTTGTCTTTCTTAGTTTCTAACATTTCATCTTATCTTTTTGTTTTCTAAGCTCAGTTTTGCCCTGTGTATCTGTTTAATTTATTACCATTCCAGTTTATTGGTTATCTAGTCTGCTTTGTAAATGAAGACACATTTTTGACTTTAAAATTCTTTTGTTTCTGTTTAATATATAGTTGTATTTGACTCATATTCTTTTTATTTAATGATCATCATTCCTACCTTTGAATGCTCAAAGACTTTAAATGTATTTTATACAAATTTGGATCTGAATATTCATATTAAGAGTTCAGGGAAATATTCTCATTTTGTGTTATTGCTAGGGAGAAGTCTAAAGGAGAACAGACTGGCCTTGGACATGCATAAGTCTGTCAGGGTCCTAGAATCCTCCTGTCCCTCTCCTCTTTATTCCAGAAAATTGCATTATCTAACACTGACCTGAAAATTAAGCAGTTATGATAAAAGTAGCCAGGAGTGTATAGAAAGGCCCATCACTATGCTAGACATCATGGAAGCTTCTAGGTGGGCTGGTAGTAGAGCAGACTCTCAGGGAGCTTGCTTTGCAGTTGAAGTGCAGGACTGTGACTGAGAAGATGCATAGTGGTATGAGTGCTGGCTCCCGTATATGATTTGCCTTTGACAGGAGAGATGTGAAAGGAAGAGTGCTGTAGTTTCTGGATTCTACATAGGGAGTGGAAAGTAACGACAACTCCTGCATCCCCTACACTGTCAGAGGGACCTGCATCCCCCTGTTTGCCAAGGAGCAGACTGTTTATCCTTGCATGCACTGTGCCCTGCTGACATTATTTATTACAGATTTCTAATTTTATTCCTTCCCCGATTATAAAATTGTAATTTTCACCTCATACCTCGAGTTGTTTTGACAGAAGTTTTAAATCTCAAGATTTTAAAATACCTGACTTGAAGCTCCTTAATAGGACCAGTGAATGGCTGTCATTAAGAAGGTGTTGGAATATAGCATCATATTTAATAGGTGTGGCATACAAAGTACCACTTTTGCCAGAGCTGCTCTATTTACATTAAATGGCTCAGACAGGCTGTGCCTCTCATAATCTCACTCACTTAAACTTGGACATACCTCATCCCAGCACCTGGAAATCTACTCAGAGATTTTATGAAAATGAGACGCAAATATTTTCCCCATTGCAGATATGAGCTCTACAAAGAAATGTACTAAAGAGTTTCTTTATTTTTAATGAATCACTTACTAGTCAGACTCTAAGACTTTTCTGGTATTTAAATGATAGCAATCTGTATCCCAGAAGAATGAGCTTCTGCACTATGTGATTTGTTATTCCTCCATAAAAGAAAAGTACTGTCAATGTGCTGTTCTTTGAGCTGGCTCTGTTATAGGCCTTGATCCTATAGCTAAAGCAGAAAGACATTTGTAGCCAAAAGTTTCAGAAAGTATATACCTGTTACTATTAGGCTTATGCTTTTTAAATAACTTACTCCAGTCTTGGACAATATTCTCTCTTCCCTCCTCTATGTATAATCCTGTTAAATTCTTCATCCTGACTCCTCCCAGTGCTCAGGATACTGAGATCCTTGGACGTTACCCTTTAAAAGTTCTTCTGTCCCCCGGAGGTATTCCTATCTTGCTGATTTTGTATATTGAGAACTCATATTTCATGACAGTTGTGGTATCACCTTATGCAATAAGGCTTCCAGCATTCTACTCAAGCATATCATCCCAGTAGAATGTCTATTGCTTTTGAATAAACACCATGGATTTATTCATGTCTGTGTCTAGCATCTTTTTAAAAGGACTCTAGGATAGTTAGATATGCACATTGAGTACCAAAAGAATGAGAAAGAAGTTCATTTATAAGAACTCTGAACCACAACTCTCCCATTTGGGTTGTTAGCCTTCAAGGAAGAGCCCCTGGAAAAGTTATATCAAAACCTTGTAAAAGTTCAGGTCTTCAGTTTGAATGTCTGTGTTTGTCACATACTGTAGGCAGGCATTTCCATGGAAGCAGGGAATTTTATCAGGTCAAAATTAAGGCTGGCACATGCTCCTTACACAGAAAATTTAACTCTGAATATTAGATGCATTGATCTTGCTTAGCACAAAGTAGTAGCCAAGCCACGTGGGAGTAGTTACCAGTTCTTCAGAAGCACGTCTAGAAGCAACTTCCCTGAAGCTTCTAGGTGTTGAGGTTTTGAGCTTGGAAGCCATCTCTGCAGTGACTTCCTTACATGGAACAATTTTGGCAAGCTCCATAGGATGGTGAGTATGTTTCAGAAAAGAGTAGCTATTTCATTTTTATAAACAGTGCTATAATCTCTTACCCAATCCTGTTTGAAGAATGTAATATCAAAAAACTTAAGAAAAAAGAGATGCATATCAGGTAGGAACAGGAGTGGAGATAGGGTGCTTGGTGTCAGACACTGTGGCCTCAGATGAACCCAGTCTGCCTTTATCACAGCCCTGACCCACTTGTAAGGCTTAGGCCCCAAAAGCCACATGAGGTCACAGAAACACAATTCTTCTGACTATGTTGACTAAAATTTATCACCTCTTTATGGGATTGCAAACCATGGGCTGAGTATGATAATTTTGTCTCAGGATGAGAGTGAAGATGCTTTAGGAAAACTGATTTGATGGATTTGAACCATTTGATTAGCTTAATGAAGGTACAGGTATAGAAATATGTATAGATATGGGTATTGTCACACATTGGTGGATAGACATATTTCTCAATCATCTAATAACTGAGATGATCAAGTAACAGTGATTTGAGTCTAGTTCCCAAAATGTGATTTCTAACAACTCTTCTCTAAAAGGAGCTAAGGCATTGTAAAGAAACATCTGTTTCAAGGTAGAGAAGGGAGTTTATTACCTCAGTCTCAACCATTTTGCCATTTTAGCAGGGAGATCACACATGAAATGTGTGTCAAGGGGACCCTACTTGACATATGTCAGCTGAAGGAGTTTTCTGTGGACAAAGATGGTCAACGTGGAGTAGTATTAAGGAGTGGTTTTAAGTCAGAGCCTGAAATGTGGCTTCAGATATCCAGACTGACATAAGAACATGCTGGAATGAATAGGTACAGATGGAGAACAAACTTGTCAATCAAGGAAATTTTTAGCCTATGTAGTGAAACTCACTAGCTTAAGAAGAGTAAGGAGAGAGCATAGGTCCAGTGGTCATACCCTTCCAATACCCACTAGACACTGAAATTGAATGTCTACAGTACAGATCATTTTGGCAGTTCATGTGATTCTGACAGTTGCACATTATATCCACAATCTTCTTCTAAGAAACATGTAGAGTTATTTTTTTAGGATTTATTTTATTTTTTTTACTGGGTGTTTCTGTGGGGTATTTTGCTAATCCCGGGGCCACCAGTGTGTGTTGGATCTCCTGGAGATCTCTAGAGTTAGAGACTACTGAACTGCCCAACTTGGATCTTGGGAGGTAGACTCTGATTCTCTGCAAGAGCAGAGTATATTTTTTCTTATTCATTTTACTTCCTGCTCACTGTCTCTTCTCCTGGTTACCTCCTCCCACAATCCTTCATCCTATTTCCCTCCCCTTTTCCCCCTAAGAGTGTGGAGGTTCCCATAGATATCTCCTCACCCTGGCACATCAAGTCTTTACAGGGCTAGGCACATGCTCTCCCACTGATGCCAGTTAAGGCATCTCAGCTAAAAGAACATATTCAACAGATAGGGAACAGCTTTTGGCTTTGGACGCACATGAAGATCAAGCTGCACATCTGCTACATGTATGCGTAATGGTGGTGGGATGGGGAGAGTAGGTTTATCCCATGAATGTTCTTTAGTTTGTTGGTTCAGTCTCTGAGAGCCCTAGGAGTCCAGGTTAGTTGACTCTGTTGGCCTTCCTGTGGAGTTCCTATCTCCTTCAGGGCCCACAATCCTTCCCCTAATTCTTCCATAAGAGTCTCTGAGCTCCATCCAATGTTTGTCTGTGGGTCTCTCTTTCTATTTTAGTTAGCTTCTGGGTGGAGCCTCTCAAGGATATTCTAGGCTCTAATCTGCAAATATAAGAGAGTAACACTAATAGTTTCAGGTCAGGGTTGGTTCTTGACCATGGGAAGGGTCTCAAATTAGGACAGTCATTGGCTGGACATTCCCTCAGTCTCTTATCCATTTAGAAGCATCCTTGTATTTCTTGTAGACAGATGAATTTTCAGTCAAAAGTTTTGTGGGTGGGTTAACCACTGAGCAATCGCTCTAGCTCCAACACACCAATTTATCTATCATCTATTTGTCTATCTATCTATCTATCTATCTATCTATCTATCTATCTATTATATCTACCATCTATATGTATGAGTGTTTTGCCTACATGTGTACCACATGGATGCCTGGTGCCCTCAGAGAACAGAAGTTGTCATTGACTTCCCTGAAACTAGACTTACAAAATAATTTTGAGCCACAATGTGGGTACTGAGGATTGAACCAGGGTACTCTGGATGTTCATTCAGAGTTTTTAACCTTGAAGTCTTGTCTCTATCCTCTATAGCTCCAGTTCAGTGAAGAGAAAACATCAGACTTCTCTTATGCCAGGTGTATACTACAACCTTCAACAGCACCTCTCAACTATGTCAAGGTCACCCAAAGTAATGGGTTAGAAGATCATATGGTAGGCCTGCCTTAGGAGACATGAATTGTAAACAGAATGTGAGACTTTGAAATGCAATCTGGTACTGAATAGGACCTAGCCCAAGTCTGAAGGATGTACTTTAAATAGTATGTCTTAAATTCTTATTTTGAGTGTTTGCCTGCATGTATGTCTGTGTATCACAAGAATTCAATACCTGGGGAGGCCAGAAGAGGGTGCTGTCACCTAGATCTGGAATTACAGATAGGAACTTTTTTTTTCCTTAATAGAAAAAGCAAAAACAACAAAATAATAGTGGGTGAAAAGACATTATGTTTCAGTCAGTGCTCTAGTTATAGCAAGCTAAATTCCAAACAAACACCTCCACATTCCGGGTTATTTCTGTGCAAGAGGTGTTCTTAGCCTCTTTTAGGTAGAGGACTGTTTACAGTGACTCAGAAACAGACATTTCCTATCTCAAGTCTGAGCCATTCTTGTGACCTTGAAGTTCTTCCTTTCCAGCTCTCCAGATACAGAGGCTGAGTGGAGTAGCTGGGGACCATGATTGAAATTTTCAAGGGTTATCTCTACATTGGATTTTTACACTCAAACTCACTCACACCCAAGGCCAAAATACAGTGTCTTGAATAACAGAAGAAAATAATTAGTGAGGACTATTATCCTTTCAGAGTGTAGCATTTCTTTTTAACTGACCATAGATCTGGTAACTCATCAATAATTGACCATGATCCATGCTGAACATGAGTTTTCAGCAAATGATTTTGCAATTCTTTCACTAGATTGTTTTTGTTGGGAAATAATTAAAATAATCCTTCCAGAAGGTGATTGCATCTGATACATGTTCATGAATCATAAACTAGCAACCTTTTTGTTGCTGCAATGATAAGTTTTGTGATTTCCTTTTTGTTTAGTTGTTTTTTTGTTTTGTTTTTATTATTTGGGGTTAATAATGCTTTATCCCCTAGTACTGGGGAGAAGAATAAGCCTGTTTAGCCTTTTGTATTCACTTGATGGTTCTGAGAAATGGATACTTACTCATATTTTAAGCCATTGTGACTATTGTAATTCCTGAGAGGCTACCTAGGGTTAGCCTTGTAGACTGGAACATTCACACATAACAGAACTAAGGCTCCCACAAAGAGCTTTCTCTGGCAGCACTGGGACCTGAATAGTAAATAGCATTGGTTTTTCTAATGACTTGCTGATGAGCTTATACTTTGAAATAAAATATTTCATAAGCTTGCAAGAAGATGATACAAAATGTCTTCTAGGGATAGGAGCCTTACACATATGCCTTCAACATGTACTTTTGAGACCCAATACAGTGACTGGGAAAATTATTTACATTCTTAAACTATAAACATTTAACGTTAAATAACTACTTTCCACTGTCTTATATATGTTCATTAAAAATTTTAAAGCAAGTTGATATCAATCATTACACAAAAAACTGAATTGAGGCCAGTGATGTAGGTACATCCTACAATCCTGGCATTCCTGAGGCTAAGGCAGGAGATCTTGATTTCAAGGCCAGGAAGCCCTACCTCAAAGAGTTTCATCTCATTTGTTAAAAATATTTGAATGAAAGGAAACAAGTTAGGGTTTCAATAGATAACTGAACTAATCTGTCTTGGGTTTATTATGAATGAATTCCAAATTACATTTAAACTATTTTTTGTTTGTTTGGTGGTTTCATTCAAGACAGAGTCTTGCTTTGTAGCACTGGCTGTCTTGGAACCTTCTCGGTAGATCAGGCTGTCCTTGAACTCTGAGATCTGCATGTCTCTGCCTCCTTAATTCTGGGATTAACGGCATACACCACTATCACCACCCAGTTTTGAAAGTGTTCTTGAGCCAAATGAAAGTTCTTACTCTTCGTCCCCACCTCTTTTTCTTCTTGACATATATATTTGTACTATTTTTCAATGGAACTCTCAAAAGATGCATTTCTTTTTTCATAGCATATGTAAGAGAAGCTTTGTGCGAGTCTAGTTTTTAAAAAAGGAAAAGATTTCTCCCTGATTTCTGGGGGAGGATCAATGGTCTTAAATGGGAACAAGAGATTAGGGGTTCAGCTGGGGATGAAAATAGCTATAACCGCTAAGTAGAGCTATGCAACAGCTGTACATTTGGATAATAAGCAAGGAAATACATTTGAATTTCATTAGGCTTTTTTTCTTCTACAGTTAGCAAATATCTCACCTTCTAAAATTACTTCAATTGTGATTCACCCCAATAAGTGTGTAATTAAAATTGAAGAATGTTTACCAGGTACGGGAAATTGCTAAAAGGAACTTGGAAAAGAGTTTGGAAAATGTGGAGAGAAGGACACCTCAGGGAGCTTGTACAGTTGTGAGGTATTTCAGGTACTGTAATGTCAGGAGGATTTTAATCAAGTAGATGGTGCTGGGTTTGCACTTGCATGCTAAGCCACCAACACTGGTATGATTTAATTAACTCATTCATTATTGATTAATAATCTACAGTGACTTAGCTTCTGCACTGAAGTCTACCTGAATTATTGCTGGGGATGTTGTATTTTGTGCTGTTGGTTCATAATCTAACAGTGGCAATCAGCACAGCACGAAATTTGCATGCATTTTGGTAAGAATTGTCGAGCACTGAGTATATATGTAAATTTGATGGAGCAATAGACTTCTGCCCTATTTTGAGGTAGGTTTAGTATTAATGTCTTTTTCTCTATTTTGCTTTGTTCAGAAGCTGGACATGCCAAAACTGTTACAGTGAAGCACAATGTCTCATCACTGGGGTAGTGTGTATGCCTCATTGACAGTATATTATGGACCCCTATATCCACTAGATGTGTCACAGGGGCTCTGAAAATAACTAAAATCTAAGTCTAGAAGGACGCAGGAACACAGTAAAGACTTATGTATTTGGGGAGATAACCCACACTTATTTTGAAGATAAGGTTACAAGTTAAGTGGGTTGGTATTGCTAAATATCAAAATAGGTGGATGGACCTTCTTAAATGAGAAGTGCTGGAGGAGAAGGAGCTGGGAAAGGACCCTGTGGGCATGTAATTGAGCCCAAAAAATACTTCTATGTAAGGAATGGTGATGTGATGTTTGCAATACTTGGGAACTGGAAAATTAGGATGTTTTACAAAAGTTTTATTTATGTTTATTTTATTGGAGTATGTGTGTGTGTGTGTGTGTGTGTTGTGTGTTATGTGTAAGCATGAATGTCATGACACTTATGTGAGGTCTGAACATAACTTGAAATAGTCAGTTCTCTTTTTCCACTGCTTGGATTCGGCAGATGAAACCCAGGTTGTCAGATTTGGAGTCAGGCACCTTTACCCTCTGAGACTCTCTCCAGTTCAAGCATTATGATTCTAATAGTTTTATGTCATATGATTCCACATCTGTGCTAATGTCTGTGTAACTGGTGATGTTTGTGCATTGGTTCTTCTTAGTTGGCTATGAAATTGCTATGTGAAGTTGGTAAACCAAAAATAGAATAAAGCTTCTGAAAAAGATTCAGTTGTTCCAATTATTTAGATGTACATCTGTGAGCTCTGAGTAGAGTTCCAAGTTTGGAAACGGGTATTCTTCTAAGGGCTAATATCAGAACATCCAGAAGGTCCAAGGATGGAGATTCCCATTCATTATTTTAAATATGTATACACCTGGAGCATGCCCTGAGTAGCATTGAAGAGATCAGAGGCCATTCTTAGAGATCAAGACTATTCTTGCTGAGTCTTCAGGAAGACAAAGTGTGATGGGTCCCTGCATGGTAGTATTGACACCTGGCCTTCAGCCCAGATGACAACATTTACATGTACTAAGTATGCTGCTTGTTTTCTCCTTGGGTGAATAGTCAGAATAGCTGTGTCCTATTCTAGACAGCTGAAAAGCCAGGCTGCTTGGCTATGGAAGCACCCTTTATCACATGATCAGGTTAGTGAAAATTTCTGTGCTCCATCAACTAAATCTATGTTCTTTCTGTTTCAAGTATTGTAACAGAGAACCAGTTTCATCCAACTGTTAAAAAACCCGTGGTTTTTAAACTGTAAAACCAAGCTATGAAAATAAGGAGAAAAGAAGCTTCCAGAGCTGTTTGCAAAGAACTGGTGAAGAGTCAGCCCTTGTAAGGCGGCTCTCCTCAGTCAAAGCACCGAATTCAGGCGTGTTTGTGAGATGGTTCTCAGCTGTAAATACATTTCACACCATGTGTGACAAATCAGGCTGAACCATAAAATGCTGGCTTGCTGTTCTGGCTCTGGTTATCTCCTAAGAGAAGAAGCACAATGTAGTCTTTCTTCATAAACATCTGTTCTATTTATCCTGGCATCTTGATATTGAGTCCTATGTGCTGTCAGTATTAAATTGAAATTCCATCCTACTATATTTTGACAGTTAATTTCGGTGCTTCCAATACTTAAGAAATTTTTCACCTAAGTAAGTTCTGGTTTAAGTTTTTTATCCATGCTTGATTGTGGGAATTTTTGCTGGTCACATACTGGTCACATTTCTTCTCTAAGGCTCTTTATACTTAAAAGTATAAGAAATACATTTCAAATCAGCATTTTTATACTAACCCTGTGATAGAGCTCAGGGGTCATATAGTAGATAAAGATGAATTCCTTGACAATACACTGCATTTCTATTGTACCTTTCCATGAGCTATTTTAACACTAGCACTTATGATTTCAACTATTCATGAGAAAATCTAATGGAAAATTCATTGTATTTTGATTTGATTTCATCCTACCTCACTGACAAATATTAACAAATTATTTTAAAATTTGTGAAGTTGCTTTAATACACAGTTAAAAATATAAACAAATATTCACAAAAATGTAATGAAAATGTAAATATTCCTGATTTTTATGGAATCAGTGACAATTCCATTTATTTCATTTCCTTTCTCCCCATTGTTTTAAGATGGAACCCAGAGCCTTTCAAAAGCTGAAAAATCTTGGTACCCCCAAGCTATATCCCTATCGTTAATAGTTCTTGTAAAAGTGGGCATCTTTCCTCTCATTTCCTCCATGGAGATCCTTCAGGAGATGGTTAAGCTCTTTTGTCTAGGTGGAAATTTTCTCCCATAGCTTTTGGGCAACTTCTGATTCCTATTTTTCTCCTCACTTTAGAAGGTTATTATTAATATTCACTTCCCATTCCAGGAGTTTTTTTTCCATGGGCCTCTATTTCTGTCTCCTAGGCCACAGCTTTGTCCTCTCCCCATCTTTTTTCCTAATCTTAACAGCCTTGTGCTTTCAAGAACTTTCTTTCAGAAATATAACTGACTAGCCTTACTCCCTGTGAATGGAACAATGAAAACAGCATAAGGTGTTGAGTCATCTTGCCTGCTGGGGAAGAGAACCATGCTTTTTCTCACCCATTCACTGAGAACAAAGTCCAAGCTCTTGCATACACTCTGTGTGACCTCCTCTGAAACCTGACCTTCCCAGGTCTCCAGTTCCATCTTTTCTTGTCTTTTCTTCTATACATGAGCCACATTGGGTTTCTGGCTTTATTCCAAATGTCATGAAAATTCTGTCTTTTCCATGAATTTTATCTAGAAGATAAACTTACAAAAGTCATTTTGATATAAAAACATGAAAATAAAATATTTCATAAAAATGTAAAGTTAACGTAAAGAACACAGTGCCATCTCATGTTGAAAACATCTTTTGTGAGAAAGAATGAGGAAGTTCAGATATTTTGAGGTTGGTCCTATATAATTTTTCTTTATTCTTAGAAGGACATAAACTGGATTTAATGAACTGTTGGCTTTAAATTCTGAGCACTTGAACCTCTGGCAGCCCTGCCTTCTGGAGGTGGTATTGGTGGCTGTGTGACAGGATCTTCCTGGGTAGAAATGATCCTCTCTCTCTCTCTCTCTCTCTCTCTCTCTCACACACACACACACACACACACACACACACACAAGCACACATCTACTTATCCCAGAAAGAATGTCCAATATTGTTCAAACAATATTCAGTTCGATGACCCTATGAGTTCTTATTGGGATTATTAAGAAGGGTAATGTGGATGAGGGGATATGTATAAAGAATGTGGAGACAACCATAAATAACCCAGAAGGTGGAGTGAGATAGAATAGGAGGCAGGCACTGAAGGTATCCATGATATGAATGTACCAGTCTCATGGTACTAAGGGAAAATATTAGCATGAGATATTGAAAATGGAAGCTGGCTTTAATAAAGTATTATACTTTGGATTGTCTGTATTTTTTTTGCTTTGATATATCATAGACTTTGCAAACTTGAACAGACTGCCTTTCCTAGAGCTAGTTAATTTGTAACAATAGTAAGGTTGGTTGAGATTACATTTCACATATATTGACCAGCCAATCCACAGTGCGTATCCTGTACACAGCAACTTCCTTCTTTATGTAGCTCTCCTACATCAAGATTCAGTTTTGCTATCCTTATGACATCTCAGAACCATACACAGGGAGGTGTGATGTCAATGTCAATGTCTTAGGTATGCCATGCAATTATGTTGAGGATTGTTGTATTGAATATGAGTATTATTTCTCAGTGGTATCACTGTTGGGGTTGAGGGCATGGTTAGTTTTTTTCTGTGACACTGTGATTTTGATTAGCCTTGGTCCTGTAAGGATTAATGATGATTGGGTCATACAAAATGTATACAACATGAGAAATGCTATGGGTGACACCATCCCCAGTGGATATTTGCTGACATAGATTAGAGAAGGATATAAATTGTGTGTAAAGAGCCAGATAGTATTTTCAGGTTTGGAGGGGGCTATCATCTGTCACAACTACTTAAAACTCCTATAATGGTTGTAGACAAAATAAGAGTAGCTGTGTGCTAGTGAAACCTTATTTTAAAAGATGCAATTACCATGCAGATGTAGCTACCAGCCAATTCCTTCCATTGTTACAAAAAGCCAATGATTTTAGCCCAAAGACTGAAATGTGACAAATAAGCGTTACATGATAGTACTTAGTGGGATTCAACTACAAATATCAAGATATAATATCTATTGTTACTAAAGGCATGTTGTGGCTCAGTAAAGGCTAATCAAATCTATGATGTCTTAGGAGACTCCATTAACTTTGACTATGGTCATGACCTCCTCTTTGTCATCTATACATTTAATATTATCATATATAGGAACAGTACTGCAAGGGGAGAATAATATATAATATGGTCTCCAATAAAATAATTGTTCAAACTACCCAGCATACTCTAACTCCGATCTCATTGGGTAACAATTCAAATCTTAATTAAGAGATAAAAAAGGGTAAAAAGTCTACATGTTTATCATAGAATAATGACTTCAGTCTCCTTTGAACTGGAGTGACCCAGATTCAGCTTCAAATAGACTACAGTGTGGCCAAGAGTTGAATGAGTTATCATGCACTTCTGGTTTTAAAGAGAAGAAGGGGCACTGACCAAGCATGAGGATGGAGTAAAGGATGGTGTTTGTGAAATATAGCATATGGTACTTGGATTAAACTCTATTGCTGATATTATTAGAGGTTACTTATTTCTGTTCCTTGACCAGAAATTAGTGAAAGAATTTTCACTAATTGACATGTTTACAAAAGATTTATTTTATGACTGAGTATATGAATGTTCTGCATACATACATGTATAGGTATCTTGTCCGTGTTTGTTGCACCCATTGGAACTAGGTTACAAAAATTGTGATATACCATATTGGAACTGAAAATGGAACCGTGGCCTTCATTGAGAACAAAGTGCTTTTAATCCCTGAGCCATCTCAACAGGCCTGTTAATTCAAATCTTTACTGAGATGAAAATAGAACACAGACTAACATTCAACCCATTAGTTACAGACTACCTCTCTCTCTATTACTGAAGAAATAGGCTGTCCTTATGTCAGTTAAAATCATAAATATTAGCATGGAAAAGGCAAGTGAGCTTAGCAAACATTCTTTGTAATCTGTAAGGAACCTCTCAAATTAGCCCCAGGTAGTATAGCGTAAGCATACCATCCATGCTACATACCATGTGGTTTTTATTATAATTATTGAAAATAATTTATGAAAAAGCAATTTCATTGAAGTATTGCAATTTTGTATTTTAGTGACATAAGAATTCAGAAAAGGAACTGGTTATAGATTCAATTTTTTTCTGTCCTGTGATTCACATAGCCAAGTGATTTGCTCATACAATCACATGGGTGGTAGGTAGAGAGAGCTGTAACTAAAACCTGATTTTCTTAGCTCTGTATGCATTGTTAACTGCCTTACAGCATGACGTTTCCTTAGCGATATGACTGCCTAGACAATGTCATGTTTTTCAGTAGGCAACTTGACATGGCTCTAAGTCAAGTTCTGAGTTTGCTCTCTACTTCCTACCATCCCTCCTCAGGGATTTTGTTTTTTCTTAATTTGAGCTTCATAAATTGACAGGATTAGTGCTAATCAAATACTCTCAGATGAATCTTTGTGCCGTATGTTACTTAAGAAGAATTTCCCTGTAATCTATTGTGGGTAAGTTTGTTCAAGTGATTGTACTTTACCTCTACCCCTTAATGCCTGGTATTGGAATAGACGTTTCTGCCAATCATTTGCTTTGCTGCACATCACAAACCAATTAACTACATAGACATGTCCATATTGATCTTGAAATTCAGGTATGAAATAGTCAAAAGAATGAACAACTAAAATAGGCCATGATTTATGGCCCCATTGTAGAAGCATGATGTTCTCAGTGAGCAAAGAAAATACTGAACAGGTCACGAACTGAGCAGACTCCGTGGTTTGAAGGATAAGAAAAATAAAACAAGTGGAATCTCAGGGTTGTTTTGATTTGCATTTCCCTGATGACCAAGGATGCTGAACATTTCTTTAGGTGCTACTCGGCCATTCGCATTTCCTCAGTTCAGAATTCTTTGTTTAGCTCCTTACTCCATTTAAATGGCTAAAATAAAAAACTCAGGTGATAGCTGATGCTGGCGAGGATGTGGAGAAAGAGGAACACTCCTCCATTGTTGGTGGGATTGCAAGATGGTGTAACCACTATGGAAATCAGTCTGGCGTTCCTCAGAAAATTGGACATATCACTACCTGAGGACCCAGCTATACCACTCCTGGGTATATATCCAGAAGATGCTCTAACACATAACAAGGACATATGCTCCACTATGTTCATAGCAGCTTTATTTATAATAGCCAGAAACTGGAAAGAACCCAGATGCCCTTCAACAGAGGAATGGATACAAAAAATGTGGTACATTTATACAATGGAATATTACTCAGCTATTAAAAACAATGAATTTGATAAATTCTTATATAAATGGATGGAACTAGAAAATATCATCCTGAGTGAAGTAACCCAATCACAAAAGAACATACATGGTATTCACTCACTGATTATTGGATTTTAGCCCAGAAGCCTGAAATACCCAAGATTCAACTCACAGACCACAAAAAGCTCATGAAGAATGATGACCAAATAGGGGAGCCTTCAGTCCTTCTTAGAAGGAGTAACAAAATACTCAAGGGTGCAAATATGGAGACACAGTGCAGGACAGAAACTGAAGGAGGGACTGTCTACAGACCATTCCACCTGGAAATCCATCCTATGTGCAGTCACCAAAGGTAGAGGTTGATGTGGATGTCAGGATGTACATGCTGACAGGAGCCTGATATAGCTGTCTCCTTAGAGGTCTGCAAGAGTCTGACATACTCAGAGGCAGATGCTCACAGCTAACCATTAAACTGATCATGGGGTTCCCAATGGAGAAGATAGAGTGAAGGCTGAAGGAGTTGAGAGGATTCGAGACACCATGAGGAGAGCAACAATCCCAACCAACCAGAGCCCCCAGGGTCTAAACCACCAGCCTGGGAGCGCTTAGGGAGGGACCCATGGCTCCAGCTATATATGCAAGGGAGCTATATATAAGTGGGAGAAGAGATCCTTGGTCCCATGAAGGCTGGACGTCGTGGGGGGTGGGATACTCGAGGGTGGGGAGGTGAGGTACAGGGGAGGGTGGGTGGGGGTACACCAACGTGGAGGCAGGAGGAGGGGGGAAGGGATAGTGAGTTCCTGGGAGGGAGGGGGGAAATGGGGTAAGGAGAGAACATCTGAAATGTAAAAAAAAATTTTCCAATAAAAAATTTCCAATAAAAAAAAAAAGAAAAAAGAAAACAAGTAAAGAAACATAAGCATACTTTTATGCAAGGATGATGAAAAAAATTGGCTGAGAGACACTTGAAATATCTTCAACTACATATTTAGGCAACAAGGGTCATAAGGCTTTTAAAATAATACAGCAACATATTGTAATTTGTAATTTAGGAAATCCACTCTTGCTGCAGAATAGAGGGAGGAGGCAGGATGGATATGAATAACATGATTCCAGCAATCAAGGAATGGTATCAATAAAGAAGAAATGGTGATATCTTTTATTAATGCATGAGAAAAGGGGTGAGGGAGTTAGGGCCTTGATAGTTATGGGTGGGCATAGAGCTTGTTATAGATGACTGGCTTTGGGCTGTAGGAAGTGAGAAACAAGAATCAAAGACAGACAGTGGTTACATTTTTAGCTGATTTACATTTTAAAAGTAAATATAACCAATGGCGTATAATTTGGACACAACTCTATGGAAAATGAAATCATTTTAAGCACCTGGAAATGTAGCCAATGGTTGAAATATGAGGCTAGAGCCAAGACAGGAGCCCTGAGTATAGCCACAGAGCCTTGTGAAATTTCAACATCAGGTAATCTATGCACAGGAAGGAGATGAAACAGACTATCTGAAGATCAGGTATCAGAGATGAACAATGAGGGTGTGGGGTGGTAGATTTAAGGAGACAGATAAAGAAAATGAGGTCTCAAAGAGAATTGTGAACCATATGCTAAGAATGTGGAGGAATACCAAGAGAATATGGTGTCCTTGAAACAAGGATAGAATGAAATTGTCAAAACACTGCTGTGAGGGCAAATAAGATGAGAACTGAAAGGGGGCCCTGATATTTTAAGATAGATTTATTTTTATTTAGATAAGGACTATGCAATCATTACATAAGTAGTATGACTATAAACGGTAGAAATACATAATTATGTATATAATTTGTCACCCAAAATCCCATCACCCTGAATAACTACTGTTCAAATTTGATACATCTTTCCAGACTTTTCTATATGCAAATGTATGCTCTGCATCAAAATATACAGCTATATATAACAAAATGAGTTCATACTGTAAAAATATGGAATGCTGCATTAATTTGCCTATCATTCCACTAGGGATCATGATAATCTCCAAAGCAATCTGATTTTAGTGTTTGAGCTGGCACATCACATTGGACCCATTGAATCAAGCAACTAAGGGATCATTTGTAACTTTGCAAGGCTAATTTTGCTGGAATGGAGGGCAGAAGCCAGATTGTGGTGGGTGGGAATATGAGTAGGCAGTGAGGAAATGGTAGGAATATACTATCTGCTTGGGAGGTAGGCTCTGAGGAGAGAGCAGAGAGTGTCAAGAGAGGAATAGAAGAAAAGTGTGTATCTTATATGTGTTTGTGCCTATGTGCATTCATGAGTGTGTGTATGTGTATGTGTGTGTGTGCATGCATGTGTGTGTGTGTGTGTATACATTTACTCTCACTTTGATAAGACTTTTTCACTGATTATAAAGAGCCAGAATAAGACTGAGGAGATAAGGAAGAGGATGTATCTATGAAGTAATGTCATAATCAAGAAAGGATCTGTTGTAGAAATTAAGAAGTAAGACATTTCTTATGCAAGAGATAATTGATCCATAAGTAAAGGTAGAAACATAAGCTGACACATTTGTAGATATGTCCCTGAGTTGATTTTTCTCACCTGTAAATGTAGGTATGATACTCACATGAGTTGTCTTTTGAAGATTTTTTGACCTTGCATGAAACAAATGCCTTCTACTTTAGAGGATCTACCAGGTTTTCCCTTATATAATTATGATGATACCAAGAGATTGATGCTAGGAAAGTCTAGCCTTCTCTAGGGGGAGGAGAAAGTGCTCCTTAGTTCTTGCTTCTCTTGGCAAACACAAGGACTTATGTAGTGGTTCATAACCATTTGTTACTTCCATTCCACTGATCTGCCTCCCTCTGCTGGATACTGCAGAAACTGTCTACACATGATGCATATAACTGCAGGCAGACAATCATAAACATAGAATGAAAATGAATAAGTCTTTATTTTAAAGAACCTAGCCTATGTTAACAAGGTAAAAGTTTAGAAATACTAAATGAAACTTCAGTTACCTTAAGTAACTTTGAGTGTCTTGGAAACACCTATTTTTGAGAAGTTTATGGGACTGCTCTACTTCTTCCCCCAAGACTTACTATCTGGCAAGAAGCTGTGGTTATATTTTGAGAAATGTACTGGAAAGACAAATTTTGAACAAATTTGGATCAAATTTTATTAAACTTCAGGTAAGTGAGTCTAAATCCTTGAGTTTTAGTTCTGTTCATTAAAACTGGGATCCTTCCCAGTTGGCCTTGCTGTCTGATGAGACCACCTAAGGTAAAGCCTAAAATGTACTGGTGGGGCTGCTCCTCAGGGGAAACCATGGAGCTCCTGCTGGTTCCCCTGCATGGCTGTCTTGTGTACTTGTCACTCAGGGAAATCTGTAACTTCTAATCAACTCTAGCCACACCAGGATTTGAAGACAACATATTCAGCTATTATTAGAAAGGAAGTGCAGGTCAATGAAGTGCAGTTGTCAGTGTAACCACTGTTGTTGCAGAATATAAATATTGTGAATTTATTGGGAAGTGTTAACTGTCTCAAAAAGCACAACCACAACAGACTTGTACATTTGCTAAATGCAGTGAAACAGATCGAATTCTATACTTACAGAAGCACATCTTTCAAGGCGCCTTTAGGTTCATGCACACTAACATAAATGCTGCAGATGACCAGATGGAAACATACATTATAGTTTGTTTCTCTTTTAAACACAAGACTCTCAAGATTAATAAGGTAATTTAGCAGTGAGCACACATGCTAGTGCTGCTGATGTTGAAATATCAATCTTCACAATAAAAGACTGCTAAACAAATATAATTGGTATAACGTGTTGTAATATTTCCAATTCTGTCAATCGATGGGAAGGGTCAATGCTATCCCATGCAGGAAAACTAGTTGCCATTTATTATAGCTGCCATTGTACAGAGAAGTTCTATGTGTTTATATTCAGTTCAGTAAACAAGCTACTTTGGGCCAGGGGAAACTTCATGGAACAGGGGTATTACGCTTAAATTGTAGTCCAATCCATTTCTGCAACTGAAATCCTTATTAAGTCACCAGCACATCTGTGGATTTAACATTGACATTTAAAATACAATATGATAATCCACTTGGACTTGCTTCAAAATGCAAGGTATCATATGCTAATGAAGTATTCTCATAACAACTTTGTTGTTTAATATAGGACTTGATTAAATACCTTTATTTTTCTATTATATTATTATTACTATGTGTTTAAAACTTTCTTCCCTGGAGCTACTTGAAGGACATTGTTATAGTGTCCCCTCTTTGTTTTTGAACGCTTTCCTGACTGGCACTCAAAGGGGGATTTGTTATTTGTCCATTACTTTGTTAAGCAGTACATTGAACGTACCTCCAAAAAGATGTTCAAAATGTGAGTGTCCTTTTGATTGACTGTCCTCTGTCTGCTCCAAATATCTTGTTTGCTTCTAAGGATTGCATCTCCTCAAATGACTGTCCCTAGACATGCTCTGTCTGTGAGAATCCATCTCTGGAGTCGAATCTGATTTTACCCTGGTGTTAATTGCTTTCCCTGTTACTGAGACTAAATATTCAATGAAAGAATCTTAAAGAAGAAAGAGGTTGTTTGGACTTATAGTTTGAGAGTACAGCACACCATGGCAGGGAAGACATGGGAGCAGGAAGGTAAGGTAATTGCACACATTACGTTCATAATCAGGATGTAATAAAGAAAAAGTGAATGCCAGTGCTCAGCTGGTATTTTCCTTCTTATTCAAGCTCGGACTCCAGCACAGGGAATGGTACCACTCACATGCAGGGTCATCTTCACACTTCAATTCACTAGGAACTCCCTTATCATAGACATCCTTACAGGTTTGGCTACTAAGTAATTCTAAATCCTCTCATGTTAACGGGGAATATGAGCCATCAAAACTCCCAATGATAACAAGTCTCATTCAAAACTAGGTGAGTATAATTCATCTTGATTTTTCTAGTGCATTCTTGTAGGACTTGCATGGCTTGGGTAGTTAATCCATATTTACCAAATGAATAATCAGTAGATAAAGGGATGAAGTAAGCATCATAAAGCTTTTTATTTATGTAATGTGTTATAGGACATAAGATGGACTAGTGCGCTTAACATAGGAAATCATTGGAGGTTGGAAATCTTATTTATTCATCAATTTATCTGGTGCTTATCAGAAAAATGGCATCCAAAGGATACTATTGGGTCAAAGATCTTTTGTATTCATAAGAATCTTGGCATTCAATTTGAACTGTTATTAGCATGTGAGCACAACCTTGTGTATGCATACAAGTATGCACACTCATACACGCACGCACACACAAAGTATATTTAATTTACATATTGAGACCATAATACTTAACTTTATGAAGCCATATCTCTGGTAGCAATAATATTTCTTACTCAATGACCACCTCTGTGCTTCTCAGTTTGAAGGAGCAGAAACTGTCCCAGGTAGTAACATTGAGAAAACTCAGAGATAATGGGTTATCACATGGTTGAATCTAAATTGGAGCCAAAGACTATTTAAATAAAGCATATCAGAAAATGGAATGATGGCTTATTTATAAGAAGTCCTTAGAACATGTTTGAGAAGACAAGCAATCCTTCAAGGTCTCTCTAAAGGAACATTTAGGAGGATTAGGTTGTGTGAATTATATAGTGAAACCAACGATAACAAGGGCAGTTTGGAAAATATTCCTCTGCATTCTGAAAAATGAATGCTGTGATTACATTGAATGTGATTACATTGAAATGAATGTGGGAGATTAAAGTATATAATTGCTGCACATGGAATTCTAATTTATGGGAGGTTAGAGGGACAGAGAATAGGTTAATTTCTAAAGAAGTTATGCTCTGATTAATTTATTCAAAGTTCCTTTTGGACCTTAAAAGTATGCTATCTAGAATGCTAATAGTGCTGGGTTTTGTTGCACAGTCTACCACATAGATCTGAATTGTATAATAAGGATCATTGCCCTGAGCCAGCCTGGCCTGGAATGGTCCAAAGTGGGACATAGCATTGGATGTAGAGGTAGCTTTAAAGACTGATGATCTCTGGTCTCCTAGCTCTCTAACTATACTGAATGCTTGCTGATGACTTCTACAAAAATCCTAAAAGAATTTTCTTGCTTATTCTGTGATTAAAAACTACTGGCTTGGGAGACTAACACGAGTTGCCCAGAAGAGGAAGGATTCTTTTCTGTTCAGGCAGCAGAAGCTGAAGCCTCTCTGATTAGGATGGTTAACTCTTTGTGAACCACAGAGGAAGGAAAGGAAAAGAACTAAAATCTTTTATACTGGCAAATCCACACAAAAACATACACATTCATATTATATTTACATTTTCATTCACACATTAACACACTCACAATTTTTTGGGCCCAACCACCTATTTCATACACTCCAAAGGTAATTCATGCATGCTTATGTACACACACACACACACATCACACACACACACACACACACACACACACATTAGACAGACGTATAAATTTGTATAGATTGGATGGGTGGATGGATGGATGGATGATGATGGATGGATGGGTGGATGGATGATGATGGATGGTAATGGATGGATAGATGGATGATGATGGATGGATGGATGATGGATGGATGGATGGTGGTGGGTGGGTGAGGATGGATGGATGGATGGATGGGTAGAAGGCTGAGCTCTCCAAGCCAACCCATCCAACAACTTTATTGTTTTCCCTCTGACATTTTTATACTTTCTAAGTCAAAAGTTTTCTAGAAAATTACCTCATAGATAAAATCTTATATGATATAGGAGTAACAGAAGGATATCAATAACAAGTTCAGAGCAATGTTTTATACTGCAAGCTCATTATAAGTTCAAATCAACAATTTTTACATGACCTGGCCTTATCATAGTGCACACCTACACCTGTGGCTTCATCCTTGGACCTATCTGCTTTTCCTTGAACACAAATTTGTCCTAAACCTAGTTCTCCTTTTATGGTGATTATGAAAGCTCATTTTATTTCTTATTATGCAGCCTTTACATACTACTATGAAGAATGGACACATTTTATTCTTGCTTCTAACTTTATTACATCTTTTCAGCAAAACAACTAAGACCATCACTTAAAACTTTCTTCCTAAAATTTTTTGAATAAAATCAGGAATTCTATAGAATCTTTAGTTCATCTAAAAAGTATTAATTCATGAATGTTCAACTTTATGCTGATCTATAGGAAATATGATCAATAGGGTAGGCTAACACCCAGGGATTACTATATTAATTTAATAACATCAGGGAAAGCATATCAGCTACGAGAATCAACCCTGAGATGAAGTCTCTTTGGGCCTTGCTGTTGAGCACAACCATCACAGACCATGCCTAAACAGTGGGCCACCTTTCAGCAAAGTCATCCGCTAAGTGTTTAACCTCTCCTAGATGACTTCTGACAGATCACATTAACCTTTCATCAATCAGCTCAATTTAGGAATATCTATGTCATGTGGTATGTTGGAAGTTTAACCCATCCTATGGAAGTAGATGCTATGGTCTGTATTTCATATGCATTTCTAGATAAAAGAGAAGAAAGCCATAACATAGGAAGAGATATTGGTTCCGATTCCAGTAGTAATACAAATGATAAGATTTTCAGTGCAGAGGGAAGCCAGGAAATGAACTAGGCAGATACCAGAATCTATTTTCAATTACAAATTACTGACTTTCTATCAGTATGCCCAGGAGCAGGAATGTTCTATTAAGATGTTACATCATTTCATATTTTGTGTGTACACTATTCTAAGTCTAGAAATCCATTAAAAAGCCACTTAAGCAAGGTAGGGACACAGATACTTCTTTTTAATCATCAAACTCTGGATTATAAATTATTAGTCTCACCTTGTCAACTAAAGGCATGAGGGTGTGTAGCTTCCATTTCACATTTCCACACAGTGAAATTTTACTTTAACAGAAGAAAAAGGAGACATTGAGGGAGATATGGTAATTCAATTCTTTTTTCTCTGTATTTTTTTCATAAATCATCAAGGCATTGCTTACCATGCATGTAAGCTTTGACATGAAGTGTTATTATATAGATTTTTCAAATTACTAGAATGTTATTTTTGCTCTGCAGCTTCTTTTCAGATTTTGTTAATACAGGTATGGCATTGCTGTCAGCAGAGGACCTGCATACACTTAGCTATATGGGGGAGTGTTACCCCTCACTTTAACAGTAGCAGACTGCCTGACTCCTTTTCCCACAACAAAGCAAGAATACTTGGAAATTGCATATTATTTCAATTTTGAATAGACATAGTGACAGATCCTATAATTGCAGCAGCCACATGCATCTCAGGTCACCTTTCAGTTCACTGATCCAGAGATCTGAATGGTTATTATGTAAGGGACCTCGGTGACTATTATGCAAAGGGCAGTTTATTGTTAAAGTAGGGGGAGTGTGTTTAAAATGAGTAAGGGTTATGGGGTAAATCAAGCAAGACTTCTCTATACTACTTAGATCTGAGCATCTTCCGCTCAGAGTACGATCAGGAAAATGACAAGCTTCCTCCCTTCCTTGTTTCCATTCAGATGCACTATCATTATAACACATATGCTTGCTGGGGATCAGCATACATTTCATGATTTAGCCTCAAGTATAGCAAAAAAAATTGCAAGACCCTGAGTATGAACAGTTTTCCCCTTTATTAACAAGTTAATCTATTATGATATTCTAGATATAATTAGAAAACCTTTTTACAGTCCCTGAATAAAGGAAGGTGTTACATCAAAGGTATCTGGTGATGATATGATATCATCATAGTGGTTCTTAAAGAATGGATTCTAGCCAAGTGTGGAACCAGGGTCTGGAAGCTTGACACATGTGCACATTCTTAGACCCAGCTAAATTGTAGTGAGTCAGAAAAACTCTCTGCGAGTCATAACAGTCTGTGCACAAATGTTCCCTCTGATGAGTTTTCAAGGAAAAAGCAAGTTGGAAAATCGTTTGTGTCCATTTACTCTCACAGCAGTGAAACTGTGCCACAAACTCAGTCTTTTATACAAACTTACATTTATTATCCCCTGTTGTCTGGGATCAGAGGCTCATTTGAATTTCACTGGAGTATCTTATCAGGAATTTCACAGTCTCAGAACCTTATATATCAAGGTGCTATTCCAAACAGAAGACAATGGATGGGCAGTTCAAGGCAGTTTCAAATGCCATGGTTTCTGTCCACAGAAATGCCAGAAGTGAGCTCTTCCCAAATGAGCACCCTGCCTGGAGGCTATACATAATGCTGTGAAGTGAAATTCTAGTCCAGGTCTTAACTCTTTCCTTGAAGAGCTTTGGAATTGGATCTATTAGATTTTCAGTTTAAAGTGTTATTTGTAAACCCAACTTTAGCCCATCTCCTAAACTATATGAGGGTTACTTCTTCAAAGTGGAGATTGTTACAGTAAAGAAAGAAATCTACCAATATGTTGAGATAAGCCAAGGTCTACTTCCTTAAGAGTTAATTCAGTTGAGCAGGTCTGTCTAAGGAAGGCAGGTTCACCTTAAGCTAGAGATAACAAGGGAAAGCTGGAGAGGCGGTCTAGTGCTAAGGAGCACTGGCTTCAGGGTTGATTCTCAGCCCCTAGATGCCTGTTCATACCATCTGCAACTCTATCCCAGGGGATCCTGTGCTCTATTTTGCTCTCAGTCGGCACAAAGCCACAAAGCAGGCATATGGTACACAGGCAAACCTCCAGGCATAGCACCCATACATGTAAAAATAATTAAACTTAAAAGAGATGGGAAGAAAAATTAGTCTTTTAATGAGGTAATGTAATAATCCTTTCTAGAATACTCCCTATCCCTACCATCAGGCTCATATGCAGCTCCTTGTCTTGTGAGTCCTGACTCTGGAAGGGGTAGTTTTCCTTATGCATCTCCTCTTCCTCCTCTCTCCTCTTCCTCCTCCTCCTCCTCCCCTCCTCCTCCTCCTCCTCCTCCCTCCTCCTCTCCTCTTCTCCTTCTCCTTTTTCTTCCTCCTCCTCTTCCTCCTCCTCCTCCTTTTCCTCCTTCTCCTCTTCTCCTTCTCCTTCTTCTCTCTTCTCTCCTTCTTCCTCATTGTCTTTCAGATACCTGTTAGGGCCTAAGCATTTTGTGTTTCTGGTAGGTTGGATTTCTCAGTATTTCTCTAGAGCTGCCCTAACCTAGTGTGGCTTATTGTCCATCATGTTTCTAACCTTCAACTGACTTACCTCAAAAGCTATCAGGTTTTTTTGTTTTGTTTTGTTTTGTTTTTCTTCATCTCTTCTCCACTGTCATGCTCCAGGCAACTGCCAAGATTTACAGCTTCTCTGTTACTGTTTTAGAATTTGTTTTTAACTCTAATAAATGTGTCCTCAAGCTTCTCTTGGATTCATTCTTAAATTCTTTTCCTGATGAGACTAAGAACCCAAGAAGTAATTCCTTTATCTCCAGTGTTACCTGGCAACTATAAAGGAAACCTAATTCTTTCCAGTAATGCCTGGTTCAATGGAACTCATCAGATCCAGATTCTTATCTAGGGCCACATATCAGGTTTAAGGGCAAAAACTGTAAAAATTCAAGATACCTAGCGTTTAAATGTTATGGCCATGAATTACTTTTTTAAATGTGTTATACCCACAATGTGAGGTAGTAACACCTACATCCCATTAACGTATATAATGCTATCTCTACATTGACTATGTGTTACATTACATTGCCTTGTATGATACATTCTCTACATTAACCTATGTCATACACTTTCTAGTAGTACTTCTCAGGAGTGCTGGAAATGTTGAGAGACTTTCTTACATTCTTTTCTACATTGCAGTGAAGTCTGAGTTTTGAGGCCCCTGTCTCACAAAATTTTCAGTTTCACTTATATCCCACTATACATCTTAATGAGTAGGCTGAGATTCCTATAAATATTACAAAGAAGAAAATACATAACATTTTTATCTATAATTATTTAATTTATTTTCAGAACAAATGCATTCCCAACAAAATATTACGCTCCTCATTTACCAGGTGACAGACAGAAGCTTAAATCAATATGACTTTGCCAAATATATTTGAAGGTAGTTATTTGTCTAATAAGGATAGGTATTATTAGTCCTTATTTTCATTTGAATTTACACATTAGCAGGTATTAGCCTGTATTATAGATATTCTTGAGGTGTTTATTGGTAGCATTGGGGATGGGCTAGTCTTCTTGATCTGAGTCTGAAGTTGCAATCACATCGCCTGAAGACATGTTGGGACAACCACTTAGATAATTAAAAAGAAGCATGATGATTAAAAGAACAGTAGAATAAAGAAATGGGGTGATCCAGGGGGGCAAAGACAAGTTCCAGGAAGATTTGTTAAAGGGAATACCTACAGGTAGTGATGCATACATAGCATTGACTTTGGACACTTGAAAGCAGACACTGGAGCAGTTGTCTTCATTTTGCTTGTCACGCATGGAGCCAAGGTACTTGACCCTCTCTGCCAACAGGAATTTATTTTCCTTCTGACTTTGCTTTTATTTTAGATTTATCTTTCTATTCCTTATTATTTTATTTATGCATCTTCTCCTTCTCCTTTTCCTCCTCCTACTTCTTGTTTACCATAATTTAAGTGGTTGTCCCAACCTGTTTTCAATCTATGTCATTCAAGTCATTTGTGATTGACAATGACTGCTGACCAAAGCATCTTCTTTACCACTGTAGATACTCCAAATTTATCAAAAAGATCACCAGATGAGCTATGTGATCACCATTTAAAATATACAATTCAATATCTTTCAAGAAGTAAGTCATCTCAGATATTAAATGGGTTGCTTGGAGCTTACTCTTGTGCTTGTAAAACTGTATGTAGAATGGAATTCACCCTGTCATCTTGTTACATCCTTTTACAAACACTGTAGTGCTTATAGTACTGTTTTATACAAGGGCAAATCTTAAGCAAACATATGCATTGAACATATTGTTTCCTAGGTGGCCTGCTCCCATTCCTTCCTCATCAGCACTCCCAGACTCATTCATCCTCTTTTGCCTCAAGACAGATTCATGTACTATACTCATACCGTATCTTATGTATCTATGTCAAACATAGCAGCCACACATGAAAGGATATATACAATAATTGTTACTGTTACCACTCTGTATTTGAAGTCTTCCTTGAAGTAAAATAAGATTCCTTTCCATTTGAATCAATAGGAAACAAAATTACTTCTGAGACACTCTTTTGTGGGCATAGGAAATTGTGTTAATTGTAGGATCCAGACTGGAAAATTGAATGTGGCTGAAACTACAGACTTGGTGTTTTCTTTTGTGTTTTAGTAAAGATCATTGGCTCAAACACAAACCTATGATGCTGGGGTTCTACTCTCCAGCTTTTTGAACCTGGTCTTGCCAGATGAGGCTATTTCAAATATATTTTCCTGTACCTTTTGGTGATGAAAATACATATTATATTTTGGGGAAATGATTGCTGTTAACAAAAATAACTAATCCATCCAGAAATTTTCATATACATCCTATTCCTTGAAGTGTTTAATAGTGACCTTGTGAAATATATATGTGATTGTGATTTTTTTTTTCTTGAGGAATCTGAGGCTAATGAAAGACAAATGATCAGACATTATTCCCAAGCTGAATATCTTCAGGGCTTTAGATCAAAAACATCTTTGTGACATCATTGTGTTAGCAAACTGCTGGATAACCATCCATGACAACGTCTTGCTGATTTTTGATGTGAAAAATAAGTGTGTTCTATGTCACTACACTGGTTTTTCTGAGGGTTGTTGACCAGGTTTGCTGTAGCAGAGCATGGAAGCCTGGCTCTAGGTGTGACTTCTCTGATCTTCTGCCTTGACTTCCATAACAGAATGGCACAGCACAAGTTGGGATTTCCATCTAGGGAAATATACTGTAGACACATGGCCTTGAAGTGCTGACAATATGAGTTCCACACTAGGAACCTGTAGTGGGAGGAAAGAACTAGGTTTTTGACTTCCTAACATGCAGTATGGTAGGCATGTGCCTGCAATTAAATATCATCATCATAATTATTATAATTACAAAAATAATAATCAACAATATCCTCATTGAAAGCAACTGACTTTTGTGCTTACTAATTGGGATGACCAATCATGGTTGTTAACATGAAGTACCTGGGAAGAGGAACCTTGCTTGAAGAATTGTGTCCATCAGATTGGGCTGTGGGTTTATCTATGGAACATTTTTTTATTGCTAATTGATATATGAGGGCACACCCATTAAAGGCATTACTATCCATAAAGGAGTGGACCAGGATTATTTGAGAGTAGCTGACTTTGAGCCTGGAATCCAGCCAATAATCAGCATTCCTCTATGGTTTCTCCTTCAGGCTCTTGGCTTGGGTTTCTGACTTGGCTGCCTTTGATGATGAACTATAACTTGTAATCTTACATAAAACATCTTCTTCACAAAATGATATTTTTCACAGCAACAGAAATATAAAATCAGTACAGCTACTTTATAAATACTGAATGTCAAGTAGGACAGTGTCCTCAGCAGGATTCAGCCATATTGAATGTGTCATGGAACAGATGCCCAGTTGTCAATTCCTGTACTAACTTCTTGCAGGCATGTGCAAGCCATGACATCCAGGTTCCATTTGCCTCAGATAAAATTGTTGAAACATTAAATCATAAACTTACACCCTTATGGAAGCATACATTTTTATGTGCACTTTGATTACTTAATTATGCATTTCTCCATAGAGTACTTTGTAAGTGACAACAATGTCAAAAGGGTGGGTGTGTCTGGGTAATTCGTTTCTTCAATGTCTTCTTTTGTCTTCATTAGAACTCTAGAAGCTGAGGTTAGTCGGTGAATTTAGAAGACTGGCCATGATGACCAAAATATACATTTTTTTTTAACAGTTTCATGCAATTTCAAATGATCACAGGCTTTCTCTTTAGGTGTTTCAGTTCAAGAAAAGTAGATGTTGTATAAACAATGGAACTCTAAATAGTAAGGCAGACATATTTATTGTAGAAAATAGCAGATTATCTGGTACTCTGAATAGGAAGGCAGACACATTTATTGTAGAAAATAGCAGATTACCAGGGTTACATCAACCTCTGAATTGAAGATGAAGAAAATTCTTACCTTTGCCTGAGGTTTAGTAGCTAGCTCTTCTAGGCTGTTTCAGAGGTAGTTGTCCTGTCCTGTAGGGCATCAAACAGGGGTCTGGGGAGGTTACCTGAAAGAGAAGATAGGGGAAAACAGGCGAACACAAAGAATGGCGATCTGTCTATAGACTGATCAAATCAATGATTTTACTTTTTTTACACAGGGTTTATATACATAAAAAGGCAGGATGTGGGGAAGGGGATGACTCAGGAGTATAGGTGTTCAGGGGGAGTACAGATATCTTCCAGAACAGAGTGTCAGCTGGGTGAATGTTCAGAGGACAGTTCACTATGACTCTGCCTATGATTCACTTGTCCTTATATAAGTTGGTACTATCCACCAAGGCTACCTATCTACAAGGTCTATGACTATTCAGGCTGGTAAATTTCCACAAAAGCTGCCTGTTTACAATAGCTTATAGCTATATGTTTCAGTGTTCTTCCACAGAGACCCAAGACTTTGTGTTAGCAGGCATGTATGTCAGGCCTATAGATTGTAGGCCTTCAGTGTATAAGCAGGGCTGTCCCTGACAGATAATCTGCTGAAATGTTAAATTGTAACACTGTGAGCCCAGCTCTACCTCTACTTGCAAATTGGACCAATGACAAGTGGTGGGAAGATTGTGGGTTGTAGGTGTGTTTCCTCCCTTTGTTTTAACTTTATAGTAAACAGTATAATCACCTTGGCAAAGCTGAAGAAATTCTGCAAAGAAACCTGCCCATCCATTCGACTACCAGACTAAGAAACAGTAGACCCCATGGAACTGGAATTTCTCCAGGACTGTCCTGCTGGGAGAAGCAATAAGCTGAAACCCGGTGCCAGTCAGAGTTGGAGCTTGCCTCCTGAAAGAGATTTTACAGTGTTGACACTTGTCAAAAGAGCTTGTAGGCAAGATTGGAGTCCAGACAATGTTGATAGGCACTCATATTTTGAACAGAAGTATTTAGCCATGAATTCTTTTTGCTCTCTTTCTAAAACCCAACTCTCATGGTAAGAGATGGACTCAAGGTAGAGGTCACTTGTTCTTTGTCACCTCAGCCCCTTTGGCATATTGAGAACATCTCCTTTTTACACTTTCTCTATTACCTGTGATTTAATTGGCATTTTGAGGACAGGTGGTTGTTTCCAGCTTGTTAGGACAGCAAGGGGCAGGTTTGACTCTAACCACTCCTGCAGTGACAGCAAACTTGAGATAATCAGTATTCAAGTTTCCTTTTAACAAATTCATCACACACATGTAAACTTCTCTTTTCTATAACTGAATATGGCCTGTGTAGCAAAGAAATGATTGAGGTTTATTCCTAAGGGGATACATTGAGTGATTTGACAAGAACTTCTTCTTTTATGTTTAGAAAAAGAATATTCCTGTGACCTTCAGGACTGGGCTGTGACTAACTCAGCTTCTTGGCTCACAGAAAGCTTGGCATTCTGCTAAGAAGCTTTTCTCTTTTCTATTTGAAGCCAGATCAGTGGATCTGAGGTGACTGTGCCAGCATTTTTGGTTCTTACCCCAGTGTTTTTTTCTGTGTGTTACTTTATGAAGTTATATATTGGAACAGTCTGAAAGGACTCTGTGCCTCCCTTGATCTGCTCACTTATATAACTATCCTGTCCATCTCATTTCAATTTCATTTTTAAATGAAATTCTGTAGTTTGTGTGGATCAGAGGGTGTGCTGTGAGGTTGAATGGACATGTTCATATGTGTGTGCACATGCATGTGAAGGCTAGAGAACAACTTTGCCTGTCATTTATCTCAGGTGAGGTCCATCATGTGTGTGTGTGTGTGTGTGTGTGTGTGTTGTGTGTGTAGTCTTTGTGTCATTCTTATGCAAATGTTTGTGCAGCTGCATTTATTAATATGGAGGTTAGTGGGCAGCAGAATCTCTGGAACTGGAGTGTTAGACTGTTGTAAGATGCTTGATGTAGGTACTGGGAACTGAATCTTGTTTTTCTGCAAGACCATAAACACTCAATCTCTGAGCCATCTCTCCACCTCATTATATGCCTTGTTGATATTTTGAGTCAAGATCTCTCATTTATCTTTGTTCATCATTGTCTGGACTTCTGTCTCAATTTACAAGGTGTTCCAGACAATGATGGACAAAGGTCTATGGTAGCACACCTTGACCTGGGCCTCTTAGATGCAGATATCCATGATCTTCTACACTTTAGTTTCTCTTTGTCCCCCTTTATAATGTGGTCAAGTTGATCAAGTTACCCTTTTTATTTCTGCTTTTTTACTATTAACTTGGATGTTTGATTGGCTTCTTGAGGACAGATGCCTGAACTTGGCTTCTTGTGGCACAGGCTATGACACCAAGTTTGGTAACAATATCAATGTAAGAAAATGCTATCACAACACATGCAGGAAGCTTCTGGCATCCCTACCCCTCTATAGCAGGAGAAGTCCCATGCCCAGCTGCAGAATTCCCCGCCTGTCAGCACTGCCTGTAGCAGTTGCTAGTGTGAATGGGAAATTTTCAAAGTGTCTGTAGGCTTCTGAGCACCAGTAGCATGTGAGTGCCAACTATTGTTGTTGTAAAGGAACCCGACTCTAAATCTGTGTACTTGGATTGCTGTGCTCAGTTTATTTAGAACATGGCATTTGGAGAGAGATAAAATACCAGCATGCTGTGTTTTTGCCTTTTCTTATTTTCTTGAGCAAATTGGTTGAGTCTTTTTGCTGAATGATTAGCTAGCTCTCAGGAAGGAGGACTGGTGAAGAAGTATTTTGTCATGGTGGGTATTGTTGTAGACCTTCTTTGCATTGTTAATTTGAGTAGGAATAATCATCTATATTGATTTATAAGGATGGAATTTGGTAGTGACATTGATTCCAAAGAAGAGAGCAGCCATGAACATTTTGATTTATGATAATGTTAAGGCAAATAATTCATATTCCGTTTCTACAGTCTAAGGTTGCCTGCCTGGAGTTTAAATGTCAGAATGTATTCAGCAATTTCTTGATGAGTAACATACCCGAGATGGAATGTATAATCTATTTTTTGAGGGCAGAGTCATATTTTGCTTTGACTTATTTGAGACTAAGGAGGCTACCTCTGTATTAGTTGTTCTTAGGTGAGACAAATGAACGTCATAGATACTCATGCTGTGGGGTGAGTATGTAACATGGCCGAGTAACTTGATTCTTGAGAGAGCTGGTAATGTTTAGCCATAAGTACCATGTTTACAAGATACTCGTCCTATTTACGTGATAAAAAACTATTGCCCTAAGGTGTATGATATTCTAAGGCCTAAGCTAACAGGAAAAAAGCTAAGTGGTGTTGTAATGCTGTGGGGTTATGCATCTGATGATCCTAAGGAATACACTTTGATTTACATTTTTTCTTTGTATGTCTTTCCACTGGCTATAATGTTACTTTCTCAATTCTCCTAATTCTATTTGTATTCCTGAGAACCTTTGTCACACCAATACATAATTGTTATCTGGTTTAACTATCTTCAGTTTCAAAGCATAAGTTTCATAAGGTCAAGATGCAAGCCTTTGACTACAGAGAGCAGATGAGCACATACTAAACACTGAATGAATGAAATGTTTCTGTAGCATGAGGGTCTTGAAAATTTTTGGCTGTGGGTTTGAGAGAGACCCTGAGACACATTGTTGGGGGTAAGGAGTTTATTAGAGGAGTTATTCATGCCATGGACAGACAGACATAGACAATAATATGACAGGGCTCTGAAGAGGTTTGAGGTCCCAGTACCAGAGATAGGAAGAATGGTAGACACTTTAAAGAAGGATGTCATAATCCATGAGACAGAAGCATGGGCCTTTTCTTATAGCTCTCTATGGATGGAGGGTTTTTCATAAGAAGACTGAAGCCAGATTCTTTGATTCTCAAACAGCAAGCATAGAATGAGTGAGAAATAGGATGTTTGACTATTAACATTTTCTTTGATGTCATCTCACTTCCCCAAGTGAAGTAGTTAATCTTCTTTTTCACCTTGACACCCAGGAAAGTATGAATCTTCATTAAATCTTGTCCCTATCAGATAGATCCCTTGGTCATTTCTCTGGGCAATTTTTTTTTTTTAATTTTTTTTTATAGATGTGAGGAAGTCTCGTCCATTGTAGATGTTGTCATTGTCATGTAGGTAATCTTGGGTTATATAAAAATCCTAGTGAAGAATAAAGCAGGAGCAAGCCAGTAAGTTGAGGTTTTTTTCTTCAAGGTCATGTCTTATGTTTCTTCCTTGACATCTCTTGATGATGGGCTATATAATATGTAAGATGAAATAAACACTTTCCTTCTCGAGTTTTCTTTGGTTATTGCATGCATCCATGTCAATAGAAGGCAAGCTAGAACAACAGATGAAAAAAATAATACAGGGAAGCATTTTAGCTAGAGACTCCCAGACATATCTAGATTAGGCCAACTACCAGTATCTGTGAGTGAAGGTCTGCTGTGTGTATTGCAGCCTGAGCCATATTCTGGTTTGAGTTCTAACATTGCATTCCTACAGGTCCTGTCTGTAGTGACCTGCCTGATATATATTGGAATGCTAAGGGACCTTCAAAAATAGCTCAGATCTAAGAATTTCACATCAGTACTGGCTCAGGTTTTCCCATCTCTGACTTTTTAGGGTTAGACCTAAAGCGATCTTTACACATCATCTAAGTTTGGGTGATGAACTCCTTTTGAAATTCAGAGTCATGGCATATGTCCTTGAACATTCTTTCTAATGGATGTCATATGTTCCTGCAGGGAGCATGACTTCAGCAACTTCACCTATCATTTTAAAATGGGATCCCAAAAGTTTGGAAATTCGGACACTCACGGTGGAAAGACTGTTGGAGCCACTTGTGACACAGGTAAAGTACTATGTGTTTTTGTTTGTTTGTTTTTTATTATTGTTGAGTTCCATGATCCTCTCAAGACTGTTGAAGATTTTAAAGAAGATACACCATGCTATCCTGTTGACTATTAAGTACATATATATCATTTCTTCAACAGAGGACTATCTCACTGCCTTATATGAATTAAAGAAGCTTTTTTTTTTCAATGCCTCATATGATCTTTTTAAAAGTTGGTAAGATATTTAAAGAGGAGGCCCTTGATGAAAGGAGCCCTCACATGCAACAAAGACTTCAATGTTTAAATGAATCATTTCTCAATCACTTTCAGATGTAAATGTTTAGGTAGGAAAAACTGTTGACTGTTCCCTAGTGGTGAAAATTTATTTCATTATTCTCTCAATTTACTAGGGAAAAACTCTGTCTTGTTAGACTGGACAGTTGCTCAATTTTTGTGTTGACACATTTCCATGAGGTGACTGTCAAGAGCACAGAATGTCATCAGGATTTAAGTGTTGAGAATTAATGCTTAGTGTCTCATGAATCATGTCCTTTGCATTCTGAACACTTAAGTTCCTGGAATATGAAAATGTGAACTTTTATGAGGCATTTGTAGAGATTCATTACACCACATGAAGCCTGAGGCTATTTTTATTGGTTTGTGCTGTGTGCTTTAACAAATTACCATCAAGTTAATGGCTTCAAGCAACATAGATTTATTGTTTGATAGTTTTTAGAGGTCAAAAATTCTAATGTCAAGGCACAGGCAAAACTGCATTCTTATTGGATACTTGAGCAGAAAACCATGTCCTTGCTTTTTTTTTAGCTCCTAGAAGCCTCTTGACTTCTGTGACCTCTTCCTGTATATCTCACATCAGCAATATAGAATCTGCACATTTCATTCCCTTGTCTCTGCTATATTCATGTACCCTCTCTGATATTGATCCTCTTAGGACTCTGTTATATTGAACCTACTAGAATATACTAGAAAATTACCTACATCTTTGTATCCTTAAACAAATTGCATCTTTAAAGACCTTTTGCTATTTAAGGAACATACTTATAATTTTCATGAATAGAAGGTAGCTGTTTTGAGGAGACTGAGGGTAATCATTCATCATGACACAAGGTAGCTTCTGGGTACTCCCCGTGTAAAAAACATTTTCATTAAGTCCCCAAGTTACTGAAAGTCTCAACCATTATAGCTTCAATTGCATTTGAAAGTCTCACCGATTTCATTGCCTTTAAAGTCTCCAAACTCATGTGAGTCTTTTAGGGATAAGGCCATCAAAGTTCTCCATTTGTTTAACTGTGAGAGGATGAGGCATGGTCTTCTAAAATGAGTTGGTAAGAGAGGCAGGCAGTCTCAGTTATAGACATTCCAACTCCAAAAATGAGGAAGTACAAGAAAACTTTGCCAGCCTCAAAATTATAGCTTATAGTGGACAAGTGTCTCTGGATTCCAAGGCCTATGAACAACCCTCTGGGGCTTGAGAATCTCCTGTTGAATAATAGGTTTGTTTGTTTGTTTGCTTGTTTGTTTTGTTTTGTTTTGTTTTTTTGCCTGGAGCACTAGCCATAAATGATCATGTGCATATGTGGCCTGAGTTTCTGCAGATCAAATTTGAGGGATGCAGTCATCCCTTTGAGTTCTGCCCTTTAAGTGGAAGCTTTTAACCTTTTCAAGAATGTCACGGTTTCCCCATGTGTACCTGTGATAACTCATTCTGTTGAATAATCTGTTCCAGAAAGTCTTTCTTCAATATTCCCACATCCAGACACTCCCTCTGATGCAATGTTCAAGGGAACCCCATGTCACAGGTGTAGGTTCACAACAGCCTTTATTGACTTGATACTTTGAACTGTGTATTCATATAAGGTACTGGCAAAAGGCCATTGGGTTATACAATAGGTTGCCTCTCACATTAAATAAAGAATGATGAGAGTGTTACAGTTTGGAACTGATACATAATAACCCTTCAGGAATGAAATTTATTAGGAGAAACTCTGATTCTTGAGTTGAAGTTTATTAGTTTCAAACTCTGTTTGAGTCTTGAGTTGAGAAAGTGTTAGAAAGAAACAATAATACATTAAAAACCACTTAACAGGACATTAAAGAGGAAGGCTTACCTTTAAAATCTGGAGGGGATCTTCAGAATAAAATTAGTTATGGTGGATCATACATGTAATATTTAAACTCAAAAGACAGGCAGATCTGATGATGTACATAGTGAGTACCAGGTCAGCCAGGGTACATCATAAGACCATGTCTCAAAAAAAAAAAAAAAAAAAAAAAAAAAAAAAAAAAAAAGGAAGGTTGGAAGATTAGCTTAAAGTAGTTGTTTCCAAAAGAAGGGAGCCTTTAGGGAAAATCCTTCAACAAAGGCTCTGTTTCACATTTGTAAGTTGTCTGGTGCTATTGGGAAGTTCCATGTCGTATGATGTATTCTTAGATAGCCTATGTGGAAAAGAACATGGAGTAGTCAGGCATCAGTTAGAATCACAAAGATGGAGCTGAAACCACAGAAAAGAACAGCTTCCAAATCTAGCTGCCAGGCAGGGTCTGGGGCCTTGGTAGGTATCTTCTGGTTGTGGCATCTCCCCTCTTAGGTGACTACGGTTTTAAACACTGCGATTGAACATCTCCCAGCAGGTTTTCCTGAAAGTAACTATTTTAATTTGAGTCTTTTCCTGCAATCTTCAAAGGCTGAAAACTTTTCAAATTATCATTTTTTGTTTCTTTTCTATTTTAACTGTAATAATTCTTCCTTGTGATTACCTGTTTTCTGTCACATTTTTAAAATAATCATCCTGGGGAAATGAAGCAATCCCTTCATGCCTTTGCTTAGAAATGTCTTCAGTTTAATATCTATGTTCATCACTGTCCTGGTTTCCACAGAGTTGAAGGAATCAATTGCCTAAGTTTCTGTTACTCTCCAACAAAGTTTCCCTTTCTTCTTTGTCCAACGTCATGATCTGTACTTATTTCATTCCAAGGCCCTGCTAATGTCTCTTTTGATCATTAGATTTCTAACAAGTCTCTTTCTGATGCTTTGAGTGAGTCTTCATGAACATAGACACAGTTTGCACTGTGTTACTGGTGTTCTCAGCAATCACCAGCAGAGGTTTTAGGAGATATACTTAAAAACAACCAAACAAAACAAAATAAAATTCACAGAAACGTTTTAGTAAGGAAAACAATGATTAAAGTATTATGTTCATTCATGTGGTGCGATGAGGAGGTCAGTGGACAATTTTTGAGAGTTCTCTTCTTCTACCTTCTGGAGTTTGGGGCTAGAACTTAGATCATCAGACTTGTTGGAAGCAACTTCACCTGCTGAGTCATCTCACTGGCCCAAGAAGGTTGATTATTTTTATTATCATTATTATTTTATCAACATTATTACTACTAATACTTCTTTCATCCATTGTGTTCCTTTAATCTATCTGAGAGCTACTAACAAAGCCCTATTTTGTAAAAACAGAGACTATATTACTTTCCAGTTGCTGCTGCCATGATTTACCATGGTTATAACTTGTAACTTAAAGACTACAGACATATAACTTTAAAATTTTGAGAAGGGATTTAGCTATCCAATTGACTATAATACCCATGAAATACCTCCAGTGTCTGTGTGCTTTTACTTGCATGCTATAGTGTGATAAAAAGTCTCTCATGCATTTTGTTGTTAAGGTAGAAATTTTTACATAGTGGCATGTAAACAATCACTTCAGGACTTGGAATAAACTCTTACTGATCCATGTGATGTGATCACAGCTTCTTGGTGCCCTTATGAAAGACAAAAGGGAGATGGATAAGAAAATATTAGATATGAATTCTGTAAGTGACATTTAAAGAAAAATGTAGAACACAGAGAAAAAAAAATGGACCATGACAACAGCGGCATCAAATGTATGCACACAAATTCATGAATAGAATTTTGTTTGTAGCAAAACTGAATGCCCAGTGGAAGCCTTGAAAGATTTGATAGTGGGTGAAACAAACAGCACAAAAAGTAGAAGTTGGTGTGTTCAATCAAATCCCTTCCCTTACTAAGAAAAGTGACATTAGGAATTTACTATTAATAAACATAAAATTTTCTAGTATAACGTAGTATTAAGATGTGAATGAAGGTTATAGATTTGTCTGACAACATTTGCATTGACAGATTGTTTTTGAGAAATTTTCCACTATTAAAATCATGAAAATAAAATAGAGAATTTACCCTTCATTGTTAGTAAGCTAATGAACCAAAGGTCATTCCATTAAAACAGGGTAGCAATTACTGGAATACTGGTCTTCATTTCCTTATTGAAATAATATTAAATGCCTGAGAAATGACACCAATTGGTGTTTAAGACGTGTAATGAGTTCTTTTAAATTGTCCTGACAGGCAAGAAATCTCTGTAGGACTTCCTTTTGACAACTTTCCATGGCATTTTGAGGATTGTGCACCGGCCCCTGTGAAGTTATGCAGTGAGAAATTTACCAGTGGACTTTGACTTTTACTCATAATATTAATAAGTAGCTCAGAAGCTAAGTGGTTAGAGATATATGGACTTTAAAATCTTCAAAAATCTGTTTTACATGTTTAGAGAACGTTTGTAATTTAGTCCTCTCCTGTAGTGATTTGTGCCTCAAATACACCATCCTTTCTTGATTCCCAAGAGTACTTACTCCTCTTAGTTACATTTACAAAGAGAGAAATGGAAGATTCATTTTCAATTCAGGGACTTATGAAGCACATTTGGGTCCAGAATTATTCAACAAGCATTCAAAAAGTAAGTCCATCTATAAACCTAGCCATCTCTTGCATCCCTCCTTTTCCCTACACCATATTATGTCTTCTTAACAATTTCCACTATTTAATACTTTGTGTATAAATTGACCAAAACAATGGTAATATGAAATATAAAATATACAAGGAGGTCACATTGTTCCCTGCTCTGGACCCTTTTCTATTTATCTTAAGAATATCAGTATTGATAAATGTCTTCATTCATGACTTATTTATGAGATTCCCAGATTAATATATTTGAGTAGTTTCTATGGAAACACTACAATGTTAAAGCAGCTGTGCATACATTCCTGTCAAAGAACAAAACATAGGAAAGATAAAAGATTCAAGAACACCGTATGATGGGAGGGTCAGGTCAAGGTATTTATTCTTTGATAACTTTCTCAACCTGTTTCCAAGCATCCCATCCATTTTATTACTAGGTTCTATTTGCACTTTTGGATGGTATTTTCTTTTCCTTAAATTCTAGTTTTCTGCTTTTAAGTTGAATCAAGGGCACCTGTGCCTGAATCATAAAATTTCATAAGGATTTTTGTAACTTTTCTTCTTTAAAATATGTATGCATAAATACAGATTAATTGCATAACTTGAATACAATTAACCTGGTCACGAATCAGGGCTTATCTCTATCACTTATACTAACATTTAACTGAATGAATATTTGATATTTCTAGTGGCTTACAAATAGTCTCATCTCTTAATGTCAAAAATTCTCAAGTTGCTAGGTTTATCAGCAAATGGCATATATCTCAGATGATTCTATTGAAATACTTCTTTGAATTAAGGTCACAGGAAAGATTGTGAAGCAGTCATTGATGGACACTTATGATGTATGGACACTTATAATACAGGAATGTATCATTGATGGACATTTATTTGATGACTATGTAATCTAGAGTCAGATTAATTTCTATTTGGGCATTAGGCTCAATATTTTAATGTCTGCCACCAGATGGGAGTGATGCTCTTTTGGTTATATGTCCAGCTGTGTTGGCCATGTTTTGAAACTTGATTATTACATAAAGCCTTTTTAAACACACAAACACACACACACACACACACACACACACACACACACACACATACACACATCCTGAGAGATTTCAAAGTGATGCTTAAGCTATTAAAGAATGCAATGCACATATATGTCTACTAGCATATTTTGCAAAATAAGTTCAAGATGCAACCTAGCTAAAAATCAGTACTAATTACATTGATGATGTCTTTTCAGGAACAAAGAATCATTGTACATGAGAAAATGTTAGTGTAATACTAGCTTACTTGTTTGTTTTATATATGGATACCACCCTGGAATACAATAGGAGTTATCTGTCTCCCCACTGTTAGAGACAGCTGCTTTCAATCACAGATATCCAGAGCACTGTGGTGTAATTTTACTGTGTTTGGCATACATTTACCCTCTGTTAACTGGCACCATCTGCCCATGCCTTCCCTAGGAAAGCCAAACTCAATCAGTAAACCATTATCATGGTTTAAAACTACTAACCAACTCTCTTAATGATGAAACTACTGAATTCTTTTATATCAGAATATTTATTTTCAATAATGAATGGAAGGGGTTCAAGGGAAGGAACTTGTTAGGAACTGGAGGAGGGAAAGAAAATGAAGAAAGTGATGCAATTATATTTTATTTAAAAATGTAAGTAATTAAAAGTAAATAAATGATCTCAAACAATGTGATGTGAACATTATTAATTAATATACCACTTTACTGAGTAATTCCTATACTTTAATTTTGAATTTTTTAATTTGAATTTCTTCCTGTATTTTCCTAAAGATAAGCTTATTCAATACTGATCTCCCACCTCGACATTTTCTCATTCTCTTTCTCTTTCTCCCTCTCCCTCTCCCTCTCCCTCTCCCTCTCTCTCTCTCTCTCTCTCTCTCTCTCTCTCTCTCTCTCTCTCTCTCTCTCTCTCTTGATGTGTTTCTGTGTGTGTGTGTGTGTGTGTGTGTATTGGGTTGGGAGGTATGTGTAGCTAAAGACATCATTCACTGTATCTAACTTAGTTTGTCATGCTTGTACAAGCACTTTACCAGCTGAATCATTTCCCTGCTTCTTGATTGTGATTTCTTTTATAAGTGAAGCCCTCACAGGGAATGACTTAAGGTCAGAATGAAATGTGCTGATTCATTTTCATTAGACTCCATGTTCTAAAGTTCCTACTGCTATGAACTTACATGGAACTCCCCTCCATGAATGTGCAGCTAATCACAGATAACCACCGGCTCTGAAAGGGGAAAGAAACACCTGTGCTTCCTCAGGTCTCATGCCATCCAAGGGCCTTCTAGGCATTTTTTATTTATTTCATTCTGATTTAGTAAAGTAAATATAAGATTTCATTTGGTAGTTGAGTGAAGCAAGTTTTGAAAGAAGACACTTAAAAGAAGCTTAAAGTTGGCCTAAACTGAGAAGACTGATATGCAGAATGGAGCAGTAGGAAGATGGCAGAGGTTGAGGGCTGGACTTCAGGGCTGAGAGAAAGGTAAAGGAGGAGAGAAGAGAAAACACATCCCACAAGAAAGGGATAGCACCAAGAGTGAGGCTGCAACTCATTGGTAGAGATCTTGCTTGGGAAAATGGTCTACCTTCTTTTGTCTGTGTCTCTTGATTCAGGTAAAGTCTGCAGTTTGCTGACCTTGATCCATTTTATAAACAAATTTCTCAACGTGCAAATGAACCCTGAACATGTTAAATTGAAAAATCTGCTTTTTATTCAGTATGTCTGACTGTCTTTTGTTTTTTCAAAAGCTCTTTCATTCTGTCTAACAATAAAATCAAGCTGTTAAAATGATTTCCCCTCATGTTCTTTTTATTTTTTACTTAATCTGAGTACTTCAGTGAATATTTTCAATGGGAAAAATAAAATATTAAATTAATTTTATAAATGAAAGTCCTGTGAAAGAAGGATAAGATTTGAATGTGTTTGAAACAAGACTATGAACGAAGTTTTATGTGAGCTAATTCAGTAATTTCCAGGAACAAGTTATGGGAGGGCAACAATAAAAATTACTCTGATGCAGATGGTAGAGAAACTTTACCTGAACTAAAGACAAAAAAAGAAGAAAGGAAAAGAAAAGAAAAGAAAAGAAAAGAAAAAAGAAAGAACTCTCACCTGGAACAAAGGAATGCCAATAGAGCGATAATGTTGCATTCACTCAGAACTAGCAAACTAATTAAAACTTGTCAGGTGTCTGAGCTGAACGAGCAGGACATGTCAGCCAAGCCTCTTCTACCTGTCTCCCATGATGCTGTTGCAATTAGAAAGGAAGAAAGAAAGAAAGAAAGAAAGAAAGAAAGAAAGAAAGAAAGAAAAGAAGGAAGGAAGGAAGGAAGGAAGGAAGGAAGGAAGGAAAGAAAGAAATAAGAGAAAGAGAGAGAGAGAGAGAGAGAGAGAGAGAGAAAGAGAAAAAGAAAGAAAGAAAAAAGTTTAAGCTGTAAACTTTGCTTTCAGATAATTAAAAAAAGACAGGCAGTAAAATCACTGAAAAAATCTAACACATTTCTGAAAATAAACCTCTTGATTCAGTGACACTGATTTCCGAGTTTGGCGGCTTCTCTTTTTAAAGATTTATTTTCATTCATTTCTATTTGTATTGAATGGGTGTGTGTATGAATGGGTGTCTGTGTATCACCTATCCATACAGTTGCCAACAGAAGCTAGAAGAGCATGGTAGATCTCCTGAAACTGACATTACAGGTGGTTTGAGCTCTCTGATATGAGTGTTGGGAACACAACTCAGGTCCACTGGGAAAGTAGCAAGCCTTTTTGGCCTTCAAGCCACTAGGCATTCCTGGTGGGACTCTTCATGGGTTTCTGATCTACACCAGATGCTAAACCTCATTCTTCTTTGATTCTCTGTCTACACGATTTATATATATTCTTGATGTCTGCGGCTTCATCCTGGTACTCCTTTTCTTCTTTCTGCATTTTCTTTACTGTGGGGTCTATTCACCACTGTGGTTTTCATTATAACAAGTATGCTGACAACCGACGTCTATTTCAACCCATCAGAAGCAGCTTATCAGAGGGGAGCCCTGCTCTGAGCCCCCTTTTTGAAACCTTCCTGTTTTTCAATACTAACCACCTAGGTTTTCTCTTGTGAGGTTCAAAACTGTCATCTAAATCAGGCAGTCACAGTTTCTCCTCCCTGTCTCTTCATGGGATGCAAACTTAACACTGGAAACAAGGAATGACTGTATCATCTCCTTACACTATTTTAGAAATTGCACTTGTTTTTAATCTCGGGATAAATGTGAAACCTGACTGAATACACTCTGATTTGAGAGCTGCACTCATCACTGAGTGATGTGCCTCAAGCCTGAGAGGTCATCTGTCAGTCAGTGTCTCAGACCCTGTAGACTGTGTTCAATCTCTGTACTATCATTTGCTTGAATTATCCTCATATCTTTCAGCAGTTTTGTATGTTCTCTGATGTTGCTGAGACTGAGAATTTTCTCTCTCATTTTCCTTCCTGTTTCTCTCTTCCACCTTTTTCTGTCCTGTTTCCCACTCATCTCTGGTCATGTCCCCTCTTCTTCTTTTGTTCCTTCTGTCTCATCATTGTGTTCTTTCAAAGCATTTGTCCCCATCTGCGCTTGTCTTACTGAGTGGATGTAATCTCTCTGGCTTCTACACTGGATGGACAGATCCTTTACAGGGATGGCATAAGTGTGATTCACATATTCATCTCCACTGCCATTCCACATAGAGAGTTGTAGGTGAACCTTTACTGAAGGATTAAATAAAACTCTCTCTTTAAAATATATTTTTAAAGATATATTGCTCTGTCTTCCTGATTTTCCAGAATCAGTGTCAAGTGGTGGAAAGTAATTACATACTGAAGCACATGTTTCTTGAAGACATTGATAGTTTTAATAATTGTTTGTTGTGTGATCTTTAAAGGTAAAAACACTACCTTTTAAATGAAGATATTCCAATGTTTAAATACTTAATAACCAAACTGAGTAATAATGAGGTAATTTTTGTCTATATAATAAAATGTATAATATATACATTTTATGTACATATGTAAAATATATGTGTGTGTGTTTTATACACACAATATTTATGTGCCTATACAAAAAAGTTAATGAATCTTTTCAGAATTCCTATATTTAATCTATATTTTCTTTACAAAGTTAAGTTTTCTTGTTAGTATATTTAACAGCAAGTTTCTTGGGACTGGAGAGGTGGGTCAATCACTGATAGCTCTTGTTGCTTTTTAGAGGACTATGTTAAGGTCCCAGGACCACCCATGCCTCACAACCATCCCTAATCTGAATCCCAAGAGATTTCATTCAATATTCTGATCTCTGCAGGCCCCAGGCCCCAGGCCCCAGGCCCCAGGCTCCATTGCAGAACAACTCTATACGTAAAAGCAAAATACTCATACAAATAAAGTATATATATTTTAAAAATTTAGAAGGAAGTTTCCTCCTTCACAATAATTGCTCAAAGGTATTATAGGCTTTAAATGTTGATATGTAAAGTGATCTTCATTAAAGTTTACTAAAATATTGTGGATTTCCCTTTTATCAAATTAGCACTCAAATGCTAGTTCCGTACACAATTATTTTACCTGCTTTCCCCTGTATTTTATGTGTGTACATGTGGTATGCATGTTTTCATGGGCGTATTATGTTGGTGTGCATTCACTTGGGTGTACATCCATGTGGAGGTCTGAGGCTGATGTTAGGTTATCTTCATTCACTCATCCAACTTACTAATGAGGCAGCCTCTCTCAGTAAGTCTGGGCTGCACGATGTGTGAATGTTTCTACCCAGATCACACTGGAGATCACCTATATCTTTCATCAGAGGCTTGAATTATAGATGAGCTGCCATACACACCTGACATTTATGTGGGTTCTGTGGACCAAGACTCAGGTCCACAAGCTTGCATCACAAGTCTTGCCCACTGAGAGATGTCACCTTCTCTCTCCACTTTTGAGCAGCTTGAGTGAGTAACTACACAAATCCTACTCTCTCTATCTCCTGGCCATGGCTGCCAAACCCCCAAATATAAATTAAGGATAATTAAGTAAAGTTGAATTTTCAGCAACAAAACCCTGTCCAGCTTAATTATGCCATATTTGAGATATCCAGTCTTACTTAAAAAAAAAAAAAGGTTTTATTATTATGCTAACTCTAAATGACAGTTGATTTATTGCTAATTTGTAAATTCAAGATGTGTTTAATTTTGTAGCTCAAGTAGCTATTTTTAGCAATGCTGGAAAGCAGAGATATCAGTACTGTTTTTTCCAAGGTAGTTTCCTTGCTGGAAATATAACTCAATGCTAAAGTACTTGCCTGCCTTGCAGAAAGTCGAGCATATGAAAAAAAATAATAAAGTAAAATTTGATCATTTTAAATTAAGTTCAAATTCTTTTCTAATTTCTTTCTTTAACCTAATCGGTCTTCTTTCTGCTGATTTCTATAATAGTTTCAAGTCTAAATGAACAGCACTTTCAGTGTAGAACTCAGGAATGTCTCAGTTCACATGGACATGGGAATGCTTTCCTGCTTGCTCATCTGACTGCTGTCTGTGTGTCCTTTTGGAATACCACTGTCATAAGTCACTGTCTTCAGCTTTTAAATTTTTTAAAGGATTTTTTCACTTTTACCTTATGGCTTAGTGACATGTGTTCTTGGTACTTGTGGAGTCCTGAAGAGGGCATTAGAGTCATTGGAACTGGAGTTAGGGTGGTTGAGAGCTCACCATCAGGACACTGGGAGTCAAACCTAGGTTTCTACAAGAGCAGCACGTGCTCTTAACAGCTGAACCTTCTCTCCAGCCCAAAATTCAGGTTTTTGGACACAACTTATACCGTAGTCCCCTATTATCTTGTGATTTCTTTGTCTAGTATCATTCTATACCATGTAAATCCTAGCATATATATATGCTAATATATATATATATATATATATATATATATATATATATATATATATACGCACACACATGGGCTTCACTATGCTTGTAACTTGCAAGACCGTAGATTTCAGTCTATTTAATTTCTTCTCTTTATTTAAAAAATCATCTTGTTATTTTTTTATTCATGTGTATGTGTATATACCTATGTGGGCCAGTGGAAGCCGGAAGAATTTCAGCCTCCCCTCACTGCCTCTTCCCAGAGGAGTTACAGGTAGGTGTAGCTGCTTGATGTGAGCCCTAGGAATGACCTCAGATTCCCTGTTAGAGAAGCAAGGACTTTTAACCTCTGAGCCATCCCTCCAGCATCACCTCTTTCTCTTAGCATGAATGAATAGCATAGCATGAATGAAGGACTTTAGAAGTTTCTAGTAAATGAAATAATGAGCATTTGGCTGTCAAAGAGTGTCCGTCTCTGAAACCTGGGAAATCTCCTGGTCATGTTCCCCCTGGGCTCTTTCACTACTGAGGAAGGACTATAAGCTATGCAAAGTTGACCTCCGGAAACCACACCTTGGAATGATTCCACAGATCATATCATCTATTCAAAGTGTGTCTTAAAAATGTACTAAGCTTAGGACAATGTCAGCTTTCCCAGTCACCTGATTTGTGCATTAGGGCCCCAGAACTGCTGGTCATGTTGTTATGTTATTTCTTCAGCTCTGAATAGTAACAGGAAAGGCAGGGAAGGAGGTGGTTTGCTTTCCAAAGGTCTCCTATGGTGTCCCAGTTAGTTACAAAAAGAAAAAAAAAATTCTTGAGTATGATGCTATTACAAAATATAGCTATTATATCAAATGCACGGTGGTGCTGTGTTAATGGCTGAGATGGTAATTTCATCCTAAAGTGTAGTTTTTCAATGGCTTATTTAACAGGAACTCCCAATTTACACTGTTGACTGAAACTTCTCAAGCTTGTTTTCATGCCCTGGGGGAGTTCCATAAAGAGATGAGATAGAAATCTCTTTAGCTGTCTTATTGAAGCATAGAGAATATATAGCACTCTCCCAACTATTAAAATTTGGGTATATTCTGGTGACATGTACATTTTTAAATGCTTTCCAATGCTTTATCTTTCACATAGGGAAATTTTTCAGGGAAGACAGGCTGCGTAATTTAACATACGCTTCAGACATTTAAAATAGTTAAGCATAACATGTTACAATTTTAATCACGAAAATGTTTTTCTTTAATTCAGCATGGCTTCTATCAGATCACTTTGTTAGGATGCTATTAAAAGATGGCTAATTTCACTTCTTTTCCTTTGCTAAATGCTACTCTGCATCCACATGCAGTCAGCCATTAGCACTGTGCTTTATACCTGTGTTCCTGAGCTCTTGAGCGTGCTGGTTTGTGTTCTCTCTGCTTACTCCAGTCACAGTCAGCTTTTCCTTACTCACTTGCATTCCCAAACTGCTGATAATATGGTTATTGTTGTTTTTGTCTGCTTTATGGAATTATCACTATTCAGAATGTCAGATGTTTCCACTCTCCTGCTCAGATTTTTCAAGCCAGGGTCATTTGGGAACCGAAAATCTCGATAAAATTCCTCTATCTGTTGGGCTTGTAGGTAGGTCTGTAAGGTGTTCTAGAGAATAATAATAGATTGGGGTTAGAATAATAATAATAATAGATTCCCATGAGCTTTTGCAGTTTTGTTATGATCAGTGGTTATGTATGTGTATATGTGAATTGGTTCATATACATGTGTATGTGCATTCATGTGTGCATGCGTGTGACTGTGTGTGTGTGTGTGTGTCTGTGTGTGTTGGTGTATGCTATTACACAGAGGCCCAAGATATCAAGAATCATGTTTGATCACTCTTTCACCATGTTCATTGAGACAAATATGTGAAACTATGTATTTAACTGTTCCAGTTAGCTTTAACTGTCAATCTGATAAAGCCTGGAAGCACTTGCAAAGATTCAATCACAACTGAGTAATTGTCCTTACAAGGTTGTTTTGTGGGCAAATCTATTGATTATCCTAATTAATACAGATAGATGCAGCCCTCTGCAGGCTCTGCTGTCTATTGTGTAGCTGGTCCTGGACTGTATAAGAAAGCCATCTAACCATGAGCCAATTAGCTAGCCTACCAGCACCTTTCCTCCATTTCTCTGCTTGAGTTCCTCTTCTGACTTCTTTTGATGATAGAGTGTGACATGGAGTATAAGCCAGGTAAGCCCCATTCTTCTCAGAAGATGCTATTGGCCTAAGTTTCTATCACAGCTACAGGATAAACCTGGAATAGCCACTACCATGTCTTTGCTAGAAAGAAAAGACATATATTCTATTCATGTATGTTGTGTGGCACCTAGGATACATAAAGAGGTTTTTTTGTTGTTGTTGGTTTTTGTTGTTGTTGTTATTATTGTTTTGCTCTTATTTTTTTAAGATTTATTTTACATATATTAGTACACTGTCACTGTCTTCAGACACCAGAAGAAGGCATCAGATCCTATTAGAGATGGTTGTGAGCTACCTTGTGGTTGCTGGGACTTGAACCCAGGACCTCTAGATTAGCAGTCAATGATCTTACAACTGAGCCATCTCTCCTGCCCATAAAGAGATTTTTGTTTTGTTTTGTTTTAAATGTATGATCGTAAATTATGTTATTCCATGAAGGTGAGACTTTTATAGTGGTTATTTTGTATGAATGTATAGAAAGGCTAGGGAACGGGAAGGTTACAAATTTCTGTTTTCTCATCCGTTTCTCTTTTCTAGCCAGTCATCTTCATTTAATATCTTCTAGCCAAGGGCCTTCTATTGACTTACTTCTTCCATTAAACTCTATAAATTCTGTTCTTTTTCATGTGGTGCTTTGAATATAATGGAGAAGCAAAACCACCAAGATTGAAAGTTTGAAAGTTTGTATGATTTATTTGTGAAAATCTTACTGGAAGTATGCTTAACTCACACGAATGTGGGGCAGCTCCGTATCTAAGATGACTCAGAGTGAAGATCAAAACTCCTATGTAGGACGTGAGTTCATCATGAAGATTTACAACGGCTGTGTATCCATCATAATGACCTGTAAAAATTTTCAGACACCAAGGAAAGAGCTGCAACCTTATTTCTGTATCATTTTCTTTAAAAAAAAGAATCAAAAAGGAATTTAAACAATGCTGAGATCGTGAAAGACAAGTAAGGATCAGGTTTCTTTAAAATTTTTTTTTTCCCACATCTTGACATTAACTTTGTCTAGAGTCCATGTCTATAATGGTTTTAGGTATAAAGTAAGTATATATATTCTGTATGCCTAATAGTTTACACAATAGAGTGGTTCAGATTATACCAACTGTTCCATCAGTTTCCATGGGTTAAGGTGGTGCTTCTCAGGCCATTACAAACTTCCTGTGAGAGACACTTATGGAAAGAACATAGACCCCCCCTCTCTATTCTCCCTCCCTCCCTTCCTCCCACTTCATGCTCTATTTTCCCATCATTATTCTTTATTAGAAGACCATCTGAGTACACACCCTCCAATTCAAACTCATTGAGGGCCTGTTGACTGTCTTTAAATAGTTGCGATTCTGTTTCTCAGTCAGGAACAGTTTTAGACTAGAGAGTTTATTATAGACATGCATATAAACTTCTCAAAATGGAATTGCTCTTCACTATTTCTGTCATTTTATTCTATAACAGGAAAATGAATCTTACATTTATACATTAATAACTTGCTATTCCTGAGGAAGCATGATCTGAATGGTTACTGTGCATTGAATTATTCCCAGAAGACACTAATTAACTTTCGGATTTATAGAATTAAGCACATTCATTAAAACTTTGGAGAGGGAGAATTGAATTTTATAGCATGATTTGTAGTATTTTAATGAACCATACACTATTCTGAAATTCCTTACTCTTTCATGCCATTTTAGGAAATCATGAAGTTTTATTCCACATTTTTTTCCTAGCTGGGATGAATTTTGAAACATTTGTGAGTTAAAACATTTGAAGGGAGTTCAATGGGCCATTTATTTCAATTACCTGTTTTGTTGTTGTTTTGGTTTTGTGAGATTGTTTGCTCATTTGTTGTTGTTGTTGTTGTTGTTGTTTGTTTTTTTCCAAGACTGAGATTCTAGGTGTAGCCTTGGCTATCGTAGAACTGATGCTGTAAAATCAGTTGTGCCAGAGCTCCTGTTTTAAAACTCTGTTATAGGTTTTAAATATTTTCTTACTTTTATTTCTCTCTCTCTCTCTCTCTCTCTCTCCTCTCTCTCTCTCTCTCTCTCTCTCTCTGTGTGTGTGTGTGTGTGTGTGTGTGTGTGTGTTTGGTGCATACCAGAGTATAACTTGTAGGAGTCTTTTCCTTTTTTTCATCATGTGGATTCTAGGATTTAATTCAGGTCACAACTTGAACTTGATGCACTTTAAGTTGTATATACTTAAGGGCATTCTGCTTCTTCAACACCAGCTAGTTGAATAGTCTCCCCTTTGTTCTATTAAGGTTCTTTTTGTTGTTATTGTTGTTATTTGGTTGTAGTTGTTGAAAACAGACTACAGATATCTATTTATTTCTGAGTTCTGTGTTTCAGCAGTCAGTTCAGGTATGAGCATAATAAACTTTTATGAAAGTAGCCATGTGATATTTTGGCATTAGATATTATAATGACCCTAGTTTCCTTCTTTTGTTTTAAATCAATGTATTCTGAAAGTTGATTTTCTTGTCTTCCCATATGAATTTATAGAATTTTTAAAAATGAATGCCATTAGTATTTTGATTTTGCTTTGAGCCTATAATGTGAACATTTTAGCAATGCTAATTTTGTAGTACACAAACATAAGATCCATTTGCATACCGATGTATCCTCTTTAGTTTAACTCATCTGTGTTTAACTACAGAGGCTCAAACTCTTTTGAAAGTAATAAAGAAATTCAATTAGTATTCAAAATAAATATATAAAACCCACCAACATTTTTGTACACCAATAGCGAGCTTTCAAAAAAAGACCATTTAAGTAGCTACAGTATTAAAATACTTAGTGACTAAATTTAATCATAGAGATATGTCCTTGATTTTTTTTCCTTCACAGTCATTTTTGAGAGTTGGTGATTTTGTATATTGGAATATCTGGGTATCTTTTTATGTATCTCCCCCAATGGTAGTGTATTTTGTACTTCACATGTGCTTATGATTGTAGCTATCATCCTGTGCACTTCAAGCTTTGGCACATCCTTATTGGAATCTTTGAGTCTGATGTGGATGTGAGAATTTCTATACATTTGTTTGTTTTATGCTATATCTTTCATTCAATTATGAAAGATAATCCTTTTGTTTTGGCTTTTTTTTTTTCACTTCAGATTTTATCCCCCTCCAGCTCCACTCCTGACTGTTCCACATTTCAACATTTCATACCTCCCCTCAACACACACACCTTCTCCACTAAGATCATTAGGATGTTTCCACCCAACCCTCCAGACCTCCCCACTCCCTGGGGCCTCCAGTCTCTTGATGGTTAGGTGCATCATCTCTGACTGAACCCAGACCCTGCAGTCTTCTGCAGTATATGTGTTGGGGCCTCATACCAGCTGGTGTATGCTGCCAGGTTGGTGGTCCAATGTCCGAGAGATCTCAGGGGTCCAGGTGAATTAAGACTGATGGTCCTCCCACAGAATCACCCTGCTCCTCAGCGTCTTCCAGGGGTCAGCAGCTTCTGTTCATTGGTTTGGTGTAAATATCTGTTTCTGATTCTTTCAGCTGCTTGTTGGGTCTTTCGGGGAGCAGTCATGAGAGGCCCCTTTTGTGAGTGCTCCATAGCCTCAGTAATAGTGTCAGGCCTTGGAGCCTCCCCTTGAGCTGAATCCCACTTTGGACTGGTCTCTGGTCCTCCTTTTCCTCACCCTCTTCTCCATTTTTTTGTCCCTGCACTTCTTTCAGATAAAAACAATTATGGGTCAGAGTTTTTGACTGTGGGATGGCAACTCAATTCCTCACTTGATGCCCTGTCTTTCTGCTAGAGGTGGGATCTACAAGTTCCCTCTCCCCACTAAGGCAGTTCATCTAAGGTCCCTCCCTGTGAGACCTGAGAGTTTCTCACCTTCCAGGTCTCTGGTATATTCTGGAGCCACCACCACCACTACTTACCTCCTCAGCTTGCCTGTTTCTATTCTCTCTGCTGGCCCTCAGGGCTTCAGTCCTTTTTCCCCACCCAATACCTGTTCATGTTCCCGTCTTCCCCTCCCTGACCCGTTTCCAACCCATGTCCTTGTGTCTCCCCTCCTGTGATTGTTTTTTTTTCTCCCTCCCAAGTGGGATTGAGGCATCCTCACTAGGCCCTTCAGCTTGTTAACCTTTTTTCATTTCTATAGACTGTATCCTGGTATTCTGTACTTTTGAGGGGGCTAATATCCACTTACTAGTGAGTACATACAATGCACGTCCTTTTGGGACTGTGTTACCTCACTCGAAATGATATTTTGTAGTTCCATCCATTTGCCTCCAAAACTCAGGGTGTCCTCATTCTTAATAGCTGAATAGTGAATTGTGTAAATGAACCACATTTCTGTATCTATTCTTTTGTTGTGGGACTGGGTTGTTTCCACTTCTGGCTATCACAAATAAGGCTGCTATGAACATAGTGGAACACATGCCAATGTGGCATGGTGGGGCATCTTTTATGTATTTGCCCAAAAGTGGTATAGCTGGTCTTCAGGTAGATCTATTTCCAATTTTCTGAGGAATCTCCAGATTGATTTCCAGAGTGGTTGTACCTGTTTGCAATCCCACAGCAATGGAGGGTGTTCTCTTTCTCCACAGACTGGCCAACAAGTGCTGTCAATTGAGGTTTTGATCTTAGCCATTCTGATTGATGTAAGGTGGAATCTCGGGTCTTTTTGATTTGCATTTCCTGATCACTAAGGACTTTGAATATTCTAAGTGCCAATTGAGCTTATTTTATTTTTATGTTTGTATATGTATGTGTACTTTGTGTGTGGATTGTGTGTGTATAAATGCATGTTTGTGCAGGTACCCTCAGAGAGCAGAAGAGGGCATCATTACCCTTTCACAGCTGGCACACGTCTGTATAGCTTCAGGACTAAGCCTGATTGAAAAGGATGAGCCAACTCAGGGGCTTGCTTGGAATAGCAATTTGCTATGATACCATCAAGGCTTTGAATAGGTATTCCTAACCAATTGAAGCAGGGGGTTTTATTTTTATGCTTGGAGTAGTGTGCCTTCTATGTTGCTGGAAAAAAGGCTGTTAAAGAAGTCCAGGCGCCTTATGAGAGAAGAGGAAGCATCATATACTGAGATCTAGTGTTACAGGAACTGTGAGATACCAGACTGGGTGCTGGGAACATGAGTCCTCTGGAAGATCAGTACATGTTTATGTTCTTTTACCAGCCCATGAAAGATAATTTTTAAATGATATTTTCATCTTCTCCCTATTTTTTCTTTTCAGGATATAAATATATATACACACACACACATATACATAACATACATATATATATATATATATACATATACACAACACATATACATTATATATACATATAATATATATATATTATATATATAGTTTTGTTCTCTAAATTTCAACTGAAGTCTCCTTTTAAGTCTCACATAACAAATTAGTTTTCTCTTGCTGTTTTAGATTTTTGAAAATGTAACATATGCTGTAAAGTCCTATTTTGGTCCAAGCAATTTCTGGAACTGTACATCTGAATCTTTCCGATAGTAAGGAAGTTTTCAACTCTTAATCTGTTAAATATTTTTGGCATGTTCTTTCTATTGGCCTTTAGATATTTGCTTAATTAATAGTATATCTTAATTTTATTAAGCTTAAATTGTCTCTGTCTCCTCTCTCTTCCTCTTTCTAATTTCAAAATACCTCTGTTTTCAATCTTAGATATTCTGGTACTGAGGGTTTTAATTGGAGTACTTATTGATGTTTTCATTTCTAGGAGCCTTTTGACGATTTAAAAAAAAATCTCTTTGCTAATCTTTCCACTCAGAATATGAATTGTTTTACTAATTTTTCTGTTGTTAAAAATTTTATATTGACTTATTTTTCAGGGAAGTCACCAGTTTCCAGTTTCTGAGGACCATTGTTACAGAGATGATGTGTGTCTTCCCATATCTATATTTCTGCATAGGGGACCAAAGCTACCTTGTTCTCACCTTATACATTTGCCTTCATCGGCAAACATTGCCTTCAGTCTATGAGCCCTTAGGTTAGTTGCACAGGTCCAGGTGATCTAGCATAGCACCTCTGAATCTTCTTTCACTGTGATCACTGTCGAAAACACTTCTGCATGTTCCATTTAAAAGCAGAGGTTTTGTGGACATTTTCCCTAACAGCATACCTTTCGCTCTGACCAATGTGAACCCAGTTTCAGATCCAGAACATCCGTACATTTTCTGAATATCTACTAGGTCAGTGCTGCTCTTGTTGGCCCAGATAGGTTTCTCAGCTTGTGTGTCAGGACTAAGGAGATACCTGTCACTTTTGAAGGCCTTGTTGTGGTTAGGGCAACTCTGGGGGTCTGAACAAGACTGTGAAACACTTCTCAGAGTATTGTAGGGGCTGGAATGTATCAGATGGCACAAGCAAGACATTCATCAGTAGCTGAAGGCTGTGTGGGTGCCTTTGCAAGGTCTCATAAATTGACTTGCTCTGAGTAGCTGACCAACTGATTTCCATGTCTAATGCTGGGTGGACACACAATGAACATATACATATACCCCTCTATACATGCAGATATACCAGTATCTAACTTTTTTGGATTAAAAGCATAAAACATTAAAACTGTGGTTTAGAAAATTTAAGCATGGTGGAGTAACCCTGAGTTCTGTGGCTAATCTTTCTGGCCTTGGAACACTTCTTGCACTTTCACGTTCTGTTTACTAGTCACACTTAGGAGACCAATCTTGATACTGGGATGTTTCATGTTTAATTCTTGCCTCTTAAAAAATTATTAATATTTCATTTTCAACCATCAAAATTAATACAGTAAACAAGTTTTCTCATGTGTCTTGGACCATGTTTTAAGAATTGTATCAATAGACTAAAAAGCCAAAAATTAAAATTCATGGTGCTAAATTAAGCTTATCTGCTTAAAACTTCAGAGAGGCAAGACTTCCTTGTTAGACATCTACAGCACAGCCTGGGATCTTGGTGCACTGGGATGTAGTGAGCAAGTCAGCAAAACCTCAAAGGATGCTTGCAAAGTGGTCGTTGTGAGGAAGAGAGGGCTGCTGCTGGTCAAGGACTTATTTTACTCTCCATGTATTATGTTAAAAATGCAATAAGTGTGCTCTTCCCTATGGTTTTGTAGTACCAGTTGTGAGCCTTGAAAACTAACATACAAGTAATATTAAATGGACAGAATAAGTTGTATTTTTGTCTTTAACAATATATATGTATATTACAGACATTTATGTTTATAAACAATGCAAGAAAGGGCATGAATGTGAAATAGAGCAAAGAGGGTTATGTGGGAGATTTGGGGGGAGGCAAAGGAAAGGGAGGAAAACTGTAATTATATTATAATGGAAAAAAAAAGATAATTTTTAATGCAGTAGAGGACAGAACAAGTGGAGTGGATTCCTCCTTTAGTTGAGGTTGTGTGCAAATGTGTTCTGTGTATGGAGCTGGGTTTTACATTCAGGTTCTTCTGTGATTGCTCCTACATACTCCACTGGTTCACCTGCCCATAAATGCTTTTTGTCATCTTTGAAAAGAACTTTAAAAATGACAAAACTTTCCCCAGAATAAAGCACATAGTTTTCACACACACACACACACACACACACACACACACACACACACACATCTCCCAGGGGAGGGAAGAAATGGGAAAGGCAAAATTCTGAAAAATGTAGGCCAGCAAGTTCAGGTTGGTGTGGACTCTAATTTGTCAAAGCAAACAGTAAGAAACAAATGAGATAATGCTTGGCAAAATCCTAGAACTTGGTGCACAGTAAGCTTTGGCCCTTTTGACAGTATTAGGAAAATAAATTACACAGGATTTCTAACATGGACTAAGGCATCATGGCACCAAGTATTTGTAGGTTTAATTTCTACATTATTATCTTTCTAGCCACTCTGAGCTGAAGTCTCATGGATCATGGATGCTGGAGATTTTATTATCCAAGGGATGAGTGGGGGTTGGTAGGCAGGCAGGCTTTGGAAATTAAAAAAAAAAAAATCCTATGGGGAATGGAGATAAACACAACACAAGCAAATTAATTTATAGCTGAAAAGAGGAAATTGGATTTTTCTCTCTATATATACATTTTATGAGCTAAACAAATAGCTATATTCTGTAATGAAACATTTTTTTTTCCAAAATCAAGTTTTACTTGCTGATGTATACCAAGTACAAAGTTCTATTCTTTGAAGGTTAACAGACATTTTGGTCCCTGGCTGGAGTCTCAAAATGCACAGCCTTATAGCAGCTCTCCTTAAGGCATTCATTATCTTGGTCCCAAGAACAGTTAACTGGAAAGATGCTGAGAAAATATGGTGAAACATGTTAGCAGAAACATGGTGTCCAAGTGCTGATGGGATGTTGCTCAGAGGAGGCAGAACTCAGTCCATAAGGGTGGTCCTCCATCCATGATTTCCCAGGCAGGAAGGGGAAAGCAGAGCCCAGTTTGATATTGAGTGAGTATGGAGAATAGAGGGCCTGAAGAGAGAAAGCCTTCTCTGAGAGTTTAGGTCTAGCTCTTGAAGAAGGTCTCCTCCTGTGTTGATCCTTGATGAAGAGGTCCTTGCTTGTTCAAACTGGTTTGTTTGATGGTAGATGTGAATGCAGACACCTTATTAAGGTTGAACCATAGATAAATGCCTTTTGTAGAAAGAAATCCTAAGGGAGGAAAGCTCATTGGCTGAACACTGGGGAATCTACCTAGATACCTCTTAAATGGACAACTCTAGGTTTTTATATTGTGTTACTGATATGGTCCTCTCAGTGGGATGTTCTGGTTATCTGTTACACAGGTAGAACTAGACAAGGAATGGGCCCACTCCTATTGTTCTCAATTCTGAGATTTAAAAGGGTTTGCGCTCACTCAACCTTACCAGTTCTTTGGTCTGGTGGCACTTCTCACTTTCCCCACAACTCCTCCTTTTGGTTTTTATAAAGGAAAAGTATCATTGGAGTATCTTTCTTCTATGTTATCTGTAGTTAAAAGTTTTGATGGTGCATGGTTTAAGCATCAAAATAAAACATAATATAAACCACAGGGGTAGTGCAGGGTGGGGGCCAGGAAGAAAAGCATTATTGAACCAACATAATTGCTCAGTGGATTGAATTCTCCCGAGCAAGTCTGTACAGTTTATTGAGAGTATAAACATCAATATGATGCAAGTCCCCCCAAGTTTAGCAGTCATTAGGCCCTACCAAAAGTTCATCTGTCATTGATGGGACCCAAGGTTGTCATCTGTGGATGCCATCATCTGCTTACCTTGAAACGTTTGCAGTCAACTGGGGTGTCTGGGCAAGGCAGCTGTGGACCCAGCAGATCCAAGGAAATGACGGTTAGTGTCAGTCTGGCCTGCAGCAGCAAGCCAGACTTTCTTTCCTTATAGAGTTAAACCTGTGGAATGATCATAAAGGGGTGCAGAACCCTGGCATGGGGATATTTGCACAGGAAAGTATATATATATATATATATATATATATTATATATATATATATATATATATATATGAATGAATGAATAAGGGGGCAACATACATGTTAAGCCCGTAACAGTTTGATTGGCAGCACAGTATGGCCCATTCCTATAACCCTTGGAAAGTGGCAAGGGTGTTAAGGGATTTTTCAGTCCTGGAAGGAGCTCTTTAAGTGGAAAGTCACCTGTGTTATATTAAAGGAAGAGTTGGGAATTCATTTCCTTCAGGTAGCTGAGGAAGAAAATACCACGTTAATTATGTATCTGGGATAGGCAGTAACAGCTTATTTGTGGAATAAAAAATTGGCTTAAGTAGACTGTATTATATTATTAATTAAGGGTTGAATAATGGTTATTATAGTAGTCCATTTGACTTGTGGGAGGTAGATCCAGTATGATTTTTTTTGAAGCTCAAAAGAATTTTTAAACAAATTAAAATGGTTTTAGAACAATTTGGGATTTAAAAACACGAACATTGTTTCAGGTGTTCCTGTTAGAGAGAAGAACAAGCATTTAAGCAAGGAAGCATGAAACAAAGAAGTTTTGAGCTTGTTGTTCCAAGCAGTCAGCAGCAGTATACCACCGTTATTTTTTGTTTGACGAGCTCTCTTTGCCCAGATGCAGGGGGAGGAGCCTGCTCTGCTGCAATGCCACCTCCAGTCTTCGTGCCAGCCAGCAGGTCCTCCTTTCCACATGTTGTTTCCTTGACCAGAGGAGTGTTGCTTTCTGTAAACCCTGGAAAGTAGAGCAGAAAGAGAAGAGATATAGGGGCTTGGTGGAGCCATGGTGGGAGTGGGGATCAGGATTTTGTTAGTTCTGAGTGGACCGTCTGGTTTTAGACAGGGGTCAGAGCAATAGCTCCAACTGAAAACAAACGTTGGAAAATGACAGCGTGCCAGTCTTCAGAGTGGGGAGGCTTAGGACTTTTGAGCTAATGCAAAAGCTATGGGATGGGGCCCAGGGGCTACTCATGGTTTTTGTTCAAACCGAGTTCCCATGTGAATCCACATGGACTGCCAGCTGTGGTATGTGTCAGCTGGTTATGCTTCACATTGGGCGCCAGCCATTGTCCTCTGGGAACCTGCTACTTCTCAGTAAAACAGCCAAAAGGTGGACCGTGCCACCAGACAGAACTGGTAAGACTGAGTAACTCAAACTCTGTAAAACTCAGAATTGAGAGTGGTAGGAGTGGGGCCAACTCCCTGTCTAATGTCCCGTTTTGGAAGATGTAACCATGACACCCAACTGAGAGGACCATTATATTCAGTCAGTTAGGGAAATCACCTGAAGTCCTTCCACATGCAAGTAGAGCATCCCTCGCATCTCAAACTGAGCCAATAGAAAGGATCTACTCCTGGATCCTACCTTACTCCTCAGTGTTTATAAGGTTCCTATCCACATAGATAAGGTCCCTATCCACAAGTTATTCCACCAAGAATCATCAGAGAGAGGCTGTTTTACTGAGCTATAACACTTTTGCAAAGAGTTTTCTCTCCTAAAGCGTTCATCCTAGACCTTGTACCTGGCCCTGCAGGCCAGGCTTATGCCTCTGTCTCCCCTGACGCTGCTACCACCTCTGCCCACCGCTGTCGCTGTCAATGACCCTGCCTCTAGTGTTGGTGCTGTCATGGGTTTGTGGAACCTATTCTTTCTGGTTCCTCAGAGGATGACATAACACATTTCTACAGAAAAAAGAAAATTACCAGGCTCAATTTCAGAAATCACTCATTTGTGATGATCAATAAGGAGAAACAACAGTAAAACAAAGCACATCTAATCAAGTTAGAGAATAGATTAGGAAAGGTCTGGTTGTTCTGTGACCAGTGGTAAGGAACTGCCACCTAAATACAATGAGTGTTGAGAGGGAAACATCCCAACATGCACTTTGAATGCTTTGAAAAACAAAAGCAGAACAGAATTATTCTGTGCTCTTTATATGTTTGTATCATATAAGTAAACATCTTTTAGACATGTTTATTACATACATTTTTTTTTTTGGTATGTGTGGGTGGCAGGCCATGTGCTGCCATAGCACACATGCACATACAGAAATCTGTAAACAACTTGGATGAGTCAGATCTCTTCTTCAATCATGTGGGTCCCAAGCATTGAATCCCAGGTGGCAGCCTTGGTGACAGGAACCTGGCTCACCAAGCCATCCTATTGACCCAAAATAGACAGTCTTTGAAAGATGAAAAGTCCTAAGCATATCAACCAAGAAGTTAAGAACATTAAAATGAGTATCAAAAATAGTCAATTATTGTACTGTTTTCAAATTTCAAAAATTTCAGCATGATTGAGATGAATTAATTTACCTGATATCATGAATAATAAGTTGACATTAAATGACTTCCTGTGTAATTTTTTATGCTTCAATGTTATTGAATGTTATATAATCCATTGTTATATTGAATTACTCATTGAAGAGTTGACTTAACCAGCATTTATCTAGATTTTCCCCAGTTTTTTTCATAATAGCCTGAAATGCTACAATTTGGATAGCATATTCTTGTATACTAGAGTTGGTGACTTTACAACAATAATGTCTTTCATATCATTTATTCTTTGGGTTTTAAAAATGGCTAGCTGCTCTTAGCTCATAAAATTATAAGTACTTTAAAGATAAATTTTCAAATATGTGGTTATTTTTATCTTTTAGATATGTATAACAAACCTAGGTTCACCAGAGATGGCTTAGAGGTTAAGAGTGCTTCCAGAAAACTCAAGCTCAGCTCCCAGCACTCACGCCAAGCACCTCACAACACACAAACTATCCATCTATCAATTAATCCATATATTCATAATACATATAATATGTAAATACATGTATGCACACACACACACACACACACAACACACACATCCTGTGGCCCCAAATAATAACTTACACAGTGATTATTGAACTCCAAACATATATGCATATATCATGTTTTTGAGCTGTGCGATGCTTTTCTTAAATTTCACACATATGAGAGTCACTTGGGGAACTCAGTAACTTTAACTTCCAAGTCTCATCTGCATGATAATTGTAATTTTTTTCCTTTTTTTGTGTGTATGTTTTTCTATTGTTCTTTTGAGAAAGGTTTCATATTTCCAGGTTGCAGAGAAATCAAAACTGGCTGGCTTTGGATTCTTGTTATCTTGCCTCAGATTCTCAAGTGCTAGAATTACAGTTATGAACCACCAAACTTAACAACATGCCAAACAAAAAAAAAAAAAAAAAAAAACTAAAAAAAAAAAAAAGAAAACAGCAAGAAATAAAAACACACAAAAAAAAACCCAAAAAAAACTGTTCTTTATGATACAAACAGATCCGAATCATTTTATGAAAAATGGCAGTTGTTCAGGTGCCTCGAGACTGTTCGCAGTCCTTCTCTGACAAGGAGGACACTAAGATGTGCATAGACTGTTGATTCTCAGCCTATGTGTGAGTCATGACCCCTTTGTGGGGCAAACAATCATTCACAGAGGTTGCCCAAGACTATCAGAAAACACCAGGATCTGCATTAGAGTTCATTAACGATAGCAAAATTATAGTTACGAAATGACAATGAAAGTAGTTTTATGGTTGGGGGTCACCACATCAGGAATAGTATAGAAGGGTCAAAGCATTAGGAAGTTGGGAACCACTGGCCTCAAGATTTGGATTTGTCCTGAGAGACGCCAACAATTCACTGTGCAGGGAGACTGCTGAGTGCCACACTACACATTGCGACGTTCGTTTGTTTTGTTTAGTTTTTTTTTGGGGGGGTGCTGTTTGTTTTTTGTTTTGTTTTCTTCACCGCCTTTGTTTAGTTCACAAATAAGGCACTCTTTAAAGAACTCATGAGACAAGACATTCTGTGTTGCATGAACTAAAAAGAAGTCAGTATTAAAATGAGAAAAACAATAAAGAAGGAACATTTTAGAAGCATTCCCTAGATTAAGTCTATTTCATTTTTAAAGAGAAAAAAAATATAAAGGGAATGACTGATAGTGGAATACTTAAATTTGCTCATGCCATCAATAACGTTTTTAAACTGTATTTACAGTTTTTTTCACTTACGTTATTGACACAAACTGGAATTGGGGAAGAATCCACTGTCCAAAACCACCTGGCTGTGAGTGTCTTTCAGGTTATATGTGAGATTGTCACTTAAGCCAAAGCACTACCTGGAGCACAGGACTTATTTCACTGATGACTTTGGAATAATTCAGTGTAGTGGTAATGGGTTAACTTTTGACTTGCCTTGACGTACTCAAAGTCAGGGCACTCCTAATCCTTTCCCTGCTAGTCAATGCTCCCCTCTGGTTCTCCTGAGCCTTCTAAACCTTCCCCTGCTACCCTAGACCCAATCAGGTAGGTGGCCATTGGACACTTACCCAAATTCTTACATGGCTGATTGCCTTTCTCTACTATAGTTCTTACATCCCATCCTTCTCCCCGGAGTCATGGGAAAGTCATTTTGTCTTCCTTTCTCCCAGTTCGTAGCCTACACAAGTCCATGGGATCTGACACAGTCTACCTGAGCATCCATTGGCCATTGGCTTTTTATTGGTCAATCAAAAACAATTGAGGACAAGGACCTTCAGCGTTTGGATACACAGATTACAGATTTGTGGGGCCAAATTAATTCAAAGTTTAGAACCAATTCTTAACAATTCAAGATGTATTCTGACTACATTACCTATAAGTATTTTTCCAGGATAGTAGTTAGATATTTAAAAAATCCCAACTGAGACTTTTCAGTGTCTTTTTCGGAGGTTATTTAAATTGGTTTACTTGAAATGACCTCTTGTTCTGTGATGGAAAATGGGGGAAGGGGACATGAACCCAGGTATCAAAACAGAGTAACGTTTTGCACTTTACTTCCAAATGAGTAAAGATAGGAGAATGAGTTGCTTGGTCTCTTGCCAGAAGCCACTCTAGTAATAGGAATATAAACATAATTGATAGCGATTCAGGTTGTAAGAAAACTATAGCTCCTAATTTTATGGCAGAAGACAATGTGTGTTTCTTCTTCGTGTAAGAATCAACTCAGGGCTCTGGTCAGTCAGGAGAGGACAAAGCATGCAGATTATGGTAAATTAAGACATTTATTCTTTTCAAAAGATTGTGTTGACACTGACTTTGAAGTTGATTGGGGTTTAGGAGTTATGTCACTGTCCTCTCGCTTGTACGAAAGCATTGGGCCAGCAAGGTGGCGCAGCTGCTGAAAGTACTTGCCACCAACCTGATGACTTAATATCCACAACCGCATGGTAAAAAGAGAGAGCCAGGCTCAAGTTATCCTTTGATGACAGGAATACTATGAACCATGTATACACACACATAAACATTCATGCACACAAATAAGTAAGTGTAATTTTAAAAAATAGAAAAAAATATATAACATTGCTCATTAATAAACACATGCACCATCTGCTGTGTGTGTGTGTGTGTGTGTGTGTGTGTGTGTGTAACAGAGATAAGCATATGTATATCTTCTTTTAGCTAAAATACTCAGTTACATTAGATAAAACAATATGTTTTTAATCCTTGCTACAGAGAGGAATTACTTTTCTTGTTGGGTCTTCAGGAAGATGGATACAATTGGAGATAATCATGTTAAGTGAATTAAGACATATAAGACACATAGGACATATATGACATGTTTCTCTTCATTTCTGGCTCTTACATATTATATAGATAAATAAAATCATCTGTGTATCATTCACATGAAGGTAGAAGCAAATAGTCTCTAGGAGAAAAAGAAAGGGACTACAGGCACAACTGAGTCAGAGAGGAAGGAGTAGTCTTTTTGAGGATGGATGTATTCAAATTCACTGTATGTTTACAATAAAATATCCTCTCAAAACCAAGTACCGAGTACAAGGAAAACAAGCCATTTATAATGTTATTTATAAATATTAAACCAAACAGAAACCGAACACAGGAAGGCCTGAATTGAAAGATGTTCTTTTGTAATGTGACCCTTAGAGCCTAGAACAATGTTCAGCATGCACTCATGCTGTGCTTAGAAGGAATGACTGTTTCTGACTTTATTTTACAAGTATAAAATATATTCTTTGTTTTAAACTATATTTAACTTGTCTTCTAAGTTCTTATTCTTTGGGGGTGGGGTGAATATATTATTACTTAATTCTCATTTTTACCTTCATGATCTACTGGAATTATGTTCAGGTTCTCAGGAGTTTGTGTACCAGAAAACATTGAGTAGCTTTTCATGCTTTCAAAGTGATTTACTGGCATAGGCTTCCTAATGGATTCACATTGTCCTAGTGGGTCAGAGCTCCAGACATGCAAGTGGGCTCCTGCTGAGTGAAGTCTTTGTCTTTCTCTTCACTGTGACCACTGGAGGACCATCCAAGCTCATTTTCCTGTCTCAGAGTCATAGAAAAGGAAGAAAAGATATTTTAAATAAATAGTTGAACATATGTTCAAGTAAATAAAAAAAAGATATTCTATAACTGTGAAGAACCCTCAAAAACAGAAGTCAACTGCAGTACAAAGCTCTGTGTGCATCTGGGGTGGTCAGCTTCAGTCACATACAAGAGGAAGCTTCTCCAGAGTAGAAACCAGCTAGCTCTCTATCTCTCATTCCTACCCGTGTCCAGTATGCTATGGTTTTCTGGGTTGAGAGCAGCAGATGTGAGATCTTGTTGTCAGAAACCAGGGTGATATAGGAGTATAAATATCCACAGCCTGTGCAGTATCACTAAGGAGGTAATGAGCTCTGCCAGTGATCACCAGAAACAGGACTCTGGCCCTCTCAATAAATACTTAAGACTTTAGCACAGGCTTCGTCAAGTAAACAATATAACAGACATAGCCGACTGTGCAAGAGGGAGGTTCCCAAGTTGAAGTTTGATCACATAATCAAGAGTCTACAAATATTTGAGGAAAGTCAACACTAAGGTAAAATGAATCCACATCAGCACATATTTTTATTTTACACATGGACAAAGCTGGAGAGCTGGATCAGTGGGTAAGTGAGCTTGCTGTGCGAGCACAAGTATCCACATTCCAATATCCAACAACACACTGTGCATGCCCACTGTGCATGCCTGCAACCATAGTGCAGTTGGGAAGAGAGATGGGAACCACTGGAGGTTGCTAATTTCCAACCTGGCTCCAGGTTCAATGAGAGACCTTGCCTCAAAAGAATAAGGTTGTGATAGGGCAGATCACCCTGTGTCTTCAGGCCTCTAGGTACACACACCTGAACATACACCATTCATACTCACAGACAGACACATGGACAGGCAGCCAGATTGATAGGTAGACAGACAGACACAGATGGAGGGAGAGAGAAAGTGGGAGAGAGGAAGGGAGGGAAGAGAAGGAGGGGAAAGAGAAAGAGGAGGAGGAGAGAAAGAGGAGGAGGAGGAAGAAGAAGAGTATCACTAATTAGTCTTAAGACCTTTTAACAGATGTCTCAATTACTTTTTTGATCTTCAGTACAAAGCACAAGGACTCTGGCATTTTTCTAATACATATGATGAATCTCTAAATTTAAGAATATGCCAGGCATTGGAAATCAGCCTGTTTCACCTTGTATCTCACATAACCTCTTTTTCACATACCTCTACTATCTAATTAGCTACTGTGACACCCAGTTGTTAAGTGATGTAATGACCAGAAAAGGTAATAATAAAAATAACTTGTAATAGAAATAATTGAATTATGTCAGACATGAAACTCAGAAGTTATTGAAAACAATGTAAAATGACAAGGAACCACTAAGTGACTATAACACTGGGACTTGGGTGCAAAAGACGTCTCTTTTCAGGAAAGACAGTCCAGGTGAGTGGTGACTCATTGAGGAGTAGATGAAAATAAATAGACCAATCCAAAATAGAAACATGGCTTATAACTGCGCTCACAGTACTTCTTCCCACTACCGTGATAATGATACTGGCTGGGTTTGGGATCTCGGCAAAGACTCTCTATATAAGGCAGACGATATATCTGTTAGGGTTTGGGTGAAATGTTCTTAAAAAGAACATGTGGCAGAGTCTTCCTTCCACATGTTGCAGTATTCAGAAATGAGGCTTTAGGGAAGTGATTAGTGATACCCTTTTCATTGTTTAATCTAATGATGGACTCGCAGTTTGATAGGTTTGTGTGCAGGGTACGGAGGATATTCCTTATTCCTATCCATCTTGTGATGAGTAGCTTTTCTCCATCAAATACTCACTACAGGTCCAGAAACGATGAAGCCAAGTGATCTTGGACTGAAACCTTCAAGTCAGTGAGCCCAAACAACTCTGGTCTTATGTCAGTTTATTTCTCAAGGTCTTTTGTCACAGCAGTAGAGAGAAAAGATAAAACAGAAATTGAGGTTTGTCTCCAGAACCCCATGCATTGTGTTTTCACTAGAAGCAAAGCAGCAGACCCTGGCTGGCTTCTGTCTTTTAAGCATTTATCATATTCTAATATAGAAACCTTCTTCATGTTTCCCAATTCAGCTCAATTGAAAGGATGTGTTTCTGTATGACTACCAGAGCCCTTGCCTTTCCAATGTTTGCTTTGTGCAGCCTATGCAGGAAGCCCTCTCTACTGGAAACACTGGCTTCTCCCTAGAAGTTACTTGCTTGAGTCTTTCAAGACACCAGGATGACCACCATCTTCCTGGCCTACCATTCTCTGAACTGACCTGGGAAATATAATTTCTCTCAGGTCTTTGGGTCTTCTTGAAAATATTCACTGGTCTCTCTCCATAGTCTTTGATGAAAGACTGTGCAATGAGAAATGAAAGCTTTTGTATGTCTGGAAACTGAAATATACTCACAGTGTTTTCTGTTGCTGTAAATGAAATAAGCCTCCATCCCCCTCCACACTCCACACTCCACACACACACACACACACACACACACACACACACACTCACGGGTTGGGCTTGATTTTTGCTGCTTGGATTTTGTTGTGTTGTGTCTTGTTCTTTGGTTTAGATTTACTCATAGAGCGATAGAGATAGGGATCCATAGAAACCTATAACTTAAATGGCATACTTTGAAGATGATTGAGGCACAGCAATGCTCACATATAAACTACATAATTTGGGAAATGATTATTTGCATTACAAAACAGTGTTTCTTTGTCTTCAGAGTATTTGTTGTAATTGACTTTGAACATCGAGTTTCTCTAGTGTGGTAAAATACAATTTAACCTCCTTTAAAAGATTGGTTTCACACCTAGAAAATAATGTATTGGGCAAATATAATGAACGTGCTTGTTTTCTGATAATCACACAGTCGCTAGGCCATAGAAAAAGAGATGGTGCTGATGTTGTATGTTAAGAAAATCCCCAGTGATGTGTGAGTTGATGTTGATCCCTGATGTTTATGGTCCTTCCCCTCTCAGTAGTGTCCCCAAGCTCTTTCCTTTCTTTGGACAGTTTCAGTGACTTATGTTCCCTGTTCTGAACCGCCCTCCTGCTTCAGCATGCAGCTATTAACCCCTTAATTCCTTTCCAGTATCTGTGGCCCTTAGACTTCCTCCTTTGTTAGTTTTGGTTTTGCTGCTGGTAGCTCATAGTGCTTGGACTTTAGAGTGAATATGTGCTGCATAGACATCTTCTGGCTTTCTCAGGATTTAAACTTTTCCTAGTCCACAAAGACTCTCCCTTCTACATCACTGTGTAACTACCTAGCCAGCTTGTTTGCTTGTATAAAAGAACAGGCAGTGGGCAGGAAGGGAGGGGCAGGGCTCGGTCTTTCCTTATTCTGGGAAAGATCCATCAGGTGAACCTGTGCATAGTTCTCCACATTTTCTTCCACCCAGTATTCGTCACAGAAGCCAACATCTTCAGATCTCCCATCCGTACTGTCACATTCAAGTTACTGCTGGAAATGAGGCTATTTCTATAATCACTGCTAAACCCTGGAAATTTCTTCACAGACCAACTCAGGAACCTGAAATATTTTGCACACAATTTGGACATAGCTATAAGTAACAGCAATGTGAACAAGAATGCGATGACGAAATGCATTCGTCCTTTGGAAACCTGGGTTTTGTTCTTAGTTTTAGACAGGCCTTTACTAGCATTTGGCAGGCACTTTTAACTTGGAAGTTCCTGGGTTTGTTGTTGGTTTAAAGTAGTCAGCAGATGAAGGAAACAGAAAATCTCAGGGATTTAGAGATTTGCCTCTCTTAGGATGGCTGTCCTTCATGAATATTTATACTTTAGATCCTGTTAATTCCTTTGTACTGAAGAGGTAGGCTTTTCTGGCGTTATTTTTAGTTTGAGGCCAATCAACATAGGCACTTGCTAGTGCAGATGTTTCTGCTCCACCATTGGCCTCCCATGAAGAGATGAGGCAGTCCTCTGGAGAGTACACTACTAACACATCTTGGCTCCCACATGAATAAGAGCTTACAGAAGGGAAGAAAATCTTTAGGGCTGAGGAGGTAAGAACATTTATGTCTTGCAGAGAGCCAGAGTTTGGTTCCCAGTACTTATGGTAGATCATTTTGTAATGAGTGTTTCTATTGCTGTGATAACACACCATGACTACTTGGAAGAAAATGGTTTGTTTCTCATGGCCTTATCATTTATAGAACTCAGGACAGTCAGCCTATGGTAGCAGTACCCATGATGGCTGGACCCTCCACATCAATCACTAATTAAGAATATACATTATAGGCTTGCCTACAATCTGATTTCATGGGGAAATTTTTTCAAATGAGGTTCCCTCTTTTTCTATAACTCTTCTTTTATAACCTTGTGCCAATTGACATAAGAACTAGCCAGTACAGTTCCCAACTACTTGTAACTCCAGCTCTATGAAATTCTATATATTCCTGAACTTAGAGACACACAGACAGACACACAACACACACACACACCACACACACACACACACACACACATGGGAGGGAAGGAGGGAGGGAGGAAGGCAGGGAGGGAGGGAGGGGGTGGGAGAGAGAGAGCCTATATACATAAAGTCTATACAATTCCTTGAGAATACTGTCATTTTATTGGGATCCCAACTGGCTTAGAAATGCTGCTTTACTTTCATACCCTTGTGAGTCTGAAACAATAGGACGAACATTGGGCATTTCAGTGTTCAGAGAGAAGAGCAATCTATATGTTACAGGTTTCAGAAGAGTTCCAGGAAGAGTTGATAATAAGACATTGCTGATGTATCAGTTTCCTCTACAAAAATGTCTAGAATGCAGAGACTCAGCCTAAATATGGTGCCTCATTACCACTGATGTGATTTTTTTCTGCCCCCTTCTCTTCCTCTTAGTTCTCTTCCACCGTAATATCAGTTACTTTTTAGATGGTTATAGCAGAAATCCCTGATAAAAGCCACATATGAAAGGAAGACTTTGTTTTGACTCACTCTTTGCAGGGATACAGTCCCACATGACATGGAAGGTGTGTGCAAAGCAGAATGAAGCAGCTTGTCATATTGCATCCACAGTCAGAAAGCAGGTGGCTTTGTTTTTATTCAGTCTGAGATCTGTACCTATGGAGTGGTAGCACCATAGCTAGAATAGATCTTTCTACCTTAACTGAAATCCACCTTGGGGATATGTTCAAAGGTTTATTGTTTCGCTGATTCTGTAACCTGTCAAGCTGACAATGTTAGCTTTCCTATGCAGGATCACTATGATACTCTAAAGTTAGATAAACTGATCTGTGATAGGGAATGTGTGGCATGCCCAGCTTCTCTTCTAAATGGTTGCCCCAGGCTACATCTGGGACCTAAGGTTCTGTGGAACTCCAAAAATACAGCAGAAGACTCGACGATTTAAATGTTCTTAAAAACAAGGTTCATTTTCCCTACATCTGTCACCTTGAATACATTATTATTATTATTATTATTATTATTATTATTATTATTATTATATTTCTCCTGGACTTGGACTTCCCTACTTTGATTTTGCCTGCCTTCCATTCTTTATTAGTGGGACTATTCAATCTCATCAGCATAGCTCTTGTATACACTGCTTTGGGTATGAGTAAAGCAGCTACCTTTTTTAGCCTCAGATTTCTGAATGGAAATTTCCGGAGCTCCCTGCCCTTTTTTCTAGGCCTGTGGGGGATGATGGCAGTCACCATGGTCATAGCCTTGGGTTCTGTAAAAGTCAAATGAGACAAAGGCAAAGAACAGGATCTTTAGATGAATGTCCATGAACATTATTAATACAATATTAGCAAAATGAGGGGTATAAGAGACGATTTAGATAGGTTGGCTTCACAAATAAAAATCTTTGCCTCAAGTCTTATAAGATTCCTCACCCAGTTAAGAGGCTTGTTGCAGAGCCTGATGTCCTGGTTTTTATATTTGGTACCAAACTGACTCCCACAAATTGTCTTCTGATCACCACGTTGCACCACTACTAAATAAAATAAAAAACATTTTTTCACACTTCTGGTTTACTTCTTGTGAAAGCCTGTAGGATATAATGACATGGTAACATAACCTTTGTTTCTCACTGAACTAGTTTCACATTATGGTTTGTATGCAAATTAGAAGACCCAATGTGTATAGGTAATGGGCATGAAGAATGGAAAAAATAAACTTCTTAAAGATGGTAAAAAAAAAATTAGATACTTTAGGAAATCTCATTATAAAACAGGATAATTGTCTGACTATTTATTTAGACCATTGTTTCAAAATTCAATGTGTGTATGAAGCTTACCTGCTTGAATGACCTATTTTGCAGTTTGATTTGCTAATCATGCAAACAAAAAGGCCATCCCCACTATGCCTTAAAGAATTAAGATGAGTAACATCAAATGCAGAAAAGTTGTTTAAATGATGAGTCTCTCAATTCTTATCTACTTGTTGTTTTTCTTTTGAAAGAGATTTTTTTAAAGACAATGTTTGCAGGCTGAATGTTAAAAACTAAGTATTTTGTATGAAAACTCCGAACCTAAATTTGTTTAAAGTGATCTGATTTCATTCTTCTGGCAAGACTGAAGACATAAAGCCTGAGTCAAACACAGTAAGGCTTTTATCATTTCAAAACTGCCCACAAACCTCATAACATAAATAAAACATATAAAAACGTTCCAAGTGTCTGAATTTACAAATGAATCACAAAGTACAAGGGAGAAAAAGCTCTGTATAGAATCATATGTGAATTCTCATAGGATTTTATTAAGGATGAGTTGAAAAACTTATTAAAATGCTTACAAAGCCTGTTCTTCTGGAGTTGGATTTGTTTTTGGTATTAAAAAAGATAGGTAGGAAAATAAGTTTTGTGATTTTTGATAAATCTGATTTACATCATTTTAGTTTGTCCTCGATGCCTTAGGATATGCCCGAGCCTCCAAGGGGTGGGAGAAACTGTTTGCTAGTAATAAAATAAATAAATAAATAAATAAATAAATAAATAATAAAAAAATTAAAAAATAAAACTACTTTTCTGCTAAAATACAGATATTATATTACTTGTTTTTAACTCTCATCTACTTTTTAGAAGATATTATGGGAATTATATTGGACAGTGTAAACAGCATGCACTGTTAGATAAACATCAGACTGAAATCTCTTCAAGATGGTGACATTTGGAAAAACCTGTCAGCATTTAGGTACGGCATTGTTTCTTCACTGGCTTTAGGGGGACAATTCAGCCCTCACATCCACTCTCCTTTGTGTAGTTAATCCCTAAAGCATGTATCTTATTGATCTGGGGAACAGCCTTGTCAACCCTACCCCATGTACTTTGATCCTGGTGATCTCTTGGCCAACACAGAAAGACTATAATTCCAACAGATTTATCTCCTTAAACTCTTGTATAAAAGTGTGTGCAGTCTGGTTGTCTTTTATTATAGTGTTATGACTTATGCCTATAGAAATTGTAGCAGCATATTCTGTCCTGTTTCATTTTCTGTAGTACAATTAGTCTTTGAAGCACAACATACGACAATTTGAGGTCCCAATATAAACCTAAGAATAGATGCATATTATCCTCTCTTGCTTAGAAGTGATGATTGTATTAAGCATAAGAATTCCCCAGGGATCCTTCAGGGAATGGTATAGGTTTTCTTCTTAATGCATTAAAAAAAAAAAAAAAATCACTCACTGGCACATATTAGCCACAAAATGCTTGCTCCCAAATTGCTAAGTGTCTCCACTTCCCAGAGGCACTTTCGTTACTATCTTGGTTCCCCTCTGTTAATTTCCATCTAATGGCTGACCTTTGGGGTTGAATTACATACAGGCTATAGAGACTCTCATTGGATCTAGTGCTTAGAGAAACTGACAAAACAGACCCATGCAAGGAAAGGAAGCCACTTAGGTGGATTTGGGGTTGGAAGATGTAGGCTTGGGATTTAAGAAGCACTTTGATGTTTTTCAACTGTGGCACATCACTCAAAGGCCTATTTCTACTTGGCACAAAAAAAAGGTGGCCATGAAAATCAGTCCTCCTGCCACTGCAGGAGTGTTATCTTTCAAAGCATTGTACCCTGCGGCTAATCTTCTTTTCCAAATCATTCAAGGAACAGTCTGTATCCAGACTGATGAATTCAGAACAATCTGAATGTACTGGTTAGCAATCCAGGCAGCACTCAAAACTGGACAGGATGAAGTGAGAGGACTTGGAGTCAGGTTGAAATAACGGAACTGATTGAGTCTGGAACTGAGTATTTCAAATTAGGGCTACTTGCAATAACAAAATTCCAAAAATTTTCTTGATGGATCAATGCTTAGTTGTATGCAGTCAAGACAAATGCTCTTAAGGCATTAGTTATGTGTATTTAATGCAGTGCCAACTCTCTTGCTTTCTTCTCTTCCTCTCTAGCTTTCCCTTTCTCCTTCTTTCCATCCTTTGTTCCTCCAGTTCTTCTTGTCATCCCTCTGTCATGTTTGTTAGTTCAGGACAGGGTTTGACAGGACTTGAACTGGTTATGTACTTCAGGGTATCCTGAAACTTATCTCCAGGACTGGCCTTGAATATAGTAAATGAGACGCAGGCATCAGCACACCCAGCTTCTACACTTCTAATACTTTCTGCTCCTTTTGCTACTTTCTTTTCTTATATAAATTATATGATATAATGTTCAAAATAAAGTCTAATATCAAATTATTAAATGGAGAGTGCAACCAACTAACAATTCGTGACTTGCAACTTGAAAGAAGAACTAGTTTATTTTTATTATAATTAGGTAGTAGTCAATGATAATAATGCATGCCTGCCCTGACAGTGGGGATAATTAGACAGATTTGAGGAGTTCAGGTTGGTATTGTTTCTAGAAAGCAATCCTAAAGGCACTTCTCCCCATTTCTCTCTCAAATGAAGTTGCTTTGAATAGTTCTTACCCCTCCTGGGCAAAAAGTCCTTCTCTGTGTGTTTGGCATTGTTTGTATATAAAGAGCTCCTGACTTTTGTATGTATTAATTTTCTATTCTACTGCTTTGTTGACTATGTTTGCTATCTGTATGAATTTACCATGGAGTCTTTAGGGTCCTTTTTGTATAAAATTATATCTACACATAACACATGGTATGATTTGTATAAAATCATTATTTCCACACATCTAAACATCCTTTGATTTCTTCCTTTCCTACTTGTATACTCTTTATCTTGTCCACTTGTCTTACTGCCTTAGTCAAGACATTAAGTACTAGATTGAACAAGAGTAGGGAGTGTAGATATCACTGTCTTATTCCTGATTTATTAAAGATATTTGGGATATTTGGACAATAATATGGATAAAGTCTATTGAAAGTTTTGACATGACATAAAATCTTTTATCTGAGGCTCTTAATTTTATTTAGGAAGAAAAGTTATTAGTCTGACTGTTTACTATATTGAATACTTTGAAAAGCAAGCTAGAAAAATAATAATAGTGATAACTGTCAGATAAAATAACTGTTTGAGATAAACTTCATGAAGGAATTTTACCCACAGTCCATTGTCCTATAATTCTCGTTCTTTATGTTAGTGGAAAATTGAGGGTTTGTTTCAGATAGCTCCAAATGCTCTGCTCCCATTCTTCCATCTGAGATGATCTTTTACTTAACCTTTCAACACTCAATTTTTCCAGAGCCAGGGAATGAAATTAATGCTGACAGAGGAGAGAACGTGTGTGACTCCTCCAAAGCACATTTCTTTCCTCTTGTCTCTTCCAAGCTTTTAGTCTGAGGGTGGTATGTTTTTTTAGGCTGTGCCCAATGGGATGCATACAAACAGGAACCTTGATATTACATCTGATAGGTTGGAATTGAATATAATTATTTACATTAACTTACTCTTTAAAGACCCTTTTCCTTAGTACAGGAGTTTTGGGGAATTTTGATATTCTATTGGAAATTATGAGTCCATGATTTTAGATTGCTTAACTCTTTCACTTATTTATCAACCTACGATTACAAAAACCGTTGTGCAGAAGGTATCTATCAATTCGGTAACATTAAAATAATTCCTGTGTTCTTCATTAGTTAATTACTTAGCACAATCACATTTACAAGTTTCTGTTCACCTTGGTGGTTGAGCATGACTACTATTATGTAATAAAAAGCACTGATCATTTGTGAAGCAGATTTGAAGACATGGTAGGAGGGAGGGAGTAGAAAACTGACCATGGCAGGGGATACTCAGAATACTGGTCACTGTACAAAATGCACAAAGTACCTACTACTGCAGTGACACATGAGGTTGCAGCTTTCCTCCATAGGTGGGGATATGGAGAGTGAAGTTGCTGTCTAGATAGGTCATGATTGGAGGGCAAATACACCCTAAAATGCAACAGCGAAAGCATGCCAATGAAAATGGCCAGTTTAAGTATCTAGAAACTTAGTATGGTGGGTTGGTACATCAGCGCTCAGGTCCTAACAGAAAAGGCAGCTTTAGGAAACTGTCAATAGAACAAAATGGCAACCAACAGATTGGGAAAGATTGTTACCAATCCTACATCTGATATAGGGCTAATATCCAATATATAAAAAGAACTCAAGTAGTTAGCCTCCAGAAAATCAAATAACCCTATTAAAAATGGGGTACAGAGCTAAACAAAGAATTCTCAACTGAGGAATATTGAATGACCAAGAAGCACCTAAAGAAATGTTCAACATCCTTAGTCATCAGGGAAATGCAAATCAAAGCAACCCTGAGATCCCACCTCACACCAGCCAGAATGGTTAAGATCCAAAACTCAGGTGACAGCAGATGCTGGCAAGGATATGGAGAAAGAGGAAAACTCCTCCATTGGTGGTAGGATTGTAAGCTGGTACAACCACTCTGGATATCAGTCTAGTGGTTCCTCAGAAAATTGGACATAGTACTACCTGAGGACTCAGCTATACCACTCCTGGCCATATACCCAAAAGATTCCCCAACATATAACAAGAACACATGCTCCACTATGTTCATAGCAACCTTATTTATAATAGCCAGAAGCTGGAAAGAACCCAGATGTCATTTAACAGAGGAATGGATACAGAAAATGTTGTACATTTACACAATGGAGTACTACTCAGCTATTAAAAAGCAATGAGTTAATGAAATTCATAGGTAAATGGATGGGAATTGAAAATATCATCCTGAGCGAGGTAACCCAATCACAAAAGAATAGGCATGGTATGCACTCACTGTAAGTGGATATTAACCCCAAAGCTCGGAATACCCAAGATACAATTCACAGACCACATGAAACTCAAAAAGAAGGAAGGCCTAAGTGTGGATGCTTCGATCCTTATTAGAAGTGGGAAGAAAATAATCACAGGAGGAAATATGGAGACAAAATATGGAGCAGAGACTGAAGGAAATGCCATCCAAAACTGCCCCACCTGGGGATCTATCCCAAACCCAAACACTATTGTGGATGCCAAGAAATGCACGCTGACAGGAGCCTATTTTAGCTGTCTCCTAAGAGATTTTGCCAAAGCATGACAAATGCAGAGGAGGATGACCACAGCCAACCATTAGACTGAGCACTTGGTTCCCAAGGGAGGAGTTAGAGAAAGGACTGAAGGTGCTAAGGGGGTTTGCAACCCCATAAGAAGAACAACAATGTCAACAAACCAGACCCCCCATCCCAGAGCTCACAAGGACTAACTACCAACCAAAGACTATACATGGAGAGACCCATGGGTCCAGTTGCATATGTAGCAGAGAATGGCCTTGTCAGGCATCAATGGGAGGAAAGACTGTGAAGTCTCAGTGCTCCAGTGTAGGGGAATGCCAGGGTGGGGAGGCAAGAGTAGTGGGTAGGAGAACACCCTCATAGAAGAAGGGGGAAGGGGAATAGGGTGATTCTGGGGGTGGAGGAAAGCAAGAAAGGGGATAACATTTGAAATGTAAATAAATAAAATATCCAATAAAAAGATTTTTAAAAAAGAGTTGAGCATCATCATTAAGGAACATCATTTTTGCCTTTCTAGTGTCTCAGGGATGGACTTGATTCTGTGGGCAAGAAGAATCTATTCAAGAGTGTTGAATATGGAAATGGGTTGATTTTGATCAGAATTTCAGTTGTATCCTGAGTTAGAGATAAGATGCTTACTCCTGGAGCCATAGGAAAGAGGCATGAGATACTTAAGGATTTATATTATATTTTATTTTAGCTTACTTTAGATATTTTATCTGTAAGTCTTTATGTAGTGATTTGCACCTGAATTTTTACCTTACTATATAGTCTTCTTGACTGAGTTAGACTATGCTTAGAAATGTAATATGTCACCACTGAACAATGACCATAAATAGTTTATCAATATTTAAAACAGATTGGTTAATAGCATGTGAAACACAGGTAACTTACTCAAAGTAAAAGTTGCCATTAACAAAGAGTCAAACTACAGAGGACATAAAATTGAAAGTGGCTCATGTTGATGGCTAAAACTTAAAGACAGAGAAACAATGGACATTTTCTTTCAAACTCCATTAAATCCTCCCACTTTCTAGTGTATGTCTGACAGTATGACTGCCTCAAGTTGAAAGATATTCTCTTGATTTTCTGAATTTCACCGTTCTACAAAAGATTATATAAACAAAAAAAAAAAAATACTGATCTGATCAGGATCTACCCAAGAGAGCTCTGATGGGTGCTTAAAATTGCATAGGAAAATAATTGAAAGCATTCCATTAGTGAATGTGAAGAATGTGAAGACTGCAATGGTCCCTGCCCAGTAGAAATGGTCTCATCACTTTATTCGGTTTGTGTTGCTCCTTAGTTAAGCATTGTGAAATCAAATCGTAGTTGAACATGGCTTCCTTGAGAGAAATTACTGTAACCCACTCTAAAATTATCCTTAAAACCTTTAAAATCTCCTGTGAAGATATGTCCTGGTGTGGGTCCCCAGTTCTGGAGGGTGTCCCACAATGATCTCCCGGCTGAGGACAGAGTGAGAGCAGGGAGGATCCTCTACCCACATCTCCGCTGTCTGTTGGTCTTCAGCCCAGCCTGGTGTGAGAGGTCTGGGCCAAAAGGGTGCGAGTGCAAGCAGGAGAGAGAGATTGCCTGCCTCCGCTGCTGCCTCTGCTCGAGTCTCCGCTTTCACAGCTCGGTCACTCCCAGGTGCTGCACCTGTCCCTCACGCTGAGCCGCCCGGGCTGGGCCGATGGAAGCAGCTTGGTGCCCCAGGAAGGTTCCGGGAGAGCGGATCTCTCCCCAAGTGTTACAGCTCTTGAGACAAAAACTCCCGGACACCAAGATGATTCTCGAACACACACCTTTACTTCTCCCGAATAGAGCCTTTATATACGGTTTCAGGGTGGGTTAGGGTCTGACAGCAGAATAACGCTTATTGGCTTGGTCGAGAGCTTAGAGATACCTCATCTACATGTGGGAGGGCCTGAGGCACTGTTCCTCGTGACTGATAGTCATAGACCTCCCTTTGGGAGAGGCTGTGGAGGGCCGAAGCTGAATGAAAAGAACCAGGGCCTGGGGGCAGCGCTGAACACTTGCTGTCCTGGTAAAAGTCCGGGGTTCAAGGCTTGCTCAACCAGGCACCCAGCTGCTTCCCACAACCCACCGCCCCACATCCTGGCTGGCTTCAAATCCCAGTGGTGGTTTGCCCTATTAAGTTAGAACTGAGCTTTCCAAAACCATACTCACTAAAGTATTGCTCATGTCTAATTTCTTACGGGCACAATAGCCTCTATAGTATATAAATTATGGAAAACAGAATTTGTGTAAAAATGGACATGTAAGTACAGTAACAAGAAGCTCCAAGAAAATAAACAAAGTAATTTGGTGCTTCTTTGTTGGCTCCTGAGCTGTCATCTGGATAGAGTTTATTTTTATGTTCATTGGCCAAAGCATACTGACATTCCCCAGAAGAAGTCTACACCCTTCTATGTTCGTGTCAGTGCTTTCTTTTTCATTCCCTTTTTAAAATTAATTAAGTTATTTATTTACAATACATCCCCATCAAAGATTTTTCCTCCCTCCTTTCCTTCTAGTTCCTCTCTCTGGCCACCCTACCCCCACCTACCCCTTCTCCTCTTATCTTCCAAAATGGGAAGGCCGAACATAGATATCCACCGGCCTTGAATTATCAAGTTGTAGTAGGACTAAGCACATCTTCTGTTGAGGCTATACAAGGCAGCCCACTTAGGTGTAAATGATCCAGCAGCAGACAGTGAAAGTTCCTGCTCCTACTGTTAATTCTGGGTCCTACAAGAAGATCCAGCTGTGTAACAATTGCATATGTGCAGAAGGCTTAGGTCACACCATGCATGCTCTCTGGTTATCAGTTCATCCTCTATGAGCCCCTTCAGGCCATGGGTAGTTGATTCTACAGTTTTCTTTTGGCATCTTTGACCCCTCTGGCTTCTTCAATCTTCCTTTCCCTCTTCCACAGGATCTCCATGTTCCACTTAATGTTTGGCTGTGGCTCTTTATATCAGTTTCCATCAATTGCTAGGTGAAGCCTCTCTGATGACATTTCTGCTAGTCTCCTGTCTGCAAGTATAACATAATATCATCAATAGTTCAGGGATAGGTTCCCTCTCGTGGTGTGTGTCTCAAGCTAGGTCAATCATTTGTTGACCCTTCCTTCAAATTCTGCTCTGTCTTTACCCTGCATATATTATTGACAGGATAAATTATTGGCCTAAGGTTTTGTGGTGGGGTTGGTGTCCCAATCCCTTCGTTGAAAGTCTTGACTACTTACAGGAGTCAGCTGGCCCATGCTCCATATGCCCTGTTACTAGGAAACTTAACTAGGATCACCCTCATAGATTCTTAGGAGTTTTCATTGTTCGAGATTTCTATTTCTTCCCCAGAGATCCATCTTTTGTACCATTTAGCATATTTATTATTAGAGTCTCTGAAGAATAGAAAATTATATAGGGAAAGTAAAAACTTAAATTGTAAATAAATCTGCAATAATTAAGAATACTAATCCACAAATTCAAGAGTACCATGCACTACAAAATATCTGCATGGAGGTATTCAAAGTAAAACATACAAGATCACAGGTTAAAACAAAACAAAATTTGAGATCACATTTCAATATCTAAAAGATGCTTATTAACTTCCTTAGACAGGCTCTTCAATAGCCTGAGCTGGCCTGGAATTCATAAGTTGAAAAGGATAACCTTAGATTTTAATTTTCTATCTTAAGATGACATTAAACCACTGCTCTCCCTTTTTAGGATGGGATTAAACATCTGTTTTTCCATCTTAGGGTGATAGTGAAATTCTGATTCCCTGGCCTTCATATCTTAAGTAATGGAATCATTAGTGGAAAACACTATAACCATTTGTTTTTATATTAGATACTGAACCAAGTGACATATCTTGCAGGCTACATAAGTTCTTCAGCAAATAAGCTAAATCCCCAAATCAAAGCATTATATTGCATGCAAACTACTAACTAAACTTCCTAATATATATGTACATTATGTGTATGTATATATCACTAATATATTTCACATATATATATAATGTATATATACATATACAATATATAAATGTATATATATTTATATACAAACACACATATATATGTATAACACACACACACGTTTTAAGGAAGGCCACATACCTAGGGTTGTTTTGTTGTTGTTGTCTGTTTTCTTTTGTGTATGTATAAGTAGTGTGTGTGTGTGTGTCTGTGTGTGTAAGTGTATGTGTGTGTGTGAGAGAGAGAGAGAGAGAGAAAGAGAGAGAGAGCACATGAATTTGGGTAGGGAGAAAGGTGGGTAGAAATGGAGGAAGGAGAAGGAATGCATAATGTTTTGATTATGATAATTTCAAGAATGTATACATTGTATTTTGATTATTCACAACTACTATTCTGTTTAATTGATCAATTTTCAAGTAACTTACTTTTTAGAAAAATGAAAACAAAATTTAAAGAATTAAAAAATCAGAGTAATAAAGAAACTAACTGCTGTTCTCCATTGTCTTTACTCACACAAGATTATTCTAAAATGTCTTTGTGATAAAGGCATTTCCGTGTAAATAAAACCTTAAAATTTGGCAGCAGCAGAATTAAAATGAAAAAAAAATCCTGGAGGCATTTTCTTGCTGAAAAAAAATTTTGTTAGGTAGAAGAACAAAGAGAAAAAAATCAGAGAAAAGATTCCAAATGGGCACAAACACAAGTGGGTGTTGAATTATAGAAGTTTAATAAATATTATAGATTATAAAAAATTAGAATATCTCAGAGTACACACACACACACACACACACACACACACACACACACACACTAGTAGTCCCCATGGATTGAAACTACAGTAATGGAAATAAAGGATTTTTCCAGTTGCTCAGGATGTGATCAAGATAGCAATTTTTACATTTATTTTTTCCTTTTCTTTATGTTTTATTTGTTTTTAATCTGTCATATCCTGTGATGTTGTGCTGTTATCTGTACTTCTCACATTGTTTTAGTGAAGCCATAAAGAGTACCATTCAGTTCATTACATAGAAAATATAGCAATTGTTGATACGTATTTGATATGTATCAATTTGATATTGACAATGTAAATAACGTTATCATAATCATAACAATATATTTTACTTCAATCAAAAGATAAATTCAGAATATGTTAAAAGACAAAATTAGGTGCTATTTAGCAAATACATCTTAATTATAAGGTATAATAGTTGGAAATCAAATGTTGGGTAGCTATAAATTCTTATGTCATAGTTAGCATTAATTTTCAACTTGATCCACTCTAAATTATCTGGAAAGTAAATATCAAGTGAGAAATTGCCTAGAACAGTTTGCCATGTGGGTATATTTTAGAGGAGTTGTCTTAATTGTTAATTGATTTAGGAAGGGCCAACTGTTGGTGCTTTCACATTTCCTAGACAGGTAGCTCAGGTATGTGAGCACTAATGTAAACATAAGCCTACCTACAATCAATCTGTTTCCTCTGTCATTCCTGGTACCCGTCTTTGGCTGTGCAGTGAGTTCCTTATTAAGAGATAATTCTCTCTAGAATAGCAAGTGATTCTGCCTTCAAGCTCCTGCCTTGACTTCTCTCATTGATGCAATTATAGGCCAAATAAGCACTTTCTTTCCAAAGTTGCTTTTGGACAAGGTGTTCATCACAACAGCAGAAATAACATTAGGACACTATTCAATACAGCTTTAATATAATTTTTCATAATGAAAAAGTAGAATACAAAATGTGAAGAAAGTACCTTCTGAGTCTAATGGATAATTAGAAATGAGTTGAGCTAGAAAGATATTAATTATTTTTCATAGTTGCTGGGAGACATTTCATTAGCATATTTTATAACATTTTATAAGTCTTCAACATTATACAAGAATTTGAAAGTAGATGTTTGTGTCTTTACCTGAAAAAAATCCCACAGCTTTTGCTGTATTTGTGCTCTCATAGGCCAATTAATTAGTGTTTTTCCTATCTCATGTGTTTTCAGATTATGTTGAGAAGTTGTTGACTTCAGTTTTCCACCCAGAAGAGAAAAGACTTATTTCAGGATTTTAAGAGAGGGCAGTACCTGGAATTAAGGCTTTGAATGAAGACATGTGAGAAAGGAAAGCTGTCTCCCAGGTGCAGGCAGGAACTCAGATTCTCTGTCAGAGAGCAGTTATGTAGGGAGACAGTAAAATATTAGTAGATGCACAAGTGGTACAGCAGTGATGTGGGATGCATAAGTGGTCAAATAGTTTCCATTTTCCCCAGGAATTAATTAAACAAGCTGTAAGGTGCTAGTCAGCTAAAAGTGAATTTGGCAAAACTAGAATTGAATTGAGGAATAAGTGTGATATGAAGATGTGGGATATGGAGACTAGGATCTTAAATCATCTTCAATACATTTATGTTTATGGAAAATAATATTTTTATAATGTATGGGTGGCTTTGGAAAAAAGAGGGAAGTGTTTTTTTAAGCATTGCAACTTGGAGTTTGTAAAACACATTTGCAAATATCTTAACAATGGTTAATTTCAGAGAATCTTACTTTAAGACATAGGCAAGCACTTCTGGCCATTTAGACAACCTCACAGTTAGAGGCTTGTGCTTCTTCATATGGCTGTCTGGTTGTCTCATCTAAGTTAGAAGTGTTAAGTGAAAAAAAATACCAATTTTTAGAAAGACATTAAATACTCATAAGCTGGGAAATCTATTCATACTATTTATTTAAGCGAAGTAAAGTTCAAAATGGCAAAATAAATTGTTTAAACACACGCTGGGAAAGGGAACATTCAAGTCATTTGATTTTCTGACCTTGCTTGCCTGGGAGGCTTGTTGATTGTAATTATGTCTCCTCTATTAATCTTCAGAAATGTTAAACAATACACAATTGCAGAAGGACTTGCTTTTAACTGAGTCAGGATAAGAAATGTCAGATCTTTCTTGGTCAACTATTAGCGTTTCACTGAATAGCCTCCACTGTATTTAGGGCTCATTTTTTTGTCCATTTTTATTGGAAAATGATTTCATGTGTGAACAGAGAATGAAAGGAAGTATTAGCTGAGGTTCCAGATTGCACTGTGTTGTGTGGATTTGTGTGTATGTGTGTGCTTGTGTGTCCATAAGCATGTGTGTGTGATGTGCATGTAGAGATGCCTATGTTGAGCATTCTACATAAGATTGAATTCTACAATCTTAAATTGGCTGGTAAAAATGTTATGACTACTGTATTTGGAATGTTGCAAATACTGATACTTAAATTATCTTGGGTTGGTTTTAATCTTCTTATGAGCCATTTCCTGCTCACTTCTGTATCATATCTAACTTTTTTTTTGTAACCATCAAGGAGAACCTGTGTAAAATAATAGGCCACACCCAAGGCAAATATTTCCCAGTTTATTGTGTTTTTGACAGCTGTCTTGATTTATGATTTTCTTTGGATCTGTGACTATAAAATATTTCTGGAGCCACTCCCAGTATGGTACATACCATTGTAGGCAGCCTAATTCCATATTCTCAGACCTTCTTCACTATATATAAATTAAAGTTAGCTGTAGCTCTTGCTCTCCTTGGGTTGCTTATATGATTTGCATACCCAGAAGTAACAAATCATCAGACTGGAAGCTTGTTTTGTTACTCGTTTTGCCAGGGTGTTGAGCTTCATATGTGTTGTCTGTTAGTCATGACTTTTGAAGAAGATTCTCTGTTTTTCTTCTGCATGCATCTAAATCTGTTATTGTTCCAAATTCTATCACGTGCCCACTAGAGGATAAAAGTGAATGGAGAACAGAGAACAAATGGTCATCATTTATTTTTTCTAGCTCTAAGAACTGTGTTACCAATGGAGAGGACACAAGAAAGAGACATGTTCTTATATGTGTTGAGCTGAGTTCTGTAGTTATTCATCACAAACTCAAGCAACAAAAACACAAGGCACCTATTGTTGTTAACAGAAAATGACCCACTTCACAGTGGCCATCAGCAGCGTCATTTAGCTGAATATCTAGGGCCATATTAAGTCAAGCCATACTTATTTTAGTAATTTTATCAAAGGAAAAATGTGGTTTTTTTTAAACATTGTCTTTTCTTTATCACAACTGAAAAAAAGTATTAAGCACAGAATTTTAACAACGGCTAATCTACATTCTATTATTTTCTGAAGGTTATGGATTCATTTATATTCATCCACAAGTACTTGGACAAAGGCACTCATTTTATCTTGAATACACTTTACTGTATGCAGCTCTAGAGTCTATCATTTAAGATAATCCTGGAATCAAATCTAAATCATTATCAGATTTTGTCAAAGTCATTTGCTCTATACCTTCATTTTGTCATGTGAACTGAATAAAACTAGCACTATGCCTGGAAGCTCAGATTTCCTCAGAGCAGTAAGACACGCAAGAAATTTTAATTACTACCTCATAAGTCATTTCATTAAAAAGATCATAGATTGTAACGTTACAGATATCCAAGGTTTTTTGTAGTCTAAAACCACATTTTATAGATGAAGAAATTTGTGAGTGAATTGGTTTGATCAAGGTGATATGCTTAATATGTTAAACTCTTATTCTTTGTAGATTATGGACTAGGTATACTAATAATATACTAAAATGATTATCATTTAGCAAATTTCATATGAACTATAATCTTTAAAAGGCGCATCACTGAAATGTTAAGTAAGTGTGAAAAATCATTTTCCTACAATCATGAGATGCCTAGCACTGAGACACTTTGTATAGTCTCCAAACTGGCATTGCCACTTAAAAGTCCATGTATTAAATGAATGTGTGGTGCTGCTCCATTTCTTGTGTATTATCCTCCCACATGTTCTTCATGAAGCTCCCTGGAGTTCTGACACTCTGTCAAAACAAACTATCAAGCTTCTTGTCTTGCAGCTTTCTGGCTATGGAGCTGATACATGAACTAGAAAGTGCATCTCTGAGATGTCTTTGCAAATGTGTTGCAAAGGAAACCCAGGTGATCTTTCAGTTTTCTCACATTGCCACTCTCCTTCAATGGCTTTGTAGTTTCCAGAAGCCACTTGTGCCAGGTTTGTCATCATTAACAAATGTTTCTCCATTTCTTCAAATGTATCCGAAACTTTGTCACTACTGAACTGTTGCTGTAGTTCCTGGGAAAGGTTCTTGATTCCTCAATGGCATCCTCTTTAAAAATAAATTCTCTGTGTATTGTTATACAAAGTTAGAAACTGGACAGGACATATTTTTACTAATATTCAACAGCTAACTTTTTCAGAACTTTAGCATACTCTGGGAGTTGAAATATGTATCAGGAATGGGGAGCATATTGTAGAGATCTGAAAAGTGATAAAACCAAATTTGATCTACTTTCTGTAATAAGTGTGGTGTTAATTAAAACAGTACTACTCTGAGAACACATATTGCCTAGAAATTGTCCTTCCTTGTGAATTTTCTTATATAATGCTATGGTTTTTATTGAATTATAATCACATTGGTACATGTGTTTGTGTGTGTATTTATAAGCTTCAAGTGGGCGCATTTTACATTTTCGATACTATATTGTTTATGCAAGTTTGGATAACTCAGTTTTTTATGTATGACTCATAGATTATACTGGTTTCAAAACTCACGTTAAGGCCTTATGATTTGAATGAGAAGTCTCCCATAAAGACAGGTATTTAAACACTTGTTCCAAGTTGATGTTTGAGAAGATTTCAGACTTGCTAGAGGAAATCTGGCGCTGGTATAGGCTTTGAGTGTTTACAACCTCACACCATTTCCGGCTCTCTCTCTCTGTTTCATGCTTGTAGTTAAGGATATCAATTCTCAGATACCTACACATGCTGCTCTGTCTACCTTTTGCTGCCATGCTTATGCAACACGATAGATTATTATCCCTCTGGGAACTGTGAGCTTGAATAAACTATTCTATAAGTTGTCTTGGTCATGGTGATTCCTTACCACGCCATGAAAGCAATTCATTTAGTCATTGACAATTTGGAATTGTTCACATCATCTTAGGATGCATCAGTTGTCTCCAAAACCTGAAATTTTCTGTTGTCTGACACTAAACAATAAACCAGTAGTGAATATAAATAATATAGGGCTGTAAAGAAAATGCAATTGAACTTGAGTTACTACCCTATTTTCTTACTTGTCACCCTGAGTGTTGTACTAAGTTTAGAACTTAAAATAAGAGGTACATTTTAGGCTGTATCTTACCCAGTAGAAGAAACTTTATTATGACCATGTCATAGTATAATTACTTGGGACAGAGATGTGGCTCTCGTTGTGTAGGGCTTGGAAGCAGCTCTTCCTAGAACAGTAGTAAAACAAAGTGCTTGTTTACGTTGTATACCCTTCTCTTTTTGAATGATGGAGGAAACAGGAGAATTGAATACAAAAATGGTGTGTGCGCCTTGTGTAGGTCATTTTGAGATAAATGAAACTCATCCTATATTTTGTCTCTGAGAAACCTGATTCCCATGTTAGAGTCAGGAAGCTAAGAACTGACAGTCTAAGGTGACTGCCCCGATAGTGTGTGTTTTGGCAGTGCTGTGACACAAGACAGCTGTTAACTGCTCTGACCCATTTGCTGAATTTATCAACAGCCAATAAGAAGTCTTTAATTCTACCTCTCTCTTGCTGTGTAACTAAATTCAGTAGTGAATAGGAACTTTTTAACTAGATGTATTTTCTTCACTTACTTGGAGGATTAAGTTTTGCCTTAGCAACTCAAGTTTTGGTTTAGAACATATACTAATCAGTAGAACAATAACATTGTTATCATTCTAACAAGTGGTGACAGTGTGTTTCTCAAGCCTGGCTTATTAAGCAATATAACAAATTATACATCAAAGTGGCAAAGGCTCTATACTCTGGATACTAGTGAGGCGAAGTAGGGCTCACCACTGATTTCCACTAGTAACTAGAAATTACTTTCTTTTCAACTTATGGTCCTTATAAGACAATAAAAAACACATCAAAGAAATGAAGTTCATAGACAATTTGATAGCTATGGTAGTCTGTTCTAGGGGTTTAGTAGATATTAGCTTACAGTCATGAACATTGAAGCCTATTTTTGAAGAATGAAATATTTATACAAATTTTGTACTTTTAGTATTAAATACTTGGAGTATTAAAAAGTGGGATGCTTCCATATTTTACCAGGTTAGTAGTCATAACATTTGATCAGCAGTAAAAACGCTGTTTTTCAAGCCTGCTGATCTGAGTTTGATGCTTTGAGCCCAAGTGTTGGAAGGTGACACTAATTACCATAGTCATCCTCTGGCTTCCACACGAATGCCATATCATGTCATATCAACATGATGTAAGCATATCCATGCACATACACACATGGTCACATACACATACATACAAAATAAATAAATGTGATATAAAAACAAGTAAGGAGAGTGTTTTAAAAATATTTTGTTCATCAGCCATTTTCTTTTGAATATTAAAAAGTGCCCAGATGATTTATATTTTACAGGGAATGTCTGACACATTTAAAGTCTCTTTAAATTGACTAAAACACTCTTGTTTAAGAGAAATGACAGCAAGTTATTATATATATAATATTGTAGTAATAAATATATAAATAATATGTGTGTTTATGTACATAGGAACATATATATTTATATATATGAGTATATATATGACATCACACATACATAATAATACCTATTATATATATATATATATATATATATATATATATATATATATATATATAATTTGATCACAGGGACAGGTGAAAAAGAAGATAATATTGCACACATTGCACACATTATAGGAGATGGGAGGATTTTGGTTGCATTGTATGATAGAAACCTTTGCTGAAGAGCTAGGCATATTATGTTATTCAAATGTAATCAGTCATCAATTTATATCCATTTGCAATGGTAGCAATTACCTAATCTTGCTTGTAAGAATTTCAGAATGTCTGGTTATGAATGTAACATTTCCATGCAATAATTATCATAGTGTTTTAGGTAATGCATGCCCCATCATGAAATTTATTTAAACATTTTAGCAATAGGAATTTAACTATTCTATCCTTTGGTCTAATGAACCATAGGTTTTGCTTCATAGCTCTTTTGATGTGAAACTATTCTATTCAGTCAAGAAGTAAGACAGTTGGGACAGAATGATAATAGCATTACAAAAAGGGATGCTCTTCAGATTGTTCAGTTATATTAATCTGTCCATCCCCATTGCCTTGTTGGATACCCACAGTGAATATTTTCCTTCCTGGACATATAGACATAGTCTTGCTATGTCCTTCACAGAATGGATAGAAGTATAGAAGGACATACAACACACACACACACACACACACACACACACACACACACACACACACACACAAATGATCACAAAGCTGAAAGACTTGCAAGTCACCATGGTAGAACATAAGGATGTAAGTGGTCCCTAATCCTTCCTGAATGTCATTGCCTTCTTGATACCATTTGACCAGGACATTGAAGGAACAGAGCAGGGGTAACAGCTTTCATGCAAGTGAATCACTCTGTCATCTAGCACTCTTTAGTAAGAGTTTCTGAATGATCAGCCACCTTAGGTAGTCTGTGGCCACATGGGGTGACTGAAGCCCACAGCTTCTACATCTATATCAGGGTCACCATGAAACTGTGGTGCTGTGAACTCTTGCTCTATGGATAAGTCTGTTTTATCATCTTGGTCCCACATTTTCTAAATACACTGGCAATGCCCTGACAGCCTTTAGAGTAAGTTAGCCAATTTTCTGATGGAAAACAAATATTATGTCATAATAAAAGTCAAAATTCAGAAGCTAATTATCATTTAAATGTCCCACTCCCCTGTACTCCCACAGGGACAGATAAATATCAACATGCATTTTTGAAGGGACTGTCAAACCATAGAAACATGTAAAACACTCAAATATTTGTCAAATCAGAGGCTTGACTATGTTTTGGTGGCTATACAGCAGAGATAAGCAAGCTACCTCATGGAAAATTCAATCTACTTCTGTATATCCTTCTCATTTGTACATTTAAAATAAGAACTGTAAGAAAAATAATAGAAATTGAATTTATTAATCATGTTTCTCTAAAGTAACAGAACTGATATAATAAATATATGTATGTCATAATATTTAAATGAATTATGATATATTAATATGTAGAATGTAGCTTATAGTAGGTGGTCTAGGCAGTCCAACAATGGCTGTCTTATGACAGAAAGACTGAGAACTTAGTATTTGTTCAGTCCATTAGGGTGCAGGTCTCAGCATTCCCAATCTGGTACTGGAATTGTAGAGATTCCTAAAGACCTACTGATTTTCAGTCTGTGTTGTAATCCCAAAGAAGTTAGTTCTAATACTAAGAAAAATAATTCCTTAGCAATGGGATTGGTGAAATTATTAGCAAAACTGGGGACAAGAAGGTAAAACACAAAGGCTTGATTCTTCGATGCCCTTTTATGTGAGATGCCACCAGAAATTATGGCCCAGATTTACAGTAGGTTTTTCCATCACAAATGATCTGACCAAGAAAATCTCAAAAACATACTCAGCTGTTTGGGTTTTAACTGATTTCAGATAAACAATCAAGATAATAATACCTATATTTTGTGATAAATAAAAATTAGGTGAGCCCTTATCAATAGTTAAATTGTGTGCATGTGGTGGGCATAAATGTTCATGTGTGTATGGGCACAGATGTTTGAGTATATATGGATATTTGTGTACACATATGTGGCAATTGACATCAGGTATCTTGCTAAATCCCTCTTTTCACTATAGACTGAAGCAAGCTCTAGCATTTGAAAATAGAACTTGATGATTTGTCTAGTATAGTTACTATTTCTCCAAGGATCTCATCTACTGAACACAGGCACTGTAAACAGGATGCTAAGCCTCCCCAACTTTTGCATGTATGCTGAAGTTCTTAACCTAGGCCCTCACTTTTATGTGCAATGTCTTTACGCATAGAACCAGGTCCTGAATCCACAGAGTTAAAGTTGCATCATAATACAATCATATAAATATGTTTTGTGCTGTTACTATTTTACTGTTTATGGTTTTCTTCAGTTAAGACTATGCCTGATACTTGGAGGTATGTATGTTTGTATGTATGTATGTATGTATGTATGTATATTATGAATCTATGTATTTAATTTATTTTGGATTTTCAAGACAGCATTGGAGTAATCTTGGCAGAAATCACACAGTCTACGGGACATAAACTGTTTTTCCTTTTATGATAGAAATTTATAAAAATGTTTGCTGATACATGATACAGGACTTGAGAGATTGACGTGTAATTGAACCATGAAGAACCGATGTATTGTTCCTTACATTAAGGGATATTAGTTTGTATTCTGCAGAACAGAAGAGGGGAATAAAAGAACTCCAAGTCTCGTAGGTTCTTGCTGGGTCCTTTGTGTTAACTTCTTCTGCCATGTGTTCTTGACTTTATCCTCTGCAGATCTGTTTTTGGCTACAGTCAGTCTATGATTCTGTAGGCTGTTTCTGGAGTTCTGTAAGAATATAGCAATTAGGAAACAAGAGATGATTCCTGTTGGAAATGGGTTAGACACCAATTTTTGTTATCTGAATTCACCACTATAGTTCTTAATTGCCTGTGCACATAAATTTATACTGTGGACTCACCTGTAACGTGTGTGTGTGTGTGTGTGTGTGTGTGTGTGTGTGCATGCTTATTTATTTGCTTATGTATGGGCATATGTGTAAAGGCCAGACGTCAAAGTCCTGACATTCCTCAAGAGCTATTCATCTTGTTTATAGGATAGTCTCTAACTGGGACCTAATGTTCTTCAAGTAGGCTATCACAAGTAGTCAGTAAACCTCAAAGACCCAACTGCCTCTGACTAAGCAGAACTAGGATTACACATTCATGCTGTCTTTGCAGTGTTTTACATTGCTACTGAGGTAACATGAGCTCTTATGTATGCCAGGTACTCTCTTCACTGAGCCACATGTCTTGCTTCTCAACTGTGTTGCTAACTGGTTAATTCCCAAGACCCAAATCTCCTCAAATCTTCCCAGGCATAACCCCATCATATATCCTTAAAGTACATGTCTGTGACACCTATTCAAAAATATGTACCTGCAGGTACACAAACAATCCACTCAAGAGAAGCACTTGTGAAATAAAAGCAGGGACATAGACTTTGAACACTTATATCTGGACACCTAAAATCTACATCAGAGAAGGGAACTGTGAAGAGCTTGCCAGAGCTCTATGAGGGACAGTGATCCTTTTGGCAGTTTAACAGATAGGCTATTTTCTGAGACACATGACAGGTGAGTGTGTTCTAATCTTCATATCTATTTTGAAGCTTTGCCTATCCAAGGAACAAACAACTGACTAGAAAAAGAGATAGGAGCTACTCAGACACTATTACTTACTATCAGAAGCAAGGTAGATTATAAATGCTGGGTTTTTTTTTGGGGGGGGTGTCAAATTTGGAGTAAAGTCATTGTAATCAGTTAAAGAGGGGGACTCTTTAAGTGTTCCTCTGATCATTATTATCATTTTGTAATATTACATTTGCACAGATAAGCCATCCCTTTTGAATCTACTCCTCTGCTCTTGTCCTCTGCAAACAGGAGCTCGTATTTCTTTTACTTTTACTCTGAGGATTTCAAACTCAACTCTTTCTTGTAATTTTTTTTTAAATCTACTGACTACAGATTAGATGCACCTGCCAACCATTCTGTGTTTGTTAATTCTAATTCTAGTTCATAGTAACGACTAAGCGCGTACTTTGACCTGAATATTTTATTGGGTCTGAATGCTGGCTAAGGTTTTAAACTTGGAGTTAATTTAAAAATATTAACCAAGGAATTTTGAGGAATTTACATTAAAATGTCTTACGTTAGTTACATAGAAAATCAATGATTAAAAATTTTACCATCTAAAAACTTTAAAAGGATTTTAATATTTTACATATTTTGTTTTATATCCTTTAGTTTCTTGCTGTGGGGATTTTATATATGTTCCTTAAGAGAGGGACAGTGTACTTAGTTCACAATTTCATGTTACAGTCAAATATTTCAGAGAAGTCAAAGCAGCATGAAATTGAAGCAGCAGTCACATCACACCCACCGTCATGAGCAGAGATGAGGCGATCAGTGCATGTATTCTTGCCCTTACCTCCTTTTTCTATATTAAGTTCAGAATCTCCTGCCCAGGGAATGGTGCTGCACACGATGAATGGGTCTTTACACCTCAATTAATTTAAAGAAGACAATTTCCACTGACATGCCTAAAGGCCAACCTAATCTAGACATAAATTTATATGATTATTGTATATGTACACTATATACATTATATATGTACATTACTCCATTGTATATGTACATTACTGATGTTGCTTCTAAATTTAAGATTTAAATTTAAACCTTATTTTAATTAAGATGATTATTAATAGAAAGTTAATACACAGCTGGTAAAAATAGTAATACTATGTAAAAAGTATTAAACCACCATTTGTTATATAACTGAAAAGTATTCATTACATCGATGCAAATTTTGAAGATGTTTAATCATCACTTAGTTCTGATTTTTAAATAAAATTACATTTTCTATGTTTACACCATGAATGGTATTTCTTACGAAGAGGGGTTAATATACTCCAAAATATGAAAATTTTCAAATACACAGACCAGTGTTTCTCATATGAGATGATGTTGTATGCATGTGAATATTCCTTTGTGTATACATGTCTGTATATGTGAAGGTATGTTTATGCAGAGACTAGAACATGCTTGTGTGCATCTGCATGCAGGATAGTAGTCCATACTGGTAGTCTTCCTCAAACAATTTTCACTTAATTCTTTGAGACAGAATTTCTCATTGAACTTGGGGATCTATCAGTTCAGCTATATTGGCTGGTCAGGTCATCAAGTCCTAGAGAGCCACTTGCGTTTGGATTCCCGGCACTGGGATTTCTGGCATAAGACATCACACCTAGCTTTTATGTAGATGCTCAGGTCCGAACTCATATGCTCATGTTTTTGTGATAAAGGCTTTACCTAATGACCTGTCTTCCCAGCCCTATCAACCTAAGGCCATCAGAAGCACCGCACCATGAGAGACATTGGTCATTGTGTAGAGGTTTTTTGTTTTTTTTGCTTTTGTTTATTTTTTCTCCACACCTGCATGGGTACTACTGGCTTCTAGAAACCAGGTTATGTAGAACAATCACTGCAGCCCTCCACACAAACAGTTATATGTATCTCAATATCCATAGTGTCAAAGGTAAGAGGCTCTGTTGATGAAATTGTAGATAAGAAAACTATCCACAGTCACATAGACAGATTTGTCCAGAGACACAGTTCATTTTAGGTTAAAATTAAAATCTTTAAATTCCCTTACTTTATTCTGTTGGTTGTTTAGTTAAAAATATCTGTGAAATAATATTAATATCTCCAAAATATAAATAAAAAAGAATTGCATTGCATAGTATGCGCCTTATTCTTCATTGCAGTATATATATTTCAGACATCTAGCTAAAAATATAACAAAGGTTGAAATGTCTGTTTGCAAATCCTGTTTGAAAAGTCCTGTTTGCAAAGCGTTATTCATCTGGGGAGATTGACTAAGAGATAAATAAATAGGAATCAGTAAGTAGTTCCATAAAGTATTTATTAAATTACGGTATAAATGTAGATCAGATAAGACATTATTATTCTCATAGCTGATATAAGGGGATATAGTTTGAGCTACAGAGAATTGGTAACACATAAGCAGGCCTTAAAGAATAAATAGGAATTCTCTAGGTGGGAAGGAGATAAAGAACACTGTATGCTACAAGCTTGGGTATCAAAGCACCTTCATGAAAGCTTATAAAAGAGTTAACATTAAGAGGCTCATACTCTGATGTGGTTTAGTATTCCACTTGTGAGCATACACCGTATCCTAGATTCATTTTCTGTTTGGGAACCAAATACTATGATAGAACTACGTAGGGTATAAAGGACTTATTTTAGTTCAGGATTGTAATTCTAGTCTGTAATTGCACGTTCACCAACAGAGCAAGAACTTGTAGCAGCTTCTCATGTCACATCCACATACAACAGCAAAGTTACATGCATTAATGTGTGCATACTAACTGATTAGCTCTTACACTACCTAGGCTATCCTGCTCAGGAAATTGTGCCACCCACAGTGATCTGAGTCTCCCTCTATCAATTAGTATAATTACAACAATCCCCACAGACATACCCATATATCAATCTGGTCTAGGCAATCCATCACTGAGACTCTCTTCCTAAGTGATTCTAAGTTTTATCAAGCTGACAATTAACACTAACCATCACAATTAATTCCTAGAAAATGGAAAACATGCACTTCCATATTTAAGGCAGTGTGGAGTCAGACAATGCATGGAGCCAACCAAGATGTCCACATGTGGGAGAATGATTGAAGAAAATGTGACATATTTTGTATATATGCATAATAGAATATTGTTTCGCCCATTAACATAATTGTAGGAAAGTGTTACATGGAATAGGACCAAGAGAAAGTGAGAGATGAGAGTAACAGACGTATTATATACATTATAAAATTTCAAAACATACATATAATTCATAAAGAAACAGGAATCTTGTAATCTGAAGCTACATATATGGAATGGGAAGACCCTACTTTAAGATAAATAAGCCAGGAATTGAAACACAGATGTTACATGTTCTTATTCCACAAGAAAGGTAAAATAAAGTGTTCTCCATGTACAGGTTAGCATAGTGATAACTGATGAGTGTGAGTTAGTAGTGAGTATTGAGTTCTTCATCAGATAGGACCAGGGAGTTCTAGTGTATTCTAGAACAGTGGGGTAACTACAGCTTCAGACGGCTTATTATATAGCTTTCTAAGAATCTGAAGAATTGGAACATTCTAAATATTGAAATACATAGAAATGCTAATTACCATGATTGGATCATTACACAGAGAATATATGCTTGAAATTATTACACTGAACCTCACGAATATGCACAAGTTTTTTTGTGTTGTTAAATAATTTTTACAGATAGTAATAATTCATCTATTGGAAGCATCTGAGGTCAAAACATCTATCAAGAGAGAAAGCTATTTTGCAATAAAGATTTCAACTTCTTTACTACAACATTTGAAAATTCACCACAGGAAATTATTTTTCTTGGCTTAAAAAACATCCCTTTCCCTGCTGTGATCTCAAGAAGAAATGTGTCTTTAGATATATGGGGACTCTAAAGTTCCTTCAGAGGACAGTGCATACCCAACTACTTCTATTTATCAAACTACCTGATTTTGACAGTGATGGTGATCTCTGGTGGCAGAGAAGAACTGCATCACTAGTGAATAAAAGAGTAATAAAATTGGGGGAAGACAGACATTTGTCTCCCCCATGCCTAGTTCCTATTTAATTTAAACTCTGATCAGATAGTCTTACGATAGTTTCATAAGTAGGCTTTTAATAATTATGGGATCATGAATCCTAGTAATAACCATACTTATGTTGTGATTTCTTTTTCCAAAGTTAGTTGCCCTAACAAGAATAAATATTTTTTACAATATGATAAGAGATAAGAGATGCTACTTATTTTGATTAGTCCTTCAATCATTGGATCTTGCCTTAACATAAATAATGAGTCAAAGACAATATGATGCAGATATACCCTTGACATGTGTCCTTAGAGGGATTGCTAACTCAGCCATAATCAAGCAAGAACATGAGCTGGAATTAGTTCATTTGAGTCATTTTATAAATCAACCAGAATACACCCCACTCCTGCTCTACCATGTAGGAAGCCCTGCTTCCTGCTTGCTCTGGAACCTATTCTAGGACTAATGACCATGGCTGCTGGTGTGGTGAAAGAGAGGCTGGTCCAATTTCATACCTATTTACTCCCTTTCTCTGATGTATTTGTGTTGAGATAAAATGTAATGAAAAGAAGTATTAGTAATATACCCTTAATATGTGTACATCTAGTGACAGAAAGACCATGGCTGGAGTTGTTCCCATCACTACTTTGTTAACTGTTCCTATTAAGATGGTGGAAATCTCTTCAACAGGTGGCATTTAGACACTTCCATAGCTTCCAGTCTGTACGCTGATTCCATTATCTCAGAAGGGCATTCATTGTCCCCAGAGGACTGTCTTTGATTCTCTCTGCAAGCATCCAGACCCATATACTGTATATTTCTTTATTATAATTATAAGTCTAAACCCGTCACTTCTGTCTGTTTTCCCTTTTCAGCATTCATCTCCCTTTGGGAGTTATATATTTTGTGTGAACATGAACTTTGTTGTTAGAGATCTTTTATTCAGCTTTATCTCTGTCCTTCATGTATCCACTCCTTGAACTAATAGAAGTAGAATCTCTACCTTGTAATGGTGATCGAGACTTTCTGGCCTGCATGAGCTGAGGAAAAACTGTCTTGCCTTGTTCCAGAGGACCTAGCCTTAGAGGACTGTCCTTCTTTTCCAAGCCTTGAGGATGTTTCCTATGTTCACTTAACACTGTGAAATAAAATGAGAGCTCACTGTGTGTTAAGACCCTGCTTATTAGGTCTGTATTGCCAACCTTGTTTTGTATATTGTGAATAAAAGTAATATTATAAAGAATAAAAATAAAAGTAATATTATAAAGAATAAATAAAATAAAAAGTAATATCATAACACATTTAAGAAATCCCATCTCCAGCTCACTGTCATTGAGTCAAAGTTAACTCTTAAGTGATAAAATTTCCTTCTGTATGCAATGTTCTAATAATATTTTTGGAAAGCAAAGTATGCAAGGACTACAGGAATATCTGCTAAATATTACTAGATCACGTGGTTGGGCAGCAGGTTTGATTATACCCTCCCATTTCCACAGCAGGTTTCCAAATTAATTGCGCATCTTTCAATATGTTACTCTTGTGAAATGCTTTGCAGTATTTTTCTGAAAGTTGTAAGAGCTATCTCCCATATTCAGCCTTATTCCTTGTTCATGGCATCTTGATTAGCCACACCTCCATAGATAGGTGAGATGATAATTTTCCCCCTCATCCGTTTATATTATGATTCTATTTCTTTGCTTTGAGTAAATCTTATTTCTGTTTTTATTACCAGTAAAATTATCCCAGTTTAACCTTATAATAAGAATTGCATTAAAGTGACAAAATCTGTATTGCATAAACTCCATAAAAGTATATACAAATTTCTTAACTTTATTTTGAAACATTATATATGACTTAAGTATCCTTTAGTAGTTAGTATTTTCATTTAGCTCTATTTTTTAAGTATTGGTGTCTGTGTGTGTGTGTTTGTGTATGATAATATAGATTCAAAGTGCCCATGCACATTAAGAGGACAATGTGAAAACTCCACTACCTCTTTCTACCCTATGAGTTCCAGGGATGTAACTTGGGTCATCATGCTTGGTAGTGAGTGCTTTAATCTGCTGAGCCATCTCACTGACAGACCCTGTTCTCTGGTGTTAGTAAGTTTATTAATAACTAGTATTAATATAATTTAATAAGTTTTAATTGGCTTCTTAGTTTCTCATATTTTGTACCTGTTTTATACATATTGAAGATTATAAAACTTTATTTTATTCATACATAAATATTCAAGTTGATACTCAAGGCATACAGACTGTCTTAAAATAAAGTTAAGAAATGTGTATATACCTTTATGGAGTTTATGCAATTCAGATTTTGTCACTTTAATGCCATTCTTATTATAAGGTTAAACTGGGATAATTTTACAAACAATAAAAATAATTTTTAAGAAATTATATTGTTTGAGTAAACAGTTGTCATCCACCTGTCATTCTGATAGCAACTTTATAAAATTAGTATTTACAGGCTTCATCTTAATAAGAATATTTCTACTTACAAAGAGTGCTGTTTGTGATCATTTCTCCTTTTCTGTAATGATGCAGGCAGTGTTAGCAGTTCTTTCCATTTTCCTAATGTAATTAGCATGGATAATGTACTCTTTGACTCTCTTCAGAATGGTCTTCCTTTTCCCAAAGTGGTAAAGAATTTGGAGAGAGTCCTTGATGTTCTTGACCTATTACAGTTTTAAATGCTTCATGTGAGGACTTCCATTTCAAGCAGGCTGCTTGAGTGGAATAAAATTGAAAGGTACAATGAATTATATTCCCCCTACTGGTTATTATACATTACAACTGGAGCCTTTAATTAGCATAAAAGTGAGGAGAGTGTCATCTCTTTTTTGAATAGGGAACATTCTCATCTGCAGAAGGTGGTAGCTCTTACATTATATCCTGACTTGGCAGGGTTTCTGGTAGTTATTCAAAGTCCATGCTATCTGAAGACGAAGAATTTAACAAAAAGTAATATTATCTGATTTAGCATTATAATGCGAAGAAATGGGAAAGGAGAAAATAGCTATGTAAGAAATTTGTAAGAACATAAAAAATATGCCAGGGACTAAGAGGAAAGGGAAGGTACATCACAAAAGTTTCTCATTGCTGTGACAATGTACCTGACAAGGTTCAGTGAAACAAAAGGATGCAAAACAACCATTTTGACTTGTAATTTGAAGGGACACAGTCCACTGTGGTGGGAGGACATGCATCACGAGCAGAAGGCTGCTGGTCACATTGCATCTGCCACCAAAAATCAGAAAGAGCAAACCAGAAGTGAAACTGCACTATAAATCCTCTAGCCATCCAGCCATCCAACCATCCTGTTCTTTCTTTCTTTTTTTTTTAATTATATATTTTATTTATTTACATTTCAGATGTCATCCACTTTCTACTCCCTAGAAACCCCCTATCTCATCCCCCTCCTCCTTTTTGCTTTTATATCATTTTAATTACATGCAAGTATTAAGGTCATTTCTAGGTTGAGGAACTAGCAGTAGTTGGAAATAGTCAAGGAACAAGCAAGACAATAAACACAAATAATCAAAGAACAAGCAAGGCAATAAACAAAATTCCTTGAACACTCCCATCACTGTTTCTAAGGGCTTCTCAGATTGACCAAGATATCTGAGCCAAATTCCCTGTCCTAGCCCAAAGTCATTTTCATATCCGAAGCCTACTTCCTTGTTCTAGCCTAAGATTTAGATTCCTACCTGAAATTACTTCTTTGTTCTAGTCTAAGACCAACTAAAGGGACCTGAGGAAAATCATGGTCACTTGGTCTTGAGAAATACACAAAGGGTAGATCAGTTCATAAGGCCCTCTGACCAAGTTCAAGTAAGTCTTCACCTGGGTCAAGCTCTGTAGGAAATCTGCTCCAAAATATTTACATTATGGTCAAAACAATGAAATCACAGTTAGTGAAGTAGACAACCAATATTTCTAATGGCCAGGGGCACCAAAACTCTGGGAAATATATTCAAACCAATATTAGAAGGTGAAACCAAGCAAAATCACAATATGTGAAAGAAACAAATAATTTAGCCAGGGAAACCAAATAAACCTATTAAAACAAATGGAGGTATGAAGCAAACGAGAGGACTAACTATGAATATACAAAGTCAGAGAAGCACCTAAAAAAATTAACCTATCAAAAAGGGAAAGCTAAATCAAAGAACCCGAGATCTCCACCTCACACCACTCAGAATGGCTAAGATAAAACTCAAGTAATAGTTGATGCTGGTGAGGATGTGGAGAAAGAGGAACACCACCACCTTGGTGGTGGGATTGCAAGATGGTACAACCACTCTGGAAGACAGTATGGCAGTTCCTCAGAAAATTGGACATAGCATTACCTGAGAATCCAGCTATACTACTCCTGGGCATATACCCAGAAGATGTTCTAACATATAACAAGGACATTGCTCCACTATGTTTATAGCAGCATTATTTATAATAGCTAGAAGCTGGAAAGAACCCAGATGTCCTTCAACACAGGAAAGGATACAAAAAATGTGGTACATTTACACAATGGAATATTACTCAGCTATTAAAAACAATGAATTCAATAAATTCTTATATAAATGGATTGAACTAGAAAATATCATTCTGAGTGAAGTAACCCAATCACAAAAGAACACACATGGTATTCACTCACTGATTATTGGATATTAGCCCAGAAGCTTGAAATACCCAAGATTCAACTCACAGACCACATAAAGCTCATGAAGAATGAAGACTAAGTGGGGAGGCTTCGGTCCTTCTTAGAAGGAGTAACAAAATACTCAAGGGAGCAAATATGGATACAAAGTGCAGGACAGAAACTGAAGGAGGGGCCATCTGCAGACCATTCCACCTGGGTATCATGTGCAGTCACCAAAGGTAGATGCTGATGTGAATGTCAGGAGATGCATGCTGACAGAAGCCTGACATAGCTGTCTCCTTAGAGGTCTGCAAGAGTCTGACATATTCAGAGGCAGATGCTCACAGCTAACCATTAAACTGATCAAGGGGTTCCCAATGGAGTTGTTAGAGTGAAGAATGAAGGAGTTGAAAGGGTTTGGACCCCATGAGGAGAGCAACAATTCCAACCAACCAGAGACCCAGGGTCTAAGCCACCAGCCTGGGAGCACTTAAAGGAGGGACCCATGGCACCAGCTATATATGCAAGGGAGGATGGTCCTGTCAGGGATAGGTGGGAGAAGAATCCTTGGTCCCATGAAGGCTGGACACCATGTGTGAGGGAATTTGAGGGTGGGAGGTGAGGTGTGGGGGGATAGTGGGGGGGACACCCTCATAGAAGCAGGAGGAGGGGGATGGAATAGGAGGTTCCTAGCAGGGAGGGGAAATGGGGTAAGGGGAGAACAACTGAAATGTAAATAAAATATCCAATAAAAAAAAAAAGAGAATAAAGGAATGGTTGAGAACCACAATTCTAGAAGCTTTCCTAAATACCACCGATTGTCTGGATGCCTAGTGTTGAAACAGGAGAGCCTGTGCAGCACTTCACTGACAAAACACAATGGGAGGTAACTGGATTTGTCTAAAATTATTTATTATTTACAAGAAAGTCAGGTAAAGAGGCAAGTTTTACAGAGCTACTATCAGGATTAGAATTCATGCAATGAGGTGTTTGGAATTCAAGAAGGAAAGGGAGGCAGCAAGGAGAGAGGATATTACCTTAATGAGTTTTTACCTTTGAAAATAGTTGGTTGTTGAATAAGGACATTGCATTTTCTTTCTTTTGCTGGCAGACAGAGATCCAATGAGGCATGTGGGATAACTGTATTATTCTAAAGCTCAGTAACAATGAGAATTGCTTATCCAATAAGGAAAAGAATAAACTGCTGTGGTATTGATGGCTAGGTGTTAAAAAGAAACTCAAGCCGGGCAGTGGTGGTGCGCTCCTTTAATCCCAGCACTTGTGAGGTAGAGGCAGACGGATTTCTGAGTTCAAGGCCAGCCTGGTCTACAGAGCGAGTTCCAGGACAGCCCGGGCTACACAGAGAAACCCTGTCTTGAAAAAAAAAAAAAAAAAAAAAAAAAAAAAAAGAAAAAAGAAACTCAAACCAGGATCAGAGTGGGATGGACTGTTGATTTGGAATCCAACAAAGAAAGTGAGAACGTGAGTCAAAACATCTGTGTTCTCTTGCTCTGGCTCCGTGTTTTTCCACCATGATGGATGCTCTTACCAATGTGAAAGCCAGTGTAATCTATTCCTTCCTTAAACAGCGTTTGGTCAGGCATTTTGTTACTTCAATGAGAAAAGTAGATAATACACATTCCCTTTGCCTCTAGGGTCTTAATAAAGTCATCGCCAATGGATGTGTGTGAGCAAGTCATGTTTTGAGTAGCAGGAGAAACCATTGTATACAGTCAGAGCACTCTTGCTCTTTCAATACGAGATTCCATTAGAGGTGTTAGGGCTGCTTTGAAATTCATTTCAGCCAGTATACAGGCAGCTTTCAAATTAACTATTAAGACTTGTAAGATGAGACAATGTATGTGCTTTTGTATGATCTGTGATGGTATGTCTTGCACATATTCACAGGTAGTGACACATGCATGCCCTGCTTTATTATTTTCAGTGCTGGATATAGAACACGAGGCCTTGCATGTACTAGACAAATGTTCTAAGTTCTCAATCCATAGCTTCTGTTTTCTGACAAAAGCATTAAAGTTCCCTACCAGTACTTCCATTATTTTTATTTACCTCTTACTTCCTTCTACTGTTACCTGCAGTCTCTTTGGGCTGAGTGGTACTTGAGGCCCTGTGGTGATAAGATACGTTTCTGCTCTCACAGAGGAGTGGATATTTCTACCATACAGGAAGAAAGGAGATCTAGGGTTGTTACTATGTTCTCATTTATTACATTTGGTTTAAAAAAATATGTGCTGGTGGAATTTTTGTAAACATTATACAATCCAGCGGCTTTAGGGAAGAAGGAACTTCAACTGAGACCATACCTCCATCAGATCATCTTAGAGGCAACTTGGTTGGAAATTTTCTTGATTTAATGATTAATGTAGCAATGCCCAGCTCATTGTCAATGGTGCCACTCCTGAACAAGTGGCCTGGGTTGCATAAGAAATTAGGGTGAACAAGCCACAAGAAGGAAGCCATTAGAAGTATTGCTTACTGATCTGTACTTTGATGACTGACTTGTGTTGATTTCCTGCCTTGCCTCAGTGATAGACTGTTAATGGGATGTGCAAGATCAAATAAGCCTTTTTCTCCCCAAGTTACTTTGGTCATGGTATTTATCACAGCAATAGAAAACTGACAAATACTGCTTCATAGTTTCTAGAGGGATTAAGCAAAAACACATGCACTAGCTACTCCCATGTGGCTGCTCAATGGAATGCTAACTGTAGCTGAGTTTCAACTTTGTTTGAATAAGACAATCTTGACAGTCTCTCAATGGATATGATTTGATTGATTGCTTCTTTGTCTAGTGGGCAATGAGACTGGACTGAAGACAAAGTAGTGTGAAAACTTTTCTTGACAGTCACTATGTTTAGCTGAACAGTGCTGCCTTGTGTCTCTTTCTGCAGTTGCTGTTTGGATTGCTGATAACTCGAGGAGATCAGCGAAATCAGTTTTCCGAAATGCTTCTGGTAGAGAGCTATTAGACTTTGATTAGTCTAATTTCTTTCTGCTGCCTACGTTCAAATAAATCTAGATAAAATAAATAAATAGGGAGAAACTATATTGATTTCCATAACTTATCCTAATGGTAGCACACTGTTTAGTCTTTCCTCTGTCATCTATTATCTTTATATCTTTATTAATAAGGGCCAAAATATGTTATGTACAAATAATACAGACAGGGAAACAAGAGACTATTTGGTGAACCCACATTCATCAGAACACTTGAATTTTATGGCAAATTGTGGTTAGTTTCTGGTTTCCAGGCCATAGGAGGCAAGTGATGGCCCTCATCTTCCTCCATAGCCATAGAGTTCAAGCATAGGATAAAAAGAATGTGCTTGTGGGCATGAAGTTCTGACAACACTACAAGGGCTACCATGTGAAAGTACTGACTCCACCTGAATCACTCTGTAACAAACTTTATACTTTTGTTTTATTTAATCTGCAAAGCAACTCTGCATGTGACACTATTAACTCGATCTCTTGAGAACTCGTGATTACTCAAGGAAGTCTAGAATCTTTTCCAGTATCGCAGTGCAATGCTGATAAACCAAAATCCTTGTGTTCAGCTGCTTTTCTGAAGAAATTGACATGTGAATCTACTGAGTAATGGCTTTGTTTTCTCAGTGTAGAGTTATCTTCTTTATTAATGCCAACACAGGAAAGAGAACTAGAGTGATCATGTTCAACATATTTTTTTGTATTACTTACAATGAGTCTATCATAAAATTTGATACTATGCATAGTTTAACTATCCATGAAATTGGCTAATAAATTCTTAAAAATTTAGCTCTCCTGGGTCAAGTAACTGACGGAGAGAAACCATCAGTCTCTTCTTTCCCCCACATTAGAATTCTTGTACTATTAGTCTGTTACTTTGATGCATGAAGAAAACTCGTATAATTCAGGCTATGACTTATGGATGAAGCAGCAGGTATGAATTATTTCTTTTTCTCTATTTTTTTCTCTTCCATGTTTGTTTGTGTGATGTGCATGGTGTGTGTGAATGGGCAGGGGATTGGTTTTAGGGAGCATGTGTGTGTGTGTGTGTTGTGTGTGTGTGTGTTGTTTGTAATCTGAAGGGCTGAATTGTTATTGGTTAACTCTCCTACTTGCTCTCCAACTTATAGATTGAGTTCATCTCTCCCACTTGAATCAAAAATTCTCAAACCAGGCTATTGTATCTAGATACCTTGTTTTTAAGTTCTCTCTCTCACATGTTCTGAGATTGCTGGTGACCTCCAGGTCCAGCCAGGGGTTACATTAGTGCTACTGATCCAAACCTGGTCCTCACACTTTAATATCAATACATTTTCCCAGCATCAGAGACAAATTATTTCTAAAAATAATAAAGAGTTCCCAGTTGTATAGAAAACATGTATATTTTCCATTCAAAAATACTGTGGAGGGCTGGGAAATGGCTCAGTGGCTAAGAGCATTTACTGTTCTTATAAAAGAATGGAGTTCAGTAGCAGTACCACTGAAAATTGCCTGTAACTCCAGGTCAGGGGGATCCAATGTCCTCATATTGCCTTTGTGGGCACCTCTACATGTGTAACTCACAACAACCACACACACACCACCACACACACACACACACAAGAGAGAGAGAGAGAGAGAGAGAGAGAGAGAGAGAGAGAGAGAGAGAGAGAGTTAAAAAAGTAAATATTTTAGAACTACATTTGTTGTGTTCTTTAATGGATTATTAAAGTTTGATAACGATGTGTGCATGAGAAGTTCCAATCATTAATTTAAGTGGCTTTTTTAGTGCATAGCAATGCTGGCAATGGACTGCAAAGACTAGGGCATTTCTCTACACCTTTGTGTTTTAACACTTTACATAAATGGGAGAAAATTCAAATAGCATAGTGTCCCCCATGTGTGTTTTATAATAAGAAGCCTATATATTATAGTAATTAATAAGAGACCTTAAGCAGCAAAATTGTTCATTTATTCTCTTATTGGCCCAGAGAAGGATAATATTGGCCATATTATCCTTCTGGCTAGGAGCCATATCTCCATCATTAAACTCAGGTTATGATGCTTACAGTCTGTCAGTTATCCATTGTATATCTAAATAATTCTGCTCTAATGGTAAGTTTAAGATCGTTTTTTGTCATGTCTGCTTTGTCTTATTTACAAAGTGTTTGAAAATAACCATAGCAAAACAGCTATGCACAAATACAGGCCCATTTACTTCCTGAATATTTTCCATTGAAATCACTTCTTTTGTTATAGGTGTCACAAAATTTTGAAGGCTAGTGTTTTATTAAAATGAATGTTTTATCTATTTTTATTAGATATTTTTATTTATTTACATTTCAAATGTTATCTCCTTTTCGGGTTTCCCCTCAGGAAGCCCATTATCCCATTGTCCCCTACTCACCCAGTCCTCCCACATTGCCCTGGCATTCCCCTATACTGGGGAATCTTGCCTTCACAGGAACAGGGACCTCTCCCCCATTGATGCAGATAAGGCTATCCTCTGCTACATATGCAGCTGGAGGCATGGGTCCCTCTATGTGTACTCTTTGGTTGGTAGTTTAGTCCCTGGGAGCTTTGGGGGGAGGGGATCCGGTTGTTTGATATTGTTGTTCTTCCTATGGGGTTGCAAACCCTGTCAGCTCTTTCAGTTCTTTCTCTAACTCCTCCATTGGAGACTTCCCATGCTCAGTCCAATGGTTAGCTGTGAGCATCCACATCTGTATTTGTCAGACTCGGGCAGAGTCTCTCAGTAGACAGCTTTACAAGGCTCCTGTCAGCAAGCACTTCCTGGCATCTGCCATATGGATCCCCAGGTGGGGCAGTCTCTGGTTGGCCTTTCCTTCAGTTTCTGTTTGGTGGGATAGGCAGATGAATACAATACAGACCAGATGAGCATCTTGGACTTTGGATCACCTGGAGCTGGATTCAGTGGTGGTTTTAAGGTATACCATGTGACTGTATGGTGCTGAACTTGGGTTTTTTGCAAAGTCAACATATGCTCAATATCTACCTCTCCAGCCTCCTTTATCAATTTTTAATTTTCTTGACATATAAATATACATTATATGGTGGAGAATTAAGCAGTGAGGTGACTATCCATCTTCCTCCCTGTGGTTTTGTATCCTCCTTTACTTTTCCAGGCTATGCTGAACCTAGAGAGATAGAAATCTAAAATACTGAGAGGATTTAATGTAAAGCTCTCTTGAAACAACTCCACAGGCTTTCTCTTGTCTTTTGAAGGTTTCACATGCTCTGTTTATTAAGTTACTTCTGTATGGCTGTTGCTCTCCTCCTACAGTTGTCAGTATTCCTACTGAGAGGAAGCACCCGGTGAGACATTGTCAGCATGTTAACATCTTACTCTCTTCTTGTTTTGACATTGTGATCCTAACATGCATGAACACTCTCTATCAAATGAGTTCTCAGCTTTATACTTGTCAGCCAGTGGCTAGCTCTTTCTGTGCTGTATGTGCATATGGCTCTGGGTTGCTCAAGAAGTCTAGGCTTGATTCGTGGGCCTTAATTCAAGGCTGAAATCATACCTGACTTCCATATCGGTCACAAAAGGAGAAGTAAGCATCCTTGAGATAAGTTTTCAGCTTACTGTTCTCAAACTGAGTCCTGGTGCTCACTCACTATGTTCTCTGGCCACAGTGCATGCTGTCATGTATGTTCTAGTGGTCTTGGCTCCTACTATATTGATTTGACTTTTAGAATTAAGTTTTCAGCTCATAGACACACCGTCTTATGTTGCTGAAGTTTACACTAAAACTCAGGGACCTTGGGCCTGAATCTGTGCATTGTTCCTGTTTGTGTTTTCTTTTCACTAGGTCAGAAGATCTGAAACTTCTCTTCACATACTTCATCAGTTGCCTAGCTGTTGCTTCTGATGGGAAGCTTGGCCTGGGCCATCAGGACATCAGCATAGCTACCTAACCTGGGCATCATTGACAGTATAGAATGACCCAGCCTCCATTTCAAGCCTTGCCCATGGAATATTACTAACTTTGGTCTTGTGAAACCCAACCAAGCAGTACAACCCTAAAGTTTCTGTTATGGTTTAATGCTGTTACATTCCTTTAGAGGTCTCTTTGCTCCTTTATTTTACTTTACTGTTTTTCTAGAACCTTACTGTGGCCATTAAAGTGGGCTCAGCACTCATTTTTTATCTAGCAATTCACTGTTTTGAATTACTTCCTTTTCTCATATTCATGCCTTTGTAATGTTTCCATTAAAGGATAAATCTATTACCCATAGACTTAGCATGTACCTTCCATGATGCCTGAGATCTGTATGTCGGTGAAGAAGTAGTCAAAGCCACTGAAATGTGTGGATGATGTCGCTGAGGAAGTACATGTAAACCAGTAATTTCTCACATCTGCTATAGGCTAGGGGTCACATTGGTCTGTATATCCTCAGTATAGGAGTACAAGGTTGTACTAATTTCGAGTTACACACTGTCATACAGGACTATCCTCCAAGTCAAACAGGCATCATCTTTATCATATCAGCAATGTGTTTGCAAAAGATCATCACAACTGGACTTTTTGGCTGTTGATGTTCCTTTCCTAAAGGAGGTGCAAAAAATGGTGATACTGGACCTCATCCCATATCTAGCAACTTCCCTCAACCAGTTATATACAGTTATACACTAATTACATGAGTTTCATGGGTATGGCTTGAGTAGATAAGCAAGAAAGTCTAAGGAAAGATGCCCTGTCAATGTGGCCATGGAGGTGTGATCATCCATGATGGCTCATAATTTCTAATGTCATATCTTTAAGGTCATCCATAGTCTTTCCTGCATCCCCTTACCCATTGCTCTATAAATATACCTCATGAACTCATCGGTGCCTCAGAGTGAATTTTGGTGGTGGAATCATATGTCTGCTTGTTTTTAGAACCTTAAGGGATATGTAGACAGACTTTGGGTCTCCACCAGAGAAAAAATTATAGTGACACATCCATAGGCAATATAAACTTTGGCCAGTTGTTGGTAGAGTTACAAAAATAATTTTTTTGTAGTTGTTTACATTTAAAGAACAACTTATTGAGTTTTCTTTGACTCTAGGTACCTCTACCTCTTTTGATAAGAAATCACTAAGATAAACTTCTAGTGAATTTTATATGGGATATATGTGTGTATATAGTGTGTGTGTGTGTGTGTGTGTGTGTGTGTGTGTAGCTTTAGGTATATATGTATATCACTATGTATAGTAGTAATGTAATAATGATGGTAGATTGATTGATTGCTTAATGTATAAAACATTGTTTGGAGCAAGAAGAAAATGTAGGACTTTAGAACACATATTATGCTTTGGTTTTTAATTGTGAGTTTAATTTTTTTTCTTGGCTATAAAAAACTAGTCAGTTTTAAATAGTCTAATTAGGCAATCAGTTGTGTTGCTTATCTGCATCCACAAAGAGCTCATAGGAAACCGGAAGTGACTACATGTTGCCTAATTAGTCCAATTAAACACCTGCCTAAGATTTCCTAGCTTAGCAAGCTCCCCACTCTTGAAATCACTAGCATACTGCTAAAAATATAACTTCCAAATGGAAGTATTTTATTTGATAAGTTTGGGGAACTATTCTTTGAATTCTGTATTGAAAAACATAAAAAAAAAAAAAAATACATGTGAACTGTGAACCACTTTTCCCCATTTTTCTAAAAGAAATAAGACTTTGTTTTCATGTTTTTCAAGATAAGCTGGCTGAGTTGGTCACTTTGAGTGTATTATTCAAAGAGAATAACCTCCATATCCTCACCTGAGTCCTCCAACTCTTCCTTGCCTTTATCTTTGCCTGGGGGGTGGGGTGTAGTACTAGCAGGAACAACATTGATGGTCTCAGGCACAGAGGCAGCAGCCAGGAATTCAGATGGATTAGTGAAGAAGGCTTTGACCTTTTTGGAAAGGGGGTAGGGGGCCTCAGTCTCCACAAACAGAGCCAGGATCCACTTGTAACCATTGATGATAGAATGAGGCACTGAAGCAGTAGTCAGATAATCAATCTCCAGATTCACATGGAAAACATCATAACACTCCAGGAAGCAAGCGTTTGTAGATTCTGGGTGATTCTTTTTATTTTAGAGCTGAAAGAAAGAAAGAAGGAGAGAGAGAGAGAGAGAGAGAGAGAGAGAGAGAGAGAGAGAGAGAGAGAGAAGAAGGAGGAGGAGGCAGAGGAGGCAGAGGAGGAGGAGGAGGGGGGAGGGAGGGAGGGGGGAGGGGAGGGAGGGAGGGGACAGAGGAAGGAAGGAAGGAAGGAAGGAAGGAAGTTAGTTTAAGAGTTTGATTGATCTAAGGATCACACAGAACGTGAATGGCTAGTTAAAGCTCACATTCAAATATTGCTGCCATGACCTTGTATGTGAGGACACTGTCCTGTATGGTCAGTGACTATATGTTCATGATTAGGATTGATGTACTTTTGTGGCAGAGCTAAAATGTCTAAGATAAACTGTTACATTTAAAATCAAAAGTCTCCCTGTGAATTCAGGGCCATTATCATTTCAAAATAGAACAGTGAGTATTAGAGAGTCCTTTCCATCCACTAAGAAGTGGCAGGCTTCAGAAGCTGGGAAGATGGCTGAAGACCTGAGGGAGACTCTCCACCCACATAAAGACTCATGGATGCTGCCTAGATTTCATCGTGCTCAAGTATGCTATGCAGGCTACAGGTGGAGAAAAATTGTAATTTATTTACCCAGTAAAGGACCATGGATATACAACACTGATATGTCAGGAAAGATAAACGTATAGGTATAACAGTAGCAAGACTACTTAGGAGCTAATCAACTTTTTTCTGATTGGATTTAAGGCCTGTTCCAAAGAAAAGAAATCATGCCTCATACTATAAACCTGGTCCAAAGCCATGGCTGGGTAGGACATAGGCCTTGGATGGGACACTTACTACTGTTATTTTGTGAAACATACATGCTGCTAAACTGCCTTTTAAATTTTTATGTTTATACCTGTTGATTAGCACTTCTCTGACCTTGGTCTGAAAAGCTTCTGCTTCCAGGAGCAGAAGTGACTGCCAAGTACACGGCTCTGAATGAGGCATCTATAGAAACCCACCCTGCAAGGCTCAGGGAACACCACATGAGAGGAGTTGGGAAGAATTGAGAGCCTAGAGATGAAGAGAGTGCTGTGAAATGCTGTCTCCTGAACAAGGCAATAATGCACTCATGTGCATTATTGATTACTGAAACAGAACCCACACAAGATGTGGACAGAAATTCTAGCTGTTTGGCAACCTCTAAGTTTGTGGGTACAGCTGCTATCAGGTCACCCATATCTATGCAGGCAACTCTTACTAACTCAGATATTTAAAAATAAATAGGACATAAAAGTTGGAGGGATTCTTATTCAGAGGACCTGGAAAAGTGGGAGTGAGGATATGAGGGTAGATGTGATCAGGATATAATATACATAAGTATAAAAATTTTAAAGAATGATAGATAAATAGATAGATGAATAGAATAGATAGATAGATAGATAGATAGATAGATAGATAGATAGGTGTAGGTAGAGCTAGATCAGTCCAATTATGTTGGTGTGTGATCTGTTATCTCAGACCTGAGGAGATAGAGACAGGAGAAGCCCCATAGTTTATCAACCAGTCCAGCTGAATGAATGTGTCTATGTTCTTTGACACACCAGTCTCAAACATAAATAAAATAAAATAAATAAATAAATAAGCATCAAGCAGGACATACCCACACATGAACATATTACACATTATACAGGTAGAGGCATACGCGCAAACACATACATGTACACATCAATTCATGCAATCACACAGCCATACACATTCACCTGAACACACACACACACACACAACCAACCCCAAAGACACACATACATGTAAGCAGTCTTCATAGCTTTACATTTTTTCCTCAACTCACTCTGCTCCCATTTATTGTCATTTCATCCAGCAGTGATGAATACTTCAGTCCTGGTCACCCAAGACTCATTCTATGATTTCCATGCACTAATAGTTTTACAGAGAAATTATATCCTTAGAGAAAATTAGCTGCCTCCCTTTATTCAGAATTGTCCAAATAAAGGCTCAGAAGAACAATCTTGACAGGTATAATTACATCCTGCTCAGCTAGCTCTTCTTTCATCAACAATTCCCCAGAAGCCTCAGGGAAGCAGTGCGTGTTCAAGTGGAGTGCAAGTGCAGGCATTCTGTCCGTGAAGATGACCCACAGCAAATGTCAACCTGGTCTTTTCTCATGCTCTTGGCATTTCACCAGCAGTTTGTAGTTTAATGGGAGAACAATAATGTACACATACATATCAAATCGAGAAAATGTCAGCAGTTTATATAATTATCTCTTGGACAGAGTAGGAACTCTTTTTAAAGTGGAATATGTTGTGCATACTCTGAGGAAATTCTGCAGACAAATCAGTTAGCATTAAGAATGGTTGATTATCATTTTCACAATTTTATAGATGAACCAAACGAGACAATCCTACACTCACCATTCTTTTAAGTGATAAACTGCACATCAACTTCAGTTATTATGATTTGAAAGGCCCTCCACCTTCTAATGTGAATTAAAAAAAAAAAAAAAAAAAAAAAAAACAAAGAAAACAGACTTTCTTTGCTCTTGGCAGTTCTATTCACGTATAAATTTCATTCTGATTACTGCCCCACCCATCTTTCTAGTCTCCCTCTCACTTCTATTATGCCCTTCTTCCTTCTACAGTTTCCTTTCGGTCATTCATTTCTAGTTTGAAAATCACTGAGTTTTGCTGGATTACCTGCCTGCTTCACTGTGGGTTTGGAAGTGTACATTGGAACCTTGTGGATGCTTCAGAGGCTGCAAAGCTGAATACAATGACTGCCCTCCCCCATTGTAGCCTGTAGTTTAGATCCAGTGGACCCTTTCCTGGTCTGTGGTGGGCAGTTAGGAGGCTCAGTCCTTTGTATATTTTTTGTATACATAGTCACAGCTGCTGGGACCCCATGGCAGCATGGTCTGTGTGAGGGTCATAACGAAGCATGTCACACCCTTACTCCCTTTCTTCTGACTCTGAAATTCTTTCTACTCTCTGTCTTTAATGATCTCTGAGCTTTAGAGCAGGTGGTATAAATACCCTCTAAATGAAATTATATTTTAGTTGATTCAAGGCCTTATCCTAGAAATACTCATTCACAAACATGTACATGTAAAAGGCTGGGGATAACCAGAGAGTGCTCAGTATTTGGAATCCAATATTAAAAGGACAAAGGGTCATTATTAATCATTATATATGGTATAATTGATTCCAGAGGAGAAAAATAGCCAATCATTGAGAGATTGAAATTTTGGAAAATTTCAATATTTTTTTTGGAAGACTCTCTCTGTGCCTGTTGATGGGGAAGTATGAGTTTTGTTGTAGTTCATAGTAGGTTTTGTTTCATCCTGTCAACCTATGGCTTGCAAGTACTAGACATTAATGTGAGAACATTGATGTTGTCTCTATTCCAAGAAACACTAACTGATCATGTGTGTGCACATATTCATTTCTGTCTGTAATTTCTGCTATTATTAAGGAAGTTGTTAATATAAAGACCATAGTCACCTGGCTCTAAATATTCTTTATGTGATGCCATGTCACCCACGAAGGTGATCGAGCTTTAGAAATATCCAGAGGGATCTTAAGGTAACTGCCAAAATGGCAATGCAATCGGCTAAGAGGGCGAATATTCACCTTCCACCTGAAGTAAATCAGATTTTGTATATAAGGAATTTGCCATACAAAATCACAGCAGAAGAAATGTATGATATATTTGGGAAATATGGAACTATTCGTCAAATCAGAGTAAGGAATATACCTGAAACCAGAGGAATAGCCTATGTGGTCTATGAAGACATCTTTGATGTTAAGAATGCCTATAACCACCTGTCGGGATTCAACATTTGTACAGATACCTTGTGTTTTTGTACTAAAATGCTAACTGGGCGTTCTAGAAGATGGACACCAAGAAGAGAGAGGAAAAGCTGAAGCTTCTAAAAAGTATGGCATCAACACAGATACCCCGAAATAAGTAACAGTCATGTGTGGTCACGGTACCCTTTCTCTTTTTAATTAATACTGAATATTGCTATTCCTTATTTGAGACCTAAAATGACTTGTTTGAAAGTTTTCTAGCATTAGAATTCATTATGTTAATAAACTTGTAGCTTTAAAAAAAAAAAGACCATAGTCATTGGAATCTCTAAAAGGTGACCTGAAGTTAAGCTTTTCTGTATATCCTAGTTATCAAGATTTTACAAAAATAAATTTAAAATATAAGTCAAATAACAAAGCTGTAAATTAAAGGCCCAGACACACAGAACCAAAATTATATGCAAAGGTTTCTATAAAAGGCTCTGTGTATGTGTGAGAGAGAGAGGAGAGAGAAAGGGGAGAGGAGAGAACACGCACACATAGAGCTTAGTGTATTTACTGAAGTGAGAAAATGTGTGTATTACTTCATCTGTGAAGATGATGCTTTTGCTTGCTTTCAATCACGTGTGTGAGAGCAGTTTCACACTGAGGCCAGACGAGCATGTTATTTCCTCTGACACTGTAGTCACAACCAGCTGTGCGCAAGCTTGTGTGGATGGTAGGAGTCAAACTTGGGTCCTACTGGAGATCAGCAAGTGTTCTTAAACATTGAGCCTCATGTCAAAATGATATTTATGTTTATGCTGCCTTGCACAAACATATGTTTCTTAATATGTTTAAGATATTGGATTATAATATTATTATAATGAGCATGATTAATAGCACATTAGAACTAGTTCTGTTTCACTAATCACTACAAGGTATTTTTTGTTCGGGAGTTTGTTGTTGATGGAAGTTGCCCCCACTTGATGAATGTAATAGGCATGAATGCTGGCTTGCAAATTACATAACAGTAGACAGGGCAAGTAAGGAAGCATGTCCTTCACCCACAGTGCTGCTATGGCTTCGGTGATGATTTAGACCTGCTCCTTTGTGTTACCATCTCTGGGAGCCTTGATCTTTCTCATCACCTTTTGATGACATGTTTGATACATTCCTACATAATTTCTTTTCTGATTATTCAAGTTTACTTTAATCTATATTGAAATTAGTATTTAGTGTTCTGCACAGCAGGTGTAAGAGACAAGAAAGTTTCTGAGCAACCTCCAACTCCTTTCTGACACATTCTTTTGGTTAATTATGGAGTTTGGTTTGTCATTTTAGCTTAAACGAAAGGAATAATTTGAAAGTCTTTTCAACAGAAAACTTTAGATTTATTTAAAATATTAGTTATATGAAGTATTTTCCTTTTCATTAATTTAGATCTTTGATACTTTCATATACGTGTATATATAATTCATTTATTCTCTCCACCCATCCTCTCTTACCTTCCTTCCAATCCTATCAATTCCCAGTCTCATCTTCCCTAACTGATCCTTCTTCAAATTCATGACATTTTGTTATGTGACACATTTGGTTTAGTTAGAATAATCTTTGTGAGCATAGCTATAGACGACACCCCTTTCAATGAATTTATCTACAGGAAATAGTTCAACACTGAGAAGCAAGGCTCCCCTGAGTTCCTTCTTCATCCTTGTCTTGGTGTTACTGGGCTCATTCTGGGGCAGCCCAGTGCCATAATCTGTAGTATTTGAAAGTTTGTGATTATAATAGCTGTCTTGTTAGGAAGATGGCCTTTCAGAGCCCTTTCCCTGTCTTCTAGCTTTTATAGCCTTCCTACTCCCTCTTTGGAGTGATCAGAACTAACCAATGCATGATTGGCAGCATTGCCAAGTATCTAGTAAGTGACAAATCTAACTTGTATTGAGGCACATCAAGGTTGGTAAGGAAGATATCCTTACATCAGGACATTTTGCAGTATTTGCCAATATAATTATTTGTCTCAAACTAATGAAGTAGAAAAAAAAAAATCTAGTTATCTAGTGTATTTGTTCTATCTCATTCAAATGTGTAGTTTATCTCTTCAACTATAAAAACAATATTCAGATAAAATGTTAGATGAAATCACAACCATCTTACAGGAAAGAGTAAAATGCTTTAAGTTATTAAGAAATACTTATTTTTATATTGGATATTTCCATTTTATCCATGTATGTGGATACATACCTGCTATCCATCACTTAGTGTAAGGGGATGACAAGAGGATCAGGAGTTTGAGAGCATTTTTCATACACATAGAAAGCTTGAGGCCAGCCTGCACTATAGGAGACAGCATCTCAAAACAAAGAACAATAATAGAAACACAGAAAGATAATCAACAAGTAAGACCATATAACTTTACATGATGCTATCTAGCCAGCTTTATACATTCATTTAACAATACTGATGCTAATGAAACTATTTGCAAAATACTTAATGAATCTTCTGTTATAGTGAGGATATAAACCAAAAACTTCTAAAGAAAGATGCTTCAGTGAGACTCACAGGTTTATATTTCTGTTTGTGATCAGTTGCTGCCAGTGCTATGCTGCATGGATTAGGGCATGTCTGGTTGAGCAGAGTCATGTGCAGGAGAGAATAAGGAAAGGTGAGAAAATGAAGGTGCAGGAATATTACGGACCCACCCAACTGCACACCTCTATAGACCTGATGACATCTTACTAGGCATTACCTCTTAATGGCTGTGACATTTTCCTATAAATCCATCCTGAGATCAGGCTGCAAACTATGGAAGGTTGAGACATACTTAAAATACAAATGATAACAGACATTAACTGACTTCTCGAGTGACTTTTTACAATTTTTTTAATTTTGGTGTTATATGTGTATTTTTTCTGCATGTTCTTAACTGTGTTAGTCTGTGCTGTTGTAGGTGATTCCTCAAAAACACATAGTAATGATAAAAATCACTAAAATATAATATATTTGCAGTGCATGCAGTTATTGTAAAGAACAGATGAGGGTGTTGGATTCTATAGAACTTGAGTTGCATACGATTATAATTGTGTGGGTGCTGGGATCTGAAGTCTGGTCCTAGCAAGGACAGGATGTGCGTATCTTCTCAACCATCTCTCCAAACAAACAAAGTCCAATTATTTTTGTGTGTCAATGTATTCCATATGGAGAAGGTACTCAAAAAAGCAAAATAGGGCTGTAGAGTCCTTGGAGCTGGAGTTACAGGCAGTTGTGAAGAGCCATGTGAGTCTAAAAACTGAACTGTAGTCCTCCTCAAGACCAGCAGTCACTCAAACCTACTTTCTGGAAACTTTGTAATTGACATTTCTTCCATTCAATAAGCAGGCCTTTGCCTGGAGAAAGCAGCTGACTTGACTGCCTTCAGATTCGTGATCAGTGTCTCTATGCTGGAGATATGAAAATGCATTCTGCTCTTTGAACATTGCTTGATAGCAATCAAGTTATACATAGGTCATTGAATTATAATAAAAACGGTTTTCCTTTACCATATGTGAACAGTCTTGACCAAGTGGAATAAAAGAAAGACTACCAGCAAAACTAAAGCATTAATTTACCCAATAGTAAAATATAAATATTTACATAGTAACCTAAAACATCAAAATAAAATGCATTGTACGTTAGATTTACATGTGTATATATAAAGTTCATGTTATAAAATAAAGATTCTTTGTATCTGTATCTACTTGCATATATATCTAATGTGATACGTTAATTATGTATCAGCCATCAATTTCTTTACTAATAACATTATTTACCTTGTACACTATGCATAGATATTTAATAAAAATGATGTAAAATTTGTCAAGATGTTATTTAATGACTACAAATAATATACCAATACGGGTTAATATTAGCTACAGTGCCAGGTTGCTTATTAAAATCACACATGCATAGCAGATTAGGAATTCTCTTCTTATTGGAAAATATCCACATGTTTTTTTTTTTCTCATCCATGGTTTATCTCCTCCAAGGAAATACTTAAGAACTGAATCTCCCTTTATTTTGGTACTTTTATCTTTACTAGCTAATGTTCAAGACTGACAGGAAGATGATAACAATAGTATAAGTGGAGAAACCTACACATCCCACTGTCTACTGTCTGTTAATTAACCACATCAACTCCTGGGGAGGCTGACAAATTCCCATATTTAGTTAGACTGGCTGGTTCAAGGCCCAATAACTCCTCTATCTCCTCTCTGGTGTTTCTGTTACTGGTGCTTGCCTCTGTGGCTTGCTTTTGTGTGGAATCTGGGGATGAAACTCAGGTCCTTCAGCTTGGCCTGTAAGCAAGCATCTAGAGACACAGCTATCTCCCCGGCCTGTGATGAATTTTAGAAGAAGACAAGCTTGGTTTAACTGGGTCCTTTAATTAGAGTTGATTGGAAAATATTTTGTACTTAGTCTGGTTTCACATTTCTTTCTAGTCTTCTTTTGAACAGTCTGGTTTTGTTTTGCTTTAAAGTTAGTAAATGCAAAACAGTGAATCATGAATAGAGTGGAATCTTCCCTAATTATTTTAGGGACTTTCTAGACAGCATGGGTTTCCTGTCATGATGCTGATGACTAAACAACTTAAGGGTTTTAAAAAGACAAATGCCTTCCTACTCACTTTGCATCCTGGTTTAAAATATTTGCTGCTTTGCTGAAAAAGACATTGCTGCCTTAGGGCACAGAAGGACACTGATCAGCACTAAGGGTGTATGGCACAAAGTCCCTCAGATTAGAATTAAACTGGAATGAACGATGCTCCTAGAGGTGATGGTATAGTGACATTACAGCTCAATGTGGTTACTCGAATTTTTAGAGCATTTTGCAAAAACAAAACAGAAAAAGGAAAACAAGAGAAAAAAACGTGTTTCTATGTGTTTGTATATGAACACAGTTACCATAATGGTATAGATTTTACATTTGGTCTGATGGTCTGCATGGGAGAAACTGACTAAAATGTATGGTCCATAGACTTTTAATATTTTTTCAAGTCAGTACAAAGATAAATCACAGTTATAACAAATTTAATGACCACAAGATAAATTTGAAGCTGTTTTTAAGAGGTACAAGTATTTTAGCAGTAACATTATAGAAATTCCGTTGTGTAATGAGAAGACCACTTCAACAGTAACTGCTCATTGTCCATACTGAGATCCTTACCCCTCTTGGTGGTGGCATTGTTAGGTTGATAATAGAAGCACACACAAAGTCAATAAGCACATTTCAAAATGTGCTTTATAAAAAACATCATAATAAAACAATTTTTTCATTTCATGAATAAATATTAATTAAACACTAGAAATTTGTTATGTACCATAAAGAAATTGTTAATACTCGAGAACATGGAAAAGTCAAATTTGTTTATTGTTTTTCATAGGTTAAATGTACTCTTAAGACTCATTGTACACTGCCTAAGAAAAATTCCAGGATATTTCTTATGTTGCAGCAGTCAGAATTTGACTGTATATATTTGTGGCTCTGCATTTTTCTATTTTTAGTCTCAAAACACGCACATACACTTGGAACTTGGTAAAGACGAATGGACACTTTGTCCAGGATGAGAATTTAGAGTGTTAACTTGAGAATCGCTGTTTAGAATAGGACCTGCATAGTCACTACCATGGAATCTCCACTGGGTACTCTGTGAGCAGATGTTTCTGGACATTTGAATGACTGAATAATCATTTACCCAAGACCATGTCAGTCTGGATATCCAGCCCTGGGCACAGATATGCAATAGCTCCATGTTACCACTTACATAGCAGAATATATCTTTGCTGCTCTGACCCCTAGGAGAAGCTACCTTCCTGTAAGGATGCTAAGTGCAAGTGTTCACAAATCTCAGAGCTCCTTATGGGATAGGAGCTAAATGAATCTTTGGGAATAATAGTGGTTTTCTTCTGTAACACTTCTTTAATTCTTGTTCATTAATATTTCTTTGGTTTGTTTTTTTGTTTGTTTGTTTGTTGCTATTTATAAGTGAGAAATCACTTTCTTTTTTCTTTGCCCATAAGGCTCAGCTATGAGATCTTTGAAATGCTTTTGTTTTTCCTATACTCTGTTGACTGTCTAACTTGAGACTCTGTATGTGTCCTTGTTATAGTTACAGCAAAACACCTGACAGAAACAACTTAGATGAAAAGGGCTTCAATCTGGTTCATGATTTCCGGAGCATCTTATTGATTTACACTGTATATTTAGAATATGCTACTTACAGTCTAATCTGGGAAAGTTATAGCCATCCTACCTTGAGTCGTCCCAGGAGTGTGTTAAATAATCAATTATTCAGGTTATCGTTAATATTCTTCATTAATGCTACCATGTTCTCCATGTAGCACTAGAAATATTGTATTGGAACTATCTCTGATAATACAGACTTGAGGTTGTGGACCCTTGAGAGTACCACATGTATTAGTTACTCATTTTATAACTTACAGGTTGCTGATATTTTCTTAGATTTTTTAAAAATAATTTTTAATCAATTATTTAAAATCAATCTCCTTTTTTCTTGTAGACATTCAAATTCTTTTAACATTTTTACATTTTTTGAGACTCTTTTTAAAATGCATGTATATGTACTATACTAAAACCATTTCCAGCCCCTGATTTGTCTCCAGGATTTTTCTTTAATCATTAGTTTTAAACACACACACACACACACACACACACACACACACACACACCACACACGTATAATTTTCTGAGTTGATTTAGTATTGCTCACTTGGTACTGATGACTTGGTATTGGATAACCAATTAGGGGCCTAGACTTGGGAAAAACTGATTCTCAGCTTGTAGGTCATTAATTGCTTGTAAGTCTTGATCTAGGGCTTAGCCTTGTGATATTTGCCTCATCCACATAAGGATGTCAATTGCTATTGTCATTTTTTAGATGTTCTTTATGTGCCCATAGTGTTAAGGATTTATGAGTGTAGCTCCCATATACAAATGATACAGTCTCACAACTTATGTTCTGGTCTTCTGACTTTTGCAATCTTCCCAATAGTTGTTCTGTATTTATTTCTCCCTGAGCCTTACGTATAAGGATTGTATTACAGATGTATCAGTTGTGGCTGGGTAGTCAATAAGACTCTGTATTTTAACTAGTTATTTCTTTAATGATCTGTGACTACTGCAAAAAGCTTAATTTATGAGAGGTGAGAGCTATACTTGTTTCTGGATATTAAAAATACAGTTAGAGATTATATTGATTTGGAAATGTAGCAGTAGAGATTCTGTTCTACGTTCTGTGGCCTCACCAGTAACAGGTAGTTGGCTGAGTCTATACTACCAATGTGAACCTATTGAGCAGGAAGACAGAAGTACCCTATTGTACTTTAGCAACGCTTGCCATTCTGATCATTGTTGTGGTTCATAGGCATTGCAGTAGGGTAGGTTTCTTGATTACTTTTCTCCCTTATCAACTTGTCTGATGCCTTCTGGTAGTGACTGAGGAGGCTTCCTAGTCAGATGCAGCGTGATTCCTCCAACTCCTATGTCTGAAGTGTGTGTGAAGTACCTCCAGCAATAGGGACTTACCTTCAAACTAAAGAGATGATTTAATGTCTACTTTTTTACTAGTTTATATCACTTCTTTATGTGGTTTGCCTAATTTATTAATTTTACCCTCCCAAAAACAAAAAGAGACAACAAGAGATAACAATTAAAATGTGGGTAGTTGGTTTTTTTTGTTATTAACTGATGAAGACATATATGCTTTTACACATACATATCACTTGCTATTTTATCTCTTTATTCACTTACTTCCCATTTACGAGTGAGAAAATATGAGCTTTTAGAAAAAAATTAATTTGTTTTGCTTAGAAATAATAACATTTTTCTGAGCAGCTTCCAGATTATGTTCCATCTGTATTTTTGTCCATACAAAAAAATATTTATTCTGCCTTTATGATGGCTCATAAAATTTAGAATCTCTAGGAAATATAGTCTCAATTGTGGATTATTCAAATTATGTTGTCTTCTGGGTATATCTGCTTGACTGGGGTATCTTGATTCATTGAAGACCCATTCAGTTCTGGTAGCACCAAACCTTATCAGGTGATCCTGGGTTGTGGAGAAAGAGAGCTAAGCCCTAACATGCACGCATTAGTTCACTGCTCTTTGGTCAGGATTATGCATGCAGTATATACTTGCTTCTAACCTGGACTTCTTCTTCATTAAGGTGTATTTGTGAAGGTATTCATGAAAGCATCCTGAAAGGAAACTCAGACAACCTTGCTATTATGAGCATCATCAAAATTATGCCTATATAGTAATGCAGTGAGATAGCAGAAGAGTTGACATTTGTTTGCCTTTATAAAAGATGAACATGAAACTGTGATGTAGAGAGCCAGCCATTTTGGATGCTTTATGATTAGCTCCAAGTTTGTAAAAACTGTCAGACTACTTAAGTAAATTATTGTCTCCTTCACCATTCTATTCTTTTCTAATTTGAAAAGTGTAATAATGTAGATCAAAATCTTCGTTGAGCTACACATATGATGTGAATGCTTCGCAACTAAATGAAAAAATATTTAACTCTGGTGAAAGGTGCACGGCCCATGTGGCTTTTCACCATGTGGTTGTTGTGGCTCCTTGGGGTGTGTGTAGGTTGTTCCCAGGTTGGGAACTGGGACTTTTGGACTGTTCTAGAGTCTTGATCTTCCTACATGAGTATCAATGTGTTGTGCTTGATTACGTCCCCATTACAGAAAACTCTTCCTCACCTCAGAAAAGCAGCCCCTGTGACAAGTTCTCCTTTCATCTGAAGATTGCTCTGTGTCTAATTAACTAAAAGAGATCTGAAAAAGATAGCTCCCAATACTCTATTAGCCGCTTCTGAAGTGCTTGTCCTAACTATACTGACCATCAAAGTATATGTTGATTTAAAGCTTTCTTTCCTTTTGTGTAACCTATGGCTGTAAAAAGCCTGAACACTAATCATGACATTGACTATTGGCTGTGCCTGCTCTATGATGTGGAATAAACTTTAGAACTATACCATTTCATTTGATAGAACTTTTCTTTGTATTTACCTTCTTAATAACTTAAAGCATTTATATTGCATCAGTATGATATATGTAAATGTAAGATGACCACAAAACTACCTTTCATGAAGGTGATTATATCTTTGTTCAATAGTAAACAAGAAAAGCTACAGTTACTGATACATCATAGGATATCTGAATGTATTCTTGCCCTCCAGATTTCTCTCTGGTAAATAAAGGATCTGGTGTCTATAGCAGTTAACAAGTTATTTGAAAGATACTAAAAGTTTTATTAGCAAATTAAGTAGTTCTTTATATAGTGGTAAAAGAAATTTGCAACTGAGATATATGCTCAGGTTATATTATTTAGGAAGGAGTTAGGATTGTACCTATGGCTTAGCAGTTAAGGCCATTTGTTCTTGCAGAGGTCCTATGTCTGGTTCCATCACTCAGATTGGGTAGCACATGAGTGGCTGTAACCATAGCTCTAGAGTGTCTGACACATTTTCCTGCCCTTAATGGATAGTTAGAAATTATGAGACAACAGCACATCTCTAGAAAGCCTTACACAATGGTTTTATAGATTTTCTTTGGTGTTTCAGGTGACAACACTTGTCAACACAAGCAACAAAGGTCCATCTGGTAAAAAGAAAGGGAGGTCAAAGAAAGCCCATGTGCTGGCAGCATCTGTAGAACAAGCTACCCAGAACTTCCTGGAAAAGGGTGAACAGATCGCTAAGGAGAGCCAAGACCTCAAAGAAGAGTTGGTGGCTGCTGTAGAGGATGTGCGGAAGCAAGGTAGGTAGAATAACACTGTCCTGACACTGTGGGTTGGTTTGTCAATAGGACATTGTTCTTTAGAATCAAAGGAATAGTTTGCCTTGTCGGCTCTCTGCACTTACTGTTTTCAGTATTTGCTGAGGTTATTTGCACAAGTATTTTTGCTGTTGAAGTGTGGGCATGGCTTCAAATACTCCACTTTTGCTATTACTTAGAAATCTTCCTGTTGCTCGCTCTTAGTAGATAGAAACACATTCTTCTGTCAAACTCATGCCTTGGGATGGATTTGGAAGATTCCATCCTTATAAAATGTCAGAGTACCCAGGATTTTAAAGTGGATGGGGGAAAAGTATGTAAAACCATAAAGAACAAATGTTTCCATGATTCTTGAATTTTCTTTTCTATCCACAGCTTTTCTCACACATCTAGCGAGTTAGCATACTGTGTATTTGTAATTTTGAACATTTTTTTTTCAATAAAATATATGTAACATAAAAATAACATCTGAACTGCTTTTAAGGTTGATTTACAGTTAGTGTTGGTATGTCTGTGCACATCTTTGAGAAGCTTATGACTAGACATTTTTTCCTAGAAAAGTACATATGCACTTATTCACATCATGTAATCTCTTCCAAATCTCTGTATCACTTTTTATCTGTTTGACAACTGTTCATATTTCATAGAATTGGGACCATGCAGTATGTCTTTTTCTGCAAATTTCTGGCATACATCATTAAATACAATGTCTTCAATGAACATACATATTATATTTTAGTATTATGACTAAATAATAGTAATATGTATATATATGTATATATGTATCACATACATCACAGATATACATACATATCCACAGATTGTTGAGTGGATTTAACTATTTGTTCTTATGAATAAAATTACTATAATAATATAAAAATTAAATAAACATACTTATTTATGATGGTTAGTTTTATTTATCAATTTGACAATTTAATTTAATTATCAACTTAAAATCCCACGGGAAAAGAAAATCAGTAAGACATTACATAATTTGGTGGTCTGTAAGGATTTTCTTAACTAAGTTAATGGATGTGAAAAGACTCAACTTTCTGGAGGCAGCACCATTTCTTAGGCAACGTGTTCTGAACTGTATCAAAATGGAAATGAATGCATAGACCAAACAATTTTCTGAACATTGATTTTTAATGCCTAGAGGAATGATTCATTACATAATTGAATGAATTCATGGTATATTTGTACTCTTTATTCAATCATACTGTCTTTTGCAGTTCATAGATGAATGTTTAGTATCTTAAATTAAAAGCCTCCCTTTCTTTTATGCAAACACACTTATTTCTTCATTTCTGGTGTATATGATCTACACATGTATGTACTTAGTTTTGCATGTGTGTGAACACACATACACTTGCTGTCTGTGTATGTGGCACACGAGATTGGTTTGGGGACTCATTCTGTAATGATTTTCCAATTTACTCATTGAGACATTATCTTTCAAGCAAACTGGGGAAATGCCGATATAGCTAGTGTTGCTTACCAGCTTACGCTGTGGAACCCTTCTCTCCAATTTCTAAGGCTGTAATGACATACAGGTTACCACACCCATCCCAAATTTACATGGGTTTCCGGAGATCAGAATTCTAGTCCTGACAATCTTGTAAGAGCTTTAACCGCTGAGCTATGTTCCCACCCTCGGACTAGCCTTCAGGCCACTGTTCAACTCCTTTCTCCTAAAAGTTAACTTGACTTCCATGGCACTGACTCAGATTGTTTCTTCACTGGACACGTTTACTGCTCCATAGTCTGTTCCTTGTGTGAACAGAGCAAGAGTGTGTACATGTCCTGGGAGCACAGATACCGCTACAATCTGAAATGCATCTGAAGTTGGTGTTTTTCCCGAAGGTAGACACCTGCTTGCCTGCATGCATCTGTGCCCTAGATAATTACTTCTTGTTGTTGTTTTCTCATAGATCCTAATGGGCACATGTGAAAATGATGAGGCGTGCTCAGGTTGACAAATGATTACACCTGTGGAGCCCTTAATGTTCTCAAAATACCGAACATATTTACATTGGAGAGAGTTTTGGTTGGTCTCTATCTCTTTATGCATCCCTTTGCTACTAATTTTCTTTGTTTAATTTCCCCTAGATTTTCCTCCATTTTCATATCTTTCTAAGTTAGGTGCAGTCTTTCGAACATGATGTTTAGTTTTCATGAGGCTTACAATTCTGGTCTATCATAGCTCTGATAGAATAATCAATTGATTAGATTTCTCTTGCTGTATGAAAATAAAAGATTGTAAGTTAGGAGAGCTTACAGTGGTTGTTCTTTTGAGAATAATTGAAGAAGACTCTGTGTTATGCATTTCTGGTTACAGAATTGATGCTGATGTGTAACTTGTATGAAGCCCTGTGGCCATGTGCTCTTTTAGCTGAACAGCGTCATATTCAAACGCATGCATGTTGCATGCAAAGTAATAATCAAATTACTGAAAAACTGGTGTAAAACTCCCCTCTTAGTACGCTTGCTTTTGGATATCACCTTACACTTCAGATGCTTACCAGCTGTCAGAGTTTTGACTTTTCCCAGGCAATAAAGTCCTTCAAGCTCCGGTTCCACTACTGGGCCTGCTGATCTTCTCATCTCCTTTCTCCCCTTCCCCAACGACAACTAATTCTTTCTTCTATGTCATCTCTGTGGCAAGTCTGGCTTTAGTCAGTTTTCATATTGTCTCTTTATTTGGGATTTTGTATACAAGTTGGTGACTGAGCTGTTTTTCAGAGTGATAAGAAGAAAGGAGTCTGTGAGAAGGCGTATGGGGGAGGGCAAGGGTACATAATTATGTAACATACAGAACCATCGATTCCATCATAGAAATATAAGTCTCTATTAACATAGAAGATAAAAACAATATGTGACCATTTACAATTGGTGGTAATATTTTTTTCTGTGTTTTCTTCAGTGTCCATTCATGCTTTATTTGCTTATCTAGGTGTGAACAAATTTAACAACTTTAATATTGCACAGAAAATGCTCCTCCTGCCTTTCCTCCTTCTCTTCTTTTTCTTTCTATCACTCATGCTATTTCTTCCTCTTTTCCTCCCTCCTCCCTTCTCCCCCTTGTTCCACACTCTCTATCATTTTCTCGAATGTCAAGACAGATTCCAAGCTTTGACCTACACCAGGCAACTATTGACTTCTGAGCTCCAGTCCTCATCCTTGTTTGAGCATTTTCAAATAAAATCTTCAAACGTTGTCACTTTTCTCCAGCATAGAAAGATGCTGAGGCTTTTGAGTACCCATTTTGTGATTTCTGATAGTCATTTGATTTTGTTCATTTATAGCTTCTGGATGTTTGTGGGTTTAATTATCTAATCTGGTAAGGTCATATACAAAGCTGTGCGTTTATAGTATGCTGTCATTGCATCTCACTATGATTAAATTCAGTGTTGTTTAAATTTATTTATTATCATCTGACAACTTATTATCTCCTTAAATCTAGGCTGCATGCCTGATGTTAAAGTGTTCAAAATGCATGGGAACAATTATTTAGCTATAGAATCTTCTACAGAATATTCATTCTTTTAAATTGTAATCTAGGATTCTTTGAATGAGGCTGTGATAATGTTTATGTGAGAAGCATGTAGTAAAAACATATTTTCAATATTTATATCCCTGAATTCAAAACATGGAACTCTGTTGACTTAAACTTGGATGAAGATATCCAAGTGTGTGTTTCTGTCAACGGACGGCCTGTTTTATCTTAAATAAAATACTTGAGTAAGTGCAAAAGCTTCCAAGGCTGGGTTTGAGCTTCATTCAGATAGGGACAATGCTTGCTACACTGTCTGTCCATCCTGGAAGGTAATGCACAGATGCCCAGTAAGTGATGATGAGGACAAAGCTGTCCTAGGTTAACTTACAATCACTGTGACAAAACACCACGACTAAGAGACTTATAAAAGTGTTTAATTTGGGGCTCATGGTTCCAGCGCGTTAGTCCATGGCCATTGTGTTGGGAAGAATGGCAGCAGGCAGGCAGGCCTGATGTGAGGTGATTAACTGAAAGCTCACATCTCATTCTACAAGCATGAAGCTTTGAAATACACTAGGAATGGTATCACCCTTTGAAACCTCAAATCCCACTTCCAGTGACACACTGCTTCCAACAATGCCACACCTGGTCTGTTTCAAATAGTTCAGCTAACAGGTACATTCAAATAGATGTGCCTTAGGCTCATTCTCTTTCTCATTTAAACCTACATAGATGCTTTCCTGGGAAATCAGTATATACTTAGAAGCTTACTTGAAATTTTAAATTCTAATATTACAAATAACTAGATGATGTAAAGTGAATCATGTGTGTTCAGAGTCGGTAGCTCCAGTGTTAAAATATAGACAATGACTGGGTTTACCCCTAGGTGATGATTTTACTCAAGGAGATCAAAGGAGTTTTAAGAAATTAAGTGACTATTGAGTGAAATGACTCAGCAGGTAAAAGCTCTTGCCACCAGGCCTGGGACCCTCATGGTAGAAGGAGAGCACCAACTTCTATAAGTTGTCTGCTGCCCTCATACATGGGTGCTTACAAAACACACACACAGACACACACACACACACACACACACACACACACACACACGAAGAAAGAAAGAAAAAGAAAAAGAAAGAAGACAGAAAAAGTTAAATGCCGCAGTAGATTGTTAAGTCCTGGTTTGTTAACTTTACCTATATCCTTGGGAATTGCTCTCCTGCTTGAGGTTGTTTTCTTTTTGTATTTTCTGCTTGGTGAGCCAGTGAGTTCAGTTGTAGTTGCTTACAGGAGAAGGAGTTAGGGGTTATTGACAGAAGCATAGGCAACATACTAATGGCCACAGCATTGATAAAATGACTTTTCCTACTGCAGTGACAGTTAACAGTCTATAGTCTTCATTTCCTACCTATTAACCAACAAGCTCAAGTCCTCTTGGGTAGATTGTTGAAACATTAAGGTAGAATCCAGTGGGCTTTCTGAGGACCGATTGCTTGCAGGGCACAGAAATGGTATGAGTTGAATATACACCCAGCATGCCACAGGAGAATGGATGTGTATATAAGAGCCATACGTAGCAAAATTTTCCAAAACAGGGAACAGAGAGGCTGTTACAAACACACCTCTACATTTCAGCTCTCTGCTCAGAAAGCTTGAAGCACAGAGTGTGTAACCATAAGGTATTTTTTCTGTACTGAAAGCATGTCACCAACTTTGGTTAGTATCAAAATCATATGAGAAGCTTTTAAAATCCTAACATCTATTTCCTGCCAGAGAAATCAGATTGCTGAAGTATGACCTGAAACCAGTGATTTAAGCCCTACTCTTGATTCCTCTGTATGAATTATTTCTGAGCAAATGGACAAATTTTCTGATTCTGCATTATGTGCACTTAAATGGGTGATAGATCCTGTTAGCTGGAGGCACAGGTGATCGATGCTAAGTGTATGTGTCCCTCTTAAATTGAATAGTTGAGTAAATACACATCATCTCCCAGGCAAGATTTAAATCTCAGTGCAGTTTTGCAGTGCTTCCAACCTTGTAGTTTACTTCGATGTAGGTACTTAAGCTTATATAGAAAAAAATGACCTAATACTTTACATTAAAATATAATGGATAGGTAATGTCTTAGGACATTGGCCTTCCGATCTTGATGCACAGCAGGCCCTTGAAAAGTGTGTAAAAGAATATTTAGCAGTCTAATCTATTAGATTTTTAAATATTAAATAAGTTTCAGAAAAAGAAAGGTATACTGATGAAATTAATAAGAAAGGTGATGGTAAAGCTAAATGTTTATTGAAAATTTGTACTAATTGTAGATGAGGATTTCAAGTCTTCCCAGAGGCAGAGAGAAAGGGTGGTGTGGATGAATGAGGATAGAACGAGAAAATTGGGTTTAATAAGCCCTTTTCTTTGCATGTATGATTTCAGTAGTCTGAGATAGTGAGGAGGGACCAGAATGAGCAAAACTTACTATTATTCTCATTATTATTATTATTGTTATACTTATATACTTCAATCATTCGCCCTTCGTCAACCCTTCCACAAGCCTTCCCCCTCCCCTCTTTTTCTCTATGATTGGATGGGGGGCTCCCTTGTGTATCCCCACAACACTGGCACATCAAGTCTCTGTGAGGCTAGGTGCATCCTCTCCCACTGAGGCCAGACAAGGCAGCCCCAGACTGAGCAAATTTTACAACTAAGATTATTATACACAATATAATGGAAAGAAGGAAGGGAGGGACAGAGGAAGGAGGGAGAGAGAGAGATAGAAACTAGATATGTAGTTGGTTTTACCTTCTCAGGATGTGTTGAAAGATTATCATGCTAAGTGTCATGGTTTACATGAGAATAGTCCCCATATACTCGTATATTTGAATGCTTTCAAAGTGGCATTCAGACACACAGCCTTGTAGGAATATGTGTGGCTTTGTTGGAAGAAGTGTGTTACTGAGGGTGGGTAGGCTTTGAGGTTTCAGAAGCCCAAGCCAAGCCTGTGGATCATTCTCTCTTTGTGCTGCCTACCAATGTGGTTGCAGGACTCTCAGCTACCTCTCCAGCACCATGTCTGCCTGCATGCTGCCATGTTTACCTTCATGATGACAATGGACTAAAGCTCTGAACAATAAGTGAGCCTCAATTGTATGTTTTCTCCCTAAAACAATTACTGTGGTCATAGTGTTTCTTTGTTGTATTAGAACATGACTAAAACACCAAGTTTTAAAAAATCTAATTGAATCAGGAAAACCTGGTACAGGCACATGGGTCATGTGCAGTTACCTCAACAAAAAAGGTAAACAGAAGCATCTTGCTACCGTGGTTCTGGTGATAGCCATGGGAAAAGAACATTCAGAAAACTGAATGGTTCAAAACTGCTGAGAAGAGTCAATAAATTTCCCATTTATTGAAAGGAAATAAGAGTTCACATTTGCTCTTGTACGGGCCACAGACAACATGACTGGGAAGTCCTAAGGGACAGCAAGACCAGAGTTGAAACCAGTTTGATTTTAGACGTTGACAAATTATGATCCCTTCCTAGCAGATGGTGATGACATAGGGATGGAACATTGACAAAACAAAGAAATTTGCAAGTCTCTGAATTTGATAAATGAATCTCTCAGAGAAGTAACATCCCTTTGAGTAAGTGCTATCAGAGACAAGAGAATGAATGAAGGTACAGTTTGGGAAGAAAGCCCACATTTGGAATTGAGAGTGGGCTATAAGTGAATTAGAAAGATGAAGCTGCCATGAAATGTGAGGAGAAACAGTAGAGTTCTGAAATAAAAAAAAAAAGAGGACTTTTAATAAAGGAGACAGCTATCCATCTGCTCCCTTAAAATGCTGTCAACATGCTGAATTTTTCTGACACTACAGACCATGAACACTTTAGATTTTGCAAGAAAGATGGCATCTATTACATTTAAAATTGAATTTTCAGAAAGCAGCAAAGACAGGAGCAAAAACGATAGTATGTGGGGGATAGAGCAGGGAGGCCTGCGCAGACAGCTTAGTCAAATAAATGCACTATGTGAGGATCACTAAGAGATGTGTCAAGAAGGGCACCAGACAGTGACCTTGCGTGTCTACATGTCTACATGCCATGAATATAAATGCATGTACCTGCACACATGTCAGTATCATACACAAAGGAAATGAGAAGGGAGCAGAGGAAAGATGCTGAAAAAAAGAGAGTAGGTGGTAAAGTAGTTGAGCCTGCAGGCAAGCAAAGTAAACCTGCTTTAATCACTTTCCAACTATTTACTTTACTTGTTTCTTTTTGCCCCTGTAAATCCTTTGAGATGTAGCTGAGTGACTGTGTGCTACCTTGTTCTTTTGGGAGACTATCATAATGCCTGCCACACAGTGGCGCTTAATAGATTCATTGGTTAATTGCCAAGGGATGGCAGGAAAGAAATAGACGAACCTTGGAAAAACATTAAGCGAAAACATTGTGCATAATTGTTTCCTTGTTTATGCTTTACAGCCTAAATCAGAGAATGAGGAGAGTCATAGGTGTAAACAGAACAGGAAAAGGATCAAGCGATGGAAACATGAGATGTATAAGAAACCTGCCTTTACATGAATATCAAATAAGGAGAGATCACGTCTAGAGAGAATTTACAGTAGGCTGGAGTAGCAGCTCAGGAAGTCTCCACAGCAAGCATAAAGCTGGACTCAGTAGCACTCATCTGTAATCTCAGTGCTCCTACAATAAAGTGGCAAAGGGCCGGGGGTGGGGAGGACCGGGTGCAGAAGAATGAAGAGCCTCTCTGGAGGCTCTCAGACAACTAGGCCTATGTAAGTAGTAGCAAATATTAAAAGAGAGACCCTGTACCAAATAGAGTAATGGAAAAGACCTGCACCTCAGATTTGTTCTCTGACTTCCCCACATAAACATAAAGAAGTGTGAAAACCTATGGAAATGTATGCACATCATACATACAAACAAACATTTCATAGAAAAGATGAGTACTATTCAACATCCATTGGGTGAAGATATCTAGTTATTTTGAACAACAATGTAGATGGCTTTAATGAGCCACAGATACTTGTCTTTTGGGTCGGTTTAATAGACATATTTGTCATTGGGAACTATTTAATCTCTTATCTAATTCTCTCTGTCTCTCTCTCTGTCTCTGTCTCTCTCTCTCTCTCTCTCTTTCTCTCTCTCTCTTTCTCTCTCTCTCCTTCTCTCTCTCTCCTTCTCTCTCTCTCTCTTTCTCTCTCCCTTCCCTCTCATGTTTGTGTGTATGTGTGTGTGTGTATATGTGTTTCTGAAAAAGAACTGATACTATTCCTTCTTTGGGTATAGTTGAAAAGATCAATTTATAACAGGTTTAATCATTGTCTAAGAATCTTTTGTTTCTTTAATGTGTAACATAATCTTCTAGAAACTTCTTAGATTTGGAGTAGACCCAAAAATTATGGTTTGAAGAATAAAGCCATTGTTCTTATCAGTTTTTATTGCCAGATTCTCAGTGATTGAACACATCGTCTATCCTTAAACCTTAGCATTTAGAAAAGTAGAACCCACTGACTTTTTAATATTACATCTATATGTATTCTGTGACCATAGAACAGCGTCTTACCATCTCACAGTGTCTTACCTAGATGTTTTACCATCTCACACCTCAACATTCTCATTGCCCACTATCTATTCAGACAATTACAAATTTAAAGTATTAAGAAATATCTCTGAACCAGAGTGATGTATACCAAGTCATGTGTGACTGTAACTTCCCCTTAGTCTGTGAACTCTGTTAAAGTGACAGACGTGCAGGTGAACAAATGTATCGTCTTCATGGAGCCACTTTCTAACAGAAGGGGATGCTGCAACATTCCACTGTAAAATTAACTTTTATTCGCCTGATGCAAATGTGGTCCTGGAGGCATACTGCTAAATAAACTCAATCCTTCATACCCTCAAGAAGCTGTAAGATTGTCTACTCATGACTTAACAACCCTATCTCACTTCTTGTTTGTTGACTGTTGACAAAAGACAAAAGACAAAAGAAATTCCCCTTGATACCATTTGTGTTGCCTGGATAGCTGAGAACTGGTCAGAACCTGGTCTGGGAGGTCCCACTATCACATGGCTCTGCCAGTCCACCTCCAACATTTCTACAAATGAGTAAATCACCCATGTAGAAGGGATGTCCTCAGGATGGGCACTTCAGCTGAGATGTGGGTGTATCGCTAAGATGCTGTTCTTTTTAATGTGTCCCTTTACAGCTTTGGGCTTCTACTTTTCATACTCTGAATGCTGGTAGAACACTGGGCTTTATTTGATATGTAGTGTGTCTGCTCTTTTCCCAAGTCCCTGACTGTCTTTATAGGTATAGTACATTGCCATTTTTTAGAATGTGCTCCTAAAGCAGTGGTGTGAACCTGTTATTCCCCCTCCTTTTCTAGATGGGGGTGCAGATTCCATTCCCCTAAGTTCATTTCTTTGAACTTCGATTTTGCCGCGTACAAATAGCTTGTTTTGAAATTTTTTTCTACTCAAACACAGTGTCCTTAGGAATCTTTATGTGATTAGTTATGAAGTGCTGACAAATGTTCAAGCATCTTACATGAAATACTACACATAGTACTTTCCATGTAATGTATGCTTCTCTCTATCTTTCATTCAGATTGTTTTCAAATCATTAGTGATGCCCAATGTACTGTAAGTCATTGTTGGGCTGTATTATTTGTGGGATATAATAAGAATAAATAGAATTGTACATATAAAGTATGAGTGTAACTCATCTTCTCAAATGTTTTTCAACAGTTAATTGAATCTACAGATTCTAAAGCTTCCAATATGGAATGGCAACTTTTATGTAGGAAAGTCATTGAGTCTGAGAGCCTAGGACAGACATTGAAGCTGGGATGCCAGGTGGCTTGATCTTCAGATTAGACATGCAACACAGCTGGATCTTCAGATGTTTCCCTATAGGCATGCATACTTGAAACTACCTCTCTGTTTATGGCTTCCTCTCCTTGCTCATAGAAGCTTCCTGCTGCAACTGTTTCTCAGTGTGCAGCTCACAGATAACATGCATCAGAATACCTGGGATCTGACAGAAGATGTGTATAAAAACTAGGTTTACAGCTTCATCATAACCTTTGATTAGGAGATTATAGAAATCCTTACTGCTTGGTAGTGCCCTCAAGTGAGTTTTAAGCTTCCACAGTTTGATAATCATAAAGGCCAGAGTTTAATACTTCTCTATGATTACCATTTTTATTTAAAAATTCACTTATTTTTATTGTTTGAAAATTCCATAGATGAATGTAATGTGTTTTGTTCACCTTTAGTTAATGTAGAACTATGTGTATATGCATGTAAGTGTGCATGTGCATGTGTGTGGATGTTCATGTGTAAGACTGCACATGAATTTGAAGGCACACATGCATGTATATGTATATGTATATGTGTATGTTTTTGTGTATGTGTATGTTTATCATGTATATGTGTATAGAGACCAGAAGTCAGCCTTGGGTGTTGTGTTTTAGGGAATATCCACCATGGTTTTTAGACAAGATCTCTTACTGATTGGTATACAATGGATAGCCAGGAAGCCATCTGCCTGTCTTGGCCTACCCACCACTGGGATTCTATGTGTGTACCTTCACTTCCTGCTCTTTGTTGTACAGCAGGGTTAATGGAAATCAAACTCAGGCCCTTGTCCTGCTTGCATGCCAAGCACTTTTCTAGCCTTGAGTAGATCTTATTTTCATTTAAAGTGATGCCATCAGGCCAGTGGTACAGTGGTAGTTTAGTGGTCTGTGAATGCTTCTCATACATGAGACTCTGGACTTTAATCCCCAGAACTATGAACAATAACAAAACAAAAAATCAAAACCACAGGAAAAAAAACAAATCTCAACATTCCCAGCTGCTACCAAAGATGGAAATCACTTCCTAGAAGGTTTTACCTCAGAAGTTTGCAAAGTAACCTAAATGTGTATGCAATACTGGACAGATAAAAGGAAGAGGGGCGTAAAAATAGCACAGAGATGCACTCCTGTGGAAATACTACATACCTACAAATTCACTACGAATAGTTAATGCATATACTAACATTTGCAAGGATTTTTTAAGAGACGTATATTCTATTAAATGAAACACATTGCATGACAACTTTGACTTAGTTCACAGCCTAGGTGTGTTCCAGGTCTACAAAGTGACCTTGTTGTAAAAGAACTGGAAAAAACCCTTTCACCTCTTCCTCTTTCTGGAACCTTTGGCTTTTGGGAATGCTGCAGTGTTGCAGCAAAAATAATGGCAACTGTAACTGCTGAGTATTGGTTGCTCGTCCATTGTCAGATTCTGCATATGTTTTCTCAGAGTTACTGTGCTAACCATCAGAAGCATTACTGTCATATTCTTTAGTCAATGACACTATTCTGATAGATCACCCATGCATAATTACAAAGAGCGTGTCTAAGTGTTGGCTTCACATAAGCACTCTTTTGTGTGCTGAGAATATAAAATAAAGAAAACAGACATTCTCTGCCTGTAGCAATATTACACCCAAGGTGAGACACACACATTAGTAAACACCTATATAAATTAGTGACTTCTGATTGTTTAACTGTACTTTGAGAAATAGCCGAAAGCCTAATACATGAAAGAAAACAATAAATTAATAAGTTGAGCTTACTATTAAAATGAAAACCAGAGGAGAAGAAAAGATAGCTCAGCACGGACTCTCATAATGGTGGAAAGAAAGAACCAATTTTACAAAACTGTCCTCTAATTTCCATATGTGTACTGTGTCAGGTACACTCCTGAGCATGCAAATGCACACATCATGCTCACACATTACAGCATGTTTAAAGGTGAAAAATAAGAAAATACTAATAAAATTTAGGCAAGCCACACTCTAGGAGAAAATATTTGTACCCTACTTCTCTGATGAAAGATTTGCATTTGTAATACACAAAGTACCCTTAAAATTCAACTGTGATCAATGACAGCCTAATTCAAAAACTGAATGAATGGTTGAAACTGACATCTCATTAGAGAAAATGCCCAGATGGAAAATAAGCAGAGAGAATAATGCTTCTGCTCTTGTGACGAGGGGCGGGAGGACAGGCATAAACAGTGATGTTGCACTTTCTTCCTTCCACAATAGCTAAGATCTCTGAAACAGGTCATGGCACATGCTTGCAGAGGGGTGAAATCATAGATACTTCACTCTGGAAGTGATAAGATGACATGGTCATGCTTTCTGAAATGCATGCTGACTAATTTGGGAAACTATTATCATAAAAATGCTATACAACCTTGTATATTAATGTTTTGATTTGCAAACGTTTATATACTTCACAGTACCTATTCATGTAACATTTTTATCTATAAACTTCATTTTAGAATAATTTTATAATGGCAGAGATTTTTCAAAGATAGTACTAAAACTGGCAATATGCTACACACCCATTTTTTTCTTATTTCTAATACCTGATACCCATGTGGTTTCTTTGTCACAATTTATGAACCGGCATTGTTATCTCATTGCTTGAAATAAGCGCAGGAAGAAAAAGAAGCAGAGTAAGAACCTTGGGATTGAGATACTTTGCAGAAGGGGCAAGAACAAAGGAAATACTGATGAGTTTTTATTCTGTAGCTGACTTGAGTGATGAGCAAAAATTATAAAAAGTGAACAATTACGAATCTTTACAGATGCAACTCTGAAATCTAGTCTAGAATCTAGTTTAGATAATCTTCCCTGATACAATCGTATTTCTTCTAACACTCCTTATTTAGATATTAATTTCTCAGTCTTAGTAAAGGTGTTATACTCAGAAAAAAGAAAAGAAGGAAGGAAAGAAGGAAGGAAGGAAGGAACGAAGGAATGAAGGTACAAAGGAACAAAGGAAGGAAGAAAAGATAGAAGAGGCTTAGGAGGATATCCAATGTAATGGCAAAGAAAGAGGGAAGTTTGTGCAAAACAAGAGAGAAAATTAAGGTGAAAGACTGAGTAGGGAAAATTTTAAGGGTCACACACATCAGAAGACAGGTACCTTCTGCAGAACCACGCATCTTAGAGAGTGGGCTAGGGTAGTGGGCAGCTTTGTGGGAGGGTCTTTTCAAATTTCACTTCTTTCACTTTTCAAGACACTTCTGTTATGTGATTTGGGGAGCTCACTTCTCATATCATGGTTTTCAAGAGCTCACTGTTGCCCAGTCATCCTACTTACACCTTCTGACGCAAGGGAAAGAGCAGCCAGTGGGATCTTAGAATACTGCAGTCTAGAGAAGTCTTGAGAAATCCAGTCTTAGGGCCTTTACCATTCTCACTATTGCCATTGTTCTGGCCACTGTTGGGAATCTAGGCTGGGTTGCTACTCTTTCTAGATGATTGCTGGTCAAGCTTGTTCAAACTATTTTGCATGTTCAAATACTGCAGTATTTCAGGCAGATCACTCATTCGCTTCATTTTCATTTGAATTAATTTCCTTTTTTAAAAAAATTGGGGATTTTTTACTTGTTTGCTTTGTTTTGCAATCCTGGATATAGAACCTAAAGCCTGACAAATGCTAGGCAAACACACTACCTTGAGCTCCTATCCCTAAAACACTTTTGCACTCCATTTGCAATTCACCTTTGAATTGCAAGTCCAGAGTTGAAGGAAAATCCTTAAACCAATGATCTGATCCCAGGATGCATAAAAGAACGAAGACTGCATTATCATATAAAGAAACTTGATCACAAAGGGCTTTCTGGGTGAACTAAGTCTGTAATTCAATCAACAATGCATTTGACATTCCATTGTGACTAACAGGAAGATGTGGGTTTCCAAGATGAAGCTGGCTCACTCATGCTTCCCTAATTATGATCTATGTCAGTAATTTGATATGAAGAAGTCTGTCTTCATTAGGTCTGGACCCCTCTGAAAGGGAAACAGTGAGCTTGCTTCTAAATTAGACTGCTTTTAGTAAGAAAATAAATGATGCTAGGGGAAAAAATTCCCCAATCCATTCTGTGTTCTGCTAAGTGCTTGCTAATGCAAAGTCCCAGAAGACTACAGTCTGGATCAACATGCAATCAATACAACAATTGAGAATAGAGAAGCCATCCCAGTGTTGCAGGACAGAACAAAAAGAATTCTTTGTCTTTGAAGGCTGAACATGGGCCTCCAGATAAAATAGAAAGAAAACTGACAGACAAAAAAGAAAGGGTGGAGGGATGGAGTTGAAGGGAAACTTTGATCCTTTTGAAGACCCAGAAAATCTGTGTTTATTTTCCTGTTCCTTGAGATAAACAGGAAACAAAGGAGGTTATTTCTTCTAATCAACAGTCTTTCCATTGGTGCTTCTGACATTTTCCTATGCTGTGCTTTGGAGAACTTTGTTTAGATAAGGTCTTAGCCTCAGATTCCCAGATTGCTATTGATGCAGTGCAAATGGCATACAGTTATGTCATATTTCAAAACATAGAAAGCCTTGCCTAATCTTAGGCATACAGTGCCACTCCTAGCTTCTATCCATGGACACTTCAGGTCTAACTCAATTACTCATGCTTGGGTAGAGAGTGCTTTCCCAACTGACCTACCTCCAAGTCTCCTTCATTGCTTTTTTAAAATATTTATTGTATTTTTCAGTATGAGTATGTTTGTAGATCTCTGTGTGTAGCTATTTGACTATGAGTGCAGATTCCCATGGAAGCCAGAAGAGGGCATCATGTACTCTGGAATTGGAGATACAGAGGCTTGTGAGTCACCTGAACTCAGTGCTGAAAATTGAACTAAGGTTCTCTGAAGGATCAGCAAGCAATCATAATTGCTGAGGCATTTCTGCATCTTCCATCATCATCTTTTTAAAACCAAACAAAAATATATTTAGTGATATTACCATTGTAAAATCCTCAAAGCATGTGTTTGATTGTGATGTTGTTTGGTGCTCCTTGTGATAATTCTGTTATAGGGCCCCATGTGGATTCATAGGGGTGTGTTTATGGGACAAAAGTTCAGAAGTATTAAATATTTACGTCCATTAAAATGTGATCTTTCAGTACAGACAGAAGGGAGAGGAATTAATTGGTTTATTTCAAATCACAGGCTTTATGAAATTACTGCTTGGGTAATTTCTTAAATGTCACAATTAAAAATATTGACCTATTTATCTACGGGCTTTTATTGAAATAGTAGCAGCCATTTCTAATGTCACCTAATAAATATAAAATATGGCCTTTAAATCAGAATGTATCATCACTAGAGTTTCTGCCTCTCAAACCCAGAACCCTAAATAGCCAGGGATGGTCTTCTTCATACATTATATTCCTGAGACCTACAATGTGATGTGTTTGTCTCCTTCAATAGAGAGAAAGAGACAGAGCAAGGTCATCACCACACACTGCTCTCTCTTTCTCTGAACTTGACCTCTTTCATATTTGTTTTTAATTTGTCTTCTAAAAAACAAACAAGAAATAAATCATTTTCTAATAGCTCTTTAAATTTTTTGTCTGGAGTGTGTGTTTGTGTGTGTGTGTGTGTGTGTGTGTGTGTGTGTGTGTATGTGTGTGTGTGTTCATATATATGTCAAGGAGAATAAGAATGGAAACAGTACTGCCAATATAAGTATAGAGGCTAGAAGTCATTCTTTGTGTGTGTGTGTGTATGTGTGTGTGTGTGTTTATTTTTGACATAGGGCATCTCACTGACCTGGATCTCACTAAACAGCCTAGGTGACCTGCCTAGCCAAGGAGTCCTGGAGATTTGCCTATGTCTACCTCATGAGTAATAGGGTATTTTTATTTTTGTATAGATTCTAGGGATTATAGATTCTATTTCTGTATAGATTATAAGATTCTGGTCCTTGTGCCTACAAGGCAAGAACCGTGCTGGCTGAGCCATCTTCACAGCCTACCCTTTTTATTCTTAAAGGTCTGCAGTCTAGCTGAACAATGTCTTCTATAAGTTTCTTGTTCATCTAGTGGTAAAAGTTAGAATTGTCTTGTTAATTATTTGTAAACTATGTGACCATCCATCACATCATGGAGATGGAATACATCTCCATGAAATCAGAAAGATGAAAGATACAGATCAGATGGAGGCTCTGGAGCACTTAAAGTTATTGGGGTTGGTAGAGAATTCCCCAATTGTTCTGAACACCACACTTGCCCCCAGCTTCCTCAACAAGTTTAGGGTGAGTTTATTAGAATATCATGAGTTTGTAGTCATTAAGATGGACAGCTTGAGGCCCCAAAGGATGACCAAGAAGGTGAGGTCTTCACCTTGGTAGAATGTAATAGGCATTCCCAGCTACCCTGAAGGGCCAGTGACTGTGTGGGTTAGCACTGTAGACACCAGCACAAAGATGGGTCAGAAGATCTGAAAGAGTCCAGTTTTAGCATAGAGGAGATTGTTTTTAAAGACTTAAATGGGCTGATTTTAATCCATAAAGACACGTTCTTTAAAGATGTATACTATAACTACATTTGTTACAGGAAGCTACATATTACCTATCTCTTTAGTTTGATAGGTTTATAGATGTATATGGGAAATGGATAAGGCCATAGACCCTGTATTCCAAAAAGAGGAAGGACTGTCTAACAATATGACTTTTGATGGAGAGAGGTTTGTCTGGGCTGTGGATCTGGAGAAGTCCTTCATGGCTGCCAGACATCCCGATTGAATGAAAGTGATACCTTGTGCTTCATTCTGCAGTATTAAAGATACCATCTCTGGGTTGTTGACTCACACTGTGAATCTTTATGGACCACATAGTCTTGCTGAGTGCTTTCTTGAGTAGGTCAGTAGTACAAGTCAGTGACAGGAATTTCATCCTCTTCCCTATGGGATTGGTACATGCTTGCACTCAGTCCAAGAGTGAGATTTACAACTGCTATGAACCCAGAGAGGGGACCTGCCAGTTGACTAAAAGCCCAAACACAAGGAGATCCTCCAAATAATAATGATTTCTACTGGGGAGCAGCAGAACATTGTAATGGAAATGTGAGAGTCCCCGTAAAGTGTGGGCACAGTCAAGGAGAGGAAGACAGGGGATTCTCTAAAAGACAAAAATGAAGATATTTTGAAACATTAGTCTTTGGTCACAGTAACAAATAACAAGATTAACACATACAATGATTAACAATAACAATTAACAATAACAATGATGTGTATTAGACCATTGCTGGGCATACATAATTGTGGAATTGCTTTCTGTACAAAATTATAGTATCATCTGTGCAAAGTGATAGTCCAGGAGAGTTGTTTGTGATGGTACTAGGCAATTTTGCCATGAAACCTTATTTTACAACTTACATGCATTATTTAGTTTTAGGTTTAGGCTTTTATTTTCTTGTTTGGTTGGTTTATTATTATTTAGTTTGCTTTTGTGTGGTTTAATTTTGATGCTGGTGTAGTTAAGTTAGGGTTGATGACTCAGTTTTGATTCTCACAATGTTTAACTTTCTCTCCAATATCAAAATGGTGTCTGCCTGTCTGTAGGTGATATCTAGGCTGCAACACTTACAGAATGCTGTTTTCGGCTTTGCCCTATGTCTGATGAGAAGAAATGCTGCTCTGTGCCCTTGTCCTCCTGTCTTCGCTCTTCTTGTCAGATCATTCACAAGCTTCCAAATCTACACAATGGCATGCCAAGCTGTCCCATAAATAACATTCAATGCTTCGTCTGGAGGCTTACTAGTGACCCAGAATGACAGCTGAATCACACCCCTGTTGGGAACTCAAAGGTGTCAGTTTGGCTTGGACTTCAGTAAATAGCCAAAGTGTAAAATCAAAAGTTCCTTTGTGGAAAATTATGGTTATCATCATATGGGCATAAACAGCAGTTTTTTCAATTTTCTGGTTCCAGCCTCTGTTCTCTATTTCTTGGTGAGGCACTTCTAGGATAACTCTCTCCATAGAAGACAAGATGAACAGTTAGGGTCACCTCAGAACTTCCCTGAGCCTTCTTGCTATTCCCTCACTTTCATGAAGGTTCTGTCTTTTCTCACAGCCTTAAACATTCATAGTTTTTCCCTTCTTATCTTTATTATAATTTCTCAAACATATACTAGAACTAGAAGGAATATCATGTTGTGGTATAAAAAAAAATGGCTTCCCTTTTAAAGAAAAATTTAAAACAGGAAGAATTAAGCCAATTTGTTAAGCTCTGTGGGTGAGTTTTTTGAATGATAAATTAGGATATGGGTTGTCTCCTGCAAAGTTTTCATTCTCACTTTGAAGAGTCACCAGGAAAGACAATGGAAAAGCTGTCAATCCACACAAGAGCATCTTCAAAACAAGGGCAATTCTCTCAGGAGAGGTCTCTCAGTTTTTTTGTTTTAGCATTGAGAACAGACTATCATGTGGTTTGGGAGTCTTAATCCTGTGACAATAGTGAGACCACATGATTTTTTTTTTTAGTTTTGTTTCAAACTTTGTGCAAAATACCCTTTTTTATCAAGTATGCTGTAGATTAAAGATGAAAATTTATCAAGTATGCTGGGCTTTAAAGATAAAGATGATATATTACAACATTTGAAAGACAATGTATTTGCTTCCTTCTTTTTTTCCAGCAGGGTGTAGTTAAAATTGGCGTTTTTCACATTTGTCTAGGTTTGGGATGCCGTGATTGAAATAAATGCAGTCACAGGGGAACTAGAGAGTCTGCCTTGTTCCATGTTTTTCTTCCTGAGGAGCTTTCATGAAAAATATACACTCCGAAATGTGCAGTTTTCTGAATTTAATAATGGCTCTTGATTTAATTCTAGTAATATTTAATTAATCAAATTACATGCACTAATATAATTGTATGTTGTCTTTTCCAAATTTGAACTAAGCGTCTCCTATTTGAAGAATAGCAACCCACATTTGTGGAGTCTTCAGGGATTAGGGTAAATGTTCTTGTGCTTAGACAATAATTAATTAGAAGTATCGGAACACTCATACGTCTCTGTCCTAGTAATTCAGGGTCTTCTGCCATTTCTTTGTATGAAGATGTTTGGAGGTACCACAGCTATGTGATATTTTGGTGATTAACAATGCAGATTATAATTTGGTCCCCTCCAGTTTTCTACATTGCTGTATACCAAGTTTATATGTAACATTTGATCTGTTTTTTAAAAATATTCATTGATTTGCATTCCCCCCCATGAAAATGAAATTGTAAACTCCAAGTGACTTTCCAGGTATAAAATGAGAAGCATATATCTTTCCTGTTTGGCTGAATAATTCAGCCTTATGTTGGTCTTGCACAGATTCTGATATTTTTCTTTCATGAGACAGCAATTGGTTAGAATTTATTAAACACTTTCATATGAACCCCTTTCTCAAAAGCTTTTCTTCCATCGAATTTTCCATCCAGAAAATGATAGTCTGGGTGGATACTTATGAGTAGTGTGATTTCTTTTAACCCTGACTATCAATATTGTCTGTTTGCATCCCATCTCTCTCTTTTATTTCAGAGGGCATTGAAAGGGAAAGATTGGAGTAGGCATGAAAAATATTACTTGTTATTTTCATATCCTTTCCTAAAATCTCTAGATACTAAAATTATTCTTATCTGTGTAGTACTTACTTTTTACACTTAATGTCTTATAGAAATTCTATCTATCTGGTATGTGCTAAAAATCACAGCCACAAATCATATGATTTTTATCAGAAAAGGAATTGGAAGGTTGTCCTGTGTGCTAAGGTTCTGAATCTAAAGAATGTGCAACCTAGAAATGGCTCACTAGATTTCGTAACTCATTCATTGAAAACAGGGATATACTGTAACAATAAATCTTCAATATTATTCTATCTGGATACCAAATACATATAGGTCAAGTTTTAAAGATTGAATCAGTTGTGTTGTCCATGCAGCTCATTAGGACTGGGGTTAAAGCAACCATGTACTATGCACCTCCACAATTCTGGTGAAGAATGGAAACAGAAAAGAGAATCAAGGACTAATGGACCAATGGCATCCTCAGGAAGACATCATTGTACAGGAAGCTTGTATCTTAGGCTGTCTTATAGGAGCCATGTAGGAGAGCAAGGGCCCTGTGACTTCCTCCACTAAATTCCACATTTCTACATGGAAAGGAAGGCACAGAAATGATTTGTAAAAATTAGCAGAATTAATGGAACAACTTAAAGCCAATTTTAGTTAGCAATATCTGGGAATTACCTTTTAGTAATCAAGAGTCCTTTTAAAGGATATTATCCTCCAAATTTAAAGGCAATACAGTAGTTTGATTTTACTTATTATAACAGTATGATTCCTAATAGTTCAGAAGCATTGAGCCTCAGCCAATATATTAGTAGTCAAATGTTCATGCAATACAGTTTGTATTTACATTAACAGTAGGTGTGTACAGAGCATTCTAAGATACGCAAGTAAATAGGTTGAATTCTAGTAATGTGAAAAGTAGGCTAAAATAGTGTTGAAAATTATGTAAGATGACAAATGCAAAATAAATGAAATCAGTTATGAAGCAGCTCAAGAAATAGTAATTTAAAATAAAAATAGACAATAAGAACTAACTAATTATATATATTTAGGATCTGCCATCAAAACAGTTCTCAATTTTGTTTCTTCCCTTCACTGATATAAGGTCTATTCTCAAGCTTCTGTGCCATGTTCCACTTTCTTTCTTCCCTGTTATGTGATGATAAGAGTTCTCTGAGAAACTAAGATGGGAAAGGACATGAAGTCACTGTCTCAATTTAGCTTTTCACCCTCACCCTTATTCTTCCTTACATTCTGGCAAGAAGGCAAGAAGAAATAAACTTTTATTTTGCTATCTGACTGTTGCGTTATATTGTATCCTGACCTTATCCCCAGTGAACAATAAAGTGGTAAATATTATATCCTTGTGGGAAACAGGTGAGGGGCTGAGTGACTACGTATGGTTGATATGTACACAGCCATGTCAAGGAGCTAAGACTCATGGGAATAGCGAAGCCCTCCCTAGGTGAGGCTCAGAAAAATGCTCAAGTTCTGTATAACTTCTCCTCTTAACACTTTCTCAGTTGTTATTTAAAGCCATGGAATTTGGAAGCATGTTTGTTGTTCATGGTAGTGGTTGTTCCTTGGTTAGTTCATTACTTACAAAATTGTTGTTGTTTTGGAGACAGGATCTCAAGTATCCATAGGTGATCTAAAACTGGCAGTATAGCCAAGATTCTGATTCTCTGTGCTCCATGTCTTAAGTGATAGAACTACAGGATACACTATCAACAATGATAGTATATGTGTAGCACTGGTGACTGAATGCAACCACCATGCTAGGTAACTACTCTATCAACTGAGCTACATCTTCAGGCCTGTTTTTAATTTTAGTTCAGCAAAAATTGATATATCATTCTTTTCATTGTAGCCCAGGGATGGAGTGATATATGAACATGGCTATGCCCTCAGTAACAGTATATATTCATGTAGTGGTCAAAGTCTCCATTAGTGAGAGAATTTCAGGAAATGTATATGAGAAGAAGGTACGAGGACAAAGAATTCAACCAACGATATATTTCAATTTTGCATATATACAAAGTAAACTAATATTATATTGCTTTTATTCCATTAATTTGTTAGTCACTTTACATCTCAATCGCAGCCCCACTCCTAATACCCACTTCAAACATCTCTTTCCCCATGGCCCCTCCCTTTCTCCTCTAATAAGAGGAGAGGTCCCTCTGGGTACCAACCCACCCTGTCACATCAGGACTGCAGGACTAGGCACATCCTTTTCCACTGAGGGCAAGTAAGGCAGCACAGTTAAGGGAAGAGGATCCACAAGCAGGCAATAGAGTTAGGGAAAGCCTCCGCTCTAGTTGTTGGGGGATCCATTGAAGACCAAACTGCAATCTGCTACATATGTTCAGGGGGCCTAGGTCCAGCCCATGTATGCTCTTTGGTTGGTGGTTCAGTCTCTGGGAACCAAGGGCTTAGGTTAATTGACAATGTTGGTCTTCCTGTGGAGTTCCTATTCACTTTAGGGTCCTCAATTCTTTCCCCAACACTTCCTTCCATAAGACTCCCCAAGCTCCATCTATTGTTTGGCTGTAGGCCTTTGTATCTTCTTCAGGCAATCACAGGGCAGAGCCTCTCAGGGACAGTTATACCAGGCTTCTGTCCACAATCATAACAAAGTATCATTAATAGTGTCGGGGATTTGTTCTTGCCCAAGGGATTTTTTTGAAGGGGGAAAAAAGGAAACTCTTAACTATAATAAAATGTATTCTCAAGCAGATAATTTCTGTGCCCTCCTCTCTCTAGTATAGCCTACTATCCAAGGCATAGATTTTTAAGATTTGGTGAGAAGGACATCATTTTTTTCTTTCACTCAGTCATGTGTAACTTTAGAAGATTAAGTAGTCCTACATGCTGGGTTGCTTCAATGACATTAAGGGTCAAGCTTATCTCTAATGAATATTTCATAACCATCCACTTAGCACTATGTCTTTAGTACTCCTGGATTCCTCTGACTCAAGATCTGCTTGGGAAGGCAGTGTTTCTAACAATGTCAGCAGCTGCTGACAAATGGGCAGTGTTAGATTTCCCTCATCTTGGTATGAATGACATGGCAAGAATGATACTTGAAAAGAGGTTTTGTTAGACAACACCTGCAGTGCCAAGACTTGTTGTATTCTATTTTCAAGATCCTGTACTTCGATAGTGCTGTGGCTATAAAACTTGCAGTTATATGTCCAGTTCACTCATTCTTTTCAGCTTTTCATCATATTTGCACTTTTTTTGCATATGAAATGTACATGTATGTGTCACTAAATGTGAGTAGATAAGAGGAAAAAGTTGTTGGAGTCCCACTGTGTGGGTCTTCGGTATTGAACTCAGGTTTAACTGCCTTGTTGGCAGGTATCTTTACCCACGGAGTCATGTCACTGGCTCTACTTCATATTTTCATTTATATTTTGCTTTTAATGTTTTCATCACATGATGTCATTGGATAGCCATCTACTTAGAATTGTGTCATCACTAAAATTAGAATTCCATATTTTTTTAAAAAGCTTTCTGATTAGAAGGGGCAAATACAGAGCTTATAGGGTTTGGGGACTTAAGGAGGACATTACTAAGTTTTTAACCTTTAAAAATAATGAATATGTGGTCTGGAAAGATGGCTCACTTATTAATAGTATGTATGCACTGTTTCTACAGAAGATTAGAATTTGGTTGCTATAATCCCTCTTAAGCAGCACACAATTGTCTGTAACTCCAGCTGTATTAAACTTGATACTCTCCTTGGTTTCTACAGAAACTGCCCTTGTGTATACATACCTACATATCTATGTACACATAGACACATAATCAAAAATGTAAATCTTTAAAATATGGTAAACATGAAGACCATAAAAAAAGCAAAAGTAAGCTATGAGGTATTGTCAATAGAGAATGCGTGAACATGAGGTTACTTTTTAAGGTTTATAGAAGAAGAAGAGGAGGAGGAGGAGGAGGAGGAGGAGAGAAGAGGAGGAGGAGAAGAGGAGGAGGAGGAAGGAGGAGAAGCATGGGAGAGGAGGAGGAAGAGGAGAGAAGAGGAGGAAGAAACTGTTGTTCCCACTATTTTTATCTTTGTCTTTGGCCTTCAGTTTCTCAATTACCTTTTATGTAAAATATGGTCTCTGTCACACATCGCACCCTTCAGTGTTAAATGCCATGCCAGAAGAGCAGGAATAACTTTATTTCTCATTGTAGCGCCCAAATTTTCTAGAAAAAGTACAGAAAATTCTATTTTGTACTATGAAGAGTAAGGAAAGGACAAGAAGGCTATGGGCTGATGGGAAACTCATGAAAGTAGACATCAAGCCATAGTTTATTAACACTTAGTAGGATAATGTCTTGCAATTACATTTTGCTTTGTTCAACTCCAGATGTGGGAAATAATCTATTTGATAATTTATTTGAACAGAAAGATATTCTGAGTTAGACTAAAGACAATTAATAAACTTCCATTTACAAGAAGTTTCAAACTGCTTTTTCTTCATATATCTGATCATTTTCTAGTTGTCCTTACTTCAGTAACTGACTTTGTAGAACCAGGGCTCATACAAGGTTTCTGTTTGGCTCAGTGCATGTATTTATGGATTTGTGTATTAGCTTAGTCCTTAAAGAGATCCTTAGAAACTCATACATTTTGGTTATTAAAAAAGATCATAAGAATTCAGGTTAGAAAAATAAATTGGAAACTTTATTTCTCTTGGCAAAATGGTATGGACACAACCAAAGCTACTTCCATGGCAATGGGTACAAAACAGTTTTTTGTGCTTTCGGAGTTATATTGTTCTAAAAGCTTAATGGAAATTCTAAGTCAAGTACATAAGAGGCAAGGATAAACTACCATGTAAGACAAATGCAATCTTGTAGACAATTAAGCCATTAACAACTCATTTGGGAGAGAATCACTATCCAATCTATCTTTTCATTTAGGAATTCAAGTCTACATAGCATAGCATATTTCCACAATTCCAGCTAAATGTTTCGCTGCCCTTGCTTTGCCAGTCATATTTCAAAGGCACTGAGATGATGGCATTCCATTTTTGTAATAGTAGCATATACTTTCTAATTGAGAACAGATGGCTGGATTATACTCTACAGATAATGTATTTCCTGATTATGCATCCTAGGAGAGAAAAACCTTAGCTTAATCTCCAACCCTTTTAGTTATTTGAGCCAAAGCCACATGGAGTTTGTTAAGGAGCTTAGTCACATCAGTACAATTTTAATTGTTTAATTGTATCTTTTTTTTTAAAGAGAAGCTAAGAACATTTTGTGTGATTAGCTCTCTATAAATAATGAAAGTTCTCCTTGGGGTTAACTGTTGGCGTTGATTTTTGCAGGTTATCTGACTGGGTTTGAGCATGCCTGTGACCAGTGGCTGAGCTTTCCTATCCATGCCTAGGCTACAACCCAATCACTTTTCTCACAGTGACATGTGCCTCTCACCTAAGACTTAGACAGGGTTGTGTTTGGTGAGTGTGCATAATGATGTGCACATGTATATGTTTGTTCATCACTGAGCTATCTCAGCTCTAGCAAAATGGCACTTTGTGTGAAAAAAATAGAAATAATAAAATGATTACAGGACAAAAGGAAAAGGGGTTATTGTGTAGATACTTATATACCATAAGCATTTTCAAAGGTGAAAATCATTGTATCTTCAGACATCAAAACACACACAAAGCAGATGAGGAGGAGCCAAAGCTTTGTGAACTAGTGGAGGATGCACTGGATCAGGAATCAGCTGAACTTTATGTGCCTCACCTGGAAACAGATATCATGTGATAATATAAACCAATAACACTTCTAAAGAAGATAATAAGCCTCTGCTTAATGTGATCTTAATCCTTACTAGGGACCATGTGTGTTTGGTGAGGGGTGTGTTTCTATTTTGTTTGTATTCTATTCCCTACCAAATTATGAATAATAAACCGGCATTATTCATGCCACGTTCTTCACTAGTGGGTATGGGAGATGACATAGTGGTTACAATGCATACCAGTCTTGTAGAGGACATGAGCTTGGATTTCAGCATCTAGGTGAAGTGCTTTAAACGGCCCATAACTCTAGCTATACTGATGCAACACCCTCTTATTGCCTACACAAGTACCTTTAATCAGGTGCATAAACACACACACACACACACACACACACAACACACGCAAACTTATACACACATTATATGCACACAAATGAACAAAATTACAAACAATAAAATCTAACCTTTTATTTAAAAAGCAGAGAAAATCAGAACCTAGAGAAACATTGATTTTTTTACCATGGTCACAGGTTAATAATGACTAACAAAAGGATTTCTTCAAAAGGTGGAAGACACGATAAGCCACAGCACTGATCTTCATACAGTACAGTGGTTGCCTCATTCCTTATCTGTGCAGAACATTTGATGACCAAGTATAAAATGCAGGGTATGATCCATGATTCCAAAACTACAGGAAAAGAAAAGAACGACAACTCTTGAGTCCTGAAAAGCAATACAAATGTCTCCCCTTAAGTGACTTTAAGATGTATACCTTCATTTCTATCTCACAGCTTCAATCAAACTGTACACAAGAGAGTAAGGTCATGATAGACAGATCTTTGCTAAGAAGAAATGTCCAGGTAGCCAAACCCTGCACTATACAGAGTTATAGATACATGCTACATTTGTACATACTTTTCCAGAAACAAGAACAAAACTCAATGATATCTGTAAATCAGGGAACCTGTGCTTACGGCCCTGTATGAACCAAAAGAATCTGTGCCACCCTTCCCATGGTAGATTTTCAAAATTAATTTGCATTATATTTTATCACTAAATGTTTTTTCAGTGAGGATTCTTAAAGGCTTATATTTTTCAAAAGCTAGTTTATTTAGGGTTCCAGAACATTTCAACCTCCCTTCCAGCTCACTGACCAGTGGTAGGAAGAAAAAAAGCGTTTATAGGGAAAGGGTTTTGTGGACCTATTTGGAAGTAGTTTTTTTGGGGCAATTCCACTCTTCATTGTCAGGATACCAGCAGTCCAATCCAAAAGCAAACACCAAACATGAACCAGTAGCAGCAGCTCAATCTAGCAGAAACCACAAGGTTCCTCTGAATTGGCACGAGTCAGTGGGAGAAGCAAGAATCAGCCAGAATACCACAAGAGGTTCTTCGGCACTTTTCTTTCTATGAAGTGAAGTTCAGTGAATACCAGTGAAGACCAGTCATGATCACTGAAGCGTTGCATGGCCAGCAAAGACCAGAGAGGAGTCATTGCATGGGTTTTCAATGTAAGAGTATCTTTTCACTGTGAGTACCTTAGTCAGGGTTTTCACTGCTGTGAACAGACACCATGATCAAGGCAACTCTTATAAAGGACAACATTTAATTGGAATTTACAAGTTATGAGATTCAGTCCTTTATCATCATGGCAGGAAGTATGGCAGTATCTAGCCAGGCATGGAGCTGGAGGAGCTGAGAATTCGCATCTTTTCCAAAGGCAAACAGGAGAAGATTAGTTTCAAGGCAGCTAATAGGTGGGTCTCAAAGCACACCACTACAATGATATACTTCCTCCAGCAAGTCCACACCTCCTAATAGTGCCGCTCCCTTGGGCCAAGTATATTCAAACTACCACAGCGTGTTTCCATTTATACTCTTTCCAAACATAAAGCTCCCTCTCAAGTGTCATCTCCAACAAAACATCACATGCCCTGTCACATGTCTGCTTCAGTTAAACATCCTCTCACCTGTCGCTTCAGCAATACATTTTCTCGCATGTCTGTTTGAGCAAAACATGTCTCACAAGATGGCATCCAGAAAAACATCTTCTAACACAAGTAGAGTTTCCAAAGAAACCAGCAATTTTCATTTCATAAAAAAGTAGGCTTTAAAAAATCTAAGCCAACAGATTCTAGTATTTCAAACTTAATCTCTCAGTATAGCAATAACATTTCTAAATATTCTGATGTTGTGGCAGTCTTGAATTCCTGAGAAAACACTTTACTTGGTAGTGAAGAATATGTGTGTGCAATGTGTTTCATATATCTATATCATTTATATCTACATATATATATATTTAGATATAGATATCTTTGAACTTACATGTTAATATTTTATATAAGGTATTAGCATTCATGCTTATATATATTTAATATATATTATATAATTATATATATATATATATATATAATATATTATATAATTATTTCATTTCTTTCTTGTTCAGTGATGTTTGTCATAAGACCTAAACTTGTATATTGATGAGTGTGTATGTCTGTATGTGAATGCATGTTTGCATTTTTAACTAAGATATCTCAGCACTAGAAAATTATTCTTCTAGGATATAAATAATGTGATATTGCAGAACATTGAAGATAATTCAGATTACAATATACTACAACTATTTATAAAGATATAAAGCATTCCTAGTTTCACTTACTATAAAAACAAGTGACAGGATTGTCCCCAATGACCATATAGTTGGATTTTTAATTCCAACACAATCTGCTGTCTTGTGATAGGTGTCTTATTGTTCTTTAGTTTGTATGTATATGGGTGTGAAACATGCATGACATTATGCTTTATTTGTTTGAATTATAATTTGAATGTCTTTACCTGAGTGGAGAAATGATCTTGCATTGTATCTGTCCCTTAGGAAGAAAATTTCTCAAATGACCTTCACAGTATATGGGATAGATGGGAGTCCCTTGCGGGTGTGAATGACTGGTAACTAACTGGGATTTTTCAAAGGTGCATTTCCATTGGAGGTTTGTACCAGGAAGGGATGCTTTAGGCTGGGTGGAGAAACAGAGCACCAACACAGGTAATCATTGGGAGGGGCAGATAGCCTGAGACTAATCTGGAATTTGCCTACAGCATATAAGTGAATAAGGTCCTGTTAAATGTCAATGTTTGGTACTCACTTCCTCAATTCTTTCCTGTGTGATTCACTTCCATATGCTTTCACTCCTTTTTATATTCTGTAAGCCATGGTGCCACTCTACTTGCTGATATTTAGGCAGTTGTTTTAGTGGCAGAGAATTTTGATATACTGGATTCGTCTGAAGCCTTCATATCTATCTGTAATTATCTTGGGTGTGTGGTCTAAAGGGGGCAGTGACTAAATGACAATCATGCAGAGAGGATGGGTTGAAGTGTGAATATCAAAGCACATCCTTACTTAGTGATCACATGTGACTCCCAGACCTCTGACCTGCTGGGTCTATCTCAAAGGATCATAAAGCTCTAACTAGTGTTTTTTTAAAGGCTCTATGGAGAAATCAGAAGAATAGCTGGGCTTCTGTAGAAAACCAAGGACTCTTTTCCCCCAGACATATGCATATACAGAATCCAAGACGAACACAAACCCACAACTGGCAACATCATGCAAGTACCTTGTGTTCTGGTTGTGTTCCCTAAATGTCCCAAGGAGGTGAAGACAAATATTGGAGCCTTCCTTCCTCTAGATTCAGTTCCAAATAAATTCCTATGAGTTATATTAAATCTTTGAGATTAATTCAAAAGGTGTCTACTTCTTATATCATGATGATAAATAAAGATGTCAAGATATTCCCCATTTAATTTAATTTTATATTTGTAAATATATTTGTTCAAAGTCATCCAACATAATGTGTAAGGAAACTCAAGGAGAAAATTTCAAGATAGTAGCTGCATTCTAATTTATTGTTCAAGAACCAACTTGTAAGTGCATTTATTTTTTTTAATTAACTTATTTAATTTTGTATATGTGTACAAGCAAGGTCAAAAGATAACTTAGAGGTATCAGTTTTCTCCTTGTATGAAGTGGGACCTTAGGATAGAACTTAGGCTTGGTGGAAGGTTCCTTTTCCTGCTGAATCATCTTGACTACTTTAATGTAATTTTTATAAAGATAAGTGTATTGAAGCTATTCAACTTACCTTATTATGCTCCGAGTTGGTTACATGGTGTTGATGGTGAATGACTTCTTAAATACAACCTAATTTGACTTTCTATCATTCTGGTAACCACTTTATGTAATAGTCAAATTAGGACTAAATAGAGAAAAATGTTATCAGCTTTCCACAGAAATGAAATTTGAAAAAGATAAGGAATGGACTATAATTTTAAGGAGAACCATATATACTTGGGATGGAAAGGTGGCCCAGTGGCTACAGATCCATGTGCTCTTATAGAGCACTTGTAGAGACTTAATGTTAGATGCCAGCACCCACTTGAAAGGGCATGCTCATGATTGCCAGTAACTCCATCTCTAGTGGCCCATCATCCTTTACAGATCTTTCTGGGCACTACACACAGGTGGCATCCACTCATACATAAATCAGGTTTTTAAAAAAATCTTTCAAAATTAATTTAAAGTCTTTACATAAAAAGCACAAAATACTCTCTTTATTGTCTATTCTTTATTATTTTAATGAGAGTCTAAATATAACTATAACTCCACTGCCAAATTTTCTTTTTTCCACCTCCTCTGTTTAGTTTAAATGGAAAATCTGCTTTCACATTTGTCTGTGGATTTATAGAGCTTGAAGTAAAATGACAAATTATTTTGTGGTTTAGCGGTTTAATTTCCTGCCAAATTTCTAAACTTTCTTAGCATGTGTACTGCATTCTCTTAGCCTCGTTTTACTTGTAAAATGGAAATGAATAAGTGCTCTTTGGAAGAGTTTAGATAATTTCAAGGTCTGCTTCCTGCCTTCTTTAAAGTATACATTCAAGTCCAAGATTTTTTTCTTTTCACTTTTCAGGAGAAAAAAAAATGCCTCCTTCCTCCCCCAAATTCAGTATAGGCATACTGGCTGCCTTCCTTCTTGGGCAGTCTGCCTAAGTACTTAATTGTTCAATCTCTACATGAGAATCATTTTGCCCGACAGTGAAATGAAGCTGCCTCTGTGGTAGCAAGGAGCAGCTGTCAAAGGCATAAGCTCTGCTACCCTGCAGGCTGGGGTCTGGCACAGAAAAGGATGCCTCTCCATTTCCAAGAAGGGAAGAACGGTGCTCCACATCCAATGGTACTTTACATTTTTTACAAACTTGACTTTGCCTCCCTCTGCCCCTCCATCATGCTCGCACATCACCTTTTGCATGTCTCTGGCTTGCTTGAGCCTCTGATCCACTGATCTTCACAGGGTTAGTCTTTTTTGGTCTTGTACTACTGTCTCTCTCGCTTTTTTTATAGTCAATTCCCCATTTTCTTGCCATTATGCTCAGTAATTTTCAATCTCAAGACTGTCACCCAAAATGTTCCCTTAAATATTCAGAATTGATCTCAACATCCCTCTGCACACACATCCTGATAGGGATTCATGAAGATGCTGAGGGAGAGAAGGGGCTTATAGAAACCTAGGTAGTGGGGTGATTGCCAGTGAGCGGATACTCCATGCCAAGGAGTGTCCAGGGACAGAATCACAGGCTCATACAGTTTTGAGTTAATTATATTCAGTCACATGACCTTTGTAGCTCTGCCAATTGCAAGAAATAATTAGACACGCATTGCCAGGTTGGCACGGTTCTGCTGCCATGTCTGGTTAAGACATGAGGTCTCTAATAGGGTTATATTCATGTGTCCGCTCATAAAATCTCTCATACTATCCTGGTGAAGTTTATTTTCTCTGCACTTTTCTGGCCTTCCTTTACACTGCACATTTTGCAGCCTATCACATACTTCTATAGAGCTTCCTGCTCATAAGCCCTTTAGAAGGATGGCATGAAGAGTGGCTTGCTGTGTTCTATCTCAAGTCTCAATGTATGTCATCATTATTTCTTACATTTGTTCGATGTTCCCTCACTGCCCTCAGTACCTCAGGTCCTTTACTTCCATCTCTCAGTTCTCTCCATGATGTCGTCTATTGTACAGCAACCCAATTCATTTCTAATAGAGAGTATTAAATTTCAGATACAAATGATAAAACCAAAGAACTTTCTAAAACTGGAGGAGTTTGCATAATGATTTGAAACAAATTCCTTGCCTGTCCAGTTCCATCCTCTGTGTCCTCACATTGCAGCTGGTGAAGAAACAGGGACACTATGAGCACTTAGGTGCCTTTGCAATACAATTCTGTGTCTCATTTTCAAAACAAGAAGATCTCTGTCTCTCCTATTAATATAAGAGTTAACATCTTACTGTTACCAGAACTCAAGTCCACTTTATAGCATTTTTGGTCTTGCAAATAAAATAACTTAAATTGACATTGAAGGCAACTTCAGGGCACTCTTATTGTAATCTGACATGAAAACAATAGGACAGGCAAACTGTCAATATTTACAGAATCCTCTAGGAGGAAGAAGCTGGAGAAGAAGGGTGGTATGTACAATTTTTGAGTTAAAAGTCAAGAAATCAGTGAGATCAGCAACGGAAGTCAGCAGCTACTAATTACTCACGAGGTGTTGAGGCGCAGAGAGAGAGAGAGAAAGAGAGAGAGAGAGAGAGAGAGAGAGAGAGAGAGAGAGAGAGAGAGAGAGAGAGACAGAGACAGAGAGAGAGAGAGACAGAGACAGAGAGAGAGAGAGAGAGAGAGAGAGAGAGAGAGAGAGAGAGAGAGAGAGAGAGAGAGAGGAGGGGTTCTCAGGGAGTTAGGACAGGGACGACTTTTCAGAGAATGTGAGGAATGCCCTGATGTTGGGACCATATAAACTTAAGATTTGGGTGTATGTCTGGAAAGAAGAGATAGGAAAAAAGAAGATTATAATATTTAAACCTTCTAAGTTAAAACCCAGAAAAGAAGGATGATTAGTTGTATAAGTATCTGTCTAGGAAGAGGCTTCTGGGGAAGATAAGTGCCTATCTCATTAAGGGGATCCTTGCATCTTCCTATAAGCATCAAAAACAGCTGTCACTAAATTCTCCTAAATTATACCTGGAACATTCCATTCATATTTTTGAGTAGAATTTTGTGTGTACAACAATAACTTACTATAAAAGGCTTTTCATATTTTGCATGTTGCATCAGGCATATATACGAGTGATCTATGCATTTCAAGCCTCTAGGTTAAAGTTGATATGTCCCTAAGCCCTCAAACACAGGGCATAACAGTGACCACAAATATTTTGGCAGAGAAACTCACCTCCTAAGTACTTGTTCTAATGTCATAGCTTTCTATGCCAGGGCTACTGCTACTCTTATGACTCTTGGAATTATATGTTTGGCTTGTATTTCTCCCAAGACTCACTTCTACAATTTCACCCTAGGGAGGGTTGAAATTCAAAATGTTTAAAACTAAATTTCCTGCTTCACAACTCAAACCTGTCCTTGTAATTGTCTACAAGTGTCCAATTTCACAGGCCCTGGTTAGATGCATGCCTGTCTCTCCACTCCAATAACTCTCTGCATTACTTGGTTTTTGTTGTTGTTGTTGTTATTGTTGTTGCTATCATATATCTTATATTGGAAACAATATAAGAAATTTATGTGGCTTATTGTTCTCAAATGCTAGATGTCTATGAGGTCAAGAACAGCATGGTGGCAAGATTAAGAAGCTGAGAATTGGCTTCTCAAGGCACACAGTAAAGAGAATAAACTGGAAGTGGGGCAAGGCAATTAATTATCAAAGCCATTCTCCAATGATGAACTTACCCCCGCAGTGATTCCATCCTAAATTTTCAGTAACTTCCCCAAACAGGACCATCAGCTAGCAGCAAGTGTTCAATACCTGAGCCTTCATGAGTGCATGGACTCACATTCATACCAAGGCGTGCTGAGCAAGTACACTCAGCACAAGATGGTCATGGAAGTCAACACAGATAGAACAGATAAAACTAGAGACCAAGTTCAATACCTGAGCCTATGGGAGGAGAACATTTTTCTTTCTGATTCCCCAGTCTTCAAATATTAATTCTACGTTCAAAGTATACCCAAGACTTAAACCACACACAATGTCATTCTGTTTCTAGATTTGTTTACTGTTACATCAATGAGAAAAGAGTATGTATGCTTCAAGTAGTATAATGGATGAAACTCGTACAAATACCACTGCGAAAGAAGAAAAGCCTTATTCGTTAATCTATGTCTTTATATAGTGAAGTACGGAATCAGACCAGATCATGACAGGTTATTAGAACTTGGGTTTCCCTTATAGGTTAATGACCAGAAAGAATGCTGTGGGAATTTGGGGGATGCTCTTTTTGTTGAAAACTACATCAGCTGCATACAAAAGATACATGTGCCTTTGTGTCTTTTTCTCTATAAAGAAGCATGGGTACATCCTTCACTTTCTGACCCAAACACTGTATCATCTCTTTGTTTGGTGTGTGTGTGTGTGTGTGTGTATGTGCGCGCGTGTTTAACTTTTGACTGGTTTTATTTTGGTTTGTTTCTTTGAGAGAAGGTTTCTTGTAGTCCAGGATGATCTCCAACTTACTGTCAAGGATTGCCTTGCCTCACTAATGCTAGGACTTCAGGCTGGTGCCATCATGCCCAACCCAAACTATGTCATCTTTTACTCTGCTCCACCCCTGGCTCTCTGGCGTCTTCCCTACTCTATGTAAAGCCTGAATAATGTCTTAAATGTACAGCTCAGCTCCTGTCACATCTATTTGGAATCATCCACTCTTTTGCTCTTCAGAGCGCAGTTTTCTTTTCCTTTATGAACAACACTAAACAACCTTCCTACAATTCCCAGCATCATTCTGTGTCCACTCACTGTGTACAAATGGAGTAATTCATCAGGGAAAATTTTACTTGTATAGTACTTCAGCATTATAAGAATCAGAAACAATGTTTTTAGCTAAAAATGTGACAAGAAAGTGAGTTAAATAAAAGTGATAAAACATGAGAGCTGCTAAAATTAAGGAAGCTTTTCTTTTGTGTTGACTGCATGTACTAGTCTTCAATAGACCCGACCAAACAAAAGTCATTCGTTATTAAAGTCACATAATCGAACGGAAATGTTCAGGAAATAGAGCGGCACCTAAGCAGAGCCTCCTGCTCCAAAAACTGGAGACTGTAGTCTTCCAAGAAAGCAACAGGAAGCAGTCTAATGTTATTCTCCCTGTTCCCTCCCATTGCTTTGTTTTGTGGTTCCCACTTTGAAAAACCCACAACTGCTGCTTTGAGAGAGCACTCATTCTATCCTATAAAATAAAGACTACCCAAATTGTTAATTACAATTAAACACCAATTTGGTCTGTGACTTCTTATTTGCACGTCTGTTTGACACAACAAAAAAAAAAAAACACATTGCAAAATACTAAAATCTGCTTGAGGACCAAGTGAATACATAGGAAGACTGTGATTGTTTTGCAGCCTGGATGATTGAAAGGATAGTTTATGGAGGTCATTCCACAGCTTTTGGATACATTTTTTTTTTTTAATTTTTTTTACAACATAGTCAAAATGAAATTTCCACCATAGTGAAATATTAACTGTCAAGATATCAATGGTGGTATGATAGATAATGTCAAAGCATGTTATAAGATTGGATTATGTACCAACCGTGGAGCATACCTAGTCTACACAGATCTACCTCCATGGGCTGAACCTAGGCCTCCCTGCACATATGTTGTAAATGTGCAGCTTGGTTTTCATGTAGGTCTCATCTGGAGTGGGGGCTATCCCAAAACATGCAGCCTATATATGGAGTATGGTCTTCTAAAAAAAAAAAAAAAAAAACAGTTATTCAGTTATTCATGGAATATTATTTTTTTATATCTCTTGTATTCAGTTTGCAACTACTTCATTGAGAATTTTTGTATGTATGTTCATGAGGGATACTGGACTATAACTTATATATTTTTGTTGGGTTTACACTTGATTTCACTATTTCAATATTATTTGCTTTGTGAAGGAGCTTATTGTGGTTCTGAATTTTTTAAACATAACTCAAAAAGTATTGCTTGTTTGAAGGCTCTATAGAATTCTTGTATAAGTATATCTGACCCTTGGTATTTTGCTTGTTTGTTTCTTTTCATTTTATTCTGTTTGAATGCTTTTTAAATTTTTTTGATTTGCTGAAAATAAAAATTAAAAAAAAAAAAGATTGGATTATGTAGGTTGTTTAGTTTGTAAAATAAAGATAGACATCCCTTGGTTAGAAAGGTGCAGATTGAGTAAGCTTAGAGGCAGGGGTAGTTAAAGCCACATAGTGATCATGGATCTAGGGGTTAGATGCTGAGAAAGTGAATGTATCAGATAATATGAGGTAACACAAAGCGGTTAGAGAACATTTTCTTTCCTATAGAACAAATTGATTAATTAATGTAATACATCATCATTAAACTTATACCTAATATTCATTATTTCTTATATATTGGCACTGTTGTAAAATATATGTTTCTCCTTTTATTTCACTGTCACTTGCTTTAATGTCACAGGTGCCATGAAGTCCCATAGAAGATCTTAGGGGTACAGTTCAAAGCCAGGCCTGATTCAAGGGCATCGCGCTAGCCTTGTAGACATGGAATACTTGGCGGAAATATTTTTGCTAGCATTCAGAGTTACAGTACTCATTTCATAATGTAGCCTGAGGCTGTGCCCAGCAGAATACTGTTTCCAGTGTGGCCATGTGCAGTAGAGACCTCAGGGTATGACATGCAGGTAGAAATGCCTGCTGCTAAGGTATGCTGTCATTTTCCCTTCCACAGGGTAAAGTCCTGATTTCCTTACAGTGAGTTATCATGGCCTTTATTTCTACCTATAATTAAGCTTACAAAGTTTAAGCCATGCTGGCATGGCTACAATATCACAATTATTGTCACTTTGTTTTATAATATCTGGAGAAGAACACTTGCCTGGAAGTCTTCAGATGCTTAATCTGCAAAACAAATATTGATGATATTCTTGATTGTGTTGATCTTAAACATTCAACAAAATGATATATGACATACTTATATAATCCAAAGATAATTATCAATGATAAGTATGTAACTTATAGTTATTTTGTCACATTTATGTGTCATACTGCCTTGTAATTGTACTAGAACAGAATTTGCACAGTGCATATTGTTCTAGATCTAGTTTATATAGTGCATTTTGTTTATGACATTTCCCTGTTTCAAACTGATATTACTTAAAAAATATCAGTAATATAACTTCAAATGTTAAGCTGGATGGAAAACTTGTAGTGCCTAGGGAGACTGGGTAGATCCTGAGTTTACTGTGGTACTGATGCAACAATCTGACCACTTTTATGAAGAACTGCAAAACGTACAATATGATCCTGCTAGCGAAGAGACTTGATAACTTGCTATACTTTCAGAGATGCTGGTAAGTGATAGGAGGGCCCTAAACAAAATCCTTCATTATTCATAGCATAGGCAGAAGCAGAAGCTTTATATTCTAGCTGAAATGTGGACTGTGTGTATGATTTGATGTCGAATGAATGCATGCTCAGAATATGTGAAAGGCCAGATTTTAAACTTCAGTGTCACATAAATAAGTCAGCTGGTCAAGTAATGAAATTACCACACAGTACACACACTTTACAAATACATGGTTAGAAATTTGGTTTTCTCTATGATATTATAAATAGACTTGTAAAATTAGAGGACAATAAATTTAATGAATACTAAAATGTTAAATCAGCTGCATTTAAATAATACCAAAATACTTTGTTTTCAAATTGAATTAAAGCCCATGAAATTGGCTTATGAAAATTCAATAATAGCAACTATAATTTGAAAAGCTTCAGGTTGTGAAAATTAAACACTTATTGTTATAGTAAACTGGGATTAATGTATGTACATGTATACTAGGTTAAGACTACTATGAATTGTTAAAATTATATTCATGTGCTTTGCTTACAAATGATGTTGATGCATTGGTATTTGATGGCACATTGAGAAGCACAATCTAAAACAAAAGTAGTATTATTTGGCTATTAAAAATGTGTTGTTCTAGATAATATGTAGCTTTTTGTAATCTTACAGGGAAAGCTCATTTATTAATTTGTCTTTTCAGGAAAATTTAATCTTTATCTTCAAGTCCCCATATTTTCATGCGAGATACCTCTTTCTAACAGCATAAAAGTATTCTTAGTATTTGAACAGTCACCTTTTATTTTGAACCTAGACTGTAAGATATGTACTATGATGGCTACTACTAATGGTAAATCAACAGAATCTAGATCAGTTGGATTATCTGAAAGAAAGGACCTGGCACACCTTAACACTGAGCATAAACTAATTTTCTCCTTGTGAAGAAACCATATCTGATAAAAGCAACTTGAGAAAGGAAACAATTATTCTAGCTCCAAGCTTGGATGTACCAGTCATAATGATGAGAAGGCATGGTCTCGAGTCAGGAAGGTAGCTAATCGTGTTGCATCTGTGTTCAGGTAACAGAGAGATGAGTGCTTGTATTCTGTTCATATTCTTCCCCCTTCCTCACCAGGATGTCAGGCCATGGAGTGGTGGCACCTACACTTATAGTGGGTCTTCAACCTTCACCTAATCCAATATCGAAACCCCCTCAAATATTTGTCAGGAATTTTGTCTCAGATGATCTCAGATTCTGTTAAGTTACTGTCAGTAGTAGCCATCACAGTGCATATTTTAGGGTCCAGGATCCATCGTGGTTCTGCTGGACACAGGATCCTAAATGCACAGTGCTGTTTCGTGTTATTTACTTTACGTTTGAGATGCTTGAGTCAGTATAAAGGTTTCCTTTCAATACTTTAGGAGTAGTAGTGAACCTTGTGAAGAGGAAGAAGCTTAAGTATGCAATCTCTGTGCAACATAAAAAAGCTTTTGATGTTATTATTTTGAAAACAACTTAAAATAAGTCTAAACTATTCCCAGGTTAGTGAAGAGTTTCCTTTTTTTTTTTTTTTTGTTTTGATGTGAGTCTTTCTCTCTCTCTCTCTCTCTCTCTCTCTCTCTCTCTCTCTCTCTTCTCTCTCTCTCTCTCTTTTTTTTGTCTCTTTCTCTCTTCCTCTCTGATTGCTATGTATTTCTCCTTTTTATCCCCCTCCCCTGCTTCTATGAGGGTGTCCCCCACCTACTCCTGCCTCCCTGGCCTTGAATTCCCCTACACTGGGGCATTGAGCCTTCACAGGACCAAGGGCCTCTCTCCCATTGATGCCTGACAAGGCCATCCTCTACTACATATGCAGCTCGAGCTCTATGTGGGTCCCTCTATGTGGACTCTTGGTTGCTGGTTTAGTCCTTGGGAGCTCTGGAGGGTCTGGTTGGTTGATATTATTGTTCTTCCTATGGGTTGCAAACCCCTTCAGCTCCTGCAGTCCTTTCTCTAACTCCTCCATTGAGACCCCATTTGGGACCTGTGCTCAGTCCAGTGTTTGGGACTGCGAGCATCTGACTGTATTTATCAGGTTCTGGCTGAGCCTCTCAGGAGACAGATATACCAGGCTCCTGTCAGCATTACTTTTAATGAAGAAATGTTTCACTTTCATTGAAAACCCAAAAGCAATCAGAAAAAGAAAACAAAACAACAACAACAACAACAACAACAAAAAAAAAACTAAGGAAGAAACTGGGGAGAATGCATGACCATATCTAGGTCGACTGTGCAGACTCAGTCAGTCAGGGAGCTAGCCCATTACATGGGGGTGTATAGTTAGATGCAAGGGTGGTGGGTATAGATGATAGAGCTCTGTCAGGATGCAGTTCGAAGCCCAGGAAAAGAAAAGTGTTGGGAGAAAAATCTGAAAAACTTAGGAAACGGCTTAAAGTGTGATCAGAATGTGTTACTGGGAATGCAAATACAGAATTTTTTTTTCTTTCTATGCTAGTAGTATGTAATCCAACCAAGCTTCACTAACCTTCTTGCATAACTTGGAGTTCAAAATGAGCTCTGTAAGACACAGGCTGTGGGAAGGATCAAGCAGATATGGTTCAGATGTCTTATCGTCTGATATGCCTGGGAACCTGATCACTCAGGAGTATGTGCACAACTCCCCAAGGTCTTCTTTCTCCCTTGCTTTTAGCTCTGTTGCCAAAAATTCTTATTACAAATATTGGATAATATTTTCAAGCAGTCAAGTTCAAATTACAACATATAAAAAGTGAAAGGCATTGTCAGTTCAAGTTACTAGCACTAGAATGGGAAGAGATGGGCTCTTCATCATTGATTCTCTTCCCATATAAAACAAATTGGGGAAAGTGAGTCCTGTGTTGAAATCCCAGTGAAGGGTGGGGAGATGCAGTGGAATATGTTGTTTACACCAGCAGAAGCCTGCCAGGGTGATCCCCTAAAGATGATGAGACTCATTTTATTTCTTTTGCTTAAATGGAAAACTTAAACATTATCAAAGAGAAGCTCATCTTGCCAGGAAAAAAAATATTGCTCCTATTTTCTCATATTTAAATTTCATGGTTTACAGAAAGAATTCACAATACATTATTGATCATAGCTGATGTGGGCATCTACTGGTGTGGGGGCGTCTGGGGCATTTTGCTGTCTCTACCTCCCATCTTCATATAGGAGTTCTTGAATTATTACTACACTTTTCACCATATCTTTTATTATGTTTTCAGATCAGAAATCAGGTTATCAGGCTTTTATAATAAACAGTTGTCTAATGAGCCATTTTCTAAAATCCCCCAAATTTAGATTTCTAATATTAAATGCCATATAGGGCTGATATACCAGGTAAAATACATTTTATGTAACATCTAAATTTTGCAATAAAGCATTGTTGTTGTTGTTTTTTAAAAATAGTACCAATAGAAAGAAGAGTGAGTTACCATGAGGCACAGGGAAGTGAGTGACTACTCTGAGGTACTAAAGACAGTCTGGAGGAACCAGTGTCACTGGCTGAAGAGCAGATGAACACAGGAACTCTACCATGAACTGCAGGGTGACAACTTTGACAGAAACCCCTGGAAGGTCTCCAAGGCTACAGACTTGATCAACAAAGACTTATGAAGTAAATTTGCATTTAGCTCAGGGTTAGAATGCTTGCCCAGCTTAAGTAAGACTCTGTGCTGCATCTAACCCCTGTTATGAATAAATAAATAAACAAATAAATAAATAAATAAAGACACTTCAGGTACAGACAGTTTTTTTATTTGTTTTAACTTCCAGAAAATGTAGGATAAAACAATGACTGGAGTCCTTGTCAAATCTGACACTTTCAAGGTTTGAGATACTGGCTTGCCAGCCTTAGGACAAATCATAAGACTGATCCTCCTCAAAATGAGGTTGGTGAATTTCAGTTGTGTTATAAATTCTCATTCTCTTCTTATTACCAATATTTCTATTCTCGACATGTGAGGTTAGAAGATTAAAAGAAACAAGAGCTTTCCTAGGCAGCTCCTGGGTCTGTTTTCAGCAAACTGCAGCCATGTTCTGTGGGTTTGTTCACATATAAATGTATTCAAAATATTTTTAGTGGCCTAAAATCATATTTCAGATATACTTCCCATTTACTGGTTTATGTTTGTGTGTATTCAAATATTATATACATATATAGACACACAAACACTCATACAAACACAAACACACTAACACAGAGATGTCATCTCATGTGAGACCTTCTTTTATTCTCCAACACCAAGGCCTTCCTGGAATACTAACCCCTCCAAATGTGGAGCCCAGTAGTGTCGATTGGAAAATGACCTTCTTCTTGCACTGAGAAAGCAAGGTGTCTTCTAAAGCTACCCTTGCTTGTGCTGAAAGGCATACATTAAGCTCCATTAAAATTAGAGTTGAAGAATTGCTTCATATATAAGCTATCCAAAAGACTACAGAAATGCTAATTCCCCATCATTGCAGTAAATATAACAAAGATATGGAGGTATAAGGCTGAGATAACTTTGGAACAAATAAAGTGTTAAGAGAGAAAAGGTGAAAGCACTATTAACATGGCTTTTACATTTTTTTCCCTTAAAATTGTTAGCATCATTCAACTGAAAAGAGCCTCAAATTCACAGCATTAATGTCACATTAGCATATCTTTTCATTCTGTGAACTACATGTAAGTTCTTTTTCCACAGGGTTTGGTAGTAATTATTATGAAAATGTATTTTATTCTATATGTCATAAAGCAAGCAACATCTTAGACAGATGTAGGTCAGTAACCATGGTAATAATGCACTCCATGGAATAGCATAGTAATAACACGTTTTTCTTAGAAGGGACAGGGAACTGACTGAATATTGAAAGAGAACTGATCACATGATCTGAAAGGACAAATGGTTCATATGTCTTTTGGGGTCAACAAATGTGGTTTCTTTCCAAGGGAGTGTCTTGTGCAAATACAAGTTAAAGTCTCAATTATGTGACCAGTCCAGATTTTGCTGAATGCCATTTACTTCATCCAAAAAAGTGTGAGAGCAAGCTCTTGGAGATGCGGGGTGTGGTGACTGTCATCCAAATATGGAAAGTAAATGTTCTTTGTAACACAAAGTATTTTAGAAAGTTGGGAGGCTTGATGGGTATGAGAGAAACAAGGGCTGCAGTTCTCCTGTGCTGGTCCTGTCCCTGGCTTGTGCTCACTCAAAGGATGGTATGGCTCTTTCTCTTTTGGAGTATCATAGTCACTCTAAAGAGATACCATGACCAAGGCAAGTCTTAGAAAAGAAAGCACTTAATTTGGGGCTAGCTTACAGTTTCAGAGGTGAGTCCATATCTTCATGATCGGGTGCATGGCAGAGAGCATGACAGCAAGCAGATAGGCATGGTGCTAGAGAAGTAGCTGAGAGTGACATCCTTATCCACAGGCAGCAGGCAGAGAAGGAGATTGGTCCTGGCAGGGTCTTTTAAAACTTTAAAGCCCACCCCACTACATACTCTGAAGGCACTACTTTAACAAGCCTACATCTCCTAATCCTTCTCAAATAGTACCACTTCCAGGTAACTAAGCATTCAAATATATGAACCTGTGGAGGCCATTCTTTTTCAAACCATCACATGGAGTTTATATTGAATCAGGCATGCTTTCACCATGCACTTTCTTGAATCATAAACTCCCTCCTCACTTCTTTTCTAAGGTCCAGGCAAGCATCTTCTGTTGGGTCTAGATATGTGCACATCTATTGTGTTAGGATGTGACCATTAGAAGGAAATCTGGCTCCTTCTGCAGTTTCATTTGCTCTCAGTTTTGCCAGTGTCTCAGAATAATGTCTGCAGAATTTAAAACATCAGAAAATGTTACAAAGTATCAGCTATTATGGTTTTGGCTGTGGATTCTCACTTGTGGAAAAAGAACTGCTATCTCCAGGAATTTAGAGGTAAATAGGATGTCAAAAAGCAAGGGACTCTAGTTCTTCAAAGTATTTTGATGGATCATCACTGTGAACATTGTGAACATTATCCAGGAATACAAGAAAGAATGGTAGGTTCTGGAAATTCTGATAACTGCTGATTTAAAATGAAACATAAAGATAAATCTCTCATTCTACAGTTGATTAATTGGAGACAGAAGATAATGGTAAATGCTGGTTGTTGTGGAATCACAGTGTAGTACTGACCAATAAATGTTTGTATCTGATCAGGAAGGGCTAGACCATTTGGAGGCCATAAAAAACTCTTACAGAGTAGTTACTTTTTCCCATTGTTGTTCCAAAATACATGACAAAATGAAGTTGAAATGGAAGTTGCTATGCTGGCTCACAATTTGAGGGCAAAAGCCATGATGACAGCAAAGTCATGTAGCATCTGGTCATAACTATCATATTGCATCTTAAACAATGGGGCTGAGAGAGGTTGATGTTAGTACTCAGCTCCCTTCCATCTATCCTCACTCTGGAATTTCAGAGCATGGGATGGCACTCTTACATTTTTTATGCTCCCTTTCAAACATGTTCCTTGAGCCTTGGGTGCAGAGATTGTATTGTGGATCATCAGTTGAGAATGGTCACTCTATAGTCAGTTGTTCTTTGCTTTTTAACCAGTTGTTGCTTTCTGCAATGGCCTTCATGCACTGGGAAAATAATAAGCCTCCTTGATAAGGGGTAAGAGCCACACATAGCTGTGGGAATAAGGATAAGTATTTAGAATGCAGATAGAAATTGTGCTGGTTTATTTCTGTTCTTAATGTGCAACAAGGAAATCAGAAATTATCTTTTAATGCCAGTTAAATTAAATTAAATGAGATAATGGCTTCAAAACATTTTCAGAAGTAAAAAGCTATAGAAAAAAACTTGTATGTCAATTTAATATCACATAAGAAGCACCAATAAAACATGTGATTTATTGGTGCTTGTGTTGATCTGTTTTGTTTGCATTGACTTGTACAGTTGTTATGGACATTGCTGGGATGTATCTTCCATTTCCAGGTAATTAAATTCCTCTTATATTGTTTCCCTCATAGAGTTGATTTTATGTTCTGCCTTTCCTCATGTATTCTTTGCATTCCAATAAAGTGAAGACAATGTGCTTGATAGGAGGACTAGAATCCCAATAAAATTGTATCATTTTTATATAAGACAGTTCACTTTTTCCTCAACAGTGAATGGCTTTTGTCCCATGTGATTCAATTTGAATAAGAGATGAAATACAGGAAAATAATAAAGTTTGCAGTTCAGCTTAATCCATTGGGGGTGGACTATTTTAAAGAGAATTGCATTTGATTACTTTCTGAATACTTTAAACCAAAAGCAAAGAAAGTATGAATAAGTTAAGTTACACATTAAGAAGACATTTACCCAAAACATATTTAGATAACGTATTAATGATTAGGAAATTAGTTAGTTGAAGATGATAAGAGATTAAAATATAAGAACTACCATTTCAGATGGTGAAAAGCATCATTTTTAAAAGCTATTTTATTAAAATTCCCTGGATATCTGAAAGGTCTATGTTCTTAGCTTTGAGGGTTTTATAGTAAGGCTTTAGCAGAATGGCTAATGGTGTAGAATAAGAAAGAATGAGCTGGACAGAAAAGAGCAGACAGGTTGCCATACCAACGGGACTGCATGATATATGGGAAGTGATGGGAGAACTCTGCTAGTGGATCATAAAGTGTATTTTGTGCTATGACTTCAGAATAAGATGAACGAGTAAGTACGGGGTAGCTAGAAAGAAGTCTATGCTAATGGATGGTTGCTTGATGCACCCCTACCCAGGGGGGATCCTCTTTTGCTAAGGATTATGCTCAGATGAAAATGATGATATTTTATTGAACTCATTTACTTAGAAGATTAATTTTGCTTATAATTTCCATTATTCTGAGTTCCATCTTTATCCAACAATTAAGAACACTGAATATCATTTAATACAAAAATATAAGGAATAGCCAATGTTTTTCCAAATATAGAAAGTTAAAAATGGTACGTGAGATGCCTTTTTCATGTAGGTTATCTACATGGTAGCAAAATAAACATTAGTCCTGCTCTGTTCAACTGATTTAGCTAGATAGATGTGAGTGGCCACTCCTTAACATATCTGCAGAAGCACAGAGGATGCTAGGGTTAAGCAGTAGAGTCTTGCACCTGAGGTTCTATTTCTCCTCCTCCTCCTTTTTTTCCTCCTCCTCCTCCTCCACTTCCTTCTCCCTCTACTCCTTCTTCCCTCCTCCTTCCCCCTCTCAATCCCCCTACCCCTCCTCCTCCATCCTATCTCAAGGAAATCTTCATGCAAATTTTCTTGGTTTTCTCATTTATTCTGCAAATTTTAGAATTTTTTCTGTTTGTATCCTTTCTTTGTTGCTAATCTGCAGACTTGTGATTTTGCTTTCTTAACTTCTTCATCTGCCCCTCCTAACAAAGATATCTTACTTCCTCTTTCCTACCATTGTAAGAGCAAGTCATGCTTATTGTAATTTAAAGTCAAGCTTACTGTCTCGTGTAATTGTTTGTTAAATTACTCTTTTCTCGAAATATGCAAGATTTACATATTTGAACCTATTTCCTTATCTTAGTTTTGAACGTTTTTGTGTGTTTGGAAACAGTTTAGGTTACTTCCAGCAAATGAATTCACACTCTTGTAAATTTCATTTGTCTTCATGCATCATTAGTTGTTTTAAGGCTTATTGAATTTACATACTATGATGTGTTCAAACAGTATATTAGTTCCTTGAAAGCTGGCAAAATTTCTTTAAAAAAATTAAAGTGCTTGCATTGAATGAGTAGAGATTTCATTATATATTTAAGGAAGAAAAGTGCTGATGCATTTAACATCTTTTATTGAAGTAACAGCTGTCCCACTTGGCTCACAATGCTACCCTGTCAGCTCTACATAATACGTTATTGTTTTGTGAAAAAGGAAGTTAAAAAATATTAGTCAGAAATTACACTCTCTAACCAGGTGACTGCCTTTCCTGTATACCCACGTTCGTAAAGCATTACTTTGCTGTCAAAGACTATAAGCTGATAATGCAAACTTGCAACATCTCTACACTTTTTCAGATTTCTCAAGTACTTGCTTGATAACCTCAGCCCCACTAAGAATTTATGCTAGTCTATGATATCACCTCTGCTTCTTCAAAGAAAGCATTTTTAACCAAGCACCTCATGTGTAAAACATGGTGTTTGCAATTGCAATACTGATGGATGTAACTTAAGGTACATTTTCCTATAGTCAATGTGTCCAGGACTTACTGGCAATAATTTCTTATCTGCTGTGTTCTTTGGAGACGGATATTCAAAACACCTATTAGGGGCCACATGTTTGAAAACTAAAGAAGAGGGGAGGAGCAGAAATTGGAGGAAGGCCATACTGAGTGACAGAGGCCTCAGACGCTCTATAGTCTAGTCTGAACAGATCTTGGCTAAGCCAGTGGAGTTCCAGTGACAAACTGCCTTTTTAGGATTATTTATTGAGCACAAATGACTATAAGTTTATGCTATTTTTGCAAAGCCTGGTTTTGACCTAGAAGTCATTGTGACTCCCAATGGATTTGCGAGGAGAATCTGCCACGAAATCCTGTTTTCTTATTTTTTTCACTGTGTTTTTCAAAGACAACATGTTTTGGGTTTTTTTGATTTTTTTGTTTGTTTGTTTGTTTCTGATGAAGAATGTTTTATCAACTTTAATTTTATAAATTATTTTGCTTGTATATTAGAAAACTTCACATAGCTCAAAGCCACATCAGTTTTGTTCTATGAGCTTATGTGTACAACATTCAGTTTGTCGTTTTAATTCATTTTAAGCTAATATTTAAACTATCACATAAAGGTAGGGTTCAAGGCATTTATCTATGCATTTGTGTCCGAATCCTTTATAACAATTTTTAGTAGCATATATTGATTGCAGATAACACTTTGTTTCCTTGTGATATTTTCATGCATGTGTAAACTATATTTTGATTACGTTTGCCTTCTGATCATCTTCCTAACTGACTTTAAATAAAGAGTTTTATTTATATTGCTTTATCTTTTATGCAATTCTATATTCTTTTCTTTTTCTTATTTGATTAGGTATAATTTCCATTATTTGTGGATTTCTTTATTTGTGTTTTGGTTTGGTGGTGGTGGTGGTGGCCGTGTGTGTGTGTGTGTGTGTGTGTGTGTGTGTTTGCATGTGGATATGTATATTTGAGTGCAGGTGCCAGAGATGACATCTTCTCCCATAGTGAAAGAGTTATTAGCAATTGTGAGCTACTTAGTATGGGTACTGGAAACTGAAGTTGGACCCTCTGCCAAAGCAAATGTTGGCCTAGTACCTAGTGAATCATCTCTCTATTCTGCCAATACAAAACATCCTTGGAATTGCTTGGTACCAGATTAAGGGTATGTGCCACAATGCCTGGTTCTGGTTTCCGGTATGATGGTAAGAAAGATTAGTTCAGATATGCTTTCTGTATTCCTGATGTAAGGTGGAGAATACTCAATCATTTGCTTTTATCAGCTATAGTTTGATCATGAATTCTTGCATCAAACTTTAGATTATTCCTATTGCCTGTTTGTTGAGTCACTGGCATGATATACATGATACATTTTTCATTTATGATAATAATCGTAAAGATTATAGTAATAGTAAAAGAAAAGGAATGGATCCATGAAGAGTTCAGAGTCAAGCTTATTTTCTGTATTCCCAATATATATAAATATCCCTATCTCATTTCTACAGGCAAACCTTTAGATTTCTTAATCTGTACATGCATCTTCAGTTATTCTGAGCAAAGAATTTCCTTGCAAATGTGTCAGTCTCATATTTAGATATGATGTTTATAGTGAGTGGTGTCATCAGCCACCCAGATTTCCCATAATGCCTGAAGGGCATGTTCTCCACCTAAGGTAGCAGTGCCCTGAAATTAACCTCTGACCTAGAAAGCTACCTTGGTTAACCCAAAGACAAAACAAATAGGGATCCATCTCAAGGGAGGCTCCAAGGCCTGCCACTATTACTGTGCTTACAGACAAGAGCTAGCATGGCTGCCCTCTGAGAGTCTCAACAAGCAGCTGACCAAGACAGATGCAGATACTTAGGCCCAATCATTGGCCAGAAGCTGGGGACCCCTGTGGTTGAATTAAGAAAAAGCTGGAAGAAGCTGTAGAGGAAGGCAACCTCGTAGGAAGACCAGCAGTCTCAAGTAACCTGGACCTCCAAGATCTATCAGACACTGAGCCACCAACCAGGCAGCATACACTAGATGGCGCAAGGCTGCCCAACACATATACAGCAGAGAATTGCCTTGTCTGGCCTCAATGAGAGAAGAAGCACCTAACCCTTTAGAGACTCGAGGCCCCAGGGAGTGGGGAGATGTGGCAGGGTTGGATGCATGTAGACATTCTCTTTGAGATGGGGGAGGAGAAATGGGATGAGGAACTGTCAGAAGGTAGACTGGGAGAGGGATAGCAGCTGGACTGTTTTTTTTAAAAAAACAAAATCACCTTAAAGATAATTTTACAAAAAAAAATCTCTGAAGATAAACAGGGCAGTTGAATGAAGGGCACCCATTCAACTTAAGTTTTAAAGACAGGAGACAGAACATCCCAACTATCTCACTCTTAAAAACTTTCCTTCTCTTCCCCAAAAGGGAGATATGTAAAGACTTGTGAGGGAGAAATTATGCTGTTCTGTGGAAATTCTATTTGCCCTCTTGTATATTTGGTTTCAGTTTTCAATTTACTGTTTTAAACAAGCCTCATTAGCTACAGAGTTATTTATAGATCTTTCCATTGCTCTCAGGTATTTGTTTTTCAGAATACTGTTTAAATTAAAAATAGTGACCACAGTTATATAATTTAAACAGAATACAAGAGATTTAATTGAGAATTCCACCTTTTGTTAACTTTCATATTATTTATTTTCATAAATTGGTACTGTCTACATAGTTTCAAAATATCAAGGTTAGCATATTTATCTTCTTAAACTCATATTAATGAATTTCCTTTAAAAGATGGCAATCTGGGCTGAAGAGGTGACTCTGTGGTTAAGAATGCTTGGCAATCTTCCAGAGCACCTGAGTTCAGTACCCAGGACCCACATCAGTTGGTTCACAACTGACCAGAGATGTAACCAACCTCGTCAAATTCTTTGTGGTATTGCTGTTCAGAGAAACCCAATGGATATCAAGAGAAGTGTCCCACTTTGGGGGAAATAAAAAGTTATCCTTAAGGATGAAAAGTTACAAATAGGCACTTGCTACCTGTTTCGTGGGCAAAGGCCATAAACCGTGTGACAAGGACTTCTACCTTCCCTTTGTCTCAGCTGTAGAACTCATGGTCTCAATTTGCAGTCTTCCTAAGATTCCTCTCCCCTTTGTAGTGCAGAGTAGTGTTGTTCTGCATTGTGTACACTGTCTAATTGGCTTGCTTACCTCCTCCATTCTTTGGGGGACTTATAGCATATAGATAACCACTTGCCCTTTTCCATGGCCTTAGCGTACTAAGTCCGGGGATTGCTGGTGTTGGAATAGTAAATGGGTCTCTGCATTTTGTTGTCTTTTGAAGGCATGGGTAAGAAAATAGTGACTGCATCTCTCAGGTTCCCTTTGCAATTATTTGATGTTTTAGGATGGCTTCAAGTGAAAAATAAAACTAAGAGCTTGCTGACTGAAAAAAAGATGAAGATACCACATGATTTTCAGCCACTTAGTACTGATTACAATGGACAGTGGTTAGGATGCAAGGCCATTCAGTTTATTCTTTGTTGTTATGAATTTTACATTCTAGTTCATCTTTACTTAATTCAGTGAGAAATTTGATTCGTACATCATCATATTTTTGATTTTTATTTCCTCCTTTTCTCGGCATGTCTGGAATTTCCATTCCAATTAAATATTATTGTAGTGCTCAAAACAAAGTTTATTTTCAAAAGTGATAGTTCAGTTGCCAAGAAACAGCATGTCAGTAGTAAGAAATAGAACTAGAAATGACAGATGGAAGCTGTAGATTTCCCACTTGGCCAGAGTCTTCACTTTGAGATTGTCTTTCAGCTAGCTCATAAAGGATTTAGAATCTAAAGCCAGCCCTGGTTTCTCTACATCTCACATGATATGCTTACTTCTGATGTAGTATTGTTTTGTGACTTTTCCTGAGGAGACAAGACTGGGTACTGGTCACAGACCAATGCAATGGTTCTACCCAGATCTTCCTTGGGAATTAATGGATTTACTGAGTCACATGCATGAGCATGAGTGGTAGCTACATCATACTGTAGCAGGAAGAACAACTCACAAAAGAGTCATCCCTCCCTGACACTCTCTGCCCTGTTTGCAGAAAGCATCTCTGAGGAGGCTCTTTCCCAATAGTTGTTAATTGTTTTTGTAACCTTGGGAAGGGACCCTATAAAGCATATTACCTTATGATAATCTTGAGATATGTAGGTCTTTTAGCATTTTGAATCCTGTGAACATCCTTCATTTCTCCAGTAGAGAGTGTTTCAATTTAGAGAAAATAAAACCCATATAAAAATGTGTAAATGTTCACATTGCAAGAAATTATACCATTGCTTGCATAATTGATCATAAAGATGAGGATAAAGAAAGGCAAGGAAGTTTTGGTCTCTCTGTGCTTATTATAAAACATGCTATTATGAAAAATCTTGTTTCCTGGCTTTTCTTGAGGAAATATAAAAATATCTATTTACTCGGTTGTGTGTGTGTGTGGGGGGGGGGACAATGATGTATCACTGAAGACTCCATCCCTGTCTAACTTAGTGAGCTTGTTGGGATTGCTTAAAAGAAGCTGTAATGCCAGGTAAATCCAAAGTCCCTTAGGACCCTTTCTACACAAAGAAATAGTAATATACATGGTTTTGTGACCATCTGACGTGGGTGATCACAGCCTCTCTGGCTCAGGATAAAACTGTTTGTGTCCAACCTGGAGGAAATGGCTAAACAGCAGGCTTCTTCACACTTCTTTCAACTGTCTGAAACGAAAGGATGTGCAATGGGCACTGCTGACACTTAGTCACAGACACATATGATTCTAGTCTCCTGCTCAAAATTGATCTTATCTCTTTTTCTGTGTTAAATGAAGTATTATATTAAAACAGTTTTTCCAAGTAGAGAATTGGTGATCATGATTGATTTCCATGTGTTTAGTGAAATACTCAGTTTCATTCACTCTAACTTGTTTGTTCTTTATTAGACTGATGTATTCCTAATATAACATGAGCCAAACATATCCCTTAGAAACAACATTGGAACTGACAGATACAGTTCATAGTCTACCTAAGTCTTTTATTTAGCTTGTCATATTCAAAACAACGTATTGTTAATCTACTACAAGTTAAAGAAGAGTCATCCCAAGTGAATCATAGGCAGAGTCATAGTGACCTGTCCCCTGAACCTACACCCAGCTGATACCCTGTTCTGAACGGTATCTGTACTCCCCCTGAACACCTATGTTCTGGTGCCATTCCCTTCCCCACATCCTGCCTTTTTGTGTTTATAACTCCTGTGTAAATAAGTAAATTACAATGTGATTTAACTAACTAAATACATTTTAAAAAAGGAAAAAAAAGCTGTGAGAATAAACCAAATTCATCTTTAAAAAAAAAAAAAAGAAGTATCAAGTATTCAAGTATGTGTTTCTTTATCCACTATGCAATAGGTGTTATTAGATGCAGAATATTCTACTGAACCATAAGCGGGAAAACAAAATATCATGACTTTGTAACATTAGCTAAGTGCTAAATGTATAGAAATTAAATTAAAAACCAAATATGAAATAGAATACAGGATGTGTCAGATGGATCTGTGAATGAAAACACTTGACAAACAAACCTGAATTGGATCAACATAACTGACTCCACAACTATTTCTGCTTTTCTCCATAAACATGCCATGACACTTTTATGTGATTTGAAACAGGATTGGCAAGAGGAAATTACAGAGATCACATTGAATTGTGAACTTAACTGTATTTTTCTGATTTCCATCACAGTGATGAAAGGGCTGAGATAACTAAGTTAATAAATAGAAAAGGCTCACTACGACCCAGTAATAAAGATACTACTACAAGCTAAGGGCTACCTATTGCTTAATTCTGCAGTAGGGAGTCCAGATACTATGTTGGCAGGAGCTGAAACATCAACTGCTAACCTCATGGCTACAAAGCAATGATAAACTTGGACCAGAATCCTTAATCCTCCATCATAGTCATACCCTAGCTATATAAGATTACCCACAAGGCGTACTTCCAAAAAGTTCTTCTAATTATATACCACCACAAAACCATACCATTGATGTGTAGATCTTTGAAAGAAGATACTGCCAACTCACACAAATAACTTATAAACTTTGAACTTGTTGGTTAGGAGCTCTTGCTACTCTGTCAGAGAACCTGAGTTAAAGTCCAAGCATCCATGAAAAGTATCTAACCTCTAGTAATTTAGAGAATCCAATGGCCTCTCTGGCAATAGTGGACACCTGTACCCATGCACATACAACACAGTCTGGCACACTGTACTTGTAATAAAAAGATAAGTGTATCAATGATTAATTGTATTCTTGAAACTGAATGAATTATGTTATTTTTCTTTAATCATTTCATTTATAATTTATTCTATCTAAAAGAAGGCATTTTTTTTTCCTTTTTCATCTACTCAGATTTTTTTCCTTCAATTTTTTTTCTGCCTGTCTTTTGGTTTTGAACAGTTTAGCTATACTAGTAAGAATCTCTTTTGCCAGTTGCCTGGGTGTTCATATTTGATTCCTAGATGTTTGTCTTGTTTCTTGATTAGCTGAAAGAAAGCTTTTATTTAAAAAAAAAACTTATATTAAAACTCAAACAATGGAATCAGTGCTTGCAATTTTTTCAGAGATATTGTGAACAAGCTTGCTGTCTTTCATGCTTGTCCTTGTTTGCATTCCTTTTGCTTTGATAAATATCATACCCAAGGACAACTTGAGGAAGAAATGCTAAAGCTAAGTACAGTCTAAGGTATCGAGGAGAGATGTACAAGGCAAGGACCTGCTAAGCTCATGACCACAAAGCAATGAGAAAACTTGGACCTGAGTCCCTAAGCCTCCGTCAGGGTCATTCTCTCAGCTACATAAGATTACCCACAGGCTATACATCCAAAACATTGGAGAAGAACTGAAGCAGAGTACACGGGGAAAATGCTGTTTACTGACTTAATATCTTGCTCAGCTACTTTTTTTTTTAATGTAGATCAGGCTCACCTGCTGGGATGACACTTCCCAAAGTGGACTGTACCTCATGAATCCATTGGCAATTAAGAAAACACCCCACATGTTTATATCAACAGTGCAATGTGATGTGGTTAGTTTCTCAATTGAGGTTCCGTCTTCCCTGGTGACTCTGATTTGTGTCTATTTTACAAAATCTAAGTAGCACAATGGTGCCAGCTGAATTCAGCGAGCCTTTCTTATCCATTCAAATTAGTGTAGGAAGTTATATATCCTCGTTGAGTGCTGATAGGATTTTCCTCTTATTTAAATGAAATTCTGTGAACAATGCATCTTGATTCTTCCTTCTCTGACTTCCCTGCTGTCAATATTCCACATATCTGCTCATTTGTGTCAGTAATATGTCTCTATTTCTTGTTTCAATGGCCACTCTCATATTTCCTGGTCTGAAGCCCTATTTTCGTTCTAAAAATTTGGAATAGACTTCCCTTCGGCTTTATCCATATACTCTGAGCCCTGTAGACTCCTCTTCTCTGCATTCTTGCAGTAGTTAGGACATTCCTAAGGCGTAGATCTTATTACCTGGCCCAGGTTGAAAATACTAGAGGTAGAGGTGGTTCATGGTTCTCTTAGAACAAGGCTGTGTGTGACTTGTCTCCTCTAGTTCCCATTTATTCAGCAGGATCTCATGCAGATCATGATTTCGGAAAATAGCCATGCTGGACTTACCAGGATGCTTCTTGCCATGTGCTGTTCTATTGCTGACTGTTGTTTTCCCTTTCTTATCAATACATTGTCACTTCCACTTATAAGTGTACCTTAACAGCCTTATCTGTCTCAAATTCTACAGTTACACCCTTGAAGTAGTGTAGCTTATATCTGTAATGGTTTATGGGATGGATTTGGTTATTTGCATATTATCCATGTGTGTATATATAAATGTATGAATGTGTGTATGTATGCATGTATGTATGTATGTATATATGTATGTATTATGTATATGTATATGTGTGAATGTGTGCATATACGTATGTGTATCTTTCTTCCTATATAGTTAGGAGGGTCCAGGACTAGATAAGCCATGTCTATATTTACTTATTATTTTTTATTGTTATATGAAAGACTAGTTGTAAGAATAGTATGTAGTTGATTACTACCTAATATATTTTTGAATTATAAAGCTGATTTATTAAAGTTACAATCAGGGGCCTGAAGATATGGTCCAGTAGTTAAGTTCACTGTGGCTCTTACAGAGGACCATGTTTAGTTTCCAGCACCCATGTACTAGCTTACAACTTCACATAACTCAGTACTAGGATATGTTATACCCTCTTCCTGACCTTCACAGATTTCAGATACACACATTGCTCACATACATATATGGGAACAAATTACTAGCATACATAAAATAAATGAATCATTAAAATATTTAAACAAAGTTATGATTCTGAACTAATAGGAAATAGAGACCAAATCATCTCATGGAAAAAAATATATACTGTATATCTTCAACAGTTAATAACATATTGAAGTTTAAAATTTAATATCTGTTTTAAAAAAGTCACTGTTATGTAGGCTTAGCACAGACCCTGAAGAATACCATCATATAGCTAAAAATGTATTATACTTTTGCCATCGTAGCATTGCTGAGGTGCCACTGTATATGTTACTAGTTATAGGAAGAGAGGAAATAGAGTTGAGTACCATTTTCCTTCACCTTCCCCACTCAGTGTCCCAAATGTCACCAAGTGCTCTGAGTTGATAAAAACCTTAAGACCAGATTTTATATTTTGACTTTCTTGGAGATATTTTTAAAAGTTTGTTTGTCCCTGCAGATTAAATTTGAAGACTTCTCAGAAGCCCAATATCACTAAATTCAGGAGAGTCCTACTTAAAAGAGAAAGGAAATTAGATAAGATACCCAAAGCATGCAGGGGAAATGAAAGCAGGCACATTCCAGTGTTTATCTTTTCTAGCAATCTGTTATGCTCCAAGTTCTGAACATCTGAGAGACCAAATAATGGTGTCTATATCAGATCTCCCCTGGAGTTTACTTTTGATGCTGATAAATGTTGTTTTCACAACTTGGCTCCTGCCAGATACTGTTTCTCAGAATTACCCACAGCCAAGCATCATCTTCTTTTCTTCTCCTTTTTTAAAATTTTATTTTGCAGTTATGCCTTAAGCATGAATCACCATAGTTAGAAATAAATTTTAGCAGTAGCATTAGTCAATAAATGATATTCCATGGGGGTAATGTGGTGACTTTTAAAGTATATATTCAGTTATTTGTTGAGAAGTTTATATATGTCTAAAATGATGTATTTTCATCATGTCCACTCCTGACTCATATTTTACAACTCTTTCTAGATCAGATCTCTCACCACATTTACTTCCCAACTTCATGTCTTTTTTTTTTTTAAATAAAAAACTTTGAGGCAAATTAATGCCATCCCTATGCACATGAGTATAGGATGAACAACCAACCACTGGCCACATCTTGTATAAAACTGTTTTTCCTCCCCTGGAAGCCATCAAGGACTAATAGCTATGCAGTTATGGGTGGGATTTTGTGAGCCACTCACTCACCTATCCTGGCATTTTGACTGGCTTCATCTTTTGCATGTCTTGTGCAGGCAACTGAGGGTTCAGAAGTGCAATTGTTCTGTTTTATCCTGAAGGCAGTCCTCTGACACCTCTGGCTCATATTGTTTTTCAATGACTCTTAGTGTTCTGTAAGTCTTGGTGAGGGTGATGTAAGGGTTGCATTTATTCCTGAATATTCTACCATTGACACTTATTTTCTGTACTTTGACCAGTTGTGAATCTTTGATGTAACTTCTCCACTAAAGAAAAAAATATCTCTATGAGAATGGCACTAATCTGTTGGATCTATAGGTCAAAAGATAAGTAGTTAGAAGGCAGTATAATACTAGATACATTTAGCCAAATAATAGGATTAGGTTCTCCTGAAGGGCCTTTGCAGTACCCAGCTAGTGGTTCCTTTTGGGGTTCTCCAGAATGAGAGGATAGGATTGAGGCAAAAATAAGTGTCTCAGGCAAAAGTACAGGTGAAAGCTGAAGGGAAATCCTTGCTCTTTTGAAGCTGCTGTACTTGGAGACAGGTTTCTCCAAGTACACATGTAGGGGTTGGTCTCCTTGCTTCTGTGTATTCTAATACTAAATACTGGCCCTCAAGATCTGGTTGCCAACAATGATGCAGATCCTCACATACACCACATGATGCTATGTAAGCCTTGCTCCCCAATTTAAAGCTACTGTTAAATAAAAATGGCTACATACAATCATCTAGAGGGAGAATAGAAGTAGAATGGTGGTTTCAGTTACCGGGCTGGGGGTAGCAGGTAGTCACCCTCAGGAAGAGTGAGAGAGGATAAGGAGAAAGCAGGGTAGGAAAAGGAAGCTAGAGAAGACAGAAGGGCTCCGTTAAGTGATGGACCGACAGCATGTGCGGGAGTGGAATGGACACTGAGGACATGCTGATGGAAGCAGATAATACCCGGGAAGCACAAACTGTAAGTTACTTGGGGGAGCACAGCTGGGAAATTAACAGTCTAGCCTTAAAAAGAAAAATAGATTAGGGCTCATCACCTCTACCCCCCCCCCCCAGGAATTGTGCCAAAGCAAATAAAAAGTCATAATCTGATTCTCATTCATCTGGAAACAAATGGGGATAGAAATAATTCAATTACTTACATAAAGATGCATTGTGACCCTTATATACCTCATAAATTCTAAAATACCAATTATTGTCATAAAGTGTTGTTTTCACATGTCATTGATACTTTATTATCCTTAGGTTTTGGTTTTGAATTTTATGACTTTGCATTTTTTATATATTTACCATTGGATTATTTAAGTTTTTATTCACTTTCTGTATAGTTTTATAGCAGTTTGAATAACAACAGGCAGCAAGGTTTGTGAAGCTGGGACTTGTGTTCGCTAACTATGGGCCACTGTGCCATGTGTCTCACTGAAAGTGTGGGTGCACAAAGAAGTTGGCAACACTCAAAAGTTACAGAATGTGTAGTTAAAAAAAAGATAATTCAAAATCAAACATAATTCATCTGAGGTGCTTCTGGCATCGTTCACCATATTGCATCATGTGACTTGCCTGCCCTCTCAGTTCTGAACTCGTCACCGGAGCCCTGGGCTCTGCACATGCCCTCACGCATGAAATGCCAATGACAGCTGCATGAAATGCAGGAGGAGGCACTAGCATGTTGTGTGTTACAAACTGCAGTGTTTTCACTGTACACAAATTTTTCAGCTTTTATTGAAATAATAATTCAAGGACAGAAAATGGAGAGTGTACCTGCCTTGCATTATACTTCAGTCTGCATTAAACTGGTTATAAATTTGAATGGCATTTTATTAGAATGCTTACTTAAAACATTTTTGTTTCAATTGCTGAGAATATAATTTAAAGATCATTAAACGAAGTTTTACATGAGATTAGCACAGAATTTACAACAATATCTGAAATGGCACTAAAGATATTTCTGCCAGTTAGTACTTTGAGTTAAGTTACATTGATAACATTGGTGATTATTAAATCAAAACATTGATTAACATGAAAAAGCACTAAAGATACTTCATATTCTGTAATATTTAACATTCAGTGAAGATTTAATCCTTCATATAAAAAAAATAAACAAGCATGCCCATATCATTAACATGCAAATTTGCATCTATCTTTAACAAACAGTAAAACTATATGTATATAAAATTATCTTAGAATGAGTTTATGATTCATCATATGTGTTTGATTTGTATACCTATTACACACACACACACACATAATATATGTGTGTATCACATTCTTGGCCTCTTACAAAAAATGTATCCATCAAAAACAGGACACAAATGCAAGAAGTTTTAAGTAGCCTGAGCTGGAAGCCCAAGAATTGACTCACCAGCCAACAACTCATTAGCATCATGACTTGGTACTCACTTAGCTCTCTAGTTCAGAGTCTTTCTTTATAGAGCGAGAATAATAATAGTAATTATCTGTTTAAATGCATTAAGATACACTAAGCACTAAGAAAGGTTTTTGCCATTAAGACATGCTAACATGTTGATAATTCTGTAATTACCACCATCATATTCATTACTCTGATACATTCATTATCAAGTGCCTAGTGTACATTGACCATTTTCCTGGCAAGGGGTGAAAATGATGAATGTGACAAAAATTGATCCTACCCTGCAAGTGCTGGAAGCCTGATGAGCAGGGACAGATGATTAAAAAAGCAAGCAGCATCCAGGTAATCAGTGAAGTAACTTCAACAATGCAGTAATTGTGACTTTCAATAACAAGAGAGAGATGCCTCCAGCATGGACAGTGACCACAGATCAGAGGTGGCTTTATTATGGAATCCCAAGGCTGAGAGAGCCAGATATGGCAGGAACATGGACACAGCCACATCCAGATAGAGGAAACATCCTGAACATGAAGGCTTTTTACAAGAAGACATGTGTGTGTTTACTGTATGTTAGGTCAGCTGCAGATGGACTTAGAGACTCAGTTTTTAGTTGATACGATACAGTTTCTGGACTCCACAGATGCATGCAATCATACGCATAGTCACGCACAGACACACAGATATACCCATAAATAAAAGATAACAAAAAAGATTAGTGAAGTATAAGTTCTTTATTTGTGTACCATACCATTTAATACTTTGGGAGTGTGTTTAAACAGAGGTAATTGAAATTACAAAGACTGGAGCCACAGGGATGGAGACTGTTGCTCTTTATGCTCTAGATGGTGTGACAGAAGAGAAACAATTTATAATAGGCTGTTGAATCCCTTGAACTAATTTCCTAAAATATGAAAAGTTAAGTTATTACAAAATATATCCTGGACATAAAATAGCATATATATTATGAAAAATAGATATTAAATATGTTTAGTGCATTTCTTATTCTGAGTGTTGGTAATAACCAATATAAAGTAAGAAGAAAAACAGAATTGCTGGTTGAGTCTTTGACATTCAATAATACACTATCTACACAATAACATAATAACCTAAGTATTATTTTCTAAGACAGTGTTACAATCTGAGACTTACTAGTGCTCATAAAAGCTGAGTCATGATCAAAGGAGTCTTCTCCAGATGCAAAACAAGAGGAATACATTGCATCAGAGGACAGTTTTATGCTGAAATATAGTATGGCTTCTTAGTACTCTGCCTCACCCACTGTTCCATTGTCCAATTTTTGATATAATGAACAGTTATCAAGTTCTTAACCTAGAGGTTTGGCCTCACCATATTAAGAACTCACAGGCTCCCAGACCACGTATAACCACTTCAGTTTATATTCCTAAATATTCTAGGATCTCAGGAATCCTAAAATGTCCAAATGTACAATACTGGGCCAAGAGGATAGTTCATTCAGGGAAGCACTTGCCTTGTGGTTGTGCCTGATCATAATTCTCGTGCTGGGCAAGTGTGGATAGGTGAATACCTATTACTCATTGGTATGGTGGCTTAGTCGGCTTGCCAAGTTTCTAGCCAATGAGGGATGTTGTTTCAAAGGAGATAAGCAACATTCATAAACATACACATACAGAGGGTGGGGGTGGGGGAACTAAAGAGAGTGGGGGAGGGGAAGGTGAGGGAGGAGGAGAGAGAAAACAGAGAGAGTACAAATTACCATATGTATCTGCCCATAGATACCAGAGGCTCTTTTTAAGGCACTTGGGAATAAAATTCCTTTGGCACACAGTCTGTTTATGAACTGTATACTGTTCCCTTGATGTTTGAGCAAAGTTTTTCACTTTGCATCTTTCTGCTAAAAATGATCCTAAATGACTTCAAAGGTCATTGTGGTGGTTTGAATATGCTTGGCCCAGGGAATGGCATTATTAGGAGGTGTGGCCTTGTTGGAGTAAGTATGACCTTGTTGTAGAAAGTGTGTCATTGTGGAGGTGGGCTTTGAGACCCTCCTCCTTGCCAGGTGGGACTTGCCTTGGTCATGGTGTCTCTTCACAGCAATGAAAACCCTAACTAAAACAATCATAGAGAACATTCCTTGCTCATTCCCATCTCTACAACAAGCAAACATTGTATGTTTCAAAATGTCCTTCTTCATTATTTATCTTTGTTTAAAAATGTAAAGTAGTTATGATAGAGAACTTCAATTTGAGTAGTGTCTTAAAGCTGTAGTGGCACTGTAAAATGCACCATCTTCCATGTTTAGAAATATGTGTTTATGTCATGGGTGGGACTAGCTGTCTTTACTAAAGAGAACGGCTGTGATAATAGTTTAATGATATCTAACTATTATCCACAGTCAGGATGTAACCTCACAGTCAGGATGTAACCTAATTATCTCCTTTCACTGAATTATGACAATCTTTTTGCCATTTAAAACCTTGCCATGATGAGTCTGAAGATATTTTCAATTTGTTTACAAGGAGGAAATAGAATCATTTCTTTAAAAAAAATATTAAATGATTAAGTGAAATAGAGTAATTTAGCCTTTTAAGTTTGTGTGGGTCAAAATGACATTGATGTCATGACTTTCACAATTTGGCACTGAGAATAAAAGAAGGCAAGAATCAATTCCTCACATTGTAATTAAAAACATTCAAAAACAAGCCATCTACACCAGCTCCTGTTCCACTTACCCTGATTTCATATGCTAATATTTCATAACACATACCTGCTTTGTTATACCAGAGTTTGTGTTTCACATGGATCAGGATTTATAGACAGTTGTGAGGCATCATGTAGGTACTGGGGAAAAAATTCTTCTAGACCTCTGCAAGAGCAGCAATTGCTCATAGCTACTTGTGTCATCTCTCTAGCCTTTCATGTATACTTTCAAAAGGGCACTTTGTATTTTCTTGGGACTTAACATGCCAAACATTAAGAAATACATAATAATGGCACTATGAACACATGCTACAGTATAAGTAATCTATTACTTCCTAATTCAAGATTTTGAGTGCAGTGTTTTTCAGTGTCCCCCAAAAGCTGATTCTAGACAACATTCTAAGTTGAAGTCTATTAGATAGGACATGGCCATTAGATAGGACATGGTCCTACAAAATCCTGATCAGATCCTGAAAATAGACACAGACAAGGGCAGAATGACCTCAATGATTTATAATATAATTGGGGATTTTGAGAATACAGGATATAACAGGAGCAAGAGTTCTGTAACATCATCCTGAGAATGACCTTGGTTATATCATGGAGGACAAGGCGAAGGACTGGGCATGATAGTACCTGTTCCACAGTGGGCATAGTAGAGGGAATTAGGTTGATAAGAAACTGAAGTCCAATGGATACATTAACCATCATATTAATGCAATTTAAAACTACATTTAGGTTCCATTTCATTGAAGTCAAAACAATTGTATCATGAAGACAAGTCCTCTAGTAGACTAGAGCAAAATGGAACCTCCTAAGCACTGCTGGTAAGAATGCAAACTAATCTAGTTACTATGGAAATTGGTCTGGATGTCCCTCAAATACCTAAAAACAACCCAGCTAAATCACTTCTGAGTATTTACCCACAGGAGCATAAGTTAGCATACCAGAGAAATATGTTAACTGCATGGTTGTTCTCCATTGCTAATGTTGTTGAACCAACCTACGTGTTCAAGAACAGAGGAATGGTAGAGAAAACATGGTGTATATTCAGTGTATTATTTTTACAGGCATACAGATAAATGAAATTCTGCTGTTTACAGAAAATGGATGCAACTGAAGATATTCACATTAAGCAAATAAAGTCATTCTCAGAAAAAAATATCAAAAAAATAAAACAAACACAACATCATATATTTCTCAATGATGCATTCTAGGCTTAACAGATGCCTAAAGTCACATATGCACAGAGGCTTATAAAGTAGAAGCAACATCAGGTAAGAGAAGTAAGGGAACTGATGGGAAGGGTACTTATTGGAAGGTGAAGGATAGATGCTCAAAGTCCATTGTACACTTTCATAAAATTGCCTTACATAACCTAAAACAATAGAATTGTAAAGAGAGACGTTTCTGAGCCTCCCAAATGGCAATGTTTGTTGTACAAATTTTACTAGTTGTGGTGCTCGCCCTCCTCCTCCTTGAATTATTATTTAACATTAACCTGTACTTGAAATTGGTATCTACCCCCATGAAGATCATAAAAGCAACATGGCTCCTCACCTGAGGTGCCTGAGGTGTCTGAAGAGCTGGTCTAGATGCAGGGAGCACAAAACTGGCACTCTAGGCTTCCATTCAAAATGACAAATGCTAGCTGTAAAGGGATGGGCCCTGGTGTTTATCGAGGCCACAAATCAGATGAAACCTGCATGGTTCTGATGTGATGCTTCTTCTTATTGTGGGTACTAGCACTTCCCACAGAGTTTCCCCAGTAGTCTCCAGAGATGTCCTACAGAGGCCCCAACATAATGAACATAAAGTCTTTGTAGTATATGTGCCTTGCAAAATTAGCAGATTAATTCATGATGGCTAAGAAAGGAGCTGGCATAGATAGCTTGTCTATGAATGCTTTCAAACAAATATGATGAGCTGTCAGAAGATCTCGCTCCCACCTTCCTTTCTTCTATTCTCAATACGGGATTGTGAAAAATTACACATTATAAACATATATAAACTTTAATGATCCAAATTACTGAACTTGGCTTAAGTTTGGAAATAAAAATCATTATGCATTTTTTATTTAAAAAATTAAAAGTACCTCTAGTAAGTTTAATTTTTAAAAATGATTTATTTTGTGTGTTGTTCATACAGCTGAGAGAGATGAGAGAGAGGAGAGAGAGGAGGAGAGAGAGAGAGAGGAAGAGAGAGGAAGAGGAGGAAGGGGAGGAGGGAGGGAGGGAGGGAGGGGGAGAGAGAGAGAGAGAGGAGAGAACTTTACAGGATGTTGTGAGCCACCATATGATGGTGCTGAGAAGATAATCTTGATCCACTGCAAGAGCAGCAGTTTCTCTTACTTGCTGAGTATCTCTCTGTCCCCAAGATGTTTTTAAAGAAATGTTTTACTTCCCTTTTTGCTTAAGACTGAAAAATATTGATATCTGGTTGAAAAGGAAAATGAACTTTTCCCCCTTCAGGTATATCAGTTATTTTTAACTTTATTTTCATTTTCTCTTCTTTCTGCTGCCAGAAACATAATCGTATTTACAATGGTTTCATTTTTAACATCTTGAATCATTCATGGCCTTAACTAAATGGCCCAGGATTTCTTTCCAGACATCTCCACATATTTTCCTAATGTTTTTGCATAAACAAGATATTTTTTTCTGTCTGAGGTGTTTTGCATAGCTTAGGAATCATCAAATCCCTTTCACCGTTTTTCTTTAATACAGTTTGATTGTAAAATCATATCAGGAAATATGCTAATTTGTTTGGGTAATGGTCCATCTTTTTCTTCATAATGCTTATTGAAAGGTAATTGGTAATTTGGCTATTTTCTTTGCCTCATCACCAGCTGCAGCTGTCATTTTCCTAGACAGATTCTATTCTTTTCGGTGTGTATTCATTGTAAGTACATGATTTAAAAAAATCATTACCAGAGCAATTTATTTTTCTCTACCCTTAAATTTACAAACTGCTTGTTCTCTAGTGCTGCCTTTAACTCTGTCCTTGCCACTTCTGACCTGTGATACATGGCAGATACGCCAATCCAATTTCATCACTAACCACTTCTGTTTTATTGTGAGGTTGTTTTTCTGTTTGGTATCTCAGTGTTTTAAGTTGTCTTCTCCAAGGTTCTTGGGACACCAAGCCAAAGCCTTAGCCATGTATTCCTTTAAGCATGTATTTGGGTTTAACTAAAATTCCCACCCTTAACCTTAGCTGCCCTGGCCATCTTCCTGTTAAGCCTTTCAGTTTGGTTGATGTTCACTCACTCTAGTGGATACCTCGGTTTCAATCTCATTTATCACTTACTGGTGTTCTAAATCAGTTCCACTGATGCTCTAATCAGCCTATGTCACCCAAACCAGGTTTGATAGGTGACAAGTCATAACTAGAAGCACACGTCCATTACCCAGAAGTACTAGAGAATATTCAATAGCTATTATCTGAAACAATACATGACTTATCTTCCATGTTGAACACTGAATTTAGACTAGGCCTTGATAATTTTACATAGCATCCTCTAATCCAGGAAAATCCCTGCCCTGTCACACTCTTTAACGTGCTTCCTGAGCCTAACCTTAAAGTCCACCTTAACGTCTAATTTTCTTACAGTAATTTTATTACATATATGCTTCCTGTCTTAAACCTTATGTTACTTATGTTGACATGACTTGGCTTATGTTTTTCTTTACCTTCCATACCTTGGCAATTATGGTCATCATTGTATAGATGGTTCAGTGTGGGCAGAGTCATGCTTTATTTTGCAGGGAGAGAGGCAACTTCAGCACTTTGTCTTCATGTACATTAGAAAAAAATAGAAAGAAAAATATAAAAACAGGTCTACTCGCTGACTTCATTGATTGCAGCCTTTAGTTTCAACACAGGTACTCCTAAAGCAATGAATATTCATCAAGAGTAACATTTCTGTAAGGGAAAAGGCCCTGTGCATGTGTGGCCCTGTACACAGTAGATCGAGCCACTGGGTAGCATCTTTCAGTTTTCCTTGCAACTTTGAAATCATACCTGTTTTCTACTGTTGCCAGTTAAAACTCCTCCCATCCTTTTTTTCCCTTACGTGGTTCTGGAGAAATGAACCTGATTTAGACATTAGCTCAATATTTTCAAGCCCTAAGATGGGTGAATTTTTAAACATGTTTACAAGTCTGCAAATTAACATTACACCAAATACAACAACAAACAGAATGGACCTTTGTCTACTTTAATAATTAAAGATATTGCTCCAAACATATGTATTCCAAATATGTGGAATTGCTTTAAATTTTGTAATAACTGGTGACATATTGGAACTATCAGTTGACAAGTTGCAATTTTACCAACTTTAGCATTGAACTCAATTCTACTGATTTATGATAATTTTATTGTAGCTAAAATTGGGGTTACATCTAAAAAATAGGATGAGATGCAAAGGTATAGCCCCATTGGTAAAGTTCTTATCTAGCATCCCTAATATGGTGGGTTTGATTCAAGCTGCATAAAAGTGTGCATGCTGACTTTTTTAGTTTTATTTTATGAGGTGATAAAATTCTCCAATAAAACCAGCTTAGGGGAGATGGATTAATTTTAGTGTCCTATGCCAGGTTGTAGTCCATCATAGCTGGGATGTCATATGAGCAAGAGCTTTAGAGATCTGATTCTGTTATATCCAAAGTCAGAAGAAGACAGAAGAGATGCATGCTTTCCTGGGCTCAACTGGCTTCTCCAACTGTCACAGAGTTTCAGATCTCTTGTCTACAAATGGTGTCATCAGCACAGGGGGTATACTTTCAACATCAAAAAAGACAATGAAGACAATCCCCACAACCCAACCTAACCTAGATAAGCTCTCATTAAGACTATCTTCCCAAACTGTTCTAGATTGTTTTAATTAACAATTAAAACTTACTACCATAGGAAACATTTTTATAATGCTAAATTTCAGTAGGTGGAGGCAAGAAAAGTCAGAAGTTGAGGATTGTCATCTAGAGTGTCTTTCATGTCAGTGTAGGATACATGTGACGTGTAAAGTTTGTCTCATAGGGAATTTGTCTTCATCTCTATCTCCTCCCACTCTTTCATGTTCTGAATAGTAGAGATCTTAGTTTACATTCTTATTTCTTTTCATTCATACCTCTCCTTCTCCCTTTCCCTCTCCATCTCCCTCTCTCCCCTCCCTCTCACCCTCTTTCTTCCTCCTCCTCCTCCTCCTCTTCTTCTCTCTCTCTCTCTCTCTCTCTCTCTCTCTCTCTCTCTCTCTCTCTCTCTCTCTCTCTCTCTCCACTCTCATCTGGGGCCTAGCATATCCAGATCTCTCCATTCCCAGACTTCTTTCCCTTTCACAACACAGGCATCACGATCTTTGTGAGAATCCTTAAATTATCAAGCACCCTGCTGCTATCTACCGTCTCAGTTTCTGCAGATCTTAGTAGACATTTTACATTAGGATCTTATTTCAGAAATTATTATTTTTTCCAGACAACACATTTTTCAAACATTTGAAGAGTAAGGTTTGAGAAGGGAGATTGTAGCCAACCTGGGAAAGGAAGGCAAACCTCCTAGGATAGGAGGGACATGTGATCCCTCCAGTTATTGAGGTTTGAGCTTGTGCTCTTGATTGCCTGTCATCCAAAAAAGCCAATATTTTCATACCGGTGCACCACAAGTCATCTTTTTATTGACAGGCAGAAAGCAAAACAAAATTCAAAAGGATATTTTGCAAGGATTTTTATTTCTTTTCCTTAACCAGTGTCATAGAACAGCCTTATCATTGAGTCTTTTAATTTAATTTACATATATATATGAAAATTTTATATATCCACATATATATCCAATGTGACTGAACTCATAAGAGGAAAGAAACCTCCTATATAGAGAAGCAAGAAACTATTAGGAGAAGATGAAGCAGAGAGTCAAGTATTTGAGGGTGAAAGTCAAGTAACAACATTGGAGGTAGATCACCTGAAGCTGGAAAGTATCAAGGACACATATTATTTATAAATATATTTTATCTGCTCTTACTTTAGTTATAACTGAACTGAGTAATCACCCTTACACTCTTGTGGTTCCAACATCTCAAATACACCCATTTGATCCTCTTTTATATTTCCAAATACCCAAGAAGTGGCTGTTTCCCTAAAGAAGACTCGCTTCATTTCTAACGAGTCTTTCAGAGCCATCAGGCTACAAGCTTTTAAAGATAAGACCTGTGATTCCATATTGCATGTGCTGCACCTACTAAGAGTCTGCTGCATAGCTAATGCCTAGCACATGTTCACAGGCTGACCAGGAGGACACATGACACAATCATCTCTTCTCATACTTTGCACACAGTAGAGATTTATAGATATGATAATATTCTCAAATCTATAAACCAAGACTGCAGATGATGGTCAGTCCCTTGCCCCTAAAACTATAAATTTTCTTCCACTCGAGGCTATATGTTATGTTGTTGAAACTACTTTTACTTGTTTATCTTAACAATACTTCACTTACTCTAGCAATGTACTCTTGATTTAGAAGGTGAAAAATCTGTTTCACAGCCATCATGACCACAGTGATTAAACTCTTGATCATGGAAATGATACAAGCATGGATTAGCACCTTTGGTTGTGTGTGGCTTTGAAGTGAGGATTTTGCATTACCTCAAATTGATCTTCTTTATTAGCATTTTCTGGAACTGCTCTATGGATATACTTTCGTTAGCTGTGTTTTATTATGGCTGATACATCAAAATGGGTCTAGATGTTTATATATATATATATAAATAATCAGAATGGTAATGGCAGTCTCTCCCTATCATGTCTGTGAAGTGAACATAATGATATTATGGAAGAGACTGTTTTCTCAATGATCGAAGGAAAATCAGTGGCAGTCATATATTAAACCAGAGATTATAACAATGTTATTCTAGAATAAACCATTGAAGAAAATCATTTTTCCAAGTGGCAGTCATATATTAAAACAAAGACTATAGCAATGTTATCCTAGAACAAACCATTGAACAAAAACATTTTTCCATGTCACATTTTAAAACACAGCTTATGTGAGCATGCATTTCATTTTTATTGTTGTGTGGGTCATATTATGCAAGTGGAAAATCAGAAGACAACTCTCAAGAGTTGATTCTGCTCTTCCACCATATGGATTCGAAGATCTAATTCAAGACAGCAGGCTGGGGGGCAAGTACTTTACCCCACCATGGAGCTTCCTGCGGCCTCTAAGCTAGAGTTTTGTTAGTGGTTATCATGAGAGCAATTACTTGCATCGTGTTTTGTTTTGTTTCTTACTTTGAAATATAAAATGGAAGGCAGCATTTTCTAACCTTGACAGACTTTCTCACTTTTGGAGTTGTTCCTGTTTTATTTTCTTTGCAAAGACGATGACATTAGGAAGAGTTAAGTTCACTTGATTTTCACTCTGTGGTGACTTCAAGCCTAGTTTATCTAGCTGAAATTTGTATAATGTGAATTATGTAATGTACTTTAGAATACTTTCCATTTGCTGTTTTATATATGTATTTTCAGCAGACAGGAGATCAGAGACAGAAGTGCTATTTATTTTTACCAATGACAACACTGATGCCATAGGAACTGGCATACTCATACACATAAGCATAATACCAGTACATCTAAAGTGATCTAAAAACCTTCAGTTATGAGAACTTTCTCTGTAAAAGACAGCTGTGAATTTGTACAAGTATTTTAAAAAAAGAAATTCCACCCCGCCCCCAACATTTTAGTAAACTTTAGCACAGAAGAAGCTGAGTAGAAATATTCATGACTCTAAGGTCAAGGGTCAGAGAGTGGCATCTGGTCTAGATTCTCCATATCCCTAGTTAGCCTTGGGAAGCTGAACTTGAAGCTCTCAGAAGTGTCTTGTGAAGTTGAGGAAATAGGATCCACTAATACATTCAGTCAGCATCTTTTGGATGTATAAGATAGTAAAATTGCTGAAGTTGCTTAGAGGGACTTAACAACTATCCTTTTTCCAGGACATACCAGAAACCAGCTTCAATCCTTCCAAAGTCAAGAGAGAACACCTTTTAGATCACACACTAGGCTTAAAGGCATTGAAAGCAAACCATTTATCTTGGCTTGAATGTTTTCCTCAGAAGATCTAGAATCTTAGGGGAGATGTTTCTTCATTTCTGGTCCCTTTTCCACTTACAAAGATCATTAGTCCCTAAGAAACACCCTTTCAATGCTTGTTTCTATTCTAGCAAGACATTTAAAAATTTCTCACGTGATGTATCCTAATATAAAGATTATATTTTTTTATGTAGTCTAAGAGAACATACCAAACACCAAATAGTAGAAAGAAAAGGACATAAAGGGCCATAATAACAAAAAGCTAGCATCTTAATTTCCCGAAAATTCTCTGCTAAAGGTAAGCTATGATGGATTGTCCTGCCAGTTGCTGTGGAACACAGCAAGCACTTTACCACACAAAACCATGCTGCAGACTTTGAGCTTAAACCTCATAGCACTGTTAGCAATGATCCTGAGAGCAATTCCTGAGTCTTATTACATAAAGTTAAGTTGACTTTATGCCTCTGGAACTGCCAAGTACGTGTTTGCTTCTGTCCTGAATGTAGACATTTGAGCCCACCCCTCTTACTCTGCACTGACTCAAACCATATCTTTATCAGCACGAGTGATCATAGCACCCTGTGCATTTCTGGGTGTTGTCTGAGCTCAGTCAGAAGTAGATAGTAATTTTAAACCATTACATTAATTTATTGTATGTATGTGCACACACATTTGAGTGTGCTTGTGTTTGAAGTGTGGGTGCTTGTATGTGTGTACATGTAAGCCTGTACACTTCAGTATGCATGTGGATGGCAGAGACAAAGAATAAGAGTCTGTTCTCTCAGACTGATACTTTTCATCTCAGTGGCATTTATGATGACCCTTTGTCTTTCCTGTGTATTCCAGATGCAAACTATGGTGCAGCTCCTTTTTTCAGCGTATTCAAAGTTCTGGAAGTCATACATCAACTACTCGCTACAGAACACTGTTACCAGTGTGCTGACATGTTAGTGGGTTTGATTTGTGTCATGATTGTGAGGAGAATGGAAAGCTGAGCCAGAGAATTTGTTATTGACAAGAATATAAATAAATCAGCAGCGGATTCTTTATAGTCTCGCCTTATGTATTTTGAATGTTGAAAACTTTGAAGTCGTACCAATGTTAACTTTTTGATACTTCTAGCAGCGTGGATATGTGTGTTTCTCGTACTTTCTAAAAATTCAGTTGTTTATTTGGCTGTTTTCAAAAGTGGGAGAAAGAAAGGTTTTGGAGGTGAGTGGGTGGGAAGAGCAGAGCATCTGGGAAAAGTGGGGAGAAAGGAAACTGTGATCAGACTATATTGATGAAAATTTTATTTTCAATAAAATATATAAAACATATAGTTTGCTTATTGTGGGAATGCACTTATTTCACAATAAGGCATATATACCTGTCACTTCCTTTTTGTTTTATAAAAATATAAGCTGACTGGCTAGAAGCAGGCTCAGTTCATAAAGTGTTTGTAGTACAAGCATGAGGACCTGAGCTCAGTTCCCAGCACTTACATTCATAGCTGTCGCCTGTGAGTGATCATGTAACCCTAGTGCTCCAGAGACAGAGACAGGAGGCTCGCTGAGGTTTGACCACCAGCTAGTCCAACACAACTGCTGAGATCCAAGTTCAGTGAGAGAAGGTATCTCGAAATGCAAGGTAGAGACAACAGCACAATATACCTAATACTGACCTCTAATTTCTATGTGCTTCCGACATTTGGAAAGTGTGCTACGTTGTAACTAATAATCTCACTGGCTACCACAATATAAAATTAGCTTTCACCCTCTCCTCCAGCCGTAAAGAAGACTATAGCTGAAATAATTAAAATCCATATGCTTAATGATCTGTGCTTTCTGCAAGGTGGTGCATTACCATTTCTAATGATGTTTAATAGCTCATAACACTCAATACATTTAATCATCAGTTACTGACATTTGTTGTGGTTTTGCTTACTGAATGCATCTCCAGAAAGCTAGAATAGCGTTGGAACCATGACCAACCCTTTTTTAGGAGTGATTGGTTGACCAAATGCAGACAAGGCTGTGAGAACTCTCAAGGCAGGTTGGGAAACTGTCCTATAACTGAATAGGGATTTTGTTAGTAATAACTACTGTTATTAGTTACTGGTGCATTGTGTATTTCAGGTTTTCCAGGCCTAGAGACTGTGACTCAAACTTTCCATTGGCACATTTAGTAGATAGTAGAATACTGGCTCCCACAAGTCACCAGACAACCTTCAAGTGGTCTCCTTTACTCATTTCCAGTCTTTTGACTGAAGACAAAAGTGGGGAGGTCTCATTAGCACGAGTACTTCTCTAGATTTACAGTCACTTAAGGGACATTGATGTCACCAGATCTCAGAGACTTTCTACCTAACTTCTTGTATTTCAGAGAGCTACTTGAGTAAATGAAACTAACAAAAAATTTACATAGCCTGCCCACTATCCTTTCTGGAATGACATAGGGACAGGAATTTTCTTTGATATAGCCTTGATGTAGCTTTGGTTAATGATTCTCCTGTCTCTCTCTCTCTCTCTCTCTCTCTCTCTCTCTCTCTCTCTCTCTCTCTCTCCTCCACCCACACGCACATGCACACGCACACAGATGTGTAAATCAAACACCCTCTATTACTTTCTACCACCTTCCCTTGAGATGGGTCTATCACTGAACCAGGAGCTAGCTAGGTAGCCAGCATGTCCCAGCAATCCTCCTGTCTTCACACACACACACACACACACACACACACAACACACACATTGGTGGTGTAGGTACCAGGGTGACCATACCAGCTTGACATGAGTTCTGTGAATCGAATTCTGCTGTTATCCACCAAACCATCTCTCCAGCTCCTTCTGATTTTTTGGTTAAGTCAAGAAGGCGTCTTGTGAATACTGTGGGTTGTAAGAGATGACCTGTGCCAGTTCCTTGTAGGTGTTCAGTGCTTCAAGTGCTCTCAGAGGACGTTCATTTTAATGTAGATGTTGCCTTAGAAAATACTGTCTTTCACCAATGCTGGTCCTCAGAGGGAAATGTGATTGTGAATTTCTGACCTTTTCCCTAATCATGATCTTCAATCATAAGCACCCTAGGGTGAAATGCATATTTTGCCTTTCATATTCTTTGCTGTTTCAAAAAAAAAGAAATGTTTTAGGATTTCTCTCCTTTTGTAGCACTTTCTCCGTGGGAAGAACAAAGGAAGGAGGCTGCTTTTCCTGGCACCTGCCTTTCTCAAATATTACAGTTGTATGATACTTCCTAAACTTACATACTGACTTAAATACAAATGAAAAATTAACGGGGAAATCAGATTATCCCTTATGAAGTTCAATAAATTTGAAACATGACTGAACGTTTCCCCTTGCTTCAATATGACTTTATATAGGTCCATGGAGGACCACAGCAAGCTTTCTTTTCTTCTTTGCAACATTTGCTGATTAACAAAACTTTGTTTTGCTTTGGTTTGAATGCGCTAATATACTTGGAGTCACCAATGTCACATTGAGGGAAAAAATTAAAAGCACCTCATCTTGGAATAATTTATCAAAGAATAATTTAACCCAGATTTAAATCCTCTACTTCTCTCTCTGTCTGAATCTTATGTCTCCATTTCCTTCTTTTGTTTGAGTCTGAGTGTGTGCCTACCTGAGTCTGTCTTATAAATATGTTTGTCTCTGTGTCTCTGCAACTGGGTCCTCCAAAAAGAAATTTTCTTCTCTGTTTTTGGAACAGCACAGAAACCATCATATGGGAAGGAATGAGGAATACTTGCATCCATCTTTATCAGGGTTCACACGGGATAAAACTCTTTTGTTGCATCTGCCCCCCAGCTAACCTAAATATGAAACAGTTCTGCAACCTTCACTGTCAAAACTGCATAAGCCCATAGCTACATAACTTCCAATATTTATGGCATCTATTTGTTTTCAACTTCTTTGCTGTTTTCAGCATTTTTACATAACATACAAGCACACATGCATTAGTTTGGGTTTGTTTGGGCCCTGGAAGAGTACACCATTTATAATTATAGCTCTGCATTTTTCCGAGGTTGTAAAAGTGATTACATGGGGAAGGGAGATGAGTTGTTAAGTTGTTCTCTTAAAGGAAGGTTAAACAAGCAGTCTGAGTACACACTAAAGGAGCAGTCCTAAGTGACTTCAGGTGTGATGGAAAAATTGGTTATGAGTCCAGCAAAAGCCATAGTCTTTTAGAATGGAAGAGATATTTACATTGTCTAAGAGGACTTACATGAGCAGAGAAAGTAATGTGTTGTAATTAGGGCTTCTATGCTGGCCAACCTCTAGGTGAGGGCAATAGATGAAGACTCATATGCACATAGGCAGGGTAATACCACATCAGTTCTGGCTGGGACAAGAACAAAGCAGTATTCCTGGGAATGACTTGTGGAAATGCCTCTGCTTAACCCCTTCTTCCCTACTGCATTTATCTCTTCTTCCTTCCCTCCTTACCCCTCTTTCTTCCTTTCTCTCTCTCTACTTTCCTTCTGTTTCTTCCTCCTTTCCTTCCTTCCTTCCTTCCTTCCTTCCTTCCTTCCTTCCTTCCTTCCTTCCTTCCTCCTTCTTTCTTTTTCTTTCTTTTCTTTCTTTCTAGTTTGCGATACTCAACAGACCGAATAAACATGTAGATGAATTTTCAACTTCTAATCTCAGGCCACTCAGAAATATGAGGATAGACACTTGGAATGGAACGAGCAGATGTTAAGGGTTATTTCTGAAGCAGGGTTTCTAGAGCTAGCTGGCTTTAAATACTCACTCTGCTACTTACCACACAGTTGACCTTGGGTAAGTAAGCTTCTCTTTCTCTACTCAGTTGTTCTGGGAAAATGATGGCAAGAGAGTATTTTTCCATCAGATGCTCTCCAGCGGTCAGACCTTGGTGCAGTTAATGTTTTCTGAGTAGAACTTCGGACATTTTGACCTCTTAAAAAGACAGTAGTTATCAAAATTAATAAGAGGGAGACCCACTTATAGCCATGCTATACTACTGAGACAAATTCAAAGAATCCTACAATGGAGAAAGTCATTAAGTCTATATACACAAGAGCTAATGGAATCCTTAAAGCAGAAGAAATCATAAGTCCTTTGGTAGTACCAGCTCCATCTTCATGGAACTCTCTTACAAAGTTATCCATGCATTTGCATAACTCAGAGGTCATCAGCTAAATCAATGTCTTATCAATGGATCCTTTCAAAACATCAACCAACTCTGGATGCTTCTTTAACATGAGAAATGACCCCACCCAATCCCAAACAGGAGAAAAGCAGGTATCAAAGAAAGTACAGTTTCTGTTCATTTATTTTGTTTGTTTGTTTTGTTTTCTCTACTTTAGCCATTTATATATTTCAGTTTACTTTATAACAAGAGAGAAATATTTTTCCAGTATGCTTTGAAAATGAGCCAAATGGAGCAGAGTTGGGTCTTTGAGTGCTATTGGACTGCCTTAGCATTTTACAAAATAGTCAAAAGGGTAAAATGTTCAAAAGTTTCACACCGACTACTCAATTACTGTTTTTAAAACATTTCAAAAGCACATGTAAATATTTAGTAAATTTAAAAAAGGAAATAACTGTCTAATAAAAGAATTTTTTTTAAGTTAGGGTTTAAGTTGAAATGGTGCTAAGATTTAAAAAAAAAATAGCAAAAGATGCTCACGGTAGTACTCAGTTACCTGGGAAGCATGAACTATGGATATACCATTGAGCATAAATATTAAGTGATATGCATTATGAATAAAACATGAGGTAATATGCATGATGAATATAAATTATGAAGCATGATTATAATGCACAGAATTGTCTTAGGAAGAGGAAATGTCTATGCCATTTTGTAGTGAAAGACTTGAATTGGCCAGGACTTAAGGGAACTCCTTTTAAATTATTGTAACTCTATAATCTTATTTTATTTTGTAATACTTTATTGTTTGTAGTTGTTGCCTTGCTAAATACTTCACATTTTTCAATAGTCTTTCAATAGCATTCCCAGTGCTTAGGAAACGGACACAAGAGACAAGGAGTTCAAAAGTCATCCTGTCAATCACAAGTCTCAGGTCATCCTGGGCTACAGGAGACACTGCTTCAACAAACAACAGAGAGAAGTGGGGGGTGAGACAGACAGATACAAAGACAGAAAGACAGAGACATTTAAGACAATGAAAGATGGAGACTTTTGCTTCTTCTTTTTTTCTCACCTTCTTTAAGAGTTCTGTGTTGGGAAAAAAGAAAAGTTCATTAACTGTCAATATTTTGTGCAACTAGACAGAGGGGAGGAATGTAATCAGTCTAAATGCTGGCAAAAATACAGATAAGAACTGTCCAGAGGGCAATCAGCAGCAGTCCCCTGGTGATTGGTCCTAAGTTGTGAGAACTAAGAATGTTAGTTTTAGTGCCTTTTTATAGTCTGTGGTTTTGAGGCTTCATATAGACCAACTGTTTACTTAGTAATTAAAATGTTGTCAATGCATATTCGCACATCAGCCGCATAAAGGGTCCTTGGAATGCTCTCTCCCCTTGGCTTTCTGGGCCATTGTTCACTGTTACCATGGTTATTCTGTAATGCTTTGCAGCTTGCATTTTTCTTCACATTTTTTTCATCAGTTTGAATTAGAGAATTCAGACCCTTGAATACCACAGCTAAGAGCATGCAAAGAAAACTGCACTAAACCCCCAGCAAGGCAGGTTGGCAACTGCTTGTGGTGTCCACGCTATTTATTACTTTGTGCTTCCTGACCCTCACCTCACAGTTGTCCAGAAGTTCAGTGATCAGATTTCTAAAGAGTTCTGTCTTACTTGCAAAATACTCCCAAAGAATAAGCCATGTTCTTGGGCCATGTTGGATTATGATTTACTTCTTACATAATTTTCCTCCTCCTCAGAGTCTTATTTTCTCCCTGATACCCTTCTGAACACTATCTCCATGGTTCATTGTTCCACATATTTGTGCATATTTCTCAAGATTATTCTGTTGTTGTTCAAGGCAAGTAACATTTAAACATTTATCCTGCTGTAAATTTTTTAAAAAATTGCTACACAGAGATTTATTTTTTTTAAAATTTTTAATTAAAATTCATACATGCAATATAGTATATTTTATTAGAACTATCTATCCTCTTTGACCCAATTCTCCAACTGCCTTTCTTTCCCAATTTACTTTCTTTTAATTTAATGTTTTTAATTCATTATTCTTCAAGTCCATTTAGTGATGCCTGTATGTGCATAGGTGAGGAACCATCTACTATAGTACAGGGAATGACAGATATTTTTATGCTTTTGAGCAAGAAGCACAAGGAACTAGATCATCCAAAAATATGCTTCTGATCTGTGACCAATATTTCAAAAATTCTTATAGGACTGAGAAAAATCAAGCAATGGGCTTGAAAACTGTATTAGTCATAATAATCATTAAACCATCCGTATTAGTTACCTTTCCATTGCTGTGGGGAAAAAAATGGCAACCTAAGAGAGAAAAGGATTGCTTTGTCTTAAGGCTCCAAAGAGTCACAGTATATCATGGCAGCAAGGCATGACAGAGGACAGTAAAAGAACAGACACAGGAGCAGGAGGCTTGCTGGCCATATTACAACTGCAGACAGGAAACGAAGTGTGTACAGGAAGTGAAGTCAAGCCTTGAATCTATCCCACTTCTTCCATCCAGGCTCTATTGTCTCTCAGTTTCCTTAGGCTCTCAAGCTGGGAACCAACTGTTCAAACACATGAGACCCTGGCAGACAAGTCCTATCAAACCACAGCAACCCCTGTTATAGGTAAAGGCTTATGCCGAGGCCCTTGACTGTATTCCCTTTAATTTTAACCCTAATAACAGTCTGTGTGACAGATAACATTATTTTCACTCCCAATTTATTTGAGGGACAGAAATATCATGATCTCACAAGCACTGAGCCCATATATTTAGTACTAGCTGGAGTCAGAACATGGGTCTTTCTGATTTTACATGCCTATTATCATTTTTTTCAAATCTATTTTCTTTTAAATCAGCATACAGGTTATTATATTGTTATACAAGTTATTATGCCACTGTGATATTTTCAAACCAAATGTATTTCACTTGAATTCCCTCCACTCACATGCCCCTCCTTCCTGACCATCTTCCTTCCCAGTCTCCTTTTTGATTTCATGTCACACGAGTGCTTGGATCTTGGAAGTGAAATATTAATTGAGGTGATTAAAACTCAGAAAGACAAAAGCTTGCCTGCTCTCTCACATATGCAGATTTCACCTTGTAATTCGTATTTTACATACACACATGGCTATAAATAGAAATAAAGCCTTTTCACCTTTAATCCATGTTAAAATATATGGAGCTTTTAGATCGATGTTCCTGTCATAAGCTTTTACATGAAAGAATTACACATGACTAGTTGCTTCTAATCCATCACTCTTGTTACTTTTCTTTCCAGCAAATGAAGGGCCCTTGAGGAGATCAGAGTCTTCACATGGAAACATGGCTAGTTAGATCTATAATCAAGTAACTGACATTGACTGTTTCCACACATAGACACATATGTAACCAGCAGATCCCAGCATCTCTCTCTCCAGTAGTGCTTCCCTCTCCTACACACTTCCATTTCTCGGTCATTCCAGTCTTATAGAACAGCGGTTCCCTGAGAAAATAGCTAATTTTATCGTGATAAACTTGCCTATCATTTTGTAATATAGATTTCCGTTTTGTCCCAGTAATCCTAAAGCTTCAGGAATATAAGACACATTAGCGTTATCGCTGATTTCACGTCGGCCTACCTTTGTAATCTTTAACAACATGAGATCATTTGTATCTGCTCAGAATGAGCTCTTAGTGTTTAATTTGAAGTACATGAAATTACCTGCAGTTTATCTCGGAGTCCTCTCAGAGCTCAGCCTAGTATTTATATTTAAAAATTTACATTTTCTCAGGGGAGAGTGATCCCTCCCCTCCTCTCCTCCTTCCCTCCCTCCCCTTCCCTTCTTCCCTCTCTTCCTCCCTGAATCCTTCCCCTTTCTCCTTTCTCCATCTGCTTCTGTTTTTCTTCTGTCTATCTTCACTGCTATATGTCTTTCTTTATCCATATCTTTGTCTCTCTTTCTCCCTCTTTTCCTCCCCTCTCCTAGTCACCTATCAGACTACTTACTGCCAGTAACAGTGACTAAAGCTGGGAATTGGAGAGCATCTCAGAGTAGTTTCCAGGTACTTGTGTCTCTGGAAATATGCCTAAATAGAGACCTGCAGTTAAGCCAGAAGCAGAGGCAGTCTATTAAGAATAGACAGGTTTTCAAGGCCATGGTAGGGAAATGGTTGAATGTCTTGAGGCCAGGCTGTCCTTAGAGAAAGGGCTTTTATGTGACCTTACTGTTTGCTATAGCATAGGCCTTTCCACTCAAACTCTGTCTGTTACAGTAAGTTCTACATACAGCATTGACTTATTTATTTAGTCTGTTGGGGCAGGTACATGTACATGTGCCAGAGCACACATGTGGAGATCAGAGAACAATTTTCAGGGGGTTGTTCTCTACTTCTACCATGTGGGGGTCAAACTCATCATCAGGTTTAATGGCATGCACTCTACCCAACTGAGCCATCCTGACATCATAGTATGGTTTTTTTTTTTTTTTTTGTTTTTTATTTTTTTCTTGTAATGCTGGAGACCAAACTCAGGACCTTGTTTATGGTGGGTGGGTGAATAATTTTAAACTAAGTTACAGTCTCAGCCCCTTTGTCTTAATCTCCATCTAGGGGTGTGTGCTTAATATTATAAAGTACAAATTGCTTTTAGACCCCCTGGAATGCTGTTGTACATTTTAGTCAGCCTTTATGGGGAAGTATAGAAGATCCATCATTGCTCTTTGCCAGCAGGGATTTTCATGTGTTTAGTTCTTCATTCTTCACATGAGCTTTTCCCACCCTCCCCCACCTGTCCATCCTGACCTCCTACTTTACCAGTAGGACCTATGTGTGTCCCAGATTTTTTGTTGTTGTTATTGTTTTTTCGAGACAGGGTTTCTCTGTGTAGCCCGGGCTATCCTGGAACTCACTCTGTAGACCAGGCTGGCCTCGAACTCAGAAATCCACCTGCCTCTGCCTCCCAAGTGCTGGGATTAAAGGCGTGTGACACCACCACCCGGCTATGTGCCCCAGATTTATTGACTAGAACTGCACTCCAATACCCTGTTACCCTTTGGCTTTGACACACTTTTGGTCAAATATATATATATTTGACAAATATAAATATATGTATATATATATTTTGCAATGACTTTTTATTTTGTGTCTCTAAGAAAGAGATTTCTGTCTCTTCTTTCTTTTCTCTCTCTCTCTCTCTCTCTCACTCTCACTTGCTCACTCTCTCTCACTCTCTCTCTCTCTCTCTCTGTGTGTGTGTGTGTGTGTGTGTGTGTGTGTGTGTGTGTGTGTGTTCTGCCAAGTAGGGGGCATGTATTCCAAATAATCTTTTGATAATTGCATTCTCTGAAGTCTGTGTTAGATTTCCATGGATTGTGTTTTTAAAAATTCTCAGTTTTACAGGTACAAAAGTTCCTCCTAAGATGTTGTACAGCCTAGATTGTTTCCTTTTGTACCTCTACATACAATCTAAGTTGGAAAATATACTTTGTGTATGTGATATAGCATCTTTCAAGGACCCAATGGTAGAATACATTTTCTTACATGCCCACGTTCCTTAACTGAAATCAGACTGCTATGAAGGATGCATAAACTTTAACACTAATTGAGAGAATTACAGGCGATGTTGACCTGCCTGTAAAATGATTGACTTCTTTCCACTTGTGTCTTAGCATAAATGACAGAATTTTCATAGTCAAACTCTCATTGGTTTTATATAAATTGACTGGGATTTTCTTAAGAAGAGAACTATAATCATTTCTATTAAAGCATCAAACAAATTGCTTCTTCGTTAATCAAACCATTGGTCCTATCAACTGCACTTCTTGAGTTTATTGAAGGTCTTCTGTCTTTTATATGCTCCACTATACAAAGCTCTGTTTATACTTCCTGGCAGCTCTTCCATCCTAATCAGGTGATCATCCTGAATACAGTGTCAGGCTTGCCATGGTTAATCATCTCTTTTGGCTTCTCACTTCTTAGCATCCCTTCAAGCACATGTGTACCTCTCCTGTATCCTAGATTCTAGATTCTCCTCACAAAATCCACTGGCTGTATTTCAATGACCTCTGTCACATACCCACCCCTTTAGATGTGGGTCTTTTTGTATCTGGTCCAACCTTTATCATACTCTAACCCTAACTGCATTTGTCCTGCTACTTGGTTTTTCTTTCCTAGTCAAGTCCCCTCCAGTTGACTTTACATAATATGGGTGACCTATCTTCCAAGAACAAAAGTCGATTAGAGTCACGTTTCTTTGTGTCAATGGTACAATCCAAATCTCTTTCACAGTGTGTATGGCAGCCCCTTTCTCACAATACCCTTCCATGCAGCCAAAGCTGCTAGCACTTAGCCTCAGTCTCCAGGCTCCCAAGTCTCACGCAGTGTTCATCTTTGTGCCCAAGTGGGAAGACACCTTTCTTTATCACAGTTCATAACTGAAGACTGCTCTTCATTTTACCACTCTTATGCTAAATGAGGAAATCCCTAGTTTCTCCCCATTATCTTAATTCTTGCTCATGCATCTGGCACTTCATGGCTGCATTCTGGGATGTCTTTAGAAGCCTGTTTTCTTGTGAGACAAGGAACTCCGAGGACAGAATGGCTATTCCTAGCCATTATTCAAATTCCAAAGCACTTTTCAGAATGTGGCAATGGTCAAATGTAATCCAGTTTTCTAATTGTTCTCTAAAGAGGAAGCGTCAAGAGAGAGTTGCAAGCAGACCCTGGGTTTTTGTGTACTGGTTGTTCATCTTGTTAGCCCATCATTTGTATGCTATTCTCTCTCTCTCTCTCTCTCTCTCTCTCTCTCTCTCTCTCTCTCTCTCTCTCTTCTCTCTCTCTCTCCTTTCTTTCTTTTAGTTTCTTCCTTCCTTTCTGTGATATGATCTCCCTATGCAGGCTCACTGGCCTAGAATTTAATAAATAAATTAGACTGACCTCAAAATTGAAACTATCATCCTTCTCTGGCCTCCTAAGTGTAGTTTTTAAAAGGTCAATGTTAAGAATCAGTCCTTCATGGTGTCCCAGCTACTTTTTTATTGTCAACATAACACAACCTAGAAGCCCCTGGGGTGAATGAGCCTGAATTGACGAGGTGTCTCCCCTACAGCTTCTCTCAACCTGTGGGCCACAACCTTGTTGGTGGTGGAATGACCTTTTCACAGGGGTCTCTTAAGACCATCAGAAAACACAGATTACTTATATTATAATTAATAACACTGACAAAATCATACTTAGGAAGTAGCAATGAAAATGATTTTATGGTTGGGTATCACCAGAACACAAGGAAGGAAATTAAAGGGTTGCAACATGAGGAAGGTGGGAAATGACTGCTATATCAGATGGGCCTCTGGGCATATATCTATGAGGAATTACCTTAGTTGATGATGGATGTGTCATAGCCCAGGCCTACTGTGTGCTGTGCCATCCCTAAGCAGATAATTCTAGGCGTTATAAAAAAGCTAGCTAGGTATGCATCAGAGCACAAGCCTGTAAGCTGTGTTCATCCTTCACCGTTGCTGATTGGCTTTCTGCTTAAGTTCCATGTGCTGACCTCCCTCAACAATGAACTATGTCCTAGAAGCATACATGAAAGAAATCCCTTCCTTCCCCACATTTCTATGGTCATGGAGTTTATCACAGCAACAGAAAGTAACCTAGAATAGTTGGGCTATTAATTTCAAAACTTCTACGTCAGTCATCTGAACCTGTTGTCTAGGAATTGGTTCTGGATCCAGAGAAATTGAGAGATAGAAGAGTTAAACTGAGGGTAAGTCAATCTATGTTGTTAGATTAAATGCATTAAATGACTTTCGTATTGGTGTTAAAAGCATGGTTTTACACCTTAATGTGAAATAATACCTTTTTTGGGTTCATCAGCTCTGTCTGTGCATTGGTAAGCTAGACTTGAAAGGCCCTCGATGACACGGGCCTTTGAGAGGTGCCAGCATTGCAGTGACATCCATATTAGCTATCCACAGATCTCTCAGCTCATCATGCTCTCAGCATCCTCACTACCCACCCATCTGTCTGTGTTTTCCCGCAGGTGAGACAATGCGGATTGCCTCCTCAGAGTTTGCTGATGACCCTTGTTCTTCAGTCAAGCGTGGCACCATGGTGCGGGCAGCACGGGCTCTGCTATCAGCTGTGACACGCTTGCTCATCCTGGCTGATATGGCAGATGTCATGAGACTTTTATCGCATCTGAAAATTGTACGTATGTAGACTTCACAGAGACCTCTGGATGGGGTGCGGGGGAGAGCTGGGAAGAATTAGATACACCACACTTCTTATAGATAGCCTGGTTAAACTTGTCCCCCAGCGTACCACCAAATTGTTCCTATAGCTCATTTATAGCCCATAGTGTATTCAAAGGCTAAGCTTTATCTGAGGGTCCCAAACATAGAGTGTGGAGTACATGGCTTGACATACTTAGAAGGGAGAAACCTGTCATATGCTAAAGTATTTGTGCATATACTAATATATAGTTTTTGAGCCAGCTGTAGCCTGGCAATAAAACAGTGCCCAGTTTGTATAGACTGACTACCATCAGTCTCCTTGCATCATATCCCTGAATTGAACCTCTGGGTTTCTGTGCCTCTGCCAATACATGGAAGCCTCTCGTCATACCTTGCTCTTGTGCACGATTTCTTGTAATTCTTTTGTTTTCTAGTGGGAGTTGACCTTTGTCATGGTCACACACTTTCCCCAGATCAGAGAGGAAGTTAACTTCCTTGATCTGTGACCAAAAGGCATCCTAGTGATTTACTGTTTGCTAAATAGAATTGTTGTTGAACTTTTGCAACAAACAAGACAGAGAGAAATGTCTCTCCCCAGAGACACCTAAGTCCAACTATCACAAACTCTGGACTTGTTTTTAACAGTCTTTAGATGAAAAGGCATGAAGCACAGGGTTTTCCTGAGAAGCATATGATGAATAGCTGGTTCTCGTCCTTGGACAATACTAGCTCATCCTAGCCTGGGTTTGATGATCTTATATTGTTTTTCTGTCAAAAGGACATGTTGTGATGGGAGGAATGATACTGGAGATGAGTAGTGAGTGCTTATTGACCTGTTTCAAATTTGTTCAGGTGGACGGATCAGGACACTGTGTAAGTCCTAAGTGTTCCCTGTTACAGTAGTTACTAGACTAGAGCCCTGAATGAAGCTCAAGAGTCTTAGTTTATGGGCAAACTCCTCGAAATTTTGCTGCCTCTCAAATTCTGGTTTTATCCTTGAATTCTGTGACCTTAACCTTAAAACAGGGTGACACTCTGGGAAGGCATGTGACACAAAACAGAATGTGCTTGGGGGATTCTTGTTATTAAATTTGTCTCAAAAGTCTAGGCCCTCGAATGCTGTGGAAGGCTGTTGCAAAGTGCATAAGGTCCACAGCTCAAGAAAGAACTTTACCTTTTTTTTTGCCAGAAAGATTTAGGGAATAAAGCAATGTTAAGAGGAACTGTTCGGCCACTGGATTTCAACTAACATGGTTTAGCCCAAGAGTGTGCCTTGAGCTTGCTAGCTTCTTGGCAGGAATGGTGCCTTCTCATGCATGGTGATGTCCCTGGATACTTCCTAAGCTGCAGTGCTGGCTGACTCTATCCAAACTGCTCCTGCTTAATGCATCCTTTGTAACACTAATAATTTACACTCAACTATACTGGAGGATAAGTTTTATGATCTTTCCTTTACACTCTACACAGATATTAATGGCAACATTTTATGGAAAGTATTTTTTTTCTTGCAGGAAGTCCTTTTGCCCAGTGGGTCACTAGGACTGACCCTAAATAACAATGCAACCCCATTTTCATTGTAGGCAATGCTGTTACCCAAATACTTAAGCGATAATAATGGGTTAAGTATTCTCTCTGAACAGCCCACATGACGAACATGATCTTATATATATATATATATATTTGCTTAGTTTTGAGAATTTTGTATGGGTACTGTATTTACATCATTTGTATCCCTCCCTCTATACCCTCCAGCTCCCCTCCTGACACAGCTTTTCAAATTTAAGACCTCTTCTTTTTATTAATAATTATTGTTTTATATATATATATATATATATTATATATATGGGTGGATAGATAGACAGACAGTCTACTGAGTTCATTTAGTGCTGTTTATTTGCAGGTGTGTTTAGGGCTGATCATTTGGGATTTGCTATTCTATCAACATGCAAGTCCTTGGAGAAGACCGATTTCCCTAAACAGTCACACTTGCCTGAATGTCTTCACCTCAGGGCAGGATCTTCTCAATTCTCCCCCACACATAGGGGTTATCATTCTCGGATGCAGATCTTGTTGAGGCAATCATAGTTTTGAGATTTCAAGGGTACCACTTCCCTGTTATACAGTATACCAAAGGAGATATCCTTACCTAGTCCTCTGGCTCTCATAATCTTCCCTTTCTGGAAATATCCAGCAGGAATCCTGTCTCTGGTCTTCTGCCTTTTCCTTTATTCTCCCTGAGGTGTAGACGTTGCAAGTGTATCAGTTGGTATCAATTTTCTGCATTTAGCCCAGTTGTCCATCTCTATAGTCTCCATCTGTTGAAAGATAACTTTATTTGATGGTTAAACTTAAGGGGCAGAGAGATGGCTCAGAGGTTAAGAACTAAACTTAACTGTGACTGTAAGATTTAGAAGAGAATTAGAAATTGTACTAGTCTAGAAAAATGGCAGCTAGCTAGGGTTTTCTTCTGAGGTCTGTGACTACTCCATCAATCTGTATCTATGCGCTTTGCCTTGGGTTCAGTTGATAAGAGTACTTGCCTAGTATACACCAAGCTCTGGGTTTGCTCCCTAATACCACACAAACCCGCCATGGGGTAAAATTCTTAGGAGTGGAAACATGAGGATCAGTAGTTCAAGGTCAAACTCAGATACATTAAAAGCTTGTGGCAAGTCTGGGATGTATAAGACTCTCTCTCTAAATAAATAGATGGATAAATATAGTTAAGTAAATAAGTCTAAGTCTACAACACTAAGTACTGTCTGTGATTAGGCCTCTCTATTTCTCTCTTGTCTCTTTCCTCCTCCCTTTTGCTATTTTCCTCCTTCCCCTCCCTCTATCCCCTCTCCTCCCTTTATCCCTCTCTACCCTTCCCCTCTCTCTCTTGCTCTTTTGGCCAGTGCTGTTGCCTAATACTTCTGCAGCCCCTTTTATAATGTCAGTTGTGTTCTGTCCTCCACACAGCAGATTGAGGGAGGTTAAAGAAAAGGATTTAGCACAAAATCATGCAAAGGTCAACACAGCACCATTAAGTAGGCCTGTCAAACTGTCCGTAATAAAATTAAAAATGATCATAGACTAGGTAATGCATTTGTTCTGGGACTACAGCAACAGAAAAGGTGGAATGTTGCCATCTTGTGGACATGGCAGGAACTGCAGTTTCTGGAGCTAGCACGGACTTGAGGTGAAGGGTTGTGTCCCAACTTAAGTTCCTATCAATCCTGATGTCATTGCATGGAACTACCCTCTGAAAACAGAGCCTCTGCCAAAAGTGGCATATAGAAACTAAAATCACTATAAATATACATGGCGTGTTTGGTCTGAGTAATGTTGTTAGTGAAAACATAGCCTCTGGAAATATTGCATACATCTATTTATTTTATAAATTTAAGATTAAAAACATGAGAAGCAATTGTCTAATGGCTGCTGGGGGAGAGAAAAGCAGCTTTTCTTCACATGCAGATCCTGGTAGATTGCCCATGTTCTGTGCGTGGCTCAGGAACCACACACAAGCAGTTAGACTATGTGATTTAAAACAAGAGTCCGTGCAAATGGGAGGACATGGTGGGGGAGGTCTCAGAGGATGCTGAAGGAGGACTGACAAGTAGATGTGATAAAATTATTTCTATATATGTATAAGATTCTCAAAGACTCAATAAAAACATATTTTAAAACAAAAGTGCATGCACAAGATTAGCCAAAATCCCAGAATGGGAGGCAGGGCATAAAGTCCCATGCCCTGCTCAGGAGATTTTACAGTGGAATGCCACCAGGAAGAGAGCATCAGTTTTCCTGAGGTGTGCAGCCATTCAGCCCAGTAGATTGTCCCATACCCATGCACAGTGTACAGACTCTGCCTTTTAATAGAGGGCCCATGAAATCAGAAAGAAAAATAAAATAGGTTGAGAAGAGAGAAGAGAGATTGGAGAGTAGGGGAAGTATTGGCCGACTTGATAGAGTACACTGTAAGCATGTACGAAACTCTCAAGCAATAGAAAATGAAAAAGGAAAAACATATCACACACACACACACACACACACACACACACACACACAAAACAGGACACCAGCATTTACATGTATTAACACAGCGTTAGGAACTATCAATCTGGTCCTTTTCACTTTTTTTTCAATAATGAGTCTCTTGCTATGTATACAAATACGGTGAGAAAAATACCACCAGTTCTTCATTCTTCTTTGCTGCTTTCTGCTGCTGCTGCTGCTGCTGATGATGAGGTGGCAGCATCACTTAAGGAGGATAAAGATTTTGGCTCATAGTTGAGGGATATCACCATCATGAGGAAAGTTATGGCACAGTTGACTCCATTGTACAAGTTGTGCAGCTGTCATGGATCTCTTGGCTCACCACTTCTTGCCTTTGCTAAGATAATGTAAGATCTCTTGCTCATATTTAGAATAGAAATACAGAGTTGATAAACTGGACAGCCCATCCTAGTGACATCTCTTCAATAAAGTCCTGCCTTCTAAGGATGCCACCTCCTTCCAAAGCGTTCTAGCACAGGAACCTGTAGCACAGTTCCCACTGGAGCCGCAGCAGGGTTTTCTCATAGCAGTTAAGTGATTCCATTCTTCTGTTGACTCAGAAGTATGGAAGGGCAGCAACACCCTGCAGTGTTACCTGCTAATGGCTATTTTACCTCAAGCATTACACTTTACTTTTAGGCTATGTGCCAAATGTGTTGATGTTCATCCTTTCCAGGTATAGATTCCTTTCCTGCATTAGTAACTTACAAGACCAGAGAGGAGTTAGCTTCTCATCAGAAATCCCTATTCATGTTTCTCTGTCGATAGTTTACTAAGTATATGAAGTACAGTCAATTTATTTTCCTAAAACACCCTAGCTCATCTTCTGCTTTATATTCCAACATGTAATTATTGGAAAATGGAATGATTTTGAGCAAATGCCAGGCAAGCCTCTAAAAAGTATGTATGTATGTATGTATGTATGTATGTATGTATGTATACTCCATATATATGGACATACATATATACATTATATATATACAGCACACACAGAAATAGGTAGATAGATAGATTAGATAGATAGATAGATAGATAGATAGATAGATAGATAGATAGATGGATACTCCTTGACTTCAAATGCAGTGGATGGATACTCCTTGACTTCAAATGCAGGCATTTTCATTGTCATAGTAAGTCCACTATTCTTTAATGCAAATGCCTGCATGTGCTATTTTAGAGCTTCCTTCTCTTCCTGTGTTGTAGTAAAGATTTATAGGGCTGTAGAAATGTTTTGCTGCTGCTGCTGCTGCTGCTGCTGCTGCTGCTGCTGCTGCTGCTGCTTTGGCTGTCACTGCTGCTGCAGCTTCTGCCCCAGATTCAGGAGGGCAGTTGTAATCAGTGAGTGACATAGTTCCAAAGCACAGTTAGCACCCACATGAGGAATGGCTATGCCCAGCAAGCTAATCACTTGCTCATCAGACACTATTGAAAATACTCAGTAATAATAATCACTTCTGTTGATTAAGTTGCTAGGGAATTCATTTCTTAGCCAGACACCTGGTATATCATGCAGTCAATTGACACTGTCACTGTGCTATGTTGACATGTGGCATTTTGGGATTTTAAAGGAAATCTCACATTTTAATCAGCGATGGGGAAGAAGGGCAGTGACTTCCCCAAGGCTCTGATTTAATGTAATCAGGTTACATTGTGAAGTTGTTTGCATGAGTGATAGCCTTCTACATCAACTCATCTAGACACAGGAGTTGCAGAAAAACAAACACTTTTTCTCTAGTCCCAATCTCCTGTCTCAAAAGTTAAGTTCTTAGCTATCAAATAATTTCTTTCTCAAACATAAAGTAATAAACTATATAATAGAAAACATATGTTCATTTTCTTAAGGTAATCATAATTTCTCTGTGACTACTGGGGGCCAGGTGGGATTCAGATGTCTCATTGTTTGGGAACATTGATGCTACATGGAAAGATGGCTATATTGATTGTCAACTTGACACACCAGAAAGTGACAAACTTGAGTGAAGAATTGGCTCCATCAGACTGAGCATGGACCTGTCTCTGGTCATTTATGAGATTGGCTTAACCTACCAAGTGTAGTACCAACCTGAGGCAGGTAGACCTGAACTATATAAGACAGCCAGCTGACTGTGAGCCTGGAGGCATCCCAGCAAGACAGCTCTGTGGTCTCTGTTTTAAGTTTCTGTCTCAAGTTCCTCCCTTAGTTTCCCTTGAGGATGAACTGTAATTTGCAAGATGAAATTAATCTTTTCCTCTATGAGTGGTTTTAGGAGAATGTTTTATCACCCCAATAAAATCCAAACTAGAACACAGTGTAGCCTAGGGTTATCTATGCTGATTAATGTAGCCTAGGTGATGTAGTATTTCTCAATGATTTTTCAGTCTTGTGCCTCCATTGAAGATCATGTACCTGAATAGGAAAACATGATCGATATAAAACCACAGAAATGACCTTGAAGAATTCTCAGTGATCAACTTTAATAATAACATCTAAATACACAATTCCTGAGCAGATTTCAATGACTTCTCTGGAATGTTCAATCTTTTCAATCATCTCTACACAGATTACAACTGTGAGGAACAAAGGATGCTCCCACTTTGATCTGTGCTGTAGGAGAGGAATAGAATGGATGTCTGTTATAGCACGACAATGAGGGGCCGTGGATGAGGAGAAATGGCAGGTGCTACTAAAGTACCTTCATTTCCCCACATTCAGATGTCTCTAGTCTGATACATTTTGTTCCCAACTTACCCCTACTTTGGTTTCTTTGGGCAATGGGAGGCTCAGCCTTCCCAGAGGAGCTCTAAGAAGCCAGTATGCTCCTGCAACTTCATTTCTACTCTGGTCCCATCACCTGTAGACATCTCTGAATAAGAGGAATCTTTCTTTAAAATATGGCTTCAAGCCCTAAATCAATTTGATCCTACTTCCCTAGTCTTCTCCATCCCTGCATATTTATACTGTTCATGGCAAATCCTAGGCAGGTATTGGATAGAGTCCCCATCTTTTGTACCATATAAGAATTGCCCTTTACTGAGCTGGTAGCTCAGATCCCCAGAGGCCAGTAAATATTTGAAAGTAAAGGGTTTTTGTTTTTTGTTTGTTTCATAGGAGCCAGATTTTCTTTCCCTAGTCATCCAAAAATTTGTCTCTTCTCAAAATTAACAACTTATCAAGTAATTTTGAGTTGACAAAAATGCGTAGTCTATGCCCCTCTTTTTCTATACTTATCCACATTTCTTTTCCAGCTATCATTTATCTATCTATCTATCTATCTAATCTATCTATCTATCTATCTATCTATCTATCTACCTCCCCACCTACCTACATACGTACCTATATATGTACATCCACCTATATATTCTCTCATTCAGGGATCCCTGGTTGGATCAAATTATCTTTCATCCCTCTTATCATGAGTATTGACAGACAGGCCCACAGATTAGACTTTGGTTCCCATTTCTATGGAATGTGGTAAATGTTTTGAGCAGGATTCTTCATCAAACTTTGAATCAGTGAAGTTTCCAGATCATTATAGGATTAAAGCCAATCCCCCTGTATTTGAACAGACCACATGACTAGTGGTTTAGTGGAATTTTTTCCCTCAAAATTGCTTCATTGAATTGTAAGTTTCATAATTATTATAAATTCTAAAGGGCATCTGAATTCTTCAAAGAAAAGCAATAAGAGGAAAAATATGGATAACACAAGGAAATAAATATTCTAAATTGGGCTGTCTAAGAACTGGTAAGAATCCTGGGGTGTAGTATTAGAAAACCATTCCTGGATTTAACACCCTCTGTGATAATTATTCTGTTCTATCCCTGAAACCAGATTTTAATGTACCAAGGAAAGATCTACATCTTACATAAGCAGCAGGGAAACCCAGGCTGCCAAGAGGGTCCACTCCATGGTGCAGTTGATGGCAAAGTTTAAATGATTATAAATCTATTAAAAAGGAGAGGCATTGCTGACTCATTATTATAATGATTTGAGACATGAGCTCCTCATTAACCTATGGCAACATGTTAAACAGGCCATTCCATGCAATAAAATGTAATTTGCTTTAAATGCCTGAAAAAAAAAAAAACCTACACAGCAGCCTCCATTTACCTATTCTTCATTCTTTTCCTTGGGTGTTATTAGAGCCTGGGTAGAGTTTAAAAAAAAGTGACTCTGATGAGGTTATTTATCATTTTACATGTTTATAATAAGAAAGGCAATTATTAGGAATTGCCATAGATAAAAGAGAAAATTTATTTTATATTTTTTAGTGTCCAGATTGAAGAACCTGCTGGTATGCATTCATTATTATGGAAAATTGGTTCCCTCCCTGCCACGTTTTCCTTACTGAATGAGGTTGCCTGTCAGGTGAAGTGAAAGCTCCATCACAGCTCTGGGATAACGGACTCACTGATACTCTTATCACTAGCTTACGCGAAGTACGTTGCTCCATCACCCAGTGACACTTGATCTCACTGTGTCTCAGGCACCTGGGTGTGAGAGCATTGAGCTTAAGCAGAACTGAGGCTCCATTATTCAGAATGAACACACCTTATGGCAATCTTTTTCCTCATTTGTATTTCAATATTATCAAACCACAGTCTATTATACATACTGTGACTTGACTATAACATATCCCTACACCCTGCCAGCATTCTGTTCTGGTTTCCTCCATTTCTCATCCATCTTTCAGAATCCCCAAGCCTCTCTCAGGAGCCTTCATTTGCCCTGATTTCTGTACCTGGCTCTTTTCAGATTTTTAAAATTATTATTTTTTTTTACTTATTATACAAGACAATGTGTTTCATTATGACTCTCATTCAGTGAATCTTAACCTTTGTTCTCATCCTGCAACTGTTCTATCAGACTGGGCTCTTATGTTTTCCAACATTTTCCATATATTCATCTCATATATATCTCATTAAGTTTGTTGTTTTCTGTTCCCATGCTCCTTTTGACATTTTCTCCTCACATGGTCATATACAACATACACATACATATATGTTAATTTGAATATAGACCCCTGAATATTAGGGAAAATATTGAGTTTTATCTTCTTATGTCTGGGTTGTTCCATGGGTATATAACCAATCAACTCTAAGTCAACATGTACAGAGATACATACCCATGCTTACAGGGTATGCTTATAAAAGCAAAAATAGGAACCAGTCCGATGTCAATCAATAGACGGTCAGATAAAGAAAATGCAAGTACATTCACAAAATAGAATTTTACTCATTTGCAGAGATGAATGAAATTACATTTGCAAGAAAATACATGGAGTTGGATATTTTCTGTTCATACAAAATGAAGCAGACTCCATTCATGTTTAAAAACATTTGACTTGGCAAAAATGACTCCTTTCTGTGGTTCATTCATGAACAGATGTGTTCTTATTTAGCTGTTTCTATTGATAGCTTATTTCTACAAATATTCCACAAGGCAATGACTTTGTAGATTATCTAGTATATCTTAAGTTTTTAAATTTTAAATATTTATTGGTAATTTTGTCAATATAATAAAATATATATATAATATATATATATATATATAATATAATATATATATATATATATATATAATTGGTTATTTTATTTATTTACATTTCAAATGTTATCACCTTCCCAGTTTCCCTCCACAAGCCCCCATCCTCCTCCTTCCCCTGCTCTATGAGGTGCTCCCCTACCTGCTCACCCACTCCTGCCTCAGTGGCATAGCTTTCCCCCTATCCTGGGTCATCAAACCTCCACAAGACCAAGGGGCTCCTCTCCCAGTGATGCCAGATAAGGCAATCTTCTGCTACATATCCATCTTGAGCCATTGGTCTCCCCTGTGTACTCTTTGGTTGGTGGTTTAGTCATTCAATATTTTATCATGTACACCTTATTATCTTCTCTTGTCTCCCTCACAATGAACACTGCTTCCTAACTACTCCTACTTCTACACTCATGATGTCATTCTTAATGCATATGTCTGACTCACTGACTTTCATATTGTTTGTATGGGCATTGTGAGGGGCAGTATTCATCTGAGACTGCAATTTACCAGTGTATATGCAGCTGAAGAAAACCTTTCCCCTTCTGAGCAGCCATTGGTTGCTAGTAAGGAAGGAGACAAGCCTCATGAGTCCTTTTCTGCATTCATGATCTGATCTTGTGCAGGAATTGCAGATGCTATGTCATGTTTATAAGGCAGCATTATGTAACAGCTCTTCCTCCAATCTTTGAGGTCTTACATTTTCTCTCCCTCCTCTCCTTCAATGTTTTCTGAACCTTAGGGCTGTAATGTAGTTGTCCTGTTTAAGATCAGTCAACTAATATCCACTTATTCTCAGCAATTCATTTTGATTGACTTTACATGGATAACATGCAGGCTGGAACCAGTTGTAGAATTATCTATATCATATTAAAGTTCAGGTTGTTTATTAAGTGTGGAGACTTTAGTGCCTACAAATACTTCACACACACACACACACCACACACACACACACACACACATTAGTTGTATTGAAATTGATAGCTCAGATCCAGTGGAACAAAGGAAAAGTCCACTGAGGAGACTGTGGAACTCCGGAGGCACACACATCATTAGTTTGGTACAGCTGCTGTCACTCAGACCTTTCTACTCCCATGCTACTCAGCTGGACATCACCTCCAAGTGACAACAGAATTTGAATTCCACTTGCTTCCAGATGTGTGCTGTCTCCTTTTTACATGACAATGCCAAAGTTTATAACTTCAGCCTGAGTTCTTGATTCAGAGGTCTTGACAAGAGTGGGTGATAATTCTGTCCTTCCAAATTTTTCAGCAGCACAGGTATTTCTGCATCCTGGGAGAGCTAGAAGGATTTGTTTTCAAGTTCTATACTTTTTCCTTGTGTATGTATGCTTTTGTCCTTGGCATTTCTATTTTACAGTGGAAGTCTACATTCCTTATCACAGTCATAATTCAATAAAATATACTTTAGAGCGGCATTGTGTGTGTGTTTTAGGAGTTCGGCCTCTAGTTTGAGTTACATAACATATTCTGTAAATCTTTAAAACATGTTTAAAATTGTGTGTGTGGGTTCACATAAAGGCATGTGAATTCAAGTACTTGTGGCTTCCAGAGGTGCTTGGTCCCCTGAAACAGGAGTTATAGGTGTTTGTGAGATTCCCCACGTGTGTGTGCAGGAGGCAAAACATGGGCTCTCTAGGGCAGTATCTGCTCTGTATTTCCAACTTATTTCCCAGGACCCTGTTCTGTGAATCTTGGAAAAATGCTAATTGGCTATAGGCGATTATTAGGTATGCTTTCACTTACTGTTCCAATATGAATGCATATTCATGTTTTCTTACAAGTTACCATTTATAGAATGTTTACTATTTAAATACAATATTCTTATTAATACACTGTGTATTTTTCTATTTCAGGTCGAGGAGGCCTTGGAAGCTGTCAAAAATGCTACAAATGAACAAGACCTTGCAAACCGCTTTAAAGAGTTTGGAAAAGAGATGGTGAAACTGAACTATGTAGCGGCAAGACGACAACAGGTGGGACATTTTGGTAATGTTTCTTGGGATGGGCACATCTAAGTAACTGTGGCTCTGGATCAGTTGCTTTTGCCTGTGATTAAATGCTCCAAGATCCTAACATTTAAAAGACTTTCCTGCTTTGGCCATTGGTGCCTCCACATGAGGATCCAGGTACTGTCTGGTTGCTGCCTATAGATGATTACTTTTCACTGATGAGATCAGGGCTCCAGTCTCAGGACCACACTTGCATGAAGAGCTCCAGGTCAAATGAAAAGAAAGCCCTGGGCTGTGGTGCTATGCACTCTCTGGATCCAATTGTTTGCTCCCAAATCAAATCCCTTTGTTCTGTGCACACCAGAAGATGCATGTCTAGGATGCACCACACCATGCAGCAAAACTTTTATAAAGAAGAGGAAGGAAGCATGGGCAGGGTGCAGTGAAGAGAGAATGGGGGAGGGAAAGAAGAAGGAAGGAAGGACACAGGTGACAAACAGCCACAACAATGGAGATAGGTGGATGACCCAGGATCTCCCCCATCTCCCCTCTGTTGGGAGGTAGACCCCTCAGTTCTAGCTGTCCATGGATACCTTTGGAATTTCATTTCCCAAGAATATAATTTTATTCTTAAACAAAACAAAGCCAAAAAATCCCTCTGTATATGGAAGCATCTGTTAAAGTTGTCCTCAGCAGGCCCCTCGACTGCTCCCAGAATTCTTCACATTTGGAGGAACACCATACTGTCTTTCCCATGTTCTAGTCCCAGCAACAGTTGATTATCTGTTCTGTGCTTTGCTGAAGTGATGCTGGAATTACAAATGTTTCATGGGCAGGAGACACTTAAACTGGATTTTTGTTTATTTTATTATGTTTAATTTTCCCTAAATAAGTCTTTGTTGTCTGTCCACTGTTAGTCCACTGGGTAATTCTTACGTGAGTGTTTTTGTGGAGGGCAAGGTTGGGTAGATGCCTTTTTCTCAGCGAAACAGCTCGATGCAGTACTTGGATATCAAAGGGCTAAGGGGGAGTGAGGGGAGTGGGAAGTTAGAAATACATGTAGTCTTGTTACAGAGTCTGGTCTGTTATTGTATGCATATTGTTAAAGTCCAGTACCCATGTCTAAGATTTCCATTTTAGCATCATTTTAGACATTTTGCTGATATAGAAGCAGGGCTGAAGAGGACAGTCGGAGGGTGTAAGTAGACTGGATAGGAGGCAGCAGTGGTCTCCATTACTGAGAATCAATGAAGGTGGGTGAAACATATAGGGGCAAAATCTGTTTTGAAGAGCTATCTTCATTTCAGAGGTGAGAAGTGAGAAGTGATTCTCTGCCAGTGAAGTGAGCCAATTCAAGCCAGGTTAGAGTATATAAAATCAGGTTTATTGGGAAACTGCTTTCAATGTGGGCTAGTTTACTGGTCTCAAGAAACTAGCCAAGGAAAGTTGCCATGGGGAGGGAGACAGAGAGGAGGGAAAAGAGAAAGAGAGAAAGCAGGGAGGCAGAGACAGGGAGAAAATGGAGAGGAGAAGAAGTGGGAGAGACCAAAATGTCTGGATTCTAAAGAGAGAAGCCCCAAGGGGAAGAACAGCCCAACTCCAGGCTGGAAAGTTCAGGGTTGGTGACAGGTATGCTAGGTAGTGACTAAGAGATTCTGGAAGAACCTGGAGGCCAAGTCCGCTTTGATATGTAAAATATTCACCTAAGCCTTTTGTCCTGAGTCTGAAACCCAACAAGAAGCATATGATTGACACCAATGAGTTTCCTTCAGAGCTCTGGTGTAAGCAAATGAGTAGAAGGCAGTAGTTTGATTGACGTGAAGAAGATTGAATGGGGCCCAATTAGGGTTAGAAATCAATATCCAACCTTTACAGGCATTTTTGAGATGCTTAAGACATCCACACTGAAGCTTCAGGTGAGAGGGAAGAATCAGGCTGGAGACTTAAACAGAGCCAGTTAGTGAGGAGCTCACATCAGAGCTGGGGATAAGGACAATCCTATGAGAAATCTGATAAATACAGCTCACTCAGTTTGTCTCAAAATATACCTTATTCTTAATTGCCTCCTAACTCAGATTTCTTCTGTAAAGTTTAGCAAAAAGAATTAAAACCCACACAAAAGTACATTGCTCACTTAACATATGACTTTCCTCCCTCGATTTAACATAATCACTCCAACCCTATGAGTGTTCTTATGTGCACAGCATTATTTACATCCATCTTTTCCCCTGGTCTTGACAAGCTCCGGCATCATACATCCTAGGCAAGTGATCAATCAACATTTATGTCATGGTTAGTACGTGTAAGAAACAACTTAAAGAACTGCAAAGATGGCTCAGAGGCTAAGAGAGGTGACTGCTGTTTCAGAGGTTCTGAGTTCAATTCCCAGCAAGCAAATGATGGCTTATGACTGATGGATAATGGGCGCTGGTGCCCTCTTCTGGCATTCAGTTGTATATGTAGATAGAACACTCATATAGCTAAAATACATAAATAATTAAACAATCTAAAAACAAAAAGGAACAACTTACTTGTCACAGAGTGGATATACAAAATACTGTCAAAGTAATTAATCAATGCTTCCTAATTCAGCATTAGATGAATTCCAGTTTTATGAATGAAAAGCATTGTCTTAAATATCTTCGTGAAGAAACATTTTCACCTTGACTATTGAAGATATTTTTATTTTATACATACACATCCTTATAGATATAAATGCATGTATACAACTAAATATATTTATATGTACATACATACATACAATACACACATACACTCAGGAATAGACTTTATGGCCCAGATACTGAGGAGTTAGTAAGGCTCTGTGTGGCTCTTCATGGGATTCTGCTAATTCTAGGGCTCACACCATTGTGAAAAGGTTCTGATCACTGCAGACCACAGAGACTGCATTGCAATCTTGCAATATTTGTTACCTAACTTTTTCACCCTGGAAGCTCATATAATCCTTTCTAGAGACTGTGTTTGCTGTCATGTATTGAATCATGCTTAAAGAAGAGAGTGCATGGTTTAGTTAGTTGTAATTTAGTGTTACCTAGTTTTTACTATCTAGATGCCACATGTTCTTTTCTCAAAATCATTTTACCCATAAATAATAAAAGAGCTCGTTATTTATTCAGGACCACCTATGTGTTACCTACAAAGTGAGCATACAAATAGACCCCCAGTGTATCAAATACCATTTCCTGAAGTTTAACATCTGAGAGACTCTTCACCCAGACATGCTCAGTTGACAAATCTACTTGACTTGCAGCTAACAGCATCTCCTTTAGCATTAGCTGGAATGATGAGAACAATGTCTCAGATGTGCTTTTAAAAGCTGAAAGAAAAGCAAATCCCCAGTGGTTTTTATTTGAGAAAACCAGATCACTGTTGGCCTATTATTTTTCTAGTCTTTGAATTTGATGTTTTATGGGACTAGTAAAATGGTCTTATAGTTCAGAGCACTTGCTTCTCTTCAGAGGACCTGAGCTCAGGTCCCAATACTCATGTCAGGTGACTTAAAACACCTTGTAACTATACTACCTATGGCTAAGAGATTCAATCGCCTCTTCTGGTCCCAAAGGCACTAATAAACATCCTGTATACACTCAAAATGCAACATGCACTACATAGAAGTAAATCATTGAAGATGATGATTGACTTGCCATTAGAGACAGATAAGGTTAAAAAAAAAAAAAGAAAAACTTCTGCAAGTAATAGTGAAATGAAGCTGACACATGAAGCAATAGTTACCTTTGGCTTCCCTTGTTAGTAAGTACACTGTAAGTAAACAGAAGCAGGCATGGTACTAGGGTTCTGATTTCACGTTTTCCATCTGCTAAGAACAAACCCTGTGGTTTCTATCATCGGCTTACCTCTGTGGTGTCCTGGGTTTGCAGTCCTTTAGCAATATTTGTTTCTTAAATGCCTCTTAGCTGACAGATACTGTGCTGATGGCTAAAGAGTCAGCAATGGACCATGATAGACAGAGCCCACAGCTGATATGAGGTATCCTATGTAGGAGTGAAGCATCCCTACCAGGTCACTATAGTGATACCTGTTGAATACTGATGATAGGGTACCAAGTCTTGTTGAAGAAGGCACCTGGGTGGGTTGGTTAGAAAATTGGTTTTTAAAAGATGAGCCAGGAACGAGGACTCTGTCATATGACAGTGGAAGTTGAACATCAGCTATTGACTTAGACATTTCACAAAGAAAGAACAGTTTTTTTGTAACTCTGGCAGCTAGAAATATGAGAAGGGAGAAGAGGGTGTTCCTAATATTCACAATATGTTCGTGAGCCTGGGGTTCTAAGTCTCCCTGCAAACACTTGCATGCAAGCCTTATGTGTATGTTCCATATTTCCCACAGGAGCTGAAGGACCCTCACTGTAGGGATGAAATGGCTGCTGCCCGTGGAGCCCTGAAGAAGAATGCCACCATGCTGTACACAGCCTCCCAAGCCTTCCTCCGGCATCCAGATGTTGCTGCTACAAGAGCCAACCGAGATTATGTATTCAAACAAGTTCAAGAGGCCATAGCTGGAATCTCCAGTGCTGCTCAGGCCACCTCACCCACCGATGAAGCCAAAGGCCACACAGGCATCGGCGAGCTGGCTGCAGCCCTGAATGAGTTTGATGTAAGCACCAAGCTTATACATATAGACTGTGTACTTATCACATGTGTGTGTGTGTGCATATGTATGTTATACATTATATATTTATATATTACAGTATACATATATCTGTACACGAAGAATGCCATAATAGTATATACTGATTTTCTTGTCTTAGAAGTTTTTGACAGGAAGATAAACTGTATGGTGTGTATTCCTCTTACTGGAAAACTAAAATGTTGGCAGAGTCTAGTATACTTATCTTTAAAGAATATAACAACCATATTTAAATGGGCTAGATTTCTCCCAGTTAGAAGGAATGTTCACCCCAATCATTCAGATGATCAATTTCATTATAAAGAGGACAAACATTGCAAGCAGCTGGGATTAGATTGCATCTATACTGTGTCTCAGTGGAAAACTGCCCTTCATAGCTTCGGTTTAAGTCAGTGACAGCAAACTGCGTAACCCAAACCCCACTTAGGAATGTAATCTTTGTTGAGTGCCCCTCTCAAGAGTACCAGTTGCAAGTCCCATAAAAGACAACCTCCTGCATCTGTTCCTGCTGATTGCATATCCTAGAGGGGAACACCATAGGAGGGAGAACTTTCTAAGCCTGGACCATTGTTTAGCCTTGTACGTGCATCAGAGGGTGCAGTCAGCACCAGCTAAGGATGACAGCACATCTCCAAGATGCAGTTATGGATGGGCTCATCTGTGTAGGCATTTATTCTCTATCGCATGATCCTGCATAAGCTGTAAAAGATAAGAAGACTTACAAATATCCAGGCTCTTCCTTCATGGGTATTTTGTTCCACAGTGGAGATGAGGAGAAGTAGAAAAAGAAATAGAACAGAATTTAAGGAGTGAAAGAAAGAAAGGAAGGAAGGAAAAACAGGAAGAAAAAAGAAAAGAAAAGCTATGTTACTTAGAAGTTTCTTAGAAATATATAGTTTCCTTTCCACTCTTCAGGGTTTAGAAGGAGATTTTGAAAAGAAATATTTAGGTAGGGGCAAGAAGAGAGGATCCTGAGGAAGCAATGGGTGTCCACAGTGAGATGAAGAATATTTTAAAAGGAATAACTGTAATAGTGTGTATTCTGGGAGTTCTGAGATATTTTCTTCTCTTAATTAAATACTTTGAGCATTTATGAGTACACACTTACATATTTATACATATTTATAAGTACGTACATTTGAACTCATGCCATATCGTAAGTTGATACGATTTTTCAAAACACTTATTTTTATTCATATATATGTCTGTCTATGTATGTGTGAGAGAGAGAAAAGAGAGAGAGAGAGAGAGAGAGAGAGACTGTAGAAATCTGCAGAAGGCAGAGACATTGGATTCCCTGAAGCAAGTTACAGGCACTTGTGAGTCACCCAACAAGAGTGCTGAGAACCAAACTTGGTTACTCGGCAAGTGCAGATGTGCTTTTCTTTTGCTGCTGAGCAGTCGCTCCAGCCCATTATCATATTTTCTGTAAAAATTAAATTTGAATTTGGTAATAAATTGAATGCATTTATTACAGTATTACAGAAATGTGGACTCAGTATTATCTAATTTTATGCTCAACACTTCAGCAGAAAACTCTAAATCTATTGAAAGAATAGTGTTTACATAGTGTTTACAAACTTTCACAAAAATTAATAAAACTGTTCACTTGATTTTGTTACTTATTTTAGTTTTCATACATGTGCTAGAAATACACAAAGTGTAGATGTGCAGTGCCAACACAAAAGAATAGATTTTTTTCTCTACTAGAGGGAAGGCTTCACTCCATGCTGAGTACATCTGTGAGATAGCGTTGTCTCTTGTTCTCGTCCAGGCAAGAACAGTAAGAATGCTGACAAAATTTTCAAGCTCTTTTTTTTCCTGGGTAAAGAAAAATAAAACCAAATATTAAGAGGAAAAAGAGAGGAGATCATGTATTCCAACATTAAAGCATGCTACACTGCTACTTTAACTTAAATGCATATTGAAACAAAAGATAATCGCTCGCCTTTAAAATACTACAAAATCACAACAATCTAAAATGCAAAAATATTCTTAAAATATGGCATAAAATGTAGTTCAGAATGGATGCATTGCTTAGCTAAATTTTTATCTCATCCTTTTTATTATATAATGGTTCATTTGTGATTGAATAGTAAGCAGTAAAATGTGGTAGGAAGATAGTTTTCCAGAGAAGATAACAGAACTCCCTGACAGCAGACTCGGCAGATGCTGCCACCTTCTGTCCGTTAGTGGGATGGCTCCAGCTCCCATTCCCTTCAGTTCCAGACAGATTTGAATAACGTTTACTAATAAGCATACCACTTGAAGCATCACTGTAGTATCGCAAAAGTCTTCAGATTCGCAAAATCAACTTTGAGGTCATATCACAAGACTCAGATAGCGAAGTATGTGCACACTTTGAACATTTAAGACGTTTCATTTAGCACAATGTGGCCTTTTCATGTAGGGTTCGAAAGCCTTTGGCGAATTAGACATGTGCAACCAAGAACAACAGCTGTCGCTGGTGAAGCTCCCTGAGAGCTATTCTCCCCATACAGGAAATTTGATTTCAGAACGTTCTGGCTAGTAGTGGTGTTACTATTAGAATTTGAAAGAAATACACTACAACTAATTACTTGTAGATTTTTCAGTCCCTTCTTATGTCAACAAACAGATACCTTAATATTTGAAATTCTTTCATTATAAATAATAGGTTGCTTTTCTTAGTGTAACAATTAAAAATGGGATGGAGAGTTTGTTTGGTCTTTGTTATTCCATAAGTATTCTAACCTAAAAGCATCTTCCCTAAAACCTAGATGCTATTTCCAAAATGTGTTAGACATTTAGTATCCCACATATAAATAACTACACACACACACCACACACACACCACACACACACTAAAAGCAAACTAATTGTTTTACAAAAGCTAGTTGGCTTCCACTTCAGAGGTTTTAGTTCAAGGCAAATTGGATCTTGTTGGAGCTGTGATAGGCGTTAAGTATAGCAGGACCCATGAATGGACAAAATGTTCACCTCCACATTGTATATAAGTGAAAAAGAGAGAGGAGAGACCCAATATTCCTTTACGGACAAGCCCACCAACTGCCATCAGCTCCACAGGCTGAGATCCAAACTGAACACAGTATTTAAAGGACACTTATCCAAATCATACCACAGATATTTAAACAAATGTCATTTCACTGAATGGAAAACTCCAAAGTCCTGTTACTGCATTGCTTTTCTGGCAATATAACCTTGTTGACCTAATGGCTACCAAATAAAGTGACGTTTACATTCATAATATATCTGCAATGCTGAATTTGAAAGACATATGTGAATATAAAATAGATTTTCTTGTCCATATTTCTCTTGTCCTTGAATTGAATTGGAGAGGTAATTTGTATCCATAGACTGTCCACAGCCTCCACATGCCACCTCTGCGCCTTCCCCTCCCTGGCTGGGACTGTGCCCAAGTGACCTTCAACACTATCATCACTCATTAAATAGATTTTTAACAATTCTACTTTGGTACTGACCATGGATCATCTTGCTTTGTTTCATGACTGCCATACCATATAAGAAACACATCTGCAGTGGAGAGTTGAGACAATCTGTTCTAAGTCACATATAACTTTATGTTTAAATTCTTAAACATAAATTAAATTCTTAAATTCTTTATGTTACCTAAGCATCCCAAGTCTACATAAGGTATCCTTTTTCTAAGTTTTCATACCCATGTTTATCCTTTCAGATTTTTCTTCTCATTTTTATTTTTGTGGTTTTTTTTTTTTTCATAATTTTAAAATTCTGATGAAACTCTAATTAGTTTTCCTGCTTTGTTGTTCAAGGGATGTGAGTGCTGGAGACTGGCTACCAGCAACAGTGACAGATCAGCAGAATAACAGCAGCTCTGCCTGATGAGAATCAGGGACCTAGGCTGAGTATTATGCTGCTATTGTTCTCTTGGGGAGCACTGTTGTTGTAGTAGTCCCTTGACCAAAGGCTATCCCCACTGTGGGATTCTCTCAATGGACATGCATTGTTATCTAGTTCTAAAATAATGTAAAAATGTGGTTCAATACAGGGTTTCCTTTGTAGAAGCCCTTCCAGGACACAGAGAAGACATTTTTGGATATCTGTGAATATTCACAACTCCAGATTAAATTTTGGAGACCATGAGTTAGAAGAGAATTTCAGTAGAGAATGGAAATTTTCTCTAAGTTAGCACAAATATATGACTTCAACAATTTCTTTTTAAAGAGACTAAAGACTCTTTGAATAGTCCTCTTGTACATCATTTAAAGACCTGGATGCCTGTCCTATGGGCTCCCTGGTCCCATTAGGAACTGTGAACCAGAGTTTGGACAAATCATGGATTCTTTGAATCCCTAGACTTAGGTGTTCTATAACCACAAAGAATGATGAATGGATTTCCAAGGAGACAGGAACTTTTACAATAACGTCCTTTTCCAGCCCCTTCCTCATTACATCCTTTCATGCCTCACGTAACCAGCTTGGTTCATTACAAGGAGGCTTCCTCACTACATATATTCATCGACATCATTCTGAGGACATCTGGGAAACCCCACATTAAGTGGTGGAGATCCTTAATTGGTTTCATTCGAATTAAGTTACAGAAGAACGAAGATAGAAATAACAGAAGGATCCATCCAAATACTCTAAGTGTGCTCATGAGGGAAATGCAAGCTGTAGCTAACTGTTCAAGAGCAATTAGCAAAGTAGAGGACAGATGCATAAAAATGGAAGCCAGTAAGCAAACCTAGGACCATGTCCTACAGCTGGGTAATTTGAGATTCATAGTGCATGCCATTGAGAATTCCTAAGCAAGCCAGGGCAAGGGTTCATGGCTCCTTGGGGAACTGGAACATCCATAGAAACAGTTATCCAGTCTGTAAATCAATGGAATAGAGGATTAATTGAACTACCCACAAGTTTTCTTTAGGCTCCTTCAGTAAAGATCTCTGAGGTCAAGAATGTAAGCCCCTGACCTAGCTTAATCTAGGCTGGGGGGATTTTTTTCTCTGATTAATGCCAATATTCAACATATTCATTGTTGCTGTTACCATGCCGGCTTTTCTTTTTCAGTACCTTTTAATCACACTCTGATATATACCCATCAAATGAATGGTCATTGTAAGACCCATATGGTTCTGGGACCTTAAATCAAGTGCAGGACTTGGATTAAGGAGCCTTGGTTCTTTCTCCTAGCTCTACAGATAACTGTGTGTAGTCCAGGTACTGAGGTGCCATATCTTGTGTTGATTTTTAGTTAAATTTAACTATAAGATACGATAGATCTTTCACAGAGTTTGAACAAGGAGCAAATGAGACATACCACTGAAGGGCATAAAAGATAAAATTTTACTCGGTAAAGATAGATACTACAGAGCATTAAGCATTAATCTCATGTATGTACTTGGATGCATGATGTGCTCTCAAAATGTGTATTTGTGTGTGTGTGTGTGTGTGTGTAGTGTGTGTGTGTGTTGTGTGTGTAACATAAAAGAGTGGATGAATTCCTTAAGAAATGTTTAATGATCCACACATAAAGGTGAAACATAAGCGTTGAAAAAAGATTTAGTGCTTATTTTGTGTGTGTGTGCATGCAATACATGTCTGTCTGTGTGTGTGTTGCATTCAGTAGCACACAGAAGGCAGAAGAGTGTATCAAATTCCTTAGAGCTGGAATTAGAGGTGTTTGTGAGCTGTCTGATGTAGATGCAGGGATCTGAACTCTGGTGTTCTGTAAGAACAAGTTCCTTTTACCACTGGGCTGCCATCTCTTTAACTCCATAAAAGAAAAGGTTAAGAGGAAGGGTAGGAAGGGGCCCAGGCAAGCTCCCTGTGTCCTGAGAGGGGCTGTTCTTCATCTTTAAGTGTGAGAAAGGGGATAATCGAGAAGAAAGAACATGGTCAGATCTGTTTTGAAAGAGCTCTGTGGCTTGGGGTGGAGACTGAGTTTAAGTAAGACAGAACAGTCGGACAGGAAGACTGATGAACATAAGAAACTATGAGGGTCACAACTATACCAGGAATGTACACTGAAGGAACCGATGACTCCAAACCTGAAGAGGAAACCACCTTACAATGGGGATAGTGCTTTTGCATTTCATTACACATACAGGGATTTGGAGAAGAAGTTCTAGATAATTAAGGAAAATTAACACTTTCTTCTAATTATAAAATCCTGAAACTCTTTTATGGGAAATTCAACCATTCTCATGATATAATTTTCCAGCATTGATTTGCTCTTATTGTGGCCTGTAATTAATTACATAGTCATCAGTATTATCAAATACCAAAGCATATATGCAGATCTATGATTTGCCAGCTGATAAAAACAAATTCCACATCTGTGGTTTCTAAATTAGGTCAAGCTGCTGCTTTGAGTGCCTTCAATGTACATAGTGTGCTCATTCAACTTACCTTTATGAGAAACTGCGTTCTTATTTATTTGAGAAAAAGTCTCACTATTTATTCCCAGGTGGGGTCCTTCTTCCTTTGAACTCTATCTCCTGTGTGCTAGAGTTATAGGTATGTACAACCACACCTGGCCTACATAACATAAAAAAGCAAAACAAAACAGAACATAAACAATAGGAATTCCTAGTATGAATAATTTACTGCAGAATTCAGCAATTTTCTGCCACTTGTTTGCTTTCTCTCGGTGGAGTGCCTGCTCAATTTACCAGTCCTTTCCCAATCACTACATCCTGTGTGTTAAGCATGCAATGGTGTTCTAGCATTCTTTATTGTACACTGACATCTGGTGGCCAAACACTACAGTGATACATACCTTGTATCCTTGCTAACAAAAAACAAGATTTAAGTAAATATTTGGGTCCACATCCCTAGGATACAAGTATGTATATTACTACCTCACTTCAGAACATGTTTGGTCTCTTCAGAGCAACATTATGTACATTAGTATTATGCAGTAAAAGTAGCCAATACTTTTTTGTAAATGTCTAGAGCCATGAGATAGTGGCAAATCAGAATATGGACAAATATAGCTCTGAGTGGAAAGCCTCACTGGGAAGCATAGATGGAGCAAACGATGAGTATTCGTGTGGCTGTGAGACACAATCCACCAAGTTTCTCAGACAATTGCCTCCCCTGCCTTCTCTCCTCTAGACCCACTCAATAAGTAGAATCACCAACAATTCAAAACCCATGATATGGGATGCAGACCAGGATCTTTTCTTTTCTAAGAATTTAGCAAATAAGAATACGATCTGACAGGAGTGTTTTGTTTCTTTGTTTCTATGTTTGGTTTTTTGAGCTTCTTTAATGTGGCAGGGAGTGTAGGGATATACACATGTACACACTTGTTTGTGCATGCATGTTTGAGTGTGGGGTGTTCATGCATGATTTTTTTCATATGCATGCATAGGTAGATCAGAAGATGGCCTCTAGTGTTGATTGTCAGCAACATTCTCATTTTGGGGGCGGTGGGGGACAAAGTTTCTTATTGATTGGAAACTTTGCCCAATTGTCTGGGCTACCTGGACCCTGAACTTTAATTTCCAATATTACCATCCATGGAATTACAGTAATGTGTTTTCTTTTTGTTATATGGATTCTGGCAATCTGCTCTCATGTCCTGAGCCAAAAATTATTTACTCCAAAGACAATGACTATTTATTTACTGTTAACATTATTTTTTCCAAGAAAGTATTCCAGGGCAATTTAATTTTATCTTGGACACCTCAGTCCTGATCAAAGAGACTACGTGAATTACTGAAGAAATAGAAGAGTGAGTCTTGAAATAATATTTTAATAATTATCCTTTAGATCCTTGTTTCCCTCCCTTTTAGGCTTTAAATCAAATTATTACACTTCTTGAGAAAAGTGTGAGATTTTATATGTTCTATGAGTCATTAATTTTCTCTTTTAAGAAGATTGGCAGGTTTCATCTTTTGCCTTCGTACACTTTTATTTAAAACAATCAGTGCTAAGTGAGACCCCAAATACTAATGTAATTGATGAATATATTAAAGATTGTACACATGAGACAAACAGTATGAATTTCATTATCACTGATTTCTTAGTTGTGCTTCAATTTGAGGAACCCCATGAGAGCTTTTTCTGATGAAAGGATTATGGAGAAGCATGTGGTTTATTTAAATAGCCCAGCCATTCAAACTTAGGGCTCCCATGTGATCAGTGCTAACCCTTAAAATTTTGTATTTACTTTTACTTATATATATTGCGTGCCTACTTGTTTATTTGTGCATCATAAGCACACAGATGCTCACAGATGCTCACAGAGGCCAGCAAAGGGCATACGAAGCCCTAGAATGGAAATTGCAGGCTGTTTCGGGTACCCACTGTAAGTGCTAGTGTTCATACTCTCGCTCCTCTGCAACAGGAGCAGCTGCTTCCCAACATTGCTATGTTATAATGAGATTTCTAAGGATAAGCCTATTTTTGCTCTTCCTATGCTATAAGTATGTTATCCTAGTAATATACTGCAAATGTGTTAAGTGGTTATTTGTATTTATTAAACTTTAATTTGGCTCAGTGGCACAGAACACATCCACATCCACAGACAACATACTTCCATCACACTTGTCTCCCAAACTTATTAGATTTCTTCTCAACCAAACATATTTAGATGTTTTACACCCTTATTTCTCCATGATGACTTAGGTAAACTTTACTATTCCTTATCAGGTGTCTTCAGTTCCCGAAAGTGTCTGATTCCCTAAGTTTTTTGTTTTGTTTTTGTGATTTCTTGAGAAAGGGTTTCTCTGTGTAACATCTATGGATGTCCTAGAACTCACTTTGTAGACGAAGCTGACCTTGAATTTTCAGAGATCTGCCTGCCTCTGCCTCCCAAGTGCTGGGATTAAGGACATGCACCACCATGCCTAGCTGTCCTAAGTGTGTGTGTGTAAATAAAGTTATAAGTCATTGAGCAAAAGCTGTAGAAAAACACTTCCCCCATGTTCATTCATATATATATATATATATATATAAAATGGGGAGGTTCATCATTATTTGGAACAAAGCTCTGTAATGTAGGTCATCACAATTACCCTGGTCATACTACCAAGCTCTGGAGAGTACAATGTAAAACAAGTCAAAATGCTTGTGGTCAAGTCCTACTATGCATCTTTCCCTCCATGATCCTTTTTCTCCATCTACTATACAATTTCAGTAGTACGGTGAAAGAATAAAGCAGAGAGATAGCACCTCATGATAACTCTCCAAGGATACCCCAAATAAGCATGATGTCATGAAAGTAAACTGAAGGACTAGAGAAGACACAGTAGAGTGCCTGCCTACTGTTCATGAAACTCAGGTTCAGTCCTCTGTACTTCATACAACTTCGAGGACTGATGTCTGTAATCCAGCCACTGAAAAATAAAGGCAGGAAGCTCTGAAACTGAGATCTTCTTTCCCTACATAGACAGTTTGGAGCCAGCCTAGGATACATGGAGCCCTTTTCCCAAAAATATTAAAATAAAAACCTCATAAATGTTGTCTTGGAGGCACAATCAGATTATCTCCTCTATATCTGTCCTCAGAAAGAGTTTCAGATATGACTCTTAGTTCCCACATATAGAAATTTCCTTGCTTAGTAGACTAGAAAAATAATTATTTGTGTCTCAGATATTTTAAATGGCTTGAGATCATCTAAAAATTTAGTCATAATTCTTCAGAGACTAAACACTATAGTGGTGGTCATCTTGATCCAATTTTATATTTTTCTATTATTTTCTGTTCCTATTTTTTTTTGTATTCCTCTGGGAATCTGCTTTTAAAACTTTTAAAAACTTTTGAAAGTTTTTAAACTGAACCACATAATGAAACAGATAGCAACAGCAGCAGATTGTATCTTGAAGGAGGCATTGAGAGGAAAGAGAGAAGAACAAACTTTAATCACAGTGGATCTTTGAGGGATACCGTTAAACAGTTTTCAATGCGTGCTGTATAAATTTATAATACCAGCACTCAGGAAGCTGAGTTGGAAGGAACCATTAGCTTGAGACAATGTCAGCTACATAATAATACCCTGCTGGGTGGTGGTGGTGCACACCTTTAATCCCAGCACTAGGAAGACAGAAACTGGTGTATCTCTGTAAATATGAGGCCAGCAGGATCTACAGAGCTAGTTCCAGGACACCAGGGTTATACAGGTTGCCCTGTCTTACAAAACCCAAGGCAAACCAACCAAATAAACAATGAAGTAAAATAAAATAAAATAAATAAAATAAACACCACCATTAAATAAACATAAATAAGATAAAACCAGAATTTATTAAGTTACACCATTCACATCTTTATTTCCAACATTAATTTGAGGATAGGGAACAGATAATTCACAAAGTAAATGCCATATTTCTATACCAAGTTACAAAGTGTAGAGCTTACATTTAATGACTTAACTTATTCCAAGAGATGCTCACACCTGGGAACTGAGGTCCATATTGATTCAGTTTTTCACTTGGACTACCATGTAATTCTTAAGTTACTTCTCTTTGTGTAGAGAAGCCAACCCGATGGGCAAAGAAGTGTAGAATCATCTTTAATTGAAACCAGAGCATGTTTGGCACTGCCAGGTGCCATGCTTACTAATTACTAACCATATCTCTGTGAAGATCGTCACACCAGTAAATTTGAATGTGTGACACCAGCCTTGCAATTCCCATGTCTGTAGTGTTATACTTTAGACACTATTGAGACTGAGAAATACCACTGAGCAGATAGACATTTTCCAAAGATTGTTTTTTAACAAAGGTCATCACAGGATTGAAGAAGTGTGACATTTGTCGTGATCTGCAGGAGTGAAGACTCACTTTTATGAGGAAGGATAATGGCCTTGATCTGCCATCAACACCAGGGTGTGACAGCTTGTGACAGGTAGATGTCTGCTGCTATCACGTCTGATTCTCTCCTGATACAGAACAGATCCCTGTTGCAATCTGAGGCAGCAAAATAATCTGAAAGTGACATAAGGCAACACCTACTCTTTATTAGGTCACTGTATCATCTATGAGATGATCCTGCAGTGAGCAGATAGGAAAAGTAAGTTGTAACCAAAATGCCAAGCTGTGTCTGTGTATTCATGTATGTGTATATAGTGTATGCATACATAAACAAATATTTCAAACTGTTTTTTCATTGAGTTTTGTTCTCTTATTTTTATTATTTACACTTTTACTAATAATCAGTTTTTCTAATTTCATTTCTATTGCTATAAACCTATCTAGCCAGGAGGTGGTGGCACACGCCTTTAATCCCAGCACTTGGGAGGCAGAGGCACTCGGATTTTGAGTTCAAGGCCAGCCTGGTCTAAAGAGTGAGTTCCAGGCCAGCCCGGGCTACAAAAAACTGTCTATATCTGTATATAGTCCATACAATTACCACAGATAAGCCGATGGTCCAACCAGATATAAAAAAGTCTTCAGGAGATACTCCCTTGCAAAGTGGCTGTAGGTTGTGTCAATTTGACAGTAAAAATTGATCAGCCCAGTCCGTAAGTTAAAAATCAGTATGAACACAGGTATCTATTGGAGTGTCTCTGGCTTGAAGGTCTGTTCGCTTTACAGTTGTGTGTATTTGTGTGTGTGTATATGTGTGTATGTGTGTGTGTGTGTGTGTGTGGTGTGTGTGTAAACCATTGGGCTCAATATGTGGTTTTAATAGTTAAAACACTATATATCCTTAAAAATAAAGATTTTTTTCTTATATCACAATTCTCAACATTGGTTTTTAAAGCACCTTGCCTGCCTGTCAGCATCAGCCTGTGCTGTGGCCTAGCATCCCTAGACAGAAGACTAATTTTCAAGATATGACTGGCATATCATGGTACTGAGAATTCCACTACAGTCTTCCTGCAGGTCGGTTTTCATATGTGGCGCAGAAGAAAGTAATTTACCTCAGTAGGCACTGTTTAAATTCTACATGAGGAACAAATACAAACCAGTTTTTCTGTGCAGGCATTAGCTGGGGTCTAACTGCAAAGATCCCCTGTATCTGTCATTTTGCTTTATTTAGTTAAGTATTTCACAACCTTGTAATAAGTTATAGTTAGGAAAGGCTAATTTTGTGAACAATTGACTGCTGCCAGGCTAGAGTATAATACTCTGGACAGATCTATCTCCTGACCAGACAAATACTACTAGCTTGGACTCATTCAGTCCCGTCTTGTTTAGTTGTAATATAGGCCTTACATAGGCTGCCCTAGCTGAGTGGGAGTAGGGGTGTGACAGAAAAGGGTGGAAGACAAACTGAAATTGGACAGAGAAAGCAGGAACTTTTAGTGGCACCAAGAAACTGACAAGAGGAATTTATAACGGAGAGAAAGCAATTGCTCATGCTACCATGTGCTATACACATAGGTGAGGTACATTGACTCAGTCCAACAATCTACTGGGTTCGTGGGTTCGCACATTCTTAGACAGTGGAGTTCTGAAAAACACTAAGTCTTCTCTCTTCCAATCAGTTCTCGAACCATAACTTTTCAAAATAACCTCTCCAGGAATAGCAAAAACTGGGGTGGGGGGGAGGAGCAACAGAACCCTGAGAATTTTGTGTATTTTAATCTATATTCTTTGAAATGCATCTCATTTACAGGCTTCAGTGTATCTTGTGGCAGCACATTTTGCCTTCTGTGGCCTTGTTCTGTCTGGCATATAATAGACTCTCAATAAATATCAAAGAAACAAGGAATGAGTGAATAAATGATCATACCTCCTTGTCCCAGAGGAGGCACAATCAGTCAGACATGTGAATGAGGTTTTCTTACTGAAGGGACCTCACATTCAGAGGGAATAAAAGTAATTGATAGGATAAAGATGTTGGCAAGAATAAGAAAAATGATTTATGTATGTTTGATGTTGTTAGGTGCAAACCAATATCCCTTTCCTCCTGGATTTTGTAGAACAACAAGGTTACAGGCTCACCTGCCTTAGCATGTACTTGTGTGTGTTTCCTTCTCAGAACACTGGCCACCGAGCTATCTCTTTCCTTAAGTCAGTTCTTTGCCCAAGGCCATACCCTCCTTGATTTTCATCAACATCCCTTCTCTATGTTGTTCTCCTGCCTTTTAGACCATTGTGATTTTACTTAATGCATTCAGCTTTCCTGTTATTTGAACATGGGTTTCTCTGGAATTTTGTCCTTTATGGCATGTGACTCTCACTAAAGAGGTTCTATTGTGGGTATCTCCAAAAACATATTTGGTTGTCTAGTTCCAGCCTCTTTCCTCAACTCCAGATCTGTATGCAACTCTGTGCAAAATCTGAATTTGCATGATTCTATGTTCTTTTAACTGCAGTGAATGTCTTTATAAGATCCAACATAGCTTTTCCTCTCTCTCTCTCTCTCCTCCACACACACACACACACAACACACACACACACAACACAAAACACAAAACACACACAGCAAAGACAGGGAAGGGAAAAAAGGAGAGAGAGAGAGAATCTTAAACTACTTTTGGGATATATCGAGTTCATCGACAAAACTGAGTCTTATAAGCTTTCTTCTCTATTCGGTTTTGTCTGTGTATTCAGCCCCTCATTCAGTCCTCCCTCACTGGCTGCTCTGCCCTCGACCCAGCCACCCTCGCTCCTCTGAAGGTAACCCTGTTGGCAGGTAAACTTTAAAACAAATAATGTGAGATCTTCTTCATGTCATCAAATCATTTCAGTAGAGCTTGTGTACATCTCATCTCCTACTCCTAGTTCTGCATCTGTCCTGTAATCTTCCATAATTCATCATTTACCACCCTTCAGATATATGGTCAATTTTAAATTCACATGTTTCTCCTCATGGTCGTTGCCCAGTCAGCGCTCTCTATTTTATTACAAAGCATTCTTTACAGACTTACTTAATTCTTTTCTTTTCTTTTCTTTTCTTTCTTTCTTTCTTTCTTTCTTTCTTTCTTTCTTTCTTTCTTTCTTTCTTCCTCCTTCCTTCCTTCCTTCCTTCCTTCCTCCTTCCTTTCTTCCTTTCTTCTTTCTTTCTTCCTTTCTTCCTTTCTTCCTTTCTTCCTTTCTTCCTTTCCTTTTAGACACTTTAGAAAATCCCTGAGAAAACAAGTTAAGGGAGGAAACTTTCTTTATCTTTTGACATATGACATTGGGTAAAAAGGCAGATATGGAATAAAGGCGTTATCTCATGCACACAGGGATAAGGGAAGCAATCCTGGATGAAGGTGCCCTTCAAAGGCCTGACAGACTCTACCTTACAAATTCTTCCAGTTTCTTGAAACTTTTAATCCATCATGGGTTAAGCCATACATTGCCTCACAGTCCTCAGGGTCCTTTCTGGAAATACCATCTTAAATATACCCAGAGATATGCCTTTCTAATTTCTTAGACATCTATCAATGCAATTAGCAGTCAATATTAGCTCTCTTCCTTCTCTAACTCTTCTGTCTGCTTCAACCACTCTTCCACCATTTCAACACATTTCTCTGTGTAGAGTAAAATCAAATGTATTTCAAGCTTGTGCCATAAGAGCAGCTAATGAGGCTCATCCATACTTCCAATTGCACTATGATCCTATACAGAGAGTAAGTGTCTGATGAATGGATGCTTAAATGCATATGTTAACTTGTTAATTTTGGTGACTACTCCGTTTGTCTATATTAATTTTCCAACTGTTAGACTGTTGCTTTGCAAACTCCTTTATAGCAATTCACCTTTGTGAACACTCAGGAGCATTCAATGAGCAGGCATTATCATTTTAGTCAGCTTAACCCATTGTGACATAGGTTTCTCCATGTATCCCAAAGAGGTAGCATAATTTAAAGTATTGTGAACAGAATTGCATCAAAATCAGAAGTTCAAAAGTAAACATGACATTCTTATTAATCAAAAAGAGTATTTCTAAGCTATGTAATGTTTCCTGATAAGTAATTAAAACATTACCCATCATTACTAAAACATACAAATTCTTTCTTTCCTTTCTTAAATTGGCTGCTTATAAAACACAGAGATAAAGATAGATGAGTTTATGTCCAAGGTGTATGTGTTTCCCCTGTGGATAGTGAACTCATTTCCCTTTCATATTTGTAGACTATTGATACAATTATTCTCTCATCAGACATGAAATTTGAGTGCATAACCAGTTTGTGGAAATCACCTCATAATTTATTAGGTTGATAACAGCAATTAAGTCACAATTGCTTCTGAGAAATACAAATTGACTTCCTTTCTAAGTGGATAATTTAAGATTCTGAACCACAGATGGGGAGTATAATGGATTTCTGAGATAAGAAGTTTGTTTTTTAAAGTATTAAACTTAAATTTTCCAACTGCTGATAATCCAGTAATGGATGGTTCAGTTGATAAATTACTCGGTGGCATTTCTTCATTTTCCCTCTCATGGTTTATCAGATGATTGCTTATGGACGTGACAAAGAGAGGATTTTAAGGGAAAATAGATCAACATTCCTATGGATTTTCCACCTGTTAGAAATTATAAATATTCAGGAGGTCAGGGTTGCTGTTCTATTCGTAGAGTGTTTGCCTATCATGAAGGAAGCCTTGGATTCCATCCCAGCACAGAATAGTAGTGGCATGGAGGTACATAGCTATAATCCTAGCACTGGGAGATGGAAGCTAGACAATTAGAAGCACAAGATCATTTTAAGCAACATATGCCTTTAAGACTAGCATGAGATTCTTTAAACAAAACACAATGTTATAAAATGCATTCGTAGATTGAAGACCGTAGAAAAACCAGACAGTATCTGCCAGGCCATCATTGACTGACACGAATTGACCCATAGCTTCATAAGAGATTTCCAGAATTTAAGAAAATTCATAACATTTTCTTGCTGTGTCATTACTACAACACTGACATCTGTCTGTTCACACAGAGCCCTCTATGCTCATGTACATACCCCTGCATAATGCCTATGGGTTTCGTTTACAATGCATCGAATTTTAAAGTAGTTCCTTTTCTCCATGAGTCAGGATCAAACATTATGAAAATTTAAAATAATCTGTTTTTCTAGATAAGCCATGATCAAAGACTTCATAGTAGAAGTTTATGAACAATGGGTTCTGACTTACTCAGGTAGACTCTCTCAATTTTAGCACAAATGGCATCTGTCATCTTGACAGACCACTTCTCATTTACTCTAAACCTGAAGGTTATTGAACCACAGCATACACCAAAGCAGACTGAAAGCACATGTCTACCTGACCACCAGCACATTTGTCTGCACATACTGAGTTCACCTTCAAACCCTAATTAGTTAATAGCATATGCGGGAATATCTCGGCAAGCTGCAGAGCTTCAGAAGATACAAAATTGAAGGGAAACCATTCTACTTGGGGTGTTTCTTACAGGGACCCTCTCTTTCTCACACACAAACACACCCACACACCATACATATACAAAACAACAGCAACAATAGCAAAAGATCAAACTCATTATATAAACAAGAGCCAACTGTGTAGTTGTGATGAGAAATTACAAGTATCTCAACAAGTGGAGCTCAGGAAGAAAAGCTTGTACACAATAGAGTTGAGGGTAATTTCCTACTTTGAGTAAGGTCACCATGAGCTTTATAGAAGCACCAGGCAGGAAGAGACTAAACTATTTATAGAGTAGAATTAATAGCACAGCAACACATGAAGGATACTGGATGTAGCAACGTAGTCAGAGCCAATTAGCAAGAGTCAAACTGTCACAGGTACAGATCCTGGAGATGAGTCTTTGGAGACAAAGACTAGAATAATCTTGCTAAGCATCTAGAAGGCAACATGAAGTGAGGTGGAGTGGGATGTTATTTCTTTCAGCTATGTATGAAGAATCACTCTTGCTGAGTGACTCTGATTTTGAGTTCGTGGTGGAAAACATAGACCATTATTTCTTTGTTGATGAGTTTTGCCAATTGCTTGCAGAAAGAGTGTGGTAAAGATGGAGTTGCAGAACTACTGAGTAATATCTTAACTTACACATTTTCTGGTTGGAGATGGTAAACTATTATAGGATATTAAGGAGCTATTGAAGTTGGAGTGGGAATGGCTAAGTACTTGCCTTGCAAGCGTGACTATAGGGATTAAGATGTCCACAACCCCCTGAAAATAATAAATTCTAGGTGAGTTCAGTGACTTACCTGTAATTGCAGTTTTTGAAAGGTGGAACCCTGGCATGTTGACTACTTCTATGTCAACTTGACACAAGCTAGAGTCATCTGAGAGAATGGCACCTTGTAAAAATTTCTTTTGAAGATCGGGCTACACACAAGCCTACAGGGCATTCTCTTAATTATTGATAGGTGAGAGCACAGAGGGTTCAGCCCATTGTGGTTCATTCTACTGATGGGCTGGAGATCCTAAGTTCTTTAAGAAAATAGGTCAAGTAAGACATTAGGAACAAAACAAAACTCCTCCATGGCCTCTTCAACAGCTCTTGCCTCCAGGTTCCCGCTATGCTTCAGTTCTTGTCCTAACTTCCTGCAGTGGTGAATCATGATATGGAAACATAAACTATAAAACTTCTTTCCTCCCCAATTTGCTTCTGGTCATGGAGCTCCATCAGGGCAATAGAAACCCTAAGACATTTAGTCGTATAGATAAAGCATGCATCTGACTGAGGGACCCTACCTCAGGAAATAAAGTATGAGGATATTAGCAGTGGACTTTTGCACACACACACACACACACACACACACACACACACACAGCCATGCATGCACACATGCAAGCACACACAGACATACAATGTGTTCACATATATGTAAAACCTGCACACAGAGAGATAGAATAAACAGATTTCTAGAATAGCATGTTAGAAAAAAAATAGCTGAACAAGTAAGAAAATTAATTTGGACTCTTGATGATGAAGTTAATGTTATAATATAGAATGACCCTGGGAGTCAAAGAATGAGGAGAAAGCTATTTAAATCTATTTGATCACTAGTATTGATTGCTCACTCTGCATCTTATATTAGTGTTTAGGTGCATTTAATTTTCTTAAGAACTCAGGAATACAAATATGACTAATATCCCTCTTTTTCCCTGAGGTGACCAAAGTGCTCAGGAGTTAAACCACCAGAGCCCTGGTCCCCATACACAACTGTAATGGAATCTTCTAGACTGGGCAACTTTTAATTAGCAGAGTGTTTCTTCTCAGAGTTTTAATAGCTATGACATTTAAGATGAGATGCTGATGTGCTTCCTCATCTGGTGAGAGCTGTCCTCAGCCTAGAAGAGGCACGCTCTATTGCTACATCCTATGGGGAGGGGAACATTTTATTTCTATGCAGCAGTAGGTGGGAAGGGAAAGCAACACAGTGCATATGTAGCCTCCTTTATAAAGACTGTGTCACCTGTGAGGGATCAGAAGTTCCAAATCACCGCTTAAATTGGCTGTTTTTAATTATCACATTAGAGACATCTGAGGTTTGAAACAAATATTGCTAGAGTACAGCACACTCAACTATTACCATATGAAACTGTCTTTATTCTAGCCCTGGATTATGCTGATGTTTGTCTTTCAACAAGACATATGTAAGTGGAGATGTCCTCATTTCTCATTTCTTGTGATCAGACCAAGGCATGTAAGTAAGATTATAGGTTCTTATTCCCTTTCACAACAATCAGGGACTTGGATGCTATTGGGAAGAGATGGGCAAGGAAGCTCTTCTTCATGTTGTCCTGGAGGTGATGGTACATCACCCCTCAAGTAATGACCAATGGGTAACTTGAGTGGCAGTTGATGTCTCAAGAGGGTCCGAGCTGGACATGATATTTTGTGTCTCTCGCAAGTAGGCAATGACTAAATTGTTGGAGTGGCTGTACTCTCAGAGTTCTGAAAAAACTACAAGGATAAAGAACAAAACCTTGAGATCTGTCTGCATATAAGAGTAGGTGGGAGCAGGAAGAAGGGCCCCCATCTCCCATTTCCCACGAATCTTATAATGCACCATTAAATTTACCTTAGGAATTGGGTAGTAGATTGCAATAAGAACCCAGAGACTAGGGTTTGAAATGAGAAAGAAAAGTGGTCAACAGTGTGAAGAATTGAAGAAGTCAAGTGATCATTTTCATAGCAAAAGACCATAGCATTTCTTCTTTGTTAAGCTTGCTCTACTTGATTAAGTTAATTTAGACACTGGCTGATCAGCCCACAGTGTGAGGCTCAGGATTCTTTTTTTGTTGTTGGTTTTCATTTTTTTTTTTTCAGAATTTTGCCCAATGTCTTTTGATCACATTCATCCCTTTCTCACACTCCTCTCAGACCCAAGACCCCTTTTACTACATACCTCACTTGCATCCTCCTTTTTCTTCTTTTTCCCCGCCCCCCCCCTTCATCAAGTATACTTGGTGTTGCCCATATACTACTGAGTGAGGGGCCATCCACTGGAGCGTGGGCAACCTTCCAGTGACAACGTAAGCCTCCTCTTCCTCTCTAGACAGTTCTTTCTTGCCAGCTTCTCAGATAGATGGGGTCTTCCTTCTTAGACTGGCTTGAGTTAGCATAGTTCTTGTTCATGGAATCTTGGGATTCTGAATGCTACTACCTTGCTCTGCTAGAATTAGTTATAACACCATCTTTTTCCAGGTGTCTAGATTGTGCTCAAGACAGCATGGCAACCCACTGCATGCCCATAATCACTTACAGGAATTTCAACTGGCTTCTATAATATTTCATAATCCAATTAGTATGGTCAGAGGTGAAGGCCTTCAGTCAGGTTATTCCTAACCTTTGACAAGAAATTGCTTTCTGCAATCTCCTTCCCTCTTCTAAAGTGAAATTAATATGGTCTTAGGTAGATACCACTTTTTACAAGAATTAAACATGGATAAAAATACTCTTTAATTACCAAGCCATTATCTTTGTCATTTAATTCCAATTAAAAACTGAACTATGTAATTACAAATAATATCTTAAGTAGGTAAGTGGCATAATTAGTTTGTTTTTAAGTACATGGCTCAGAAGAAAGAATATGCTATCAATATGGCAATTTGCAATTTTGTGAAATTAAGGCAAATTTAATGATGTTTAGAGTTTTTTATGCAGCTTCATAAAATAGATTATTTTAACTCATTATTTTTCATTCCAAATGTTACTCCAATTAGGTCAAGGCAAAGTTTTATATAAAGATAGAGATTCATGCTGAGGGAGCATGGCTCAGAATAACAAAAGATAGAGAGATATCTATACTGATTATCATATACCACAGGGAAAATGTTTAAAATTGAGCAAATAGCATGCTTTTGATTTGGACACCTTAGTTAATTTATTATATCAAACTTGATTTATTCTTTTATATCAGACTTCAGTCTTTAAAGGAACTATTTAAAGCATTCAGCCCTGAATTAGGATCGACCCTCATTGTCAGCAGGAGACTTTCGCTTTCAATTTTCAATGCTATAAAACTTCTTTTTTTAGAATTATTTTTGTCTTCCTCTAGCCATTATAATACAATGGGAGAGAATGCTTGAGGGTTATTAGTCGTGTACTTCAAAGGGTGACAGCAGACTTTAGATAATGTTAATTTTGCTATGGCTTATATGGATGCCAGGAAATAACTCAGCACACACTCAAACACCTTCTCAGACCTTGATCTCACTGGAATCTCCATGACTGTCATGACCTAGGCAGTTTTGAAAAGCCAGAGCAGCAGGAATCCTGATGCTAATATCTCAACCTCCGCTTAGATCTCCCTGTTTCCATGCTCAAATAGTCAGATTTCGCTGAAGCAAAGGCACTATGCAGCTCTGAAGTACCTTCTTCAGATAACAAAGTACAGAAAAGCTTGGATTGTTTACTGTGGAGAAAGGAGAAGAAGAGTCCTTAATTCTCAAAGCCTGACCCGTTCCATACATCCAAAAAAGTCATGCTGGAATATTTCAGTATTCAAAAGTAAACAGAGTTGGAACATGATGATAAAGAAATAAGAACATACCCACATTGTCTCTTATTCCAAGGTAACCTTGGAAAATATCGTTCTTTGTTTCAGTGACTGTTTCGAAGGACATATTCCTTTAGAAGAGTGTGTTTGAGTGATGTGAAGTTCTATGAGGTATTTTTGGTTTGGAATCTTTAAAATAATGGCAAATAAATGCCTGTGAGGGTGTGGTGACATTTACTCTTTTCTCCTGCTTGTTCCACTTGGAATAGCTATGCTGGACAGCAGGTGATGAAGGTCTGATGGCCATAAGAAAACAACATTATTCTTTTCTTACTACCTTGAACTATGAAAGTAATAAAATTTCAGGACACCTTTATTTTGCAGGGTTATAATGAACAAGACGAGAATCCACAGTGTTTTCTGACCACTGCCTTTTACTTTTTTTCCATGCCTATAAAATATTATGTGGATATGCCAATTATCAATTCGGTCCATTCTTCCTATCAGCAAAATGTTACTTTGTTGTCTTTGTTGACGTTTTGTAAATTCTATACATCCAAGATGACTCAGCCACTCTCTGCATGGCTCTACTAACTTTGAATGTCAGAAAGCATAAACATGAAGCAGAGATTTTTCTCCCTATTCATTTTGTACAAGCATCTCCTGACTCATCGCCATCCTTGAGTATGCAGACAGGGTTGTTTAAATTTTTTTTAAGTCCATTTAGTGCTGACCATATGCCTGAGTGTGTGACCATGGACTGTATCTATCAGTGACTATGTCTCGCCAGAAGAATGACTCTCCTTTCTTTCGCACCTTTTGGTTTCCAACTGCTTCTTAGTAAACTCAAAGCATTCCAATTAATATCAGAAAAAAAATCCAGGACTGTCCACATTTTCTACTGCTTAGGGTGGTATATAAAGTCTTACCAAGGGGGGTAAAACAAGAGAAGGTAAGAAGGAAGCTTCCCTCAGCCTTTCAATTCTTGTATCAAGTGTATCAAGTGTACATGTTACCACACTGTTGAGAACACTAATTTGTAAATAAAAGATGCTAATCCAGAATTCTATACCAGTCATATCTTCCTCCATCTTTTCTTCCTTCCATCCCTTCCTCCCTTTTTGTCCCTTTTCTTCCGTCCCTCTTTCCCTCTCTCTACTCCCTCCCTCCCTCTTTCCTCCTTCCTTCCCTCCCTTACTTTCTTCTTCACTTATGAATAGTGTTGTGCTTTCATTCTTTGGGACTTTCTCACGAAAGCTCAGCACCAGTTTTTTCTTTTCTTTTCTTTTTTGCGGGAGCTGTAGACAGATTCTTCTTAAGCTTCTGATCCTCCAAACTCATTCAGTTAAGTTTTTCATTTTGTATATTTTCCATGTTATTATTTTCTTCATGTTCTAGAGCCTGCATAAGATTTGTTCAGTTGTCCAGTTGTCTGACCATAGACACATACATGCTTATTTCTGCTAGTACATATAACTTCTACCTATCCAGCTACCCAGAAAAAAAAAAGAAATATGCGTGCATTCATAGAAAAATATTCAGAAGGGGGAAAGGATAGGAGAGAGAGAGAGAGAGAGAGAGAGAGAGAGAGAGAGAGAGAGAGAGAGAATATGCATTTGGTATTCCATATATACATCTGAACACATTCACTCAAGGAAGGAATATACATATACAGATACAAATGCACACACACACATACACACATACATTTACATGTGTTTGTGTAGACTGTAAATATATATTAGAACATATATGTGTGTAGAATATAGACTGTATATATATATATATATATATGCATTCCCATTCTAACATAAGCTTTACCCCATGTCTTTGAGTACATATACAAACCTATACAATACATATAGGCACATATATTCAGAAAGGCCCACCCTTCAGAAGCACACTGATTAAGCAACACCCTTTCCATGCATACATACATATATGCACACACATGCTTGCACACACACACACATGCAAACAGACATACATACATATAACTCAAAGTCATCTAAATCACACACACACACACACACACACACACACACACACACACACATACACACTATGCTTTATGCCTTTCTGCCCTGAGTGGCTTCTCCCCTCAGCCATTCTCATCCATCACTTCAGTGATTCCATCCAAACCTCCTGTATTGATTAGAAAGCTGTAAATTTATTGATCCTTTTAATATTTTTAAAACTCTCCCCCTTTGATCTACAAATAATGAATAATTCCATTAGTAAAGTAACTTTTATGCAGAGTTTGTCAGGCTGTGGTTTTGCACTATTCCCATGACAACCATGAACTGAGACAGGCAAGGCACCCCCTGGCTGACACTGCAAAGCCTCTCTTCCTATGTTCCCCTGTTTTTTCCTTTAGAGTCTCAGAGATCATGTATGTGGCTATTTAAAACAGATTTTTTTTTTTTACTGAGATTATATGTCTGTGTGTGGGGATGTGCAGATGCCCATAGAGGCCAGAGAAATCAGACCCTTTGACTTGGATTGGAGCTAGAGGTGGCTTTCGGTGTCTGTAACATGGAAGTTGGGAACTAAACTGATCATTGGTAAAAGCAATATGCACTTTTAACCAATGAGCCATCACTTCAGCCCCTCTGTATATGTCTTAAAGCGTTACTTCTCTGTACTTAAAAGTAGGTTTTGAAAATGTTACATTGAACATGCTCTGATCAGGCAGGACTCTTCAGAGCATTTCAGATAACTTGCTCTGTGTCAGGCAGTATTTTCAAAACATTTTGGTTAAGTAACCTTATTTTTACATTGAAAGATTGTGTCTCTAAGGGAAGTGTCTCCTAGGAAATACTTTAGGAATCAGTGCTCACTTTTAGCACAACACTGTCCTTGTGGAAACTGCTTTACAGTTGTTCCTGTTGAGAAGTTCAAAATTTGCTTCAGTACATTTCCATAACATTGACTTTTCTTGAGGTTTTCAGAAAGAAAAGAAAAAAATCTATCCTAGGCCCAGAATAAATACATTTTATGGTAGTGCATTTTAATATAACTTCCTGTAAAGTAGGCCTTTGAAAATCAACCCCTAATCTTTGTAAAGAAGATAGTCTAATCATATTTTGACCAGGTATTTCTTTAATTGGAATGTTGAGGTTATGTGCATAATATTACATATTTTATGCAGCAACACAAAGGCAGGACAAAGTCATGGGGAAGAAGGGAAAGGGGGAGGAGGCAGAGGGCACAGAGGGCAAGCAGGAGAGATTGATGTTACTGTAGACATAGCATCACACACAGAGACACAGTGCAAGATGGGGCAGAAATACCTGCCTCCATGTGACTTCTGTCGCCATTTGGACAGTTCAGCCTAAGACTGTATGACATAGTGGGCAGATACTAAGTAGCAATTTGGGGATTATAAACATTTCTTTCCTACCATTTGTTTAGTTAAGTGAGAAGAGAATACAGATGTGAAGACCACTTTGTCAAATGCTGCAGCAAAGTGTCTAGTCTCTGTTTGCAGATGTTAGGCATTTACTTTGTGTATAAAAGAGGGAGTTTTGGAACAAATAGCAATTTACTAGGAAATACAAGGTTTGTGTGGATTTGAAGTCCTGCCTTTCCTCTTTCTCTCTAAGAGCCTGTCTATACCGTTCAAGTCCTCAGATTCTGGACTCAGCTCACTCTCTACTGTTGAGATTTTCATGTTTTAAATTTAGTTCTTCTTTGAGAATTCCATACATGTATATGATATACTTTGGTTATGTCTTCCCCTTAACTCTTCCTCCTCTTTCTTCTGGACTCTGTCTTCTCATAATTCCCTTCCCAATTCCTGCCCTCCTCTTGTTCATTCACTAATTACTTTATGCTTATAACAACCTGAATATAATTAATGCTTATGATATGAATATAGGACCACCCACTTGATCCTGGACAGTCAACCAAGATGTACAACCCTAAAGAAAGCTGACTTTCCTTCTTCTAGCCACCATCAAGTACCAATAATTCATCAGTTAAATGTGGGAGCTTCTGAGTGGCTCACCTATCCATACTGGAATGTTTGCTAGCTTGATCGTTTACAAATCTTGTCTAGATAGCCAAAGTTGAGGCATGTTCAAGAGTGCAATTGCTTCATCATTTTGTCATGTCCAGAAGACGCTATACCTTGGCAGTCTTCTCTCTGTTCTCTGGGTGTTAGAATGTGTCTGCCCTACTTCCCTTGGTTCCTGAGCTCTTCTTTCAGGCTCTGTACTTTGAGCAATTGTGGATCTTCTTGCAGCAGTCCCAATCGCTGCAAACAAAATCTTCTCTGCCGAATAGAATATCCATTTTTATTCTATTTCTCTGATAAAATACGATGACCAATGCAATTCATAGAATAGAATTGATTTCAGCTTACAGTTTTAGATTCCATCGTGGCAGAGAATTATGGGAACAAGCACACACGGAGAGTAGAGCAATCAGCCAAGAGCTCATATCTTAAACTATAAACACAAAGCAGAGTGAGTGCACTGGGAAGTGGGAACTGTCAGTTAATTGCAAGGGAACTTGGATAGGCGTACATTCTGAGTCATATTTTGTAAAGCCTACATTTAACATAAAGGGTATTAGTTCCTTGTGGATGTTAACTTGTATGCCTTTTGCTTAGGTATCTGAGGCATCTGTCCTGAGACTCTGCTGTTCCTCTGGAGAAGGCTCTCAATACAGCTAATGTATAAATTGTTGATTACAAGTTGTATCTCACATATCAATCTTCGCAGTTCTCCAGTGTTCTCTCCCTGAAGGCCACGAAACCAGTGTCATTATCTCTTGGGAAAATGCGTCCCCGCAGATGGCCTTAAACAAGAACACAGGCTTCAGATAAGATTTCGTGTCCTTAATCTGTAGATTACATTTACAGAGAGGGGGAAAACCTTTCTCAAGAACTTCACAAATTTTGTCTTAGTATCTGGTTTCTTTTCAGGGAGGGCTGTCCTGTCCAAGCGTCAGACAGTTTCACTTAGAAAATAGACTGAGGCAGCTGTCTCTCTCCTGTTCAAACTTCTCTTCTGATTTCTTCAGAATAAGATCATCCTGGATCCCATGACGTTCAGCGAGGCCAGGTTCCGGCCATCCCTGGAAGAGAGACTGGAGAGCATCATCAGTGGGGCTGCCCTCATGGCGGATTCCTCCTGCACACGTGATGATCGCCGTGAACGTATTGTGGCCGAGTGCAATGCAGTTCGCCAGGCTCTCCAGGACCTGCTAAGCGAATACATGAATAACGTAAGTGCTGGGCTTCCAGCCCTTTTCATCTCGATGGTTTGCGCTCTGTGCTCTTGTGATGAAATCAGGCATAGCAGGAAATGAGGACAGGTGTTCTGGAAAAGAATAAGGTTTCACCAAAGGACCGCTTTGGGGGAAACCTGGACTCTGACTTTGTTTCCATGTGCATGCTCATGATGGAAGAATTGAGTGCAGTGGAAAATCTCTGGTTTACTTGAGTGGTATTTTCTTGGTTGCTTTGGTGGATGCAATTTGATTTAAGTAGGAGTTCAATTGGTGAAGGTGGATGATTGAAGGAATCAAGGGAGGCTGTGCCAACTGGTCCTTTACTAAGTGCATTTTCTAAGCTAAGAATAGCACTAGATGTTAATCTTCAACTCAGAAAGGTATTAATAAGCACAGCAAGTTTAAAAGTGCTCCTGCAAGTCCAATAAAGTGGGAAAGTTCTAACCGCCCACAAACTTGGAGGAATTATTAGACCTATTCTACAAGTAGGAATTCTAATGAGTGAATTTTCAAATAAGTGTGACTGCAGTCTCATTGTGGATGACACAGTCAACACCCATTCTCTCTACAATTTATAAATTGTGACCGTGTATGTGTATGTGTGCGCATGCGTGTGTACCTGTAAAGTGCAAGGGAATCTATATTCTTTGCTTTGAAAGACACTGGACTGTAGCTGTATTCATTTGCTGCATTGGTTTAGATAAGTGTCTAGAGTTTGTATTTATGAGTGATCAGTGCTGCATTCTTGTCTTTGAGAGGACCAAGTACAAGTTGGAAAAAGCTGTCAGTCAAGTCAGCACCTGGTTCATATTATGTTGTCAAGAGTGACCTTCATGGTACTAAGGTACAGAGATGCTGAGAAATCTGTCCACATTCTTTGCATTACAATGCAACATCCCCAGGCAATGCTGAGACTGAGCAGCCTCCCTGTACCTAGTGACTGACTTCTGTCTGAAGTAAACACGTGCAGCTTAGTAAATCAGTAAATCAGCAGGGTAAATCTCAAACAAGAAGACAGTCTTTTTCCTGTCATTTGAGAAACTGAAGAAGTATACTGGGAATAGCCTAGAAACTAAACTGCCAGATTTTTTTTTTCCTGAGCCAGTGATATGACTGTGCAGGAGAAGGTCCTTCTAGCCATGCCTAAGGATCCGGATTAGATCTCCAGTATCTAAATGGTTGAAGGAGAGAATTACTTCTGAAAGCTGTTCTCTGATCTCCACATGTGTCATGTGTGTTACAGACTGTGTGTGCCCTATTCCAAAGTAATAAAGAAATATAATAAATAAAATCACTTCCCTTTCCATGAAGCTTCAGGTGGTTTGATTTTTAGAAGACTTGTTCATTTCAGTAGAGAATAAACTATGGATGTCTACCTAGACATTAGGGAGGAAGTCTCTATTGGACCCTGGGTGACCAGTGCATGCTGTGATTTGACTACATAGATATAATTTAGGGTACAATTAGAGGTGCTGGTGGCCAGAGACTCTCCCACCCTAAGCAAATCTTTTGAGTGGCAGACTTACAGAAAAGAAATGGTCACATGATCTGGAGCTTGCTGCATTGTTCTTACTTTTAACAGAACCTTGGCAGGGTAGGTATGCTATTGACATGTCTGCAGATTTCAGCTTTATCTTAAGGTACTAGGATTCTCATCAATGAACAATTATTATCAAAGGAGATAGAGAAAGTGACAAAAATAGTGATAATCATAGCCTTAATATAAATAAGTCAGAGTAGACTGTGTTTCTGTGAATAGAGGCCATGAGCTATGATAAAAAAAAATAGGCAATGGAAATGTGATGCGTGATTTTCATTTGTTATCTAGAATACTATCAAATCAGGTGGGTTACTTTTTGTGTTTTTCTTTTTGTGTTTTGGGTGTGTATGTGTATGCACCTATGCACACGCATGTGTGTGTGTTTTATTTCAGTGTAAGTTCATACAGACTAGCAGAAGTTGGTGCATTTTATATTTTACTGAACTTCAGTTTCTTATAGTTTGGTCAGAATCTTGTGATAAAGAAATGGTTGTACTTTCTACTTTCATATAGTGGCAGATACACAGAACGCTATAATTTCAATTCCAAATTTGAAATTTGTAATTTTCAAATCCTATTCCATCAAAACTGAACACAACACATTTCATTTTTGTCCTTAACCAACCATATGCTGTTCCATTGAGCTTCACACTAGTGACTTCAGGTAGAGCTGGATGCAACCATGCCACCATAGTTCTTATGAAGCACTTTAATTTCTACTTCTACAAAATCAATATGTTTTTTTTGATATGGTATATATTAATTTCAAGATACTGGTATACATCCCTGGCTTGTCTTAAGCTTTGGAGGCTGTAAACGATGATTCAGTCATTCCTAAACAGTTTTTTTTTTTCTTCCCTTTCTGTAAGCCGTGGGAGTAAATGCATTCATTATCACATGCATATTTTGTGCTAATGTACTAATATTAAGATGAGAAATTCACGAACCCAAATAATTAGAGATTGAAATCTTGGAGTAACAGTCATTTCTAAATTCCAAAAATATTGTGGTTGGTCCCAGCGAAGTTTCAACTTCTAATATCCCATTGGCATCCAAAACAACGGTAAGATGCCAGTAACTTACCAAGTGCTACGGAGTGCAGATAGAAATCGCAGAGAGAACTGTTGGGCACAAACTGATAGAAAGACCAGTCTTCCTGGGGGATGGGTTGTGCTTTGCACATGTAGATATTGTTTGCTAGATATTGCTATAAATGTATGTCTTTAATGAATCTGTACACATATAATTTGAAAATGCCACAGAAATTGTGTACTTTTAAAGGATACTAATAAGAGAGCAGCCTATGTAACGGAGAAGACACCAGAGACTAAAACTGCAATCTTAAAGTAGCTAGAGGTAGGAATTAAAAAGGGGGTTGCAATGGCCCTAGGAAAGTTCTCAGTTAGCAAGGCCTTGTGTTTTCCTATAAAGCTTCAGAACCATCCATAAGTGAAACTATCCTTTAAAACATCCAACATTGATAGATTGCCATTATAGTACACATTGGTTTAATGAGTAGAGGCTCTTTCTCAAAAAGATACATGGTCTAAACATGTAAGTTGGGATTGGTGCTGTCCATTTTATTGTAGTATACATTATTCAAAATTATAAGAAAACCAAAAACTGTTCAATGGAAGGCATTTTATACACCTTAGTTTGGGAGTATTAAACTTTCTTTATTAATCTACTAAAGTTAAATTCAAATATCTACTAATGTTAGCTTATATCTCAGAAGAAAAAATGGGAACTTTGCAATAGGCTACAAGGGGGCATGGTATTTTACAGAGGAGAATTTTATAGTGGGTTGACACATTCATTCAACAAATGTATAAATGACTCCTTTGTGCTAGGTATCACATTAGGTAAGCAGGAGTGAACAGAGCAAAGCTCTCTGTTTTCACAGGGCTTGTGCTCCAGAGAGAGATATGGACATCCTAACTGTGAGTGCTTTGAGCATGAGCTATTTCAGATAATGATAAGCCCAGAGTCAAAATAGAAAACCCCAAGAAAGAGGAGGGAGGGAGTGCTACTGAGTCCTGAAGATACAGGCACATGAAAGGATGACAGATCAAAGACCTTCTCGAGGTGAGGGGAGACAGAGCATATGAGCCAAGGGCCTTGCTTATGAGCAGGTTTCTAGTATACCAGGACATTTGTGAAGGGATAAGCACAGATCTGCACAGGACCCTATGCATCATTGCACAGGACATGGCTGCCATGTTAATGGGATGAGAGATCATCTGAGAGCAGAGAGTAGAGATTCAGGAATCAAGAACAGGCTATAAAGGTCTAATAATAAGACCAATGGAAGAAAGTCAATGAAAGCTGGATTCTGGAATAATCCATGTTAGCATGGTCTCCTTAGACAGAGGACAAGAGGAGAAGGGGACTAAACTGTCCGAATTCTGACTGTAATTTTAACAAAAAATTCACATGACATATAATATAATTATTGAGAAGAATATTTCTGCTGTATAACTGTAATATAGACATCGGACATCATGAGCAACATTTACAGACATGTCAGAAATCCTTATTTGATTTAAGTTGCAAAAAGAAATCCTACTTAATTCCAATGTAGTGGCAATTTGTAAATAGCTCACTTGGCCACTGTGCCTGCATACTTTGATAGACAGAGGGTATTTGAATGGGTGGTTAAATGGAAAAATTATGCTTCAAAAATCTGTCACCAAAAAAAATGCCTCTAAGTATGCTTTTCATTCTTATATGGGACTGAAAAATAGATTCTGTGTCCTAAATACTAAACTACAATTCAGAGCCATAAGAAAACTTTAATCCTTATCCTAGGTACTAAAACGCTAATCGTGAACACTGAGAGGCAGTGAGCTGTTTACTTCTTCATGCACAATTCACTGATGACCCTTGGTGAGACTATGGATATGTCATGAGCCTGGACCATGTGTACTGTGGTGTCGTGTGACCTGATTGACTTCTGTATGCATACACTCTTGTATAGCTCTAAATTCTTTATTGTTTATGTGCGTATGTATGTGGATATGTGCACATGAATGCAAGTGCCCATAGAAAGCCAGAAGAAAGCTTTGGGTCCCCTAAAGCTTGGATTGCAGGTGGTTGCGAGCCACCCACTGTGAGTGCTGAGAAGTGAACTTGGATCTGCAAGAGCAGCAAGCACTATTATCCATCAAGGCATCTCTGCAGCCCCTCTGCATGTTTTAAAGGATGGGGCTAGGGAGATAAACAGGTGAGTAAAGTGCTTGCTGTTGAAGGACTGGGACCTGAGTTCTAGCTCCAGTACTCATGTAAAAGCCAGGTATGCCAACACGTGCCTATTACCCTTCCTCAGTGGAGCCAAAAACAGGTAGATCCTGAGGGATGGCTACCATTTAATTTAACCAAACTGAAGGGAGCTATCCCAAATTCAACCTCCAGTCTTCACATGTGCCTGCCAAAACACAGTAACACGTACGTGTGTGCGTGCGAGTGCTCGCACAGATACACACACACATACACACAAACACACGTGCATGCACATAGGCGGACATGCACACTTACATATTCATACAAAGAGAGAAGTCTGCACAGCAAAGCAAAAATTCCTTTGATTAGAGGGCCTTGGAGGTCTCTGCTGTGTTGACTATAGCAAGGTACTTTTATTTGTATTTTTTTTTAAAAAAAAATTATATGTGAAAAAAAATGAATCTATGTTTTTTAATCCCCTTTGGATCCTTTTGGTAGATCCCTGCCCTTAACTACAAACTGCTACTGAAAGTTTGGTAATGAAAGCACACAGTAATACACTGTTGTGGGGTCAGATACATATATCTAAGTCCCTGTAATACCCGTGTCCCATCCTTAACTCCATTGGATATATCAGTAGCTGTGAAAAATATCCACAATGAAAGAAAAGTTATAGGAAAATGGGTATTTTTTGTTTGTTTTTGTTTTAGCATATAGCTCCAGAGAGGTACAGTCCATCTTGGTAGAAAGGACATGACAATGAGAAAGCAGAGAGGTCACATGACATGCACTCGCAGGAAGCAGAAGCTGAAAAACGTGAGATCAAACTTTAAAACTTAAAAATCCTTCCCCAGTGATGGACTTCCTCCAGCAAGACTCCTCCCACTGAAAATTCTAGAATGTCCGCAAACAATGAACTGGAGATACAGTGTTACACATAGGTGAGCCTCAAATCACCACAGGGAACTTCTTCCCAGGACCAGTTTACGGGGCTTTCAGGATGCAGTAAGGTCCATTAAGGTCATTTACAGACTTGTCCTGGGGTCTAACCATAGCCATGTTTAAACAAACTCTTCCTTGCTGTTTAATTTATTCAAGTTTACATCTTCATACAAGCCATATCTTATATGTGAGTGTATTTCCCTCCTAGACCCCACCCTCCTGCTTCTTGTCCCTCTTTCCCCCACCACTCCCCTTTTGTCTTGTCAATAGCTCTACATCTTGTTCATCATTTACAAACATGTAATTTTACACATCTGTAGAAAACCTTCTTTCCTGAAGTTGTATTACATAAAAATGAAGTAATATCCAGGGATACAGGACCTCAGAAAACAGTGGCCTTTCTATTGTTCTTAATTCATTTTGCTTTTTGTAGTATGATGTGCATATGCAATCATTGTTAAGAATACAAAGTATGATGCATAATTTGTGATCTTATTCCTTATATACAATTACTGTTAAAAATTGGATATGTGCCTTTATAAAGTTTATAAGCTTTCAGAAACAGATTATGTATGCTAATACACACAAGCTTGTGTTATGAATTGATTTTTTTTTAAAAAAGTGGTTGTACTATAAATAGTATTTTGTAAACTATTTTCTTTACTTTTGTTAATATGTTCCCATGCCAATAAATATTCTCTAATCAAAGGCTTCCTGACTGCAGAGTATTTTGTTATGTGACTATATCATAATCGACTTTGAAGCAATTCATTTTGAGTATACTGATAAGTATAGAGATAGATGTTGAAAAAGACAAATACAGAAGCCTACTTGTCTAGGCAGTACAGTGTGGTTAAAATCAAACTATGACTAAGTAAAAGATTCAGGAAAGGTATGAGTACAGACTTGAAGTTTAGAAGAATTTTAAACTCCTGGGAAGTTTTAGGCCATCAGATATTTGCACATTAACAAAATGTGATTTCCTCTGAAGGCTTGCGTTGGCCTGAACTCACGGCTATGTTCATGTCTCAGTCTTAGAATGAACATCTAAGTTAAAGGTGGGTAGAGTAGTCGCATGCATCTGTTACAACAACAACTCAGAAGCCTGAGGCCTGAGAATTTTCTGTTCACGGGCAACTTGGGTAGCATATGGAAAGAAATTCCAACTTCAAATAAATAAATGCATACCAATAAATCCTCCCCTTAAAATTACCTTGAGTGCATTTCTTTTGTGTGTGTTTTTTTTAAAGCGGGTAAGATTGATTTTGTTTTATTTGGGAAAAAAATCAGATTTCCAGAAGATACAGGGTTATACAGCTAAAAGGTCCATACATCTACTGGGAAAGCCCATTGCCAGGGTAAAATTCCTCTCCAATCTTTTGAATGCACAGATAGATGTCCAGGAGTTTAAGGAAATTGCTGTGACAAGAAGTGAAGAATGATAAACTATACATGAACGTGTATAGTTATTTAAGCCAATGCTTGGGTTTCAAATGGAACATCCAGGCAAAGAGTAGGACACAAAGTCTGGAGACTCTGCTGGATTGATCTAACCCAGGATATTAGAAGAAAGTCTAGGCTCTCAGATACTAGTGGCATTGGAGCATGATCTAACAAAATAAAAATTAATTTCAAAGTGAAAATGAGAAGAGATAGTATCTGTTAAAGAGAAAGATAGAAAATATCCCTCCTTGAAGAACTTAACACTAGCCACTGGCCATTTATTTTTAGGACTCAAAACTGAATAATTTCAGCATGCCCAGTTTTAGCCAGAAAATACTTTGAGATTATTCTGGTGTACTAGTCAGGATACCTTGAAGAAGCCAATATCATAGTATCCAGAGACCCTGTCTCATTTTTTCATACTTTTAGAAAGTTCAGGCTAATTTTAATTTTTTTGTTCTGACAATTTTATACCTGTGCACAGTGAAATTGTATCATGTACAATCCCCATTCCCCCCCAAATCCCATATATCCCAACCATCTTGTCTTTCTCCTATTTCATGTATTCTTTTTTTTAATATTCCACTAATTCCAATAGTACTGCATATATGTAAATGAGAGTGGAGCCATCCATGGAGTATAGTTACCATACCAGTGGCCGACATCCTCAAAGAAGAATGTCATTCTCTCCCTTAGCAGCTATCAATTGCCAATAGCAAAGAACGCATTTAAGTCTATATCAAAGTATTTGTAAAACTGAAGTTACAACAAACCTAGTTGAGATTTTAGAACCACTAAAACTCAATTCAAGGAAGCTAACATAAATTTAGATTGACCTAAATGACTAATTATAGGTTAAGCCTCCAGTGATTCTAATTACTAGATTGTGATTGTAAAGTATTTTAAAGAAAGTGAAGGGAACATTTGGAAATATGCTGAAGGAATAAATGATTGTCAGATTTTCAATGGCAGACATGGAATGCAAGATTGTGAGTTTCGATGAGGAGAGGGTGTGATGTATTCAAGAGGTTCTTTGCTACACATTAAGCCTGTACCCATGAAGAGGAGATGCAAAGTAATTGAGAGTAAGGCAGTCTCTGCCTTACAGAAGGGTGATGCTTACAAGATGCTTCTAGGAAGCTGAAACTAGCAACCCTAAACTTCAGTATTACTCAGCTAACTGTGGCTTCTTTAAGTAGCTCTTCTTGCACACAGAAAGAAAACAGTATCAACTAAAACAGTGAAAATAAAAATTATCCCAACAGCAAAATTTCTCAGTGTTCTAGCTAGCTTCTCTTCTGAAAAAAAGGAAAAAAAAAAAAAAAAAAAAGAAAACCAATCTCTCAGAGAGCCCTTGCAACCTGGTGTGAAACAAACAAGGTCAATCAATATGATGAGGAAGAGTCCAAAGCATTATGGGATAATCAGAAATTGTCTTTAGCTTTGTAAATGAACAGGGTTTGCTGATAGCCTAGCTTGCCAAGTCATCAGATTGGTCATCATAGCTAAGGCAGCTGGGACAGCCCAATCTATCAATTGATCTTCTCAGGAGAGCCTTTACATCACCAAACTGTCAGAGAGATTAGAATGCTGATTTCTTTTATCAAACATATGATAAGCCCTTCTGCTAGGTCTTCAAAGTACACTGCATGCCTGGAACTTGAGTTCTTACTCCCCAACATTTTGTTCCAGAGATAAGCTCTGAAGCCTTCATTGTTTAGGCCTGACACTGCCTTTGTCCCACAATGAAAAGTATTGTTCTTGATTCAGTTAGGAAATAATTACACTCTTAAAAAAAATATTTCATTGGTGATAACATATCCGTGTCCAGGGACACAGACTCTTTCAGTGACTTTGTACTTAATCATCCCTTTGATTGCAATGTTCTTTCTCAAACCTGGTGAAGATGACTTTTTCGTCTCTAAAATTTAGCTTGAATATGTTCTCCTGATTGCTTTAACATACTTAATTTGATAGTTATACCTGCCATATTCCAATGACATCACCTCTGTGGTTTGTTATCTTGCATTCCACTGTTGGAATTTAATTCTCTTAAAGAGGAGCCAGATATAGTGCATAATCCCGAGAATTGAGAGCATCTAGCCTTGCACAGGGTAGGCTATCTAGAGACATTTTTAATGAACAAGTGGAATTTCACTTTATCTTCAACAACAACAACAACAGAATTATGAGTATAGAAGAAGGAACAAGAAGAGAAAGAGAGGAGACACAAATTCCATATGTTTTTAGCACATTGAGTTTTATATTTTAGGACAGTGGTTCCTCCCTATTCAATACTCAACCCGGTTGATGAAACAAATTTATGAATGAGCTAATATGAGCTCTGTTTGGTGTCTTCTTGCTTCACATAGCTGTATTTAGCCAGTTCTTTCTAGTTCGAGCTTTTCTATGGCCGTAGGAAAGTGCTCCATCAGATCTTTCTAGAAAATCTTGAAATGAGCCCAGTAATTGTGCTGTTGTCATTGTATTGCTGTCATTTGAGGCAAGACCTTATAGCTCATGCTAGTCTCGAACATGACATCTTACCAAGGCTAGACTTGAATAACACTGGTCTGAACCTCAGGCTCCTACCTGCTAGGATTATAGACCTCAAAGATGAAAAGGAAGTACACCATAGCTTGCTCCTCAGTTCAGAGATCTTCCCTGAATATCTTCTCTTTGGCCATACTAGGACAGCATGCCTGTCTGGACATGTTCACAGAGATGAGTCCCAGGAGCTAAGCAGAGCTCTTATTGCCAGTAACTAAGGATTTTACAGGATACACTATGGACACTGAAAGCTATTAACCTATTGCTTCCTGAAAAAGACTTCCTTTAAGCACCTCTAAATTGGCACAGAAAGCAGAGGGCACCACTGAGACATTCTTTGAGTCCTCATCCAATCTGCACACGGTGTCCTATAAGAGGGATTTTTAATTGCTAACTTGATCAAGTGCTTAGAAAACTGTTTGTTTATATTCTATTGCTATTTGTATGTATGAATACTTTTGTACATATGTACATGTGTGCTGGTATGCATTCACATCTGTGTACATGTGTAGACCAGAAGTCAATGCATTATGTATTTTCTATCACTCTCCAACTTAGTTTCAAGGCAGAGTTTCTCACTGAAGCTCAGCCATTTAGCTAGAGTGGCTACCCAGTGAGCCTTAGGAATCCTACTGTCTCTCCGTCCCCAGATCTTGGTTACTTGTGTACCTTAGGACATCCAACTTCTTGTATAATGAGTTCTGGAAATCTGAACTCAGATTCCTCTGCTTGCATGACACACACTTCGTTGATTTAGCTCTCTCTGCAGCTTCATCCAGATGATTCTTATGCTTAGAGAGGGAACAATTTAAGACAGTCGGTTAAATCAAATGTTCATTTAACTCAACAGAGGTTTAAAACAGGTTTTCCTTTTTTATCACTAGGAATAAATTCTGTTGTAAAAAAATTAAAATTAAAAAAAAAAAAACAAAGTGAAATATATCTGGCAAAGTATTGTTGAGCTGTTCCACCCAACTATGACATGGAAAATATATGAAACTGGAGCTAGCTGATGTCTTCTTTGAATCTGTAAGGACAAGACAAGTAAGCCTGTACCAGCATCTCACCCTCTGAGCTGCTAATTGAAGGGTAGCTGTTTGTTCAAAGCCTCAAACTGTCTAGCCTTGTGCCCCCAGACACACCTCTTCCTATACATCATCCTACACAACTACTCTGCCATTTGTAAGACAGTTTGTAATCCTTGAAAGGACTAGGCTCTCTCCATAAGCACCAGAACTTAAATGCCTGGTCATATGGATTATTCAAATATCATTTCTTCAATGTGAAGATCAGATATCATTGTTCTTAACAGAACTTTGCTGGCTACATTTTCTGCTAATTTCCATGTTGGTTGCAGCTGGCAGATTGAGAACCTCCTCCAGAGTTACACATTACTCAGTTTATCTGGGAGCTTTTGTTCCAGATACCCTGTGTAGGGGAGGATTGACATGTGTGCAAGGGAGACCAGGAGGAAAACCCAGGTGTTATTCCTCAGGTTTTGTCCACCTTATTTTTTATAATGGGATCTCACCGACCTAGAGCTTTGCTAACAGGCCAGACTGCTTAGCCTTTGCCAGAACTTGATTTTCTTACTTGGGTTCTATAGATCAAGCTCAGAACCTCATGCTACAAGTCAAGTACTAAATTTTAGGACCAAGATTTTAAACCAGCCATGTTCTAGATTATTTTTGTCAATTCTAGAGCAAGATATTTCAGAAGAAGCAGAACTCTTTGGACTGCTCTAGAAATTTTGACATTGTCATTCAATGTAAATTTTGGTATCAATCCTACATGAGGAGGTAAAAATGCACTTTATAGGACCATAAAACAGTCCTAAACCAACATATATGTAAAACTAAGGAAGATAACTATGTGTAAAATGGAATTCTCCTGCCTCTATCCCTTACCAACTGTCTTAATTTCAATTTTGTTGCTGTAATAAAAGTATGTTGAGAGAAGCAATTTAGGGGAGAAAGGGTTTGCTTTAGCTTTTAATTCCAGGATACCATTCATAATTTGGCAAAGTCAAGGAATTTGAAGCAGATGGTCAAATTACATTCCTAATCTAGCCCCAGAAGACGGAAACCATGCCTGTTGCCTGTGATTAGCTTGCTTTCTCCACTCAAACAGTTCAGGAGTATCCCCCTAGGGAATAGTGTCACCCACAGTGGTTATGTCTTCTTGGTCCAACAACATTATCGAAAGTATCTCACACAGATATGCCCACAGTCCAACCTTACTGAGACAAATCTTATTGAGCCTGTCTTTACAGGTGGTTCTAGCTTGTGTCCCATTGACAATCATAACTAACCATCTCCCACACCGTGGACTATGGCATTATGGACCAACTCCAAAGAAACCCTCTTTCTAAAGAAAATGACTCAAGAAAACATTAGAATGTTTCTGTTACTTTCACTTCAAATAAATCAAAAGAAGGAGACACACACAAAAATGTCATGAATATTTGTAATATTTGGATGTCGGACTCAATAATTGGGACTTACAGATGCTATCTAATTTTATAGTTTTGGTCCCTACAAATAAGATGGACACACAAATCCACTGGGAAATGTGCTTTCCTTTATATCAAAGCTATTTATGCTCAAATCAGTCATTCTCTGAATTTCATCTTGCAGTAAACATTAACTACTTCCTTGGGTCTCTTTGTGTGGTTTCCCCACTTTATAAAACCTACACTACAATATCGCTTATTTATATTTTTTAGGATTTTTAAAGAATCACCAACCATTTTTATAAAGCCCTTGTTTCTGATTTCAGGTCATTTAGATGGAAATGAGCAACAAGCTATCTGCTGACAAACAAGTGGTCCATGATCCCTAACCTCATGTGACCAGATACAGTTCAATTTGTAGCTCAGGTCTTCTGTCCCTGTCACTGCCAGACTTTGGTTCTTTGCCCTGATTCTGTTTTTTATATTAATAGATCTAGATACAGCATTGGTCTTTCATGTTCTTTGCCTATTAAATATCCACATGGTGTACTGACTGCCTTATATGCTATACTTCTGGTCTCTCAAAATCAGTGGATTATATACTATTCTTTGTATAAACATGAAGGCATCAGAACAGACACAGCCTAGTAGAAGTCCAGGGGAAAGCAGACATCAGAGTCTAATGGGGCAGACATCTGAGTTCCTCCAGGGAGCCCCATTGTCAAGAGGAAAGTGTGAAAGGATAAAGAACTGGATCTGGTTTCTCTTTGAGAGTAAAAACTCCAATGATCCAGTCCCTAGGTAGTGTCTCTTCACTTTGTAGGGTATCAGGGACCATATCCATAGCAACATTTTATATGCCACTTTCCCATAATTCCCAATGTTCAGTTCAATGTCTCTGTGCTCAGCTAGGCATATCTTTCCAAAAGCCTAATTTCTATCTTTTCTGAAATAAATCTTTAGTTCCTTGCAATTTGAGTAGAAGGGTTATGGACCTCTTTCTTTATATGCTTCTTCCTCAGTGAGTGTGTAAAAATTTATATAATTGATGAATAATTGTATAACTTCATGGAATATAGTATTATGCTTTAGTTTGTGGACAGATTAAAGCAATCTAGGAAATGGATCTGTTTCTTGTCTTGATAAGGACATTTAAAATCTCATCTCTAGGCAATTTTGAAACAAACAGTATATTATTACTGACTTAGTCACCTGCTATGTATTAAACTAAAACTAAGTCCTCAGTTCTCATGTGCTAACTGAAATTTTGTGTCTGTTTTCCCATCTTAGCTTCTAGAAGCCAGAGCCTAGTGTTTCTATGAAACTGATATTTTACATCCAATGTTAAGACATACTGTATGGGGGAGAAGGTAAAATTAGTATATCTCTCCTAGCTCCTTTGAAACAGGGTCTCATTTTGTAGGCCAGGATGGTCTTGAACTTACAACAATCCCCCTGCCTCAGCTCCCAAGATCAATTATGTATCTCCTGCCTGATAATAGTAGTGTTTTAGGAATATTGTGGCACCTCATAGGAATACTGAAGCTAGAAGTATCACATAACCTGCCCCATGAATTCTTTGCTTATGTATCCAAAGGAATGGAAATGGGTGCATTGAGAGGATTTCTGCATGCCTATATTCATGACAGCACTGTTCACAATAGTCAAGCCAAGGTCCACCCATCCACAAATAAAGGAAAAATTGAATATATGCACAGTGGAGCACAGTATAACCATAAAGAAGAAAATTTTTCATTTACAACAGTCTAGCTTTACTTGTAACTCTAGGTGCCTAGAAAATGGATCAACATCATCTTTTAATATTTTTTTTTCTCTTTTCTGCAGAAGTGGCCCACATCTTTGACAGTTTTGAGTGTAAAATGGCTTGTTCTGACTTCCACACTTCTAGCTAGGGAATGCACTTTCTCGGTGCTCCTAAATGAGCTAGCACCTCTTCTCTGATATATGGTTTCCAAATATTGAAGCTTTTTATTTCTGCTACCAATGCTTTTAAAAGAAAACTGGGTACCTATAAACAAAAATTACTCTACAGTCATCTTGACAGGGTTTGAGAAAATAGCAGTGATAAATACCTGTGCTGAGACTGCCACTGTCAGCTGTGCCTTGTTTTTTTTTAAAGCTGAAGTGCAATGGCCCATCCAGTGTTCAATACACAGACTTGCAACTTGACCACAGAAAGAAATTCAGTTAGCATGATTAGTATACACTTTCATAATGAATGTAGAAGTTGCACAGAGCATGTTAGAGCTGTTGCTTCCAACTCAAATAATGGCCATATCAAACAGCTGGCCACGCTGAGATTGTTCACATGATAATAAATAATTGCTCAGAAACTTAGTTTTAGAATCTTCTTCGTCCTGTCTTCTGCTGAGCCAGGGGTGGGTTTGAGTATCATCAGTCCTACTGGTTCCAGAGAACTGAGCACAGGGATTCTGTTTTCACTGTGTTATTAGACTTTGCTGGCTTGCAGTATCTCTCCCAGACATGTGGGGACCTCAGGATCTTATAAGTGGAATCACTCTCTTTCATTCTCAAAGGTTGTTTTTAAGTAATATAAACTCATCTTTTATGTTACTGATTTTCCCCATGAATCATTCTCTATATAATTCTAACCATTTTTATTAAATTCATTAATTTATATTAATTGTATAAAACAATCATTTCCATTCTGACATTTTCATGCTTTTTTATGTTTATTTATTTGGTATCTGTGCACACATGTGCCTGCCATAGAATGTTGTGTAGGTCAGAAAACTGTGCAGTTGTTGGTATTCTCCTTTCATGATGCGGATCCCAGAGTTTGAACCCGCTTTTAAAGCTCAGCACCGAGTACTTCACCTGCTGAGCCATCTCCCTGGCCCTTCATCATAGTTTCACACATACACACAGTGGACTCCTAGCACAAAGCTCAGCTTCATCTGATCATTTCTCTTTAATATCCCTGCTTCTCCTTTAATGATCTTTTTGCTCTGTCCCGATCACACATATGGTAGAAAACATGTGCTTTTTATACTTCTTAGTCTGGCTAATGCTAGCTGAAACATCAATTTCCAGTTCTTCCATTCTCCTGCAGATGACACAGTAGTGTTCTCTGTGGCTGAGAAATACCCCACTATATGAAGAGCACGTCCGCATTCTCTTTTATCATTCTTCTAGATACAAACATTTACCTTTGATATTCCTAACACATTATCAAGCATATTGTCTAATGGTTTAATGTATGAACAAACAGATTACAATAACTATTCTTCCATAATGTTACCAGAAACCGATACTCAAATATCAAAAACAGTGATGAAACAAATATGTGGGTCATTTAACATGCAGTACAGTCCATTGGAAGGCTCCAGTGATGTATTACTAACACCGTGAATAGCAGTGGGACACTTCATTAATCTCCCCCACAAAATTAATATATCCAAGAAATAATCCTCACTCATCCCAAATATTTACTAGTAAAATCTTATATATTTTGGGACATCTGTATATTTAAAGGATAAGAAAATAATTGCATCTTTTCTGTGTATGCTTTAGTTCTATTTCTCCAAGTGTTGAAGCTATAGGTGCAACCAGGCTTTCCTGCGGATAAGTAAAGGTCAGACATGAGATCTGTTTCCCATCCCGACTCCCAGATAACTTCTCCCCAGATAACTGAACAAAATATTTGCCTTTCATGTAAAATGAAAACTCATGAAATCTTATTGAGAAGGCACTATGAAAAATAAATGTTTTTTACATGAAATTCTATCTAATATTTTAATCTGTAATACCCAGGTCATTAACATAAATGGACTGTGAAGCATAAATCCTTTCAGTTTGATGCAATGGATCTGAAAGTATTGGTTAAACAAAGAAGCCAGGCTCTTGAGGATAGCTAGCCAACTTGTTCTGAAAAACCCAGGTGACTGCAAATTCTGATCCCTGGCTATTAGTTTTATATATTGGCTGGATAAAATATGCCAGAGAAGTAGAATGGATCTGACTGTGTCTGAGTCCCCATGTTGAGTTTCTAGGCAGCTCTGTTCAAACCTGTCCACCCATAAGGTTTCTCTCCCATGCTTATGCATTCTTTGCCTGGTGATAAGCCAAGAACAAAAGTCTGATTACAATGCTGCCAAAACTTTTGCCCTGACTTGTGTTTACCATTTGCAGAGTGTATTGTGATTTTTAGTTTCTTAGAATAATAGAAATATGGTATTTGGCAGAGAAGAGAGTTTATGATGAAACATCTCCATAAAGTATTTTGACTGTTTTGTTCATGCGTGCTATTTTCTTTTCCATAGTGACAGGAGAATGGGGCCTTTTCTCACCCTGTAATGAACAATTGAATTATACCAACGCAGTTCAGCAGAACTAATGCTTACTTGCTGGGTAAATCAATCTGTTTGCTTTCTTTAACACAAAAGGGAAACAATCACAACGTTAACAATTTTACTTTATAAATTCTTACAACAACAGAAATTAATCACTGAAGCCAGGACTGAGAATCTTTTGTTAACCTAATCCAATTTTATTGGAAAAAGGTATTAGAAATTATTGAGTGCTTAGGGGTTATTCAAGGATACCAAGAGACAATGAATATTGTACAGTTGAATGACTATTTTGTAGCTAAATGTTATGAGTATCTGACTTCCAAATGTGGTGTAAAAAATATGTAACAAGGCATATACAAACCATTTAGTGTCTCCAAAAGAGAGGGTACAAAATAATGGGCTTAACACTTGACATATTTGGAAGATGCCTACTAGGTAACCAAGTCATTAAATTAGGAAAAAAGGCTAATAGAAGGAAAAGTAGAAGTGGGAAATAGTATATTTAAAAAATGATCATTATCAATAGTCAAGAGGGAAATGCAAATCAAAAGCACACTGAAACATGATGTTGCTCCAATTACAATGATTATCACCAAAAGATAAAAAAAATAAAAAATAAAACCCACAACAAATATAAACAATGTTGTAGAGTTGTAGAATACTGAGAGGTTGGGGAATTCTTGCAGACTATGTAAAGTCATATGAATTATAGAAAATTATATGACAACTCCATATGAAACCCAAAATAGTTTAGATTGTTAGAACTATCTAACAATCAACACTCACACCATCGGAAGTCATAGTGCTATGTGTGAGGGGCACCTGAAAAAAGTAATGCCTCATGAAGCCTGTACACAACAAAGAAGTTACATAAGCAAATGCTTACCAGAGATAAGTCAGTCCCCCCACACATACACTCAGGGGGATGCTACACATCTCTAAAACTGTACAGAATATTGTCAGTTGCTACAGTATAAAATTGACATGGAGGATATTAGAGTATATGAAGTTTTAAACAAGCTTAAACACTAAATGGTCTCCTCATATGTAAAGTCTAAAATAGTTAGCTGACAGCATTTGGAGATTGAATCTGGTCTCCAGAGACTTGAGAGGAATTAGGAGAGACAATGAGGAGGGCTTAGCAAATTAGCCTAGTGTTAGAGTTAGATGGGGGAATAAATTCTGATTATTTTATGATACGGCAGAGTAAACATAATTAACAGTAACACATCGTATGTCTCAAAATAGGTAGAAGTTTTTAAATATATCTTCATCACAAAATAATCAAAATTTAGGGAGAGGAATATTAAATTACCCTGATTTGATTATTACCCAATGTGTATATAAATCAAAACATCACATTATGCCTCATGACTGTGTACAAATATTATGTCAGTCAAAAATAAATTAATTCAAAAATAAATAATGGAAGAATTATGGAGCAGGTATTTTTACATAAGAATTCATAAGGTAAAATTTGATATATGCATAGTCAGCTTAGTAAGGAATGAGCCACTGTATCAAGAAAAGCATGTTCCATGGTTCCTGAGGACCAGCATCCAAGGCTTACTTCTAGCATCCTCTATCTCTACCTCTAGCTCATGTACATGCACATACATGTCTGCACACACTTATGTGTGTATCTGTGTACACATAAAATAACTTACTTTGGCGATTTTGCAAAGATAGGGATAGAGGCCTGACCTCCAATAATTGAAAGGAACCTTGTAGTGGCTCCAGTCTTCCTGCCGTTGTCCAGTGAGGCATGAGGGTCATACCCATCCCAATGTCTTTTTCCTGGAGAGGGGATACTTTTGACATCAACCCCTATGCAGTCAGGCTTGCCCCTCAGGGAACCCAGAAACGGCCCTTCTCTACTTAGAGAAGGAGGAGATGTCAGGGGCAGCCCTGCTTATACACTGAAAGCCTAAAATCAGCCATAGGCCTAAAATCAGCAATAGGCCTGACATACATACATGCTAACACAATGTCTTGGGTCTCTGTGGAAAAACACTGAAACAGATGGCTATAAGCTATTGTAAACAGGCAGCTTTTATGGAAATTTACCAGCCTGAGTAGTCATAGATCTTATGAATAGGCAGCCTCGGCGGACAGTACCAACTTAGATAAGGACAAGATGAATCATAGGCAGAGCCGAAGTGACATGTCCCTGAACCTTCACCCAGCTGATACCCTGTTCTGAAAGGTATCTGTACTCCCCCTGAACACCATGCTCCAGTGTCATTCCCTTCCCCACATCCTACCTTTTTGTGTTTATAATCCCTGTGTGAATAAGTAAATTGTGATTCAATTTAAATAATAAATAAATTTAAAAAAACAAAACAAAAAACCAAAATAACTTACTTTGAAAATGAAAACATTGCCTCTCTTTTGGAGAAATGTCATTGATAAGAAGTACTTTCTTTGCTTGGATTTCTGGGAGTTGCAAGAGTTATTTTACTTTCTTCTCTCAGGTGAAGTTCAGATGTGTCTTCTACAGTGAATGTTAAGAAAGAATGGTATGGATTAGGTTTTGTACATCACACAACACAATTTTAAAATGACCCTGGCCCTGCTCTGAGCTGGTCTGCAACCTTTCTAATCTTTACTTAGATAGTTCTGTGTCTGGGGCAGTGATGGTGTCAAGTGCCATATAGTTGTTTAACATAAGTCAGGAACAAGTTCCATTATTTAACAATTTTAACATTTTTTGATCATTTGGGCTCATTCTATAGAAAACATATTCCTAGATGTTACAGGGAATGCAAGGTCAAATAAATTAATCACTGTGTGTCTTAGAGTTAATTATTAGACCTGTCAATGTCTTGAAAAAGTGTTCTATTCATTATTGCTAACTCAAAAAGAGTTACTTTCAAAACCTTGTAGTTATTTACAACACGATGGGTAATAAGATATTATGTTGATTAAGGTTAGTTTGATTCAGATGAAATTCAATATATTATTATGTAAAAAGTAATTGTTACCTCTTACAGGAAGAAAGATTTCTGTTCAATTTCCAGCCAACCTGAGGGCAGTTTCATTCAGCATAGATGATAGAGGTGGTTCCTGTGTTTTCAGACTTACGCTTGGAGCCAGGTAATCTTGGATGGGTGGGAAGCCTCACTGGGAGACACAGTCAAAGTGGTGCTGCTTTATAGGTCAACTTAGATATGTATCATCTCACAGTGGCAACATGCTGGATTATAGAATAGAAAGGCCAATTTTCAGTACCCAGGAATCCTGCCATCTGAAGGACCTTGAGCTTCCTCAGAAGCTCTTTTGCCATCAGAGTGGATCAGAGCTACACAAGCTCTGTGACACTTGGTGCTGATGCTGCCACAAGATGAAAGCCATGAGGCTGGGCTTGAAGGTTTCTTTTTAATGTTATCAGTTCTGTAATTGTATAGGCATGCATCAGGGGAACTTAGGCGTGCATCGTCCTGGAAGTGAAGTTGCCTCTAATTTTAGGTTTTCATCAGTTCACGGTACACACAAGATCAGAAAACTGAGTAGGAACTCCGGGCTCTGAGATGAAAGTACAAATAATGGTCATCTCCATATTTCTCAGTATTTGCTCATTGTGTTTTATACTTTGTTTTTTTCTGTTTGTGTTTTATGCTGTATTTTTTCCATTTGTTTGTTTTACATATGTCCTCATTCTAAGACAAACTTGTCTGGAATTTACAATGTAATCCATGTGAGTAGGAGCTCATGATCCTCCTACGTAAATCTCTAAGTACTAGGACTATACATGTGAGCCACCTTGACCAGTTTTTTTTTTAAATATATATTTAACTTTTATACTTTTATTTCTAATTATTTCTGCGATGGTATGTACATGTGAGTGGGGCCATGTGACAGAATATGCGTGAGGAGGTCAGAGGAAGACTGAAAAGGAGGGACATGCTTCCCTCTTTACAAGAATCAAACTCACCTGGCTTGTGCAGGGAAAGCCTTTACCTTCGCAGACTACTTTGTCTCAGATTCCTTGTTCTGCACTGCATACTTAATCTTCCCAGTGTATCTCGTAGTTGAACACAGTGGCCTCTAGAGGGCGCGATTTGATAGGCATTTGCGTGAGGTTGCTGTCTAATCACTTCACACACTCTAATGATGGAAAGTGAGTTAGCTTTAGTGTACTAGGCCAAGATCCCTGGGGCTCATTCCAACCTAAGAGGTCCTGGAGTGACTATACTTGTCTATGTGCACTGGAGAAGCAAGAGATGGAGGAAGAAAGGGGAAAGAGTACGGGGGTTGAGGAGGATGTAGGAAGAGAGGAAAGGTTTAGGGGGGAGGAAAAGAAAATAGAGCATGGGGGGAGTGTGAGAAGAGTAAGAGAGAGAAGACTAAAAGGATAAGGAGAAGAAAAGTAAAAACAGCAAAAAGTAGTGAGTGACAGAGGAGAAGGAAGAAGAGGAGAAAGAAGAAGAGAAAGATGGCTTATTTCCACAGGTTCAGAATGCAAAGCAATGCTGTCTATTCCTACCTTACCCTACCCTACCCTACCCTACCCTACCCTACCTTACCCGACCCTACCCTATGCTACCCTACCCTCAACTCTCTGTTCTCAACATTCTTCCTTATTCTGAATAGTTGATCCTTCCTTACAACTTCACAGAAGAGAAAAGGAAAATGATGGAGGACTGAGGGTAGGGGTAGAGGGGTGGAGGTCATGTGGTGTTGAGGGATGAACCAATTAACGTCGTGATTGAGGAATTGTTTTAGCCACATTTTAAAGCCTTAGAGTTTGTGCTGACTTCTCAGCTGTTTGTGCTGAAGTATTTGTGTGGTTTTGTTGGTTGAGGTATTGTTATGACTTGAACTTCTGGAAATAGATACAAATGGGTCAGTTGTTGAAATACACTGCATGTCTGGGCACAGTTGATACAATGTGTATAATATTGAAGTAATCCTCAATGTTAAATGGAAACAAGGTGTTGGTCACATGTTTTAAAATCCTTCAAAGCTTGATAATTTGATTAGATATAGTATTAATAGGATAAGTGAAAGTCTGACTGTCAAATATTCTGTTTAATATATTGAGTGACAGCTTATTAAGCACCTTGTCTTGTCCCTGACATCCTTAACATCTTATGTTATATTCTGTACTGTGGGCATGAAGTCCCTATTATCTCATAGACTGAGAAGTAGTCATTGTGTCCATTATAAGACTATGCATGTACTCCCCTAAGATGACATATATCTTTAAGGGTTACTATTTTGGTAGATTTTGTTAGGTTCTTTTATAAGAATCTATTTATTATTTTGGGGTATTATGTGTGTCTGCATGCAAGCATCTGAGTATACATATGTGTGTGACATGCATAAAGTTCCCAGAAATGCCTGAAGAAAGTTTAATATCCTCTAGACCGGGAATTAAAGGTAGTTATGAGCCAACATGTGAATCCTTCGAGCTGAACCCTGGCCATTAAGTGCTCTTAACTTCTGAACCAACACTCCAACCAATTCTTTTGTACAAATGTCACTCCATGTCAGACTCCTATTTTCAAAGATTTCATGTATACATATTTGGTCAGCTCAAATTGGAGATTTCTGTGTTTCAGTATCTTTGATAATTACAGCATTCTATTCCTATTTTAATAGAGTCGGTGGTTTATGTGTCAGCATTATTCCCACCAGTCCATTATGATTCACCAAGCAACCTCTGTGTGAATCAGGTAGACTCTGCCCTTGCATCCAAGATTTATGGGTCTGACTGAAAGAGAGGCAGAACTAGCATTTGTTATATATTTATTGTCTGCCATGAATGTCACATGTTGTCACCATCAAGCTTCCTAACAGCACTGTTAAGATGGGAGTTTAGCTGCATTTTCTAAATGAAAAGATTGAATCTGAGTTTAAACCACCCTCCAAGAGTAAAAGATACGGGTGAAATTAAATTCCAGGATTTGGGGTTACTATTACCCAATTCTTTATATCGTCCCATCACATCTATGCTGGTGGTGATGTTTAAAACTACTACAACACCACTAAAAAGATATTTAACCATCTTTGTGGTTTTGTGGATTTACACATTATAGGTTGATGGATAATTAGGAAAGCTGTGTTATCGCTAGAAGGCACTGGGCATGCAAAATATAAAGGTTAGTAACAAAGAGGGAATAACATTTAAAGAAACCATATAGAGAGTATAAATCTCATCTCAGTGGTAAAGAATAGGCTGGGTTTTAAGTTTATGACAAGCACCTGAACTGATTAAGCAGTGTTCTTGCTTTCTAACATTTGGATTTAAAAGATGTGCCAAAAATCAAAACCTTAGAACATTTTAAACTGTTTTGCATGTGCTATGGAAAAAGGTATTTATAAAAAGTTATATTTTTCTAACTTTAGATGAGGTCTTAATCAAATCAAACTTTGATAAATCTAAAAATAAAAATGAAGGATAAACAGACTTTATAATAATGATGATGGTATCAATAATAGCAAAGTACTTATAGGACTGGTAATATACCTATTCTTAAAATTATATATTATCACTGACTCCACAACACATTCATAACAGCTAATTTGTGTTTTAGATGGGAAAATCAAACTCAAACTGGAAGCTCAAGGGGTATAATATGTTGTAATAGTTCTTATTAAACTCAGGTGTCCTGAAGTCTACCCTTTACCTATGCGTGATTCCAAAGGAAGCCTCGATCCAGTGGTCTTTGACTTCCCAGGTAGAAGGGCTCCTAGCTCTCACCTCACTGGTAAGAATCATGCACTATCCCTGCAACTCATGGAAGTTACAGCAGGGATGAGCAAGAAGAATTCTCCATCCACAGGGAAAGACACAGGATCATCTCTGTGGAAGGATTGGGACAACCTAGTCCAATGGAGTAAGCCCTTCCCTATGTAGCACAGCTGAATAGTTCCTTCACATAGTCTCACAGAGTCACCATGCCAGAAAGGAGATAAAATTAATGCAGTGAGGTTTCATGTTGAACAATGTGAATGTTGGTAGAAGCTACAGAGTAGCGATTCTAACAAGCATATTCGCATAGATGAAAGAATAGCCTGAGAAGTCATTTTGATGAGATTGTAGATTGCACAGATCCTTAAAATTCTATGACTTGACACTGGTAGAAGCCATTTGCTGAGTGAAGGAGTACATTCACTATACACTGATGATATCCACTCTTCTTTGCCAACTGTTAAGAGTGATGAAGAGAGAGACAACTGTGTCCTCCATGGACTCCTGCACCAGTTGCTCTGTTAAGCCTACCACGTATTCTTTTGAGTCTCCTGACAGTCCACACTAGGCGAGAATTTATTACCTCTATCTCACAAACCCTAAAAGTTAACATCTTAGGCATAGTCACTTGAGGGCAGAGCTATAATTGAACCCACAAAATGTCTTTTTAAAAACTTTTAAGGTTGAGAAATAATTTCATATTGATGAAAAGTTGAAAGGGGATTTAAAAACTGCCTAAGGAACATGTATATCATTTTACTCAGATTCGCTAGTTAATAATTTAGCTCGTCTCAGAGCCCACATCCTCCTGTTACACAATCCTCCCCAAAAGGTCTGTTTTTATTTTCAGAGCCCTTGATTTGGTTATCTTCTTAGCAGCCCAGTGTGAAACACCTTGTTGAGAGTCCTGGTGAAATTCCAAACTTTGAATATCTATGAAATAGAAGTCTGTGTCACCTTGTGGTTATATAAAAAATTATTCATGAGATTAATCCATAATTCAATCTGGACTCAGAAATTAGACAGTTTTTTGCAAATGCCTCTTCTAAGTTGCTTTGGGGATTTTGCTGTTTTTTTTTTTTTTTCTTGAGAATATAGGCAAAAGCTTGGCTCTGCTTTTCTTTCTTCCTTTTTAGAAAAGTTTGATATACTTTATCCCTGAAGAGATTTCCTGTGTATGCTGTTTTTCCTCCTCTGGTTTATATATTTATCAAATTGTTGAGATCAAAAAGAGATCATGGTTCCGGAACTGTCAAAAGATGTGTCCAGAAGAGGGCAGACTTGCATGCTAGAAGTTTCCTTCATCATAAGGTACATGTTTGCAGATGCTGTATAGGCATTTGAAAGAAGGATGTAATCAAGAACACAACACGTATGTAGAGGCCAGAGGACAACATTGGCTGTTGATCTTTGCCTTCCACTTTACTTTAGACAAGATCCTGCAGTTCACTGCTGACTTGCCAGACAGCTGCTCTGGAACTGCTGAAGTTTCTTGTCTCTACCTCATCTTGCTGCAGGAGTAATGCTACTAAGGAACTCACTAGTGTTTTGGGGTTTATATGTGATCTGGGGATTTTAACTCTGATTTTTATTCTTGCATGCAAATGATTTCCTTACTGCCATCTATCTCTGACTGAAAGTCTTATTTTTATCAAAGCTTTTTAATGATACATCGGAATCACATTTTACAGGAAATGTGCTATATTTATTGTAGTACAAATACTGTGCAAAAATTACATGTTTTAATGTGTTTAGTTAAGACAGTACTAAATTCCTGAATATTATCAATTTAAAACAATTTCTTATGCTAAGTTATTATCTCTCCTTCTAGATAGAACATTCTCAGAGGTAGGTGCTTTTAAAGGCAGAGTGCTTTATAATCATAAAAATGTGTTCTGCAATTGATAGTAGTATGAAGTTGCTCATTGGCTGAGAAACAGATGAAGAGGAGTGAGGGAAAATCCACAAGCTACAAAGTGACTTGAATTGACAACAGGAGCATAGAGTTCTTCTCAGCCTGCCTTCCTTCCCTCTTGCCTCTCCTATGGAGGCCCACCTTTGCCAACCTAGCATCTTGCACCCCCTAGCGTCTGTCTCTATTAACTCCAAGGGTCATTTCTGCTCTCCTTGCCCCAATCTTTGCTTAAGATGCCCACCAGGTGTTCTCTTCTTGATACTGACCTTTTTACTTGTCTTCATGAATCCTATTTCTGTCTTGTTATAGTTGATTTCCTGTTTTTCCAAGTGTAAGGGCCACCTGGGAGTATTGTTTTTAAAAAAAATGTTAAAAACCAATAAATAGGCATTGGGTATTGTGACTCAAACAGGGGTTGCACAGATAAGAGTTCTGACTCCTAAAGCTAGTATGTTTTACTCTTGCCTCTGTTGTTCTTTTCTTTCCTGTGATTCTGTACTCTCAGTCTATTTTATGTGAGTTTGTTTGTTTGTTTGTTTTAGACATTAACAGCTTAGTCTTAGTCAGACCTAACCCTGAGTCTTGACCTGACAGGATGCATATCATTTTGAGATGACACAAGGCATAGCAGAAAATGTCATTGGCCTAAAGAGGTGTTTTCAGAAGCCCTTCCTCCAAGTTTCTCATTAAATTGTGTCCCCATCCCCAGAAGCCACATGAGAATTTTCATATGGGGATGTTTATTATTCACTTTGTTGGCATTATCTGCATTACAATAAAATGGTTTAGCAGTTTATTTTGAATATCAAAAGTTTATTTTAAAATACATACAATTTCAACTGTATTCTAAGTTAAGAATTTCCAGCCTGACTACAGAAAATAACAAGAACTGACACTTCTATCTCGGATATCATTATCAGTGATTCTAATAAGCTTATAAATGAAAGTTGAGAAATGGGCTTGCATCTGAGTTGTGAGCAGTCCATGCAACCAGGAAGACAATCTGAGATTTCACTCCATATTCTGCATGTAGCATGTAGCTCTATGCCTTCACTTTCATAGTTTCTTACTGCAAATTTATCTCCTATTACCTGATATTTCACTAAAGTTTCTCTCTGGTAGAATCACAGTAGTTTACAAAGTTAAAACTATATTCTATTCTTTAAAAATACAGTGTTGTCATCAGATAGAATATTACCACAAAACAAATGCAATACTGTTAAAATAAAATTACAGAAGAAGCAGATGCTGACATCTGCCTAAGGCCAGCCCTCTCTACTAAAAGAGGAAGGTCACAAAATGCTGAGTAGCTTGCAGTGAAAGCGGGAGCAATGATTTTATTCTAGACTTAATCAGAAGACTTGCAAGACAGTTAACAGTAAGCCTCAGCTCTCTCTAAAGCAAATCGCTTGTACTCAGTACTCCATTTACATCCTATGTTAGCTTTTCTTGGACAGAGTTTGGTTTGCTGTTTTATGCCTTCCTGGCCTGAGACTCATCCAACTGTGATTTCCAGAGTCAGGGTCTTCATCATGGTGGCTGTGGCCCATCAACTCCTTCCTGTGTTATGTGATTGCAGCATGGGACTCCTTGCAATGGCAGTGGCAGTAAATATTGTCCTCATCACATTGCTCAGATTGTTAAAGCTGTGACTCTGAATTCCCTTGCTTACTGTAAACATTAAACATTATCAATACATTTATGAGTGACTTGAATTGAGAACATTAGCATGAACGGCTTTCATAAATATCAGCACCCTCTCCTGCCCCCTTCTCCCAACCACTGAGAAGCTGGGAAGTAACAGAAAAGAAATCACCTTTGCTCTATGCTTTCTGAAGGTATACAAGCCCTTTCATTTTACAAGTCTGTATGGTATGAATAAGGACATCTACTTTAGTGATTGAGTTCTTGAACTAAGAGTCTTAATCAATGTTATTTATTATGTTAAGTTCCAGAAAATACAATTCTTGAAACAAGTCAAGCACGGTGGCTCATACCTGGAGTCTGACATGAGGATGGTCATGACTTTTAGGGGTCACAGCAATACTCTTTACAAATTACATGAATAAATGCATAAATCACAGTACTGGGCACCCATTTATATCTACATACCAAATAACAATATTTCCTATATACATCAGAGAATTTACAATTTAGAAAACTTGAAAGTGCGCCTGTGTGTGTGTGTGTGTGTGTGTGTGTGTGTGTGTGTGTGATTGATACCTGACAGAAATTTTTGTCATTTGACATTGTTAGAGAATGAGTCAAAATGTACAAAGACTGATCTATTCACATTTATGCACATAAATTATGACTACAACCAGAGGCACCAAAATTATCATATGTACTTTTTACTTAAGGACAAAGCATTTCTTTTGTAAATGAGATGGAGACTTCCACACAAGATTGCTACAGCTTTAAATGGCATTTACCAAGTTTTTACAGTGTTGTCTCAAACACCTTAGGGCACAGTGTATAATAATGTAGTTACTACAGAATGTTAGATTCATGGCCAAAGAGTGTTCAGAATCCAGAGATCAGATAAATTAGATTTTAATTGCGTTTCAAAGATTAATTGAATAAATAGATAAGGTAGAGTTGATCAGAAATACATTAGTGTAATAAAACTGTTGGCTTTATGTGACAAACATAAACAGTCTCTGGCAAACAGTCTCCTGGAGCAGTGCAGGAGGATTACCATTAGCAGGCAGCCTGAACCGTGATGTGATATCTACTATGGTCATTCTATCTTGGCCATGGAAGAGCAGAGATGCATCCTGTGTTCTCTTCCATAACTTTTGCAAATAAAGTCTTACTAAACCGATTGAATGCTTGAACTTCCTTTTTTCCTGAATATATTCCTTTTTCGCTGGTGATTATTTTTAAACAAAGACTTGAAAGGCTGCCACACAGGTGATAATAGCTAAATGCGTTGAACACCGATTAAACAAACAAGGGTAGCTAAAGTTGCTGCAGTATCTTTTTTGTAACGTCTATAGACGTTACAAAACATCTTTGTAGAACTCTTTGTCTAAGCTTGTCGTTTTCAAACCTCTTTCCTTTATTTACCTATCTGTTTAGAGAATAGATATATTTCAGAATTTATTCTGCTCTTTCACTCTCTTCATTCTTTCTTTTCTCCCTCTCTCTTTCAGTCTCTTGCACTAGGTCTCACTGCATAGCCCAGACTGGCCTTAAGTTCACTGTGCAAATGGAGCAGGTATCAAACTTGGAAGAGTGTTCCTTCCTGTGCTCCATAAGTGCTGAGATTAAAGGTGTGAGCCGCCGTGCTCAGCCTCCTGATTCTTCTCTTAATGTGGTTATAAAATCTATGTATATAGCTCATTTGCTATCTTTAGTAGCTAGGTTTTCCGCATCAGGAATAGTGTCCCTCTCACTGAGTCGGCCTAATTTTTAATTATACAATAGTCTGAAGAGAGAAAGAGAGACAGAGAGAGAGAGAGAGAGAGAGAGAGAGAGAGAGAGACTTTTCTTTATGGCTGCTGAGAGGTTGGTTATACATACCCTGTGGATGAGCCTACATCCATTTGCACATGGTCAAGACTAATTGAACTCAGTGAGAAATCAATAATAATAGCAATTTTAATTGCTATTATGTTATGAGGTCAGGAAGAAGACAGAGTTTGATGGATTCTGGGGAGGTATTGGAGACAAGAAGTAACAAACAGGTAGGAACAAAAAACATTGTATACATGCATGGCATTTTCAAATATAAAAAAAATATTAAGGAGAGAGAAGTCTTCCATTCCAAAGGGGCATTTAGCCAAGAAATAAAGGTGAGTGTATTTGATATGTGTTAGCGGATATTCCTCTTAAAACATACATTTACATTGTTAAGGTGAGTTTTTTGAGATTATTTTTTATTCCACAGGAGTGAGATCTATACAGAGAGAATTTTGAAAACCACAGCATGTCACTATAGAATATGCACCAAGGCATAGAGCCACAGTCGCATGTTTCTTTGTTTCTGGACAATGAGTTGGCTACCAAGTCACCTTGCACAGCTGCTTCAGGTCTCAGCAGTGTCTGTGTGCATGACTTTTGGAGCCAAATTCTTTGGTACTATTGAAATTTTAACACGAGCTTCACTAACCTCTCAGTGTCACTAACCTTTTTAGGTTTTCCCCAAGCCTGGGTTTGAAAGTTACCCTTTCATGTAACTACCCTTTTCTCAACAGCGAGCTGAGCTTCCACTTAGTGATATCTACTGGTACTGTACTACTCTGACAATGAAGTATTTTGTTTTCTTAATTTACAGTAATAAAGATTTTTCATAGGACCTTGTTCGTGCTTGGCAAACAATCTACCCCTCAGCTCCATTCCCCAGCCCTCTTGCCACTTCCTAGTGTCATATAATATATTCACTATGTTGCCCACAGTGGCTTTAAACTTACTCTAGTCCACACAGGCTCTGACTTTGTATTTCTCTTGGCATAGCATCCTAAGTTAATGGGTAACGGGCTGTCCTACCACTTTTAGCCTGGTTGATAATTCATTCAGAGTGGTTAACTAAAATCTGACACTTTCTCCAGGGACACCTACACTGCTGCTTCATGAGCAATGGGGTGTCTGCAAATATACCTCTTCACTAGTAAGAGTCACCTGAGGTAAACATATCACAGGCATACAGGTCTTCAGTACTGGGGGATGTTTAATCTAAACCCCACAGCAACAGAACACTGCTTTGTAAAGCGAGCTGTAGACATTCTTGGCTCCCATGGTCCAGTTTCTTATATTAAAATTCATAGTAAAATTGGTTGCATTGAGCCTCATACCCTTTATTTAGAGCTGAGCTCTAGGCAGAAGGTCTTTATATCGATTCTTTCATGTAATCATCACTCAGCCTGAAGATCAAGGACCGTTATTAATGAACTCTCACAGTTGAAGACCATGAGCATTAGAGAGGGCCGTTGCCTCGTCTCGTCTTCTACAGCCGGGGAACACCTGCTGCAGGCACTGGGGCCATGAGAACTCACTCTGACTGGCACTCAGAAATAGAAACCCCCAAACAAGGAAGGCAGTGTTTTGCCTCAGCTCCAGTAGATGGCAGAGTGACCCAGTAACCTGCACCACAGCCTTCAGGTCCACGGCATTACCTGTTCACTGTCTTTATCAGTTTTCAGATTCTCTCCTAAAAGGTTGTTCTCAAATTCTCACTTACAATACCCTGAAAGGAGCCCAAATGGATCCATTCAAACAGTCATAGTACTGAAAAGTGCAAAAATATAGGATTCATCACTGAACCTTAGTCAGGAGGACAGATACCTTGAGAGTGGGTGTGAAATGACTAAGGGGAGGTTGTGACAGTAACACACCTCCTAATAAACATTAGGGAACACTTACCCAAGCCACTGAGTCACAGAGGTGAGTTGTCCCATCTCCAGGAAAAGCGTGAGGTAGAATAAGTTGGTAGTCCTCTCAGTCTGACTAACAATCTTAGTTGTTTTCTACTTTGGATTCTCCCATGTAGCAAAAATCAGGGGGAATGTGATGTGAAAAGAAAGAGTCTACCAGGACTGGTGAACTTGATACAAGGAGAACAACACAGTCTGGTAAATGGAATAAGGCTTCATTGTGTCCTAGCCCCAGAGAAGTCCTTGAGAAAGAACACATAGTTCATAAGACAGCTAGCTACTAGGAGAGAAAGTTAAGAACAGTGTGGCTTCTCCTGCACACACATCTGAGCAGAATAATCTATTGGGCCTGCAATTCATTACTAATAAGGACACTGAAATGAATGTGAATAGAGAGGGTGAGGTTTCTTTGTATCACACATAAAGAAAAGGCCCAGAGGCAAACATGACCCTTCTGAGACTCTAAGGTATTGTCAGTATCCCAGGTGGCTTCCCCTGGCAGCTCTGACATAATCTTTATTCTGTGTTTTGTTTTGTTTTTTTTTTTATCCCAATCCAGGTAGGAAATCTGGAACTTACCTTGCACCTGTTGGCAAGGTCTCTTCCGGCATCATCTGGGTTTCCTCACCTCATTGGCAGTTCTTGTTTGTAAAGAACACTAGTATTTTGTGTTTCTTTAATCTATACAACTAATTCCCCAAACAAAATGAAGGTGTTCCTGAAATTTGATATATTTTTGGCTACCTGTGGCCGCTGCTACAGGTCTGGCAAGATTCTAAAACAGCTTTCAAAAAGTCAAAATGAGAAAATATTGCTATTTGTTATACAGTTAATATGTAGTATACTGAAAGAAAGTTGATAAGCTGTGTTATGTAAATAGTATTGGTTATGATATAATCCATATAAACAGTTGAGATTTTTGAGAGCAGATTTTGCCATTAATTAAATGTCAGGATTAATTTGTGATAAAATACAATTCTGCAGCCTGAAATTGCTTCAAATAAAAGAAGCAAATGAGACATGGAAATCGCGAAGAGCTATAACTGTCTTTTATATTTTAACTGGTATTTATAATTTATATACAATAATGACTTTTATTATGATATTTTCATGTATTTTGGTCATTTCACCCCATATCTATCTTGCCCTCTTGAGCTCCCACAGATCCTCTTTCTCCTTCAACTAGTACCCATCCATCAACAGGTCCTTTCTTTTTCCTTTGATGACCCATTGAGTTTCACTATAGTTCTATACAGGAACAATATAGTTCTATATTGGAGGAGCAGAGACTTCCAACCAGTGGCTTCACACTGAAGAAAATGGGTTCCTTCCCTCAGAAAAGCAGGAACTGCACTTGGGTCCTTGGGGAGGGGTATGGCCTCACAAGCCCCCAAGTACATTCTGTGAAAGTGTTCTAATGGCCTACTCTTTTGTGGCTCTTGTGCTGATTATCACAGCTGCTGAGAGTTCTTATGCAACAGCCATGTTGTGCCCAGAAGAAAATGTTCCATGACACCCTCATGCTTGCTGTGGCTGATCTCTTCTTCTGTGATGCCTCAATAAAGGCAGCTTTTGAATTAATTACAGGAAAAATGCTTATTGAAAAATCTCTCAGGTACCAGGCATCATGTAGGGAGTTGAGGAGGAAAAGGAAAAGAAGCACATACCATGTAGTCTAGTCATAATCCAAAAATTTCTTAAAATCATGAAAATTAAAACATATTATTTCATTAATAAAAAAATGAAGGGAATGTGTACTTCACTCAGTGAAATTATGCGTGACATGATGTTATGATGACAACTAAAACATTCTGAGAAAACTTTGAGCTTTGTAGAGTTCTGTAGTGTCTATTCATCACACATTGAGTAAGCTACCAAATGGTTAGGTAGACTCATATATTTACACTCTGGAGAGTTTATTAACTACTGACCAACAATTGAGTTAATTAAATTCATTTATTTATTCTTAAATTATTTTATTATTTATATATTTATAATTATTATAATTTTATAATTATTATTTGAATAATTATTAAATTTTTATTCTTAAATTATTTTATTATTTTTCCATATGTATGAGAGTTTTGCCTATGAGTATGTATATGTCCATGCATATATGTGTGGTGCCTTCAGAAGCCAAGGAAGACGTTGAATCCACTAGAAATGGAGTTACAAATGTTTGTGAGCTGCCATATGGATGTTAGGAGTCAAATCTGTGTCATCTGGAAGACCAGTCAGTGCTCTTAATCACTGAGCCATAGTCCAGCTCCCCAGAACCTAGACTGTAGTACTTTGGCTCTAAGAAATCTTAGCTTGGAAATTGGTTATAGCTGAGGGAAAAAACAAGCACATGAAAGTGTTTTCCGCAACACATAAACTACTTAAGCACATGAAGAACATTCTAGAGTTGGAGAAACATTTCAAATCATGAACATTTATCTTAAGTAATTGTCATGTTTAATAAGTAGAGAAGGAGAGAACACCTTCCAATCAGAATCAGCAGTGTCCTGAACACTTCATTAAGCCTGGTAGGCACTCACTAATGGGCATCCTGAGCAAATTCTTCATTTTAGCTCATGTGTTGGAATTTGCTTGCAGACACAGGATTTGCCAGTCTTAGAAGGGCAAAGATCAGATGAGGTCACTTTACATTTCTAACTTTCCTCAAAAAGAAGTTTATTGGTTTGATTAATCATTTGCATCTTTAAAATAATAGTACTCTGCATTTGAACACATTAAAATTAAATGTGTATTTTCTCATCTTCCAAACACAGCTGCTTTTAACGGTTCCTGGAAATGTTTCCATTATTTTTCTATATAAACATTTTATTTTATTATTCATTTTTTTGTCTAGAAGTAGATAATTTAGCTATCCATTTGAAAGCAGTAAAGCACTAGATTGTTTTTGGATTGCTTATTAAATTACATTCATTTACTTCTTTGAGTAACTATTTTATACTGCATAGGGTGCTGAATATTGCAGGTGTATTGCCAAGTCATCCATCAGCTTATCTTCTTTGGTTTGAGAGAAATTTGTATATGTACTCAACTAGTATTTTAATACTCAGTATTTCCTTATAATGGAGCAATGGGTGCCAATGATGAAGATAGTCTGCCCAAAGGGACTCATTAGGATAATAGAGGTTAGTAGGCTATAGTTACTTTATTGTAACAGACATTTACACAGACTCTTGTAGGCAGCAACTAAATTGTATCTAGGGAGCTAGGACTGAAGCTATTACTCTTCCTCACTGCCGTGATGAGAATACTTAACAGAAACAACCTAAGGAAGAGAAGAAGGATAAGGGCCTATTTTGACTCCGTTTCAGAGGGTGTGGTTCTATAGTGGATGGGAAGGCAGAGTGGAATGGTTCAGTTTTCGTGGTAAGATCAGGCAGAGAGCTTCTTCATGAATGGCTCCCAGTAAACAGAGAGAGTTGGCTGAACCAGAACGAAGTTAAACCTTCAAAGGCCCACCCCTACTAACAAACCTCCCTCAATGACCTCCAAACTCCTTTGGTTCTACAACCTTCAAATTAGTGGCAAGTTCCTAGGCAGGGGTGAGCATGTTTAGTAGAAGCTATCCTGTCCTTCCCTTTGACTCAGATTATTGAAACAGTGGAGGTAGAAATTATAATTTTCCAAATTATTCTAGCATGAAGGAAAGGATAAGCAAGAGTCTTGGTGCTGGCCAGAGAATCAATTTGCCTCCTAAGAAGAGATTTCACACAATTCTGACCCCTTTATCAGACTAGAACGATGTAGTGATGAAAAAATGATGGGTGGGGCAGCAGCTCAGTGAGGACTGCTTAGTTATTCAATCTCTTACCCCCTATTTAAAGCTAAACCTCATGTTGATACCCCAAATATGTATTTTGGGTGTGATGGCTATCTTGCTCTTCTTTTCAATAGAAGAATGGAATCCAGTACATTCACATTGAATTAATCTCCTTTCTCTTCTTTTCACCTGTCTCTTTCGTTGCTGTGTTGTGGACTACTACCTTGCTGTGGCTCCAGAACTCAGGAGTTCACACATTTACATCTTGTGATATAAGTGGAGACTCATGTTCAGACGTTGAACTGTGTGCTCACTTCAGACTCAAACTGCAACTATGGATTAGGTGATAGGATTATTTTTACTATGACCTTAGAGGCAATGGATATTCAGAAGGAAATAAAAACACTATGCATTATTAGAATGACCAGAAACCTCTGCATCCCTCTAATTCGGAAGTTGCTCTCCCAGATGTTGGAAATGAGGGCTAGAGGAACTAATGTGCACAATCACATAAGCAACAAGAGGTGGAATGAAAGCTAGAATCAGGTCTCTTGACCGTATCTTGTCATAGTGGAACTGTTGATGAGGAGAAAGTCTATATTAAGCCTTCACTGTCCATTTCATATTTAACACCAAACAATGTGAATGATCAACACTTTACAGTGCTAGAAATACTCTGAGCCCCATTGGAGCAAAGTATTAGCACAGAGAGAGCTGAACTGAGAGTGTGTTGCTTTGAACTGAACACTTAGTCTGTTATTTTCACTGATAATAGAAGTTATTTTTTTAAGTGGAATTTTCGTTCAAACCCATATATCAAAACATATATCTAAATAGTATAAAGATGAATGCCTAGTATATTCCAATATCAATTACTGAGAAACTTCAATTAGATAGAACCCACAGTCCTCCATTATAATTTAATCTTTGAGTTTCCTTTCAGAGAGGAAATTATAAGATAGAACATGTTATCAGACAACAAGGCGATAGAGTGCCAGACACTATGTTCTGAGCCCCTGTGGTGGGCTCCCCACTGTGTTAAGAAGTCTTTTTACTCTCAGGAAGAATGGTGCTTGTTGGGAACTTACAGTTGAAGTAAATCAACACAGATTTATTTCAGAAAGCCCGTTTCTAGGGTCAACACACAATGCAACAAACGATCTATTGTTCTAACAGAGACACCAAAAAAACAATATTTATACCAGAGGCCCTGACCATGGATGATAACACTCTTCAAAGGCAGATAAAATTTTCTGACCAAGAGAAGGCGGGGCTAATTTTTATATAAATAATCAAATATCCATAACTTCTTACTTTACATAATTTGCTGTATCAACTTTTTCTCTTGTATAAATTGTATTTTCATGGTGATTGTGTTAACTCAGGGCTTAAATTACTGTCCTGTTCTGTGTTACACTTTACATCTTATATGAGTGGAAGCCAGTTTCTGAATTTGGTGATAATATGCAGTTTGTTAAATTGCATTTATTCATGAAGACATTTATCATCAATTCCAATGTAGAACCTGACTTTTTAATGAGTGTTATTTTTCCTTTCCCTGTGATCTCACAAATGCTGATTAGAAAGATTTCTCTTGCATGTAGGTAGGTCACATTTCTTACTTAGGTTTGGATGGATTCCATGTCCAATTGAGTTTAGAAGATTTACTTCCCTGATGTTGGAGATTTGGAATTCTTGTTTCCCTTCTAAGTTTTAAAAACAAGCCCATACATCATAATGATGCAAAGAAACACCACTACACGACAAGTGAGGTTTCAAGACAACAGCTTCTGTTGTTGTTGTAAAGCAACAGAGTCAGAAACAAAAGCAAAGACATTTAGGATGCATTTTGCCAAGGAACTTGCAAATCATCAAATTGTTTTCAAGTGTAGGTAAATGTCTTCCAAACAAAATCAGCTTTTATAATAAGCATTTGTCAGATGTTTGCTGTCTGTTGGGCTATTGTTATAGCATTAATTATTTCCCAGGTGCTGAGTTCTGGATGATGGAGAGATATAGAATTTTACAAGATCCATGCTTTCCACATAAAATCTGTAGCCCAGGACCTGGAAAATGACATAAATTAACATGACATAAATTAACGCCCAAGAAAGTAGAAAGAAAAGAGACAAGTCTGTAGGACACAGAACACACCTAGTATGGTGTGAACCTGGGGGGCAGTTTTGGTAAGAAAGTGCCAAAACATTATGATGGTATGAGAGAACTGAAGAAAAGCTGCCACTTTATGAACCATGTAGTGGCAAATGTTTCACCTGTAGAAACAACAGTCCCATGGATGGTCTTAGCACAATTCAGATTGGCTTTCACATGCTATGGTTCAAAAGATATTTATAATCACAGTGATAGCTCATAGAGGGATGTTTGTGGTTTTCTTTTAAAAGAGGGAATATGAGATTCCTTGGAGGGCAGATCACTAGACCTTCCTGCATTGCATTCAGTGTTCCCAGCATGGGGCTGTATCATAATAATACTATAGCTTTCCCTTTGATGCCTGCTGGTCAGTGTCAGTATTTCTCAACAACTAAGTAAGTGCAACTGATGGTTTCTTCGGCATCAAGGTGTGAATCAAAAGAGAATGTTGACATTGGGATAATAATATACATTAATAGCCAACAAAAGGCTGCATGACCATCATCTATGTATATATGATTCACATTCTTTAGATTTGTTAGCCAAGCTCTTGCTATGAAGAGTAAAAAGAGAAACCATGGAAAAGATCCATCTGCCTAAGCCAGGAAAGCATCACGTGCCTGTCCAGCATTCTGAATTTAACCTGTTAATACATTTCCCACCAAATTGTTTATAAATATGAGCCATAGAACCTAAGCGATATTAATCTCAACAGGAAGCTATCACATCAACTTTACTTTACAATGCAGTAGTGTTTGAGAGAAGAGTATACACAATTAGAGATGCTTTGCTTTGCACTTCCAACCTCAATAGGGTAGCATTCATTCTTCATCTCGTAAGTTGCAAGTATATTAAGATCCCCTCAAGGTCTTGTTTAGACTTGATAATGGAAAACAAGGGAAGGTTTATTGTTTCTATAGCTGTGTGTTCTTCTTTCATATTTATAAAACACTGCAAATGAAAAAGGAATGTTAAAGAATTTCTTATACAGAAAATGTTAATTTGTGTGCATGTGAGGCAGGAGACTTTTTCACTCCCAGAAGTAGTATTTTAATTCATTCATATTTCAGAGTAATAGAGTTCATTACAAATGAATGAATAGGCCTATTAATGTCTAAAATACCTTTTAATGCTAAAGCATGTGGGACTTCAAAATGCGGACTTTCCAATACTGACCTGTATTTTCTATGGTCATAGAGTTCTATGGTCAGCTCGATATGTTTGATTATATTACTACAGTTGTAGGAAGTTAGATAAGTTTGATTATATTAAAAACAATTGTAAGAGGATCTATTCCTTGAACCTTTCCCACACATAAAATAATTTCCAATGGTAGGTTACTAGGTGTCTCTTCAAGCAATATATTTATATGATTGAAAGTGTAAATAGAAAAACAAATGTGTGCTGTATAATTATTGCATAAAGAAGAGTATGATCTCAAGTAAACTATTAGTTGGCATTACTGTCAGCATCAGTATTCATTACCCTAAATCAATAACAGTTTTGCCAAAGAAAACATGATTTATTCATTGTGTTAAGGGAAAATGTGGCACATTAGGAGGAGACATCCCATACAAGGAAAAATTACATTCATTATAATGAACAGAAAGTCACACCTGAAAATATTTGTCCCTTTCTGAAAATTTTATACTGAAACTCCAGGGAATTCAGTAGTGTCGTAAATATGATTTGTAGTTCTTTACAATTATGGTCTAAATAGATGAATTCTAAAGGGAGTTTGCCTATTTGATTTTCAAATTTGCATCACTTAAAATCCAATCAGGCCAACTGTTCATATTTTTATTAGATATGAAATACATGAATGGGTTCAAAGCCTACACTGTGTAAGGAATGAACACATCTGATTTTTACAGCAGGACTTCTAGAAGGGGTTCAGTTAGCTTGTGACTCAACCCCACTTTTGTGAATATTGTTTATCAACTGCATGAATTGCTAGCATATTATACCCTTCAAATTTCAGTAATCTGTGTTTTATAAATCAGCAGATTGCCTTTGATTTTTGAGAATTGGAGGTAACATATTGAGCTTAACAGATTTATGCAGGGTAGCAAAATAAAAATAGGGTGACAGGAGCTGGGGACTGTAAAACACATCGGGTTAGAGTGACAGATGGCTACTTCAGATAATAGTACTGAGCAAGTTAGCCATGCAAGGTGCCCTGCTCTTGATGGAATATATTAACATTTACCCAACTTAAACAGGTGTTTGGAAGGTAAATTACATGTGACCCAGAGTCAGCGGTATCATGCATATCATAGACCTGGGATCGCTGAAGAGTTCATGAGGTTATGGATGTATGTATGGGAGATACTATAAGCATATGACAAAATATGTAATTTATCTCCCCAGCCATTTAAAAAAATCATTCTTCACATACCATGTTATATAATATGAACAACTAGAAAAATTTAAAGGAATTCTGCTTTCAGCAATAGATATATTTAGAAAAGATCCAGAAAACTGGATGTGAGTGTAATTTCAGAAACATTATAAAATCGTCTTCTATTTCACTGCAATAATTGTTTTGCAAAGTGGAGTCATCCACAGGGCTTGATGTTCAAAATTCAGATAACTGGATTTCTTCCCCTCCAGACAAAAGACATTTGTGAAGATTCACATACAGTCAAGTTGATCAGCTTCTGTTCAATGAATGCATTTACTTATGCACTTAAATAGCAACAGCCTGGTAATTTCTGGGTTCCAAAGTTCTTTTGTTGTTGTTGTTTTGTTTTGTTTTTCCAGTCTGTCCTACTCAAAGGTGATGCAGCCATAGAAAGATCCTATTTACAAAGTCATTCACCTCCTTGGTTTCTCAGGATATCCTGACTCACAGTAATTTAAATCCTTTGAAGACTACACTTAGACATTTTGGCAAATTGTGAACCTTTATGTGTAATAAAAATGCAAAGATCAAGAGTCAGTACAAATGGACCAAGAAGAAAAGTTTTGGGTGGTCAAGTACACTGTACATGCTGGTCCCACAAATTGCCATTCACTAGTGTCTGTCTAAGACCAAAGTCCTGCAATAATCAAACAACCATGTAAGGTAAGCAGTTTTAAAACAGCTTGTTTTGGTTGAACATGTGAGTTTTCTTTATAAACTTTCATTTTTACACAGAGATTATGCATGAATTATGAGGCAGTCCATGGAGTAAGTATATTTGATAAATTTAACCAGAGATCTCTGGTTTCAGATTTGTTTTCAGATTTGTTTCCCCTTATCTTTATCTTTGAAATAACCTCTGTTTGAAAAAAAAACAAAATTAAAATGATGTTTGGCTGCTTATATGAAAGCTGCCTTAAATCAGAATTAATCACCGTTACCTGGCATCATTTCATTCTACCTTAGATATTGTCTTCAATCTTAGTGTGTCCATTTAAAGTATGTTTCCATGTGGATATTTGAGATATTTTTCGGTGTTTGTGCTTGTGAAGTATTGCTCAGTATTACATATTAAATAAAAGAATATGTTTAAAATCATACATTTAAATCTCATACCTTTAGCTAATGCCTGCTTTCCATTTTTGCTACCTTTTCTTTACTACTGGGTCCATGAAACTTTCTGCTTTAATACAACTTAACATGTTAAATTTCAGAAGCTGAAGGTAGTTAGGACAATAACGTTTTATAAAATATTTTGTGGTGTTTTGAGAGAGACTTACAAAGGAAGAGATAATCATATTGTTTTTAAATGTCAAGTCCTATATGCTCTGGGATACCTTGATTCCACAAATGACATAAAAGAAAAGCCTGTGAGAAGAAGAACAAATAAAATGTACCTGTCTTTGTCCCTCATTCATTCAGTCAGATTTCAATTCCTTGAACTATGGCTGAAATCATTTCTGGAGGTCCTTTATGGGTTCATATGCAAAGTTCACTTCTACAGGATTCGCCTGACTCCTTGGAGCCACTGAGTGCTCTAGCTTTGTCATCTCTTGCCAGAGCAGACATCTTGAAGTGATGCCCACATGCCAGAACGCTGATAGTGAATGGAAGAGGGGACATCCTTCTCACAAGTTTGTCAAGATAGTAGATAATATGTAATTCTTAATCACACTTAAACTGCTACCTAAATTTGATGGTAATACATTGAATATAAAAAGTAGGCACAATGAATGGTTTCAACCTGTGTGAAGATCCAGCAAGGGTTTGAATGGGAGCCTGTCTGTTCCTTCTATCCTGACTCATGCAGAACAACCTAGCTTTCTTGTGAAAACACCGAGGCTCCAACAAAAGCTGGCTTACAGTGCTGCTCTTCCCTGAGCAGTTGGTTTACATTCATATTTTATGACTCGCATTCTGATCTCAAACTATTTTGCTGCTAGCAGAAGACTTTTGAATGTGTGCTATTATTTTTAAAAATGATCCTAGGATGCCGTAGGCTGATTTTTATGCTTAAAGACATCATTCCTATAATTATATATTGAAAACTATTAGGAGAATGGATTAAGCAGAGAGGGTGCTTTCATGCCATGTTAACAACTAAACCTGTGTATAATACAAAGCAAACCTTTCTTTGAAGGTTTAGACTAAAGAGACAGGAAAGGCTATTTCATAATTATTGGAATGTCCAGAGCACAGCCTTCATTAGCATTGGAGTTTAATAATGAAAAAGCATTTGTCAAATGCATTCTTAAAGAAAAGTATGTTGAAAGTTCTACAGAAATGGTTCTGCATCTAAGGGCATCCACTGCTCTTACAGAGCTCAATTCTCAACAGCATCCTCAGACATCTAACAACAGTTTGTAGCTCCAGCTCTCAGGCAATTTAACACTGCCTTATCGCCTCCACGGGTACCGGCACCCATGTATATATATACCCCTCCCAAAATATGCACTATATAAAATAAAACTAACCTTTAAAATTAAGTCTATTGGAAGTGTTAGACATTCAGTTTCAGTGCATTCCTCAGAGGTCTGCCCTTGGATAACTTCTCAGCCCATGACACCGTGTGTACTTCTCACCCAACTACATAACCTCTTTGCTTGTTCTTTTTCATGATCCAGCAAGATGACAAGCATAGATCTGTTAAATTATCAATTTAAATGAGGCACATTTTTAGATCAATTCGCTGCTTCCCATATCTACAACTTAAGGTATTAGGCTAGTAAAAAAAACAAAACAATCGAACACAGAGAAATTTAAAGTTAAAATCTGAACAAACCTTAGTCCATGTTCCTGTAATCCCATCATTTGTGAGGTCAGGCAGGAGAACCAAGAGTTTAATGTCAACTTTGGCTGAGCAACACATGTGACGCTAGCCTGAGCTAAACAAGTCATGAGAGTTTTTCTCAAAGTAATGAATAATACTAATACTGCTCCTAACAATAGAAACAGAAGCTAAAGTGTACATCCCAGGCTGGTCACAGTTCCATGTCTTAGCTTGATCATTTTCATGAGGAGGAGACCAAGTAGCTGTCATAGAATTGTTGTGAAGGAACCTTGTGATAAGCCACTCTTGTGCCTTCTCTTGGTATATGGATGTGAGACTCCTGAGACACATGAACCTTTGGGAGCTGCAGAAATGATTTTATTTACAAGTGGCCTTTCATGCACTGTTAGATGCCTTGGTAACACTATATTTGGGTTAAATTCTGATTCTGCTGGGCTTCAGTGCTTTGGACATGTTTGGGTTTGGGGAATGTCATGTGGCCTCCATGATGCCATTTATGCAAGCAGAACTGTAGGAGTTGGCCTTTTCATTGGATCATATTTTGTCTTTGCGGAGAAGGCTTCATATTTTCTACTAGGCATTTGGTTGGACTGGGATCCATGTCAAATAATTTTTCTCAATTGCTATGCAGTACTTCCTGAGTTATGTAGTGAGCTGTAAAGATCTGTCCCTAATAAGTAGGTGAGCTGCTTCTCCAAACCAGGTTCTTATTCAGTTTAATTTAATGCAGAATATTCAAACTGGCTACCTGATGCTAATTCATATTTAAAAGCTTCTGAATTTGTAAGACCAATCCTCAAAGACTGCTAAGCCAGAGAAAGTTTATGAGCAAAGTGATATTTATCATTTACGGTAGGGGAATTTAATTTTAGTTTTATTCTAATATTTAGTACCTTGATAGATACTTTTAAAAATCCACTAGAGAAAATATACTGGGTCATATTTCCAAGACTCTGACATAAGAAAAGTCATTCTCTTGAAGGTTAGGGGAAAGATTGCCTCAGTATCCTGCTGACTCAACTGTTGAGTTACAGTGAGTCTCTCTCTCTTTCTCTCTCTCTCTCTCTTCTCTCTCTCTCTCTCTCTCTCTTCCCACACACCACACACACACACACACACACACACACACACACACACACAACAAAGTGGCCAGGAGTAAGATAAGAAACTGGATGTTTGGAAATATTTAACCTGATTGGAATATATTCTTAATGTCAAGAAAACACCATTATAGCTTATGAAGAAGCCCTGTGATTCTTTTAAAGTTGCTACTATCCTTTGCAAACAGCTGGTTATTATACACTAACTGGAATAAAAACGTGCACATCCAAATACTACACTCACCTTGCAATTGATTCTTTTTTAACTGTGCTTGTTCAGGTAGCAAAGCCATTAGGCTCTTCTTGATAGTTTTTATGATCAGACTTAGCACCAAGTATTGAGCAGGCACTGAAGACTGTACCTTCTGTTAAAAGGTTGATTTATTCGTTTATATGTAAAAGAACACTAGAGGTTATAAAGGTAACAAAGACCTTAAACATTATATTGATTTTTTTCCTGGAGCTTTATTCTTCTTGTTGTGTTGCAGGGTCATAAAATTTCACTAGACCCATTGGATCCATAAAATCTGAAGTACAACCACCAACTGATAGAAATGAAATTGTTTGACTGGAGCGATAAGCAAGGACTTGGCTTTGAACTCTGCAGTATAAGTCGTTCCTCCAGCCCAGGAGGGTGAATTACAGCCTGCTGTGTACTAAAGGACAAGTGTGTCTTTGCAGAGCTCCCAAATCAGTAATCACGGGGTGATGCAGTGATCTTTACGAAGTTACCACGGTCTCAAAAATAAGGACACTCCAGAAATAGAAAACCGAACACGTCTCCTTAGTAAAAGTTAGAGGATTTGGGTTTTTGATTTCTGTGAATTAAAATCATGAGTACAAGACTCAATATTCTGATATGAAGATTGAAATAAGAGAATTAGTGTGGTTGCAAATGTCAGGATTCATTATACTAAAAGTAAAAGACTACATGTGTGCATATGTGAGAAGTGTGGATGTGTGTTTTCAAGTAGATACCTTGAACAGTACAGTATACCATTCTGTATGAGATTTAAATTTTCCAAGCTTCTACCATGTGCTACTGGTTGACCTAAAAACATTGGCAAGTGAAGCATCAGTTCATGGTACCTCTATCTCTCATTAGTTATGTCCTCAGCCTTGCAGTTCCCAGTGTCACAAGCCAAGACCTGAGTCATTACTAATAAGAAATATCTGTCATAGGAAGGAGCTTTATCAACTAGGACTCTAATTGCAGTGAGGAGGGTTTGAGTGCTATGTGCAGATTGGAGATTAGGTTGGTGCAAAGCATTCTTTTAAGCTAGTCTCATAGCTACTTGTTGATTTATACTGAAGATTTAGAATGAGATGTCTCATAGTCATTTGGAAAACCTTTTAAATAAACTAGATGAGAGGCCTCAAAGGGGATAATTGAAAGGTCCACATGATGGATACTCAAACCTTTAAACTAAAGGAGGAAAACTAAATAATTCTTAATATGTAATTGTTGTGAAGGGCAACTGTACAACCAGTGAGAGATTTAGCATCTTCTTCCAGTACTCTTATGTACATCCTATCTATAGCAAAATATCATTAATAAAGATGCTAGTATGCTCAATAGCTGATAAGATCTCAACTCTCATAGATACTGCTTCTATCTGTGTTCTTCTACTTTGGGTCCTCTCTTAGAAGTCTATCTCATCCTAGTAGTCATGACACAAACTCTCTCCATGGTCCCTGTTTCTAACAATTAGCACATTAGAGATTGACTTTCAACATACTCATTTTGGAAGGACATACATATAGGGCCTAGCAGATGAATTTCTCATCTTTTGTTTTTCTAATTTAAATCACAACTGGCACTGTTCCCCTTCTCATAAATAATGTCTATATACTGTATATTAATTGACCATTAACTACAGATGTAAATTTTATTTTGCCATAAATGCCATTATCAAGTCCAACAGTAGAGAACTTATGTATTCACAAGGTGTATAGGAAATACAAAGAGTAGCTCAAAAGAGGAGGGACTCTCTTGGGATACATGTGACTGTGAGTTTGGTAGGTATTCATGGAAGCCAGTAGTCAGTTTGCTCTTGTTTTTCACACAAGCTCTAAAATATATGTATATAATTATATTATAGTGGCCAGTAGACGTTTGGAAATAAAATGTTTGGAGGTTCCCTGTTTCTCCTAAGCACAGAGGTTCTCACTTACAGAGAATTGCTACACTTGTAAATATAAGGTGTGTTTTGTAAGCATCTATTTACATATGGAATTAGGATTATCCTCATTCTTCATTCCAGATAGCTATTGTCAGTTACCTTATGATGTCATACTTCTATAACACCAATTGCTATTCTCTCCATTACCTCAGGAAGTGACTTTAATGTACATTGGATACAGACATTTTTTTCCCCCCCCTTTGGAAATAGCCATGGACCAGGGAGCACACACTATATCCACCAGTACAGCCAGATGAAAACCTAATAAAAAAAAACCATAAAAATAACCATTTTTTGCAGCATTTTAACATTGCTGTAGAAGTGACCTAAATGGCAACATGGTGGCACATACTAACATCCAGCAGGTAGACACAGGATGATTAGGGGTACAAAGCCAGCTTTGGATACATAGTAACTTTGAGGCCAGTGTGGGCTACATGAAACCTTGACAGAAAAGAAAAAAGAAAAAAAATGAAAAAAGAAATAAAAATGACCTAAATTATATCACAAAGCACAACCAAACCCCTGCAAGGTGGGCCTTTGGAGATTTGATCCCATGTGTGGGTGGCCTGTCTCTTCCTGACTGATGTCTAGCCATGTTTCTATTCCTGTATATGTCTAGAGTTCTACCTGCTGAATTCTTTGTTACTAATAAAGTTGGAATTGCCTTTGAATGGAACACAATTTAACATCAAACCAGTAGAAAAAGTCTTTTGAGTGTTCCTAGGCCTATCAAATAGAGGACCATGTGCTCCCTGGACTGATGATATGCACAGTACCTGAAAGACCCCTGACTGACCTCAGAAACACACCTCCTGATTTCTCCTACCTTTCTTATTTATACTAGGTTGCTCTAGTCCTCTGCCCAGTGTCACCATCTCCATATTGGTTTCATTTATTTTGTTTGATGCCACAGTACACAGCATGGGTACCTCATTTTTCACAGGGCAACTAAAACTCATAGAGTTTAGTGTACTGCTTTGTGCTTTCTATGCAGCTGAGTATGTCTAGTAATAACACAGAGGGAAAAAGTTCATGTCCTTATCCAACAAAGGCTATCACTTACTCGTTTTAACCAACTATGAGAGAATAAATTATTTACCATTTTTTTGAAAAGCATCATTAAACTTTTTTACTCATATAAGTGAAACAATTTCTGACTCCAGCTTATAAAAGATACAAGGCTGATTTCACAACTTCCTTATTAATAATTTATTTGAGAGAATTCAGGTATTTCAGTGATGAAACAGACCTATTCAAGACATTAAACAAATGTACAAAGGGTAACAAATGGTGTTGGGGAGGCGTGTGTGTGTGTGTGTGTGTGTGTGTGTGTGTGTTGCTTGCACAATGGTCATGTCCTTCTCTATCACTCTCCACCTTATTCTTTTGAAGCAACATCTCACCCTGATTCCAGAGCTAATTGTAATTTGTGCGGACAGCAGTCAGCAAGCCCCAACTATCCTGCTGTCTCCATGCCAACGGCTTGTTACTGTATTGCTCGAATCCAAACTCAGCTCCTAATGATTTCACAGCAAGCACACTTATTCACTAGTTCCTTGATTCTTCACAGTAAATGGAGTTTGGTACAGTCAGATCTAGTGTAAGACCCCGCTGTTACCATCATATCAGAACTCATAGTCCTCCATCCCCACCAACCCTATCTCTCCTTTTCTCCTGGCTGACCAGTTTCAGAAACATGAGAATGATGCCTGAATCCTTCATGATGACTAAGGACTCCCTTTTAACCAGCCTGTCTAATCAAAGTAAGTGATATAGTCTAACTCATCTGGCAAATGGGTTAGATGTCAGCATCTAACTTTAGTAGATCACAGCAAATGGCAGGAAATGCCCAGCTGTAACTAAAACTCCATTAAAACAGCAGATTTTAGAAATTGACTGAATGAAGTCCTGATGGCACTCGGAGCACTGCTACTGGAGCACTGGAACATTACTACTGGAGTAAGCAACTGGATCACTGGGACTGGAACACTGTTAGTTCTGGGATTTTTCTCTGTTCACATCACTGTTAAGAGACCTTATGTCATTTTCTCTCTGTTCAGGATTTATGGTATGTAAGCGACATCCACTCCCTTTCACACATCATGACCTCTCATCTGCTCATCTGCCAAGAGAGTTCGGGCTGATGACACTAGATTCAAGATGAAACCTTTTTCAGCCAGGCTGTGTAATATTCAATGTGACACATGCTAAGCTATAATGCTCTGAACATCAGAAATTCCTTGGGGGAAACTTCATGGAATTATGAGTCAGAGTTCTCTCAGGAATAGTTTTAGAGTCTATAATGCTGTTCTGAACTTCAATTGACTACTGCAACTGAGCTTATTGAATGAATTTGACTTATTGAAATAATTTTATCGTCTTAAGAGATGGTTTTGCAGTATCGAGGCATCATTATGATAGATGATCCTAATACGTTGTCTTTTGGAATTGACAGATAAAATATAAATATTAAAACACTAATATCTTTAAGCACCTAAAAATTTTTAAAAATGTGACATTAGGTTATTGATACATCTACATAGATTATTTTATTATTTAGTTTAGCTTAGTTTAGTTTATGTGTATGGGTGCTTTGTTTGCATGTATGTCTATGCATCATGTGCACTCAGTGCCCACAGTGGCCAGAAGAAGGCATTGGATTTCTTGGAACTGGAGTAACTTATGTTTATGAGCTCTGTGGCTGCTGGGAATCAAACCTGGGTCCTCTGGAGGAATAGCCAGTGCTCTTAACAACTTAGCCATCTATCTAGTCATATATACAGTTTTATTTTTGCTTACAAAATTTGGTCATGTAAGTTTTGTGGTCTTTCATTTCCAAAAGAGGGAGTAGCATTCTATTTTTTTTAAAAAAAGAGTTCTTTATTTTCTAACTATTTCATCTGTTTAATGGTCAAATTCTAAAGTACATGCATTTTATTTCTGCTTGAGACTGCATATGTGATTTTATTGCCAGCACTGAATCAGCATGCCCTTCTTGTTGACACTTTGTGGAGTGGTGTGTGTGTGTGTGTGTGTGTGTGTGGGTGTGGGTGTGGGTGTGTGTGTGTGTTGTGTGATTAGCTGTGCACTTGAAATCTCCGGTGACTTACAACGTGGCAGCTTGTCATATAAGAATAATCAATATAAAAGAAACTAGACAACAATAGTAATATATTATGATTCCTTTCATATGAAATATATAGAATCTATAGGGAAAGAATGTTGGATGAGGCTTGACAGGGTCAGGGAGTTATGGAAGGCCTCAAAAGGCTGTATAATTACAAATGACTGTGCAATTTCCTTTTAGAATTATGGAATATATATATATATATATATTCCATTACATGACATTGTGCATAGGACAAATACTCTTGAATGTTTTACATGAAAGCTTTTATATTTTTAAGTCTACATATATGATAAGAATGTGTGTGGGTTTATGTATCTGAGAGCAGTACAGGCAGAGGCTAGAAGAGGGTGATATAGCAAGAGATACAGACAGCTTTGACCTTTGTAACATGGGTGCTAGAAACTAAACTGGGATCCATTTCAAGAGCAGCACACATTCTTAAACATTGGGCCATATCTCTAGCCACTAAGTGTTGAGCTTAAATGGTGAATTTTATGTTATGTGGATTTCACCTCAACTGAAATAAAGTTGTCCCTTTGTATTATTTGTCCATTTAGAATCTAACAGAACATCTGGTCTGGAACCTGGAGAGGCTCAGTCTGAGAACAGAAGCAGACCTACTGTTTAAAGCATGCTTGATAAAACACAAGATTCATGAAGACTAGAAACTTTTTTCTATCTGCATTTCTAGGACACAATGAAATAGTGACTCTGAAGAATGAAAGAACAGAGTAATGCATAAAAACCCTTTTGGGTAAAAACACAAAGAAAAGCTGTTCACAAAGAGAAAAGTCCAAAGGCTGAGAATTCTATCCCATGCAGTAATCTGATGGAATAGTCTTTGTGATGCATAGCATGCTGTGGTTCCAACGTTCAATATCATGTGACTCTATTTAGAACTACTTTTTGTCTCAGGACTTTTCTAGATCATCTGCTGCCACTTTTCCATAAAACTCTATATTTACTTGGTATAGAAATAATGCCCTATATCCCAAACATAAAGAGCTAAACTTTTTCAAAGTTATGAAGCTCCCAGCTTCATTGAAAACAGCTCAATAATAACAACCCAAATAGGTCTTGAGGCACAAGGAACACAATGAGTTCTCCCTTTTGGATATCGGTCTTCTGGAGTCTTTTTTTTTTTCACATCCTTCCAGATCTTGGGCTTTTCCATTGATTAGTTCTTTAATGGACACAGAAGTCCTAGGAACTTTCTTCCAAGCAAACCTCTCAAGGAGCCTGGACCAGCACAGATATTTGCTCTCTTACCCATCTATTTACCAGCATTCCCTTCAAGTAATGTTTACCGTACAGGAACCCAGTACCTTTTTGGTTGCCATTTACTTGCTATGTGTTTCTGCTAATTCTTTTTTGTCCCTGTGACAAAATACCTGGGAAATTCAAGTTAAAAGTGAAAGATTACTCTGGAAGGGGAGGAATTTATGGTTTTAATCTGTTTTGGCTGTCTCCATTTTTGTTTGTTGTTTGAGAAAACATTAAGAAGCCAGGAGCATATGACAGAAAAGCATCTTTTCTTAAGATGGCAAGGAAAAAGACAGAGAGCTAGAGTGAAGTCTATGGGAAGAAAGGACAGGGAAAAGAAAAGGACTAGAGGATAGAAGGGATAGTAGAAGGAAAGAAGGAAAAAAGGAAGAAAGAAGAAATGAACATAAGGGTGAATGGGCCAGAGACAAGGTAAACCTTCCAAATGTACATTCCCACCAACCACTCAGGCCCTACCTTCCACAGCCTACACTATCATGAATTCATCAATGAATTAATCTATTGATTTTGTCTCTGCCATCATGATCCAATAGCTTCTCAAAAGGTCTGCCTGACTGCATTAGATTGAGGACCAGACCTTCAACTCAAGACCTTTTTAAGGAGATATTACTTTATATCAAAATTATAATATTATTGTTTCTTTACCCTTGGAAAAGTTAGGTGTGGGTGCTTGCTTGCTTTTGTCACTGCTTTCAGTTATCTGCTCTTTCCAAAGCCTTGCTCTACTTGCCTTGGGAGATGGTTGTATACAGTTAAACCAGAGCACAGAGTCTTTTGGAGGACGTTGTCTATCAAGGGGTTCATGTGGTCCAAGTTACAAGGATCTGGGTATTTTAATGGCTCTGATCGGATTTCCTCCTACTTAGAAGTAAAATAATCTTTTGTTTGCCTGCAACACACCCCTTATTAAACAGTAGGATGTGACTTTGCTTTCCTATGTGAAAAAAGAAAAAGAAAAGTAAACTGTACACATAACTATCCTTAGAGATTAAAAATTCTTCCTGAAAATCATGACCCATTATCTTACATTTATCAGCATTTTATGTAAATAATAACCTTTCTGAGTCTTTTCTGTATATCTGATGAAGGGATGAGAATAATCAAATTTAGACTTAATAGCCCTGGAGACAGGACTGTGATTATTCCTGTGCAACTGATGGAAACGGTTCATGGAGGTTAAGCAGTTTGTTCATGGTCACTGTACCTGACAAGTGACAACTCTGACTCTACAGCATAGTCCGTAGACCTCAGAGACCTTTATAATGGCCATATTATGCTAGCTTTCTTGAACACTACCAACAAATGTTCTACCCAGATCAAGCCATTAAATGAACTAAACAAAATTGTTATGTGAGCAATAAGGCTATGTGTTTATTAGTTAGCTATAAGAGGTTAGAACTTAATATTTTGGGGAAGAACAAATTCAGCCTACTCAAATTCATGGCTATTTTTTTTTTTTGAGCCAACTACTCTAAAGATGCCTCTTTTGAAATTCAAGGACTGTAAATGATATGCATTTGTTCCTGAATGAGCTACTTTATGAAGCACTTTGTGAGAGAAGAGGTGAAGAGTGGACTGTCCTTCCATCCACTAGATTTCAATCACACTGTCAAAAGAAAGATGTCAAAAATAAATTATGGGGATTTAGAAAATGTGTTCTCTCTTCTTGCAAAAGAGAGAGAGGAAGAACTGAAGTGACCAGAGGGGTCAAGGACATCACAAGAAAGCCTCCAGGATCAACTTACCTGGGCCCATAGGAGCCTATAGAGACTGAACTTCCAAACAGAAACCAGCATGGGAGGGACAAGGCCCTCTGCACATATGTAACAGTTGTGTAGCTAGGTCTTCATGTGGGACTTAAATAGCAGGAGCAGGCAGACTCAATTGACTGCCTTTGGAACCCTTTGCCACAACTGGGCTGCCTTGTCTAGCCTCAGTAGAAGATGCGCCTAGTCTTACTGCAACTTGATATGCCAAGGCTGGTTGATACCCATGGGTGGGCTTTCCTTTTCTAAAGAAAAAGTGTGGAGAAGTAGATAGAAATGGGGAGGGGAGTTGGAAGGAAAAAGGGCTGGGGGGGGGAGAGGAACGAGAGGATACTGCTGTAGGGATGTTAATTAATTAACTAATTAATTAAATTTTTAAAAAGTCTCATCTTAAGACTTTATTCTGGGCACAGAAATCCTTCCAAATGAAAGAGGGAAGACCGTAGGTAAATAACTTGCAGATGGAAATTTAAGCATACTCTTGAAAAGCTGGTGAAAATAAGTTTGTTAACCTATAGCATGGAGCCTCAGTGAACAGCTCTGCTGCTTCCTCTCACTCTCTCTTCATCCCTGTGGCTGTTTTTCCTTTCTTGTGGTATGGAGGTGAGGCACTGATGACTCAATACGTGCTTTGCCCATGCCAGGAAAGAATTCAAGGACTTGACCAACAGTTCTTGAAATTCAGTCTGCATCTTTAAATAGGATGTACATGAAAGAAAGAAAACTTAGGTTTTCAAATTTATCTGCCCAGGAATCATCTGGGATTGTGATTTCTGAGATTCCACATCGTGACAAAAGTGTGAGTTTCTTGACAAATGAGTGCATTTGTCTGTCGTGATCACAATTTGACTTCAGAGAAAGTGGGTTAGGTTGGAATAATTTAATGGATGGCTTGAAAGGATTCAAGCACAGTCTCACCACCTGTGGCAGCTGATAATTTCGTACTTCATGGGGACTGTGAAAAGTTTGAGATTTTTACAACAAACAGGTGCGTACGCCTAGGGAGAGGACAGGCTTATGAGCTTATGAACTAAAACCGTACTTGCAATGTGTGAGAGCTTTGGAGAATAGCTACTGTAAGGGGATTCAAATGGGAATTGTCCAAACATTGAGGAAAGAGCAGTGTAATATGGTTTTTGTTTGTTTTCTAAAGATTTATTTTTATGTGTGTGTACATGCGCGTATGTGCGCATGCGCATTTGTACATGACTATAGATGCCCACAAAGGCTAGAAGAAATTATCTAATATATTAAAGACCCAGGGAGAATAAAAGGACAAATCACAGAACGCTCTCAGTTGTGGACGTTCTTGCTCTCTGCTTCTTGGCTGCTATGATGTGAGCTTCTCCCTCTGACACGCTTTTCCAGAAATGATGTACTGAAACATATTAATCTATAACCTGAAGTAAACCTTTATATCCTTAAGTTTCTGAGGGTGTTTGCTACAACAATGAAATTTTGACCAGCACAGAATATGAGAAAGGAAAAAGAGTACGTTTTCTCTGTTGAAGTAAATATTTAAGATCGGCCACTGGTCAAGCCGTCTATCTAAGCTGCAGCGGCTCTTCCTAGCTCAGCCGCCAAGTTTCTTGGCCAGACGCCATGTGCATGCTGCAGCCAGAAACGGCTAGCCAGAAACACCAGCCCTGCCACCCATGAGATGCCAGCGTGGGATATGGTTCTGCCAATCTTCCACGCTGTCTCTGCAAGGCTGGATATTGCCCTGACCATCCCACCATCCACACGGGCCCAGTAGAAAGATGAGACTCTAACGCTTAATGATTAATCAAAGCTTATATATTTGGTAATGATCAGTAACAAGATACCCATACAATCAGAAGTGTAACCCAATTCTCTCTCTCTCTCTCTCTCTCTCTCTCTCTCTCTCTCTCTCCTCTCTCTCTCTCTCTCTTTCTCTCTCTCTCTCTCCTCTCTCTCTCTCTCTCTCTCTCTTCTCTGTCTCTCTCTCTCTCTCTCTCTCTCTCTCTCTTTCTCTCTGTCTCTCTCTCTCTCTCCCTCTCTCTCTTTCTCTCCTAGCTCCTCCTCTTCCTTTCCTCTTCCTTTTCCTCTTCCTTTTCCTCTTCCTTTTCCTTTTCCTCTTCTTCTCCCCCTCCTCCTCTTCCTCTCCTAACTCCTCCCACCTTAGCTCATCCTACGTTTCTTCCCAAAACAAACTGCTGCAAAATCATTCAAGACTTCCCAGGTCAAAGTTATTTCCTCTCCATGCTCAGGAACTTGTTTGAGATCTCTTTCTCTGTTTTGAAAACATTCTTCAGAAAGAAGTTCTACCTGTGCCTCTTTTATTGAAGAGCCTGTATTTCTTCTAGAAAATAATCCCAAATATCTTTGATCTGCTAGATACCATTGTCCCGTCATCAATTAACTTCATCCCTTTGTCATCCACTGAATGGAGGCGAATGGCCATCCATGCTATCTTCTGACTAGCATGTTTTGCCTTCTATAAGACGGTAGTGCTCCCAAAGTTGAGTCTCAAGTTACAAGCATTTATATTAAGTATGTGAATACCTTCTCTGTGCAACTGGGAAGGTTTCCATAGGATTTCTGTTCTGTCAGGCATTAGACACAATAATAATAGGTGACAGGCCATAGCAGAGAATTGAGGGCATCAGTAAATTACTGTGCAGAAAGCAATTTGACATCCTCTCATCCTCTGATGAAAGCTAAATGTGAGATCTAGGTGTAAATGTCTGAAAGAATTGAAAGTCACACTTAAAGGGGAGAGGCCCTGGAGTGTAAAGAAATCACTTTTGCCAGAGGAGTGAGACTTGGGTAGTTCCCTGAGTAGACAACATTGTTTCCTTTCAAGATTAATTCATCTGAGGAATTTCTTGGTCATCTTCCAGGAGCCTGTCAATTTAAAAAAAAAAAAAAAAAAAAAAACAATATAAAGTGGCTTCCATATGTTGAGCTTATATCAGCACAAGACACATGAACCTACAACCTTCCTCCTTGAAACATTGTACTAGGGTGATTAGGACCAATTTATAATCCTTGGCCAGTTATCCTATGACTGAAAACTATCTAGTAAGAACTCGTGTAATTTACTCTTCCATGCCTTAGTGTTTCAGTTGATTTTTGTTGTTTGTAAACTCAAAGCAAGCAGGAAACTAGAGAGATGGCAGTTAAGAGCACTGACTGTTCTTCCTGAGTTCAATTCCCAGCAACCACATGGTGGCTCACAACCATTTGTTTTTTTTTTTTTTTTTTTTTTTTTTTTTTTTTTTCGAGACAGGGTTTCTCTGTATAGCCCTGGCTGTCCTGGAACTCACTCTGTAGACCAGGCTGGCCTCGAACTCAGAAATCCACCTGCCTCTGCCTCCCAAGTGCTGGGCTCACAACCATTTGTAATGGGATCTAATGCCCTCTTCTGGTGTGTCTGAAAACAGCTTCAGTGTACTCATATAAATAAAATAAATCTTACACCACACACACACACACACACACACACACACACACACACACATATTCTGCTCCCTCAGAGGGCCTATATCTCAGTATTTACTTTAGGCTGTTAACAACCTCGTGTAACTCCAGTTCTAAGGAATCCAAGTCTCTCTTCTAACATCCTATGGCACTGCTCTCAAGTGCACAAACACTTGCTCAGAAAAAAAATAATAAATTGTTACCATCTCTCCAGCATAGTGGTGCAGTTTAAAAATAAACAGCCATAGCTTACACGCTATAGTGGTACCTACACCGTTTGTAGTTCAAGAAGAAATCAACCAATCTGAATTTGGGTGACAAGAATAAATGGGCTGTGAGTTAGAAGAATTGATGTTTTTATTCTGAGTGTGGTATTGAGAGCAACAGTATCTAAAACACTATCCACTTACATTTCTACTGGATGCTGTTATTTGCTTTGGCCATTTAACTTGCATGAGATTCATATAGAAGAAAGATATTCCACAAATATATACAATATTACCTGTGAATTCAAATGAAGGAGTAAACACTGGCTAAGCTAAATTATAAGTGGAGTTAGAGATAGAGTTGTCTCAATTAACATGTTGCTGTTTATCCCAAGAACAGCAAGAGTTATATATCTTATTTATTACAGAAAGTGAATCATATAGTTTTATTTATTAAACAGATCACATATTTTCATTGCTTATTGAAAGTAATAAGGGAGTGTGACTGAGAGAGCTGTAGTGGTCCTGGTTATTTATAGTGTGGTGATAGCTTTCACCCCATGGAGGACTGAGTGGCAGCTAAGCCTGTAATTTACATATCTTTGGAATGCTTTTAGCTCCTCACTGCCTGTTGGCATGACAACAGGACAAGAGTTATGATGTCAAAGCAATATGAACTGATGATTGACCTAAAATTATTTGGAAAACATTCCTATTTTAAGTTTCCATTGAGAGTAAGAGGGAATAGAGCCACGTGACAGCTTCATTGAAAAGAAGGTAAAAATAATCTATTTTTCTTAGTTACCATTAAATTCTTTACTTTTCTTTCAATTTAAGGTAAAATGATGACTGTCCTATGTGTTTTGAGCATTTTTTCAGGTTTAGCTACTTTGTTCTTCTCAGTTAATTTATTTTGCTAATCAAACAAAGGGAATGGTTGGGGTTGGCGTAGTTTCTGTTTGGTTATATGTATTTGGTTTGTGTTCGATTTTGTTTCCTTAAAGGCTGCAAATGCAAAGCAGGTATGTGGCTATGGAAGCCATAGGATGGTCTTTGGAACACGCAGGTTCTTCCTGAAATGAGGTTGGCCTTGAGAAAGTACTGGCAGCAAAACCAGAAGGTGATTAGGGGGTTGCTATAGCTGATTACTAGCCAGTCATCCTTATTATCATTACTTTCCTATATAGAAGAAAATGGAGGCTTAATATAGATGAGGAGGGTAAGTTGCTCTGAAATCACTATGTGATAGAGTAGATACCTATGGGGAAATAAAAACATATAATTTGAACATCAAGCAAGATTCAAGATTATGGTTTTTTATGTGTGCCCCAAAACAATTTCTCGAGATAAGTAGTTGCTTCATGTTTATGCCTTGACTTCCTGTAATGATGGGCTATAACTTGGAATTGTGTGCCAAAATAAATCCTTTCTCCTAGGTTGCTTCTGTCCAAGTCTTTTGTTACTATAAACAAGGAGACCTGCCTCTATTAACAGAATAAGTAAAATTTGCTCAGCTATCGAACATAACAGTAAAGCATCTCAGCTTATGAGTTTCATTTTAATTTGTCTTTGTTTTATTTGGCCTCAGTTTATTGATCTTTAAAATCTGATAAGAAAAATTTAATGCATATGTTAAACTCTGGGGGAATAATTTATTGATGGGATCAAGTAGATGTGATTAAGAGAAGTTTGTAAGTTTTGTCAGTGGGATCAACACATTTCATGCTTCAAGTATCTCTTTCTGTATAACTTAAAACATATAATTTGAACATCAAGCAAGAGTTCAGATTATTGTTTTTTATGCATGCCACCAAAACAATTTCCAATCTCTAGATAAGTCTCAAATGGACCATTTCACATAAAATATAAGTTTTTATTGTCAACTTGACATGATCTAGAATCACCTGGGAACAGGGTTTCAATGAGAGATTGTTTAACTCAGGTTGATCTGTAAGTATGTTTGTGGAGGATTTTCTTGATTGTCTACTAATTGATTTAGCAAGACTAGCCCACTGTGGGTGGCACCATTCCCTCATCAGGGAATATTGGGCTTGGAGTCTGTAAAGCAGTGTGCTGAACATAAGTTATCATATGTGTATTAATTCATCCTCTCATATCATGAGTGATATCTGACACAACTAGTTGCTTTGTATTTATGCCTTGACTTCCTGTAATGATGGACTATAATTTGGAATTGTGTGCCAAAATAAATTCTTTATCCCAGGTTGTTTCTGTCCAAGTCTTTTGTAAACCAGGCGACCTTTATAAAATTCTTTACCTTTCACCTTAAACATTATACATTAAAAGAATTTATAGCCAAAAAGAATTTAAAATGTAAATAATTTACCATTTTTCTGTTTAATATTATTAGATTTATATTCTTATATATTTTTGAGGAAATATTCATTAAAATCCTACTATATGCCAGATACTATTATGAATAAAAGTTAAACAAAAGGAGTAAAGATCCCTGTCATTAGATAATTTATATTTCAATAACCATCCAGATCTGTGCACAAGTTAAGATTTGTAAAGAAATTAAGATGTAAAGGAATCAGCTTGACCATATGAAGAGGGGAGACTGAGGTTGAGAATTTAGGCTAACAATCATCAGATGATGTTCCCAGAGTGACTATTCATGCAGATGTCTGAAGAGCATCAGTTCCAGTGGAAGGAATAGAAAGTTCAAAGGTCAGGAGGCCCAGACTGCTCACAAAAACATAGGTGAAAAATCCCAGAGCAGAGTAACTGAGGATGAAATTTAATGAATTGCTTTATTATTGCTTTATTATTTTCTGTCTTCAAATAACTTCATAAATGATAGAGAATGTACATCAAACCTTGGAAACGGATGACTGAATCATTTGCAGTTGTGTTTAGGCTCTCCCGTAGACATTTTTTGTTGGATATGGATCTAATGCAGGTGTTGCTCCTGCTCACTGGGAGTCATGAAATCTCTGTTCAGCTGTATGAGAAGCAGAGATAAAGAGCAAGTCAAACTCAGTTTATGATACCTCCAATATAGGACATGTGATCCCAGACAGTGTCATACAGGGTCTGTCTCATTCTCAAAGGAAGACACTTGTCTTGTTATCCTCGATATTGTACTCTCTGTTTAAAAAGATTTAGAGGTAATACACAGTCTGTAATGTAGAAGATAAGATTATTGTAATGATGTACATACTCAATGCATAAGAAAAGACAGTAACCAAGAGACCACTGTTCTGTGGGTCTACATTCTAGGCAGCCTTTATATTGTTTTCTAACGTGTTCATTTCAAGCAGCATTTTCTGTGGGACTTTGTTCTGTCCTGATGATTGACAAGCATGTTTGGATGGCATTTAGAGGACAGAACAAGGGTAGGTCTCTGCTTTTTATTAAAATGCCTCCAGTTACATTATAATCATAGAGTGGGTTCATGGAACCTCTGTTCTCCCAGTGAGAGACAGGGAATTCCAGTCCCATCTTTCTGACCAATAATCAAAGTCTTATTGACGCACGGCTTTGTTTCATAGGCTGTTGATTGTGAAGGAGGAGACCAGTCCTACTGTCTTCCAAATCTGCCCATATCTAGCTAGCTAGGTAACAATACACTTCCCTCATCACACACAGAGCTATCCATCTCTCTGTAGATTCACCAGTGTATACCAGCTTGGTATCTTCCATTTAGTTTAGTTCTGACACTGTTCTGCCTAGAGATAGTATCAGATACAATATTGTACTCACACAACCTGTCCCCTTTCAGATGTCAGTTGCAAACATAGAGTGCTACCCTATTCTCTGATCAGCCTGTTCTGTATTTTGGTTCCTACCTACCTTCTCCTTTGGTTCAAGTAATTCTCTGGAGTATCATATAACTCAGGGAGCTTTTTTAGTACATTTTCTGGTTTCATATGAATGAGTTTTGTAAAAATAAAAATTTTAAAGAACATGAATTCATATGAAAACCTAAATGGAAGAAGTATGCAGGAAAAAGCATTTAGGAAAGGATGTGGAGTTCCCCAATGCTCTCTAGGCATACCACTACTGGAACTGCTGCATTTTCCACTGGTTGGACACTTCCAAATGAGCCCTGTTCTTTTGAGTTTACATGCAGGCTTCATTATTCAGGCATGGCCCATTAAATCACCAGTCACTGGGGAGCCACTTTCTCATGAGCTTTTTCTGCTTCCCACAGGATAGATTTTCAAACCCAACTGTCTTCTAATGTCTTAGTCTTTGCTGGTACCAGCTTTCATCTGAAGCCATCTTGGGGTCTCCTCATTAATACACAAATGACACTGTTTTGACTTGGAGATGATGAGTTTGGGGAACTTTTAGTGTTAAGGACAAACCCTAATCATATGTATTATAATTCCATAAGGGAAAAACATTTTAAGCCTTTATAATTTGAGTGATAATGCATTCAGTTTCATATAAGTGTAGTGAATGTCTATCTTTGTTATAAAGTACATTTTTCTTATTCTTCTTTTTTTCACTAAAGTATTCTGAGAATGTGAGGTCTATTGAACAAGAGGTGCATGGCAACAGAACAGGAATTAAAACTTGGACAGTCACCCCTTTAAAGTGACTGGCAGTTGAATCCTCAGAGCTCTGAACTGGAGGACTCCCTGAATTTAATACCTTTCAGATTACTATGACAAAATAATCAACAAAAAAGGGAGAAAGGGTTAATTTTTACTTTCTTTTAGAGTACTGCAAGGTTTCCATTTTCTTTGCTGGGAAGTTATTTTGTCCCTGGGTATCTGAACCCAGTTCATTTGTCACCTCTGGACCTAGGGAAATTTACCTGTGATCTGTACTAGGACTGGGTCCTTTACTAGCCATGGATTCTATAGAGTAGTCACCATCATTGAAAGACATCATTCTCCTGTCCCATACACCATAGTTCTAAATCTTAACCAGGTTATCCAAAGACTTAACTGCTGAATGTCTTCATCTTCCAGCCCAGAGGCATCCCATGGTTTGATGGTAATCAGAAAAAGAAGGGGAGAGTGTTCAGGGAAGAAATGACAGATAGAGAAGAAATGACTGAGATTTGAATCTGAGCATTTGCTTTAAATCTTGCCAGCATCTATGTGAAAGACACAGCATCCCCCACTGGAGAACTGCTTAAAAGACTTGCTTACAGAGAAGTAGTAACCTAATGGTGGGGCATTATCTGTCCATGTTGCACAGTGCTTCCAAATCTCCTTCTGATTAAAAATAATCTTTACTGGGCACTACCAAACACCATGTTAAATATTGTATGAATTATGCCACTTTTGTAGAAATATTCAGGTATATATCTTTGCCCTTGTGTCCTTTTTCTATACAAAAACTAAGGCTATACAAGTTAAAAATGTGCCCCAAAATCTGAGGTAAATCATTTCCATATGCTGAATATTTTATGATACAACCAGAGGGGTCATACTCATGGATGAAATCTGTGTTTCTATAAAGACTCTTGAGAATGTGACACCAAAGATGCAAATGAACAATAGCAGTTAAAGAACATAGATGAAGTGATGCTGCAGAAACCATCCAAAAATTTGATGTATGGAAAGTAGGAGAAGTTTTTTCCTCTCTCAGTAACTTTCCTGAAAGTTCCTGGAGGACTTTTGGTAGATCATCTATGAGCCAGCTCAGTCTGGTGACTTGGGTACCTCAATTTTAAGCTTCCAAGTTTTGCTGAGGAAGAGGGGCTACGAACTAGGAGGAGGTAATAAAATTTTTCTCCTATCTAAGTTCTCAAATAACATACTGTTTGTACTCTTCACTTATAAACCAACAGTTAATACATGAACTTTCTGTTTGTCTATCTTTTCCCTGTCTCTCTGTTATCATCTATCTATCTATCTATCTATCTATCTATCTATCTATCTAAACTATCTACCTATCTGTAATCCATTCATCTATCTTTTCTGAATGTTCCATAAAAAAGAGGAATATGATATTATTATTCTCCTTAGTTTTAATATTTTTCACTCAAAATATCTTTAAGAGCACAAGTTAAATTTCTAATGATATATTTATTAAATAAAAATGTTAAAAGGTTGTTATTAGACTCCATAGTTATAATTAATTTTTATTAATATTATAATTATGGGTATAGCTTGGTTTGTAAGTACATATCTGTTATCCTAACACTGGATAGGCTGAGGCAAGAGGTTTATAGCTTCAGGTAAGATAACACTAGATAACATCACCTTGTATCTAAAATAACAACCATACTTATAATATTCTGTTGAAATGTGTATCTATAAACCATTATAATGTTAATATTAAGTTGTTAATATAATATCAACTATATTAATGTAAATTTCTTTAAAAGGTATTCTATAGTTTTCTTTAGGAACAAATGGTAGGGTCAAGATCGGTCAATGTGTATAGGTACTTGCCACATAAGACTGACAACCTGAGTTGGATCTCTTGAATCCATATAAAGGAAAACAGAGAGAGCTAACTCTTGACAGTTGTATTTTGACCTCTCCATGTGCACTTTGGCATATGAATGCACACACACACACACCCACACCTGCACACAAATAAATAGATTTTTAAAGGAGTAAAAGATAGTGTGAATTACTGTTATATGCATCAAACACACATTTTGCTAATTTAAGTAGACATGTTTTTCATAATGTTTTAGATAAATAAGCAATTAGAAATTAATTTAGAACCGAAACCTGTGTAATCAATTTGTAGTGATGCTTTGGTATGTACGTAATTAACTGGAAGCTTCCAAGGGCCTCTAGCTCATGTTCCACATCACTCACTTGCTATGGTTGAACACTGACTGCATCTTTTCCCTTCTCCAACCATCAAACACTCCAGGCTGTCCTCAGCTCTCTGTTCTGAATGAGCCTTCTTGTTTACACTATTCTTTACTGCCATTAGAATCTGCATTTGCCGTGGCTCATTTATCAGCCGAGTGTGGAGAGATTCTGAGAGATGTTTTGTCACTTCGTTGTCAAAATGATGCATTCACTTGTGTCCCGGTTCCTTTGAAAGAGCTTGAATTGCACTTCGTTTGCAGGGTAAAGCATGGGGATAAGTGAGACAAAACTAAATAAACAGAGGAGAGGGAGGGGGATAAAAGAGCTCAGAAAACCCAATCTGAGTCCACACGTTCAGTTAGGAAGCCAGATGAAATGTCTGTGACTGCTTGTCTCGGGGTTCATTCATCACCTGCTTGGTTTCTGCTGATACTGTATACACTCCAATTTTTGTTCATGCACAGTAAACTGGGAAAATGGGTTATTTCCTTTCTGCTTCACTGGAACACATAGACCCATCTGCAAGAAGCCAGTGGGCAGGCATGGATAGAACATAGTACCAGACACAGCTGCAACCCTGAATAATGTCACAGTAAGAATTAAAAGAGAAAAAACAAAATAAAAGCATCATTTGTTCCTTAGGCCTCAGCCTTGCCTTCGGGTTCTGTGTCATTCCTCATCTGCTTTGTCTGTTCACTTGCCATGAAAATAAAAAAATACAGAAATGTGGTGTTGGTAAATCACTATCAAACAAGGTCTGCTGATGACACAACTCTCACCCCTATAACTTCTCTCTAAGACAATTAGAAAGGGTAGAGTGTGAAAATAGATCAGTTTTGCAATTAAAAGCAATCTTATAGACCCTATGATACACTGGTTGTTATTATTATAATTTTTATTTTTAAGCAATTTTTCAATAAGTAAAGAATAATTCTTTAAACATAAACTACCCAGGAAAACTACTCATTAGTTAATTTGTATAATTTGATGTTTGGGTTTGGTAATAGAAACTCCTGAAGTGTGTCTTTCATGAAGAGACGTCATTATTAATAAAAGATCCTGGATGAGCTTTTGTTCAAATCTGGACCCGTCACTCAGAATTATGTTGTTTTGATTAAATTCCTTAAGTTCTTTGAATTTTAGTTCTCATTAGAAAAATTAGGATACTATAATAGGAACTTCAAAACATTGTTTAAAGGATTAAACTTAAAAATCACTTAACCAAGGCACTGTCTCATAGTAGATGGTGATGGCAAAGGTAATGGAGGTGGTGGAGGTATTGCTGCTCATGGTGATGATGGATGGTGGCCTTTAAGTCTAGGTCATCCTACATCTCTGTCTAGCCTGGATCGTACAACATAGTCTATATTTTTCTCAACCATGTGATTCCTCTACCTTAGCCCCTCTGCATCCCCACAATGTCCCCCTGAGTGATAGTATTTACCATGATAGAATAGCACCATCATATCTGGCTGCCATGATTGATTTTAACAATGTTTTACTCATTGCCTTTTGATACTTTCAACAGTTTTTCCTGATCTATTTAGAATGCTGTACATAACCATGCACTGGGGTGGTGGCGCCTCCTGGAGGCATGTTACAGGATTTTTGTCTGTCCTCTTGTGTCTTCTTTTTCTTCTTTCCATACACAGTACCCAGTCTTGTGCCTTTTACAGACTTGTAGTTAGTTATATTGAATTTCTCTTTGGTCTTCCCAGACATGTATGTATAAAAATTTGATATCCACTTTCCTTTCTGGTCTTTGAACTTTGACCCAGAGACTTAAAGAAAAACTCTCCGAGCAATTGAATATTTCGTCCCTTAGGAACCAAGTTAGTGTTGGTTCATAAACATAAAGATGGCACTTTCCAACCTAATTCTCTTTAGTGAATAATTAATTATTAATGGATATTCATGTTGGATTTAACACATATCAAGACCCCATACCCCAAATGACACAACTCTGAATTATGCCAATTCAATAATTTCAGGGTCCATTCCACAGCTTAAATAATTAATCAATGACCCAACAAGATGTCTCCGAAGGTAAAGGTGCCTGATACCAAATTTCATTACCTGAATTCAATCCTCAGGAGTCACATAATGGGAGGAAAATATCAGCTCCCCATAGTTATTCTCTGACCTCAGTATGCATGCCATGGCATGTGATCTCTCTCAATCTCTCTCTCTCTCTCTCTCTCTCTCTCTCTCTCTCTCTCTCTTTTCTCTCTCTCTCTCTCTCTCTCTCTCTCTCTCTCTGTCTGTCTCTCTTCACACAGGCATGCACACACACACACACACACACACACACACACACACAAGCATGCACATACACCTGCACAATTAAATAAATAATGAAATATAAAGAAACCATTATTAAAATTAATCAAACACAACTCCTAGAATAAAGAAGATAAAATCCAGCATTGAACACTGGAGGAGGCAGAAAACAAGGAATTCCAAAACTGAACATAGTCTTAGAAACTATGAAGACATTGAAGTATCCCTACAGATACAGACTGGGTTAAGTGACCTCATTTTAACCATCATATGGGGTGCCTCTCAAGAGAACTGAAATATCAAGGAGATTTTAAGGCATTAGCAACACATTGCAAATGTGTTCCTGGATTAAGGAACATACCAGTAAGGCCCAATGCAGCAATTCATGTGACATCTTCAAAGAACAATGTAAAGCTCACAATAGCATAATGAACAAGTTGAAAAAGAGAGATGTAACATATAACTTCAGAAGACACCCCTTCTCTCTTTTCTGTCCTTAAATTCTCTGTTTTCAAAGAAGAAATTAATAATGGATCCTAAAAGTTGTGTTTACTTTGCTTTATTACTGGCACTCCAAAGTGCTTGCTTCACACTGGTTTTTATGTCATTTTTTCCTGTGGGTTTAAGTAAGCTTTGAAGAGTAACCTGGGAATTAACCTACATTTATACCAGGTTTCCAAAAGAAAACATAATTTAAATTGCACCAAAACTTCTGTACAATGTTTCCTTTTAACTTGAGGATAGCCTGTATTACAGTGTCATTGAAAGCAAGAGTTTTCATTTATCATAAACCTCATTACTCCAAACTTTTGACTCTTATTCTGTTGTGTTAAAGAATAACTTTGTCCTAGTGTAAAGGCACTCTACAAAATGCCCCATAAGATTAGATTTAGGATAAACATGTTCAATTTAGTTCATTTTGTAGAAACATCAATGTATCAATGCAGGCACATTTTATAAATTACCAATGAATTTTCATCTGTTCATAGAAATGGGACTGGAAGGGGCTTTGTTTGCATACCTTCTTCAGAAGAATGCCAGAGGAAGGTTTTGTTTGATAAATGAGTACTATTCTGAGAGAGAGAAGTGTGGGATACAAAGGATGCATTGACCTACACTCACATTTTTATAACAAGTCATAAAGGGGGAGATTATGTTCATTTGTCATTTAACATGCTGGTACCTGTCTCCCTGTCACAGCATTCTGATTTTCGGCATTTCCCTTTACAAGCCATCATTGTTATCTCCTGCTTCCTGTCAAATTTGCCAGTTAACTTTATACTTACACTTACAAGATTTTTGAGCCAACTTTCATTTTTCATTTTAGAAAGTACCACTGGATAAAGTGTGTTCTACCTTTTAGCTGCTTCCCTCAAAGACACCTTTCAATCTGTAACATTGTGACCTCTCTAATAGACTTACTGTGTCAGCTCATAATCTCATTTGTAAAAATCTTATGAAGGATACTAAGCAAACTTGTTAATGTAACTTTTATTTGCTAGATGTAATTGTCACCTTGGAGGCATATTGCCTCCATCTGCCAACCTAGACCTAGTTCTGGAAGCTTCTAGCCTCTGCAAAATCTAACCTAGGCCTAGAATGTTTTCAGCCTCTGAAAGTTGCTGGCAAATAAGCTCACTGCTTCCTAGTTCTAAACTCTGCCTGGATGGTTCAACTCAACTGTTCGGGCTCAAATCCTCTCCAAGCTGACTGACTCAATCTAGCTTCTATCTCCACCTCTGACTGAATTGGTCCACTTGACCTCATATTAACTTTGGCAAAATGTTTTAATTTTCTGACTCAGTCTTATTTTCTGGATTGTTCTGTCTTCACTTGTGTCTTACTTATTCTTTATCTGCAACATGTCTCTCTATAATTGTCCCAATAAAACTCCCCCCTCCTCTCTCTCTCTTCTGGTCTCTCTCTCTCTCTCTCTCTCTCTCTCTCTCTCTCTCTCTCTCTCTCTCTCTCTCTCTCTGCTGTTCTATCTTAAGTATCAGGAAGCTTTCAGAAAAATACCACATATCTTGTTTTTAGCAAAACATTCTCCCAGGAGTCTGCTTCAGCAAAAACAGCTTATCATATGTCTGCTTCAGCAAAACCTCACATGACACAAACTGAGTCTCCGAAGAATCCAGAAATTTCTACTTAACACTCTCTAAGCAATTTGACTCTGAATCAACTTCAGTCACATTCATAAATGACCTGTTTTCTGGTAGTTGAGTTTTGTGTGGGAATTGACTCCTGCATACTGCAGAGAACATATTCTTACACTTTTCTTTATGCCTCTGTATTGAACTGGAAGATTCAAATCATTTCATTGCCTTCCACAGGGTCTATTTCATCATTAAATGAGCATCAATAATAACTGTTTAATACATAGGTGCTTCAAGTTAAAAAAGAAAATCCAGCAAGGTAGATCAGCAGGTAAAAGCTTTTGCACCAATACTGATGACATGAGTGCAATCACCAGGAAAGAATGAGTCCTACAGGTTGTCCTCTTATCTCAACATGAGTGCTACAGCACAAGGGAACACACACACACACACACACACACACACACACTCACACTCTAAATAATACAAATTTAAAACATAGTAAAAATATGAACTGAAATGACTGTCCTGCATGTAAATATAACGCAGGACATATTGGACGGAAGCAAGTGTTGTCACATTAATCAACATATTAAAGTTGCTCATTAAGCAAACTAATCATCTGTGTATGTTAACTTCAAGAGAGGCAGAAGCAAAACAGAAGCAGCAAGCAGTAGGCTAAGCAGCAGGAAAACCTAGCAGAGCATGGCCTAGCCTGGCCTTTTCTGCCTAGAGTGTACCAAGACATCTTGGAAAACTCCTGGAGACCTAGAACTAAGCAAGGTGCAGCAACTTCCACTGATACCAGAGCAGGAGTAATCTTAGTCACAAATAAAGTTGTTGTGCTTACAAGAAGGCTTCTTTGTATAAAATGTTTTGTAGCTGAAGCTAATGAATCAAGATGAGGAAATCAACCCCTAAATAGTCATTTACAGATGCTTCTTTTAAGCCATACCCTAATGAATGTTGAAACTTTGTAACATATAATTCTCATTAATGATTCAATTACAGAAATATGTTTCCATTTAATTGCCAATTAATTTTTTGGTGAGTATCTAATGGATCAAACTTCTAGCATGGTGAGTAAGCTCAATGTTTCAAGAATTGCATAGCCTATTAGTCCTAGGAAGAAAGAATGCAAGAAATACTTGTAATACCTGTGGATTAAAATATTCATCAGAGTAGGGTAGTCCTACAAGAAGAGTTTGAAAATTAAAAGTTTCATAGTTCCAAAGGAGAGAGATGGAAATGTTAGAGGAAGCTGTCTGTGGAATGCATTCTAGATAATGTTCCTGGTTGCTTAGGTTCCCTTGGCTCTGAGTTGGAATTCCATCTTTCATGGGAAACAGTGGAAGAAGTACTGCTAGTGGCTCAGATTTGCTTGCATTTGAGAGATTTTAATTCAGTTCTCTGGGTGGTAATCCATGTCTGCATCTACATTACTTTTCTCAATTTTGTATGAACAGTGGTATGAAACCAGAGTTGCATCCTGGTCTTCATGAGTGTCTAAAGAATGTATCAGTAAGAATGGCTTTCCACCATTCGTACATTCATGGGAATGTAATGGCTATGTTGGGTGGGAATAAAGGCTGACCCACCATGGCTGAACTACTCATACACAGGGATACCTTTGTGTTTTCTTCCTATTTACTGCCCAGCAACAACTATATTAGTGGTTAGCTTATAAATACATGATTGACAACCCTATACAACTAATTTTCCTAGTTCACAAAGAGAGAATAAGCTGATAGGTTTTCATAGAAAAGACCTATTTCTTTCTCTCGTCCAGATTAAAAATTATCTAATAGGACACAGTGAAAAAAGTTTATTTTACAATCCAGTGAGGACTCTGAGAGTAGCTCATTCTCAGGAGAATGACTGCAAGGCAACAGAGGGAGAGAGCCCCAAGTTTTCTTCTGAATTTCACATGTGCTATGGCATGTACATACTAACAGACACTATGGCTCTCAAACAAATATGGAATTCATATTTTCTACTTGCAAACACCCATATGCTATTGGACATATCAATGCCTTTGTGACTCAGTTTCTACCAGTGTGAAAGGAAGCTAATAATAACAACATGTTAGAATGGAGCCAAGAAAATCCCAAGATCTTGTTGCTGTTATTATGACTACTGAGTATTATACAAAGAAGGAAGAGAATAATTTCCATGCATCTGGTTTTGAGGGGACAGAGAATAATATGTAGATTCTTGTTACCAAAACTTAAAATAAAGAAAGGAGATATGACACAGTGACTGGATGGAAGAATCTGCTGAATTCTATTTCATTCCTATGATCATTCTTTATGAACCTCTTCTTCTTTTTTAACTGTTTCAAATAATTTTCATGATGCCTTGACTGTTTTCAAGATATCACTTATTCCTCTGTTTCTTCTGTCTCTCCACTTGTTAACTGAGCAAGCATAGCAAACTCAGAAAGTGTTCTAGAATCAGGAAGTGCAGATATTCCAAAACTATCATAATCTGCAAGAAGTGGTGCTCAATATGCTATAAATGTAGTTCTGCATCATAAATGCTGTTTGGAGTCACAGCCCTGTCTATTCTCTGACAAAAATAAATGAATATTAAAAAGGACTAATTATAGACTAGTGAACTTCTCTTAAGGACAATGAGCAGGTAGATAGATGTAGTGGTGGCCAACAGAATTGTTGGTTCATTCTTCCTTTAACATGGCCCCAGCCTCTTTGCTTTTGAAAACCAGTTCCTGTGAATGTCAGTGTCTAGTTGATGTGAGTCTCTGAGGGGCTGCTGTCTGTTTGCTGATTACAACTGTCTGTTTGCCAATTCTTGGCATAATTAAATCCAACTGAGGCCTCGGGTATGTCTTTAGCCAGATCTGATTTATTCAGATGCTTTGCTTTAAAATGAATGTGAGGGAAAATTTTGTTTTCTTTCTTCTGCTCCACAATTGCCTTAGAAATCCAATCTCGGTGTCAGTGACAGGTATTGATATCCTGTGTCAAACCAGAAATATCTCCAAGCATCTAGAACTAAAACTTCTGATTTTCAGCAGACTTTCCTAAGATAATAATGTAATTTATCTTTCAAAGAATATTAAAGCCAAGCCTTGAAGGTGAGGGCAAAAGGCTCATTTGTGCTTCAAATTAGAAAGATAATTTAGGGAGAGAAACATTTGTATTCATTTGAATGTAACAGCCTGGAATGGCAGAGTACTGGTAGTGATTTCTACCCAAGATTGTCATTGAAAAACAGAAAGGATTTTATTTCCAGCTTTGAAAATTATGCAATTAATGTTGCATGTGGTGAAATGGAGGTAGTAAACCTTTTCCCAAAAGGGTGAATAATGAGATATTATGGTTAATTAAATTATCTGTGTATTGTATTTAGCTAATGATTTTTCTCAGTTTGTATTTATCAGACCCAATATAAGATAAAGAAGCTAAATGGCGGTTTTTGTCTCTCGCTCTCCACTTCTGTCCCTCTCTCCCTTTGTCCTAATTTTCTGTTCCCCTCTCTTTCTGTTTTCCCTCCCTCCTTCCCTTTCTCCCTTGCCTCTCTCCTTCCTTCCCTCCCTTTCCCATTCCTTTAAACTGTGCTAGAGATTATCGTGGCCTCATGCAAATAAGAAATGAGTTTTACACGCAGCTCTGGGGCTCGTCCACTGAGAACACTACTACTGTTGCCAAGGTAATGGTGGTAGTGGTTGTTGATGTTGTTCTTTGTTTTGCATCATTTTACTCAGGGCTTCTATAAATATCATTTGCTTTGAATACAATAAGGACACACAGACATAGGTGATAGAAAATTTTAAATTAGTTCCAACACGTGAGTTCACCCTTTGGCATTGGGTCTATTGAAGAAAACTAGGTTGCCTCCTGCTCTACCTGTCTATGAGTGAGAATTTGGTGGGATGTGCAATGTCCTAGAAAATGTCTAAAATTGACAAACTTTCACTTTCATTACCAGCCCACTTTGATGTCATTTTTTTTCCGGAGATTTTAGTTTTCCCCACATCCTATAATCTGCCAACTGTAGTCCAAGTTGAATTGTTCAATGTAGCACAGGGGGTAGTTGAGAATCCACCCAGTAAGTTACTTGGGGAAGAAGCAAACCACTGAACAGAATCCATGTGTATTGTCAGAGAGGAGTTACCTCTCATATTTTGCTTCACAGTATTGTGCATTCAGAAGTTTCATCAACTCATCTTCAGAGAAGTTAGTTCTTAAACTCTTCCTCCAGCTACAGGCAGCATCCATTGCTTTTGTGGTCAGCTGCCTGGGAGCCTGTCCTGGTACTCCAGTAGATCTCACAGCATGACTTGTATTGAAATCACTTTGCTGCCAGTTGGCAATTCTCTGCCCTGATTTCCCCCTCACTTTCTGAGCTTCCACAAGGGCTCTGGTATAAAGCCACAGCTTCTGGCACATCCTTTAGTTTGTCTTTTGCCAAAAAAAAAAAAAAAAAAAAAATCTAAAATCTGGCCAGGAGTTTTGAATTTGCTGCCCCGAGGCTTCCTGAGATCTCATCAGGGAAGAAGCTGATAGCTGTTGGAAAAATGGGATGACAACTAGCTAATAAATACAGGGTGAAGAAAAAGTAAAAATGCTTTAGGAAAACAGAGTAGGAGGGCTGTGCTAAGCTGAGGAGTGGGATTCTGGAGGAGGAGCTGTAGACCAGGAAAGTAAATGTGTAGAAAAGAGAGAGAAGAGACAAGGGAAGAGAAACTGGCAGAGGTGGAGGGGAAGAAAGTAGAAAGACGGGGACAAGAGAGGAGAGAGAGGAGAGGGAAGGAGAGGGGGGAGAAACACATTTGAGTTTACAGACACCATGAAGAGACTGTGGGTAGAAATGAGCAGAAATGTGGAAGATAGCTAGTTGTGGTTGACTAATAAGAGTGCTTGTGAGACATGAAGAGGGCTTGATGTGATACTGGTAATGGGCAGTTTCTACAGCAGGTGGAGCTAAGTATCAGTAGAGTTAGCTGGACCTAGTGGCTCATTTCAGTATTTCAAGAAAGGAGGACTAGGAAAGAAAGAAGGTGAGTTGAAGGCCAGGCCCAGCTGCATAGAACGAGCTGGAGTCAAGAACACAAAACAAAATCCTCTGTACTGGTTTCCTGTTTTCATTTAATTGTTGCAATGAAATACTTGACCAAAACACCATTAGGAAGGGGAGTTTGTTGTGGCTTACAGTCCGAGAGGATCCAACATGACCATGAGAGCTAAAACTTGACAGTAGGCATTTGAGGCTGGTGGCCAGATTACAATTACTTGCAGGAAGCAAACAGAGATGGGGGAACCTGCTGTTCATTTCTTCTTTTCATTCAGTCTGGAACTCCATCCCACAGTGCCACCCATATTTAGGGAAGGCTTCTTACCTCATTCATTTAATCTAGAAAAGTCTTCACAAGTATTCTCAGAGTTTTGGTGATTTATATATCCCAATAAATTGACAATCTAGGTTAACTATGGCAACCATGAAAAATATTTAAACAAAACCAGAAGTGGTTTAAAAATCAGTGTGTCCTTAATCAAGACTTTGCTTCCTTGGGACAATAGATCAGAACTGAGGGCATTGAAATAAGAAGGCTTGGTGCTAAACGTGACAGGACTAAATTATGATGTGTAAATCAAACTCCTCATGCTTATTGCTAGACACTTTGCCTTTTCTCTTCCAATGTATAAATATTCATGTATAGACTATCATCTTCATAGATAGGCATTCTTCCCATGGCTTGTGTCACACACTGCCTTCAACAGGTAGCCAACCTTCACAGAGACAGATACTGTAAGCACCCACATGGGGCAAGCTTGCTAAGCCTCTAAGAAAGCAGCAGTGGCTGTATTGCCTTAGTTTCAGAGAAAAGGCTGTGAAAACCCAAGGAAAAGAGGAAACTGAGTAAGATTGACAGCATCAGGAAACGAGGAGGCTTTTGTTTTAATAAGTGAAAAACAGCTCTAAAGAAAAAAAATGCAAAAGAGATAACTGCTTCGGGGTATTTCCTAAACACATCTTCCTTTTCATTTGATACTTTGTGCCAATTCTTTGCTGAAGTCAATCCTCAGAAAACGTCCTACTGTAATTCTTGAGGCTGTGAAGAGACAGACATCTGCCCTACATTTTCTGGTCCCACCTTGTACCTGAGCCTCAGATGTGGAAGTCTGCCCCCAGGAAATGCCCAGTTAATACCAGGTTTATAGTGGCCATGTCTTATTCATAGTGATGAGATACATGACTCAGATTTAACTAGGGCAGGTTGGTGGTGTGCAGTCGGTACCAGGTTTTGAGGTGATATGACTCTGAGTATCTCACTTGGCTATTATTGCTTCAAATAACAGTTTTAGAAGATGGTCTCAGAGACATGGCATAAGGATGCTGAGTCAATTTTCCTTGGTGGTGCAATTACCTCAGCTTGGTTTGGTCTGCTGAGAGATAGCAATAATATTTCACCCTACGTTGCATTGCATTAAAATAACAATAATATTTCACCCTATGTTGCATTGCATTAAAATATGTTGATACCTGTTTGAATAGCATTGCCGGAATGTTAATAGATCTATAATAGTCACACAGGCAGAAGTGGTCTATGAATCACTCTGGAAGGGATAGCCATTCATCAGCTACTTGGGGCTCATTTCTTTATTCGTTCCCTCCTAGGATTTGATACCTTGATGAAGGAGACTAGCTCTTTTTGCAGTCATCTCATATTCTAGAATTATTCCCGTATGATGGTTGAATCCAGATCCTCCACCCAGACAAAGGAAACCTAACATATGGACAACTCATAATTTAAGTCCCCTCTGCCATGGAATATATTTTATACTCACATGTTGAGACAGAACTAAATGAACATTTGATCTCATGGTTTTATTAAAAGGATTTATTAAACTATCTAGTGAAAACATGAGTTAGCCAAGTACTACCTATTTTCACTATTTATTTGCCTCTCAAATTCAATGCCTTTGTAATCTCTTCAAGATTTCTCTTTTTCAGAATTTTTCTTTCTGAGGTAGACATGATCAATCCCTCCTCAAAGTTTAATATATCTCAGTTCTCAAGTTAGACAGGAAATACTGAGATGCCAATTAAATATATGAGACCTTCATAACACAACCTTCCTGCTGCCATTACATCTTAAAGAGCCTTATGGCCAAGTACAAAAGAAGCGCTGTGATATTAGCATGTTAATATAAGGCCACCCCATAGAATCACATCTGCAACTACATCCCTTAAACATGGAGAAAGTCTTGTAATAAGACATAGTGTAAACAGCAGCCTAATCCTAAGCATTTATTCTTTAGGTAAATTGATGGTTTATATTTGATGAGTGCTTAGGAAAGACTTGACTTCACCCCCTTCATTCTTGGTTAAATTAGAAAATTCAACAGGTTTTACCTCTAAGATCTGTGACATAATCCTATATTTCTTCAGATTCTGGTGACAGATCAGAAATAGAAAAGTACATATCACTATCAAAGGATTCTCCTTGTCCTTTGAAATGTCAACTCAGATGGAGTTTTATTTGTTTGTTTGTTTTAAGATTCTTTGACCTTTATCAGAAAGTGTCTCTGGACAGAGAATGGTACTCTTGAGTTCCTACAAAGTGCTTGCACAAGGAAGAGGTTTATTTTAAGGGGGCATTATGTAATTCACTCAGAAAGGCATGGACCCTTTTGGGAAATACTTGAGACCTGGTCAGAGTTGGTAGGAGAGATAACCAAATATTCCATAGTATAGTAGCAAAACTGTGGCTGACAAGATTTAGCTGTGTTTTTCCAAATAGGGAGCAGAGAGGGTTTTGAATATTCCCAACATAAGGAAACAGTAAGTGTTTGAGATGATAGAATCCCTAAGATCTTGATCTGGTCTCTAGACATTGTGCACATGGATTAAAGTATTGCATAACACTCCATAAGCACATAGGTTTTATGTATCCCACTATTTTTAAAGAGACTAAAGAAATGGTTCAACTGCTAGGAGAGCTAGGTGCTCTAGCAGAGGACCCAGCATTCACATGGTGGCTCACGGCTTTCTGTACATCCGGCTGCAGTAGAACTGATACCGTTTTCTGGATTATCTGTGAACCCCAGACCCAATAGCACACACAGACACACACACACACACACATACACACACACACACACACACAGACACACACACACACACACACTTTATATATATATATATTTTAAGAAAGTAAGTCCTTGACAACAACTATTTTATACTCAGAGAATAAATTTTCATTCTCGTTTACTATTTTTTTTAAACAAACATATTTCTGGGAAGTCACAGTGCTATGTGCAGGAAGCTCTGAAACATGGTGGTCATAGGCAAATATATTGCTCCAAGAAAGTTCAAAGCAATACTCAGAAAACATCCAAGCACAGTAGGTTGAGAGCCATGGGCAGGCAATAAGGTCAATAAACAGTCCTGGTTGACTAGGTGACTCTTAGATGGCTGTATTGGCAAGCTGGTGTATATACAGAGGAAGGGTAGAGAAGACTGGAGCCAGGGTCAGTAATAGCTTACAGGTGATTCCACTAGGCTCCTCCCATGGACATAGCAACAGCTTACATATCACCTGCAGCCACCAAGTGCTTCAGGTGTGTACTGAGTATAAAAGGATTCCAAGTGTCTTTCTGTTCCCACCCATTTCTGGCTGTTCTCTCTCTCTCTCTCTCTCTCTCTCTCTCTCTCTCTCTCTCTCTCTCTTTCTCTCTTCTCTCTTTCTTCCCTTTCCTCCCTCCCCTCTCTGGTCCCCTCCCCCATCTCTCTTCACCTTTCTGTCCTTCTCTGTGTTCTATCCTCTTCTTGGCTCTCATATCTCTGCCCTGTCGGCTCTCTACATGGCTACTCATCTACCTCTACTCCTTCTCCAGGTCCTTACTCCCCTCCTTTCCCCCCAATAATATCTCTTATACCAGATCTGTTGCATAGCACAATTTCTCAGGGGAATGCCTTGCCATGGGCCTGCCTCCTCCACATTATATTTCATAACAGTCCAAGCATACTAAGAGTATACTCAAGGTGATCTATTTCTCCCATTCCTGCTCCCTTCCTTTATCCCTCCCACCCCAGTCACTGGCTAACTTCGAGTTTACTGTGTAGCCAAAGATGTCCCTGGCTTTCTCATTCTCTTGTCTGTATCTTTCTGAGCACGTACCATCACATCTGGTTTTATTTGGTACTTGGAATTGAACCAAGAACTTTGCATGTGCTAGGCAAGCACTCTACGTACTAAGCTATATCCCTAAATCCCTTTCCATTTTCCTCTACATTGGGATTTTTTAACTTCTCACTGGTTTTTCCTTCACAGCCTCCCATGAAATGTTCCCCTTTTGAGTACAATATTTCTTGAACACTTTGCATGGGACTCTCACAATATAGAGAGCAAATCAAAGACTGCTGGGTTTTTCCACAAAGTGGGCATTATGTAAAAAAGCAAAAACAACAACAAAACACAAACCACAAAACCTCTAATAAGACATTTGTAAAAATTAACCAGATTTGTTTGCCAGTTGCAAAACGTAGCACCTTGTATTTAAAAAAAAATAACAAAAAAACCCAACAACAACAGCAAAACAATTTAATTCAAACCAAACCAAAATTAGCACACTCTGCAGGCCCTCGGTGTTTGCTAAAATCCAACATTCCCTTCAAGGCTCAGACAGTAGTGTGTTTAATTTGTTCGTGTCCTTGGTTTCTTTCTCTATTACAGTCTTAGTAAGTCTTTGTAAATAGAGCTTGTCCTTCTTCACTGTGCTTTTTGTGAAATGTTTCAGGATACTACCTCTTTTCAGAATCCTCTTTTGATTTGCTGTACTTTGTCCTCTGGTTATGACTCACTAGCCATTAGGGAGACTTCGTTTCTGTCTCCTGAAAACTCTGTTCATCTTAGAAAATTAAAGTTTAATACAGTGATTAGTTAGTTCATTGATTGGACTTGTTAGACCACAGTGCCCACCAAAATGGGATAATTCCCTTACTTCAGAGACAAAATGGGAAATAGTTCAACTAGATACCAGTTATGGGTGCTGAACAATCAACTGAAACTTTGTTGAATACTAAAATCCTAATTAAATAGATTTTAATTTTGCTTATAGTGGCAGAAAGGAGTTCTTATAATTCTGTCATCTGATTACATCACTTGCTACATTAAGTTCACTAGCAATATTAGACAGTGAATAAAGACCAGAGGAAATGAACCATTTTTAATGAATGAAGAATAGAGAAGCCATTTTCTAGCCAAGATGCATAGTTGTGATAAACCCTGGGCTCATTTCATTGACACTCTGTGTAAATGTATGTCATGCATGGAGAAAGAATGAGATTTACAGTGCTATCTAGAAGTGGTTCTTTTGGGTGGGGGAGGTGGTTGGAGATGCTAGAATTGGTGATCTAACAATTCTGAAGTTGTAGTTCATGAATAAGGGTTTCAGAGCTCATTCTTCTCATCTAATTGGAGTAAGGGAATATTTCTTGCCTCTTTCTGTGCCTTTTTATGATCAATTGGCTTCATCTCTACTTGGAAGCTCATCTACTCTAAAAACTACCTTTCAAAACCATTTGTGAAGCTTCCCATATACATCTGTCTTGGAGAATTAGTTTTCTGTAACCAAAAGGCTTTTGCATAGATTTGTAACAGTAAACGATAAGTCTTTCCCAAATTTGCAAAGCATGTGGTATTTTCAGGTAGGTAGCCACTGCACTTGTGTTGCCAATTTAATGTGATGAAGAAATGAAAAGGAAGCAGTCCTATCTTTTTCTCATTGTCTAGCCCCCTTCACAGCGGATATTAAAATTCACATCCTTAGGATATTACTGCCTGTGGTCTTCAAACCGATGTTTTTAATACCTTCCCTCTACAACCTTCACGAGAAAATAGTACAAATAGCAAAAGGAGAGACTGACGGTTTCTTCCATAAAATGGGCGTCATAGAAAATACACAAAAATAAAAACAAAACAAATAACATGTCTTTTCTAAATCTCTCTTTATAATGTAACTGATCCAGATCATTGCTGCCACTCATGATGAGTGCCTGAGCGATAGGCCATTCTGGAAGAAAGACAAGAGAAGCCAGCTGTACCAGGATTTGATTGTTTTAGGCCCCAGCTACAAGAAGTCAAATTACTTCTGTTAGTTTTGACCTTAAGATAAAACACAAGAAGGATTAATTGTAGAAGAGATTCTTGAACCTGGGACTTAAGCAGGACTTTGGAAGTTGACATATAACTTTTCTATCACGAGGTTCAGCATGTTTACTAGCTCTAGAGGGGAAGTCTTTCTCAAATTAACCTACCTTAAACTAAACTATCTTAAACTCTTCTTTGTGTGTCGGAAGGGTTGTGTTCACATTTGTATATTATACCCATGCTGATGCACATGTTTATGCATGTTCACATGTGTCTGAGCATCTCAAAGCAAGAAATCAACATCAGATGTCTCCTTTGATTACTATCCATTTTGGCTTTTCTGGTAGGATATCTCAATGATACTGTAAGTCCTGATAATGTATCATGAACTTCAGGGAGCTGCCTGTCTCTGGCTATGTTCTTTTCCTCTACCAGCACTGGAGTAACAGATGTACATCATTCCTTGCTTCTTTTATGTGGGTACTGTGATTATAAATCAAAATGCTGGTTCTCACATGTATAGAAGGTACTTTATAGACTGAGATATCAGCTTGCCCAGAGAGCCCAACAAGTTTTCAACATTATCTTCCTGCAAGGCTCCTCACTGGCCACTTGGCTTCTGTGATCCACATTTTATATTCTACCTCACCAATGTAATTAATGTTTTTCTCATTGTTATTGCATATGTATGAGTACTTTGCCTGCAAATATGCCTGCATGTGAATGCCTTGTGAATGTGCATGTGAATGCAGGCCAGCAGAGGATGTCAGATTACCTAGAACTGGAGTTATAGATGGTTGTGAACTTCTATGCTGGTGCTGGGACTTAAACCTATATCCTGTGGAAGAGCAGCCAGGATTCCTATGGACTTGGCCATCTCTAAATCACCCTGTAATTAATTCGTAGGATATCAAGGTTAGCTCCCATAAAGTACAGACTCAAAGTCTGGTATATTTTTTCTTCCTAAGGTATCAGATACACAAGAGCAATTTAGAATCCCTGACCTCTTCCTAGTTTAGCCATTACTGTCTATTGTTGAAAAATAGGCATAGAGTGGTCCAAGGCATATAAGACAGAAAATTGATAAAAGACTAATATTTAATAAGCCTTGACTTTGCTTGCCACTTTTATTCTTGCTAATTATTTAATATAATATACTGAGCCTTGTAGGATTCACTATTCATCTATACAACCATCCATCCACCCCAAGTTCAGCCATTCATTCACTTTTCATCCATTCATTCATCAAATACTTTTGCACATATTATGTGCTAGAACAGCTCAGAAATCAAAGTGCTGCTCTTATGTGGCTTCTGTTGTGAGAAAGATAGACACTAATTGATATTCTTATCTGAAAATTGAGATTTAAATGGCCTGTAAATGGAAAAGGTTATAGGACACTTTTAATCTACACTGATGTGGTATGCAATTATGTATAGAAAGCTTGAACTCAACAGAGTATACAGACAAGAATAAGATAGGAAGTGTCAAGTCAGGAAGAATTGCTGCAAGAGTTTGTAATAACTCAAGCAAAAACTAATGCAAGTGTAGGCTACGAAGAGGGCTAATGCAGTGGATATTATGAGGATGGATGGACAGTAGAATATGGATGAAAAGTCCTTGGCTTTTGGCCACTTATGGGATGTGAAAAGCAAACCTGAAGGGTATTCAAAACTGCTTGAATGCTGTTGAAATAATTCAGTGCATAAAGTACTTCCAACACAAGCATTAGGACCAAAGTTGAACTCCCCAGAATTCACATTAAAGCCAGGTGGGCATCATAGCACCTGAATGTGACAACAGAACATCCCTGGGAAAAGCTGGATAATTAGATATGCTGAACAAGGGAGATACAATTTTGGTAAGAAACTGCTTCAAGGAAATGAGAAGCAATTAAGGAAGACATCTAACATCAGTCCTTAATATGCATATACCCTTTCATATGTAGCACACATTTGCCCATACATATGGGAACACATGTACACAAATACATACATGCTACATAAACACACATGTGAAAAGACTGCATGTTAACTTTTAAGTTTAGAGGATTCAGTATGTAGAGATATTTTTTTTAAAGTAGAAATGGGTGTGTCTGGTTGACTTACAAACATCACATAATTAAAGATACACAGTTAAATAATGGCACAATGCTGTATACCTTTGTTTGTTTGTAGGCATGAAATGAGTATTTGCAGTTTCAAACAGTACAAAGAGAGCCTGTGATGCAAAGGTGAATTAATTTCTGCTTGAGTTGGGAGGATATGAAAAACAAATAAGCAAACAAGATAGCAATCACTACAGATATCTGAGATTAATAGGACACACTCTTTTAATATTCTGAGAGAGATTTTTTTTTAATTTCTTCCAGCAATTTCTGAAAATTTTTCTTGTTTTCACTGATAGCTACTTTGACCCAGTTAACATTCACTCCTAATCAATAATTAATATTGTACATTGGACAGAGGAGTAGGATAAATAGACAGTCTTCTATTGTCCAAAATTAACAAAGGCAAATATCCCTGAAGTAGGGTAGCATCTTTGTGTTCCTAAATTCTATAAGCAAGGACAAAATTGTATTTCTCTGTGAAAGATTTGAGTTCAAGGAGCTCTGGTTATGTTGTGGTGTGACTCTGTTTAGGGATTTACGCAGGTCGGAGAAAGATGAATATAGCATTTCAAAAGAAAAGGCCATTAGAGGTGAGATGAGGGTTAGCACTAACGTACACCTGTACCCACAAACATTTCACTACTTACTCCATATGTTCTGATCCAGATGTGAGCACTGTGCAATCCTAGACTGGTGAGAAATTCCTCTAACCAGGATGAATGATCTGCTTTTGGAAGAGACATAGCAAGAATCTACTAGAAGACTGTAGTCAAACCAAACTGCCCTTATACCTGGCCCAAGCTCAAAGTTTGGGTTGACTGATCCATTTATTTCTATTTACCCGTGTCTTTTTGTGTATGTGTTGGTATATAAATGTAGGGCCACTGTTTAAGCCATGGTGGTCCCTTCAGGAGAATGATATTGCCAGCAGAACAATTGCAGTTGCCCCTAAAATAAGCTAAATGTTCAGTGAAGATTTTTTTTTAAACGTTTCCATTTTCTAATTCTGTATCTAAATCTGATCCAGTATATAACTATTTTTATACATATATCCAATTCAGAATTTTCTCTCTTCTTCTCTTTTATAGCATAATGACTACTTATCATTCCATTAGTTTACATTGTAGGTATCTATGAATGGTTACCTGGCCAATGGTGTTGACAATTTATCTCAATGCTAGAGTTTCAAAAACAGTATTTTCAAATCTAACCTGAAACTCAAGCCTTTCAAGTTTAATGATATGGATTATTTTCTGTGAATCCTATGGGAGGTAGAGCAGATGCTGACCATCTCAAGAAGTTTCCTCCTGGAGACAGGCTTGGTAACTGACATGAAGCAGTCAGTGGTGGGTGTGATGAAGGCCAGTCTATGGGAAAGAAGGGAGGGAAACTAGCTTATCAATTTGCACATCCAGTTCTCTGGATCCCATGGCCACTGTCAGATGCTATTAGGAAGGATTAGATAAATGCCTAGTAGGGAGAGTCCCAGGCCACTCCTTCCCATCACTGGTACTTGGACAGCTCTGATGTCTTCTCTTCTATCTCTAGTAACTACAAGCATGCATGGAGTTCATTTGGAAAACCGAAAATGTGCTATCCCTCCTGTTTAAAAATATTTGGGTTATATAAGATGACTCAGTTGATAAAGTGCTTACAATGAAAACATGAACAATCAGGTGCCTATTTGCAGCATGCATGCAAAAAGCTGGGTACATTGACATCACATACTTTATTCCCTGATACTGGTGGAGCATAAACAGGACGATCCCAGATATTTACTGATCATGGACTAACAAAATAGGTGATCTTTATGGTCACTAAGAGATAATGTATCTCATATAAGTTGGAAAAGTTTTTAAAGAAGACATCTAGTGTTGGCGGTTGACAGTCTTTATACATGTATGTGCATGTATTCCTTTGTAATACACAATTGTGCACACACTAAGGTGCTTAATCTGAGTTTTTAATTACCACACACACACACACGAAATCTGAAAGTTTTGAAGCCTCAGCATCAATGGTTAGGATGCTAAATGTTTCCATTTTCTAATTCTGTATCGAAATCTTATCCATTATATAACTATCATTTACTCATCTGTGAAAGAACTACTCATTATATTGAAGTTATTGGCCACACAGAGCAATGCTAATGTTTTAAGTGTTTGCTTTAAAAGTGCATAATGATTATTCTGTATTCTCCACAGTGACCCCTTGGTTAGACTAACATGGGAAGGCTTCCTTTTGAAAGACTTCATGGTTGAAACTCAGTATTTGAGATTCTTTCCCACTTGAGCTGCTTCCTTTACTTAAGACACACTATCCTGAGGATGATCTTTGGGGAGCTCCTTTAATGCCCATGTACTGGTTTATTGGTAGAAAGGTGATGCTCTCACCCATAGCAGGCTTATGTGAAGATGCAACATTGACACATCCACAGTAGTTTCAATTCTGCTAAAGCCACAGCAGTAGTCAAGAGAGTAGCATAGTTGGGTATAGAAAACTCCTGCCAGAATGAGTTTAGCCAAGTGGAAGGCAGCTGTTCTCATTCACTGTCTATAAGATTCCCCTGCCCTCTATGTCAAACATTGCCTCACTAGTCTTCCCAAAACCCAGGGAGGTAATTGAATGGAGATATTTAATCAGAACTTCAGACTGTGTAATTAAATGGAAAGAGAGGGAGTAAGGAAAGACAGGAGGAATAAGAGAGCTCTGCCAGAGACTGTGGACTGTGGTAAAGAAAACTCTACCCTATGAACAGGGAAATCAGGTGTCTTATTTTGGGTTTCTACTGCTAGGAAGCAAACCATGACCACAGCAATTCTTATAAAGCAAATCACTTAAATGGGGCTGTCTTACGGGTTCCGAGGTTTAGTCCATTATTGCCATGGTGGGAAATACGTTAGCACTCATATAGACATGATGCTGAAGAAGGCAAAAAGAGTTCTGGATCACCCCACAGCAGGAAGTGAGAGTGGGTGGGCACTTGGCCTGCCTTGAGCTTCTTGAAACCTCAAAATCCACCCCTCTTCTTTCAACAAGGTACCACTCGTGGTTGACCAAGCCTTCAAATATATGAGTCTGTGGTGGCCATTCTTATTCAAACCACAACAGGGTTCTTGCCTGTCTGCTCCTGGTGGGGTTTCATGTCTTCTGATACTACAGAATTAGAAATTTCCAGTTCTTGCTGGCATGCCTTGGAGGTAAGCATCAGGCTAGATGATGCTGTGTCAGAACCAACTGTTTAGTCCCATCTTCCTCCAATCCACCCATCCAGAACTAATTGCTTTTCCCTACCTGTGTCATTTTGTTACATGCTAGAATGTCTAGCCCCATGTGGTGAAGTGTCTCTTGGCTCAAATATTTCCACACTTGTCAAATGTCCTCTGCCTACTTATTCTACAGATTAAGGGACATTAAGGAGATTCATGTAGTGATGAGTGAGGTTGAGGCTGATGGTGTTGAGGGGGGTTCAGCAAGTGACACACTAAAAATCATTGTCACTATCACTATCTTAAGCTCACTGTACTGGGCACATATTTTAATCTTAAAAATGCTACCCTTGAGATTTCTTCTACTTCCTTTTTTTTTCTTGAAAGCTATTTATTATTTTGGTTCTCATGCAAAATAATGGGCTTCCTTATGACATTTCAATAATATGCTTTATACTTAATTTAGTCTGCACTCCAGAACAACTGCTCTCCTCTGGGCTTCTACCCCATCTGCTTGGGTGTTTTCCTTCCCATAAATAGTTACTTCTTGCCTTTTATAATTATTAAATTTTATTATTAACCTAACACAACCTAGAGTCACTTGAGAAGAGGACGTCTCACTAAGGAATGGTCTAAATCAGGTTGGCCTGTGAGCATTTATGAGGAGAATTACCTTAATTGTTACTGAGGTTAGGAAGATCTACCCTGAATATTGGCAAAACTATTTTCATGGACTGATCCATGAACTGTGTAAGAATGAAGAGATCCAGGTGAGAAGAAACAAGCCAGTCTGGGTGGGTGTATTGGTGACTCCTTGAGTGTGAATTACTAGCTGCTTGAGCTCCTGCCTTGATGTCACTGAAATAATAGAGGATGATCTATTGTAAACTGGAAGAAACTTTTCCTCCTCCATGTTGGTTTTGGTTGGGATATTTTTTAATGCAATACAATCCTAGAATAAGTATTAAGGAGGACTTTTGCATCTTGCTTTATGGATATCACTGTACTTTCCCTTTCTACACTGCTTACTAAAAACTGTGTTTTCCCATCACATTTAAGATGTCAAAGCTGCTCCCAAGGCCAAGAGCTACATGCCAACATTCCTCCTAAGAGGTAGAAGGAGTGCAAATGGAACTTTGTAGTCTCAAGTTCAAATGCTATAAGTAAGGCAGGACAACCACCTACATGGGTTTTATGGGTCCAACCAATGAGCACCATCTCTTGTCCACAACCACTTTCAAGACACAGGAGCTATTATAAGAAGGAAGCTCTGGTACCTTTGTGCATCCTTTTTTACCTTTTAGTCATCCCCAAGCCCATCCAGTGCTGAACAACTCAGTCCATTTTATGAGGGCAAGTAAAAGGAAAAATAGGAGTGCTGTGTTGGGGTCAGGTCCATGAATTTTGCCAACATTTCAAGGTGGGCATGAATTTTTTCAGTCTTGACCATTGTAATTCAATTTTCTTGTCTTAAACCAATATGGAACTTAACTTAGTTTTGGCAAATCACACAAGGAAATATGTTTTCATTATTTCCCAAGTATATTCACTAGATCTCTGAAACATCACAGGAGTCTCTGGAAGGCCACCAGTGTGGGGAACAATAAAGGATAAAGAAGAAAAGATTGGGCATCATACCCTATCCTCATGAACTCATCCAATCTTCATAGGTTTAGTAGGAAGGTCAAATTTTCCAGAATGTAAAATGAGGAACTTCAGTTCTTTCAACTCTTCTTTACTGAACTAGACTTGTTTTAAAATCATGATGATAAAGAAATAGAGATTAAACATCTGAAAGGTCAGTCAAGTTGGTGCATACATTACTCAGGAAGCTGAAGCAGGTGGATCACAGGCCTGAATGAAAGCTAGACTCTTAGGGCACAAAACAAAGCAATGTATTTTCTTGCAAGACTTTCCGACACCATGATTATGCCTAGATATTTGTAGATTTCCAACACAGAAGGAACAATATAGAGTTGTGTTAGTCTGTTTGACATTATTTCAGTGAAGTAATTAGGGCAGTTAACTTTATAAAAAAGCTAACTGGGTAGGCGTATTGGTGACTCCTTGGGTGTGAAGTTACTAGCTGCTTGAGCTCCTGCCTTGATGTCACTGAAATAATAGAGGATAGTCTATTGTAAACTGGAAGAACCTTTTCCTCCTCCATGTTGATTTTGGTTGGGATAATTTTTAACTCAATACAATCCTAGAACAAGTTTTAAGGAGGACTTTTGCATCTTGCTTTGTGGATATCACGGTACTGTTTAGTTCACAGTTTAGCTCACAGTTCTAGGGATGCAAAGACATGGTTCCTGAATTGTTCAGTCTTAGTGACAGCTGTGTGAAATCATCCAGTGTGTACAGGTGTGTGATGGGTCTTCCATGGAGTGGAGAGACATGGTTAGTTGGGCCAGTCTTAGTGAAATCATTGTGAAATCACCCAGTGTGTGTAGGAGTGTGATGGGGTCTACCAAGGAGGGGAGAGAAGGAGAATGGGAAGGGCTGAGCTTGTTTCTCTCCTATAGACCTCTTGAAACTGAGGATCACATAAAAACTCATGTGCATCGTAGTGAATATTCTTTTTTTTGGTTAGAAATGTCTTGGTATTACGTTTCATTTGTGAGGCTCCTTAATTACACTCTCCAAATGGGGATATCAAGGTCTTTTTCTACCTACACCAACAGCACCAGAGATTGTTTGGGATTGAGCCATCACCTTTCAGCTCTGTGTGTCATTGAGTTTATATCCCTTTTTGGCCTTTACTTTGCTGCTCTGCAAAATAGAGTTGATACCATCTAGTGAGCAGCATGATAGAGATTTGAAGGAACAATGCACAAACAACATATCCTAACCTATCCTATATGGACTCTCATGACTGAGAGACCATATGAACTGTGAAAGAACTGGAGTGGGTTCACAATTTGCCTTGTATCATTCTTTCAACAGAATACCACCTGTTATTGTTTCAATGTCAAAGGTTCACCATGGGCTCCTGTTTCAATACTTGGTCCCTAGCTGTTGCTATGTGACTGTGTGTAGTCATGTACTCACCTAGGGAGGCCAAAGGACATCTAATGTCCTGGTATATTATCTTCCACCTTAAGTGCTTGAGAGTGAACTTATTTTTTGAAGTCCCTTACCATCTAGCTCCCAGAATCCACCTGTCTCTGCTCTCTCCACTGTCACTAGGGTTATAAGCACAAAAGTCCATGTGCAGCTTTTTTCTGGGAGTGTTAGATTTTTGTAGCACTCCCCATTCTGGCCCAGCAAGGGCAGGGCTATCTTACCCACTGAAGCATCTTTCCAGCCACTAGACTTGGGGGTTTGTACCCTGCCTCATTCTTTCTGCTCTCTCTTTCCTAACTGCAGATACAATGTGACCAATGTATGTACACCTGCTGCTATGCCATTCTGGCCATGGTGAACTAACTACATCTGCTCTTAGGCTAAGAGATAAAAATAGGCTAAGATGCTTCTTGGATAATATTTGGACACAGTAGCAAGAAAAGTAATTCAGCACCATAGCTGGAGAAACCTGAGTTTATCACTGTAACCACATGAGTTTATGTGCTTTCTCTTAAATCTAATAATGTAAGCAGAGGGAACGGATTTCCTGATTCTTGATGACAACTTTAAAGATGCATTTTTACTAATCTCATAAACACATGCCATGTGTACACTTGTTTGCTGTGTGGTGCTGGGACTAGGGAGCCAGATCAGTTGACCCTGGCAGGCTTGTAGGAAACAATGCCTTTCTTTAGAAAAGTCCTTTGATCTCAGTCATCTCTCAATAGTTCTTAGTAGAGTCCAGAATTTTAAAATCATTAATTTTGTGGGATGAAGTAGAAAAATAAGGGGCAAGCTATACATTGACAGATTTTCTGCAAGTTCTAATGCCCTCAACCTTTCCCCCAGGACTGAGGAGGAATGAAGGGGGAAAGAGACCAACTTAACAGTTGCAGCATGGTTCACTGGAGACTGGGAGAGACTTGAAAAGTTTCTCTATATCTCTTCAATATCCTATGGTATGACACCCAGAGATCACAGCCACTTCACCAACCACAGGCTCGAAGAGCAATGCGAGCATCCACTCAAAAGTGTTTTATGAACTGTCAAACTCGGCAGCAAGATAAGAGAAGAATGCATTCCTGGGGCTGCTCAGTGACCCCTGGTCCCCAGCCTCAGGTCAAGTCCCTACCTCCCTTTTCTTGTTGTCAGAGAACAGATGGAAATGTAAGAGTCCTTCTGCCTTCTTCTTTTGACATCCTCTCTGGCCTGGAAAGAAAGCTTATGTACTTCCCCCTCTCTGAAGGGGAAGTGTGCTGGAGCAGACTGTTTAGAAAGCACAGTTGTTATTTATGTTTCCTTGTCTCTCCCACAGTCACCCCACTGTGCTTTTAAGGAGGATTGGGGAGGGAGAGCTGAACCCCTGCAGGGAGGAGTAATGAGTTTCCCTAGCTTTTGTGTGAACCAGCTCTTCAGAAAGCTAACCTTCTCCCCAGGCGCCCAGTACTAATTAAGAGGAGAGGTGGCTGCATTGGTCCATATCTTCTGAAGCAGATCTCCACCTCTTTTTTTTTCATCACTGGAACACCAACTTCTCTTTTTCTTCTTAATTCTCCATATGGATTCATGCTTGGGAGAAGCTGAGGAAATAGTGGGCTCAGAGTATTTAGTGCTACTAGCCAAGTTCTAGGAGCCCCAGTCCTGCCAGCTTCACCACCTGTCAAGTGACAGAGGAGTACCTGCTCTCCGTGGTGCTATTTAGGTGCCAGATGAGATTCCTTATGCAAATTACATGATATTTTTTTTTTTTTTTGTAAAATTGCCTCTCAGTGGCCTGCTTCTGTGGATAATTTAATAAGGTCCTTATTTAGTCAAAAATTATCAACTGCCACTTTTGCACAGGACAAGGATAGGCTTTACAGTGTACATTGCAAACTTTACTGCATGCCAAAAAACCACAGAGAGCAAACTACGAAAACAACAACACGCTGAGACATGTTGAAGAGCTATGCCAATAGGGAAGATATTTTCTACCTTACTTAGATGGGTACAGGCCACCTTCCTCTCCTCTTATATATCAAGTCTAAGAGCTGAAAGGAGAAAGCAGCCAGGAAAACTGCATAATCAAAAGCATGTCCCAGCACATGATGGACAATCTAGTGACTGCATTTCTTGCAGAATGTGCAGTGATACTGACCCACAGCAGAGGAAGACAGGGCTTTTCCCTGCACAGCCAGCTGTGTGTGCCTGGGCCTCGGTGTGATTTTTTTACTCCAAACTGTAGCTTCTGCCTGCCCCAACCTTTCAAAGTATAGCTTTCCAAATTAAATGCCTTTCTTTCACATGTGCATGCACACATATACACACACATATGCACACACAAGTACACACACACACACACACACACACACACACACATGCTGCTGCTGCTGCAATCTTTCGCAGCCATCAAGAGATGATTCAATATTCATTCTGCTAACATATTTTTGCCTGGAGACTCAAGTGTGAAACACAGCTGTCTCACGTATAGTCACTGATAAAACCTCCAACACACATATGCACACATAAACGTGTAGTTTAAGAGGAACGTTGTGTTCAGAGGATCGCTCACTTAGTAAAGTTTTTGCTTGCCTGGCAAGCATGGGACCTGAATACAATTCCAGAACTCACTCAAAAGTTCAGCATGGCAACAATTGTAAACCTTTCCCTGGTTAGGTAGAGAAAGGCAGATCCTGGGGCACATTGGGTAGCCTAACAACCTAATTGGTAACCCCTAAGTCAGTAGAGGCCTGATCTCAGAAAATGATGGGGAGCACCTGGGGAAGGACACTGGAGCTTAACCTGTCTGTGCACACCTATACTCACACATACAAACACTGAACGAATGAATGTGTGCTTTTTGAGCAATGTAGAGAATCTTACAGTCATAAAGACTATTTAGACCCAGAGCTATAGAGATGGCTCAATAGTTTCTGTAGGGTAGCATTTTATTCCTAGCTCCCAAGTCAGAGGGCTCAAGGCTCTGTTATTTCAGCTCCATGATATCTGATGCCTTCTTCTAGACTCCAAGAGCATGTACACACATACATGCACATGGACACACAGAAAGACAGACACTGACACATAGAGAAACAGCTTTAGGGCCCAGATTGTTTTAAAGATGTTTGTGTGTTTACATTAGAGATGGGGGGGCACTATCAAGCTATTATGTTTACACTTAAGATTTGAAAACATATTTACAATTAGATATTATTCACCCCAGGTTCATATATTGACCTTGGCATTTTGCAAACTGGATGAACTTACAACCTACAAATTTCTCTGACTTTTAAAATTGTAGTCCTCATCCTGTAAAATGCCATGTGCTTCAGCAGCTTTCATTAGAATTAAGAGCCATCAGAAATATATGCATTTTTCAGACTGCCTGAAGAATGTAGAGGAAATATGGTTCCTTATGCCTTCTTATGTTTGGTCTGTGAGACTTATGTGAAGAGTATAATGAATTCCCATCACATACTGTATCTCAGAAAGCTGGAGAGTTTTCTGTTTCAAATCTGACTTGAACCTCCTGGGCCATGCCTTAGGAGACTGAAACAGAACTCAACATTATCTTTCAAGCTGCCCTCACTAACTAGCCTGTTGGCCAATTCCATCAGGAGATTCTTAATAAACAAGGTAAAATCATCAAAGAATCCTGAATGAATAGGCTCTAATGCTAGAAAAGAAATGGACTTTCCTGCCAGAATGAGGACAAGCAGGCAAAAAGAGAAAAAGAGCTTCCCTTTTGCACGTCCTTTATATAGGTTACCCCCAGAAGGTATGGCTCAGATTAAAGGTGAATTTTCTCACCTCAAAAGATCCTGATTAAAAGTGGATCTACCCACTTCAAATGATTTAAGAAAAATCTCTCCAGGAACAAATGGATGCATGTATTTTAGTTAATTCACAATCTAATCAAAGTGACAACAAAGAATAGCCATTACCTAGTGAAAACCCAGTGACAGAGGAAAGCCAGTGATCTCCATGATCGTCATGAACTAACACGGTATTCTCTTACTTTAAAGAATTATTTGTTCATTGTTCTCATCACATACTCATTTTGTTATCTACGTGCTTGCAATACAGAACTTCAACTTTTTTTCATTTTTAAAATTAATATGCGTTTTCATTGTCTATTGATTAGCATGTTATTCCATGCTCATCTCTAATGTAGCTAAAACTATTTTATGTCTATGTGTATATGGTTTTTTTATGTGTGCATTTGTGTGTTGGTGCATGTAAATATGGAATCCAGAGGATGACTTAGCTGTCAATCCATGGGTGCTGTCCACCTTCTTTTTTCAAGATAGTTTCTCTCACCAAATAGGAACTCACCTAATAGTAAAGCTGGCTGGCCATCAACCTCCAAGAATCCATCTGACACTGCTTCCCCAGCTTGTACTACCTTGCTAAGATTTTGCATATGGGTTCTGGAGATTAGACTCTAGGTCCACATGCATTATCTTTACCTCCTTTAGGCAGATGATGACAGGCTGAGTATGATTATCTGTGGTATTGGCCAGTACTACAAGATATCTATCTACATTACTTCCCATAACTGAGGCAATAAAGGACCACTCAGAGAATTCCAGGACTGACATTTTCACCACTTCATTGCTTTTACAGTGCCTTGCTCCTCGAAGCCTTCTCTTTCTGTGTTCTCTGAAGGTAGGCAGTTTCTTAGTGATCTCTGGGTTCTCATTGCCTAGCATGGTGCCAGGCTGGGAGAAGGTTCTTTGTTCCTGTTTGATGCACCAGTCTATGGTGGCAAAAACAGGAAGTTCTGCAGTTCAGGTTTGTGAGTCAAATGTTCCTTCCCATTGCCAGATGTGTCTTCTTACTTGAAATGCATTCTGTGGAGATGACAGTCCATGAGGGGGTGATAAAGACTATGCTAACTCCAGAGACAAATCTTCCTAAACAATCTAAACAGTGCCTTGATCCATGGTGAAACAAAGGTTCTCTCTTTTCTGAGATGTTCACTGTCAGTGAGTATTTTCCTACCAAAAAAAACCCTCTCACAGCTACAAGGATAGAAAATATTTTCTATGACCTTCCACATAGTAAATGTTTCTGACTTTATAGATCAGGTGGTCTTTCTTGTGATTTCTCCACTCTTATAGCAAAAAAGAAACAATGAACATTAGGTAAATGAATATACATATTCATGTTTCACTGAAGCTTTATTTCAGCACCGAATGACTTGCTGGCTTTCATGCTTTGGTTAGAGTCTCTTGATACCTTTCCTAACTTACTACCCCAATAATCTCCTAAAAAAATTTCAACACCATCTTAGTTTCACTTACCTGCCACAGATTTGAATGGATAAAACAACTGATTATTGCATGTATCTTGACACTGGAAGATCAGGTAGATATCTTGTTCCATGTTCTAAGAACATTTTAGACATTCTCCAAAACATATTTTCAGTCCCTGGAAGTTTGAATTCAGGAGGCTATTTTGTTTTATGTGTTTCAGTTTTAACTAGTGTTGTGATTTCTATAATTGAATAATCCAAAGCCCTAATAATCAGAGACTTTCAGGCCATAACTATGGCATTCTTTATTTAAAAAAACATTTCTAGGAAGGAGAAAAAGAGTAATTAACTGGAGAAATAGAACTATTTCTTATTGAACATTAAGCCTTCTGGTTCTACCGAAAGAGTCTGTAACACTAGCAAGAGTCTATTGGTTGTTTACCTAAAATAACCCGAAACTCACAGCTTTCTACTTGCTCCATGCTTCAGATTAAAAGCTAAATCATTTGCTTTGTCTCTCGTGAGGCAGGTTTGTTTGCCTTGGTTTTGGCTCTCTGAGAATCCATTTTGTTGTGGTCCTGCATCTGCTCCATGCTCCTATCCAGGCATTTCAAAAAGTGAAAAAAGTCCCTCTCCAAGGAGGATGATGGTTCAGGCATGTTCTGTCACTTCACATTAGTGGGTGTTTTCCAGACACAGCTCTATAACATCACATTTGCTCATAAGAATCAAAGAGGTGATAACCCCCTATAATGCTTGTCTCTTGCCAGCTTCTCCTAAAAGGTCATAGGCTTCATTTCTGTAGGGCTAACATGTATATATATGAGAGCTTCCAGGCACTTGTCTAGTGTAATCTCTTTGTTGCTAGAAGAAAATAAATTGGTGTGAAACTGATTATGGGAAAATTAACACACTTAATGTACAGTTAAGATTAAAGATCTAAAACTCAAGTTTATAAATGTTTACCATGAAAGGTAACACCAGTCATAGTTTATCACTCTGACATCACTAGATTGTATTACTTTTGAATGCAGTTCATGGATCATTGATTGGTACTCACGGTACAACATAGTATGCATTATTTCTAGACACATTTAATTCTTTCAACACTACTTTCTGTAATAGCTTTTAAGATGGAATGTTGAAGGCAGTTCATGGACGAGATGCAGGAGGAGGAAAGTGAAGCTGCTGTTCCGTTTCCTGCTGTGTGCAGAACATCATTCTGGAGAACTACTACGGAGGGGAAAGAGAAAAGATCTCATCAGAAAAGATTTCATTCTGCTATCCCTTCTATATTTAAAACTTCTCATCTTGGAAGTATTGGTTCCCCTTTTTAAAAAGCCCTATGATCCTTTGTTTCTTGATGTCTTTTAAGTGCTCTCCTATCTTAAACTTTACCCATGCCAAACAAGATGCAACCTTAGTGACAGCACTACATTGTTTATCACCTTATACAAGATAGTTCACATGCTCCAGGGATATGTGGACTAACTCCTACTTACTCTTTCAAACTTCCACAACACATAAACACAAAGACCTTTTACCTATCCCCTCCCCTCCTACTCTCCCTACTCTTTATCCTCTTCCTCCTCTTCCCCTTTTTAATTCTTCCTCCTGCATCTCATTCTCTCTCTCTCTCTCTCTCTCTCTCTCTCTCTCTCTCTCTCTCTCTCTCTCTCTCTCTCTCTTTCTCTCTCATCTCTCTCCTTGTCTTTCTTCTCATAAATCTGGTCAGTAGTCATGGAAAAATGAATTGTGTAAGCTTTGACATTATAAAAACAGATGCACTGAAGACAATAATAGCTATGTGATTTCCCTGTATTGAGCATAGAATTATTTTATCTTTGTGAACTTTTTCTTTGCACCCTAAATTTCTTTCCTTACATCTTTTTAAAATAGAGCAGGAGGCATCTGTAATGGAAGATTCCAGATACTCCATAGTGTTCAGAAGTCAACAGTATTGCTGTCAGGAATCGTCTTTGGCTTTTTTGTTTGTTTGCTTGTTTACTTGTTTTTATTATGAAAACACCTAAGACAACTGAACCAAAAACTAACAAAAAAAAAAAAAAAAAAAAGAACCCTCCCAGCAAAGAAACTTTTCAGTTTTTTTTAAAGTTAAATTTCCTTAAATTTTTTTATTCCTGATGCCACTACCACAATTTACAGGGCAATATACCTGATGTAATGAAAAGAAAAGAAAAATACAAAGCTACAATAGATAAAAGATGTCAGAAATGTACATCTAATTGACACTACATTGCATTAATCAATAGCTGCACTTTTTGTAAACTGTGTCTATGACAGTCCTGAACAAGAAGGATTTCCTGTTTAAGCTGCAGTAACTTTTCTGACTATGGATCATTGTTCCTTCTGTGGCAGGTTTTTACAGTTCCTCTAATGCATTTGGGACGACTGCCTCAAAGTAAGCTGCAGCTTTCCTGACAACTCCTCACTCTCTCTCCTGCTGTAGCCATTTCCGTTTTGTTTTAAACCCTTCTGCTACCATATCCACCACTTCTGCCTCCAGATCCACAGCCACCACCTTAGGGTCTGACTGAGCTTCTTCCACCAAAACTGCCCCCCTTCATGGGTCCATAATATGATTGCTGCTGTCCACTATAATTTCCAAAGTCATTATAGTTCCCACCACCATAGTTACCTCCACCAAAATGTCCTCCTTCACTGTAACCATCATATCCTCCTCCACCACCACCATATCCACCACCTTTGTTTCCATATCCTGATCCACCACCTCCATAACCTCCTCTACTACTGTAACCAGGACCACCACCATAGTTGCCACCATCACCTCCAAATCCATTGTATCCACCATCACCACCTCCATAACCACCTCTGCTGCCACCACCTCCACCACCATGGCCTCCTCTTCTACCAAAGTTTCCTCCACGACCTATGAAGTTGCCAGATCCACCTCCACAACCTCTCTGGGATCCAGCAGACTGCATCTCTTGTTTAGACAGGGCCTTTTTCACTTCACAGTTATGTCCATTAATAGTGTGGTATTTCTGAACAACAATTTTATCAACTGTGTCATGATCACCAAAAGTTACAAAGGCAAATCCTCTCTTTCTTCCACTCTGCCTGTCTTCCATACCTTCTATGGTTTCAATCTTGCCATACTACTCAAAGTAGTCTCTCACATTATATTCTTCTGTATCCTCTTTAATACCACCAACAAAAATTTTCTTCACCACTAAATGGGCACCAGACTTTACAGAGTCCTCTCTTGGGTTCCACCACACGTGCATCAACCCTGTGTGGCTGAGCACACATTGCAGCGTCCACCTCTTCAACACAAGAGCACGTCACAAAACCAAAGCCTCTGGAACGTTTTGTTTGGGTTTCTCTCATTACCACACAGTCTGTAAGTGTGCCCCATTTCTCAAAATGTTCTCTGAAGCTATCATCTGTGGCTTCAAAGCTCAGTCCACCAATAAACAGCTTCCTCAGCTGTTCTGGTTCCTTTGGATCATGGCCCTCCATTTTGAGACCAGACTTTTGTCTTCCAACTCCAGTTCAATATGGAACCCAGAGCTCAGGGTTTGTTTGTTTGTTTGCTTGTTTGTTTGTTTGTTTTGTGTGTGTGCGTGTGCCCCAACAATGGACAATACTAACAGCACATTTTCTGTTGATTTATAACAAATAATGCATGTTTTTTTCTCATCCTCATCTTTTAAATGACTGAATTTTTTTCCATGTGTATTACAGTTGAAGCTTTATTCCACATTTTCTTGAAAGTCTTTATTTTCATTATTTATTTTTGGCCTGCTTGTATACCTGTCTTCTTTGCCTTTGAATTCAAAGCAGAAAAAATGCAATAATTGAAAGAGAAGGCACTGCAGGCTTAATTAACTTGAGTACTTGATATGACCATAAGGAAGGACCTATCATAGCTGTTCCATGAGGCATTGAAGCCATCTGAACACTGGTCTTGACACCATAAACCTGTGATACCAAAATATTCTCTAGTGAGGTTCTTATAGCCTTTAATGATGCCATTTCTCAGGACCTATTGCGGGAAGTGAAATATGGGGGACCAATATAGTGATGCATAATCAATGTTACAGAGGATGTTTACTAGTGAGGTTATGTTGGTCTACTAGATCTTCCCATCAATGTTCCAGGGATGGTGGACTCAATATTCCAATCCATAAAATAGAGCTGATGATCTCGGTGTTACTTCCAGGAGCAGTTTTAGAAATACCACAGAGTTGTTGACACAGGCCTTTTGTGCTGATCATTTAAATTAATTTCTTGACTGAGTAGGAGTATGCATTTAATTTGAACTTTGCCTAAGTTTGATACTTATCTTTATGTGAGCATTCAGTGACCTAAGGGTAATGTCATGAAGAGAAAGAGAACCAAAGAGAAAGATTAATTTATATCATGAAGAATCAGGGCTGATGGAATCCATATTTCAAGGGCAGCTTCACTTTAAAAAAAAATTCAAGAAGACTACTCTTAGCATGTCAGCCATTCTAGCACTTCAGAATATCAAATTTTCCTATCTCTTTGGGCACATGTTTTTGGGAGAGAGTGATGGGTTGATGATCAGTCTGATATGATTAAGATCCATCCAATAGAATTACTTCTGGGAATGTCTGTAGATATTTCCAGAGAGATTAACTGAAGTTGGAAGACATATTTGAATATAGATAAAACCTTCCCTAAGCTGGGATGCTAAGAAGAATAAAGTGCATGGAAGAACCTGAGTATTGGTGTCCATCTTTTCCTGTTCTGTGATGGCACACACAGTGACTGGCTAACCTGCACTCTCACCACCATACCATAACAGAGGACAGGACTCTTAATCCTCCACTTTCTTCCTTAAGTTGGTTTCATCAGGTATTTGGTCACCATAGTGAGAGGAGTAGTTTATAGTGTCCCTTTAAGTCAGCTCTCATGTTGTTGACCAGGTTTTCCTGGAACTCAGAACCATCCAACAGTCTTACTGCATCAGCAATCCATGTTGCTGGAATTAAGGATATGAATCACCATGCCATAAATACATACATCTTAAAAGAAACAAAAAACTTAAAAAAGAGGCATTAGCTCAGAAATAAAATTGTAGGGAAAGTATATGAGCATTTAGTACTTAGGAGTATTTCCTGCAGTATAAAAGAAGTGCGTTTAAATTGTTCATTTACTCACTGGCTCTTTGAGTACTACCAACCCTATACACTTTTCTTGACTCTGGAGTAGCAAGGTTTTATTACTATGGGATCTACTCAGAACTCACCACTCCGGGCACAGTACCAGTGCCTTGGTTGGTAGGGTGATACTATATGGAGTGCTATGTTGTTTAGAGTTAAGAAGGAATGAATCCAAGACCACTGACCAGGGCCAATGAGGAACATTTAGCATGACAAGCTGCTCAGAGAAAGGAAGTGTGCAGACCCATGTGTCAGGAAACAGGTATATGTGCCTCTCTATGTTCATTACTTAATTAATGGCAATTAGGAGATATTAACTACTGAGCAAATCAGACAAAGTTTACTTCCTAATAGTGAGGAACAAATACAGATTTACTACACTTATAAGGCCATTTTTATTTTTTTATTTTATTTTTTAGAATAAAGTAAACTTTATTATTATTATTATTATTATTATTTATTTATTTTGGAAATTTTATTTACATTTCAGTTGTTCTCCACTTACCTCATTTTCCCTACTCCTTCCCAGGAACTCCCTATCCCATTCCCCCTCCTCCTGGTTCTATGCTTCTATGAGGGTGTACCCCCACCTACCCCCCACCCGCACCTCCCCTCACCACCCTCAAATTCCCTCCCCCCCCACAACGTCTAGCCTTCATGGGATCAAGGATCTCTTCTCCCACCTATAACACCCTTGCATCTATAGCTGGAGCCACCGGTCCCTCCCTAAGCGATCCCAGGCTGGTGGTTTAGACCCTGGGGGCTCTGGTTGGTTGGTATTGTTGTTCTCCTCATGGGGTCGCAAATCCTTTCAACTCCTTCAGTCTTCACTCTAACTCCTCTATTGGGAACCCCATGATCAGTTTAATGGTTAGCTGTGAGCATGTGCCTCTGAATATGTCAGACTCTTGCAGACTTCTAAGGAGACAGATATATCAGGCTCCTGTCAGCATGTACTTCCAGTCTACCTTTGGTGACTGCACATGGGATGGATACCCAGGTGGACTGGTCTGCAGACGGCCCCTCCTTCAGTTTCTGTCCTGCACTTTGTATCCATATTTGCTCCTTTGAGTATTTTGTTACTCCTTCTAAGAAGTACTGAAGCCCCTCCCCACTTGGTCTTCATTCTTCATGAGCTTTATGTGGTCTGTGAGTTGAATCTTGGGTATTTCAAGCTTCTGGGCTAAAATCCAATAATCAGTGAGTGAATACCATGTGTGTTCTTTTGTGATTGGGTTACTTCACTCAGGATGATATTTTCTAGTTCTATCCATTTACATAAGAATTTATCAAATTCATTATTTTTAATATCTGAGTAATATTCCATTGTGTAAATGTACCACATTTTTTTGTATTCATTCCTCTGTTGAAGGGCATCTGGGTTCTTTCCAGCTTCTGGCTATTATAAATAAAGCTGCTATGAACATAGTGGAGCATATGTCCTTGTTATATGTTAGAGCATCTTCTGGGTATATGCCCAGTAGTGGTGTAGCTGGGTCCTCAGGTAGTGATATGTCCAATTTTCTGAGGAACCACCAGACTGATTTCCAAAGTGGTTGCACCATCTTGCAATCCCACCAACAATCCTCTTTCTCCACATCCTCGCCAGCATCTACTATCACCTGAGTTTTTGATCTTAGCCATTCTGACTGGTGTGAGGTGGAATCTCAGGGTTGTTTTGATTTGCATTTCCCTGATGACTAAGGATGCTGAACATTTCTTTAGGTACTTCTCGGCCATTCACATTTCCTCAGTTGAGAATTCTTTGTTTAGCTCGGTACCCCATTTTTAATAGCATTATTTGGTTGTCTAGAGTCTAATTTCTTGAGTTCTTTGTATATATTGGATATTAGTCCTCTATCAGATGTGGGATTGGTAAAGATCTCTTCCCATCTGTTGGTTGCTGTTTTGTCCTATTGACAGTGTCCTTTGCCTTACAGAAACTTTGCAATTTTATGAGGTCCCATTTGTCAATCCTTCGATCTTAGAGCATAAACCATTGGTGTTCTATTCAGGAACTTTTCCCCTGTGCCTAGGTATTCCAGGGTCTTCCCCACCTTCTCTTGTATTAGTTTCAGTGTGTCTGGTTTTATGTGAAGGTCCTTTATCCACTTGGACTTGAACTTTGTACAAGGAGATAAGAATGGATCGATATGCATTCTTCTGCATGTCGTCCTCCAGTTGAACCAGCACTATTTGTTGAAAATACTGTCCTTTTTCCACTGGATGGTTTTAGCTCCTTTGTCAAAGATCAAATGACCATAGGTGTGTGGGTTCATTTCTGGGTCTTCAACTCTATTCCACTGAACTTCCTGCCTGTCTTTGTACCATTACCAGGCAGCTTTTATCACTATTGCTCTGAGGCCACTTTTCTAAGTGGTTGATTTGGGAAGTCAAGGGATTAGAGATGTCTGTCTTTTGTTAGAAATTCACTGGAAATAACTAACTCCTCTTTAGTATTTTGCACGTACCAAGATCTGCTTTGTCTTTTGGTTGACTTGCTTTTTATTGATTGGTGCTTAATAGAGGACCCAGTGAGACATTTGTAGCTAAATTTCTTAGGAGCCACCTCCAATTACAGTTCATTTGTAATGCAGATGAATGGTAATCTGAGTTAATGAGGAAATGGTACTCAATGCTACCTTAAAGATGACTTATGCAGAGCAACTTAGGAAGCTTTCTAGCTAACAGATGCATCTATGATTGACCCCCAAGCTGCCAAGTACCTCATGTAATTTGATATGCAGGATAAACTATCTTTGTAAGAAAATAGATTTTGTTCTGACATAAAAGTGACTTCCCCTGAAAATTCACAAGACAGATAGATCACCGAACGATGACTGCTGGGCTTTACAGTGTATGTGTGTTGTGTGTATGTTCATGCACATGTGGTGTGTACTTCTGGATAGATATATAGCATTTTAATGATTAAAACTACATATTGAGCCAAGTGGCTTACACATACTACAAATACCCACATTACTCTGAGTTAGTCTTAAGTTTGACCTGGGAAGTAGTATTCTTAAAATAGGTCCAAGTCCTTCTTGTACACAGATATACTTGTAGCTGACAATCCAACCTGTGCTCTAAGCCCAGTGTCTCTGTGACTCTTCAACTTTATCATAGAGCCTGAGCTAATTCAAGACTGTCTTTCTCCCTTTTGCGATAGGCAAAGATTTCTTTACATCTGTCTTGTCAAACAGTGCTACCCATGGTGCTACCTATAGTTCACCAATCTGAAACCCAGAATTTGTGTCTGAAGAATGAGCACAATCTTTTTCTTACATGGTCTCTACCTTTGTTAAGATAACACATGCAGGTCAGAGGAGAGGACTCAGAGGGTAGAACACTTGGGCTGCAAGTCTGACCACTTGAGTTCAACACCCAGAACCCATGTAAAAGTGGAAGGAGAGAACCTACCCTCCATGTGTGCACCATTACAAATGAACACCCACAAAAACAATAATCAAAAAATAAAAAATAAAAAGATAAAAAACAAACAAACAAATAAACACCCACATATACATAATGAAATAATTACAATAGATGTAAGAAGTGTTTTAGGATTATAAAGCATTCTAAAGTGGAATCATCTCATATTATTGTTCCGAAGTAGATATGTGCACATATCTTAGTAATTTGCAACTTTAAGCATGTGAGATAATACCAGAGACTGTTACAGAATGTTTTCATTTAACAAGAGGGTGTCTTTTCTCTGTAACAATACCTATTGTCATCCCTGGAATTTCAGTTCTGAGGACATTTCAGGACTCCAAAGCTGGAGCAGTGGATGAATTCACATTCGAGAAGTTCCCTGTGAATTCCAAAACCAGAGGAAAAGTTTGAGGTTGCTTTAGTAATTATTCGTCTCACTCATTGAATGGTGGAGATGGAGCTCATTAACTCAGGACATTGATTTCTGTATTTCCTCTTGACTCCTCTTTCAATGACTTGAAATTGGCCATAATGAGAATCTTGGAACTATGGAAATCAGCAAAGTGTACAATCAGGTTTTACTTTATTTACTTGATTTGATTTTACTCACCTATATATTTGATTTTGAGATCCAGCACACCCTTGCCAGGGTCTGCAGCTAGCTAACATAAACAAAGAAAAATATTTCACTAATTCCAAATAGTTTTTACAAATTTTTAATTCAGTCATGGTTGAAACCACTGACACAGCTCAGATTAGGAAAGTAGTTTAGGGACTGGAGATATGCTTAGAACCTATGAACACTTACTGTCCTTTTAGAGAACCATATTTGGTTACAGCAGCCACTGTAGGTGGCCCATTTTGACTCCAGATTGATGTGATCAGACACCCTTATATGAACTCTGAGGACACCCTTACAAACACATACATACCCCCATCTAAACACATATAAATCAAATATATATATGAGAAACTGCTTGATGCAAGGAATGTGGGAAGGTGGAGTCAGGGTGATAACTGGGTCTCACTGGTCAATTAGCTTAAGTTATTAGTGAGCCCCTATCACAATACACAAGATAGATTTTTCCTGAGGAATGAAATTCAGGTTGACCTCTAGCCTCCATACAGTTGTTCACATACTCATGCAAGAATATCCACACAAAGTCATACAAGTACAAGTCTTCGAAAGACATTCTTACATTCTTCACAGCCATTTATTTCCACTTGTGGCTGTTCTGTTGCGATCTTTTTCAATCACCATAATGCCCATAGTCCCAGCATCCCAGATTCCCCAGTACTGATCCCTAAAGTAGAGCCCCTGTCATCAACACATGCTGAAGAGGCCCATGAATCAAAGTCTGTTCTGGGATTCAGGTCTCCCCCTCTTGTTCTGATCTAAGTGATGTGTCTAATTGAATCCAAGCACAGGATGTTTTAAGGATGAACTATAGTCTCAGTGAGGCCAGACATTTAATCCTCTACGATTCTGTACCTTTTCATCCTCCACGGCACTCACATTTGCCTGCGGGTTGAGTTGTTGCAAGTGGATCATGTGGTCATGGGTCAGACACTGTCACAAAAAGAAGTTATAAAAAGACGAGGCCTTGCTCTCAGTGCTAGGAATTAGCCAGGTGCACCATTATGTAAAGAGCTCAAAGTGGAGAGCACAGTAATTAAAACAACAATGAAGCCATAGCTTATGCAACACTGTGTAAATATGATATTTTCATCTGTGGTATTGTACAAGCAAGCACACTGAGTTGCAATGTGAAGCGATTTTCAAGGATGCTGAGGGAAAGCGAATGAGGACATCAGGATGGACCGCCACTGCTGCTTCCCTGCCAATCAAATGCCCATTGTTCTTACTATCTGGGGAGCATCTGGATAACTGACACCTCCTAAGATGGCATAGGTTGCAGAAGTCATGTTGTATTGCCTAGGAGGAAAAGCACAGGTACAGAAATCCAGGCACGGCGATGGAGTAACAAAACTACATTCACATTAGGATGGTCCCAAAGATTTATTCTTTTCAATCAGTACAAATTAACTGAATTCCAGGAACAGAAGCTATGATCACTATGCTTATAAGATATTTTATCATTAATGTTCACCAAAACAACAATCGTTTTTAGTTATGTGTACATTGTGTAGGGGGTTTGAGCACCTGTGTGTAAAGATGTGCATTGAGTCCTGAAGAAGGCATCACATCTGCTGGAGCTAGTTATCAGAGTTTCTGAGCCACCACACATAAGCAGCAGAAACCAAACTTGATTCCTGTGCAAGTGCAGTAGGTGCTAACAATGGCGGAGCCACTTTCCAGTTCCAACAATACAATATTTAAATACTTCACAACATAGTACTATATACTATTCTGGTAGTTACTCATCTGTACAAGTAATTTGAAATCTGTTTTTAATGAGAGTATGGGTTCAAGAGCTTTGACAATGGAAGGGCAATCATTTTCTCTTTTATTTCTGACTGGAATCCTGAGCAGGACTGAGGTATGCTTATGGTCTATGGTGTACAGAGCTAGGACTAGCAATACATCACACCCTTCTCAAAGACCACTAAGTCCTACTCTACACTTGATGCCAAATGGAAATGGCTGCCTACAGTCATTTGGTCTATTATTTTTTCATTCTAATTGTAATTATTATAAGTGTATATATTTATACTATATAACATAATTTGAAATATGTATACCTTGAAGACTTATTAAATTAGTTTGAATTAAGTACATTTTAAACCTGTTACTTCAAGTACTTATTTTTTTGTGATAAGGACATCTAAAAGGCTCCTAACATTTTTCTTGTATGTATACGTGTGCATAGTGTGTGTGTGCATTTGCATATGCAAATGGGTTTTGAGGTACACATGTATATATATTTGGGTACTCAAGTGTGGAGGCCTGAGGTTAACATTAGGAATCTTCCTCCATCGTTCTATGTCTTAGATATTAAAGCAGTGTCTCTCATTTAAATACGTCGTACATATTACTCAGCTCACTCTGTAGATCCTGTTTTTAGTTCTCGAGAGTAGGATAGAGAGTGGGCCATAGTGCCCACCTGGAATTTATTTGTCCACTGGGGATCTGAACTCCTCTCCTCAAACTTTTCAGAAATGCTTTATCCCCTGAGACATCTCCCCATATCCTGCACAGTAATTTTTCATACAATATAATAAATATTCACTATAATCACTATCACAGGATCAGTTCTGAACTTATGAAGCTGTGTTAGAACCTGTTCTATCTACAGAAATCACAACATTCATTGAAAGTAAATAAGACACAGCATGTTCCTCAGGCAATCATGAACAATTATGGCTCAGAAACACAGATGCTGGTTGTCCCCAGGTAACACATGCCCATTAATGTGGATATAGTTTCAGAAACATAGTTCACAAAGCCAAGGAAATTCTAAACTCAAAGCATATTTTAAACACACAGTAATCTAGCTATAGAAACTGGGGAGTCTTAGGTTTTCGATCCAATCTGATGACTTTCTAATCCTTTGGGTTTGTAAAGGCTTATGTTCTTTTAAGCCAACACCTTCCAAAACATTTTTACCTTATAATAACATGTATGCTATGTCTGACACAGATGTGGTCAATGAATTGCTGTTAATCTAGTAAAGATATCCCCACATAACTTGGATCTGGATCTAAAGCATCCCAACTCTCCAAAGTGGAGAAATTCTAATTAGTTATTTAACCTAGAAGAATATTTAACATGACTGCAGCTTCCTCCCTAACCACCCCCCCCAGAATAGGAACTTCAGATCACCTTGTCATATGAATATTCAAGATTACATACTTTGTTAAATAATGAGTTCATTGTTGAAGGTGAGATTATTAGAGTAGATCTCACAATATAAAGACAGCAGCCCCAATTTTTATTTGCAGAATAATTATTTTCATCCTGGGCTTACCTACTGTGTCTTTTCTTATATGAAATTAAAATTATCCATACAGCTTGATTGAGTGTGAACATTCAATGTGTGGCCACTGAGAGTCAACTAGAGGTTTTCTTTGGCAGTACTGACCCTGAATATGTAGCCATACTTTTCTTTATTCAGTATCAATTGTTCACTTACTTCAATTGTTGAGTTACTGAGCACCACTGTATTGCTGACATTTTTGGCAATGGAGCTAGAAGACTAGATGGTTCTTTGCAATGGACTTTCTTGTGAAGTGAGGGACGTGGCCTTCATCTAGACCATGACTCTTAGCAACTACTAAGTGTAGCAGGTTCCATGAAAAAATTCAAAGCTGACTATTAAAAAACATATACTGGAATGGAAGACAGTATAAGCTGAAATCTGAAAAAAAATATTAGCTTATAAAAGAGGAGTGAAAAAGAGAAATCTATATAATATGGGGGGGGGCACAGGAGGTGGCAGGGTAGTTTCTACTGAGCAGAAAAGCATCTTCTCTATAACATGGACAATAAGGAAGAGTGTCCTTTGTGAAGTGGCAGAATAGAAGCTAAGAATATTATTACCCACAATCCATCTCTTGAAAGATTTTTCTCTTGAAGACCTGCAAAGAACATCATTTGAACCCTTGTTTATGGGTAACATCAAATTGTCTATGAGTTCAAAGTACTAGAATGACAACTTGGCAGTCTTGAGAAGGGCCCAAGGCTACGAGGTCAAATCCACCAGTAACCATCACAGTCACACACATCAGGCCCTTCAAGCTGACTGTTACTGAAACTGTGGGGGACATGGACATCTTTACGCCTAAAACAGTACAAATGTTCACCAACTCACAGATCAATGGCTTCATGACTTACAAACACCACAACCATGAGCTGCTAAATGTGGATCAACACTTTGTGCCTTCTGTCTTTTCATTATCTCCTTGCTTTTATAGTAACACATGACTATTTCCGATATTTAAAGTGAGCATTAGTATTGGCCCATTGCTTTACTGAAAACATCATCGTTAGTAGAGTTAATGAGTTAATTGGGCACCCGGAGTATCCTATGAGCTACACTCTACAAAGCATGCATCTGTGTGCCTCTTATCTCTATAATTGCTTCTTAGTCTCTCTGAGCCAAGGGACAGGCAGTTGTGGCCATGGACAGTAGACTCACCTGTTTCCTGGAGCACTTTTCACAGCAAGGGCTTCCTTTTGTGATTGCTCTGAGTTGCTTTGGCAGGAATTTCACTCCTGTCTAATTCCATATAAAAGCATAATAACCACTGATATGCTGTCCCTTAGAAGACTGTTATGCTAAATTACATTATATTATATTTATTATATTATTACTCTATTAAACTATTTTATAACACAAGCACATTTGGATAGAAATACAATGATTGTCATGATGTCCTTTCTTTAGGTCTTCCCATGTCTCCCTCTCTTTTCCTTTCTATGATCTTTTTCTTTTTGCCTCTCTCTCCTCACCTATTCAGGGAACATGCCAAGAACTGATTCTTGGAAAATGGCAGGAAGGCCGGGGGTCCAATATCTGAAGTTAGTTCTGTTGTCAGATTTCAATTTACTGGACATAATAAACATGAGCAAAGCCAGCTTCTGTACACTGTCCCCTTCTCCTCACTCTCTATAGAGAGCACAGAACCAGAAACTCACATACTGTGCACTTTCCTCAATTCCTTTAAACTGAGCTAGTGGCCAGTGGGCTGGATGCGTGGACAAGGGGAGCTTGTTGCTGACTCATGGGACTTTAGTCCAGTCCTTGTAATGACCATGATTGTGGAATGAAAGAACCAAGTCCTGCAAATGTCATCTGATGACCACATGACTACCATGGGAGGTGTATACCACAACACACACACACACACACACACACACACACACACACACACACATGCTAGTTCTTTAAAAAACAGATAGGACATGCAGATTTTTGGTTTAGTTAGTGAATATTTATAAGCATTTATGTTAAATTTCAGTCATTTAAAAAAATGTTTATGTATGTGAATGTTTTACTGCATGGATGTATATATACATGTGTGTGCTTGATGCCCACAAAGGTCAGCAAAAGGTTCAAGAAGTCATAGCACTAGAGTTATAGGTAGCTGTGGACAACCATGTGGGTGTTAGGAGTTGAACCCATGTCTTCTACAACAGCAACAAGTGCTCTTAATGTCCAAGTCATTTCTGAAGCCCATTTCTATGCTTCCAAGTAGTCCATTGCTCTTCATACAATTGAAGGATCTGCTTCATGCTAGATTCTGCACAAGGTACCAAAGACATAGAAGCAGCAAGTAAATGAATTAATTAAAGGCTAGGCCTCCTCTTGCTTGCATTATGTTGTATTAGGTAGGACAACATGTATAAGCTATTGTGTGAGAAGCATGTGACAGGATGAAGAGCACAGAAGCATCAGGATGGAGAGTGAGGTGGGAATGTCCTGGTCATTCAGATAAGGTGTGGGATGAAGGACACACTGAGGATGTCATGCTGAATCAAAGCCAAAAGAAGGGAAGGAGAAGGCCACACATGAAACCTTTCAATTCTAAAGGCAAAAGCTAGTCTGATTCAACAGTACAGGGACTTGGATGGCATATAAAACACCATCACCAAAAACTACGTATAAAGAATTCATTTGGGCTTATGGTTCCGAGGGTTAGAGACTATAATAGCAGGAACAACGTGGCAGAAAGTAGCAAAAGCAGGAAATTGAAATGTCACACCCCTGTCCAAATGCAGGAGGGAGAGAGATGGAGCTGGAAATGGTGCTTGGCCATGAGCTCTCCTACTTGGACCAAGTGTTTCAGGGATATTTCTCATTCAAACCACCAGAGGTGGTTTTGCAGGATAACCCTCTTCCCCCGGCTACATTCTGAGGGAAAATGAGCCAAGATAGGTTCTGAAACTGATGAGTAGAAAGGATAATAAAAGATCTTTAATCCAAAGCTTCATTTCCTTAGAATTCTTGGTATTCCTGGATGAAGAAAGAGGAACAAAGAGGAACACAGTCTCCATTTGCTCTCTACAGCTCTGACTTAACCTCCAGTTCTCTGCAAATGCCTTTTGTTTTCACTACTGAGCAGTTCTGCCAGGCTTCCACCTCCCTGCTTCTGATATAGGGAGAGTTTGAGGTCCATAACTGCGGAGTTAAGAGACACTATGATGAATCAGGCAGAGATGAGTCATGGTTTTAAATTACAGGGGTGGACACCACTTTACTTAGCAACTGTCCTTTGGAAATTAGCTTTAATCTTTTTGATTTGAGTCATAATCACGGAACAGTAATTAGTGGGTAAAGGCCTTGTTTGCCTGATTTGTCATCTAACCCTATTCTCTTGCTTTTAGTCGGGGGAAATTGAGGCATGATGAATGAGTCAGATGCTGTCACAAATTCCATCTATTTACTATTTCAAACTCCTATTGTCCACACTCTCAACCTATGTACTCATAAAAGCTCTTCTTCCAAAGTGCTTCTGGAGTTTTACTGTATGTGATACAGTGTTATGACATCTGAGTTTCAACCACTGACAGGGCAGCCTTCACCACTACTTCGCTGACATTTATATTGATTGGGGAGTATACATGAAAAGAAGTGAATATTACAAGACAAGAATTTAATGAATGGACACAGTGGGCTGAGGATGTAGCTCACTAGTAGAGTGCTGATCTAGTGCTCTTGAGTCTTAGTGCTTAATTCCCAATACAGCATGAGAATTTAAAAAAAAAAAAGACAAAAGTAATTCCCAATAGAAATATGCAATACATAGAAGACAGTTGAATCTTTATGTGTTAGGAAGCACTGGAGTTGAGTTGGAGGTATATCTCAGTTTGAAGAATGCTGACGAATCATGAATAAAGCATCAAGTTTGTTCCTGAGTGCCATATAGATGGGGTGTGGTGTCATTGTGCCGATAATCCCACCATTTGGGGTGGTAGAAGCAGGAGTATCTGAGCTCAATGTCACCCCTTCTCTACAAAGAGAGTCTGAAGCTAGCCAAGAAAACAGGTGACCCTATCACTAAATTTAAAAGTTTCGGGGAAGCTAATGATGAGGGAAGGGATGATGAAGAGTCTACAGTCAGAACGTTGCTCTAAGGAGGTAACCCTGGAGCTGAGACCAGAATGTGGATAGAAATCTGGGCAGAGAGTACAGCCAGTGCATGACATTGCTCTTATTGTGTTCAAATAGATGACCACATAGCTCGGATAGAGTGACCAGGAGCAAATGTTAAATTCCAGAGGAAAGAGCAAGGAACAGACTCAGGCAGGGACTTCTTCAGGCTCAGAGTCCATCCATTTCCCACTCTGTCATTGAGAGAGAAGACATCAGAAGGCTTTCAGGAGGGAAGTGATGGGATGAAGCTTCATATAGATCATCTGGCTTCTCTGGATTGTGCCGGTGCAACAGGAAAAGAGTGGAGACCAGAGAGAAAGTTATTTTGTCAACTGTGACCAAACAATGAAACAAAAAAAACAAACTGAAAAAATAAAAACCCATAAACCTACCAAACAAACCAAAAAAACAAAAACACGGGGCCTAGGGCGGGGAAATAGGAAAAAAACAAACAAGAAAAAAGATTTTTTCTTTTAAGAGTTAAACTTAAAAGGGGAAAACCAAAGGCCATGTGATTTTTTAAAAAAACCCCTTTAACACCTAGATTGCCAGCTTCATTCATAAAAGGGGGGAAAGGGGTTTTGGTTTTATACCACCCTTCTTAGCCGGGGTTTTCCCTTCCTACTTCTTACTTTACTATGAAATTTTGTCTTCATTTTTTTCTCCCCCCCCATTTTCCTTTGAAAAAGATCTACATTTTTCCCTTTCCCTTTTAGGGCTGCTTTTTAAAATCCTGGAAAATTTCCCCTGAAACAAGCTAGAAAAGCTTGTTCCGGGTTTCCCCTTTTAAACTCTCCCCCTCTCTCTCCAAACTTTTTCCCCCCCTTTTTTCTCTCCTCTCTCTTTTTCCCCCTTTTCTCCCCTTCTTTTTTTTTTGTGGTGTGTGTGTGTTTTTTTCTCTGTGGTTTTTTTTTCCCCTTTTTCTTTTTTTTGAATAAACCGGGGGTTTAAGTCAGGCTACCCAAAATTTTCACACACAAAATCTTTCAAAATATTGTAATTTTTCCCAAAATTTTCACCCTTCTTCTTTTCCCAATTAAAAGGGGTCTCAATTTTTCCCTAAATTTTTTTTTTTTTTTAGGGGGCGGGGGTTTTTGGTAGCTGGGCCCGGGGAACTCACTCTAAAGCCCCTTTTGAAAAAAAATTTCTGCCTAAGTGTAGGTTTAAAAAGGGTGCCCACCCCCGCCCGGCTTGATTTTTTTTTTTGGGGAAGTTAAAAAAAGGTGAACCTGGTAAAAAGGTTTTTTAATTTTAAAAATTTTTTGAAAAAAAAAAAATAGGAAAGGGAAAAATTGAAAGGAAAAAAAATTGATGAGTGCCTTCAAGGCATGTTTCCCTTTGAAAAAGGGGCAAGAAAATTGTGTGCGCCGCTTAGGAATTGGGGGGAATTTTTGTTTTTTAAAGTTTTTAAAGTCAAGAGAAAAGAAAAAGAGATGGAAAAGCGGCTTAGACTAAGAAAAAACAAAGGGGAAGTGTGAGGGGCCCCCTTTTAGCTGGGGAAAAAAGGATTTTTTTCCCCAATTCAGGGGGAACCCTTTTAAAAATTTTAGCCCCCCCAACCCATTTTGGAATTTCCCCCTGAAAAACTTAAATAAAAAGTTTTTTTAAGCCAAAAAATTTTTTCTCCTGAGGCTGAAAGGAGTCATTTAAGCTTTCTCTAAACGGCCTTTTTCTGACCCAAAGGAAAGGTTTTTTTGGAAAAACCCCTTACGGGTTTTAAAGTTCCTCTAATTTTTAGTGGAACTTTTGACTTTGCCCCCCCAACCCCCCCGGGCAAAGAAAAACTAGTTTCTTTCTCTAAAATTTCCCCCAAAAAGTATTTTTTTTAAAAAAAGGGGGCCCAAAGGGTTTAAAATAACACCTGAAATGCCGGTTTTAAAATTTTAAACCCCTATTTTTTCCCCACTCGGTGCCTCATTTTGCACTTATAAAAAGGTAAAGAGAAAAAACTTTACTGTGTTTAAATAAGTTCCCTCTTAAAATTCCTTTTTTTGGGAACGTGGCATAAATTATTTAGGGGCCCAAGCTCCATAAACAACAAGAAAAAACTTGGCCCCTTCCTCATTTTTTAAAAATTTTAATTTTAAATGGCAAAAGGGCGGTTTTAAAATCTTTTCCCTTTAAAGGGGGTTTCTAAAAAAAAAGGCAAAAAGGAAGAAAGTTTTCATACAAGACTGGATTCTTTAAAAAAATTAAACCCAAAAGCAAAGCGAGAATTTTCCTTTGGGGTCCCCAAGGGGTTTTTAAAAAGGGAGAAGTTCCCGTTCAAAGGACCAAAATTTTTTCTCTCCTGGGGAAATGGGGATGAAAAATCCAAAATACCCACACTACCAAGGAAAAAAAGTTTTTAAATAAAATTGGATAAAAACCATAAATTTAAAAAACCAATAAAAGGGCTTGAAAAATTTTTAAAATCGGATTTTCCCTTTTAATGCTCCCCTTTCCCCAAAATCAAAAAAGGGAAGTTTTGGGGCCACTTTCAAAAATAGTGAAATTTTTTAAGGGGTTTGGGAAAAAAGACAAAACACAAAAGGGGGTAATTTTTTTGGAAAAATTGTTTTAAATTTATATTTAGAAAAAAAGGGTTTTTAAGGCTAGGCAGCAATAACCCCTTTTTCCAATTGGTAGTTTCCAAAAAAAAAACTCCCAAAACCCCCGAAACCCCCCTTTTAAAAAGGGGTAAATTAAATAATATTTTTTAAAAAAAAAAAAAATTTTAAAAACATTAAAAAAATTTCTTTAATAATGCTTCATTATTTAAAAAAACTGGGCTTTGAAGGGTTTATTTATTTTTTTATTTTCGTAACAGGGTGCTCAAACAAACCTTTTAAAAAAAATTTTTTAAATAGTGTGCATAGGGTTTGGGTTTGGGGGGGGAACATAAACAAGTTTTTGGGGGAAAACCCTAAAATAACCTTTTTGGAATTTTTTACGGTTTTACCTCTTCTGGAAACCCAAATTCCCTTTGGGGGGTTTTGGAAAGCAGAAAACCTGTAATTTTAAAACCCTTTTGTTTCAGTTGTTCCATCTCCCAAAGCGGGGCCGGGGGGAAAACGTACTAATTATTTTTTAATTTTTAAATTAAAAATTTTTTTTTTTGAAAAAAATTCCAGTAAAAAGCATTTTTGAATGTCAAAATTTTTTTAAAAAAAATTTTTAAGCATCTGACAAAAATAAAAACTGACTGGGGAGTGTTTAAAAAAAGAATTTGGGAATGGGCCCAAAACCCCCGGGAAAAAATTTTTTTTTTTTAAAATTTTTTTAAAAACCATTTAAAATAAAATTTTAAAAATTAAAAAAAAAGGTTTAATTTCCCTAGTAAAAAGGGGGTCCCAAATTTTTGGGAATTACCAGTTTTTTAAAGGGAAAACCTTTTAACTTTCCCTTTTCGAATTTTTTTTTTAAAAATTTTTCGAAAGGGCCCAAAAAGTTTTTAGATTTTTAAAAGATACGGGGAAGATCTCATCCAAGGGTAATAGCCTTTTTTCTGGGCAGAAAACTAGAAACCATAACCCCCAAAACCATACTAATAACAACGGGTAAAAATCCTCCCCCTTTTTTTTTTATAAAATTAAAAATTTCCCAAAACCCCCAACAATAAAAGAAAAAAACATATTAAAAAAATTTCATAAAAAAAACTGATAATATTTTAATAATTTTAAATTTTATTTTTAAAAAAATTTTAAATTTTTTGAAAAACAAAGAACCTTCCCTTTTAAAAAATTTTTTGATTTTTAAAAATTTTGAAACTAAAAAAAAAATCGGGGAGTAAAAAAAAAAGGGGAAAATTTTTTCCTAAACCCCAAGATTTTTTTAAACCAATTTAAAAAAAAATTTTTAAATAAAAAATTAAATATTTTTATTTAAATTTTTTTAAATTCGCTAGATGTTTTCTTCAACAAAAAACCCTGCCCAGGTTTAAAAAGGCACAAGTTTTTAGAAAATTTACGGGTGGAAAAGGGAACTAAAATACTGTTCAATCGTAACCCCAAACACCTAAATCAATAAAAATTGTGCTTTCAAAAAAAATCTAAAAATTTTGTTTTTGAACAAAATGAATTGAGAACTTTTGAAAAGGGGTGTTTTTTGGGGGGCCTTTTCCAAAACCTATGATGGGAAAAAGGACAAAAAGATATATTTTGCCCCTTTGGGAAAAAGGCGGTGTTTTCCCTTCATAAACGGGCCCCCAAATTTTTGGTTTAAAAATGGAAAACACGCTGGAAATTTGGAAAAAATAAAAGCAGGCCAGGGGGGCCCGGGGCCCTGGCAACAGAGGGGTTTCAATTTTAAAAACCTAAGCCCCATAGCTAATTTATTGTGGCCAATTATTTTTTTGTAATTTTAAATTTTTTTTTCCCTGTGCACTCAATTTAGGGTAGTACTTTGAAACTTTTTGCAAAGGATGGGAGACCTTAAAGGGTTTTCGGGGGAGCCTCCTTTGCCTCAACCAATTTTTCCCTAGCCCAGGGTAGCTCATTTTTTTACAAGGACCAAAAAAGGGGTTTTTTAAGGGCCATGGAGTTAAAACCCCAAATCAAAAAAAGGGGAAAAAATTTATTTGATTGTCTTATTTCTTCACAATGAAAAACACCTTCAAACAAACACTGTACATAAATTGACAAAAAAAGGGGCCCCCAATCCATTGCAAAGCCCCTCTTTTGGGAAAAAAAAGGGGTTTTTTGGGGAAAAAGAAAGGGGGTTTTGATAAATTTTCCACAAAGGAAAAAAATTTCCTAAACTCTTAAAAAGGGAAAGAAAAAAATTAATCATTTTTTATCTTAAAAAAGGGTTAAAAGGGCACTTTTTCTAAATGAGTCTTTCAAAAAAAACTGAGTTAATAGTTTTTCAAAAAATTTTAAAGGGGGGCAAATTGAGTTTTGAATCAAAAAAAACCCCATGAAAAAAATTTTTGAAATAAAAAAAATTTAAAAAAAATTTTCAATTAAGTGGAAATTTTTTGGGGGGTTTTTTTCCCCCAACCCCCGGGGGCCTCGGAGCAACAGGGATTAAAATTTTTTGAACCCGGGAATTACAGTAAGCCCTTTTCAATGAATATGGCATATGAATGTTTATTAGATATTTATGAATGATACAGCTGGAGAGATGGCTCAGTGCTCAATGGTAATGAGCACTTGTTGTTCTTGCAGGGACTGAGGTTCAATTCTCAGTACCCACATGACAGCTCATATCTATCTATAACATCAGGTTCAGAGAATCCTGCACCTCTTCTGGATTCTTTGGATACTATGCACACATATAAACATGTAGCCAAACACTCATAAATAAATAGAAAATAAACATACTTAAATATATACATATGTATATCTGATAATATGTATATATGTTAATTTATATACATACATATATATGTTAATGCAAAAGACAAGAGAACCAAGATCACTTTAGATTTTTAAGATATTTAATTCTCTTGAAACTGGAAAGAAGAAAAATCATGGCAGATAAAGAAAAAAGGATAATTTTCACTCAGTAACTAAAGACTATTTATACCTTTACTATTACAAAAATAAAATAAGGGCATATTATATATATATTAATTATATATATATATATATATGCGCTATGTATGTACTTACTACTATAACTAAACATAAATAACCATGTCCATGGTTTAAAAATGTGTTCAGCAAAGTTGTTAGAAGTATTTATCAGAGATGAAAGGATAGTCTAAAATATACTGGATCAATCAGTAAGCCAACAACTAATTATTCAATATAGAATGTGCTAGGGTGCAACAAAATCTAACAGATATGTTTGTAGACCACAAAATGAACTTGAGAAACTTTTGAGAATGTGGATGTGTTTGAGGGTACTCTTCTCTCAGAAATCTATGATGGCAAAAGGACAGAGAAAGATATATTTTGACCCTTGGACATTAGTTGTGAATACCTTAGCTATACAACAGGGCCCAAAGCTTAGGTGGGGTCAAGCAGCATGGAAAATCAGCAGGCTGGAGAATTGTGGACAATAAAATTGCAGCAGATCTCAGAGGGACCAACAGGGACATGGTCATACAGAGAAAACGGTTGCATATATTTAAACCTACAGTCCTATAGTCTACAGTTCTATTGTGGCAATTATTGTGTTGTAAGTCTTACATTTTCTTGCCTGAAATGCTACTCAGATTTAGGAGGTAGTGACATCTAATGAAACAATATTTGTCTTTAATGGATGGGAGACCTTGATAGGTTGCTAGGAGCCTGGCCTCTTGCTCTCTAACCATCTCTTTTCTTCCTAGCCTTCAGGAGGTGAGCATCACTGCATCACTATAGGACCAAGATGGCTGGTTAAGTGGCCATGGAGTGAAACCCAGAATCTAAGATAGGAATTCCTACTTTGATGCTGTCTTGGGTATTTCTGTCACAATGACAAAACACCTTACTACTGAGAACACTGTACATAAACTATGACTAAACAGAAAGCAGCCATCCATTGCAAGAGTCATGCTTTTTCGTGAAGAAAGATTTATTGGAACAATGCAAGGGAACATATTGATATAATTCATCACACAAAGGTAAATAATCGTACAATCAATCATCAGCATAGATCTAGAGATAGAAAACACAAAATTCAATCATGATTTCTGATCTTAAAGACAGTGCTTAAAATAAGAATGCACAGATATTTTCTAAATGTAGTAAACTATTCACCATAAAACCTGAGACTTAAGTAGTTTCTACAAAGAATATTTACCAAGGTAGCAATATGTGAGATTGATACTCAAAATTAATAACACCATGATATAATTTGTCTGAAGATATAAAAGTAGAAAAGTATCACTTAAAGATAGCAAGATGATTACGGTGTTTTACACCTTCAAGCCCAGGCCTCAGGAGACTGAGACAGGAGGATTGCAATGAGTTTGAAGCTAGCCTGGAACTATACAGTAAGACTGTATTCAAAAGAATACAATAACAATAAGGGCTTGGGCGATGATCCACTGTTAAAGGTACATGATGTGCAAGCATGAGGATCTAAATTTCAATCTCCACTGCGTTTGTAAGTGCTGGTGTGGTGCTGTAGGACTTTCCTTCTCTGCAGAAAGTAGAGACTGACCAATGCCCAAGACTCAGTGGCAGACACATCTAATCTAAACGGACATACACACACACACACACATACACACACACACAGGGCATGCATACACATACACACATTTTAGGAAGTTCCCTAACAGGCTAACCTCCATTAATATTTCTTATTCACTATAGTTCACTCAGTGTATTGATGCATTTACAAGAAAATATCTCATTAACAGAGGCCCAGGGTGCCTGCAGATTGAAAGAGAACAGCATTACAGCTCAAATATTAAGAGACACACAACATTAGTGCTCCATCTGAAATCAAGTATCTCCCAAGAAAGCAAGAAGGAGATGGAATCAAATTTGTATGAAATCTGATTTGCACAGGTTCTCCAGCAAACAGCCACTGGATAAAGTGAATTCCACCTGCATCATCCCATCAGTCACTTTCAGCACCGAGGAAAACACCAAAACAGTATCTAGTAATCCATTTTTCATCTCTCTGTGGAGCCTGGGGAAGAGGGCAGCAGCCAGCATGGTATTATAAAGAAAAAAAATCATGTGGACCAATTCAATTTCCTCCTATGACAGAATGGCAGGTTGCAGAGATAGGAGAAAAGCAATAGATGTAATCTTCATGAGCCACAGCAAGTCTTTTGATTCTGTCCCATGTGATGCTCTCATCAAAGCATTCAGAAGATTTGGTCTAAACCAGGATCTAAGAAGCTGGTGGCCCCTCCCACCTGTACTGTATTACCCTGCCCTGGCAGAGTGCTGGAGAGACCAAGAAGCAAGAAGAAAAAATTCACTAGGAGATTGATACATGCCAGAGATACATTGCCAGAGATGGGAACGATGCACTTAAGATTTTCTAAACTCCATAGACAATGTTGGTTTAAACAGTGACATGAATCAGTGTGGGCTGTAAGACTGCTGGCAGTTCCTTAGCCAATTCCATGATCAGATCCTGGTAGAAAAGGAAGCCTCACACTTCTGAGAGAGAAAAGCTGTTGTGTTCTCAGTCATTAGTTTGTGTGTGTGGTGGACTGGATAGGAGAGGGAGACAAGTAGACTAAGAAATAGAGCGAGAGGACAAAAGACTGAATCTTGCTCAGGGGCTTGGAGAAAGAAACCGTGAAATGAGGATCATGGGAATGGTTATATTAAAACTGGCTTTTTAAGGAAGACCAAAGTGTGGATGCTTCAATCCTTCTTAGAATGGGGAATGAAATACTCATGGAAGGAAATAGGAGACCAAGTGTGGAACAGAGACAGAAGGAAAGGCCATCCAGAGACTGCCTCATCTGGGGATCTATTCCATATACAGTCACCAAACCCAGACACTATTGTGGATGTCAAGAAGTGCATGCTGACAGGAGCCTGATTAATTGTCTCCTGAGAAGCTGTACCAGAGCCTGACAAATATAGAGTTGGATGCTTGCAGCCAACCATTGGACTAAGCATAGGGTCCCCAATGGAGGAGTTAGAGAAAGGAGGAAGGGGTTTGCAACTCCATAGGAACAACAACAATATCAACCAACCAGAACCCCCAGATCTCCCAGGGACTAAACCACCAACCAAAGAATACACATGGAGGGACTCGTGGCTCCAGCCACATATGTATTAGAGCCTTATCAGTCACCCATGGGTGGAGACGCCCTTGGTCCTGTGAAGTCTTAATGCCTCAGTGTAGAGGAATATGAGGGCGGGGAAGCAGGAGAGAGTGGGTGGGTGGGAGAGCACCCTTGTAGAAACAGGGGAGTGAGATGGGACAGGGTTATTCCAGGGCAGAAACCAGGAAAGGGGATAACATTTAAAATCAAATAAAGAAAATATCTAACTAAAAAAAAAAAAAAAAGAATACAGGATAGGAAGGCTCTGATTTAGATGTTGGTGGAACCCAATCCAACAGCTACAACAGAAAAGGAAAGACAATGGCATGTCACTATTGAGGCAGTGATGGAACTGTGAGGGCTGGGGGTGGATGGTCTGGTTTCTCCTTTCATGGATCTCTGAGCTCAACATTTGTACTTGCTATAGATGGGTCTCCAATTTTGTCTCCAATTCTTCTCTTCCTCTATTCTTCCCTACCTGACAACCTTCTGATGTGAAGAAAAAAGTGACATTCCTCATCACAGAGAAATTGTGATCTTACTCTTAACACAGTACAGTGAAAATCCCTATTGTAAAAGTGTCCATTTGTTACCATGTATACTTAATTATATTGTCATAAGTTCAATACAAAGAGAAAAGAGTATCCTCCTTTCCTAGCTAATGCCCAGTCAGTACATCATCATGATAATAGAATAATTTTGTTCCTACTTGAAGGGAAGCAATAATTCTTTTATTGACTGCTGAGGAAGAATTTGTTAATGACATTAATATAAAGAGAATGCAGTGTGGTAGCCTGAGTGATGCTTCACCTCTTAAGTGGTTTAGCTGGAGAATCATTGTAGTTGCTGGGGGGCAGGGAACAGAGAAGTTTGATTTAATGGGATGCCTCAGAACCCACTTCCAAGGTGCTAAGATGATTAAACAAGACTCAGTGTGGACAAAGGCCAGCCTCACAGCAAAGGTTCCATGAATATCAGCTCTCAGAGTTCAAATGTAACGTTATCTTCCTTTGCTCTTTAGGTAGCATCATTTTCTGACAGAGGAAATGATTGTCCTTATGACACTGAACGTGAAGAATGAGCATGGCTGAATCACTCTTGATACTAATGGAGTCAGAATCAGTTAATGAAAAGCATTTATTTCAGCAAAAAGGTCTTTTATGATAACATGATAAAGTGAGCTTAGAGCACTTTGGGGGAAATAAATGAATTTTCATTAAATATTTGTTACCATTATTGTTATTATTAGAAAAGGGTGGAGCATTGTTGGAGAGAGGACGTTAATAAACTTGTCACATGTCATTGATTTACTTCATACAACTTTAGTTTGGAAAAATCTAAAAATAAAGTGACTTCTTATTTTTCTCATAGACTTTAAAAAATTGCACTTTTGAACTTTAGTGAGACTGGAAATCGGGGCGGGGACTATGACAATTACTGTCAATAATAACCTTAGAGAATAAGAGGTCAGAAACTAATGTTTATCCTTTCAGAGCAAATGCTCTGATATATAAAGAGAATTTTTGTCAGAAGGATGATATGGAAGAAGAGGACGAGGAGGAAGAAGGAATGGGGAGAGGTTTTTATTTATAATCAGAAAAAAGTAAAGAATTTATTTCACTCTTGACACTCTGTTGCTCTGAGGATTCCATATCACTGGGGATGCTGGTGAATCACATCTTTAAGTTAAATCAAAAGTGCATAAAGTGTTAAGTGTTGCAACACTATACCAGGATACAGGGATCAAAATCTCCCTGCGTTCAAGAGAAGTCCTGGGAGCTAAGGAGGTACGGGAAGAAGATAGCTGGAGGAAAAGAAGCAATACTTTGTGAGGCAGGGAGTGAATAGCTTGAAATTGAAATATCCATGTGAGAGGTTTAATGTGTGTCTCAGGGGTAAGTGCATGAAAGTTTTCTTGACATATTTTTTAGGGTAGGATTAAGAAGTTGATTTTATACACATTATCAATGTCCAAGAAAACTTGGGTAGTAGAGGGTCAGTGGGGTAAACAATGGCCACTGTTTCCATGTGAGGTAGACAGGATTTTGAACTCTTTGTGTCACTCCTGTTCCAGAGGACATTGATTGACTGAGGAGGTAGCCACATGGATGGGTAGAGTTCAGACTGGAGGGACTGCTCTGGCTAAAATCAGTGTGTCTGTGGCGTGATCAATGCTATATGCAGTTTTTTTTCCTGCTTCCTCTCATGATTCTTCCCACATGGCTCCATGGGAACACTCCCATTCACAAGAAAGGTGGAATTCCCAATTCCAGATGTTTGTGATCTTTCTTTACCTCTAATATGAGCAAGAGCCAAGGCAAAGCCTTTGTGTTACACAAGCTAGCACCTTGGAGGGAACAACTGACTAAGCAACCAACTTCCATGTAAGTGCAGTGAGAGTAGAGGTAAGATATTGGTTCTAAATTGAGATCACTGCTTTGATATCATCTAAATGGTTCTCAAAATTTCTAATTCATGAATTTAGTAGAGTTCCTTATCTCATGCTAATCCCAACCATAAAGTTATTTCATTGCTACTTCATAACTGTAATGTTGCTACTGTGATCAATTGTAATGTAAATATCTCATATACAGGATATCTGATATACAAACCCCCAAATGGGACTTGACCCACTGATCGAGACCTATTGATCTAAAGGGTTTTCCTTCTGTGTTCAGGGTTTCCTCTCGCTTGTTTACAGAGAAACTATAATCTCTGAACTGTTAAGATAATTTCAGTTGCTTACTTAACATACAAGTGTGAGAACCTGAGTTTCATATGTAAAAATGCAAGTAGAAAATATCTAATTACATTAGCATGCACTTGAAACCATTGTGCTTGGAAGTCAGGTGGTTCCTGGAGCATGCTCTTCCACAAGGCTGAACTACTGAGTGAAACAGCAAGACAATGAGAAAAGTTGCCTAAAAAAACAAGTATATAGTGCTTGGAGAATGGTACCCTAGGCTGACCCCTGGTTATCATATATACACAAACATGTGCATACTCCTATACAAATATATACACAGACACAGACACACACACACACACACACACACACACACACACACACACAACACACAGAGTGTATTATGTTGTTTGGATTCTGGCTCAAGCCTGAAAGGAGAGGGATTTTAAAAGGATAGAAGTGGAAGAACTGGCATGGCAGTTAAGAACACGTAATGTTCTTGCAGAGAACTCATGTTCAGTTCCTGAATAGTGGTTCAAAACATTCTTTTCTACAGTTCCAGAGGCTCTGGTGTCCTCTTCTGGTTTTCTCAAGCATCAGACACACACACACAGTATTCATACATACATATAAATAAAAAAATAGTAAATAAACATTTTTCCTCAAAAGTACAGAAATTTATTTCTATCTTGAGTCAAGAAAACATGATAACAATATTTCTTACAGTGATATATCCAAAAATAAGCATATTTGACTGGTATTTTCATAGATTTATGTCAATTTTTAAGTTAATTAGAGGTGAATTCACTTTGATCCCAAATCAAATGCAGATTCCCAAAGTAAATCTCTTATTGATGTGAGAAATAAAATGTAAAAACAATCACATAAAATTAACTGTATTTGGGATGCCTGTCGGATTTTTACATGCCAGTTCTTATCATTTTATTTGGCCAGGCATCAATGTGACCAAACTGCAGCAGCTTGCAGCATGTTATTGGCTCTTTGTGCCAAATCTAAGGTTTCTAGTACATTGTCTAAGACCCCAGTACCACATGCTATATTATTTTACACATTTTTATTTGCTGATCTTCATATTATTTTAAAGGGATCTTTAACACTAAGTAGTACTCTGGAAAATAATTTACATTTTCTTGATTTTTCTTCTTCAATATCCTCAAAAACAATTTGATTTGATTTGATTGATACTTGAAGGGAGTTTAAGAAGACAGAGAGAGGATTAGTTATTCTCTGAGAGTCAATCATCATTTTCCTGACAAAGATTGAACATTTGCATCTGAACAATTTTTCTATGTACTATACTGTCTTTTTGAAAGTGAAATTTTGCATGTCTGTATGTAAATACATGCACATATATGTTGCATGTTTGTGTGTCAGAGATCAATGGTGGGTGTCTTTTATCAGTTGCTCTGTACCTTTATTTTTTGAGATAGGCTAATGTATTGGGTTAGACTGTCTGGACAATGGGTATTGAGAATTACCCTGTCTCCACCCTTCCCAGAGCTTGGGTTAGGGACATGTGACACCATGCTCAACTTTTAGAATGTGTGGTGGGTATCTGAACTTTTATCCTCATTGTTGTGGACCATGCATTTACCAACTAATCCATCACCCAAGTCATCTGAAAGTGCACTTTTAATTGGGTATTCCTTAAAGCACATTTTGTCTTCCTCATTTCTTCAAATCAACTATAACTTACAATGTTGGAGTCAGGTTAGTGGTTTATCGGTTTTAAAAGCAAACAAAATCAACACCAGATTCTATGGTACTACACAACTGGATCCCTGCACCAGCCAGTAAATAGTCTGTGATCCTCTCCAGGCCTTAGAATGCCCTTGTACTTTTCTCTGTGGTACTATGATTTTACTGCTTTAATGGTTTTGTATGCATAATTCAATTAAAGGTCTTAAAACGTAATGTGCATAACCTTTTCCCAGCAATTTGACTTCTAGGGAATTTACCTTAAGGAAATAATACAGATAATGAGGCAAAAATTATATGTGATTTATTTCACTCTTGGAACTCTGTTGCTCTGAAACACAATAGTGACGGTAGTGATGGTAACAGATGATAAGGAACATCTCTGAAAGTTCAGATCACAGAGAAATAGGTTGGTGGATCATTCCATCTGATGGGATACTGAGCAGTGCTTTAAAATGTCTCCCTGGAGCCCAGGGAATCAGAAAGTTTCCATGAAATTTTAGAAAAATACAACAAATAAAAATGTCCTTAACAATATAACTTACTTAGGTTATATCATTTGTAAGGTCATATATGTACATATGTATGTATGTATGTATGTATGTATGTATGTATTAATGGCCGGTTAATACATTCAGGAGTGATTGTAACTTTAATATTTTGAAATTTTGATTATTTACACTACATTTATATTTTACTTATTATAATGGAGGAAGATGAAAAGAATGAATTGTTTTTAAAAAACATGTCAGGATAGAGAGTGTTGTTTAGTGGTTAAGGGCCCAGCTCTTGCAAAGGACCCAAATTCATTTCTTAGTGTCCATGTAGAATGGCTCACAAGCACATACGTATAACTTCAGCTCCCAGGAATCTGATGCCCTCTTCTGGTTTTCTCAGGCACTGCACTCATGTGCTAATAGCCTTACAGAAACACATTCACACACACAATTAAAACGGAATAATTTTTAAAGTTCAAATATTGACATGCTAGCTATATTTCCAATGATATAAATAACTTCATTTAAGGGAGTTGAAAAACATGTTTTTTTTATTTAAGAGGTTTTATTTTTTCATATATGTGTACTGTATTTATATCATTCCCACCTCTCTATCTCCTCCTTAATTCATTCTTACATTTATGAACTGTTCTTTAGATTTTGTTATATACATACATTTATGAACACATGCACACATTTGGCCTACTGGGTTCATTCAGTGTTGCTCATGTATGTTTAGTGTGAACTACTTAGATTCTTAAATCCCTTATGAGTTAGGCTATCGAATACCTTTGTACACAAAAATCTGTGTGCTTTGTTCTTTGTATTAGGCATCAGGCAGGGCACACACATGTTGAATAACAAGCACATTCCATCAGTGCTCATATGAGATGCTAGTAGCTTGTAAATACTGACATTACCTAGCAACATCTGGAAGTGCCTTTCCCCTTGATATCACTAATGTTATTGCTGTTAATTAAGTGGCTTAGTGGGAGGAGTGGAATAATTGTGAATTATATGTAGTACATTCTTGTCTTTGATGAGCAATGAGCTCCCATAGTTATGCTGCATATTCATATAATGCCTAGAATATAAAACAAATAAGGGGGTGAGACATTCTCCTCAGATCTCTATTTTTATCTTTAATAAGTCTTATCTTTAATAAGACAGTCACAGCCCTCTGGAAATATTTATCACCCATGCATTGCTTCTAGAAATGTTGATTTAAGATATTAGCACCTGGGTGGTCTCTGAAACAGATGACAAACAACCTTAGAGGCTTGAAAAAGCTTTTCACAAGTTCTCCAGTGGCTAGAAAATAATAGCTATGAGATTTTTGAAATTCTGGCATGTTCGTTTCCTAAAAGACACACTTAATGATACAGTTTAGGAGGGGAGAATGGCCTCAGGGTTTAAATGGCTTTCCTGAGTGCTATTAAGGAGCAGATTTAATAATACTTCAACACCTATTCTATAGACAAAGGAAATTAACTTATCCAAAAGAAATGTCTAAGATAAAGGTGAACTGCAATGAGTCAAGCTTTCCCAGCCTTTTTTGTCTGGTATCTCTTCTGCCTGGAGCAGGACAGGAAGGCTTCATCTAAAGAGACAACATGAACCAATTAAAAGTGTGCCTAGAGGAACCTGAGGTAGGCTTTTGTCCCCAAAGTGAAGTGCAGCCCAAATCACTCATGACATCATCATAGGCATGAAGACCAACAAATCCCGGAAAGTTTACACACTTCAGAATTTTTCTTGTTACTATTTTTCTATTGTTTAGCAATCATATATACATATAACAAGTTTTGGCTAAGTTCAACCTCGTTTTCTATCTCTCTGATCTACCCCATCCCTATCAACAGCTTTCCCTCCTCACTTTGTAAGCTTTTTTTCAAAAGTCCCAATATTCCCACTTACTACTGCTTGTATGGGCATGAGTATAGAACCATCTCCCAGGGGAAGGATAGCCTCTTAGGAGCAGGAAAGTGGTGCAGCCTCTATGGAAAGCAATATAGGTGTTTCTTAAACAGATAGAAATATATCTACCATATGGTCCACTTCTGAGAATTTTCCCAGAGGATTCTATATCCCATTAGAGTGATACCTGCTGATATGTGTTCATTTACCCATGCCATATTCACAATATCCAGGAAATGAAAATAGGCTAGTCCATCAGCTGATGAATGGATCATGATAATGTGGCACATGAATATAATTGGATGTTCTTCAAGAAACTCTATTTTATTATTCTTTGAGAATTATGTACAATGTGTTTTGATCATATTTACCCTCCTTCCCACAAAAGTTCCCAAATTTATCCCACTTATCTTCCCAAGCACCTTTAAAAAAAAATAAGGTCAGTTTGTGATACCCAAATATTCTCAGATGGAAACTTTAAATAACATTTGGGTTGTTAAGTCTTGTGCTGTATTCTTAAGACATTGTACCTGTTTCAGATATCATCTGTTGTATCTATATCTCTCTTCTCTCTAACACATCATTGATAGAATTATAAGAGATGGAAATTATGTTGTATCTTTGGGTTAATTGGGGCCCACTGAGGATTGAGTCTTAGAATCTTGAAAGTAATTTCCTCCACTGCAATACAAAAAAATTAAACCAAACCAAACAAAACCAAACCAAACAAAAACCCAGACCCCAGAACAAACAAAGAGACAAACAGACAAACAAACAAAAATATATCTTGGTATCCACACTTCCCTGGGACATGTTAGGAGATCATTTAAAAGATAATTAGAATCTTAGTGTTTGTGCAAGATATATAATGTAAGCACATACTTTTTGTACACGAAGTCACTCAAATATAGTTCGGTTGTTTTCTTTGTCCTCTGAACTCTATGCTTCCACCAAAAGCTTCTAAGGGCCTTGCTTTGCAGAAACGTTTGCATTAATATGGATGCAAATGCTTTCTCTACAATGAAAATGAGAGACAATATGTGACCAGAATGCTGATTAATTCAGATTCTCGCAGTTTTATAAAGCAAATAGTCACCACAAGTGTATCCCATTACTATTATTTTTAAAATGCAGATGTTAAAATCTCTTCATTTTTCTCCTGACAACCAAAAAGCTGGCATGGACCTGATATAGCAGTCATGCCAAGCCTACCCCTCCCTTTTGAAGGCCATTCCCTCATACCTCAGCCATTCCCACATCTGTTCCCTCATACCTGAACCATCCCCATATCCGTTCTCTCAAGTTGAGGCACTATCTCTGGGGACTTTGTGTCAAGTCTACACTTCATTATTCTCCTCAGTTTCCAGCAATGGGATTTCTTCCCATTACAAAATAATCATCCTAAACACCAGTTACGGACAAAATATTTGAACCTTCCTCAAATTCATAGGTTGAAGCCTGCCCATAATTAGCTTATAAAACAGTATTTGAAAATTCAGGATTTGAGAAGCTTCTAAGGTGGAACCCCATGAGATATAATTTTATCTATATTTTTAAAATGCGTTTTACTATTTTTTAGAAAATATTGGTTTCTTAATGTGTATCACTATAAGATACTCATATTTCCCACCTCCAGTAGATCTTATACCTTCCCTGCACCCTCTTATGGATCCACTTCCCTTGTAAATTATCCAACTTCTACTCTCATCTCCTCTCTCTCTCTCTCTCTCTCTCTCTCTCTCTCTCTCTCTCGTGCACACACACATGCAAACATACACACACAAACATACAAACACCTACACATGTTTACACAGAGACAGACAGAGACTCACACATGGATATTCTCACACACAGTGACATTCACATACACATACATACACACTTACCGTTACACACAGATACAGTCACATAAATATAGTAGCATAGGCTCTTACATAAATGAATACACACACACTCAGTCAGACATACTTACAGATACATCTAGATTCCTCATCTAGAAGAGCAGGAGATACTTGAGGTAAATGATCTTATAAGAAGAGGGGCAAGACACCAACACTTAGCAATCTCTTTCCTTTCATAGACAGCCTGGGAAGGGCAGATAGATGTGAAAGTAGAGACACCTGATTACAGGTCAGGAAGATGTCCCAGGAGAATGTGACCATGATCATATGTGACCTAGATCATAGACATCCAACTTCTAGAACTATAAGATAACAAATACCCTGGCTTAATCTTCCTAGTTTCTCTGCAGTTACCCAAAGAATGACTGAGCAACTTCCTAACACATTGGATAAGCGTCTAGGCAGAACTAGCTGTAGATCTGGGCAGAGCTTTCACCTACACCAGATGCCATTCCTGCTTGACAAATTGTCCTGAAACATAGTGGGATAAAACTATAGCCATTTTATTTTGCTAGCTCTTCAGGCGTAAGTAATTTGGAAAAGCTTGCTGGGCACCACTCTTTGGGTTTGTCCTGCGGCCATGTGCAGAGGTCAGCTGGGGCCACATTCACCTGAAGGCTGGCTCAACTGGGATCTCAGATGGCTCTTTTCCACACTTGGCAGTTTCTCCATCTGGCAGCTGGGAGCTCAGCCAGGCTGTCAACCAGAGCACTGACGTGGCCCTGGCATGATGGTTTTAGAGCAACCAGACAGCAGAAACAATGGACAGCTTCCCACACTGTCCCAAGGCAACTAGGCACTTTATTACCTTGTCTTGGAAGCTGTGCAATGTTCTTTCTGCCATTCCTTTTAGTCAAAGCAATATGTGCCCTCAAAAGGAGGATCAGATACTTATCCATAGGCAGGTTTAAAGAAACAGGCCCATTTCTTTTTCTAGCACTTGTTATTTCTACTTCAGCTATTTTTCCATTGCAATAGCTCATCACATCATAATGTCTATTTAGAGATAGTCTCACTGTATAGCCGAAACTATCTTTAATTCAAGATCAGACAGTGTCTCTCCTACTTACATTGACAGGATTATAAAAATGCATTAACAAGCCAGGTTTGCTTATATAATTATCTCTGTAAGTTTCCTGTGTAAATATCACAATTAAAATTTTCTCTCTTAACCAATACAGCTAATGCCCACTACATAGAATTTTCAAGAATTCTATCCTACTGATTCAATAAGTAGAGTGTACCTGTTCCTGTTATAGAATCATTATAGGATCATTAGTCATCACTATCTAAATCAAGGATCCAAGGGCTAGAGACATGGCTTGATGGTTCAGAGCCCTTGCTAATCTTCCAGAGGATCTGAGTTCAGTTCCCAGCACTCATGGTGTGTGCTTTAAAACCATTTGTAACTCTAACTCTACAATTTTTGGCACCCTCTTCTGGTATTCAAGGAAATCTTCATACATACATGTGTGTATGTGTGTATCTCAAGATTATACCTATATATATAATATATATATATATATATATATATAATATACATATATAGTGTGTTATATATATGTGTGTGTGTGTGTGTGTGTGTGTGTCTGAATATTATACATTTATATAGACATACAAGGATTAGAGAGAGAGAGAGAAAGAGGGTAACAATAACAATGAATGAAAAGGAAGTATCAGGGGACATGGAAGGGATTGGAAGAAGGGAAAGGGGAAGAAGAAAAAATGATGTGAACAGTACACAAATATAAAATTTAATTTAATTTTAAAAAGAAAAAAAAACATTTTGTATATTTTTATTAATTTTGTTTAAAATCCATCAAAGGCTAAGGACATGCTCATTTTACTTTCTATCTTATATTTTCTACATTTGCTAAGTTCATATTATGCTATATACATTAAAAAGTACATTAAATAAACTTTTTAATATCAGTATAAAAAATGTCGAAGAAGTGAATAAAGAATACATTTCTTTTCCTCTTCCTCATCATGAACTCTTCAATCATAAATTGTTTTTACTTCATGAATTCCTTGTCACATTTTCTGAATTAGTCCAAAAACATAGTGGTGGGCTGGACAATAAGCCACAAAAGAAGCAGCATTCAGATTTCACTTGGAGTTACACCATCTGGATTAGGGGTTTAGAAATATATCCAAGTGAAATTTCATGAAAATGGACCATAGGGGGAAAAAAACTCTGTATTGTTAATCTTTGGGGGAAACAATGAAGCTAAAATAAAGATGGCGTATTTTCCCAGTGTAATGAACCTCGACAGTTACCATTGTGGCTGCCAGAGCGCATTTGATTGCCAGTTGTTAAATGAGCCTGTATCTCAAAAAGTGGAAATATATCACTCAGCAGAGCGGCAGACAGATGATGTTTGCTTTAAAGACCAAAATTAAACCATTGCTATCAGGAAGGGCAGTTTTTCAAAAGCCAGGGTTTCAGTACTTCCCTTAGACAGCAGGTAGAAACTGTGGTTTCCTCCACATTCTTCATTTTCAGATGTACACAGAATCAAGTGTTCAAGTGGCCCTTGGCTACAGATGTGAAGACAAATGAACCTCACAGAACATTTGGGAGCTATTAGAGGCAACTAAGAAGCTATGCTATGCCTCCACTTAGTCTATTCTGGCTGTGTTTCCATTAGATATTTTTTTAATTAAAAAATGCTCTGGTCACTAGTCAAAGAAAAGTTAAATGCTTGGAAATGCTTTCATTAAGTTACTCATACTCTCAAGGTATATATGTGTCCATCTAGAGGAAAAAGAACTCACAAAAACTATTCATAATTTCTATATAGGTGAAAGCGAATATCCAATATAATTATAGAAGGGAATCAAAGATAAGTGTTCCCCTAAATATTTATTTTCTTTCTGCCTGAGGCCTGTTTTCTATATTACTGATGGCTTAGAGCAGTGGTGTATTAGTTACATTCCCATTACTGTGATCAAATACTTAACAAAAGCATTTTCAGAAAGGAAATGTTGATGTTGGCTCATAGTTGGAGACCATGGTGAAGTAGTTGTGATGGATCTGCCTAAGGCATTAAACTAGCAGACAGGAAGCAGAGAGCAGTGGATGTTGTTGCTCAACTCTCATTCTTTTTTTATTCAGCCTAGGGCTTTTCCCTATAAGATGATGTCATTCATTCTTACAGTGTAACTTCCCATTTTCATGAACCCAGTCTAGAAAGAAACTCCTTCATAGTCATGATTAGATATTTGTCTCCTAGATGATTCTAGATCCTGCCAAGTTGACTATGAGTATTAATCATGTAATATTCATTGTATGGTATTTATATTTCTTGCAAAACTTTGTTTTCAAAATTATCTTAACTGCAAATAAACATAAATAAATTCAATAAACATAAGAAAGAAGGGTCAAGCAGGCCACTGGGACTCACCCAACCTGAACCATCCCGTGTTTTCTCTTCCTAACAAGGAATTTCTACTTTGAAGATCCCAAAACTACACTGTCATGGTTTATCAATGAAGCAGCTCAAGCATTTCTATGATTCATCAAATGACTATTTTCTGTCAAGCATTTTACATGGCCCTGGTTGGTACTTTTTATCATGCTTCATTACATTTGCTATTAGTATCATTTATAGAGAAATTATGACTCAAAAAAGAGATTATTCATTTGTCCAGGTCACCAAGTAAGGATTCAAACTTAGATCCCACATCTTTGAAACTGACTCCTGTGACCCTGTAGGAAGGAATGAATGCGTGGTATAAGCCTGCCAGTCATGTGCACCTGTTTGGCACCAGGTATACAGATTCCCACTCCTGACTCTAGAGATATCAACTGTGCAACAAGAGCTGACACCCTCACCTTTTTTTAGGATTGTTCTTGTCTTTATTTTCTAGTGTTCACCTTATACATTTTGTGCAATCATATCACTTAGATTCTTGAATGAAACTACAGTCTTAATTTATTAACATGTAAGCCATATAGCATAAAATTTCCATTAATTAACTATGTAATTCAAGAATTGATGATATAGGCCTGTGGTACATGTTGCCAGACATGTTCAAAGCATTGGGTTTAATCTTCAGCACTATGGTAAAAACATGCAAACATAAATATTTAAGAAATGTGAAATTTAGAGTATTTTAGATTATTTGGAACAGTGTAACCATCAACATTATTAAATTTTGATCATTTTCTCCACCCTAGAAAAAAATCCTCCACCCATCAATGATCATACACTCTTTAATTACCACCACAGCCTATCAAAAGCCTAACCTAATTTCATTCCCCACACAGTTACCTGTTATTTGTGCTCAGTATAGTGCCTTTTGGTTCTGACTTCTGTCATTCAGTTAAATACTGTCAATTCCTTAAATGCTGTTTCCCAGTCTTAAAAATAAAGGCAAGTGTTGAATTATATCTATAAAGATAAGATGATTCACAGAATGTTTAGCAAAATTACCAGGACATAAATGGTCTAAGAAATGTCTGAGCTTTGTAGTTCATGCTTATAATTCTAGCTATTATGTTGCTTAGGCAGAAAGATCACAAATTGTAGGACAGCATGGGATGAAACCTAGTTTGAACTACACAGGAAAACCCTGTGTCAAATAAATAAACACACACACACACACAAAACCCAAAATAAATAGTAAAACAAATGGAAAGTTATTAGTTAAGATAACTTTTGTTAGAATAAATAATAAAATGAAGGTTTGTAGGAGATACCAGATGAAATCTGAAGACTGGAAGGAATGAAAGTCTTAGGGGAAGATTGGCACTGTCCTCAGACCAGTATCTCCTCATTCATTGGCTGGCCTCATTCACAGTTTACTCTATAGTAGTTCTACTAACAATTCATGTGAGTTTTTTTTTGTATAGAGTGTTCCTGTCAGCTGCAGAATATTTATAAGCATCTGGACATTTAAAAGGCCAGTAGCAATTTCAGCACCATTGCACACATGCTAAGTATGATAACTGAAAATATCTGAGGCATTGCCAAATGGTTCCTGGGGGCAAAATATATCTTGGTTATGAAATCTGTCTTAGACTTTGCCCATGACCTTAGAGCATCCCTTGTCTTCTAAATAAAGGACTTTCTACTCTAATAGATAATTTTATGATGTAGACACTTCTATATTGTCCAATATAATGGCCTGTATCTTTATATTTAAGTTGACCACATTTTGATTAAAATTAAATGTGTGTATTTCAGTGCTACTAACAACTTAGTAATAAGATTTTTATCATGGACAGCAGAATGAAATAATTCTGTAGTCAATGGCAGTTCCATAGGTGAACACAGACATAAGGACTTTTAACTAGCAAGTAGCCCTGGGGAAAAGATACACATTTCTTCAGCTTATTTAGGGACTTCAAAAAAAAAGTCAACTTGTGAAATATCTTCTTTGTTCTACAAGAATATGCAGATAGAAAGCAGACCCTAGACTGCGTCTGCCTCATGATCTTTTTCAATGCAGTATGAAAATGTTCTTTTTTTCCCTCCGTTTTAAAAATTGGATATTTTATTTGCATTTCAGATGTTATCCCCTTTCCTCATTTACTCCCCACCCAGGAACCCCCTATCACATCCCCCATCCTCCTGCCTCTGTGAGGATATGCCCCCACCTACCTACTCCTACCTCCCCACCCTTGAATTTGCCCACACTGTGGCATCCAGACTTCATGGGACCAAGGAACTCTTTTCCCACCTATGCCTGACAAGGCCATCCTCCCCTATATATACAGCTCGAGCCATGGGTCCCTCCCTATGTGCTCCCAGGCTGGTGGTTTAAACCCTGGGAGTTCTACTTGGTTGGTATTGTTGCTCTCCCCATGGGGCTGCAAACATTTGCTCTTTGAATGGGAACTGCAGATCTTTAAACTTAACATAAAATTCAAGAATGAACATTTGTGCTCTTCATTGCAATACACTCAGGGTAGAATGTACTGGACCTAACTAGAACTGCGTGAGTTCAGCAAAGGAAAGTTAGAAGGTGCTGGGATGATATAGAGGCAGTTTGAAGACCACAGCCCATGCCAAGTCTGGCATGAGAGAGACAGGTAGTGACATATGAGTTGCCTTTGGTTCTTCATGCCTAGCTAACTCAAGAATTCTGGGCTCTGAATGGCTATCGTTAATGATTTCTCTAAGAAATGAAGCCACTCCAATAGAAGGAGGCCCCTATTTCCTGAGTGAAGAGGAAGTTGATATAAGTCCTTTATGGGAAATAAAAGTGTAAAAAAAAAAAATGCCTTCCAGCCTTAGGAATTAAAATAACAAAGACAACAACAATAGGATTAGAGAATGGAAAAAAAAAAAAAAGCACAGCAAGGTGAAGTGCAGCAGAATAGATTAGAATAGGGTAGAGTAGAGAGTAGAGTGGAGAGGGGAGGGGAGGGGAGGGGAGGGGAGGGGAGGGGAGGGGAGGGGAGGGGAGGGGAGGGGAAGGGGAGGGGAAAAGCAGAGCAGAGCAGAGCAGAGCACAGCAGAGCAGAGCAGAACAGAACAGAACAGAACAGAACAACAGAAAATATGAATCAAGGTAACCAATTAATTTTTTCTTGTTTTCTATTTGTTTTTTTTGTTTTGTTTTGTTCCATTTTTGAGAGTGACTCTTGCATAGCCTATGCTGTCCTCAAATCCATAAAGCCACTATATAGCTGAGGATAGCCTTTAATTTCCAAGCCTCTAGTAATGATAAGCACATACAGCCATACCTGCTTTATGCTGGGGACAAAACCTAGGACTTCATGGATTCTAAGCAGGAACTTTATTAGCTGAGCCATATTTCCAGCCATTTCTTTAAAATTTAAACTTTATATAAGTAACAAATGATTTTTAGTATAAGTACAACCCATAAAATATTGGAAACACACTTATATACATTATTTATTTGGTGTTGATTTAAAATTCAGATTTAATTGGAAGACCTATATTTTGCCTGATGATATTTGAAAAAGTAAAAGTCTGAGAAAGTAATGAGGAGCAGTAGTGGTGGAAAAAAGAAAGTATTTTGAAATGATGTAAAAGGTCTTCAGTTGATAAAAAGAAGTTCAAAAGCAATAAAGTTTGCTTATTTCTCATCAGCACTGAGAATAATTATGGGGTCAACATAGTTCTCAAGTAAACTTGGTTATAACCAACATGACAGTAGCCACCCTCCATTCAGTGAGTTCACAGAATAGCTCATGAAGTACATGATGTCATCCAATAGGAGACAAGATGATGAAGACAAAGAAAGCTACTCCACTAATCCTACAAGTGAATGGAAGGTGTGACTTCCATCCTTTGCACAGGAAGTTGAGACCCAATTGACTAATTGAAAACACTAGGCCCTTGACTCAGTTCAACATAGATGTATAGGACTAATTCAGTCATAACCACTCATCATCAGTATTGCATCTTTCCTCAAAAAAAAAGCAGAACTCTGATAGGTTCGGGCTTATTGTTCAACATGATCACTCCTAATAGTTTTTAAGTCACTTTTTACACAACTATCCGTCCTACTCATTCTAATGAAAGACCCTGTGTTTGAGCAAAGGTAGTGTTCTCTTCTCCTGGGGATGCTGTTCATTTGAATATCTGTATTGATGATCCAATTCTCAGTAATGAGCTGGGTGTCAGTACAAAAGGCAGATTCAGACAGGAGCTCACAGTTCAAAAAGGAATCAATTGAAAGCTTCCACACCATTCTATCAAAAGGCATCGATGTGCCCAAGCATGAACCCTTTGTCTCCTGTCTACCCTGTGTTGTTCTTCCTTTTTCTTGAAGTAAAGAACTAACAGACTGTGTCCTGCTTCCAGCTGACCAGGAAATCACACACATATGTGTGTAATCACTCTTTCCTTGTAGCGTATTTACAAAGTCAGCCTGCCACATGTCCTTTGTATTGTGTTCCTTGCTCTGTGCCATTATGTGCCATCTGCTGAGATTTCAGGCTCTTGCTTCATATGTTCTGGCCATGGGAAAATTTAGCAGAGAAGCCAGAAACCTGCAGTAAGAACTCTGGGAGGAGTATAAGAGGATAACAAGCGACACTGGGAGTGATAGGTCTGTGGTGTCCCTTCTGCAGTCTACAGGTCTTGTGAACCCAGGATAGACATGAGTGAATCCCAACACAAGTATCAATTAAAATAATACTCAAAATATTGCTATATTCTTCATATTTTATATTTTAATTTATTTAAATATAATAGATGAATTTCTCTTCTCCTTTGCTCTCAAATCCTCTCTCTTAAATTCATGGTCTCTTTTTCTTTGATCATTATTGATACATATGTATGAATATATGCAACATATATAAAGAGAGAAAGTATATGAAGCATGCTGAGATTTTTTGGTAATACTTAATAATTTGAGTGTTGGCACATGAACCGTGTAGATGAAAATATTGGTTTACAGTTCACAACAACAATATAAAGATAATCTTTCAACTCAACACTTCTGTATAACCCAATACATTTTTTCTTGTCATGGTCCTGGACCATGAACCCAAGCTTTATGAAAACAGAGTGCTGAATAGAAAATCAGATCATTGCTAATTACTCTCTTAGTATAGAAGGTTATGATAAAATTGTAGTATCAAAGACATTTCACTTTTTTAAGCTAACTAACACGTTTTGCAAAATGGATAATATATCCTCAGTATATCATAGAACAGTCAAAGACGTTATTCTTTAATCATGACAGTAGTACAGATTCTAGGTACAATGAATTATACTATATTGTTGGAAGAACACTTAGCAACATGGGCACCTGTGACAAATTCCATATTTTTCCTTCCTTCCTTCCTTCCTTCCTTCCTTCCTTCCTTCCTTCCTTCCTTCCTTCCTTCCTTCCTTCCTGTTATACCTATTGTACCACATATTATTTTAAGGGTAAAGAATGTTCAGGGCATGCTTCTTATAATTTCTACACACAGACAATTCAAACATATACCAAAAATAGAGCTTTAGGCAAATTCAGTCCTGCTGAACATTTTACATTTTTGGTAGAAAAGCTAGCTCTCTATTTTTTATAGAACTGAAGGATAATATCTGCTGTCAATGCTACCCATTCAGAGCAGTCCATAAGTTTACATTTCTGGGGTTAGAAAAATTGGAGATGAGTAATGAGATAGATCACCAATCCAAAATGGAAAACACAGTATAAAAACAGAAAAAGCTCATGGATAAAAGCAAGGAGGATAGGCAGGGAGCAAAGATATCTTTTCATGGGCAGAGGTCATTGTTTAACCCATGGGTTTCTCTGGTGAACTCCCAAAGAAGTCACAGGGAAAACAGAACAAAACAACAATGGCTCAAGTTTCATGAATTGTGTGTTGCATAGCCACATGGAATGGAGAACACAGACAGTTGCCTGCTCAAAGAAGTGCTACTCTGCATGTTTATCCCATACTCTTGTGTGGCAAACACTCCATAATTTTCTTTGCTGTTAAAAGGAAACTAAATTTTGCTAAATTTTTTTTTACCTGAAATTATTTAGCTCTCTCCATATAATTCTCTATGGGAAGTAGGTGTTTTCTGTGGTATGTACATCTTCTTGGTTGTAAGGGCCTTGAAGATACACTCCAGTAGAGAAGGCTATTCAGTTAGAATGTGACCTTTAGAAGGAAGAATCTTAAAATGATTGACTTATTTGAGATTTAAATACATCTCAAATACTAACATTTAAAATTAAACACCTATGTTGGAGAGAGATGAGACAGTGTATAGAAAACTGGTTACTGTGAAGACTGAAGCAGCTGTCACTAATCAGGTCATATGTGTCTCTGAATATCCAAGCAAACTAATTAAAATATATTTTTTTTCTATCAGAACATGTATACTGACTCCACTACATCACAATCACATATAGAAATGTGTATGATATAGGTATTAAATGTCTCAGATGCCATATAATATATATCGATTCCAATAACAAAAAGCATTCTGTCCTGAGCTATGTAAATTGCTGTAGTAATTATCAATTTGATAGAGTTCATTTGAGTATTAAAAATGCCAAGAGACTTTTTTTTTTATAAAATGAAATAGATATAAATGATGTGTTAGCAAAGCTTCCCCTATTTTCAATGTAATAAGGCTGGAGAACAAAATGTGTGTGTGCATATGAATGTGTGTGTACGTGTGTATTCATGTATCTTTGTGCATGGAAAGCCAGAGAACAACCTCAGTTGTCATATGTCAGGTGCTGTCCACATTTTATTCTCATCCACATTTTATTCTCATGATATTGAATCTCTGACTAACCTGGTGTTCATTTCTCAATCGGGGGTGGTCAGCCAGACATCCTCCGGTTTCTGTCTGTCTCTCTGCCTCCATCTGTTGTGTTTGCAAGCATGGGTCATCATATCCAACTCTTTTACACAAGTTCTGGGATCAAACTTGCTTCTTCATGTTTTCCTGGCAAGCATTTAATTGGCTGAGATATACCCAGCCTCTTGAGTGCATGCTTTTAAAGTATCCTTATGCACTGGATAACTTTAGGATGCCTATGAATTATCTTCAGTAGAAGTCATTAATTTGAACACAAGCATTTCCATAAAATACGTAACTTTTTTGATCTAATAAGGAAAGCCTTTTTCCTTGCCAGCTGTACTTAAGGGAACAGCCTCAGACTTACAAATGCGAGAGAGTGTCTACACAGTTTAGATAACGTAAACTTGAGAGAGTTAAACTCAATAATACTGGGCAAATGTTAACACTACTTTTCTTTCAATATTTCCATCCATGTGGTATTTGACAATGTGGGGGAAATTAATACTTTAAAGTCCATTTTCAGAATTTTCTTCACCTTATCGTGTTCTAGATTGTGCCTTAGGACTTTTTTCGATGTTGGAAACTTTCTCTGTGTCCTATCATTGTACTTAGAATCATTCATCACTCCTTCATGCTTATTCTAGCTTTCCAGGTTCAGACAAGGGGTCATCTCTCTTTCATTCCAGCCAACACTGTCTGGGAATTTTCAAAGATGATGTCTGCCAATGCAACATATACCGGGAATAACTCCAAGATGCATGTGACATGTGTCTGAATACAGATGGATTACATTATTCCCATCCCACTTTAGAGATGCAGAAACAAGGATGATAAGGGTTTTTGTTACATGGTGTGGGTGCAGTCAAGCCTTAAGATCTCTTGATCTCCTTCAATGCCTCCCTAAGGATCTTACCTCTGACAGCGATTTCGCTTATGTTCATCAATACCATTAGTTGTTACTTTTGCTAAACTAATAAGAACAAATACTCTATTTGATCTTAGCAAAAACTTTGATATAATTATATCTTATACAGCTCCCCAGCTTGTATTTGGTGCATACATCACCCTCAGAACTTGTGAAGATGTACTTATAGTCAATTCCTGGCTTCTGCCTGAGACTTCATAGTTCCCAAGCCCACCCCAAGTACTGGTCCACTGACCACACACTGAATTTAGGAATTATCTGTTCGCAGAGTGGAGCAGTAGGACACACTCACAGAACCCTATTACATATTGCAATATTTATTCATTTTTGATGTTCTGACTGCTTCTCCTTAGCAAATATGTATGGCACTATGAATGTATGTATATTCATGTGGGAGCCTTAAATCTTACAGGTACCTTACATTGTAGTAGATAGACACATGCAGAAACAAGCCTGTTTACAAATACTCATTTTACAGAGTGGCGCAGCAGTGATCCACTTAGTTACGTGGCTTGTGTACTGGCAAATGTTGCTCAGGTTAGCCTTGAATCTCGCATGGCTAAAACCAAAACAGCATAAACAAACAAAAGATTCCTATGCACCCTTCCATCCTGTGCTATGGCTCATTTTATGCAGATGAATTGGAGTTTGTTTGGTTCCAGGCTCCCACATTCAATGGTTCTATCCTAAGTCGTTAGGTCTCTGGCTCTCAGCCTCTGAGAAACCTTTTACTTAACTGGAATAAAAGCCCCAGCAGGGTTTACATTACCAATCACTTTTGTCACCACTCTAAGACAGTCCCTGAACCAGTGGTTCTGAAAGGAGTGGCAGTTAATGGAGCTCCAGATTGTTACACAGTAAATTTTACCTTGAGTGAAAATTCTAGAAACACTGAGATTCCTTCACCCAGGGTCATGCTGAGCTCTGCCTGCTGTGTGCTAATGCCTTTGGCTTTATTTCTTGGCACCAAGAGTCTGGGTGGGGAGGTTAATTGCACAAGCAGAGTGTGATGTGCCAGGCGGGAGTGTGATGGCTGCTGTGAGTTCTGGCAGACAGCCTCTTCTACAGCACAACATCTGTCTCCTTTAGAGGAAAGGACTAATGGGCAGTTGTCATTAATGCCACAAGGAGATCCTGAAGTCAGGGTCCTTGCTGCTCTCTGAACTAGAAGAGACTTCCCCAAACTGGGGAACCTGACCATCGAGCCCTGGTCTTCCAATGCTGTGGGTAGGGTATGTTGCAGGCAGGAAAGATGACTATTAGGTGACAGGGATGATCTTATGGGAAACTTCATTTCCAAGTGGCAAATCTGAACATTTTAGTTATTAGTTGCCATATGAATTGGAGTGGGGGGGGGAAGATAATAGTAGTGTCCAGGAGAGCTATTTTTTAATAGTGTCTTTACTTTAAAAGTATTTATTCTTCACATTACAATTTATGAGCCTGACTTTGGTTACATTTGCCAATATCTGGCAGTTAAAATTTCATTCCAGGGAAAGTTTCTGTATTATGAGATCATATCTATCTTAGGTTTTCAGTTTAGAACTATGCAACCTACTCCATGCTAATGGTTATGTTCTAAAGATGATTGGTTTGTGGACCAAATGCTTATTTCCATTGTACCTACACATTACTATTTATGTTATTATTATTGTTAAAGTTGCTAAAATGTAAAACTTGGTTATGTCATATGAAAGCCAGTATCAATTAAAATTGAAAGGATCTGACTTCTTGTATCTAGATTTCCCATAGCTGGAACAGAGGAAATCTCTCATTGAAACTCAGGATAATAACTGCTTGAGTCCAAGTCAGCTATATTCTATAGTGGAATTCATATTAGTGAGACTGTCATCCATTCAGTACTTGCATTTTGTTTTGTCACTCCCAGTGGAGAACTGCCTTTGCAAGGGTTCTAGACCAGTGATCTCACATGCATTTCTGTGCAGCTTATTTCAAGAGAACTGACTATATCTCCCAGGAGGCTTCAAACTTGAATTTTTGATTTCTGACCTTAGTAATCTAAGTTAAAGAGTTTGGGTATAAACTTAAGAACTGTACAAGGCAAGTTTAATGGGAACACTGTGCTGTATTTGGGTGGCTAAACTCTCAAGCAGCAATTGTTTAAATAAGTGCAATAGTCAATGTTCTTAGAAGTCTGGATGAATGACTTATAGGTGGCCTTAAACCCACAGAGTAATAGAATCCTCAACCTGTAACTTCTGCTGTGTGAAATGAGATCTCTGCTTTGCTGATAGCTTTCCAGCTGACACTGTAGCTGCCTGGATGAAGAAAAAGCATGAGAAAGGCATGCACATTACTCCAAAGGAAGTTGGACGAGTCATTTGCCTGCATTCCAATGGCAAAAGTTTAGTTTTCTAGGATATTTAGCTGAACCAATGCTAGACAAAATGGTCTTTATTCCAGGTGAACTTATTACAGAAAAAGATCAGCAAAGAAAAAAATAGATGTTAGGGCTTCATTGGCCATCTTATCAGGGACTGTGTCTTCTAGATATTTGATTTCTTAGAGCAGGGTAACTCAGCTAGTCTCTCTTCTGTAACTGCATCTATTTGTAAAGGTTAAAGGTTTTAAAAAGAGTTAATACACTTGTCTGAGATCTGGTTGATGCTGAAACTCTAAAAAGTGGTTCAAGTGCCAAGAGCAAGTGACTGTGAGTGTCAATGTAATCTTCTTCCCATGGCTTGGGAACCATTACAGAAGAAGGAGCTGAAGGAATGTAAGAGCAGGAAAATGGAAGATATGCTGGGAAATGTTGTCTTCTGGACCTGGGTATTGTACACAAATCTCACAGCATCTGTGGTTCTCTATGAAGACTTCCATACGATCAAGCAAGTTAAATTCCAGCATGCCTGATAGAAGGATGCTGAGGCCCCAACACTAGGTGACAAGCTATTGGCAAAGTGGTGGCTGCTAAGGAGTAAAAGTCACTTTTCTTTGGAGTTGTGACTACTGGTAGTCTGTCAATACCCCAATGGATGTCCCACATCCATGTACACACAGGCACATTAATTGAACTCAATGGATTATACTTTCTGTTCTTTCTTTCCTTTTTTTTTTTTTTTAAGAAGGAAGGATATGAAGTTGGGATGTGGATCTACTGGTGGCATTAGGGTCTGGGGTGTTAAGAGAGAGTTTGGGGTGGATATTTTCATAATACATGATATACTTGCATGATAATTTAAGAGAATAAAAATTAGTTTTAAAGATAAATCTATAGAATTAAAAATGCCTTCAAATGGTGTCTATTGAAGAAAACTAAAAGATGTCTGTTTGTAAGGTTACCCTATTCAAATCAGTGCAAATATATCCAATTACTTCTCTAGTAGGTATAGTAAGGAGAATCAGCTTGTTGTTGGAAAACATGTTCATAATTGTCAATGAATCAGAAACATAACATTACCGGGAATGGTTAATGATTTTTTTTCTCTGAATAAAAAGGTGGCTTGGGATCATAAATGTTAGCTTAGAGGGAAAGTCTCTGAGCTTCTAGAGTGATCTTTTATCTGCAAATGATCCAAGGGCTTGTTGGTATTAACAATGATATCCTTTTTCCTTCCACTTTGCTTCTCAGCCGGGAGCATACACTCCTCTATTTTCATTTGGGCCCATAGCCACAAGTAGCTTCTGTAGTATGTGCTAAGAACTTGTGAAGAATTGAGGGACAATTGTGAAACAATGAGGGAGCCCCACTTTTCTTTTGTTTCTGGGTCATTTAACTATTCCCTGGCATCTCTGCATGACAAGGGGGAGACTAAGACTCAGGAACTTTTTGTCAAGTCTCAAGAAAATTATATTTTAACAAACTTATTTTGGATTTGTCTTGCCTGTTTTAGGTTATCTACAGTACTTTTATGCCTTGAGCCTCAAAAGGATCACTTTACAGAAAGAGCAGATATACCCTTGGCTTTAAACGGACAAGAGTACGATTGGAATGAACAAAACATTTTGTACTAAAAAGGAGGAATACCTAGCTAGGTAATATTTAAAAATGACATAAATGTTCCCAGAAAAATGTTTATTAATCCTCATTTTTAAAATATTAGGTAAGTACAGTGAGTGATCTCTTACTGACAACTGGTTGATGCTAGCATGTGTAAGTGTATCCTTAACAGTTTTAATAGCTTTGTGGATTCTCTTTAGAGCTGTTGTAGAATGCAGGATCTTCTTGCCATTCTTTGAAATGAATTATTTCAAGAGAGGATTGAAGCACTTCATTTTGCCATATGAAGGCAACCAGGGTTTCTCTCCTTATGCATTCTTAATACTGTTCACTTTTCACTAATTCCATTGAACAGAAAGGAAAATTAAAGGCTATGAAGACTAGAAACTGGTTTCAAGATCTCACCAAAGTAGAAAAGGGCTAAATGGCAATGCCTTGAGGTTTGAGCCAGCTCTACTGTTTGATTTTCTTCAGTTATCTTCTGAGTGGTTCAGAAACATTTAAGATTACTTTTGTTCTGTAGGAGTTCATATGACTGTCCACTCAGCAAGTCTTCTTACGCTCAAGTTTAAGAGCAATATTACCTTTTAAGTACACCCTAACTTCTACCAAGCTGCTCCATGAGGGAGCTGGGTTCTTGGGAACTGTTTGGGGAGATGCTATTTTAAGTGCCATAGAAACTGAGACTATTATAACTGGGGTAGGGACTTTTCACATCAACTCCATCTGGGCACAAGTAAACCCCAACTATAGAGGTACAGCAGACCACCCATTACTACACAGGTCTTGGGTTCCTTCATGTTTATCAAGCCAGTTCTTCATTAATAACTTAGGGGAGATTTCCTAATGAAGAAATTTATCTCAGGAAACTTTTCAACCTTCCAAATATTCATAATGCCTGCAAAGGATTTGTAGCTAGCATCTCTGCACTATTTTAGTGGGCAATTGTGTTTTCTTTCTACTGTTTTTATTTTACTCTCCATTATTATGATAAGGGTATATTGAATGAATATTCTAAGGATCTTCAAAACACAGGATCGATGCTGTTCTGAGGTTGACTCTTGGACTTACAAATGTCATCCTATCAGCTCAGCACATTTGAATCCAAGCAGGATTCTACCACTACTCTACTTCCTGTTTCTAGGAAGGTATTGTCCTTACAAACACCAACTGCTTCTATCCTGGATTTCAATGAGACTCTTATACAGAATAGATGTTTATCTCGCCTAGAACATGAGGTAAATCAAGTGCTCTTAATATTCCTGGAACAAAAACAATTTCTAGACCCAAATCTTTGTATGTGAATAAGAGTATGTGTCCCTCATTTTCCAAGGTTTTGACTCTAGAAACTTAAGTCAATATCATCTTAGCCCTCCTACATACCTTGATTTCTTCCCAAATGCCAAGTTCACAAGCATTTTCTTCCAGCATGTCAAGGAATATTTTAGTTGCTTGGTTACAACAAGCTGTTAGGATAGTGGGTCTGGATCACTGGCTCATAACGGTTCTGAAAGAATCTGAGCCATTTCTACACATCACATCTGAGCCTATCTTTAAATAAACTTCCTAGAATCAAGATGATCATGGCACCACACAAGTTGCATCTCTTTTTGTATCCATGGCAACACACTTGCTCTCTCGCCCACCCCACCCTGCTTTCAATCATCACCAAATTGCTGACTTAATAACCTAACAAACTTACATGGTAGGGATTTCTTTCCTCAAGGCCAAAAATCTTGATTAATTCAGTGTGGCCCTGCTTAGAATTTAGGGAAAAAATAATTTCTATTATGTATTTTCAGCTTGAGTCATCACTTTTTTAAACCTCAATCAATCAATTCATCAATCACTTAGGGGAAGGAAAGGATTAAGCTATTTTTATATTGGATGGATAAATGCTATTTTGTCCTATAGTCTAGGATACTCAACCTTGGCCAGCATACATGGGGAATAAACAAGAAAAAGTCACGTCCTGGGACTGTGTTAATATGTCCCACTTCAGGCCTGCAGAGATGACTCAGCAATTAAGAGCTCTTGCTCTTGCTGAGGACCTGGGTTTAATTACCAGCACCTATATGACAACTCACAACTGTCTACAACTCCAATTTCAGGGAATCTAATGCCCTAATCTGACCTCTGAAGGCACTGCATGCACATAGCAAACAGACATACATTCAGGGAAAACACTCCTAAAATAAAAATAAATCTGGCATTGTCTGGCATCCATAGGAGGAGAAACCCTTCATCCTGTGAAGGGTCGATTCCCCAGTGTAGGGGAATGCCAGGGTGGTGAAGTGGGAGTGGGTGGGAGGGAGGGAGAGCATCCTCATGGAAGCAAGGGGGTATGGGAGAGGGAGTTTCCAGAAGGGAAACTGGGAAAGGGGATACACTTGAAATGGAAATACATAAAATATTCATTTACAAAATAACAGTAAAATATAAAATAAAATAAATCTCTCCTCGCTCTCTGTCTCTGCCTTTCTTTCTCTCTTTCTCTCCTCCTCCTCCTCCTCTTCCTCCTCCTCCTCCTTCTCTCCTCTTCCCTCTCCCTCTCCCTCTCCCTTTCCCCCTCCCCCTTCTCTCTGTCTCTCTGTCTCTCTGTCTCTCTGTCTCTCTCTGTCTCTCTCTCTCTCTCTCTCCCTTTCCCCCTCTCTTCTGCACTTCTATTTGGAGCACAATATATACAAGTTTGTAGCTAGTTGCCTCTTGCCATTGACCTACCATAGAGCTCCTCCTGGTTGATCACTAAACTCAGCTATCCCCTTTCCTATAAGGGCTACTTTTATGAGATACAGAGATGATACATGGGTCAGGACCTGGAACATCTGCAGTAGACTCCATATTCTAAAATCATGAAGAGCTTAAGAGAACCCAGGAAATGGTGCTAAAAGTGACAGGAAATCTGGTAGCAACTTTGTCCCCTTTGGACACCCCACCCTGGTGCTAAGAGAAGATGTCACATCCCAGAGCAGAAGCAGTTCTCATTCTTACTCTTCTGCTGCAGAGGGCAATGCCATTAATGGGCATGTGATTTTGTCGTGCTCATTCCTGCTCCTCCCACTCAGCACTTATCATCATAGTCCTCTGTCTACACTATGAGAAATGATGCATTCCTTTCCTTTTTTGCCTATTCTTACTTTTCAATCCTCCATGGTAGAGATTTGGAGTGTTCTGTCTCATTTTCCTCTCTATGTTTCAGAATGTATTTTGTTTGTCTAATGGTATGACAGGTGAATTAATTATGTCAAGTAGTATATACTGTGGTGTTACCTAGTGCTCTTTATTGTAAACTTTCTTATTCCAGCTGAGTGTTCAGGAGTGTGCAGTACTGACTGCTCACAGCTGAGGAACCTCTGCTCTTCTAAACTTTGACTGAAGGAAGCTAATTTGCCTCAAGTTATGAGTTCTAGCCTCACAGGACAAGATCATACAAAGGTGTAAAGTGTTGTACCTTGCATCTACTGGGGACAATTCTGAAGGACTGTCCTAGCCGAGGACAGTCCTCAAGCCTCTCTTTTCCTCTCACATCACAGTCTCTCTATTTGTCCCCTCATCCTTTCCTTCCTAATAGAAGGAAGATGAAATCTTTCCCAGCAGAACTCCATCTAAGCATGTTTCCCAGGTAACCAAACCTAAGTCATGACATTTCTAGGATGAAATAATACCTATTAATTAACACGTTAAATTATGTATTTGAGAGTACTTACTGGCATAGAAAAATGGTCACGTTAATGAGTTAAATACAAAATAAAGAGCAAAATCAGGCATACATTCTGTTCCTGATTATGTAAGAATATTCATGATAAGGGAGAATACGAGCAAAAGAATAGATGCATCCACGCATATGCATTTCTCCTCAGAAGGAATTACTCCTAAAATAGAACTGCCTTCTCTAGAATTTTGTCTCAATTTTTTGGTAAACATTCTACAATGAGCATATGATTGTTAATTTGAAAACCTAATTAAGCTATTTAAGAGTAAAATGAGATAATACTATTAATCAAATTCTCAGGATAAAGACTACAAAACTATTATTCAAGGTAAATTATATAATTAAAGTCTAGTCAACTTATCCTTAAGAGAACAAAGCAAAAGCTTCAACTTCACTCCATAGTCCTCTGCTCCGTGTTCCTAATCATCCTTGTCTTTGCTTGAAGTTTTAGAAGTTATCACCTCCCTTTGTGTGCAGCAGCATCTCCTCAGTTTTAAACTCTCCTGTACTTTTAACCTTCAGATTCTTAATTATGCTCATTACTTTAAACTGACTGGTCTATAGGTATAGGAGCTCGTATCTTCATGATTGAACCATGCCTTACATTGGATATATATTTAATAGGCTTTACTAAATGGAAGAAATTTAAAATTGAGACTAGAAGTTGAAAGTATCAAGAATTTGACCAGTTGAGCTGGGGAGATGGTTATGGGTAAAGCATTTTCTATGCAAGCCTAAATTACTGAGTTTGATTCCTAGAATCCACATAACAGTTAAATGTTATAGGACAAATATCTGTAATACAAGGATATGGGAGGCAGAGGTTCTGTTGAGATGAGAGTGTTAATGGTCCAATGTAACATTTTTTTTTTTAATAAGAACACTGGGCACTTGAACTAAGGAGGCAGACCTCCTTGAGTTCATTCTCCGCATCTCAGAAAGGACGTGGAGACAAATGCGTTAGTTATCCTCCACATCAGCATTTTCTTAGGATAGCCCCTACTGATTCAGCTTCTCATTTCTGATTCCTTTTTCATGAAATACTGTGTCCAAGCCATGCTTAGGGGTTTCTATGTGTTAAGTGAACCAAGCTCTGTGTCTTTGTGTTTGTTTCTTCTTTTCTATGACTGGGGGATGCATAACATATTCTTCCTGTCCTAGATCGCTTTCTATTGCTGTGATAAAATACTGACCAAAACCAAATTAGGAAGGAAAGGGTTAATTTTCCTTGCAGGTTACTGTCTAAATCAGAGAAGACAAATTCTGGAGCTTTTGCAGAGGCCATAGAGGGGTACGGCTTAGTGGCTTGTTTCTGTGGCTTCCTCAACCTGCTTTCTTATATACCCCAAGGCCAACTACCTTGGGGTTGACATCACCCACAGTGGACTAGATCTTCCCACATTAGTCATTAATTAAGAAAACACCCTAGAGACTTGCAATTCCATCTGATGGACATATTGACTCAGTTGAAGATCCTCCTTCCAAATAATTCCAGCTAGTATCAAGCTGACAAAAATCTAAATAGAAAACTTCCCTAGAATATCTAATGCCTATAAACATTTGTCTTCCCTCTTTCCCTATCACATCCCTTCTCTCCCTACCACTGCTATTTTGCTTAGGAATGTGAGAACTAAAATGCCTCCAGTTCCACATTTTGCATATGGGCTGTCATTTCCATTGTTATGTTCTATTAAAATTTTAAATACGTAAGTGTCAGGCTGTTAAAATATATCTACTGTCTCAATCTTTCTGAAATGTAATAGATGCACAAAACATTTATAGGGTGTGAAATAACCTTGCATTGTTCAGTAATCTATGGTGGATTGGTGGGGGTGCTGTTTTGATATGAAGTATGCCTTTGAGCTCTCTGAAAATGTGTTTCAAGAGTAAAGAACATCTCTGATGAACCACATTTTTCTTTGAGACATCCAAAGAATTAGAGGTAGAGTGTATATACCTCTGGAGATCTTCTGCAAGTCCTTAGAGAAAGGTGCAAACTATTAATTAGATAGATATCATAGCTGTGCATCTCTCACAGCACGGATATATGTGAACATTCGCTACAGTCTGTGCTATGTGTGTTTCTCTTGAGCTTCAACGCTGAAGTTATATTTGTAACACCTGCTATTCCCATCCCAAGATAATAGGCTAGTTACATTTTATCGTTTCCAAAGTGTAGGAATTTCCACGCTCCCCAGCATGAGTTATTTGATAGGGATCTCTTCTGAGGGCTCTCCTGCCACTACAGCTATCAAACCTGTATTAAAACTGCAAATAAAATGGGGAGGAGTGTATTCTGGTTGTTACAACTAAAGCAATAATAAAAACTGTGTGAGCAGAGGAGGAAGTGTGGAGAGAGAATAAAGGGGGTAAGAAAATGTTTTAAAATCTAGCAAAACAACCACTTTCTTCAACTTTAGATGCTTATTGCTGGGATGGTGCTAAAGGCATCCTCCCATTATGACACCTCCAACCTATACAGATATTATTCTCACAGAAAATTAGGTCAACAAATATTACCGAAAAAGCATGTGTAGACTTTGTATTGTATCATCATCACCATAATTATTATTAATACTATCATTATTGAAATTTTAGAGGGTAGACAAGTTATTGAGCCTTGGTCCTCTTACATGCCAGGAAAATCTCCTGTCATTGAGTCCCCAGCCTTGAAACCTTTTAGTCTAACACAATGTTATGAGTGCTTTTGCTTTTCTGAACAATACAACCAATAAGGTACAGCAAAAATTTATAAAATTGGCGGGAAATGTTTGTAAACCATACATCTAGTAAAAAATAAAATGTAAAATGTGCAGGGATTCAACTCAATAACAAGAAAACATCTAAATGATTAATGAACGGAAAAATTGCCTAAATAGATGTTTCTCCAAAGAAGTTAATAAAATGACCATGATTATTCATTAAATCATACAAACTGAAAATCACAAGGAGAGATGACTTCACATGTGTTAAAATCATTTTTAAAATCACAGATAAACGTTGGGATGTAAAATAAAGGAGCCCTTGAATACAGTTGAAGTGAATATACATTCCTATTCAGTACCACTTCCATTCCCACAGAAATATCTTCAAGATTAGTTAAAGTATTTGGAAAAACAACATAAAGCCTACTTAAAAAAATGCAAAATACAATGAACTATTGTTTAATACTATAATATCAGAACTAAGTAAATAAAGACATGCAGTCAGCATGTTAGAAAAATGTCTGTATTTATGTGATCAGTGCAGCGTTGTGCATGATAACCAAGATAAACAGGGAATGAATGAATGAAAAACATGTGGCAGACATCCACAGTGAAACAGCCTACAGCCGTGAAAATAATGGAATCTTGTCATTTGTACAAACACAATGAACTTTGAGGACATTGTGTTAAGTGGGATACGTCAGGAAAATGATTTCATGTGTATTCAAACTCTAAAATTCTAGCTCTTAGAATCAGAAAGTAAATTTGTGTCAGCGTTGAGGCATTGGGGGCCCAGGAATTAGAGAAATGTTGATCAAAGGATGCACACTCTCAGCAAAAGCAAGAAGGGTAAATTCATGAGGCTGATAGTACAACATGGTGACTATAGTTAATAACAGTCTTCTGAGTCTTAAATAGATTTTAAATATTAATTACATTAAATATGATATAGAATTTTACACAATGCAGATTACCATGATTTAGCTAATCCATACATGTATGTTTCAGACATGTATCTTAATGCATTCCATATAGTTACTAAATTGAAAAGTAAAGATACTAACATATCTGAAAATGAGTCTGATTTGCTTTAGCTTTTGAAATATGTATAAATTGTCAGTGTAGAAAAGTGATAATACTAAGAAGGAATTATCTTTGCTTGTTTCCAACATCCTGATGGAATAATTTGTCACTCTGTGCTTAGCTATGTAAACTAATGGTAGAATTTGGAAAACTTTAAATAAAATGTACAGAAAAGTAAAATACACACGGGCTGTAAAGTATGAAGTTAGCCATAAACAAAGACTGCATCTTCTGTCTTGTGCTATTGGGTCCTTGGTTCTGGGGACACATAGTTGCCATGCTGAGAAGCTTCCATATATTTACAACCTGAAGCTTCGTGTCAAGTAAGTTCAAACTTACCGGTCTTGTGAATGAGCCTCGACAGAAGTAGGCAGAGTCTTAATGTGAAATTCTTGGGGTACCATGACATAAATGTTTAGCTAGACTGCTCATTGATTCTGACCCACAGAAACCAAGGATAAGAAATATCTGTTGTTACTCCAAAGCCACAACAGGTTAATTCATTTACCATATCAGGTAAGGGATGCACCTACTTGGGGATAAGGAGGGAAAGATGGCATAGAGACACTGACAGCTGGAAGGGGAGACAGAATAGGACCCAGCAGGCAGAGGCTAAGGAAGACCAAGCAGTCATCTTTCCCCATGCTTGTAGCACAGGCAGTCCTGAGGACATTTTCTAGAAAGAAGCAACAGAAGTAAGATTTCCAAGTGCTTTGAAGTACCTAGAAAGCCTGCAGGGAATGGCACTGCGTAACCAGGAGGTCTCACTTTTCCTCTTTATCATCTAGGCCATTAACTAGAGTGAAGCTCTTTGTGGGAAACATGCAAATTGCTGGAAATGGAGTTGAGCTTCCTCCATCTCCCCTTAACTGGAAATATAATTGCAACTCTTGCTCACTGCTACGAATTTTTTTAAATCCTGTCACGCTTTGTTGGCTCACTGCTTTTCATCTTACTGTTTATTAAAACAGCCTGACTTCCCTTTGATGCTGAAAGCCCAAGTATGTGATTGGAGGCTATTGCCAAACTACAATGTGTTTTTATTTGATACTAAGGTTTTCAACATTCATAGTTAATGTTTTCTTTGTTTTGATTCTTTTTTCCTCTTAATTTAACTTGGGGGTTGGAGAGTGGAGGTGAAGACAAAGATTCAGGATCCTGAAAATTATTTTAACACAACTGCATAATTCCTTGTGTTCTACATGACTCAGTTCTTATATCCTTGTTTAACAGCAGGGAAAATGCATGATGAAACAGAAAAATATACATAAACAAAGGAAAGATGAATGTGTGTATGTTTGTCAGACTGAGAGACAGAGAAAAAAGTTATAGAGAGAATGACCTATCCTTTCTTCTATAGTAACCCTCAATAAATCGGCTCAAATACTTTTCTAATGCCTGTCCACATCAGTGAAGGTGGCTCTTCTTCAAACATACTGCCCATTTGGATGCCTGTCTTTCCTGGAAACACTGTCACACAAACAGCTCACAGAAGTAATTTCATCTGGGTATTGTTCAGCTCCATCAAGTTAATATATAGAATTACCTATCAAAAGCCTATTCATGGGCTGATGAAGTAGCACAGTGGATAGAAATGATTGCCACTAAGACTGAGGACCTCAGTTTGATCCCTGAGACACGCTTGATATAGGGAGAGAACCAATTCACACAAGTTGTCCTCTGACTTCTCCACACTAGCTATGGATGCCGGGATATGAATACATACATATATATTATATATATCTCACAATTAACTCTTCAGAGTAGCAGGTAAGATGATTCTAATTTGTAGTGAAATCACAAAGATGCAAAAATTGATGTTTCAGTTTCCTTAAATGTGATGTTATATGAATGAATAAATAAATGTAATAAAAATGTTAAAGTCTACCGTTGATCAAATTTACACCAATATGTATTCATATCCTTAAATTATATTTGATTTCCAAAGAAAAGATAATAGAATAGCATGATTGCACTTAACACAATATGCTTTTCTTTCATGCAACCAAAAATATACTAATCCTTTCCCCACAAAAAGGATGTATGGTCCATGATTGAGTTTTACCCTCTTCGTGTCACCTTTTAATTTAAATACTAAAATGTAAAATCAATGATATTCAAATATTTATATAAAATACTGTATATAAAATATTGCATATTATCTAAGTGAGTGAGAGGAGAGAAAACAACGATTTGTGAGAATACACACACACACACACACACACACACACACACACACAAACACATACTCAGCCAAAGTAATTTATAACAAGAGGAGACAATATTCTGATGGTGGCAGTCATCTTCTCCGTAAGCAGTCATAACTGTGTTTAAATGCGCCTTCTTCATTATATATTCTTTATTCTGAATTCCACTTGACTTCAGCAAGAATGTCAGATGTTCATAATTCTAACCTGATGAGATTACCTATCCTTTTATCCTGGGCATTTGTATCTCTGCCCAGGTTAAATTATTGTGTTTTTTCAAGGACTCTGATTATAGGGTATAGTAGTGCTGAGGGGTATCCTCAAGGATTCCCCCTTGTGGAGAAGTGTCCCACAGTGTCTCCTTTATAGTTCGCATGAATCATCATAACAACAAAATAGCTCACCTCCTTCCTCATGACCCCATAACACAATTAACTCTTCAGAGTAGTGGGTAAGAAGATCCTAATGTGTAATGACATCACAAAAAGACGATGATTGATGTAGGCTTTCTTTAAATGTGATTTTATATTAGATTTACTATATATCTTAGATCATACCTATAGTGGGCTTTTGATCAGACAGAAATATCTATGGATAATTTTTGTAAATGTCCACTGTAGGGAAAAAGAATGACAAACATTTTGGTATGTGTGTAGATACTGTAACCAACAACTAAAACCTCTATAACAACCTAAATCAGCTATAGAGGTTGTGGTTAAGATCTCTTGTTGCTCTTCCAAAGGACCCAAGTTTGGTTCACAGCACTCACCTTACTTGGCTTACATCAACCTGTTTCCTGTAACTCCAGCTCCAAAGGATCAGAAATCCTCTTCTGACCTCTGTGGACACTGGTATACACATGAACACACACACACACACACACACACACACACACACACACACACACAAACCAGTTTTCTGGTACTTCTAGGCAATACAATCCCTCTCTCTATGCCAGTATTGATTGCGTTTTTTCTTGTTTTATATTGTTCTGTTTATTTGTGACAAATATCTCTCTGTCTTTCTCATAGGAATATGGATTGCATTTAAAACATTAGTAGATAATCCAGGATAATCTCATTATCTCCAGGATCGCTTGTGCAAAGAACCTTTTTCCAAACAAGGCAACTTTCACAAGTTTAGGATTAGGGTCTGATGAGTTTGAAGGCTATTCTTTGGACCTTCATCTAGAACACTCTTATGTTTTCCTCATTGGCACTGTATTGTAGTTTCCAGTGTGTCATGAATATAAAAATGACCCTATCTCCTTTGAAAACACAGAGAAAGAGGCAGATTAGATGGAGGAACTGTAGTCAAGACAGAGGCAGAGATGGTAAATGAGGTTTTATGGGTACGCACCGCTTCCCAATTCTGTGCTGTCAATTGTTAGGCCTCTCTCTCGAAAGCCTTCCTTTGTAAATTCTCTCTAAGGTTCTGCTGTAAATATGGATTTTGTTTCCCATTAGAAATTGCTAGCTCACATGTTGCAATCAAGACCCTATCTGTCATTATTGCCCACTACAAAATTTTATTAACTGTAGCTTGAATTTACTATTCCACTCCCCGCATGGGCTCCCAAACATGGTGTGAGGACCTGAGATGAATACCATTTGATGGATGGTTGGGAGATAATAGTCTTCTTTCACCCAGACTGATAAGTTATTACAAGCCCTTACATTCAATAAATCTGAGCAGGGTCCCAGCATGCACTTATTTGTGGGGGATGGGAAGGCTGGAGAGGAAGATTGATTTTACTCCACAATGCTGTCCAGTTTTGAACATTCTACTTGGTAATAGCTGGGAACATTGACAGGGTGGGAGTGCATTTGTTGAAGAGATTGCTCACTTAGTCTCAAAGGAGGTGCTGCCTGTAATCTCTGTTGAAGATGAAGCAAAGAGCGGTTCATGGATAGAAGCAAAAGCTTGCAGATGAAAATAGTGATTTGAGCTCCTTGAGAGTTATCGGGAGAGTGATGAGTGGGAGAGACACAGTGACAGAGATTAAGGAGAGGAAGACCTGTGAATGTTCCCTGAAAAGGAATCTTGTACATTGGCAGTTCTTGACTCATTCCTGCATGGTGAAACAGTTTTAAATTGCAATCTAGAGACTTTGGCGGGTCACCGAGCCTTCTAGGAAGGAAAAGATGAAGTTGTGAACACTGAAAATAAAGACAGGTGGACCTGTGGAATGAAGCTTTAGCCTGTTTCCTTTCTGTCTCTAGAGGAGAGGAGACCTGGGAGGCTGCGTAAGGGACTAAGATTGAAGGTTTTCAAAAGGTACAAATACTAAATGGAACTCGGGATAAAATAAAAGGGGCAGTCCCGCCGTCAAGATTTACTGAGGACTTTGTTTTGCACGGAATAGGAGGGTGGTCCCAATAACAGGTTGTCTCAAGGGTCAGAGGGATTTCCACATCTCTACTCAGAAGAGCGAGAGGGACAAGGAATTCCTCAGGACAACAAAAACTGGACTATCGTAGAGCCCCACAGTGAAGAGAGCTGTGCCCACTGGTGTTCCTTTCAGACATCTGGAAACAAGTAATTCCTAAATGACTAAAGTGTACATATTTAAGATATCTTTCAAGGAATTAGACCTGTAAAGTTTTCGTTTGATGACAACCAGGGTTTGTAGCTAACAGATCTCAGAATTCTGTGAAACAAACCAAAACCAAACAAACCAAATCAGACAGCACCCAGGGCCAGTGTGCAGAGGTCATCCTGGTGTCATTTATGTAACAATGTGAGAGTCATAATATATACAGTTGTCTAAACTTTGCAATAATATGAGAATCAGTTTTCCTTGTCACTACAGTATTTCTGACCCTGAGTGTCTCTGTAATGTTATATCATGATCTTTCCCTATACTTTGTCCATTCTCTGTCCCTCATATTTCCATCAAATAGGGTAGTGCGTTTCCTGATGACATATAAAATATATATAAATATAATATAAATATATATATATATATATATATATATATAGTGAGAGAGAAATGATTGCATCCATGGCTTTTTGGCCTCCAAATAAGATTTTGCTTTTGCTTTAGTGGGACAGTCATTTAGTTGGGAAACCTTCAAACTGTTTTAGAAAATAACTTTAAAAAAGATTACATTCAGATTTTAGAATATTTGCTTGCATCCTCATTCATACCATATTTATCTAGTTAACCATATGACTAATAGCCCAAGCATATAGATATGGATCATTCCAAGCCTGACTGTGATCATTTGGGAAGTCTATAATACCAGATACATGCCAGGGTTTTGGGAATATGAAGAATCCTGATTTGTTCTCTTTTTTTTGGTGTGTTTGTACGTGAATGTTCATCTGTGAATGTGCGTAGACATGCAGAAGTGAGCAAATACCTTTGGATGCTGCTCCTCGTGTTTCACCTTCCTTGAGAAAGATCTTCCTCTGATCACCAGTATGTAGTGGGCCCAAGAGTTTCCCAGAATCTTCGGTCTCCACCTCCCATCTAGGAGTAGGTATAGTGATATCACAGATGCTATCTACTGTATCTCTATGTCTCTTCTGGGGGTCAGGTCCTCCTGTTTGCACAACAAGCACTTTACTCATTAGTATCTTTCCTGCCCCAGAATCCTAGTTTCAGGGCTAAGAATACACTCCATTTAGTTACAGGTTTCACACTTTAAATGAATCGTCATCATGGCATGACACTCTAACACATAGTAGCTTTATTAGTGAGTTTCTCCCAAGTTAGAAAGATGTAACTAAAAATGCTATTTAAGTCTTAGTGCTTGTTTGTTAAAGAGAGAACATGTGCTAGAGAAGGTGACAGGATGACAGTGTGACTCTCACTTTCCTCACTATGCCTGTGTTTGTGTGGGATGGGGCAGGACAGCCCTGAGTGGCAGGATATGCTGGAAGAACAAAAATCATGTCAAACAACCCGACTTCTACAGTCTGGCTACAATTGCTGCTTTGAAATGATTTCCTTGGGTCTTCCCCTTTAGGACCCTCCGTGTATTAGATGATATCTTCCATGGGAGGAGAACAAAAGAAAGAAAATAAGAGGAAGCTTAACACAATAGACACTTATGCAACATGCATTTATCCAGAGTTTAACGACATCTCCAAATTGTGAAAATTCGTTTCCATGGTTCACAACAGAGTCAAAAAGTTGAACTGAAGGAACCAAGGAAGTTAACAAAGAGGTGAAGTGTGAATTACAGAGAAAGAGGAAGGGAAGTAGATGGAGGGAATGAATGAATGGTTAGCAAATACATAGCCTGTGGATTTCAGAGACAAGTGAGGAACCAAGAAATAGAAGTAGGTCACCTGAGAAGAGGCTGCACTTGTCCTGAGTTCTGATTGTGAAAGAGGGTTACTGAGCAAAAGAAGGACAGGAATCAGTTGCGATTCAGAACAGTCAGGCTTGCTGGTAGTGCAGCATACAGAAGACTGAAGTGGTCAAGAGGAAGCCAGTAAGCGAACCACGGAAGAAATCCAAGACTGAGATATGAGTGATAGGCTGGAGCATTGGAGCTTGGCATTGTTTAGCTCCTTGTAAATCTTACCAATCACTTCCAGCTCCTCCAATGTTGTTTAATTATTGCTGTTGTTGGGGTTTGCGCGTGTGTATTTGTGCTTCGATTTGCTAAGTGTATTTAGTGCTCTGTCTTGACTCTCTGGGCTCTGTGAAGATGTCTTTCCCTTACTTCACCCTCCCCTTCTATTTTGCCCTAAAAGCAGGCTGTGACGGTGACTTGGCTTGCTTTTAGGTGTTAAGGAAACAGAGTCTGATTTGATTCCTTGTCTGAAAGAACTGCTGCCGTGGGCGATTCCCTCACTGATGTGAAGAAACTGTGACTCTGTCCCTGCCTTTGAGAGCTTGCACAGAAGTGAGGCTAAGCACTTGTTCAATGGGCTGACATTTACTGAGTGTCTGTGACTCTGGGAGCCACTGGGCCTTGCTAGCTGGCTTGATAGATTGCCTCCTGTTCCCTGGCCCTCAATCCCCATCACACAGTTATTGTTCTCTTGGGCAAAGGCCTGTGGGAACACTTTGAAATATAAAAGGTTGTGTCTGCCCACACCTGACATATAACTTTGAAGAGAAGAAAGCATGGTTGTGTGATAAGGGAAATGGAAAGGCAATGCAATGGTCACAACAGGAGGTAGGAGGGATGGTAGATGAGAGGGTGAGAACTCTCCAAGTAACAATGAGTGGGCTTCAGTTGTTATACCATGCAGGGAAACATTTTCCTGACTCCTTTATAAGTACCTGGTATGTTCTAATTCTGGAGAATAGTAAGATACTCCAGGAGAAAGATACTATCTCGCATACTCTAGGAACCAGGTATGTCAATTGTTTCCGTAGTTGCTGTGACCAATTGTCTGGCAAGAAGCAATTAGAGGAAGAAACCCTGATTTTGATTTTCAGCCATAGGCGCAGTAGTCCTCCTGGAGGGGAAGGCGTCGTGTTGGGAGATGGAAGCTGATGGTCACATTGCATAGGTGATCAGGAACCAGAGCACGAACAGGAAGCATGCTCTGAAATTTCAAGGTCAATCACGTAGTGACCCACTCCTTCCATCATGGCTTCTACTTCTAAGGATTCCACACCCTTTTCACACAGCCCCATCATCTGGAGACCAATAACTTCTTGAGCCTGTAAAGAACATTTTACATTCAAATCACACATAAGGGTGATCTATAAAGTGAGGCCATTTCTGTGTTTGAGAAAAATGCATCTTCAATGTAGGATTGTGGTTTCAGTGAATGTATAATGAACGTGTAGGTTAAGAGTTTTAATAGTTCTCTTTTAGAGTTAGCTTGAAAACTCATGTATAGAAAGACATCCTTCCAGCTTCCTCTAGGTCCCCTTTACTGGGCTATTGCATCATCTTTAAAAGGTTGCCAAAATAAACTGTCATACACTTGATTTGGAGAAGGAAAATAAAAAGTTAAAACTATCTTGGAAAGAAAAGAAAAAAGTTAAAGATTTACGTTACCTGATCATTACAATTTCAGTAAGTTCATATAGGCAGCCAAGACAGTGTGGGATTAGTAAGGGGAGTGGAGTAGGTGGACGGAAGAGATAGGGAGCCATGAAATAGATTTTATTGTTAAACATCCTCAAATGATTTGCAACATAGACTCTTCCACAGTTCAATATGGAAACAACTTTGACCTGAAGAATCTTATTCCATGTAATAAGTAAATAAATAAGTAAATAAATAATAAATAAATAATAATTCTTGTAATAAGTAATCTTGGCTGTCAGCTTGACTCTATGTAGGGTCAACTAAAGAACAAGCTCATACCCACTGCTGTGAAGGATTTTCTTGATCAGATTATTTGAAACTGGAAGATCCACTCTAAATGTGGGCAGCACCTTCTGGTGGCAGTCCAGTTGAAAGGATGTTGAAGAAGGAAACTTTACTTTGTATCTGCTTGTATTCACTCTTATTGCACGTACACCTGCCCTGTCAGTGGGGGCATTTGTTGACAAACCATTAGAACCAGTTTATTCAGGTTTCCAGTATTGAGTGAACACCAGCAGCTCTCCAGGAATTCTTCAGGCCTTCCACTTCAGATGGGGACTACAAAAGTACTCAGCCTCATGTACTGAACAACTACTGGCTTCTCAGCCTCTCCAGGGTGAGATAACCATTGTTGAACCAAGACCATATCTGTAAACCAACCTAATATATCTCATGTATAGATGTATGTATGTTTGTGTATGTATGTGCATGTAGTAATACTGTCAATTATACTCTTTTGACAAACTTTGATCATACAATTCCCAATGGGTTGTATGGACATAACAGCTAGATCTATCATATTAACAGAAGAAATACACAAAAGGGATTGGCGATATTTCTTAGTGCTAGCTCAGAAATCGTGAACTATAAAGAGGTGTGCAGCTTCCTACTTTGGAGAGAATTGTGCTGAATGCCTGCAGACAACTTCTTTTGCTTTAGCAGCTTGATTCCTTGATTCACCCTGGATCCCTCCTATTCACAGCAAATTAAATTCATGTGCATAGCCCCAAGCGAACTGTGTTTTAAAAAGCAGAACTAAATTTCAACCTTAAAGCCAAACGAGACACGAACGAACCTTTGTGTAATTCTGAAGTCTAGTCTCCTGGTATATATCAGGCTCTATTATAATTAAAACCTCCCAAATCAGGACACTCTGGTCTAGTTGTGTTGTAAGCTGTCAGAAAGAAGCCACTCAGAGGCTCACATACCTCCCTCTACTGCAAAAGAAGGAAGAAATGCCTGCCATGATGTAGATACTTGAAGCATGTTTTAGATGTGGGGAACCAGTTATAGAAATGCTGGTAGAGTAAGGCGGCAATAAAAACAGTACATTAATATTTTAAATGTTGGTAAAAAAGCATGGCTGGGTTGGAAGCAAATGCTTAAAGAACTTCCCCTTAATAAAAACGACATTCTCAGTTATATGACCCAGAGCAAATGGTGTCTGCTGCATTTTTATTTAGCAATTTGTGTTTGGTGTTTTCGCTTGGAGACGTTCCCCTATTCCATTTCTGTGGCATCCTTTACATAAATTTCCAGGAGGATTGGGGTGTAAAACTGTCAATTCCCAGCAGCTCATAAACTAATGAATTTAAATTTTAAATGGGGGATTTGAAAACATGCGGGGGCTGTTTTCATTATCTGATGGTGTGTAGCTCTGGTGTAAGTGGCAATCTATTAAGGCTGGGCAGAGCTCCCTTCAGAAACATGTGGTGAGAAAAATCTCCCTCTCACGCCCCTTCCTTTCTTGCAATACCTCTCTCAATCCTTTTCTAGTAAAATTGCAAGCCCAGCTGACTTTCACCTTTGGAAAAGGCAAGGTGTATGTTTTTTAAAATCTGATTTGAGCCAGGGAAATGTTATTCACCTTCATAAATCTCATTCTCGCTTGCCTTTATTCTTCAAGATTTCCAAGTTCATTTTGTATTCTTCATGCAAGCTACTGGTGATCCCATAAGATGGATATTCTCTTCCCCCTCTTTCTTTCTCCTATCCCTCTCCTCTCATGCACACATATTCTCTCCCAGGCATTTTCTCTCTCAAACTATTAATATAGTTAATAGTATAGAGGCACTCTTGTGAGTGAACAAAATAAGTAACCTCTAGTCCATATTGGAAAACTCAGTAGAGTCTGGCAAGATTCAAGATCAGACTACCTTAAAGAGAATGGCTAAGAAAAAAACTGGTAACTAACAATCAAAACTTGCAGATATCGTGGTTAGAGAATTATGTAGAGTCTGGCTCTGTCAGCTTCCATGCCCCCCATTAGTAGTTTATCAGCTAAAGGACTCCAACTAGATACAATGGATAACGTATATCAGATATCTGTTTAGTTTTGAGTCTGCATTTCATTGGTGTCTGAGCATTTAAACTGATACAATGTTTTGAAGAAGATGAACATAAAATTTAGCTGGTTTCTCATCAGAGGCTCAGCAGACAGTTGGCCTGCAGGTTTGGTCAAGTATCAAACCAAAGAGGAGTTGATATTTTTGTCACATTTATAATCCAACATGTTTTTTTTTTGAGTTCTATAATTTTTCACAATACATGATATTTCTTTTAGTTTCTATAATCACTGAGTTTTGGAAGGTTTTAGTGTAGTTTCTTAGTTTTCATTCCTCCAGGCAGTGTCCTAATCACACATAGAGGGTTGGTCTTGACTTTTCTGACATTGTATCTCCTTATCACATAGCAGAATGGTGGCAAAGCTTGTGTGTGTGTGTGTGTGTGTGTGTGTGTGTGTGTGTGTGTGTGTGAGAGAGAGAGAGAGAGAGAGAGAGAGAGAGAGAGAGAGAGAGAGAGACAGAGACAGAGACAGAGACAGAGACAGAGAGCGAACATGTGTTCATACATCAGAATCTTAAGATGTGTAGAGGACACTCATCTGTATGTATGGTGGCCAGAGGTTCACTTTAGCTATCTCATTTATTTATTTTCATTTTATAAATTTGAGTGATTGCACAAGGGTGATCACCATACTATGGAATGTCATTCAGGTGAGAAGCGAACATTAAACCCTCTGGAATTGAAGTTAAGAATAATTGAGGAGCTTGTATGTGAATGCTGTGAACCCAACCCAGGCCCTCTAGAAGAATATTCAGTGACCCTAACCATCAAGACAACTCTCTACCCCTCTTACAAAGCTGTTAGCAATGGAGTTTTTCCTGAGCTAACCAAAAATCATAACTGGTAGCCTCAATACGTCACTTCAGCACAAGATATAGTGTGCTCTAAGAGACTGAGTACTGTGGTTTCTTCTTCTCAAAAGCAAGCATCTTATTCCCTATAATCAGTTGTATAACATTTATAGTTGTGGTATTTCTACCTTATAGAGAAGACGAGGAATAGCATCCATATTTGGGGAAGCATTTTGACTTTTTCATCACTAAAGAAATACCAAGTTCTCAATCACAGTCTGTTTCTGATCTCATATAGAAACTTGGCCTTTCGAGACATGGTTAGACTTGATTCTCTGGTCTTCTAGACCAAGGCTGTGAAATAACTGATAGAATTTAATTTAACAGACACCAAAATTTCTACCAAAGTGCTTTCTTTTGCACTAACTTAGTTGACAAACTCCTTGAGTTTGTACCCACTTAGAATGGCTACAGCCTGAAATCAGTTTTCGAGTATCCCTTTAATGTAGAAGGTTCCATTGTTCAGGCAACTTAGTTGTCACACCAGCGATTTAAGAGAAAATAGGTTTTAGAAACACTGGGTCACCAGTGTGTGTAGAAGAGACAACAATTGAGGTTTCTGCTATCACTTGCAAAATCGTTTGGGTATTTCATGTATCTATGGCCATTTTGGACGCACTGGGTAGATATCTTGTGGAAAGGCAAATTCAGAGAAGCATGAATAGAGAAATATCTGTGTTATTTCTGTTTCTGATAGTGGTGGTCTTTCGAGTTCATGTTGGGCAGTTCTCTAAGTGTTGCCAGCTTTGCTAAACTATCTTCATTTCTATGTATGTATAATTCAGTGTTATATCAATATCTATAAGAAAATTTCCAGTTTCTTATCTTCCATATTATGCAAGAATTTTTAGCAAAAAAATACTGACTGTAGTTTTCATTGCAAGCAAAAGGCAATACATTTATGAATTTTTAATCATAAAATTACTTTGGGAGGTGGGTATGGAGGTTAGAAGTAGGTTGGAAAGTGGACCAGAGTAAATGCTAGCTCAGTGGCTTTCCCCGAGAGAGGCAATGTGTCCTGGTGAGACTAGAGATCGTTTGTAAAGGAGAACTTATTTTCAGGTCTCCACTGGCTTCCGTCCTCTTCAACAACCTCATCTCCTGGGTTCTGTTCAACCCACATTCAAAAGTACTTGCTCAAGTAGGCCTGTAGCACCAAGGCCAAATTAAACGCCTGCTTCTTTTTTGTCTCTAGTTCTCTAGAGGCACTAGACATAGTGGCAAAAGGGAAGTCAAAATCATAGAGTTAGAACTATGCATGCTATCAGGCAGTCATTGGTAGAACTACAATCAATACTGGAAAGGGATTTTTGGTTTCTCTGATTGATGTATCCCCCTCAGTGGACACTTTTTACTTTTTCTTGGCTAGGGATTTCTTGGAGTTGGGGCATCTCATTTTAACTAAGTTCCTCTTCTAGATGCATTTTAATCACTTGCATATGTATAAGTTTGGGTATGTTTAACTTAAAATCGATAACTCTACGTCTTTCATAGTTCCCTCAAACTTATCTCAAATGATGTAAGACATTTGAGTGATCGCTCAGTCTGATGAAGTAATATTCACTTGAAAAATGAATAACACTTGCATGTCTCACAGACTCTAGCACAATGGATGCTCAGAGACATCTGCCATGCAAAGAGATGAATGACTTAAAAGACAAATAAAAATCTTATAGAAGTTACACACACACATACACACACACACACACACACACACAACACACACACAGAACACAAACAAATTTAAGAACATAGAATTTAAATTCTCTTCCTTTATCAGTAGAATCTAGTTTTGTTGTAAACTACAAGACCACACAGATGCTCTTCTACTTGTGCTGAATTGAAGTATTTAAGAAAGTGATATTTTCATATGTCATAAACAAACTAATTAGAAAATGAACAGGGAGTCATTATGGGACCATATAATTTGATTCAATAGTTCTTGGTCAGAGACTTGAGCATCTAGGCATCTCCCTTGTAATATACAGAGATTCCTTGGGAAACAGCTACAAAGTCAGAGTAAAGCGACTAAATTAAGATCAAGTAACTGAAGCCGGGTGGTGGTGGCGCATGCCTTTATTCTTAGCACTTGGGAGGCAGAGGCAGGCGGATTTCTGAGTTGAAGGCCAGCCTGGACTACAGAATGAGTTCCAGGACAGCCATGGCTATACAGAGAAACCCTGTCTCGAAAAAACAAAAACAAACAAACAAAAAACAACAACAACAAAAAGATCAAGCAAGTGAGCTTTAATTTAACCCTGATTGACTGAGGACCCTGAACACATCTGTCTAACTCCTCTAATAAAAGTCCCAAGCTTTGATTAAAAATAGATATGGAAAGTATTTTCACGCATTCTAGATAATTTCTTGATGTGAATATAGTATAGGTAATGTCAGCATCAGGTAATAACTTGACTTTCTCAGTGCCAGGATCCTAACCTTCTTGTAGCACTCTTATTGAGATATTTTCTTGATTCTTTAACACTAGACTTTCAAGAGGAGATAACTAGAATGGTAGTCATGATAGAAAATAAAAGAATTAATTGCTGAGAATTTTTTAAATAAAAGGTATAAGATCACTTTTGTTTAGTTTTTACTTTTTTGTTTTTATTAGTTTTTTGAAATATTCATATCATGTATTTATGTCATATTCGCCCCTTTCTCTTCCTTCACTCATATTTAACCACCTTTTCTATCTATCCACCATACTTTAGGATCTCTCTCTCTCTCTCTCTCTCTCTCTCTCTGAGAGTGCATGTGTGTGTGTGTGTGTGTGTGTGTGTGTGTGTGTGTGTGCAAGCATGTGTGATAGAGAGTGTGTGTGCATGTGTGTATGTGTGTGTTTTACTTGCAGTCATCCATCTCATCTGGCTCTCAAAATCTTTCTGCTTAGTCTTCTGCAATGATCCCTGAGCCCTGGGATAAGATGGTGTTGTAGAGATAGCCCATTTATGCTTAGCATCCCTCAAATTCTTGATCCCTGTGATAATGACCAGCTACTGAAGAAAGAAGCTTCTTCAATGAAACTAGGGAAATCCCATAATCTATGAGTATAATAATGTCACTAATCTCTTTAATACCATGTCCATTTATCAGAGTAATAATTGTAGTTGGTTTTTCTCTAGGGCCTTTGACCTGTCTGGCCCTAGATTCATAACTCCAGTATTGGTGTTTGTTTTAAATATTTGCTATGTTTCATATGTTCCTGGAGATCTGAAGTGATATTAACATATGAATGATAAAATGTCATCTGAACTTCACCATTAGGTTGCAAGTAGCTTCAAAAGTTTGATTAAACATACTTCTAATAATTACGTTAAAGGCCACTAGAATTCTAGCAGGTTTCTGAAGGATTCAGCATCTAATGAAGTAAAATAAATTGCAAGGCTCTTGGTCAGTGAATAAGCACTTTGCAGCTTACAACTACAATTTATCAATAGGACGCCTTACTCTTAGACTTGTTTTCTAGCTTTCTTTGAAGGTTTAAGGGCTATTGTCCTCCCACACATTAGATTTAGTCACAGGCTATTATGAAAAGAAATAATTATTTTTCCAAGGTCTGCAAGACCAGATTCAATTTGGAGACACGAGCTTGTATAATGGTTTGTGCCCAACTCTATCTGTCAAAAATGCTAAAATGTGTGAGGCAGAGGGAGATTACAAAAAAATAATAATAATAATAATTGGATGATTTTCATGACAGCTGGTCGGTTTGGGGGTTAATGTTGGCATGCTCACTGTCAACAATCTAGGGAAAGCAGGCTCAAACCATGCTACTGGTTAGAGCTAGAAAAAAAATCTTGTAAACCAAGATAGAAAGAGAGGATAAGAGAGATAGAGGAGAATAAACCACCAGTCACATAAGAAGATGATATCCCAGGAACAATGTGAACCTCCTTAGCCTCAATTCACATGTATTATGGCAGGCAAGAACAGGCTGAGAACAGCAACCAGGAGCTCGAGAGAAATAGAGACCAGCAAATCTTCAGTCTGGCCTTTAAGTTGTGGCTGATAGGTAATACAATATCCTGGAGCTAAGGAGAAGAAACAACAAGCTGACTTTCAGAACAGAAGAGTAATAGTAATTTATTTTTAAAAAAAAAATCTAGTATTTTTATGTTAAAATCTGTAAGATGGCAAACCCAACAAGCTAGGTAGGACCAGTGATAGCAGACACACTAAATAAAAGAGAGCTGGTAAGATGGCTTAGTGGGTATGGTGCCTACAATCAAACATGTCTAATGACTTGAGTTTTTACTAAGAACCTATATGGTAGAAGGAGACAGTTCCCACAAATTACACACACACACACACACACGCACACACATACAATATAAGAGAAAAAGTTAAACTGACAAATAATGGTGCAAAGCACATAAAAAGTGATTTATTCTATGTGCTGTATAGGAAGAGGGAACAAATAAGGTTATCCAGTGACTGCCATGTCTATCTTGTGGGTAACACTATCTGATGTTTTTTGAGGGTAGAACATATGCATAATTGTGGGCCCACCCATCACTGCCTCATCATTGTCTTTGCTCCAGTCTGTCTTACAAGATCGTCCAGTGAGTTCTCAGACCTGTGTGTGTTCTCTTTTTAGAAGAATACTTCCATTCTTTCTTTTCCCCAACATGAGATTCCTCAGAAAATTTTAATTCTCTCAGAGAAGTAGCTTACATGTCTCCTCTCCTGCCACCATGGTTACAAAGTCTTTGAAATAAGATCCTCTGCCCATCCAAAATGTTATTTTAAATGTTATTGTACAATGAAAGAATTCTTATGATATTCATCATCTGTTTCTTCTCTTTTCCTCGTGGGAGACTGTCTCTGTTTGGGAACAATAGCCGCTTCATTTTCTTGTCTCTATAATCACTGAAAATCTCACTAGTAACAGGTACGTATGTTTGTGCATGTGCATACATGTGTAATTTATTCCATATTCAGAGTTTGTTATTGTCTCTGCTAATGAGAATTCCCTTCATTGGAATCTACCTAACTCTCTGCCATGTCTCCATCACTGGGAGACAATTGGGAAACATCTTGTTCCCCACCACTTGAATGAGAGTAGGTGTCTGTATAAGTGTAAATACATACTCCCATAGAGAAACATACATACCAACAAACAAAACACAAATAAAAAAAAAACCTTTATTCCTTACTATGATAAGTCCAAGAAACTTTGTAACCAGTAGATAAGAATCAATGCGACACACACACACACACACACACACACACGTACACACACACACAACTTCCCCTTTTTTGTATCTTAGTGATTTCCCATGAATTCCAGCACATAGTAGGGTATTAGGTAGAGCTTCTTACATAAGATGAAAAATTTAGGATAGTAATCTGCTAGGGCATATTGATTATTCTTGTATAGTTGGAATGAGAAGAGGATAGTAGAGGAATCTGCTTTTCTTCCTCAACTTTTTAATCTATATAGGACAATGCATCCCAACCCACTAAGCTTTCCAGGAAGACAAGATCATTGCCATGGCTACGGATTGCATAAACAATAGACTAGGAACAGCAGTAGTCATCCTGTCCTGAATTGGCAGTTGTCACAGTTGCTTATTGAGCAGGTTGTTCATTTATCTCTGTTTCCTATTGTCATGACAGTTGCTTTTCTATCCAGACTTTCCCTCAGAGAGGACAGGATTCATTTCGATGTTTTAAAGGATGGACATTAAGGTTAGAGAATCCATTCTTAAATTTGAATCTCCATTGAGCTACATACTTCTTTATTTTTTTTAAACACTGACTTAAAAATGCTAACATTACACACACAAAAATATATTTGTGTAACATATTTTCTGAAGGAATTTATTTCAATTCCCACAGCAACCAGAAACTACAACGCCACTAAGCTAACTCCATTTTCTATTCTACAAATTTTATTATCTGTTGGCTGAAATGAACCCAGAAAGGTCTACTGACATCTTGAGGTGCAGTTATAAATCAAAGTATGGGGGACAATGAAAGAAAACATCATTTCTTTCAGGAAATCTAGACAAGCTGACAAGTATCAGATCAGAATGAGCAGAGGTGTGGACAGAAGGCATCTCCTCTGGTGGGGAAATGGTTAATACAACTGAAATTGTTCACCTTGGAGATGAGTTTACCTTAGAACTGTGCTAAATACCACTGGACCATTAGGAGTCTTGCCAGTGGATGTTGCCTACTCAATAATGATCTCCAAGTGAAGAGAAAGACCCATCATAGTACTTGTTTCTGATTCCATCGGAATGACTCAAATTTCACACATCCACTGTCTTGCTTAAGTAGCAGTTGCTATTGTTGTTTTACATATTCATTCTTTTACACAAGGCTATTTTCCCAGGTGTGGTCTGGTGATACCTTCGTATAAATCATGGCAGGATCCCAGGAAGAGACTGCAGGAAGGAAAGCTTAAAAGGAAGGTACAAGTGAACACAACTAAGATGCCTGGTCCTGTTCTTGCACTGATTTAGCCAGGGACTTTGGATGTGTTGCCTCTAAACTTGCATTTCAAATAGGCTTAACTGATGCCCTCTAGTGTATGGGTATTGTAAATATCATGTTGTGGCTCTTAAAAAATGATCTTCCTCTAAGTATTGCTGAATTAAGCCGCCTTTTTTTTTGCCATAGTTTGAATTCTTCGGTCAGTAACTGATCCACAGCCATGGGGCAGCCTAGTGTGTTCTTTGTTTTCCAGTAAAGCACATCTCTGTAGTTGCTATTTGGCTGGCCTGCCAGTCAGGGGAACTGTACACAGATTTCTCTGTACCTTTGATCTGTACTATATTTGCTTTTTTATTCCTATGTTATGATATCTTTCTGAGCAGCACAGGGAAATTTGCTATTGTGTTTCAAATGTGCATTGCCATATGTCGCATGTGGTCTTGATGTATTTACTATGGTGCTCAGCCTAAGGAGTTGTAGATACTTGGTGACTGACATGAAAATATAGGTGAGTTAGGTCAGCTTGCTATCTAAACTTTAGTTTTGTAGACCAGAGAGTTATTCAAAACCCAGCAGCCCTGCTACTATTGGTGGAAACAAAAAGCTTTCAGCACAAAATTGAACCCCAGAGGGTTTTTTTTTTTTGTTATTTGACTTGCCATGCAATGCATAACTCTTCCTTGAGATTTCTCATAGAATAAATTGGATAAATATCCCACACACAAGCACACAAACCAACACAACCCCCTTTTCCCTCAGTTGCCACATTAAACATGGTTTCTTGTTTGTCTGTTTTTTGATGAGTTTATGGGATTTCTGGTTTTAATATCTGATTAGATTGTAGCAATTGTTAAGGAAGAAAATATCCAAGTGAAATTTTTTTCTTTTTACATATACAGCTAAGGGCCATCATTTGTCTCATTAGGTAGAGTGCCTGCCTAGCATATACAAAGTCCTGGGTTCAAAACCCAGCATTTCATAGACTGGAACCAGTGATGCAAATCTCAAATCCCACACTTGTGAAGGGGAAAAGGGGAAAATCAGAAGTCTGCAGCAATTCTTGGCTCCATAGTGATTGTGAGGCTAGCTCTTGATACATCAGATCCCAGGATACTTTAAATGACACTAATTTCTACCCCACTCCTCGTCTTAACACATTGACACCACAACAAAACAGTCTTGAAATGCCCATTTTGCTGCCGTTCCCTTTCCGATGGCATTCACAGTGAACTTTCCAAAGTGCTTCATGACTGTCAAATGATAGTCCCACACTGTCAAAATAAGTTCTCTGTGAGCCAAATTGATAACATCGAAACAGTTGACACTGTGCATTATGATTTTAATCTACCAAACCAACCGTCTTGCTATGACTCACCAAATTAAAAATAAATATTACACCGATGGCGATTTTCACTTGAGCTCATCCTTTATTATTATTTCTCTCTGAAACTTTCCTTCAGAAAACTGAAATGAATATATTGGTTTAACAATGCCTTGGCCTAAGTCTGGGTCTGCTCCGACCAGAAAAGGGAAGCATCTTAAACACAAAGGGGCTTAGTGGGAATAAGGTGCCATTGCTAATGGGCAGGACCTTGGTGTCAGCAGGATTATGACTCAACATCTGTCATCTGCAGCAAGGGTGGATTATGAGAAGGTATCCATATCTCTTCTCTGGATCCCCTTGTATCCAGTGGTGTATGAGGAAGCATCTGATTGTTTTAAAATGTCCTAGTGGTTAGAATCCATTTATCCACTTGCTCCTGAAGAGTTTCAAGTGCACTGTTTTTGAGAGGCCTCAGCACTGTAGGTGTAAGATACTGTAACCATTTATTTCTTCTTTGCCCTGTTAGTAATGGAGAAAGAAAGTCTTCCCCTATGGTGGTAGGGGTGTCTGCCCTCTGTAGTCTATGCCAGTCAGCTCTTGGTAGTTCTTAGAACACCATGAAATGCTGTAAACATTATCACTCATCATTGCTAATTATGTTTGTGTTTATGATTGATTCACTCTCACAGCATCTAAGTACTCAGAGGTATATGTGATACATGTGAATATACATGTACACATGTTCATATGGACACCAGAGGTCAGTGTTGTAAGCTTTATGCAAGAACTTTCTTCCTTTCTCTTTGAGACAGGGTCTCCCATTGAACCTGAAGGTGATTGATTAAGCTAGTTGGCTAACAAGCAAGCTCCATGATCCTCTTATTTCTCCTTTCCCAGGATTGAGGTTACAGATGCACCCTGATTCTTCTGCCTTTTATAGAGTGCTAGAGACAAAGTCAGGTCTTCTTCAGGCTTCTATGGTAAACACTTTATTGACTAAGTGAGGTACTTCCCTCCCCTCTTTGTATAGGATTTTGCTTCCACAAATCTCTGACCATGCCTGGTGCCAGCCATGATTTTTATGGTCCATGCTTGTCTCTAGAATTAGTGAAGGCATCATTCTGTATTGCAACTGATACTCCTTTACTGCCTTCTTTCTTTCTTCCCCCACTTTTATGGATGAGTTTTCCTTCTGGTGGATTCTGACTAGTGCTGTTGAGCATGTTCAGAAGGCCATGAATCTGAGGATTTTAGCACCATTGCCTGCCCCACATGCTGCTGCCACTCAAATCCTCGACACACTGCTTTAGCAATGTCACTGCAAAGGAGTCTGATTAGTCTGTTAGCCTTTGTTCTTGGTTTCACTTGTTCTGAAAGTATGGCTTGCCTTGTTTCCTCACTCAACGCTCATTCCACCACAGAAATGGAGAGAGCAGCTACTGTGTGCCAGAGACAATGTTTCATCTAAAAGAACATGAGACAAAGACCTTTCCACAGCATGGTCACAGTAAAGGGCAAAAGTTTCAAGATTAATGTGACTTCTGAGCCTCACTTCTATGAACAATGCTATCTGATCCCAAATGAAAGAGTTGGGAGACTCTGGTTTTGATAGCCTTGTTTGTAGGACAATATCTTTATTATTGCTGCCCCAGATCAGTATATACCTGCTTTCTGTCCCTGGTTCTCAGTCTCTCTGAATTAGTTGGCTAAGATCATGGTATTAAAATAGTACAGATTGGACAACAGCAAACTTATTTTCATCACAGTTCTGCAGGTTGTGCTGCACAAGATTGGGATGTCAGGAAATCTGCCTTCTGATGATGGTTTTCTTTTGGGCTCACATCTAACCATTTTCTTTCTGTATCATCACATGGATATGCTAAGACCATGTGTCCTCTCCGTGTGAGAACACAGAAATCAAGCACTCTCATGCACTGGCCTCTTCTTGAAAGATACTAGTTCTAACAGATGAAAGTCCCATGTTTACCACTGCAGCTCAGATGCATTGCCATTTTATTGGCTCTATCTGCTCTTTTGTTCTCTTGAGGTAATAAAAAAAATGCATTTGTGTAGGACATGGTGAATTCTATAATCTTAGTTAGTGGTACCTACCACCAAGCCTATCTACTCCAACTTCCTGCAAATCTGTATGTGTACCTAACCTCCCCAGCTCCCTTGTGTTTATGTGCACCTTAGTCTGTAGTACTTGTATGTAGTACTGTTTTCATGGTATACACAAACACCTGAGTGGGGTCTATGCATGGTCTTAGCATTGACCCTAAGCATCTATGGTAACTGTTCAAAGTGTCTCTTTTCTCATCGCTATACTGAATTTCCTGTCTCTCAGGTACGCTGGGATTACTAAATGTAATAACATGTGCAGAGCACTTGAACCTTTTAAATATGTACTTGATCTTGATCAAAAGAGAGTTCCCCACTCAGACATTACCTCTCAGCTTTTAATCATAATTTTAGAGGACGGGAATGTTTTACCCCTCTCCACTAGCTCTTCAGTCAAGAATTCTATCCCAAATGTTAATAAAGTAAATGCCTGTCTCAAGGCAATGTTGCAACTGTAGAGGAGAGAGACCAAGACTATATTGCAAAAAGTAACCTGGGGGTAAGGAACTGGAGAGATGATTCAGAAGTTGAGTGCTTGCTGCTCTTACAAAAGACACAAGTTCAGTTCCTAGCACCCATATCATGCAGCTTACAATTGCCTGTCACTCCAGTTCCAATGGCTCTGACATTCTATTTTTGGACTCCATGTGCTCTTGCACACATATACATATACCCACATAGGAACACACATATGCACATAGTTAAAAATAGACTAATTTTTTCTATTTTAGTCTGCATGTAATAACCTGTTGTCCAGAAAATGTTGCAGAAGGTCTACTTTTGGCATTTACAGCTAGTGACACAAGAAGAAATCTAACACCAAATAAACTATTCCCATTGGCAGAATACAATTGTGTTTGTTGCTTCACTACTCAGTCATGAGGAATTTCGTTGTTTTGTTCTGGGTCATTAACCTTGAGTTGGAAAAGTACAAAATGAATTAGACTCTGGGACAGTAGTTTAAGGATATGATTTATATTAATATTTTTGAGATATGCTGTTGGTATGCAACTGAAATCAGTAATAACATTGAAACCTTAATTCAACAGCCCATTCTAGAAGTAATACAACTTATTTGTCACTGAAGAGAACTGCATAGCCAAGTGGTCCCTTTATGCATTTTAAAGTATTTTCAAACCCTTGGATAGCTAGAGTCAATTTTTAAACATGCCTCCTCATTAATTTTCAATTTGTAAGTGTTTGTTGTACAGAAGTGTTTCAATCTCCTTGGGATGATGTTTCACAGATGGCTCTTGTGTGACCTAAAATTTCAGTGATTACAATGAACCAGAATGGATGATGGCAAACTTTCCTGGATATCTGCTGATCAGCAACAGTTTGGCAGCCTTGCTGCTGTTGTGAGAACTTAGTACTTCTTAATAATGAAAGAAAGGCAGCCAAGTGGTGGTGGTGCATGCCTTTAGTTCTAACACTCAGGAGTCAGAGGCAGGCAGAGCTCTCTAAGTTCAAGGGCAGCCAGTTCTATTGAACTAGTTCTAGAACAGCTAAGGCTACACAAAGAAAGCTCCATATCAAAGAAAGAAAGAAAGAAGAGAGAGAGAGAGAGAGAGAGAGAGAGAGAGAGAGAGAAGAGAGAGAGAGAGAGAGGAGGGAGAGAGAGAGAAAGAAGAGAGGAACATATTTGGGAGCATACTTATGATGGGACCATCAGAGCCAGGATTTGCATAAATAAAATAATTTCAATCAACTCCTTGCTGGTCCCTGCAGAACTCTTTTCAATGAAAACAAACCAACAGAAGTATTGATTGCTTTGATGGCTTTTATCTTTAAAAGCTGAGTGATCATCATTCAAGGCCCACAAGTCACAGGCCATCCCATGCCTCTCTGAGACACCATATGTTATGTCTCAATGAGAAAGCCTAACACAGAAAGCTCTTACATATTATGTATGCTAATGGTATACAATGGCGATGAAAGTGAAGGGTGGCCAGTGTAAGAGATTCTACAGGTATGTAAAATTTTGTTGATCACTGTTACAGACAGAATAGTCAGTGCAACTACAAAACATGATTGTTACCCTTAAGTTAACTCATTAAACTTGTATTCAGGGTTCTGGTGTTGGTGCTTCCTGTCACTATACCCTGACAAAAGCAATATAATGAAGAAAAGGTTTAGTTTACTTTGACTCTTGGTTCTAGGATATGGTCCATCATCATTGGGAGAAGTTAAGGTAGCAGGAGCTTTAAGTAGCTGACTAGCACAACCAGGTAGCATAGAGTAATGAATGAATGCAGCTTCTTGGTTCTCTTTCTCTAATTTTGTAGTCCTAGATCCCAGGCAGGGAATGCTGCCACCCACAGTGGACAGGTCATTTAGCTCAAGTAAGATAATCAATATAATCTCTCACAGGTATGGCCAGAGGCCCAGCTTCCATGTGAATTTTAGATTCTTTCCAATTGGCAGTCAGTGATAACCATCACAGGTCTAGCTATTTCTTATAGCTTATGCAGAAGTTATTATTATGCTCTACCTTAGCATTACCTTGTGAACTGCATGCAGAACAGTACATGTGGGATAAGAAAATGTCAGCAGTAGATCCATGCGTGTTCTACCATATTTACTCTGTGCCCTTGATAAATCACTTACCATTTCCAAATTTTGCTTTTCTGATGTATGTGATAGTTATCTATATCAAGCAGATGCCGGCATTATGGAGTCATACTGGCTATTCAGGTCATGTTCCACTTATAGTAGCTCTTTTGTGATCTCTTGCTACATTCATTCTTGTTAAGAGGGTAACAGACTCTTCCACAACCAAGTCCCAGGCCTCAGGTTTCCCAGGGGCTCTTACCATTACCACTTATTTTCTCACTATATCATGTCTTAGTAAAGTCTGATGGTTGCCATTAGTTAGAAGATACTTATCACTTCACATCCCTAGTAATGCTTAAGATCTCTGCAGAGCTTCAGGAAAGGAGCCAGGAATAAAATGAATATCACTATCAGGTAGTTAAAGGTATTCAGTACTCAAGTATTTTGTGAGATGTAAACAGTCTGTTAGTCTTTTATTATTGAATATTTTATTTACATTTCAGATGTCCTTATTCCCCTTTCCCTACCTCCCCCCGAAACTCTATATACATTCCCCCCTCCTCCTGTTTCTATGAGAATGTGCCTCCACTCACCCACCCACTCCCATCTCCCCACCCTCGAACTACAGACTTACTTTCACTTAACAGAGGGTTAAGCTGAACAAGAAGGTTGTAAGACAAAACAACTATTGATGGCATGTCAAGTCAGGCTCCCTGAGCAAAACACCACAGGGGAAGCCAGATCATTTGGACCATGTGGAAGGTGACCTGTAATGACTAAGACCGAGAGTTTACAAAAGGGAACTTGTTTATTTTTTTAATACTTTCTAGTGTATAAATACCAGAATTTTTGAGCCTTGAATTTTGTTTGGTTTTGGAGTTTATTTATTGAGGCAAGGCCTTTCTCTGTACCCCTATTTTGCCTAGTCCTCATTATATAGCCATGTCTAGACCTGAACTCTTAATACTTCTCCCATATTTGCTTCTCAGGCTTTGGGTTAATAGATATGTGTGACCATGCCAAGCTTCAGAATTTATATTATCAAGCACATTTGAGGATGTTGCATCTTAATACCACCATTGGCAGGTTGATATAGGGAAAGTACGACTTAGAGATGAGGATAGCAAATAACTGTGCTGTTCCTCTTGTCTCTGCCAGGTCTGGCAGATATCATTGCCATATTGCTGTATCATGACTGACTTTCCCGCTGAGGCCATGCACAGGCTCCTTCTCAACTCTGCATCCCAGGAAGTTAATATAGTCCCATCTGATTATACTAGTGCAATAAAATTCCTTTGTCTTCCTCAGGCTATGATATGTAGATCCCAAATAAAGTATTCTGAGAAAATGCTGCTGTTTTTTCTATTTCCCTATGAGAAAATGAACTTCAGCCAGTTTTTGTTGCTGTCCCAGAGTTACCTAGGTCTCTTGTAGGAAATGGAAAGTTCCAAACCGACATCCACTCCAATCTCTGGTTGCTCTATGCTCTGCAGGTGCTTCTCTGGAATCAGAGCTTTTATCCATATAACTAGATTCCTTTACATGTACACTGTTCCTCAGAGTGTAAATTCATAGGACTACAGAAGACATGTCAATATTTTACTGAGAGAGTTTTGAACTGCCAGTAATTGGGGACCACATTAATGTAGCAATTCCATGAAATGTTACCTCTTTCCCCTTTGAATGTATGCCTTTAGCCTCCTGGTACTGTGGCTAATAAAAGACAAATGCAATTTTCTCCGATAGTAAAATCTAGATGAGCCAAATTTGGTGGTTGTTCTACACCTTCCAATGTGGAAAAGTATTTGTGGCTGGAATTACTGATTCCTAGGATTTCTTATGTCATGTAGAGCATCTAGTTCCCATGCTGCCACTGCACTGTGACTGCAAGGTCTTAAGCCCAAATATATTGGTCTTCCCAATTCTAGGAACTAGCAATGTGCAACTTCTAGTTAGTGGTTCCCTAAAGCCTTCTGTTTGACAAAGAAATGCCTGTTCTTATCTGAATGTCAAGTCAGTCTCTGTGTGGCTTCAACCAAGTAACCTAATGTGGGTGTATTTGTGGGGAGTTCTTCCAAGAACTGACTTGCTATTCAAAGCCCAGCCAACTCTCCAGACTCTTGTGGCTTTCTGCCCATTGTTCTAGCTAAATGCTTTCTTATACCCCTCACAGTAGCTCCAAGTCTTACCATCAAAAACTCTAACTCATTACTTTTGTTCATGTGGCTGTCATTGACATTTCTAGTCTGAACTAATTCTTTTCTTCTCTCAAGTAATATAGCTTATATTTTGTTGACACTGGCTGCTTCTTGTGTGTGTGTTATGTGTGTGTGTGTATAGATATCTAAGGGCACCATGCAAAGTGTCATCTTCATAGGTTTTTTAATAGTTATTATGATATTCTGCTAATATAACAGGACTATATAAAGTACATTAAATAAAAGATGACTTTGATTAACTTGCATGAAGGTGTTATATTTACCTACTTTCCTGTTAAACAGGAGTAATTCTTTTCTCCCCACCCCAGATCACACAAGAAGTAACATATTTCCCTCCCAGCAACGTTGGCAGAAGCTGAGCTAGGAATTATGGTTTCTGATCTCATTCTTGGAGTATATTGTGGTTTGAATTTGAAATGTCTCCCATAGTCTCACATGTTTAAACACAAGATCCACAACTGGTGGTGCTGTTTGGGTGTACTTGAGACAAATCTTGAGGTTGGATAGCCCGCTCATATTTCCTGTCTGATATTGGCTTCCTGTTTTGCTAAGAGGTGAGGAGTCAAGAAATCTCTCCATGTTACTATAACTAATATATATTAATCAGTTCCGTCATTCAGTGATTATGTAGATCTATATGATTCCAGGTATGCTCAAATCCTGCCTAGCTAAAATACAGATCCACAGTTCTTTTATACTGAGAACTTTTGTCTGAACAGGTTGGGTAAAATGTAACAAATAAATGTACAGTGTCACTCACATATGGTACAGAAGACATTAAGAAAGGATGTGCTGATAGATCAGGGCTTAGAAAACACAGGATTTGCAAAGGTTCCATCCTGCCAGCCACTTGTTAAAGTGTTCTGCTCAATGAAATGGTTTGAATGACAGTGTCTCTCATATGTTTTAATAGTTGGTTTGCACTTGTTGGCTCTGTTTGGAATGGTTTAAGTAATGCAACCATACTGAAGAAAATGTGTCACTGGGGTAGAGCTTTGAGATTCTCCAGCCTCACCCTACCTCTAGTTCACGCTCTCTGCTTCTCGGTTGTATTTGAAATTTTGGTGTCTCCGATTTCTGTCCCTGCCACTATACCTGATACTTGCTTTCATGCCTTCCCATCATAATGGACTCTTATTGCTCTGAAACCTGACATCCAAATGTAAGAAGTCTTCCCTCTGTAAGTTGCTTTTGTCGTGGTATTTTATTACAGAAACAGAGAAGTGAACTAAAACTGTTGATTTTGTGGTTTAATAACTCAAATTTAATAGAAGAAGTCTACATGACAGATAAACTTATACTGAATTCAAAATTAGGTGCCCATAATAAAATTTTGATAGCATGTAGTCACATTTACTCCATGGCTGACTTGACAAGTTACAACAGAGAGCTGAGAGAGATTTACAGATTAAATAACTGTTTCACCGTAACATGATGGTGGTCCACTTGACAGATCTAGTTTTTTCTTAGACACTGGGAGTTCTTTTCTACCCACTCCAGATCACATAACAAGTATCTTCTCCCAACCAGTTTGACAGGTTTCTGATTTCATTCTTGGAGTATCCTGTAGTCTCATTTGTTACTGGCTCATCTGTTTGAACATTTGCTCCACAACTGGCAGTGATATTTGAGGTGTGGCCTCACTACAATAACCAGGAGGTTTCTCACACACTGCCAAAGTTGTGATCTTTCAATCATTTTATAATATATAATTATAAAATGTTATATATTATAACTGAGTGGTTCAGATAAGCCACCTCACCCATTGCTGTCTCATTTCAATTGGATACACTTTAAAGTTCTTTGCTCCTTAAACCCTTGTATTAAGAAGGCAAGTTTCTCTCACTAACCTTGTTGCTATTGTTTGGGTTTCTCAGTACTCTCTGCCCCAGTGCTTTCCACATATTTAATTCTGTTGTTAGATGGTGTTTTCCAGCAAATTGTGTTAGTCAAAGGAAAACATAATTATGAAGGCAAACCTGATACAAAATAAAGACATTTGCTGAGCCAACTATGAATTATATTTAGATCACCTATGTTTGAGACTTTCTGCCTCAGTACCTGTAAGAGAGTTAATCAGGAGCTACTGTGCTGGTGATTTGAATACTATCTAACATGGGAATCTTGTAAAGTCAACCCAGTGGGAAGGATCAGCCAGGTGGCATCTATCAAGGTCTTCACTATGCCACCCTTGATGTTGGGGTGAATTTAGCATACGTAATACATTTCCTTGAAGTAGAATCCTGGAGTGAGGCATATAATATATTTTACTCAGAAGGAAAGATAATTTAAACCCAGACATCAGAAGCTTTAAAATGCAGGAAGTAAGATGACCTTGGTGGTATGGGGTGATAACACTAGCTACTCAGGAGACTGGGGCAGGAAGATCACAAGTTTAAGATGGCCTCAGCTACAAAGTGAGTTGAAAGCAAGTGAGGAAAAATTAGTGAGATTCTATTTCAAATGAAAATAAAATAGAATAAAAAATCCTTGGATGTGAAGACGTAATAATTCTGTAGTATGGCTCTTAAGTAGTATATACAAAATCTGGCATTTAGTCTCTAGTACTGAAAAAGTTAGCAGCATCAAAAAGAACAAGGAAGCCCATGATCACATGTGAACATTCTATATAAAGATGGCTCTCTATCTTTTGGCATCTCAGTATTATCTGTATTATTGACAGATGTTTATTTGAACCTCATATGTGATTCATTGCGTGTTAGATCTCTGATGACTGAAAGCCAGTGGCAAACAAAGCCACTTATAAATGTGTTCATAATAACAGTGTCCACTTTCATTGGAAACACATCACAGAGAACACACAGGAATTAATTTCATTTGCCTTAGGAGTCATGTGGTTTAAATATGCCTTTCTGTAAACTACAGAGACCCTGGGTTTGTTTAGTCCATAGTCTAAGAGTCATCAGTCTGAATCAGGAGGCCTGGAAGCAAATCTGGCCCACTGCCTGCTTTGGTAAATAAAGTTTTATTGGAACATTGCCACAATCATCTGTTTACTTACTGTTTGGCTGATTTTACAGTATAATGTCAGAGTTGAGTGGTTATGACAGAAGCCATCTGGCATGAAGCCAAAAATATTTACTATTTGGCCCTTTACAGAAAATATGGATTATCTCCATTGTTCCATTACCATATTCTGAGGGGCTTTCAAGATGTTCAAAGTGTAGTATCTTGTGCTATATTAGTGCTGGACTGATGGAATAAAATATAGCAAAAGCATGCATGGAATTCTGGAATATTAGTATTGTTCATTGTGTAGAGTTATAAGAATTGCATCTTGGGGATATTTTGTTGTTTTTACAGGAGAATTCTTGACTGTTAAACCTACTTAATGAATATATTTTCAAGTATTTATTAGTGTTTTGCTGTTTACCCTTCAGACATCTGTGAGTAGGCCCTTTATGATAGACACTGGGAGAGGATCCAAGATCTCAATAATTTGAACACCAAGACTCTCTTCTAAATAACCTAAATTGTTTTTCTATCCCTTAGGTATATCTGTCTCTCCCTGATAGATTCTCAGAGAAGATGGAACATAGCTGGTAGCCTATATTGCCTAAGCTCATTTCAGATAAACCTTTTCTGTGCGGTATCAATTGGTTCCATTCCTAAATGCAAACACAGAGGTAATTTTATGGTACAAGATTCCAAGGTGTTGACTTGTCTTTTGCAACAGGGCCTCACATATACCTGACTGGTCTCATACTGACTGTTTAACCAAAGATGATCTTACAGTTCTAATTTTCTTGTGTCTATCTTTAGAATACTGGAATTATAAAACTGTGCCATCATGCCTATTTTATATGTTACTGGGGGTGCAATCCACGCAAGTATCCTGCGAACCTAATTATGTCCTCAACCCTCAAAGTGGAGTTTTATGCAAGTATATAACAACAGTTTCTGACACATTCTTTTATTTTTTTAACTATGTAATTATATTTATTTTGTGTGTATAGGTAATTTGCCTGCATGAATATATGTGTACCATATGCATATAGTGTTTGCAGAGACCAGATGACATTGGACCTCTTAAAACTAGAATTATGGAAATGTCTGAGACACAATGTAGGTGCTAGCAATTGAGCTAAGATCCTCCAGAAGAGCAGTCAGTACTCATGAGATGGAGAACTAAACCATCTCTCCAGCCCATAAGACATACCTTTTTATGAAACCAATAAACATTTTAGGATATGGAGATGCAATATGAGTTAATAAATATAGCTAGCTCTCTTAGTTAATGTTAATTGAACATATATTTCTGTATTTGCTCAATGCTTTTTCCAAAAGTTTGTGTTTAAGCCCATCACCCTCCCATAACCTCTTTTTAATTATTACTTGACAATAGCAACAACTACAAGAAACATTTCCCATATTTTGAAGAAAGACAGAAAAGACAATGTGACTGCAGACACTGTCGGATAGCATCTGATCAGAGGACTTCAAAAAAGGAAGATTCAGTGAGCCAGATGTCTGTGAGTCCAGGGAGGTCCCACTGTGTTGGGATCTTTTTCCCGAGTCATAGAGAACTGTTATTTTCTGACCTACCTTGTCAATGTGGGAGCAAACTTTTGGTACAGGCTTAAATGCAACTCTCCTCTGAATTTGGCTTGAAGAACTGTATGAAGATAATTTCATATATCTTGATTTTTTTTTTTTTGCTCCAAACATTCCATCCAAAATGTTGGGCCATGCTTCCTACATGTAATTCAGTAGTAAAGTACTTACCTAGCATGCTAGACTAGAGTGCCTTCCATCCCAGCATTGAAGAAATCACAAAGTCTCGATTCATATCATCTCATTAAAGAAGAACTTCAGGAAGAAAATGTGTGACTACATCTTATGGTAGACCTATGTTTTTCTAAGGGCAGACCTACTTATGAGGTTGTTAACTAAATGTTGTGTTACATCTAGGAAATTCATCTGCTTCTTCCACATGATCAAGCAACAGTGAATGTCATTAACAATAAATGCAATGATATCAGCATTCATGGTTACCATGAGCATTTGGGTCAGTGGCATTGTTATGCAGAAATTATTACTAAATAGCCAGGTCTTGCTCAGGCTTTACACTTTCTATGCTGCCACTATGATTTTTATGGTTTTTTCTATTTTCATCAAGCCTTTTCCTTGTTGTGTAAATCAACTCTTATTAGCCCATTTACTCACCAACTTGATCACTCAACATATAAGGACCTGCATTTGCAAGGTGGCCTTTTCTATCTATACTGACAAAGACTATTTTAATATATGTGGTGTGCTTTTTTGATAATTAGTTGAAAGGGAATAGTATACATTGTTTAAATGACAGTTAAAAAATAGAGATAGGCAATGTACTCCATCTTCTGAAGTTTAAACTGTCCAGGAACTAATAATTTAAAATAATTTTAGGACAACACTGTCCTCAGTCTCTAAAGGATGGAACAGAAACAACCAAAATTAATTGAACCAGTAAAGTCAAGATAACAATTTCAAAGATTATGGTAGAGAAGGGAAGGAAGAGAAAAAGGAGAGAATGGGGGGCATCTCTACATGTCTGTGAATAGCACAACATAGACATTTGGGACTGATGAAGGGCACGTATTTTTGTAGGATTGTGTGTCATACTGGGGATGAATCCATTCCAGGAGCAAGGAAAGTTTGTGCAAAGCATAGCCAAGGAATGGGAAGGGCTTTAGTTATGTAAAACATTCCAAATTCCTAAGCTAGATGAACAAAGTGAGGAAATTTTATAGCAGTTAAGACATTCAGTTCTGAAGCCCAGAAGTTATGGTTTGGATCTTCTATCTACTACTCAATTGTTCTAAGACTCTGAGATACACATACTGGCTTTCAGCCATCCGCAACTCCGGTTACAGGGTATCTGAAGTTCTGGTATCTATAGATGTCAGGCACACATACAGTGTACATACATACATGCAGGCAAAATACTCATACACATGAAATACAATTTTTAAAAATCTATAAATAAATAAATCCATGGACCTTGTTCTGGCCATATGTATTCATGTCCATTGCAGGATGGGTATTGGACAGTCATTACTAGCTGTTATGTTATACCAGGTAAAAGTGAGAAGGGCAACTGAGATATTTTTTTTTATGTTCTAGAAGTTTTATTTTTTTATTTTTATTGAGATTTTAGAATGTAGAAAGAATCAAGGAGTCACCAATGTATGATATTATGTATATGTTTGTGTTGGCATTGGCCAACAAAATTGAAGCCATTGGCTCCTATTTAGGTCTAGACATTTGTGAACACTTGGGAAAAAAAACAAAAAACAAAAAAACAGGACATTAGAAACAGAACACAGTGGGCACACAATGTGTTTAGATATTTTAAGATGTCAGCCAGAATCCTGAATGACTGAGACAGTAACTACCAGAAGAAGGAGCTCAAAACGGAGGATTTATTCAAGTGAAGCCAGGATGAGACTGGGTATCTTTAAATATGTTCTGGCGGTACCTTGACATTCAGAGGAGACAGGTCTACAGGTAGAAATGTGCAAATTACTTGTGTGGTTGTTGAGAATGAATAAATATTCTCCTGTAGTCTCTCGCATTTGAAAATTTCACTTTTTGGGTAGGTTTAGATGTGGTCTTGCTGGAAGAAGTGTGTCATTTCAGGTAGACTTTGAGAATGAAAGGACTTCTACCATTTATAGTTTACTGACTTTGCTTTGTACTTGAAGTAAACGATGTCAGCCCTCAGCTTTCGGCTCCATCTGCCATAACTCCACTGTGACGTCGTGACTGTTATCCTTCAGGAACTGTAAGCTTATCTATAAGTTACATTTGTTACGGTGCTTTACCACAGTAGTAGAAAAATACTAGTAACTAATTAATCCAGTTCCAGAGAAAGAAAACTGGAAGAATGATATATCCATACAATCTATTAACTTAAGGTCTGAGATCCATGAGCACACTTGGGGACCACAAGAGAGAAAATTGAAATATCCATTCCAGTTAATCAGTGTCAAAGCCTCTGTAACAATATTTCATAACTTCAAGAGTGAATTTTCCCTCTAGAGATGTCAGCTATTGTGTTGTTCACAAACCGATTAGTCTCTTATCTAGAAGTGTCTATAGAAGTCAAATATTGCCAAAGTACTTTTATGTTAGATCTGAGAACACATAAGGGCTTGCTTTACATGAAGCAAGGGATGAAACGGAACGAAAATCAATGTATATAGCATTCAGACTCTTCTTCTCTACTCTCATAAGAGAGTTATATATAAAATCTCCCTGTCTAGCTTAATTTAATTATTTCCTCTTTTTTAATATAAGACAAATATTATGTGGATAGTCCCATTGGCCCACTTCCTGAATTCTCATGTATTTAACATACTATATATGGGAGATTGTCTGTGCATGTGCTTGTGTGTGTGTGTGTGTGTGTGTGGCATGTACACATACAATGTTGGCCCAGCAACTGCTTCCAAAATTGTTCTGCTAAAACACGCAATTCTTACTGAGCTGGCATTGATCTTTCCAGTGGGTAGATTTTTGCCGATTTGTCAAAACCTTGTTGATTCCAGCCCTTTGTGAAGTCACAGCTGGCTAGAGGCAAGAGACATATAGGGCACTAAAAGGAAGTGAGAATAAAGATTCCACAAAGGAAGTTAAATAGAGAATGTTGGTTTGGTTGATAGCAAACTCCAGTGAGTCTCACCTCATTAACTAAGAGGAAGATCAAAACTTCAAATGAAACTCCTGATGGGCATTGCATAATTTCTGTGTTAAATCAAAACCTGACTACAATCTGTCCTCTGACCCTGAAAACTGGTTGTGTGACCACAATTCCCATTATGTGTGATTATATGCATATATGCATAAATAGAACAGTCCTGGAGCTGGGAGATAGCTGAGTGGTTACAAGTATATGCATCAGACCCAAGTTTCTTTCTCAGCACCCAAACCAGTACTTATACCCACCATCACCAGGAAATCTGGTGTCTTTTTCCAGACTATGAAGGCGTCTATATTTGCATGTGCACAGACCCACATACGTCGAAAAACAACTTTTAATATGTTGCATATTTCAACATGCAACAGGGCCACATGCTCCACTATGTTTATAGCAGCCTTATTCATAATAGCCAGAAGCTGGAAAGAACCCAGATGTCCTTCAACAGAAGAATGGATACAGAAAATGTGGTACATTTACACAATGGAGTACTACTCAGCCATTAAAAATAATGAACTCATGAAATTCTTAGACAAATGGATGGAGCTAGAAAATATCATCCTGAGTGAGATGACCCAATCACAAAAGAACACACATGGTATGCACTCACTGATAAGCGGATATTAGCCCCAAAACACACAATACCTAAGATGCAACACATAAACCTCATGAAACTCAAGAAGAAGGAGGAAGACCAAAGTGAGGGTGCTTTTGTCCTTTTTAGAACGAGTATCAAAAGATTCAACCAGAGCTCCCAGGATCTAAACCTCCAGCCGGAGAACAGACAGGGGCAAGCTGTCCTCTGAGAGGCTCTAACCAGCAGCTGACTCAGACAGATACAGACATCCAGAGCCAAACAGTGGATGGAGCTTGAGGACTCTTAAAGAAGAATAGGTGGAAGGATTGTGGGCCCTAAGGAGATAGGAACTGCACAGGAAGATCAACAGAGTAAACGAACTTGAACCCTTGGAGCTCTCAGAGACTGAATCACCACTGGCATATCTAGCACCATCTACCATGGTGAACTGCCCCCTGCAAAGTTGTAAATGTCATTGTTTCATGTAGGTCTCAACCTGGAGGCTATCCAACTCAGCTTATATGAGTGTCTCTAAAAAAAAACAGTTGTTCTTTTCATGAAATATTTATACTCTTGTATCGTTCAACTACTCAATGAGATTTTGTATGTATTCATGAGGATATGCAACTTATATTTTGTGGTTTACTTGATTTCACTATTATATTATTGCTTTGGAGAAAAAATAAATAAAGCTGTTAATAAAAAAAATAATAAATCTTAAATACAATACCGAATAGTTTGACTCAGAGATACATACGTGACATAATCTTGTTTCGGCTGGCAAAATGTAGAAACTTCTACGGAGTACACTTGTGGATGTTTGTATTAGTGAGTTTCCAGAGAGGTTTAACTAAGTGAAAAAATATGCCTTAACTTTGAGCATCACTATCCTGTGGGCTCACATCCCAGACTGACTGAAAAGGGAAAATGAAGAGAGCCCCAGAATTCCTCTCTCTGCAGTGGATGCAGTGTGGCCAGTGGCTTCATGATCCTACTGTCAGCCATCCTTCCCAGCACAATGGGCTAGGTCTCTCTTAATCTTGCATCCAGACCAAATACTTCTTCCCTTATTACTTCAGTCAGGCACAGCAACAAGAAAAGTAGCTAAGATGGGGTGTCCTCTAGATGAATTACTATGACAGAACGTAGGCCTGACCTACAAGACCAAACTGTTAACCAATTACAATCTCTTTTCCCTCACCCTAGATATTTACATATCCAATAAGAGATGGTTTGTTTTCAGTGCTTTGAAAATAACGATTTTGAAGTTATTATTCTTTTGTGAACTGAATCCAAATTCATAAATTTACCCTATTTTTTAACTTTCCTTGCATTTTCATACATTTAAGTTTATTAATTAAATTTCACAAATATAGACAATACATACAGACTCCTCTTTACCGGACCGATTGTTATCTCCCTAACACCTCTGTTCACCCCTTTCCTCCCCAATTTTTCTTTTTTTTTTTTTTTTTTTTGACTACTGAGTTTAACCTGGGCCAATCTGTACCCAAGAGTTTGGAGCTTTCTGTTAGAGACTGGAGGACCCAACAGTGGAAATATAGCTGGAGATACATGATTCCCCCCCCCCCCCAGCCAATAATTCATCAGTAAAAGGTAAGGCCCCCATGAGTGCCTCTTACTTCCACAGATGATTGTTGACATGACAATTTTGTGTGAGCCTAGTGCAGGTAACTGCAGTTAGGAGTTAATTGCAAAGCTGGTGTCAAATCTGTACTTCTCAGCCCCTTCGACATTAGTTTTTGTTAAAATATCCACTCTCTTACAGATATCTAACACTCCATTCAAAATAAATTCTCTGAAAACTGAAACCTTCTAGGGTGACTCATTATTGAAATGTAGAAAGTCTAGACTTTACATTAAATACAAAGAACAATTTCCCATCTCATAGTTCTTTGCACATTCTTCCTTTCCCAACAGCAGGAATTAGACATTTTATGAATCCGCCTTGTATTTATGCTTCCTTCACTTGCTTGAAAGCACGATTTGTTTGGTCTAATAAGGCCCTGATTGCAGGTATTGGCACACACACTTTGAAACTGGGTTCCTTTTGGTAAAATGCAAGCTGTGTGAAATGCATGGAAGATGCAATTATACTCTAATTTACTTGATGCCACTGGCTTTAATTAAAGTAGATCATATTTCAATGAAGCAAATTCATGCTCCTCTTTAACAAAGGAAGTTGGAAACACAAGGAGGAAATTGGCTATTTTTCTTTTGAAATCCTAACTCAGAGCATGGCTAATCTCAAGCTGCTTATATGAGAAAGTGCTAATACACAGGTCTACACCCCAGAGCAGAAAAGAACTGAAGTTTCTACCACAGTAGTGTTTCTGCTGCAAAGGAGTTCTGCAAGGCCAGACATAAGGACCCACTGAAGATCACCTCCATCTCTTGACTCACGTCTCGTTCTTTCCCACTCTTCATCTCTTCCATCCCTTCTGTAGTAGGTTGTTTACTGCACAGGAGCCCTCAATGAAGACTTGAGCAGCATGGTACATTACTCATTTTGATCAGATTGCAAGTTTTAGAAAGCAGTGATTGCATAGCACACAGTTAAAAGCCTACAAGGAAGGAAGCCAGGCTTGGTCTTAATCTTGACATTGAAGATGCTCATGCTCAGGTAGATCGTGCACTTGGGTTTTATGGCAATAGGAAGGCTGTACAGTTGTGGGCTTCTCCTAGAGACCAGAAGCTTATGGGAGGATCATATTGTTTTCTTTTTCCTTTCTTTTGTTTTGTTTGATTTTTTGTTTTTGCTTTTGGTTTTGGTTCCTTTTTGCTGTTTTTGTTTGATTGGTTGGTTTTGTTTGTTTATTTGTTTGTTTGTTTGTTTGTTTGAGATTGGGCTTCTCTGTGCAGTATTAGCTTTTCTGTAATTGAGGATGGCTTGCAACTCAGAGATCTGCCTGCCTCTGCCTCCCACATGCTATGATTAAAGGCATATGCACCACCACCCGGTGGAAGGAGTATCTTTTACTTGTACCTATCAGAAATCATTTCCCAGATTCTCCCATGACAGATTTTCCTATCATCATCTTGGATTGAGCCACATGTCTATGTCTATGACATGAAGAAAAACTACAGAAAAATGTGGTAGGAGAGATACATAGCTAACAATTTGTTCTAATGAAGAAGGTGTCTTTAGTAAATGAATCATAGGCAGAGTCATAGTGACCTGTCCCCTGAACCTTCACCCAGCTGATACCCTGTTCTGAATGGTATCTGTACTCCTCCTGAACACCTATGCTCCGGTGTCATTCCCTTCCCCACATCCTGCCTTTTTGTGTTTATAACCCCTGGGTGAATAAGTAAATTATGATGTGATTTAAATAATTAAATAAATTTTTAAAAAGTAATACGAAGTGAATACAGAATGGTACATGAATAGGTCAATACTTGTTTGTCACATTATTTCAAGGTCCTTTCAGCACACCATGACTGTTGACATTTGTAGGAATCCAACATTAAGGACAGTGAGTACATAGGTTATAATACTTGATCTTGTTGGCACTGGAAATCTATTTATCAGCTGCATTTTTTAGTGAGAGCACACAGTGTTTATATAAGGTAAATATTTTCATTCCTATCTAGCTTTTCATATACTTTATACATATTCCATGTGGAACTATTCAGAAAATTGTTAAAAGAATTTCATACTCATCTTTGTATGTTATGAACTGAGGAAGGATTAAACTTTGGTGACTCAAGTCCTCCATTGTACTGTGAAAAACAGTGAACTTAAAGAGCAGCAATCTATGTTAAACAAGGCTAAAGTGTAGCAAAGACCAACTATATTTTAATGGACTCTGTGGAAACTAAAATCCTGTGGCACTCTATAGCACACTAGCCCTTGTTTTTGACTGAAGTGCCCGTTATACACAAAAGGTCCAGTCAATCCGAGAGCTGCTCACACTCTGAATAATTGCTTCATGTTCCTTGTACTGCTGAAAGGGACCATTTTTAATTCTACTCCCTTTCCTGAACAAAACCAAAGTTTCTCCATGCTTCTTCAGCAGTCACTATAATTTGCCTGATATTTCTTTTTTATTTCCTCTCACTGCTAAATTAGCTAATTACACCCAGCCGCCTTTTGTTCATTGTGACTAGCAGCCTGTGGTACGTTTACTTATCTAAGCACTCATAAATAATTGTCATTGTGGGTTATATCACTACTTGAGGATAACTCCAGTAGTGTATATCTGTTCTGAGTGTAGTAATTTCCTGGAAATTGACCCACAGCAAGTGTTCCTTCCCAGGGGAAGCTCCTTTAAGGTAACCTCTGGACTAAGGAAGAGCTAAACCAGCAGACAAAGGAAACTTATCACTCATTCCATCCTACAGGCTCTATTTACAAATGATAAATTTGAGATATAAATATTTTATTTTAAGAGTTAAATATTATAAGAAGATTTGGTAGATTCCTTTAAATCACATTTTCTTTGCTCTCTTTGTTGGACACAGGGCACAGTTATGGTACTAACCTAATTAAAATTGACATTTTTTTGGTAAATGTTCTATTCAAAGATTTGGACATTTTCTTTTGATTATTTTTTTTAAATTGCTGTGGCAGTGGCTTGGCAATCATATTGCTTAGGCCTCTTGGTGGCCAGTACAACAAAACAGCTTCCCACCAATGATCCTGTGTTTCTTAAGGATATATAGCTAAATTCAACTATTCCATCTGCTTGTTTGTAATTGATTAATAGAATGGCTTGTTCATAAAGGAGCTGCTGACATTTTTTTTAATTGCCTTGGACCAGTTATGTCCCAGGTGCCCAAGTGATGGGCATCTTGGATAAAACTAATAAATAAGTTCAGTATACTTTTGATGTCAAATGCCAGCTCTGGATTTTTCCCACATGGTCCAAGTTGTCTAAAGAAGGTATTTACTCTGTACAGTATCTAAAGACATAAAAGATATGACTTGAATTTTCAGAAAAATGGTAAGGAATATCATTTCATATTGTTTATTTTAAATGTCATACGTTGCTTCCAAAGCAACCCCAAAGATCTTCTCTTCTCTTAGATTAAAGTAGTAAGTTTCTAATAGAAAAAAAAATATTAGTCAAAAGACTTTTGAACCAGGTAGGTCATGATAGGAGCAAAATGGTATCTGCCAGAGGGGCTGTTCAGGCAGCGAAGCCACATGCTTCATTAGTTAGATTCCCTGACAGAAGAAATCATCTTAAATGTGGTACCTCAGAAGCTTTAAGAAAAACAGGGCGAGCAACTACTGTTTCTCCTAATCTCACAACCTTCTAAAGGAAGTACACTGGATCTGCTGGAGGATCAGGTTTACTGGACACTGCAGCAATAATAAAATCCTTCATCACATCAGAAATATGCAAGGAAACATGTATCTCAGGAAGAAAGGAGGTAATCCAATGTGGAGATTCAGAATAATCATTGTGCCTGCTGTTTCTTTTTTTTATCAGAAAAAAGGAATTATCTTTACAATAAAAAGTCCAAGAATGACAAATGAAAACTGTATGTTAAACAACCTTACTAGATATTCTACAAAAAGGATGAAATACAGCAATTTTAGATGAATACTTGATTTACTAATTAATGTATTTTGATCAGCTTCTTCACAGGCTCTCTAATTGTTTATGCACTCTGTACTTATTAAATTCTACATATTTAAAGGCAAACCTATGAACTTACTTTTGATTATCAAGTGCTACTAGTGATGAACTATTATGAGCATATAGCATATAATAAAAGGGGGGATTGAGTGTATTGGCTCAATATATAAGAGATCTCAGTGTTCTTCCAGAGGACAGGAGTTTTAATCTGATGTCTTTTTCTGGCCTCCAAGGGTACCTGCACACATTCATACATGCACTCTAAGACACATCCATAAGTAAAAGTAAAACAAATCTTTAAAGAGAAACAAAGGCAGCAGATCTCTGTGAATTCATGCCCAACCTGACCAACATAGCTAGTTTTGGCCAGTCTGGATGACATACTGAGAACCAAATTCTAAATAAGTAAACAGGGGCCTTTGTAAAACACGATTCTTCAATTAGAATTTTGATTCTGCCATTCATTTATTACATCCCCTTGAACAAGTCTCATACCTTTTCTGACCCAACATAGTGATATGTGGAGAAAAAGCAATCATTATTACTTTTACCCTTTTTACCCACAGCAAGACAATTTATATCAATGATTGACTGCTTGTTAGGTGATGAAATCATAGAAAAGCAGGTATGTTTATACAACAGACAGATCCTTAGCTAACTATACAAAAATATGTGTGTACATACTCATTTGTATATTTATAAGTATGTGAATGTATTTGAGTCCCTCATCTTGGGTGGCCTATAGAGGCACTGGTTATTGAAGAATGACACACTAAGAATGCTTAGCAGAGGCAACCATTTCCTTCATTTTCTATTATGTGAGCATGGTGGTTTGAATAGTATGGCCCATAGACTCACATATTTGAATGCTTGGCCCATAACGAGTTGCACTACTAAAAGCTGTGGTCTTGTTTGGGTAGGCATGGCCTTGTTGGAGGAAGTCTGTCACTGTGGAGGTGGCCTTTGAGGTTATACATGCTTTATATATGCTCAGGCTATGCTTAGTGAGACTCACAGTTTCCTTCTGTTGCCTTTGGATCCATATATAGAATTCTCAGCTTTTTCTCCAGCACAATTTCTGCCTGCACACTGCCATGTTTCCTACCATGATGATAACGGACTAAACTTCTGAAACTGCATGCAAGCCCCACTAAAATGTTTTCCTTTATAAGAATTGCCTTGGTCATAGTGTGTTTTCATAGCAATAAACTAAGGTAGTTAAGACAGTGAGTTACCTTTTCTCAACTTTATACAAGCTTGCATCATCAGTGGAGAGGGACTTTGATTGAAGAATGGCTTCTATCAAATTTTCCTATGCCTACAATGTCTGTGGGGCATTTTCTTGATCAGTGACTGATGTGGAAGTCATGTATAAGAAAACAGGCTGAACAAGCCACTAAGATGCATTCCTCCATAGTCTCTGATTCACTTTCTGCCTCCTGGTTTCTGCTTTAATTCTTGCTTTGATTCTGTTCAATTATGGACTGTGATCCAGAAATGTACAACTCTCCTTTCCGAGTTGCTTTTTCATGATAATCTCTATTGCAGCAATAGAGAGCAAACCAGGATACTTATAGAAATTTAAGTCTCACTTCATGCCATAAAGAGAAAAATGTCCACTATGCCTATGGAATGATCTTCCTAGAACCGTTTCTGATTGTGATGTGTTGTGTGTCAGGCCACCATCTTCCTTGGGGACAAGATCTGCTTGTTTATTCAATTTCCAGACCATCTTTCCTCCGGAAGAAAACAGGGAGAATCTGGTTTTGCAGCTGACCCTTCCCTTCTGCTCTTTCTCTGACTTCATTCAGTGGGTAGAGCCTGCTTGTAGGCTTTTTCTTATGAAAGGGTCATGCTCTATTTTCTTTCTACTTTCCATAGATTATAGAGGAACCAACTTTGTCCTGTTGGCTTCCTGAGGGAAAACATTGCTGAAGAAAATGTGGAGTGACAAATAACAGAATAAACCAGAGACGTAATCCAAAGCCAAGGACTTACATATTGAGCTTGTCCTTGAAGAAAAGGGTAGCAGCTGAACAATTGGAGATGTAGAAAGAACTCCAAGGAGGGGAATTTGAAAGAATGTATAATGATATCAAGAACAGATGGTATTCAATATGAATTTCTGGAAACTGGTCTGAGTAAATTGATCTTACCAGTATCCCTGAATATCTTCAGAATACTCACAGGCAATGGCTTCTCTAGCCCAGTTCTCTTATTTCTTGTTCAGTACACACTGGCCTTGCCCTGATTCCCTTTCTAGTTTTTATGACTAAAGTACTCAAAATAATCCTTGAAAGAAGCTTTGAAGCCAGATAGTGAAATAACTACCCAGAGAAGGCAAAATTGAATTTCCCAAAGTTGTAATTTCATTAGACAGTTCCCAGGTCCAACAGGAATAGAGGACCTATGATGGTAGTCATGTCATCATAGGGGGAAATCTAGAGGGTACCAAATTTTAATAGGCCACCCAACTGAATTGAAGACTCAAAGCAGGCACAGGTGGGGACAAGGTTGGTCATATTCACTTATAATTGAGCCTTGGCTTAACACCCAGATCAAGCTGAATAATAAGTCTCTTTTCCTTATACTCTGACATAGATGGTCTCAGGACAGGCTGAAAAGGCAAACAAGCAATCTTGATGTTTCTCAAAGGTTCCTACATCCTTTCAAATTCAAGCTTAGAACAACACTACAAGAAAAGTTCTTGCCCTTGGTAGAAAACTAAGAGAAGTGTTGGTAATATATCATATTCCTTAAGCTTTATGTCTCCTAGTGAATGTTTGATCCCCACATCTACATTACTGAAATTGTGCACACTATTCAATTACAAGTGAACTATGGACTAGAATTGGTGCTTATATCTTGCCTCTTTTAATCTTATCAGTATTAAAAGTTATATTACTCCCCTCCAAGTTATTAGGGAATAGGTTGAATACCACAGACAGCAAGATAATTTTCCAAATGCATGAATCAAGCATTTGGGAGTCTAGGGTACACACTAAAATGAAAATTGTTTTTCATTATAATGTATTATCCATATTAAAATATCTACTTTTTCATAAATATTATATGCTTCCCATACAAATATGAAGGATAAATTTATCCTGTGACATTGTTGTCTGCTTTCTGACCCAAAGTTTTGTGTTCTTTTTTAAATAATAATTATTAGCACGTGTCATATGCATGAAAGTCTGGGCAAGCCTGCATCACTGCCCAAGGAATTCAGAGGACAGTGTTACAGAATTGATTCTCTTCTTTTACCTTACTAAAACAGAATCGATTTTATTATCCCTACCATCATGCATACACCAACTTACCTGGTCCTTGAAATTCCAGGTGATTCTTTTGTTTACCTCCTATCTTACTGTAGGAGTGCCATCATTACAAATATAAGCCACTGCACCTAGATATTATTTATTTGGGTTCTTAGGATAAGAATCAAGTCATCAAATTTATGCAGCAAACACTTTCACCTTGCTAAACCACTTCACACAGTTCTTTTTTTTTTTTTGTTTGTTTTTTTTTTTCGAGATAGGGTTCTCTGTATAGCCCTGGCTGTCCTGGAACTTACTCTGAAGACTTCACACAGTTCTTATACACAGAGCCTTTAAGGCTAAAATTATATTGAGTCTAAGTGATTTAGTCTAGTTCTGATATTAGACATCAGCATCTATGTTCACATAGCTGCTAGGTATCACGATGGCCTTTACTAAGATACATCTTTTCTGAATAAATTTATAATATTTGGGGTCCTTAAAGAACTTGTCAAGCTATGGACATCATAAATATAGAATTAGGAGCATGTCAAGGTCATTGGTAACTCTGTGTAGGGAACTGGGAAAGAGAATGAACACACTTGAAAAGCAAATGGAAGTGCCAATCAATGAGCAGTGGCCAAGGCAGAGGTGAAAATTAGCATGGCCTATTCAGGGGACAATCAGCACTGATTTGCAAGCTTTGAGTAGAATACCAGTGCCATCTCACATATTTCACAAAATGGTCTTGGAAAGAACATCAGAGAACCAGGCTGGATGAGAACCAAATCTAGGATTTGTTTGAAATGATTGAAGTGTTGCAAATCTGGGACACCAACATTTTAGAATTTTAGATCTTATGTCATTTGGCCCTGATGATATTTTCCAGGAGAGGAAGCTGAAGGGTCAAGAGTGAAGTGACAGATTGACAACTCTGGGCTAAGTCTCATGCTCCAAGGTTCAAAACTGTGTTAAGACCACTTCATCAGAGGGCGCATTCCAAACAGAATATGTTCTGCACCTATGAGGCTTCTGTCATCTGGGATCCTCAAAGGTAGCTGTGCCAGAGACTCTGTCTGATGCAAAGTTTAAACAAGATAATAGACAGCTGTAAGATCAGTTTCTTCACATTCTCCCCACCCAAGGAGGGCATTAGTAGACTATGGAGCTGGATATTTGTTCTGTTTCAGGGGAAGTACACTTGTGACTTTTCTGCTACTATGATAAATTACCCGATAAAAATGTTTTGTTGTTTTTAAAGAAGAAAGGGTTTATTTTGCTTACAACTGCAGGAGAAATGCAGTCCATTGTGATATAGAAACCATGGCAGCAGAAATATGAGGCCAGCCTCAGAGTCAGAACGCAGAATGAACTCACTGCACTTGGACATTGGAAACAAAGAGAAAGAACAGAAAATGGATTACAGCTAAACAGTCTCAAATTCCAACCTCAGTGCCACACTTTCTCCAGCAAGATTCTTGTTTAATTGAGCTTTGGCTCGCAATGTAACACAGTGTAGAGTCATCTGAGGGAGTGTCAACTGAAAGATTGATCAGATCAGATTAGCCCACTGCTAAGTCTATGTGGGACTGTATTGATTAACATTGATATAGAAGGGTCTAGACCACTGTAGACCTTGAATACCTATGCAAGTAGACCTGGGCTATAAAAGAACACTAATAAACATGACCAGAGTAGCGATGTAGACAGCAATCTAACAAACAGCTTTCCTTTATGCTTTCTGCATAAAGTTTTTACCTTGATTTCCTCACTGACTTTTTGCCCTGACTTTCCGCCACAGATGGATTGTAACCTTGAAATGTAAGCTAGTTAAATTCTTTTTACTCAAGTTGCTTTAGGTCAAATTATTTTATCACAACAACAAAAAATGAAACTGTAGCCCTTCTATGTCATTTGTAAATAGCACCTCAACTGAAGATCAAGAATTCACATACATGAGCCTTTGTGTGACAGATATTATTGGAACCCTCTGATACACATGTGTAGCCTCTATCTTGGGCATGGTGCAGCTGTCTTTCTCTAGATGCCACAATTTTTCTGAGGTGTCCAATGATCCAACATTTCTCATCAGGAGTCCCAGTTCAATCAATTGAAGTTGGCATGTGAGATGAAACTCATTTACCATTTCTTCTATCCCAGTATGCTACTAAAATTGGAGAGATCTTCTGGGTTTCTTGAGCTCAATTCGTAACATGATGTGGCATTGTCTGAGATCTGTAGTCTGCCACAAAGAAAATCATCCTGAATGTCAAAATAATATTTTTAAAGGCCCAGAATACCCCACTTGACTGAATGCCCTGTAAATGAAATTTGGAAAGCATCTATCTCAGCTTCTTGTTGTTGTTGTTCATTTTCAATTTTCTGGTGAGTGTATATGCATGCTTACCAGGAATACTTGCCTGCACATGAGTACATATGTATGTGGATGTCAAAGGTTGACATCAGATGTCTTTATCAATTGTTTCTCCACTTTACATTTTGAAAAAATATTCTCTTGCTTAATTTAGGTCTCACCAGTTTGGCCAGAGTAGCTAGCTAGTGAGTTCCAGTGATCATCCTGTCTCTATATCACCAACTCTGAGAGTGTAGGTCCATATAGTATGCCCATACTTTTAAATGTGTATTGGGGTGAGGATTTTGGGTTCCCATCAAGTAGTTTACTGACTGGGACATGCTCCCACTTCTGCATTGCTTTTTTTAAAGCCTGAACTCAACAAAGATTGGAAGGAGCTGTGTCCCTTAAGTACTCTCAGTAAATCACCTGCATATGTCAACCCCTGCATTAGATGCTTTCTGTTGCTATAAGACACTATGACAAAGGAAACCTATAAAAGGACAATTTTATTTTGGCTTATGGCATCAGAGGAATAAGAATCCATCGTGGCAGGAGGTCACAGTAGCAGACACGCAAAGTATAGGAATCAGGAAGCTAAGAGTTCACCTCATCAGCAAACATAAACCAGGAAGTGAGGGCAAACGGGAGTTAGCGTGATGTTCTACACTCTCAAAGCCCATGTTCAGTGACTTACCTCCTTCAGTAAAGCCAAATATTCTAAACCTTTTCAAACATGGCCACCACTTTGGATCAAATGTTCAAATATACAGTCTCTGGGGGTTATTTTCCTTCAAGCCACCACAATCCTTGCCTGCTAAAGAGATTCATGTGCCAAGATGGACTTTCACCTCTGAAGAGTTCAAGCTGTCTCTTTGGTTTTGCTCTCCACACTTGTGTGCTTCTTCTAGCTTGTTTCCCTTTTGTTTTCTTTCTGAGAAGAGAAATGAAACAAGATATCACAAAGAGTGCCAGAGTTCAGATTGAATCTCAGATCTAAACTATATTTTTAGTCAATAGTATGAGTTCAATATTTGATGAATGTCTGGTTGTGTGATAGTTATATGGATGGCAATTTTAAGTCATTGTTTATGTTGATTCGAGCCTCAGCTTCATAATTCTTTGAATACCTGTGATTCAGGCAAAAGTAAAAGAGAATCCTTTAGGTGAATTCCCCAACTTGGTGTTCTTTCATTCCTTTCTTCCCCTTCCCCCATTTCTTTATCTTTCTTTATATTCTTCATTCCTCCCTGACTCCCTTTACCCCATGGGACTTTTTCTAGTTCTTTCTTCCTACTTCCTTCTTTCTCTAACATTCCAATGTCCCTGTCTACACCTTGACATGTGCCACAGATTACACCATTTTGCATCAATGCTTGAATAGACTAGAACATAACCTGGCAAGAAGGGATGCTGTTTCTCTTACATTTGCACATTCGTAAGGAAACATGGAGAAAGACAAAGAATAGACTGGATGAAGCACGTTCAAGAATGTCATGAAGAAGAGAGGAGGAATCACCATCTCAAGGTACTTGCTGACAAGCCTGACAATCTGAGTTTGATTCCTGAAATCCACATGGAAATGGAAAGAGAACCTATTTCTAGAAGTTTTCCTTTTACCTCTCTATATAGGCTATGGCATGCATGTGACATAAAATAAAAATTAATGCAAAACTGCAGTGTTACAGTGAAGAGAAGGAAGGACTGGGCTTCCTTCCTGTGCTATTCACACCTTCCTTTCTTTAACCATGTGTGGCCATTGTGTGGTTATGGGTATAATTAAGTAGTGTTAAAACATGACCTCTTTGACCAAGATAGAAAACATTTTTTGGAAGACAATTGAAATGAGAAACTACATTGGATTCTTTGACAAGGATCATTTTACATCTCACTAGGTAAGCAGGTGTCTATTTTAATGAAGGAGTTCTAGACAAAAGATCTATCAACAAATACAGAATATAGAATTCTTTGAAATCAAAAATTGATTTCTTCCTTACCCTACTCCTTCTGCCTCTCCCTATTACTTTACCATTTATTTTTCTCCTCCCATTCATCTAACTATTCCTTCTCTCTTCTCTCTATATATATAATATTTTTTTTTCTCTCTCTCTCTCTATCTCATCTGAATCTGAATAGGAATGTGCCAAACCAGAATGTCTTAGCTTCCTATATGTTTGTAATGAACAAATACTTTGCTCACTATCCATAAAGAGAATTAAACTCTGACTGAACCATTGCAAGTAGGGTAAAATGGAATAGACACCAAAGTTGACATAAAATTAGCTAATTCCATGGGCTGACAACTAACTCAAAAGTTATTTGCACCATTCACTATCCAGCTAGCATGACTAACATGGAAATTTGTGAAACCAAATACACATATAAAATCTGGGTCCTGAACAAGCCTCTGGACATGGAGATTTTGGAAGATATTAACAGAAAAATGTTATAACACTGGACTACACTTACATCCCCCACACCCATTTTTCCCCCTGCCCCTAAAGAACAAATATAGCTAATGAAGCAGAGTTCTGAGCCTGCAAATTGTTAGTGAAATGCTTATCTGGTGGAGTGAATTTTAAAAGGAGATTGCATTAGAGGGAGACAGAGTCAAGAGATTAATGCCAAATGTGTCACTTTGACCACTTACTGAAATGTAGCTCTCTGTCATTCTGGGCTATCAATTAGTGTAGGATTTGGAGGGCTCTTAGCCTAAGAGGAGTACTTTTTTTTTTCTGGGAGTAGATGGAACATCTATTCTGAGTTAAATATGATCTCTGTAGGAGGGTTCTTCTTGGTTACAAATCTCCAAAGTCGTTTCCTAAAATATCAACTATATTCACTGATATATTTTGGAAACATTGAGAATCAGGCAATTGTCATGGTTTGCTCTGCTTAATGGTTTTCACACAATACTGCTTACAGATTATCCTCTTGGGCAAAGATCGTGAGGATAGGTTTTCAAGGAAAGAAAAATTTAGGAACTGCACATCCATAGAAGAATCGATAATAATAATAATAATTATTATTATTATTATAATACCACAGCCATGAGACTTCAAGGTATTAGTCACTGAAATGCATGATGGTTAGGTGTGAAATGCTCTTGACAATGCAGAGATGAGCCAGCCAGGCTGTGAAAATGGGAGCCCGCAGTTCTAATGCCAGAAAGGGATCTGATAGCAATTACTCTAAATGTGTGTTCACTTATTTGAGTGACTAGTGTTAGAGGACTCTCAGTTTGCTCCCCAAAACGGTGTTCAGTGCTAGCAGCATGCTCACCCAGAACTGTATACAGTTTAATTCTGTTAACCTCTGAGAGCTCAGCAAAGTCCCTGTACTCTGTGGGCCCCAGCTTTTCAAGGAATAAAATCAAGATAATAACATCTGCCCCTTTGCCATACAGGAGTCTTTTGAAAGCAGTTTAAATTTAAATGAAGAGATTGAGAAATAATGGGCCAAATTTAAAGTTCAATGCATGGTTTGTGCAACTCGTCTCCAACTGTGAACACCAGAAATGTTGCAGAGAATGGTGCCAATAAAGCCCACAGAGATCAGAAGTCTAGTAAGGAGACTGATGTGCCAAGTACAAGTAGATTACTGTTCATGTGGTTTTTTTCTCTATAAACTCAAGCAGTTCCAAGGCTATGTGGTTTTGATACTTTACTTGTTTGATCTGTATGGGTCTAGAAGAAATGCCCTTAAATGCTGATCCATGTGGACACAGAAAATAGCCTTTAGAGGCTTCACAAGGCCATGTCCAAGTAGAAAAGAAGAATCCTCCAAGGTCTATTTATTTATCCCCTTAATACTGTGAATTTTATCTTTGAGCTGCCTGCACAGGAAACAGATACACCAGCTTTTCTCCTATGCAATCCAGAAATGGAGACATTTAAGAGAGAATTAGCCTTGTGATATATGATACCTATTACTGCATTTTTGCTAGATCAGTCACTATATAAAACTTTACACCTGTAATCACATAGCACTTGAGCATTACAACAACTCTAGATTCTTCAACTGTGAAGAATCCTCATTTTAGATGATGCCCACAGAGACAAGTTGGTCACAGTCACACAGGGGAAGTCACAGAGCTTTGGTTCGGGGTTAGTTTGATTACTTGACCACTGTTTCACCTGGTGCACATCTACAGAAACCTAAACACTACACTAGCTATGTACAACTTTGTTGGTATAAGGTGAATCGTTGCTCCCATAGATCTCATTCTTGAAGCAGAACCAAGCTCTTAATTAAAGTTCTGCCACATAGCTCAGTATGTGTCATACATAGAGCAGAGAGATGATATGATGCTCAGTTATGGAGAATGAAGAGGAATTCCAATGGTATCAAAGGGAGCAGAGACACCTAGATAGCAAAAGGGACATTTGCTTAATAACAGTGATGAGAGAGAGAGACAGAAAGACAGAGAGACAGAAAGATACAGAGATTACAAAGAAGAGAATATGAGGAGAAGGAAGAGGAGGAGAAATGAGGAGGAGGAGGAGGAAGAAGAGAGGAAGAAGAGAAAGAGGAGGAGGAGGAGGAGGAGGAGGAGGAGGAAGAGGAGGAGGAGGAGGAGGATCTATGGCCCATTCATGTCCTCAGAATTTTAGGCACTGTAGTTTATTTAAGTTCTGCTGTTTTTAGGCAAGACCTATTGCCCTGGAGCCTATACGTATTAACACCACTTAAAAGCATTATAAAGCAGGTGGATCAGAGTTCAGTTAGCATAAATAAATAATCCCAGAAGTTACTAAAGTATTTCCTGATTGTATAAATTGGAAGGTCCCATGATAGAGCAACCTCTCCCAGTTTCTTCTTATATTGAGAGAGAGAAACAGAGAAAGCGTTCTCTCCTGGATTATGTCAGCTACTTTTATCCAAGTACACACTCTTCCCTGGGTATAGTATCAGACAAAATCACTGTTGAAGATCACTGCAGTGAAAAGATTAATTTATTATGACAAAACACACACCTGACAAAGCAGAAACCAGTTGCTATCTAGGGTGCCAGGTGTCTCCAAGTGAGGGAAAGAGGTATATACCCAAGAGATGGAATAGTAGAGACTTTAAACAATATGGTCATCTTGCAGAAGCCACATCAGTTTTGTTCCAGGAACCCCACAGATGCTCAGATCTCTTATTTACCATGTGCATTGTGTACAGTATAATTCTGAGTCTCAGAATGTTCCAAAACAACACATCTTCTCAGTAATTAAACATACTTAAGTCACCACCTATTTTTTTGGATTTTTATTTATTTACATTTTATATGCCATTTCCTTTCCCCATTTCCCCTCTCAAAAAACCTTCTATGCCATCCACCCTCCTCTTTTTCGCTTTTATACCAGTTTAGTTACATGCAAATATTAAGGTCAGTCCTAGGTTGAGGAACTAGCAATACAATAGATGCAAATACTTAAGGAACAAGCAAGACAATAAACATAAATAGTCAAAAATAAGCAAGGCAATAACAAAGTTCCATGAACACTCAGTGATCATGTTTCTAAGGGCTTATCAGGATAACCAAAATATCTGAGCCTACTTCCCTGTCCTAGCCTTTTAACAGGTATCTTGTGATGCTCATTTAAAAAATCCTGGGGCTGAGAAAAGTGGGTAATAGTGCTTGCCATGAAAACAATAGAATGACCTGAGTTCAAATCACTAGCTCTCCTGTAAAAAGCCAGGCACAGGTATCTTGCCTTTTATTCCAGTGTTGGGAAGCAGAGACAAGCAAATGCTTGGAGCCTGCTAACCAGTCAGCCTGGCTAACATATCAAGACTCATATTCATGAAGTGACCCACTCCAATAAATAAAGTAGAGAGTGACAGAGAAAGACTTCTGGCATCCTCCTCTGGACTATGTGTGTGCATGTGTGCACACTCACACATGTTTGTGTGCACACATAACAAACACACAAACATATGCAATTTACTACTTGGTATATCTAACGCATCTATAATTGTAGTGTTTGTAGAAGAGAAAGAAGAATCAACATTTGCTCTTAACTGGAATAGCTTGAAGGAGGTAGCATACCACTATTGACAATTTCCTATTGGCATTACTTCTGAAAACCCTAACTTGTTGCTGCCTGTAGGTGAAGAGTGTGATTCTCACTGACAGTACATGGAAAAGCAGCAGAAGCTAGTTTGCCCTATCCTTGTTTTATGTCTTACTTCAGTAGGTTCTTTATAAAGATAGAAATGATAACATGACCAAGAGCAAAATCTGGAAGGCATGACTCCTGAGTAAACACTGTTACACCCTCCTTCAGGCTACTACAGTTTGATGAATTAATTCATAGAACCTACTTCAGAATGCAAACAGATCTTACTTAGTAAGTCTTATTATTAGTTTTGGTTATTGACATAACACAATAGAGATTGACTGAATGGGAAAGGCATACCCAGTGTGGGTGATATCATTCCAGAAGGTCTTGGACTGTATAAGAGTGGAAAAAGAAAAGTTAGCACTAATATCCAATATATACAAAGACCTCAAGAAATTATACTCTAGACAACCAAATAACCCTATTAAAAATGGGGTACAGAACCAAACAAAGAATTCTCAACTGAGGAAACTCGAATGGCTGAGAAGCACCTAAGGAAATGTTCAATATTCTTAGTCATCAGGAAAATGTAAATCAAAACAACCCTGAGTTTCCACCTCACACCAGTCAGAATGGCCAAGATCAAAAACTCAGGTGATAGCAGATGCTGGTGAGGATGTGGAGAAAGAGGAACACTCCTCCATTGTTGGTGGGACTGCAAGCTGGTACAACCACTCTGGAAATCAGTCTGGCGGTTCCTCAGAAAATTGGACATAGCATTACCTGAAGACCCAGCTATACCACTCCTGGGCATATACCCAGAAGTTGCTCCAACATATAACAAGGACACATGTTCCACTATGTTCATAGTAGCCTTATTTATAATAGCCAGAAGCTAGAAAGAACCCAGATGTCCTTCAATAGAGACTGAATACAGAAAATGTGGTACATTTACACATGGAGTACTACGCTATTAAAAACAATGAATTCGAGAATCTTAGGTAAATAGAACTAGAAATATCTCTAGTAGGTAACCAACAAAAGAACACAATAGTATGCACTCACTGATAACTGGATATTAGCCAAACTCGCAATAAAAGATACAATCACAGACCAATGAGCTCATGACAAGGAAGACCAAAGTGGGATGCTTGGTCTTTCTTAGAAGGGTAACAAAATACCATGGAGCAAATTGAGACAAGCGTGGAGAGAAGAAGGAGCGGCTGTCCAGAGATGGTTCCACCTGGGTATCCATTCCTTGTAGTCACCAAAGGTAGATGCTAATGTGGATGCCAGAAGTGCATGCTGATAGGAGCTGATATAACTGTCTCCTTAGAGGTCTGCCAGAGCCTGAAATATACAGAGGTGGATGCTCATAGCTAACTATTGAGCTGATCATGGGGTTTCCAATGGAGGAGTAAGGGAGAAGACTGAAGGATCTGAAAGTGTTTGTGGCCCCATGGGGAGAGCAACAATACCAACAAACTAGAGGTCACAGGGTCTAACCACCAGCCTGGGAGCACATAGGGAAGGACCCATGGCCCCAGCTCTATACGTAGGGGAGGATGCCATTGTCAGGCATAGATGGGTGAGGAAGTCCTTGGTCCATTGAATGCTGGACGCCCAGTGTGGCAGAAATCATGGCTGATGAGGTGGGAGTGTGAGGATAGTTAGGGGCACATCCTCATAGAAGCAGGAGGAGGGTGATGGGATAGGGGGTTCATGGGTTGGGGGGAATGGGGAGAAGGGGATTACATCTGAAATGTAAATAAAGTATCCAATAAAAAAACAAAACACAAAACAAAAAAAAAAAAGAAAGAAAGAAAGAAAGAGAAGTTAGCACTGACATGCCTACATTGCTTCATTCTCTTTGCTCTCGATTAGAATGTAGTGTGCCTAGCTACATCAATGCTACTGTGACTTGCCCACAATGGTAGACTGTAACCTGGAACTGTGAGCTAAAGAAATCTTTCTCCATTAAGTTGCTTTTGTCAGGGTGTATTATCACAGCTACAGGAAGGACAGTAGCAAAACAAACCAAGATTCTCAGTAGTTCACTAGAGTTCAAGGAAGGTGGGATCAAAATTAGACTCTATAAATATTGACTTTGACAGAAATAAAGAAAAAAATCAATAGAATGTTGATAATGGTTAAAATTGAATGAAGATTATATACCATTATGACATTTATTTTGTATATGTGTATCTGAAAGTTTTCTGTAAATACTAAAAAAAAAAAAAAAAAACAAAAAAAAATACTTGAGTAATTCTGTATGACAGTGAATTGTCAATGAATTATTAATATGGTGATTATTTTCACAAAATGCAAAATTATAACTCTCATACAGATGGAAAAATGAGTACATATTATGTTCCCTATTTCAAAAGACTGATACGTTAAACCCCCATTGGGAAATGATTTCCTAATCATTTAGTCAATGGTATCCTCAGTATAAATGTTCCACAAAGAAGGAACAAACAAAAGTCCACAAAGTTCGATTCAAGACATGTTATACTTAATAAATCTGTTCTTTCTTATTAAATTTATCAGCTGTACGATCCTTGTGGGCAAGGTTATACTTGTGGGAAAAATGGGAGTGACACAAATAATGTCTGCCCCTTGGATTGTAGTCAGAGTTATATGAAAGAATGCATTCAAAGAACTTGACAATGACTAGCTCCAAGTAATATATAACTGCTGATATTGCTGTTACTGTTTTAGAGAACACTGGGAGAACTGAAAGAATCATCAGGGGTTTACATCTAGTTTAATAGTAATGTGATCCCATAATCATATAACCAATTCTAGCAAAAGCTTATTTCAAGATGAAGAAAAGGTTGCAGGTAGAATCAGATCATATCTACAAAGGCAAGACATTTGTGGGAGGAAGGAGCAAGTAAAACAGAGTCAAGGGCTAGGGGGAAGGATGCAAGAGTAAAGACAGAACCGAGGCTAATGAATGAATACTCTGTGCTGTTGTAGCCTGTGCTAAGTCTCCTGCTGATTGTGTGCTTTGTGTAAAGCCTGCCATGATAGATGTTTCTCCATTAATGACCCAGATTTTAAACTTTTCTAAGGGTTCTTTAGAAAGTACCTCCATCAACTTCAACTCCATCCATTCCACCCTGCGACCTCACTTTGGAGGGCAGGCAGAGGAGGAAATGGGTATCATTCAGATGCCCAGAAAAAATTCAAGAGATGCTCACTTGTAATTAGATGCCTGAACCATCCAATTTAGGAGGCCAGCCTGCTCTCTTCATTATCCCCTTCAAAAGAACACTTCTGCCCAAAAACGCAACATTGACTTGCCTTTCCAGTTGTGCTTTGAAGCCATGTGTGTGTCATTTTCTCACGCTTGAAATTGTTCCTCAGATTTCTTCCCTGAAGGAGTTTGCAGACACTGTACAAAGAAATTAATTAAGTTGATTTTCCATTTGCACGGTTTTAATGAATAAATGATGTTCCTATTTGTTTATCCGCTTTCTAATTATAACACCAATTCAACGCATCTTGGTTTCGTGCATTGTGACAATGTTATTGTGATAGTGTTATTGCTGTCTTTGTGGTACAGGTAATATGTTTTTTAGATAAACGCCAGGTGCAATATTCCATATTTATTAAAGTGATTTGCATATTTTTCTCTTTTTCTGAACCACATAGCTATGCAAGTGCATATAGTTAAATATAAAACTGTGGTTCAAAGTAATTGGGAAGTTTTCACAGATAGCTTAGAGATTTGTGGTCTTCTCTGAAGATTAGCCTTGGAGAATACAGTTAAGGGTCTGTGGAGAGGGTTCATGGCCAGAATCTCAAGTATCAAGACCACTCCTTACTAATCCAAATAGCACACCTTTTTAGGAAGGAGGAGTAAGAAATGGAATTTTGGAAAGTGCATAGATGTTAGAAGGTCAAAAGTCAGTGGGAGTAAAACACTGGAGCTTCACAGAGACAGAATAAAGAAGACATTGGCAGGAGACAGAATAGGTTTTCCTCTTTCTTAGCATTGTTTATGCAGTAGAGAGTACAAAAGTCACACGTGTTTGTCACAGCCCAAGTTTAAAATTCTTCAGGAGTACCCTGATCTGACTTGCATGTGGGGAGAGCAGGTGGTCTTCCTTTCTTATGCTCTCTGGATACAGGGAGAACCCTGTAGCCAAAGGAGAGCTGTCCACCTTGCCCTCAAGTTGACTTTTAGAAGTCATCTTGTTTACCTTCTCATTGTTGCCTTCTTATGGTACATCACTTATAATTTATGTTCTGGGAAGACATCTTTTCCTCCTGGGACTTACAGTCTAGTCTTAGAAAACTTATTTAGCCCAAAAAGCTCGTAATACCCAAGAAACAACTCACAGACAGACCACATGAAGCTCATGAAGCAGGAAGACCAAAGTGTGAGTGCTTCAGTCCTTCTTAGAAGGAGTAACAAAATACTCACAGGAGCAAATAAGGAGACAAGTGTAGAGCAGAAACTGAAGAAGGGACTGTCCAGAGACTGCCCCACCTGGGGATCCATCCTATGTGCAGTCACCAAACACAGACACTGTTGTAGATGCCAGGAAGTGCATGCTGACAGGAGCCTGATATAGCTGTCTCCTGAGAGGCTCTTCCAGAGTCTGACATATACAGAGACAGATGTTCACAGCTAACCATTGAACTGATCATGGGGTTTCCAGTGGAGGAGTTAGAGAGAAGACTGAAGGAGCTATAGGGTTTTATGGCCCCATGGGGAGAGCGACAATACCTACCAACCATCCAGAGCTCCCAGGGTCTAACCAGAGCTCCCAGGGTCTAAACCACCAGCCTGAGAACACACATGGAGGGACCGATGGCTCTAGTTGTATATGTAGTGGAGGATTGCCTTGTCGGGCATTGGTGAGAGAGGAAGTCCTTAGACTTGTGAAGGCTGGATGCCTCCGTGTAGGGGGATTTGAGGGTGGGGCGTTGGGATGGGCGGGTGGGGCCACAGCCTCATAGAAGCAGTAGGAGGGAGGATGGGATAGGGGACTTCTGAGGACAGAAGTGGGGAAAGGGCTTAGCATCTGAAATGTAACTAAATAAAATATCCAATAAAAACAAACAAACAAACAAAGAAAACTTATTTGGCTCATGCCCAAGAAATAATATTGTTTCCTGGAAGAAGTCTGTTGTCCAGTCAAATACTGTGAGCATGTCTCATCTTTAAAAATACACTACACTATTTTAACGTCCTTTCCATGAGTCCTAGGATAGGAGGATCGTGCTACAAGGATTCTCATTGTCTATCTTCATTTTTAGGTCATATGACTTGGGTAAAAGGCAGGATGATTTATACAAAAGTGGTTTTGAAGGAGCAATCTGGAATCTGAATCAAATCCTTTTCCTTGTTGTAGGTGATTGGACAAGTCTTTCATGTTCCCTCAACCCTATATTTTCTATGTGTACTAGAGAAGTGTTCCTTGCTTTTTCACAAGGCAACATTCAGATAAGTGAACAGCAAGGAAGTCTCCGGGACAATCAAGAGCTACATAAATGCAATTTCTTGCTACACAGACCTAAACTAGAACTTGTATAATGTTCAGGATCTTGTGAATGTTGTCCAAGCTAAGACAGATTCCTAATCCTACATTTAGTTAGTAATCCCTCATAACCAATCAACTACTGAAGGCCAAACTTTGTACATTTATATATTTAAAAAATGTTCAAATCATAGGCAGGTTTTCATGCAGAAAGATTCTGTGAATCATTCTTTTCCTGTGTCATCTGTCACCACATATAAATTAGTTGGTTTCCTCCTGAGAATATTCAATGTTCCCTCTTGTGGGAGCTGCCATTTCTCCAGCCATCAGTCCTCAGCCCGTTTTGTTGTTGTTGGGTTTTGTTTGCTTTTGGGTTTTTTTTTGTTTGTTTGTTTGTTTGTTTTTTGTCTTTCTTCTTCCTAGAGATTTTGCTACTGTGGGCATTTTAAAAAATACGAATTATTCAAATTCCATTTTTTATAACTTTCCCTTTCTGCCGTCTTGAAGTTGTGAATGATGATCTCTGTACTCTCTCATTTTATTTCTCTTCACAGGGTAGATTAAATTGTCATGGGCCACACATCATGTTTATTAATGAAGCCGCAATTTAAGTGCCAATAAAGTATATTCTAATTAGCTTTTTTGTTTCTTCTCAACCTCTTCACTGTGCGGAATTATGATAGGCACGTGTATACCTCTTAGGATAGCATACCATTTTCTCTGCACATAGGTGGCTTCTTCACATATTTATTCTATGTATATGGCAGTAAATATGGGCCATACTTACGTTATCTTTACTTTACCTTGTTTTCGATCCTCAAGGGCCCTTGGAGATATTCTCCAAGCACGATAAATATGAAGCGCCTAATGTGTCCAGGAATTGAACCAAACGGTGGAGTTTCAGAGAAATAAAAGATGTCCCTTTACTTTGAGAATCTATATTTTACTCAGAAAGGGCAGAAAGCTCACAGGGAGCTACATATGACCTGATTTGTAGATTGATGAGGCTGTATACAGGTATTTTGAAAAATTTTAGGCAGTATACATGTACAAAGAAGGACTTTTTTCTTATACTGAGTATGGTTGAAAGATAAGACTTTGAGGTTCTACAAAGATTTATAACAGTATAAGATGTTGCTGTTAGCTGGCATGTTTATGTATCAGAGGTCCGATGGCTACGGTAAGGTAGTAGAGTGTGATTTAAGAACACAAATCACCAGAAGTGTTAGAAGAGAATGTTAAGACTCTGCTCCTCTCTGTGTGTCTGTCTCCATCCTGGCTGCCATGAGAGGTGTAGCATTACTTTATTAGTTTACTATGCCTTCTGCAGTGGCATTTTACATTTTCACAAGGAAATAGTAGTGCAGTATGTTGCAGACACATTGACACTCCTGAAACTGGGAACCAAAACCACTAATTTGACTTTGTCATGTATGTTGTCTTAGCAAAATAAAAAGAAGAAAGAAAAAAAGAAAGAAAAATGCTGAAAGTAATGTTTTCTCTTTAAAAAAGACGATAATATATCTGATTAAAACATTCTGAATTCTGTTTTTAATTGAGGCAGCATGTATATTTAGCAAATTGACAGTAGACGCTTTTGAACAGATATACAGTATCAGGCATAAATTTCCTCTTGTTGAGAGGACCTCTAGTCTAATCAGAAAACAGTGTGATCCTCTACCACCCTGGCAGTTGTGCCGCTATTACACAGTGGGTACATTCTGGGTCTCTAATAAGATGATCTAAAAGTGAATTAGTAAAATGATCTTCAAAATCTCTTTTACTTCCCAAGAGACTGAGACTTTCAAGCATAAAGAAGAAAGTCTCCAGTGGGCCATGGACAGTGATAGGATCTATGACTGACTAATAGTTTAATATCAGGCCATACCATAGAATGATGGAAGAAGTCTGAATATCTATTTTCCACTGGTCCTTTCTAAATTCTCAGCTGTTCAAGAATCTGAGACATTCTATGAGGAGCTTTATATTCTGACATTTAACATTCCATAACTGGAAGATAGACAACCAAATTTATTAATATGTGTTGTAGGTCTTTGCCTCATATCATTTGCATGAAAACATATTCCCACTCCAGCATGGTTTAATAGAAGAATTAAGTGTTACAGACTCGCAGCACTGATAGCAATATGGCTTTTTAACCTCACTTCAGATCATACTTAAGTGCATTAGATAAGGAGAATACCAATAACAAAAACAATAATAATGTATACCATATACATACATCGAAATCGTGTAGCATTCTACCCAGAAGCCTGGATATGTGATAGACCTCCAATCCCTTGACTTTACAGAGATGCATCTGTGCTATACAATTTAGAAGATATACTGAATAATCACTTAATACCACAAACAGTAAATCAAATATAGAAGTAAGACTGCCTGTGGTTAATAGTGTATGTTCTTGGGTGTTGTTTCTAGAAGATTAGAGCTAGTGTGAAGTAGTTACAACTAGTTACAGCAGCATCTCCATGCCTCAGTTACTTTGTCCGCTAAAGGAAGTAAGGTAATAGTATCCACATGTCACATTATTCTGAAGATTCCATGGGTTAATAAACATCAAACACATAGAAGTGCATGGCATGAAACATTATGAGTGCTGGACTTCTCTCTTTCAGTGTATGCTTTTGAGGAATAAGGACCATCTTCCTTATGGACATCTTCCCAATTTCCCAGCCCATAGCAGGCCTGGAATGAGCTATATATGAGGGTTAAGGGAACAGACTTTGGGTTCATATACCTAAAATCTCAGTACCCTGCAGCTGAGATGATAGGATTGAAAGACTGGAAATTTTTTTAAAGTAATTTAAAAACAAAATGAGAGAAACACAGTATTTATGTGAGCCTCTGGGTTTAATTCCCAGTATCTTCAAAAGAATCATGGAAAGAAATCATAATCTGTGGGGCTGGACTATCTGAGGATGTGTGCTTTCATCATGAGACCTTGTACAGAGTAGTAACCTTCCTAATTTTTATTTTTCAATCTTTAAAACCAGAAGTAAATGAAAAATAACAGTATATATGTTTATGTCTTTTGCATGGCATTAAGCACAGAACTTGGCACTGAGATTCTTGGCTCATGCCATCATTAGAGATCATATACACTAGTAGATGAAGGGGCAGTCAAAGTTCTAATGTAAGATTTATACTGTGTCTACTGTATTTTACCTCTCTTCTTAACATGATGCTCCAGTGGCCAATCAGCTCCCAGAATCTCTGTTTCCATGCCATGTGTCTGGGGATAATCTAGTCCAAATGCTTACTTCCCAGGAGGACAAAGAAGATGGATGTTTATGTTTATTAAGTTGCTCTCAGCAACCTGGGGAAAATTACAAGTGAAAACTATTGCTCTCATCATGATTAGTAATTGATCTTCTAACCACTCATCAGTTGGAATATGACGGATCCACAGACTGTGAAGGAAGATTTATCACTTGCTTTCCCAAACCTTTGCATGTACTTTTCATGAAATGCAATTATCTCCCAGCAAATACACACATCTCATGTCCACCAGCTCTTATCCTGTAAAATCATTAAATTCTTGCAGCAAGGAGCTACCTGATGAAAAACAGCTCAGTCTGGTCCTAGGTTACCACACCTACTTAGAGGAGAGTGTAGAGGATGTTTTGGAACCTCTAACCTCTCAAATTTGCTTTTGTTCATCTTTGACCTATGTTCCTTTGTTACTGGTTGGAGGCAGACCAAGCAGTGTCTCGGTTCTCTTGAATTGCTTCACAGAAAGAAACGTGCATTTAAAAAGTAGACATAAGTGAGACGACAGATAACAGTGTCACCCAAGCCTCTCTGCCTCCATTGCTCTCTTCTGAAATCACCACAATGGGAGCCACAAATAATAATCTTTGTCTCCCAAAGGACACATTTGACATAAAACTCAGTTTTCTTGATGAGACATTGAAACCTTTTCTATTTGTAGAAAAGGCTTAGTAAACATAAAGTAATGTCTAAATCAGGAAGATTGACAGGAGGAGGCAAGGCTGAGTAAGATTAACTAGTCAGTAAACACAGTTGGGGCAGTCTAGAAGGGCTCACAGGAAAGAAAACCTGCCAAAGATAAGTATGTCCTTTCTGACCTCTGCTCTGGCCAGTCTAGCAAGTATAGCTACAAAAATAAGTCAAGTGGATTGAAGCAATAAATATAAACTATTAAAAAGTTAAGCTTCTATGAGCTGAGTCCTACCAGCATGAGCATATTTGAGATAGCCTTAGAAGTTGTACAATTCAGTATCCAAGAAAACTCATGGCAAATTTAAAAAACAAAACAATCAAACAGAAAATGATATACTTATGAAATCTCACCATCATGGCTGCCTGAAGATGACCTGAACAAGGACACAAATAGACATCCTAATATAAAAGGGGTAAAAATCCTGAGGCCTCATCCCTGGACAAAGAGTCAGAGGCAATTAAGGAATTATGAGAGATGGAGAAATAGTCTTCCCGAAGGAAAGACAAATTGATTCATTATCCAATACCAATGGTTATCCTTGAGATCATATACATAAAGGTGTCATTTTACAGAGTAAACATGTTTATTCACATATTTAGGAATACACACACACACCACCTCCACCTCCACCACCACCACCACAACAGCAACAACAACTAAAGATTCCAAGGCCACAGATTTGAAGAGAATATATGAGTGTTCATGGGAAGGTTTAAAACAGTAGTTCACAACCTGCGGGTCATGACTCTTTGGGGGTTGAGTGGCATAATTCAAAGGGGTCACCTAAGATCACCAGAAAAACACAGATATATACCTTAAAATTTGTAATAGCAGCAAAGTTACAATACAGTAGCAACAGAAATAATTTTATGGTTTGGGGTCACCACAACATGAGGAACTTATTAAAGGGCAGGAGCATTAGCAAGGTTGAGAGACACTGCTTTAAAGGGAGGAAATGGAAAGAGAAGATGATGTAATTATTTTATAATTTTAACTTTAACAAAAAACAAAACAAAATAAAATTGGGACGGCAAGAAGACATAGCAAAGAGGATTAGCAGGACCTTGGAGACTGAATATTCCATTTATGTGATGAGTCTTTGGAATGTGTTATGTTTTTGAAATATTCTAGAATTTCCATGATGTAGAATATCATCAAGACCAGAATAGCAATGTCATTGGACAGTCCCCTAAAAGCCACAAAATTATTAAGTATAGTTAATAACTCATCTTATTTTATCCTGTCATCTTTGGCTCCTCTCTGGTAACAATGAGCTAAAAAGTTTAAATATTGTTCCTCAGAAGTTCAGAAACTTATCCTGAGCTCTCTCCTGGTCTTTACACACATGGAAACACACATGCGCATGCACACACACACACACACACACACACACACACAGACTCATGCACCCATGATTTTGATTTGAGGTAGAAGAAAGATTTCATAAGCTTGTAGACAGCACACTTTAATATGACTTATCAAAAAAGAAGCAGATACTAAAATAATACGTCAAAGGTAATGCAGTTCTGAGTGTGATGTGAAGCTGTCTGGGGGAAGGGAGAAGGAGGTATCTCATAATTACAGTGAGAAGTTCTATTCTGTCAAACACTTGGGTTGAAAAATCAATTACAAATACCCAGGAACTTACTTGTCAAAACATTACTTCCTATTTTGCTTGAGGGAAAGAATGTAGATTATTGAAGTGCACTGGCAGGGCACTTAAATCAGCCATATTGCTGGCTTTCTGAAGTTGTTATGACGTGTGTAGGGGTAGAGATCTCACTCATGACTGAAAGATAAAAAGTCTGAAGTCAAAGGGCTCTGGTTCCATGTTCTAGTCATTTGATAACATAGACTCTTCAGATGTCTACCATTTTCATACCATTCATAATTTTAGCTGTAAATCAAGTACTTTTACAGTTGAACAAATAATAAAAATCTTGATGTATGCAGACAAAATCAGGTGTTAATGAGATTGGCTCACCCTACTAGGGCTGTATTCACCAAACAAACAGGACAAATTTGAGAAATCCAACATTTATGATTGTAATGAAGCAAACAATGACTACCTAGGCTTTCAGGGGCAGCATCACAGGTGGTCCTCCCTAACACTATCAGGAGAGGCCTGTAGAACCCATATAGTATATTAATGATAATTTGAAAAGTTTGGTATCAATTTAAGTCCATAATACAAAATTAACTAATAAGTTATTAATAAATGAAGTCAACTATAAATACAGGCTACAGCAACTGGTGAATGCTATAGTTTTATAGCAGTATAACTTTGGATCTGTTCATCAGAGATCCTTTCTAGATCCTCACTACAACAGGTACTTAGGAGCAGTGATGCCCATGACCCTGCTCTTTCTCAACAGTCTATTACTGTTCATTTGTCCTAAATTCTTAGTTTTATTTAACTTCTATTGTTAGTTTTACTTGGAGATGTCTTATTAGCTGATTTTTGTATATATTTATCTGCAATTGGTCAACAGCCCTGAGATATTTTGTCTTGTTCATAATTTCCATTAGTTATATTATGATATCTATCTATCTATCTATCTATCTATCTATCTCTCTATCTATCATTTTTCTATCTATTTATTCATCTATCTAATCTATCTATCTATCTTTCTTCTTAACATTCACTTATTCATTGTGAAAAGTGTAGAATGGTTACATTGGTCTTCTTTCTACACTCTTGACAACTGGGCTGAGTAATTTTTTCCCCATGGGAAATTTCCTGCATATTACTTGTTTAGTAGCATCCTTTTTGTTTTCCTGCCCACTGGGTTCCAACAATACAACTTGATCTATCAGTAATAGCCAAAAATGACTTAAGGCATTGCAAAAATCGCCCCTGCTCCACATTGATTATTTTTCTAAAAAATTGTGGCTACAGGAGTAAGTAAAGGAAATCTTGTAATTGTATAGATGCATTCAACATGAAACATTGATAGGAGAAAAATACTTCCTAGCTAATAACTCATGTGCCTGATTTGAGATGAAGAATTATGTCAAATCAAATGAATGCTGAGACATTTATAGACTCAGATGTTTTCTGGGTTGAGTTATTCCTAGAAGGTCATTTTCATTTAAATTGAAAGCTCCTTTTTCCCAGTTGCACATCCATTTGTCCAAATAATAGTATGGGAAGTCCACTCGCTACCAGCGGCATTACTATATTTGATTACTTCTCTAGTTTGTTTGCTCTGTCTACAGCATCGCTCATGAGTCACTTGCCACCTTTAAATAGTTTTAAAAACTTTCATTTAGAGGACCATATTGCCTCCCAGACCATTTACATTTAACTATGTGCCTAGTGGATACAGAATATTAGAGATTAAAATTCTTGGTTCAGCTAACAATGATCAATGTCTGTTCTTAGTGAGGTAGATGGAGAAGCATAATGTAAGACATGCCCTTCACTTGACCAAGAATCTTTTGAAAGTTGGAATATCTTGCTTCAAGTGCATTGATCACACATTTCCAGAAAGTCTATGTCAGCAACAGAGTAGTACTCTTCATAGTAATATCCACAGTGACTTATAATATCCATCCCTGGGTATCAAATATGTAAATGTCCTTACATAAAGGTTTCATTCATCTTCTCTAACAAAAGTTTTCATGTTCAACTAACACACTCGTAACTGGTCCTTGATTGTTGTTTTGTATTTAAAATGTAATCATTTTTAAAACCATATTACCCAGTGATATCTGGGATCTTCTCTGAAACCTCCTGCTTCCAAACAGTAGAACCTGTTACATGTATACATCTAGGAGAGACCTAAGAGATCTCCTTAAGATAAAAAGCAAAGTTTTGAGCTACAGCTCACTGGTTTGACTAGCGGTTTCATGAGTCAAGTTTCAAACCCCAGAAATATCCCCCAAATATGCACACCAGAATACAAAATGATAGAGATAACTTTTCAGAATCTACCTGTCATACTGCGACTTTCAAAGATACAAAGGAAAACAGGATGCTTTGATTGACCTCCCTGGCTGATCCTCAAACAACAGTGAATGGGACCATTTTGGACCTTCCATTTGACCTCCAAAAATACCATGTAGCTTTCAAGTGATTCTGTTCTGCTGAGATCTCCCCAAATTGCAGAATTGTCAGGTGTTTTTATTTAAGCCACATAGTCATTGGGTAGATTTTAATCATCTATCCATTCGAGATGACTTAAGATATGCTTTCCTCTGACTCTGTTGATTTTTCTAGTTATACAATCAATTTCTAATAGTTTTTAAAGAGAAGTTGTCTTTGTTTTTAATCACAGAGATGTTACCTGTGTGTGATAAAGGCCCTAGGTAAAAATGGTGAGTAGATGTAGTTATCTCTCAAGGGAATGGTCGTCTTGACTCTGGAGCACACAGAGTCAGCAGGAGCAAAGAAAGCAGCCTGTCATTCTCTGCAAGTTCTTGACACCAATCACACTTTCAAACAAAATGTCTGTTGTAAATCATTTTTAGGTGCCTCTGAATCCTGAGCTTTCTGTGGAGTCCTGTTGAGATGTTGTATTTGTTCTTCTTATACACAACATTTAATGGCCAAACAAAGCCGCTTGTAAAGGCTAATGCTTTTGCTGCCTTAGTTTATGGGCAGTGTTTTGAACTATAATCATTTATACCATGTGGTAGACTTCTGAGTCCCTTCTTCGCTACCCACCCACTCTGTTCTGTCAGAATATTCAGTTACCATGTGCAGCCCTGTGTGGTTCTGTAGAGGAGCACGATTGATAAGCCATCAAATTGTTCCTGACAGGGTGGTTTTAAAGCTTTTAGAGTGGATGTATAGAGGGAAGTTTTGTCTTCATGGAGTCGGTGTGGCTCATCTGTCTATATTAAATGTCTAACGGTTACACTGAACAAGAATGACATTTTAAATAAGAGTGAGTACTGCTTAACTTTTTAATGTCATTCCTCGGAGCCAAAGACTTGATTCTTCTGGGTAGGGGGTGGTGGCTAATGTACACAGTTCAATTTACAATATCGGGTTTCCTTCTTGCCTTGTTCCACTGTTGCTAATGTGTGTCTCTATTTTCGGTGTAATTGAAAAAATCTCCATCTCTAGTGACCATGGCATAGCTACTGAAGAGTCCTGGCAGCTCTCTTTCTGCACAGGCTTAATGGCAGCCAAATTGTAATGGGCAGGGAGCTCAGAAGTGGCATCAGAAACAAAGACTGCTGTGTGAGAGGTACTGGGAAGGGGCACTTTCATGTAAAATACAAAAAAAAATGAATATTAATAAACCAATAGTCAGGTGATAAATTGAGTACTAAAACATGCACACACAAAAAGGTGACAAATGATAGCTGATCATGGTGGAATATCCATCTCTGTGGCCACCCAGTTCCCAGAATGTAAAGGAATGGCTGGATAAAATGAGGCAGGTGGTTCTTTTTCTGCTTTTTGGTCCTAGGATAGGGTAATGAAGATGAGCAAGCAGGGGATCCACACTGACAAAAATGAGCTTAAGCTCCAAGGCCACTTCTCATCACAGGGTTTTCTTTTCCTTAAAAGAGCTGCTTTGAACCTTGCATATACTCAGCAGGTAAAGGTACTTACTTCCAAGCCGGATAACCTGAGTCAGAGCCTCAAAACTTGCATAGTGAAAGGACAGAAGCAAACTTGAGTCCTGGAAGTTGTCCTCACACATGCATGGTGTGTGTGTGTGTGTGTGTGTGTGTGTGTGTGTGTGTGTGTGTGTGTGTGAAGGTAAGGGAGAGAGAGAGAGAGACAAAATATTGTTGCCATATAGTTTAAATATACATTGTAATGGCTTTCATTGTGACATTTTCATGCATACATATGAAGTATTTTGATCAAATTCAACCTCATTATCCACTTTATATCCCCTCCATCCATTCTTTTGATCCACTTTCTCTTCTAAGTGTGTTTATGGATGTGTGGATGTATGATGTGTGTGTGTGTGTGTGTGTGTGTGTGTGTGTGTGTGAATACATGTGTGTTTGTATGTATGTGATCCAGTGAATTTAACTATGGTTATTCACAGGAGCTGAGTGAGGTGTCATTTTCAGGAGCGTGGGCACCTCATCAGTGGTTACATGACTGAAGAAATGGCTCTCCCTCCCCCAGTAACTCTTAACTGCCCATAGCTTCTTAGGGAAGGATGGGTCTTCATGAGTCTCTTCTCTCTCCATGACAGGGTAGGGTAATGATAGATATAATCTCATACTGGCCTTGTTCTAATAGTCACAGCTGCTTTGAGTTCAAGAGTATAACAACCGCACCCATACCTAGAACAGAGCAGGTCACAATGCTCCATCCCTTCCTCCAGCCCCATCTTCTATAATGTTATCTGAGCCTTGTATGGGGAGACATGATGTCCCATATATGACCAACCAATTCAACACTTTGATCAGTTATGAATCTCCACTGATCACTGCAAAGATACTTTTATGACCAAAACTGAAAACAGAGTTAATCTGTGGGCAGGAACATAAATATTTAAAGAGCAATTTTATGCACATATATCCATCTTGCAAAATACAAATGGCAGTACCCTTAGTGAGGTCCTGTCCTTTCCCTTTATGATGAGGTTTACTATCCTAGACATAAATACTTTCACATAAAGTAAGCCTCAAATCTAGGACCCATTTGGTTACCTACTCCCCTCCTCACCTCCAGTACTTTTGCTAATGTTCCACCAGGGGTCATTTCTTGCCTGGTAGATCAATAATCTAGCAGGAGTTCTGTGGCTAAATCAGCTCGTTGAAGATAATGCTCCCCAGGCAGCCTACACAGGACTCACAGCACTGTGAGGGCTAGCCTGAATGGAGATAACTTTTATGTCATTTCTAGCTTAGTTTCTATATATTCTGTGACCAAAGCATGTGGTGGTCTGCCATGGAGACTTACTATCTTGTTTTGAGCAATTGCCAGTCATGGCAATCTCCTATTCTGGTATGTGGATGTCACTGGCCTCCCAGACCAATGGCTGATAGGGAAGTAGCACACCTCTAAGGATTTTATGGCAGCAGACAGCAAAGTTTTCTGTATTAAGGCTTTTATACTGTGAAATGTGGTTTTTGGTGATCGTGTTCTTCACAAGTGTTTTGGCAGACCTACGTTCTATTACCTAGGGCTTGGGAAGTTGTGAAGGTGTACTGTCCAGAGATCACTTTCCTCTTAGTTCCAGGAGGGAAAACAGACTCTATTTTCAAAACAAAGAAGCTTCACCAGAAGTGGAAGGAAGGCTGCCATCTCTTGCACCTGAAAGTGACTCTGTCCATGAATGATCCACCCATCTGATACTTCTACAAGTGGTTAGCAGAGATCTGTTGCACAAACAGCCATCTCTTCCACCTGTTGCATTCTGAATACTTCAAGGCATACTGAAATTTACAATAATCTGACCTTCAGAATCCCCTTTTGCCCCTGTTACAAATAGCTTGTTGTAGGACACACAGGCTCTAGAGAATTCTATCACCTCCCTGGGGTGATTCTCTGTCCATGGGCAAAGATGTATGTGTATCATATCTGGCCCACAAGATCCAACTCACATGGCTGGCACAGTCCTGCTTATTGTTCTTGCTTTGCTTCTGTCTGGACTTGTCTATAGTCCCAAGCTCTATTGTGCTCCAGGCATGGAGATATGGGAATATACTTTCATTATCATTGCTTGGATGGCTGACCTATGAAACCACAGGCCAAGCAGCATGTACAGAACAGCCAAACATCTCTTTGGGCTTTATGGTTTCAAGCAGCTTATGTTTTCCTAAGTTGTGTTGATTGATTTGGGCTAAACACTTTCTCCCATTAAGGGGTAATTAATTATCTAAACTACATAAGAAGAATTAGGCATACATGTATAGGCTGACATGTACCTCCCACAACATTATTATTATTATTATTATTATTATTATTATTATTATTGAGACAGGCTTTACATTGTAACCCAGGCTGGCCTTGAGTTTGTGGTAGGCCTCCTGCCTCGGCATCTCTTGGTGCTTTGATTATAATAGGAACCAACCACTATATCTGGATTGCATTTCCGTTTTTAAAATTTAATTTAGTTTTTTATTTTTATATGTGTGTGATGGTCTACATACATGTATAGCATCCAATACATACCTGTTGCCCCCAGAGACCAGAAGAGGGCATCAGATAAAGTTCTCTTTAACTTGAGTTCCAAATGCTAGTCAGCTACCATATGAGTTCTAGAGACTGAACAAGGGTCCCTGCAAGGACAATACATGCTCTTAACTGTTGAACCATATCCCAGACCCACATTTTTTCAAGGTTTATTATAGAAATAGAAGTACCAAGGATGTAAATGATCTTCCAAGACACAATCAGGATCTTGTCTAAACACTGAAGCATGATTGGAGGACCAGTCCTCCCTAGGCCTATTCAGTATTGTCAATGCCCCTGATCACTCTGTTACTTACTGGGTCTTATGCGGGCCATCACTAGACTCCAGAGATTCTTAGCACACCCTCTCATGATCGAAACATATGGTCAGCACTTTTGACACACATCCAGAACCATGTATTAGATGACTCCACCTGCTTTTCTTCTGCTTCCACAATGTATCTGTGCAGATGTCTTCATTCAGCTTCTAACCTAGAACATTATGTTCACATGTATATCTCCCTCTCCATCTCTTCCTCCCTCTCCTTCTCTCTCCCCTCCCTTTCCATCTTCCTTTCCCCTATTATCAGTGCTTTCTCTGCTGACTGTTAAGTTCCGTCTCCATGTATTCTCAGGTTCTCCAGCTCCAGAGAAACAGTCTTTTCACCCTCACTTTCAACAAGTTCTTTCTGACTGTACAGTCATTATATGACTATCTCACATCTCCTCTCTAGGGAAACTTGGAAACTGAGGCTCTGAGGAGGATCACTGGGATAGCATCAGAGAAATGCTGGGATGCTGTACTCGGAATGTTAGCTCGTTTCAGGCAATGCAGGTTTTCTGCTGTTTGGATTTTCAATTCCTAGATGCAACTTTGAGAAATTCCTTGTGATTTATTGAAGAGCTTACAGTCTCTCAGGGGACCATTTGGGAAGAAAATCTACAAGATGTGATGACTGCATTTAAATGAACACTGGTCTTGGGTAGGGACATGATATCCTGTAATTGCCTACTTATCAGAATGTGAGGCAGGAGAAAAAACTTTCCCTGTTTTCCCTGCATGCCTTCTGAAAATGGATATTTATGCTGACATGGTACATTGTTTTTTTACTCCTCTTAGAAAATATGCCACCCTTTCATTTACGTGCAGACCACAGAGACTCTCACTCTTTAACTTTGACTGTGATGGCAGCTAGGTAGTCTGTCTGACACTCTGGGGAAACCAGGCTTTGCACTTTTTCTTCTCAAAGGCAAAGCTGAAAGCTGAGTTTGTTCCCCACACACTTAACTGTAATGCACAAAGGCTAACCATGGTGATAGATGGGTGCACTTCTCAATAGGCTTTCTTTATTTTTCCTCTGTCATGTTCCCCCTTTCCATATGGCTCAATGTAGTCAGTTTTCTCCTATGGTCTATGCCTTCTGGTAGCTCAGAAGTCCATTATATCTTTCTACCCTGTCTACATATGCTTTCTCTTCAAGCCACCACACAGTTAGTCTTGCACTTTTACATGCCACTGTGATGCTTTTAATCTAATTATCTACCTGGATTCACGTTCATAACAACCTCAGCACATGTATGAATGAAGTTCAGTTCTTACGAATGCATAGGCATGGTGTCTAGAGTCAAAATGTTGGTTGTATGTGGCTTTTCCTCAGGAGACCTGAACAAGTGCCTATTCATCCCAGACAGAGCAACAGCAAAAGGCCAATGAAACTATTTCATCTAAGTCTACCTTGGTGGATCCATGAGTTTACTGGGGCTTCTAATAAGAACATGGGTGATTTAATTGGAACTGCTACAGTGAAATGCCCACCCCAGACTCAAGGCAATCACATCCTTGAAGCTCTCTACCTAACTTTCAATGTAGCTAAAGAGTGTCCTCCAAAAAGGAATGCTTTAATGTAGGGGAAATAGCTATGCAATAGATCAGGCTTCTGGGGAAAAATAACAACAATAATTTACTACAAGGCTTGATTTCTATTGCTGGGAAATCTATAGTAAAAGCCACAAAAATGATGTTCTCTCATAAACACCACTCTTGGAGACACAAATATGGCTCTGAATACTTTATAAAATTCTTATCTTGGAAACATGAGAGATCTATATCTTGCTCATTGCTTCTGTACTCTTTCCGAATTTTACACTGGAATCCACGTCTCCAGTGCCAAGGTCCTATCTTCCCACAGGTGGCTTAGTTTTTTTCCAAGCCCCCATAGTTTTTGATGGTTTGGTTTATCTATAATAGCTTGTAGTTCCTGGAGTTTGGTCAGGGTTTGTGGGCCTGATGTCAGACCTGCAGGTGCTGTAGCCAGCATTGCCTCTTCTATCACAAGCTCCAGTCTCTTCCTCCACCTGCTGCTTCCACCAAAATTGTTGCCGCCATCTCCATAGTCATTGCTGTTGCTGGCATCACATCACTGCCTCCCCCTGTCCACTATTTCATTGCTGCATGAGCCTGGGCATCAGACAAGTGTATGAGAGCTGGTCCAGATGGCAATACACCCACTTCTGTGTTTCACTCTCTGGAAAATGATGGGCTAGCCATTAACGGGGAACATGATGAAAGACAATGAGCATTTGATCAAAAGGATCTGGGCTCTTTTACTGGCTTTCTAGATTTTAGTTTTGGAGGATTAATGAATACTGCTTGATCCCTAGCATGCTTTCAAATCTGCATTACCTAAAGTTCTCTTTAGAGGAGACCCAGGACATCTGAGTTGATGCAGCCAACCCTAGAACACAATCAAGGTCTGGAATTTAGCTTCTTGGCATTCTATTTGTGAACATGGCACACACACATACATTCATGAGTGATGTCTTGTACATGTGTATGTATAGGTAAGTTATGTGACTTTAATCGGGGACATGTGAACAAATGTCTATTCTTTCTAGATAATGTAACAATAACAACAACCGATCAACATAAAAATTCACATGTCCTGGAGGACGAACTCAGCATCTTATTAGAGTTATTTACAGGAGTATGGGTGTTGGGTTACTCTCAGGAGTACAGGTGACTGGAAAGCAGTATGGGTGATAGCTCACATAACCGGCATCCCTGGAGCTTTCTATACACTTACAAGCAACTTCAGCCAAAATGCTCCTCTCCCCAACAACTGTTAATTGAGTTTTTCTTATAACTTTATGGAGGATCTTGTGAATTCTGTAGTTTGTGTACTATCCTGACATTGTAGATTTCTTAATTTCCTTAGGCTTACAAACTTCCTTCTTCCATCTAGGCAGGAATTTTCAATTTTGAGGATATAGTTACACAACAGCTTGTGTGTGTGACTGTGTGTATGTATCTCTCTCTGTGTGTGTGAATGTGTATATGTGGTATGCATGTGTTCACATGTGTGTTTTATGGATGGGTTGTATCCCTCAAAACTACGATAAGTTTTCAAGAGAAAGAGCTGATTTTCATTGCAACTACATGAACCCACAAGCTTGTACTCTGCTGTAAAGCTGTGGAAGTTCACAAATGTTTAATAATGGAAATTATTTAAAATAAAATCAAAACAAACAAACAATAAAAAAAACTTTCCCATTCACAGCACTTTTTATTACTAAGGCTCCAAATCATTGGAAACCAAACACTTACTATTCTATAGCAAAGTACCCAGCCAGCATATGAAAAGGTATCAAAGATGACAAGGGAAATCAAAGGAACACAAACAGATATCACGCCATGTAGCCTTGCTTTTATGTGCTGAACAAGAAAGATTGACGATGAAAAAAAAACTGTTCCACCTAACACAAATGTAGTTTATTGTTCTCAAAATATCAGGAAGAAGCACAGGAAGCTGCAAAATTTGAATCTATGGAAGTCCCAAGCTTAAACTTATACCCTTTCTAGAGTCCATGGATTCTTGAACAGGACATGAGAATTTTTTAATAATAAATCCAAAATAATTAGATTCTCTTTGTGATTTATTTATTTTTAGTCTGAGTATCTTATGAACACATGCAGCCCTAATTTTTTTTTCAAAAAGCTTTTAGAAGTCTCCAGTGGATCTAGTCAGTACATCTAAAGCCAGCCTTTAGAATACCTGTTCATATGTCATTAGCCTTCTCTACTTTCTCACTCAGCCCTCTGTGTTAGACTTTCCAACATGATCTGTGGCCCCAATCAGTAGCCAGCCTTCTGGTACCTACTGACTGGCTGCTTTTTGCTATGGCTGGAGGCAGAAAAGGTACACCACTTCTGTCTTCTTTCCTCTGCATTTCCACCTGGAGATTCGAATGCCCAAGGCCAAAGGGGCTGGACCTGTCTGCCACGATCTTCAAATGTTCACTGAAATGTCTCTGCTCCCAGCTATCACCAGATATCAGCCTATGTGCCTGCATATCCTTCCTAAATATTCGTTGTACTGCCCAGGTGCTGCCTTCATGGATAAGATCAAAACAATTTAAAGACAAAAGAAAACAACCAAGAAAATCCTATTAATGTTATTTCCACATTTTTCATATTTGTCTGTGAACATTACAAAACTCTTTGCCCTGTACAAATATATAAGGCTGACCAGAAGTGAGTTGATTAGCAAACTAAGACAATGGTCCTTAAAGGGAAGCAGTGCTTGTGGCAGTTGGAAAGGAAGGAACTCTCTGGTCCTTCCTGTGAAGGATGCTGCACTGTTTCTCCTCTGTGTCAGCTTTTCCTTCTATTTCCTTTTTCTCCCTACTGCTTCCTTTCTCCCAACTCCCATGCCTATAAAAGAACTAATTAGCATACCACATGCCCCAGTAATGAAACATCACACCAAATGTAACATTAGAGAGATAGAGAAGGGTATGGCTAATTTTGTAAAAATCAGCACCAGCTTCTGCTTCGAAAGGGAAGGATTTATGTGTGGAACAGGCTGAGTTGTGGGTAGCATGGATGGCAGAAGTGCACAATTGTATAACCTCATGAACATTGAACAGTGCTTTCTGAAATTAGAAAAAAAAAAGTGTGTGTGGTGTGATAAGAACACAAATTCCCACTGCCCAGCTCTGCAACCTTCAACCAGTTGTTTACTGTCTCTGGGCTTCACTTTGCTTTTTTAAATTATAGAAAAGATACTATTATACTCCTTTAGGATTGTTGCAAAATTTTAATGATGAAAGAATTGAACGTCCCTGGACACAGCATTGGTACTCTGTAACTATGAATGATTTTGAGATTTTCTTTATTATTTTTCTTCTGCCACCTACATGTAGTTCTGTAGTATGTTTTTTGTGATGGCTTTTCCTGAAGAGCATGCTTGACTTTTTGGCTGTTAAGAATTTTTCTCCATTGGTATTTTGGAAGGATATAAAAGGCTGTCACATAATACATCTGCTATTGGAAAGGTGAATCGCCCATTGTCTTAACTGGAAGACAGGCTCAGGCTATGCCTAGAAGAGCGAGGTAGTCTTTTGAAGAGCAGCTGCTGAAAGGCTTTCTATGAGCCTAGAGTCATGCTGCACGAAGAGGCTGCACTATGAGCATGATTAGAAAGGAAAGGGTGTTTAACATAAAAACAATGATCTGAGGGAGAAAAAGTGATATTCTATGAAACAGTTACCTATTTACATTAGACCTCTATAGTATTTTTCTGCTTGTTATGGTAGATTATTGAGAAATTAATCAATATCCAATATCTGTGGCATAATACCACAAATATCCTTATCTGTCCCTTGATCTGTGCTGAGAAGGAACCCCAGGTGGACCATCATCTACCTACGTCTCTTGGCTTCCTAGGTAGATGTGTGCTCCACCCTTGGTAATAGTCACTCTCAAACTTGTATTTCAAGAATTCCTTGACCCTTGTAAGCTTTTATGATGTGGGTTTTATCTATAGATTTGACTAGGTTAAGTATTAGAACATAGATTTAAAAGAAAAATCAAAACAATGTCAATTCCACCATGCATGGTAGTTCATACTTTCTATCTCAGTTCTATTAGTTCAAGGTCAGCTTGGGCTACATAGAAAAAAGAAAGACAAAAATCTAATCAAAACAAAAAGGACCAACACACTTGAAACTAAAAATGTAGTGATTACATGACTAATAAGTAACACTGTGAACGACAACCATAGTCTACAAAGAAAAATAAACATGAAAACAGGGGCTTTGTTTCACATCACCACAAGGCTTTTAAATGTGCATCTTAATAAAGGACAGCTGTATTCTCATGTCTCGAATTCAGACTATTTAATATATTGAGTTTCTGATATGCAGATAGAAAAGGAACCCGAAATTGCCAGAATCTTAATACCCAAGATCAGAAGGAAGATCTGGTCGTTCTGTTCATAATCCATGGCTCAGAATTCACTGCAGAAAGAAAAAGCAACTTCATGAAGCACAGGAAAACAGATGAGAGACTTGATGAGAACCTCCGTTCTCAAAAATCATATGCTTGATATGATTTGTTGATGTCCTCTCCCAGACACCTGATTGCAGAGGACTCCCAACCTTGTGGGCTGATTCTTGTGGTCAGGGTCTGCTCAGGTTCTGGACCTTATTCAAGAATGAAGTCAAAATCTATACAGATTGCTAAGTATCCAGGAAGCTTCATTCAAAGCAAAATGACAGAACAGTCAGATCCACTGCAAGATTGAAAGCAGAATTCATAACTAAGAATATTCAATGTTGTAACCTGGGACCATTTTTATGGAGTCTAAAAGAGAAGGAGCTGCTTTACCCTCTGGATTGCTCAATCTTACTTCTGTCTAGGTGTTAGTAGAGTACCACTAAATAAGTTTTGTCTAAATCAGATGGTTGCTAAAGTGGAAAGATGCTCAGAGAGGAGTATGCATACAGCTCAAAATAATCGGGTCCTAAATTGCTAACAGCCTCCAAGGTATGTTACTTAGGATAGGGAGGGTTGTGTATAGCACTTGCAGAGAACAGTCTTGGAGAGTACATTACCATTAGAAAAGGATTAAGCATACAATAGCCCAAGAAAATCAGGGTTCCCAGTTGCTAAGAAATTCATGATGCTTGCCTGCATCAGTACTGATGTATAAGGCATGGAGTAAAAGTCAAAAAGTGATGTTGAGAAACCAGAAGCAAATGGGTCAGGAACAAGGACCTCCATTTAGTATGTGGCACCCTACCCTTATTCTGTGGAGTTATGTCACTTACCATTTGCTGCTGCATTTTCCTAGGTTTGTATGATTTTTAAATATGGAACAGGTACTAATATTTCTTGTCTGCTAAATTCTAAGCACATTAAGTATTTTCTTGAAGTGATTCTTACTAATCAAGTAAAAATGACTTGCCTATGGATTCTGCAAAATCAATTCAGCATCCATGTCTGCCTGGGAGTTTTTCCATCTATCTTCTACCATATAAAGATTTCCTGTGCACAGCAATGATTTCATTTCATATCAATGCAGATTACAATTCAGAGTCTGCAATGAGACTGAAGTTCTGTAACTAACCTGTTGTAAAAGAATTTCACTCACAATAGCTTCAAAAAGAGAAGGAAAAATAGAAGGAAAAGAAATACCAGACCTTGAAATAAACTTTACCAAGGAAATGAAATACTTCTACCATAAAAACATTAAAACATGGAGAAAATAAACTAAGAAGATACAAGAAGGTGCAAAGATTTCTTACGCTCATAAATCAAAAAAGTTAATCTTGAAAAAATGGTCATCCTACCAAAAGCAGTCTTCAAATTCAAGGCAATTCCAATAAAAATATTCCAGCTCCATTCTTTACAGTAATAGAAAAGCAATCTTAAAATTTCTTTGAACACAAGAATAACCTCAGATATGCAGAGCCATCCTGAATCACTCATATTGATCCATACTGAGTTGCAATACTTTAAGCCAAATCTCAACCCTTATCCCAGAAGGCGGGGTGGGGGTGTCGCTATTCCTTTCGAAGTTTTATCTCTTATTCCAGAAAAGGTATTGGCTATTATGTAACTCAAACTAACCTTTCAAATACATGGCGACTTCTATACTATGAAAATTGTGTGCCGTTATACCTTAAGATGTCCAACAATTCTTCTGGACATAGATACAATATTTTCAGACTTTTTGGTAGCTTTCAAGAACTGCAAGTAATGACTGTACTTTTCTACACTACAACTGCTTTACGGAGAGCAATATCACTTTTATTCAATTGATTTTATATACCTTTAGATAACACCACAGGTTTGGGGTTCGGTCTTTCTGTGCTTCAAAGAAGGTAATGGCTCTTATGTATTTGGGCTGTATTGGTTCCCAGGGGCAATGCAAAGGTCTAACATTCACATCATACAGATGACTGGAGAAGTTGAGAAGTAGATGAGACCCTCTTTCCTCTAAGTGGCTCAGTTCCATTCTTTATGATTTACAATGACTGTCATTAGGTTCCTATGCCAGGACAAACACAGATAAGTAACCATATCCTATGGATTGCAAAGCATGAGTCTGTGTACCACAACCTAGATGTCATCCTGTCGACCACATCCTGGAAAGATGATATCTTTCTTGGCTTTCAGATAAGAACAGCTTGGGAAACACTGAAAGTTTCAAATTTCCCTCTCAGAGTCTGAATCTGAGCAAAATCTTTTATTTTTTTTTCCTCTTCAGAATGAGGAACTCAAGAACAGGAGAAAGAGATTTAGAATTTAGCCCCTTCCCAGAATCCTCTGCACACTTTTCTACTTCTATCATTCTAGAGGAGCAAGTTCAGGTGAGCTAGAGCCCTGGTTTAACATGTTAATAGCAAGAGGAAAGCATGCACACATAATTCCACTTCCTCTTTTGGTTTTAGATTCCCCTAGTCTTTCCAGGTTATCTCTTTGGTTTCAGGGACCACCTGCTTTCAGTCAGAGAAGACAAAGAAAGCAGAGAGCTATTTCAAATGAAGGATATAATATGCTTTCACTTTCCTTACTACTTTGTCATTTAGAGGAAGGAGAAAGGGAAATGGGCCATAATTGGTGTGAGGGTTTTTCCCCCAGTTCTCAGTAAGCAGTGCAGGACAGGGACTACTCTCCTATTCCCATAAACCCTTAGACCTCATCCAGAAGGATTAGGTCCTTTATTCTCAGCATTGGCCCTCAAGAATGATGACAGTAAATTCACCAGGTATTAAATATGCCTTTTAATACATCATATGTGACCATGCGTCCAGTGAAGTTTGTGACATTTCCCCATATTTATTTATTAAAACCATCAAATGAAGCATGGGTAAATGAATGGTTCCTATTTTCTCAGCTGATTCTGTGGCTACTGCCTGAATTTGCCAAAGAAAAGTAGTTATTCTAGTTTGTGAACACTGCCATGTCTCTGAATGTTTGATGCAACTACATGAGGTGGGGAATAAAGAGATTTTTAAAGGTGTAGGGCATCTGTGACATTCATTCTTACTTTACACGTTTGTGTTCACAGGTGTAAACCTACAATTTCCTGAGTCCATTCCCATTATTATTTCAGCTGCCTGAGCAGGATATAATCCAACTTGCCCCAGGTGGGGCAGAACACCTCAACCAGTAATCAAACAGAAAGCCAGACTGAGCACTCTCATGTCTAATCAATTCAAGCTCACAAGATTTGTTTTTTTCTTTTTTAGTCTGTGACTCTCCGAGCCCTCCATGAAACTGTAACTAATATAAAATTGATCCATCAATCAATTAGGTAAAAAGCAACTTCACTATTTTACTTGTATGCAGTCCATCTCTTCCCTGGGCAGGTATCACTCCAGTGATGCTTTAAATGCAAATGTCAAAAATAGCCTTTTCCTGCATCAGAGAGTCTCACAATGAGAATTTGTCTTGCATTTCCAGAAGATCTAACTTTGATCCCTAACACCCAAAATGGGAAGCTCGCAAACTGTAATCACAAAGTGTAACTCTGCTACAGGGAATTTGGTGCCTTCTTTTGGATTCCATCAGTATATACACTACATACATAATACATACATACATACTAATATATACATACACACACATGAGAAGAAACAGAGAGAGGGAATGAGAGAGAGAGAGAGAGAGAGAGAGAGAGAGAGAGAGAGAGAGAGAGAGAGAGAGAGAATAAAAATATTCTTATTTAAAAAAGGAAAATAGCCCCTTCCACCTATTCGGTAAGACTGGCTCTAGTCTCTTCCCTTGCTCCTCTGTAAGTCTTCTGTCATAGTTCTTCAAGCTTGACTCAAGTAAATCATTTCCCAATACCATGATAGAACATAGCTTTTGAAATGTTTTTGTGTGTTGTGTCTGTGTGTGGTGTGTGTGTGTGTGTGTGTGTGCCTGTACACATGAAAGCAAGCAGTTGCTCCAGAGGCTCCTAGAACTGGAGTTACAGTAGATATGAGCTGCATATTGTGGGTACTAGAAAGCAAACTTGGGTCCTCTCTAAGACCAGAAAGCACTGTGAACTTCTAAGCTACCTCTCTTGCCCATCATACATCAACTTTAAAAAAAAAAAAAAAAAAAAAGATAATCTTTATATGCCTTTCACATGCAAGAAATAATGTAAAGGTATAAATAGTATGCTATCCAAGATATTGTTGAGGTGCTAGTTAAGATGAAGAATATTTCAATCAGGACAAATAACATTCATTTCACTCATACACCCAGTTGGTTTCCATCTCATGTGGAGCAAGGGCCTAGCATCCACTTGGCTTTTTGATTCCATCCTGATTGGGTATTGAAAAACATCCCATAGCAGTCCTAAAGGGTGGGAGTCTCAATTTCTCACTTGGCCATTGCTGGCCTACAGGAAGACAGAAGAAAGAGTTATTTTAACATTTTTTCCTAAAGTAATTAGATTTAAAATTTCCTTTATACTAGGAGGTGTTTTCTTCTTTTTTAAATCTATTAATTAGAGATTGCAAGCTTTAGTTTTATGATCTTGTGAAATAATAAGAAATATGTATTTGATTTTTATCCATAGTCCATAGCAATGGCTTCTAAATGCCTTGGCATTTACTGTTGTATTTGAAAGAAGGAAGAATTTTTTGTTATTCTCAGAAGTCCCCTATTTTCTCAAGCACATCCAAGTTTATGATACTAATGTCTCTTATAGTAACAATCCGGTTGATAGGGGAAAAACTTGTAGTTAGAGAGTTGAAATTCTCAGTGACTGTCCTAGCTTTACTGCAGGAAAGGACTGTGATTGGTATAATCTATGATGGTCAAAGATGAAGTCAACTATGTCTGTTCTGTGAATCATCCTTAACCACCCAAGAGTTGGGATCCAGAGAACCTCTAGATGTAAGAGCAGACAGAAGTACTAGAAAGGTTGAAATGGTGGACACTGGGGTCTTTGACAGTAAGAAGGCTTTGTAGCCTCAGGTTGGATTAACTGAGTAGTCATGCTATCAGGAGCTCATTGTCACAAGATGGATTTATATTCTTGCCTTATAAATTTGAAGAATTAATTCCACAGACAATGGGAAAGGTATATTTTTCAAAAGCATATTGTATGCTCCTAGATGGGAGGTTAAAAGAAATAAAGAAAGCCAGCCCCTGTGAAGCAAGCATGGGTCCCATAAATAGAGTACTGTTGAACTGGGGAGTTTTAAGATGCTATGGAAAGAATGAGATGGAGTTCAGACAGGTAAACTCTAATTGTCCTACTAACAAGGTGTCCATTTGCCTCTCCAACCCAGACATATGGACTAGAGTCTTTATGTCCCCTTCATGCATCACTTCCAGGCAGCTGGATAATAGGAGAAGAAGGATAATAAGAAACCAGACCAGGAACTGAGGATCCCAGACACTACTATAATTTTTAGCCTCTGGCCAGATATTCCAAGTTTATCGCCAAAGTAAATAAAGCATTCAGGTACCTGTCTCTAAACTTTTAAATAAAGTTTCTCATCAGGTTCATATCCTTGGAGTTGTCAAGGAAATCCCAACCTACCCTAAAGTCCTATATTTTAGGATCTTATTTAGCTGTTCTGAGTTGGATCTTTATCAATTAACATTCCCAAAAGAGATGTGAACAAATCTCTGTTTGCTCCACTCATGATACTGATGACAGTCCAATGAAGCCAAGGATTCTGCCTAAGTCTAGCTTAGTGGGCCAATGATTCTATTAGGGACATTCATAGGATTTTGGTTAAGGGTTGCTAATAGGAGCTTGGTAATTCTTATGATTTTCCTTATCAAATATGAATGCTCTTAGAACACCCTATGATTTTCTTTAAAAAAAAGACTAAAATTTTGATGAGATGTGGTCTTCACGGAGCACAGTCAACATGGAATGCATAGTCAAAGGGATTCGTCTAGAGAAAATGATCTCTAGAACTATCAGTTCAAAAGCTCCTCTTCTAGGGTCAGACTTTCTATGCAGTCCTTCCTGTGATTATTGGTCTGTCTTAGATTTGCTAGTTTTGTTTGTTGCGTAATACTGGTTATATGTTCGCTGCATCCAGAAGATACTATTCCTTGTTCCCTGTAGTTCTATAGCTCTGGCTCTTATACTCTTTCTACCCTTTTACTTCAATGACCTCTGTGCTGCTTTTCAAGAAGGAGTCTGATACATTGATACACCACACACACACACACACACACACACACACACATATATATATATATATATATATATATAAAGAAGAGAGAGAGAGAGAGAGAGAGAGAGAGAGAGACATATAGACATATAGACATATAGATATAAGATAGATATAGATCTTTCTCTGATCACCCACTTGTCCTAGTCCGGCAGGAGCCAGCCTTCAGATTCAGCCTCTCCTTTTGTGGTGACTATGAGCCTTTTCTGTTCTGCCATGCTGTGATATGTATGAGAAGAGAATCCTCATCCAGGGGTTTGAGTGAGAGCTGGACATGATTTCAAAACCTGGCTTTGCTACATGACACTTGTGTGACTCAAAGTAACACCCTTGATTTTGCCAAGTTTGGGCTTTATTATCTGTTAGTCAATTTTAGCAGTTCCTACTCTGCATTACGTCCCAGAAAATTCAAGGAGGAGATGAGGCACCTGGCATAGGGCCCAGAGAGAGCAAGATCTCAGGAAATAATTGCTTCCCTTTCTCAAGTGAAGCCAATTCATTTGAAAATAACAGCTCTCCTTTACCCTCTCATTTACATTTTCTGTACTAAATAACTAAATGGTTTCCAATTTTTTTATCTTACGATGAGTTTTCAGCCCTGTCTAGGTCTGCTTTCCCTATATCTGTCTTTGTTTCTGTCTGTCTCTCTCTGTCTCTCTCTTGTCTCTCTGTCTTCTCTCTTCTCTCTCCTCTCTCTCTTCTCTCTCTCTGTCTTTCTTCTTTTTTTGTGGGAGGGTGATTTGAACTCAGTTTTTAAGCTTCGTCGTAAGCATATGCTTTACTTCCTGAGCTAACTTGGCATCTCCCTCCCTGCTACTTTGAAATTTTTATGAGGAGAAAGCCATTATTATTACTATTATTATTATTATTATTATTATTATTATTATTATGTGCCTTGCTGGCATCTCTTTTTCCCCACCCAGCTACCACCTGATCTATTTTTACTGCAATAAAGTAGTAGTGAGAGACTAAAAGATAGACAGACCCTTCCCCCTGGTATGCAGACAGTAAGGACAGGGGTCATGCTAGGCAATAAATATGGCAAAATTCCAAGATGGCTGGCTGGCTTCTTTCCACACTCCTTACTTGAGACAAAAGCCTGGCATTTAAAACAAAGGCTTTGCTGGCTTTTGTCCTCTACCAGCAGATCCCCTATCAATGGGCTGCCTGGCTTAACAAATTCAAGGTTGGTTCAGGACACTTTTCACAATCAATCATACTATCTTTCTTCAAATTTACAAATCCTAAATTAGGGACAAATACTATTTAGTGGCTTTTAAACTCCAGTCCCCAAGAAGAGACTGGATTTTTCTTCCCTTTCTGGACATATATTTTTTCTGTGTTCCTAATGGATTACATGTTTCTTTACACCCAATTAAATTCCTTTCTTCAAAAGCTGATCCTATCTGCAGAGTTTGAGGGTTCTCTATTGCCACCTGTTACATTCTAGATATGTTCCTGCCTTTTAATCTTCTAATGGGACCCATGTGTTTAGAAATAATAGTTTTTTTAAAGGTAAAAACCACATCTGTAATCTCGCTTGGCAGTCATATGGAGGGTTTGCAGAAGCAAGCAGTTTAACGATTTAGTTGGCACATCTTCACTTCAGGCTCCTAGAACATGAACTATTCAGACTCCTAGATTTATTAGTAGACATATATGAGTAAACCTGGTAATTTTTTTTTTTTTTTTTTTTTTTTTTTGGTTTTTCGAGACAGGTTTCTCTGTATACCCTGCTTCCTGGAACTCACTCTGTAGACCAGGGGCCTCGAACTCAGAAATCCGCCTGCCTCGCCTCCTAGTGCTGGATTAAAGGGTGCGCACACCGCCGCTAAAACCTGGTAATTAACTGATTAATAATAACTAAGTAATATGATTTAACTAAGTACATGCTGATAAATGTAGTCAGGATTGACAATCAACCATCCTTTTTTCAAATTTACAAATCCTAAATTAGTATTACTGATAAATTGAATCAAAATTCAATCCAGTGTCAAGAAATTAAATATACCCTGTTACATGCTATGTTAATGTTTCTCAATGAAGCTGTAAGCCCCCTAGTCAATATTTTGTGTTATGTATAAAAAGGCTATACATAGTAAGAGCTGGTTAATACTTCTCAGATGAAAGACTATGTAAATTACAACATTGTCACTAGTAGGTAAAGCCTTGTGTATGCCATTGGCCTGCCTTATGTCCATTAACATGCAAGCCATATGTGTATTTGTAGATTATATGGACTGGATGAATGGCAAAGAAATACCAGTTGAGTAAAGGGGGCTTTAAACAAAGGATTCTTCTGTATTGAATTCTACATGCACATATTCTGACTGTTCTGTACACAGAAAGTCTCCAGTTTTGCAGTCTGTCAACTTTCCCATATATAACATTAGCCAGGTCAAACAGGAGACCTTGCTTAATAACCTTAGGTGCTGTGAGTGTTGTGAGCTCTTGAGGATAGTCTCACATTCAATGGATAAAGTAGTAAAAGTGACATGATAGTGCATACAAGTACACTTAGACTTCATGTGCAGTTTTATCTCATACCACTCTGTACTCTAGTCCTTGACTTATATCCCAGTGTTATGGGGAGATCACCAGATATGATCATCCAGACACAGTTTATAGCCAACTGACGACTTTAATCTAGCCAACTAGGACTACACTCAGGTGTATAGGATCCAAGTGTTTAGATTAATAGTTTTTTAAAGATAAAACCACACCCTGATAATCTTGCTTGGCAGCTCATATGGGGGAGGTTGGCAGACGCAAGCAGTTTAGCAGAAACTAACATAAGTGAGTTGGAACATTTTGAACCCAGGCTCCTAGAATACAGTTGGGTAATTTTTCACTAATTCTAGTTAAGTCTAAAATGGCCTCAGCAAGGATAGAAAATGGAGTAACCTCTATTCTGCTTCACCCTACCTCACCAATAAAGCCAATACAAGTAAAGTACATAGCTAGGATGAAGATGTTTATTCAACAGACACAGGCCACTAAAAACCACTGAGTTGTGCTCACATGTATCATGAGTTAAATTCTCTCATGATCTTGTTGCTGACCAGACACTAGGGCTCTTTATTACTACTAGACATTGCTCAAGAATGTGTTACTGTTTATAGCTAGTCTAGAAACATATATAAAGTCAAACTGTGGTTTCTATTAATGCTTGTCTCTTTCATACCATGATAAAGATGAAAAACAAAAGAAAATTAGAACCCTTGTAAGTTAAAGATTATTACTAGGTCTATAAAATTATTAGTATTATTTCAAATTCTCCTCATTCACCTGGATTTTGTTTGTCTTTCTGATGAGCTGACCTTTCCTTTAATGTTACAGCCCAGGCACACAGACAGAAATAATTTGAGCTATAAATGAAGACAAGTGCATGTACAATGCTTAGTGGCTGCAAGGAGCTCTGTAGCCTCCAGCAAGAGCAAAGATGACAATCTTTTGGAGTTTGTGTACCTCCTTATCACTACCAAAGTCTATGAATTCTACAATACCACAGCTTAAAATTTGAAATTACTCACAGTATTCCATAAAAATAAACTATTGTTAGAAAGGTTTGAGTGGATCATATTAATCAGGATACACATTTAAGATGTACTAACAAAGAATCTCCAAGGTATACAAATTAATGCTTATTCACGAGCAGAGATACCTGTAGACTCAAGGGACTTTGACTATTGGTTATGGTACACCTTCGCCTTACAGCATACACATGTGTCCCATAGCATCTGTTCTTTCTTTAGGCTTGAAGGTGGTAATAGAGGTGGAAAGAATGCCTAGGAAAAGATTTTCCTCTAAGGATAGTGTACGATAATATTCTACACCCTCTCAACATTTAGTTCTGGACTTGAAACCTAGTCACCTGATCACATTTCAGTTGGGAGGAACTTGGGGAATGGTATCTGTCTTCAAGATCACTTGCTTTTGGTAAAATTCATGAACAGATAAAGAAAGTCAAGCTTTCATAATTCCTAGTATGAGATAAGTTAGCCAATTATTTGCATATTATAACAGAACATTGGTTATAATCAATAACGGACAAAAAGAGGAGATACTGAGGAATACAACATATAAGTTGGAAAAGAGATGCGTAAACATTTAAAATCTTGGTACAGACTAGAAGATGGCTCAGTACATAAGAACATGTATTGTCCCCACAGAGGATCGAAGTTCAGTTCCCAGCATCTATGCTATAACAGCCATCTGAAACTGCAGCCCAAGTGCTCTGATACCCTCTTCTGACCTCTGTCGATATGTGCATGAACATGTTCACAACTCAATAGATACACCAACACATAATTAAAAATAGAATATACCTTTAAGATAATAAACAAAATAGATTGGAGCAGCAGAATTATGACTCACAGAGACATAATGAGAAGTTCTTCCAGGTTTAAAGATATTTAAGGGCCTCTGATTCACAACTTCCTTTATATTTTAGCCTAAGCAATTTAATATTCTTGAGTATTTTTTCCTCTCCCAAATACTCTTTCTGTTTGTTTCTCTAAAGTACCCTTCTAGATGAGCTCCCTTGGGCCTCAACAAGAATTCCTCCTCTATTGCCACTGAGAAAGCTATTTCACTATTTTAGTAATGTCACATTGTTCTGGGTCATTGGCCAGGCTGTAGGGTGAGTGCCTTCTACTCATCCTCTAGGAGAAAGACTAGATATATAATAACATCTCTTATATACTAGGACCTTACTTCTGAATGTGTAAGCCAAAGACCAACAGTGACCATATCATCTGGGAGTTGATGGGAATTTTGAATGTCAGTCCATAGCTCAGAGGCACAATGTGAGTTTCCCAGAACTGCCTTAACAAAGTAGCATAGGTCCAGTGACTTGTACAACAAAAATGTCTTGTCTTAAGGTTCTGCAGGTTAGAAGTCTAAGATCATAGACTTATTTGGCATAGAGGTACCTCTCTTGTCTGTTTGCACGGAACTGAAATCCTGAGGTGGTATGTACAGTTTGGTCCCACTCTGTACCACATATGACTGCAAAAGGTAGGACCAAAAAGAGATTCGAAAGCCCACTAGAACCAGCAGCAAGAACCCATTTCTTTTTGCAGTAGCCCTCCATCATCTACTACTGACATAATTCAGCATCTGTTGCCTATTGCAAGTAAGTGCTGAATTAGCCAACCCACTGTGACACAGGAAGTAATGGGATATATTGTGAGCCATATATTGTAGCACTGTGTAGATGATGTGTCTCAGTCAAGAGTAGTATCTTTTACAAAGAACAAGAGGGAAAAATTTGAAATTGTTAGTAACTTCCCAATACATAAGGAGGACATTCTCCCTAGGGCTTACTCAAATTCTTCCCCTACACATGCTGTTTTTTCCAACTAGTAATTTCATGATATTTTTAAGAACAGAAAGAGAAATGTTGAAGGGAAAGTTGTTAACAAAATTTTGAATTGAAAAAAAAAAATCTTGCAGATGGTACTTATCTGCCCAAAATATGGGATGCTAAATGAATAAAAATCCCAGACACTCCCCTATCCCACCCTATCATTCTCTAAGATCCTCCTTGAGTGCCACTTTCTTTGGCATGTTCTTTTAGGATCCTGAACTAGTTTCCTATGTTGTGATTTGAATATGAAATATTCCTCCTAGGCTCATGAGCTTGAAAGTTCCACCTCCCACAGGTGTAGCTGTTTTGTAACATTTAGGAGGTGGAGCATGGCTAGAGAAAGAACTTCACTAAAGGGAAGGGGTGTGACCGGCTTTGGAGTTTACAATCTGACCCACCTCTTGTCTTTTTTCTGCTTCCTGAATGTTGATGCATTGTCTACAAGCAGCTCCCTGCTCCTGCTGCCAGGACTCTCTCCCTCCCCCTCCCTCCCTCCCTCCCTCCCTCCCCTCCCTCCCTCCCTCCCTCCTCTCTCTCTCTCTTTCTCTCTCCATCTTCGCTTTTGGATTCTAACCCATAGAATTGTAAACCAAGATATGTCTTTCTTAGAGTGGAATGTGTCGGGATATTTTTATCTCTACAACAGAAAGGAAAAGAACAGTTTCATATAATTGAGCTCATCCACATCACTCCGTGTCCCTGGCTCTAATGAATGACTCATGGGCACAGTCCACTGGATAGGTTGCTATTCTGAATTCCCCATAGTATAGTGCTTGATGCTAATCTTGAATGCTTCAGAGATGTCACAAACTTGCCTGATTCAAGCTCATTTATAACACCACATTCACCCTTGTCTTCTGGTCTCTCTCAAAAGTAGTGTCTTGTGTTTATAATGTCTTTCTCTCTTCTCCTTTGACTTCTCTATTTCTTCCCCCTCAAAGATCCCAGAAATATCTCCTAAATATCTCAGAATTTTATCAACTTCCTTCCATCAAAATTGCCCCATGTGAACATGAGCTACCTTGTCTATGGCCTATATAATCCATGGGCATGCACTGTACCCCCTTTCCTAACAAAAATCTGACCATGCATCCCTTATCCTTAGATTACCCCATGTTTAGAATGCATCACTGTCTCTGTCTTACTCTTAAGATAAAGACAAAATGTCCAGGCATAATTTTCAAAATCTAGCTCCCTATACCTCTCAAGCCCTCACTAGCTTTCCATAGCCATCTCTGCATCAGCTACACCAACTGTATTGTCCAGAGCTTACTCTGCTTTTTTTCATGATTCAGATACTCTCCTGAAATGCTTTTTGACTCTAGTCCCATCCATTCCTTGATTCCTTGATTGCACACAAGCTGAAAGGCTCACAGTTTAGTCCTTTTTAGAATTAATATATTTGTAGATTTAATTATCTTATTGACATCTAACAATTTCTAGTAAGCTATCCTTTAACATGATACATCTAGTATTTTCTGAATGCTTTAATCTCATTCTTTATCCAGATGATACCTTTCTTGTGTGCAAAAATCTAAATGTTTGAATTCATGTACTAAAATTTCTTGTTCAGATTAACTCACTGACACAACCCTTTAGTATGTATTTATTGAAGCTGTTGTTATACTTGAAACCAATCTTTCAAAACTGAATGGAACAGACAAATTCCTACTCATTCGGTGTATTTGTTGCCATAAAAATAATACAGGGAAAAAAATTTACAAACACAATCATAAAAAGTGCTGGTTGATATAAGTTTAATAAAGTTAATCAAAAAGCTAGGGTGATAGAAAATGTATTTTTATATTATGTGCTGCTGTTGTTAGAGACAAGGTTATGTCACGTAGCTAAAGCTGATCATGATTTTTTTATGCTCCAGGCGTAGCAACCAAATGCTATCACTGTGTGCCATTATACCCAGTACTGAAAAAGTCCTTTTGAATGGGACTTCACTGATAAATAAATTAGCTGCATAAGTATTATACCAGAGGTTCCAGGTACAAGAATCAACATGTAAAAATTTCAAGGAACTTTCTCTGCTGGAGAAAATGAGAAAAAAATATCATGTTAGCATTTCTAGGGTAAAAAAAAATAAGTCTTTAAACTATAGCCTCTCATCTTAGAATCACTGAACATAATACTGGAAGATGACTTGGAAAAATATGATAAACATATGCACACTTACAATACATATATACATATATATTATACATATATTAAGTCAGGGTCTTGTATATTCCAAGCTGGCCACAAACTTGAGCCTATAATAATCTGGAGTTTCTAATTTTTCTACATACCAAGTTTTGGGATTATAGGAATACACCACTGTGCCTGGTTGGTGTGGTACTAGAAAAATGAACACACTAGCTCTTCATACATGGGTAACCACTCTCCCAAATAAGTTACGTCCTCAACCTCAAGAAATTATATATTTTTTAAAGGGAGAAGCAATTGCATTTTGTTGGGGTAGTGACCTTTCTTTCTGAAAAGTGTCTATGCTTACTGGCTCTACTCGGCTGGCTTTCAGCATCCCAGAGGGCACCATTCTCAGGGAACACAGTGTGAATGGTGCTCCAGGGACTGTGAGAGATCCTGCCTGCTTTCCATAGCTGAATTCCCACATATCCCTACCAGACATCTGTCAAAAATATAGGCTGTGCCTGTACCCCGTGTGCACTGCCACACACACTTTCCACATCCCAGTAAGGGATGATATTGATCTTGAGCAGAATGCCTCGTGATTTCTCACATTGCAGATGTGGAAACCAAGCTCCAGCACACAGAAATAAACAAAGGCAGAAGCAGAGCTATCTTCTTTGATTCAGTGCTTGATGTTCATTGGACCTTAGCATAGCCATCACCCATCTTTTCCCCCACAGTCATGGTTGTTTTTGGCAGGTGTGCAGCAAACAAAACACAAACATTAAAATGCTGTGTTTATTTTTTTTTTAAAAAATATCTTCCCATAATTTCCTTTCTGATAAATACAGATATTTATGCATGACATTTTCTTTTAATGATGCCTATCTCTGCTTTGGGGGAAGGTAAGCTTGGAAGCCCACCTTCTGTTCAGTGCGCTACAGACAAGTAATTTTAATTTAATGCAGTAAACATTCTGCAGTTGTTCATTGTAGCCGGGTGCTGTTGGTAATATTTAATCTGCCAGAAAACTCTCATTGTGTATTACCATTCAGATGCAAAATAATTTATGTCTCCAACTCCCTCTGCTTTTGCATCCATAAATCATTTGATATTTGTAGGAAGATATGATTGTTGCTTAATTCTTTGCTTTGCTTAACTTTTGACATCAATAAAATTTAATTCTGTCTTTGTTTTAGATTAACTTCACAATTAGAAAATGAGAAGTAAAAGCATGTGCCTGTGCGTGTACATGAGTTTGGGTTTATGTATTGAATGCAGCAGGTTCAGGGAGATTTTCTTTATGTGAATGATGTATGGGTATGGATCCTCATGGTGTATGTGATGGTGTGTGGTGTGTGTGTGTTGTTTACTTTTCTGTGTGTGAGTTGAGTGTAAGCATGTTACAGTACACATGTGGAGGTCAGAAGGCAACCATGATTTTCAGCCTTCATCCTTCACCATGTTTAAGATGGGTCTCTTTTGCTATTGGCCACCAAGCTAGGTGTCTCACATGTTTTCGGGGCTCTTTATCTATTTCTCATCTTGCAATAGGAATCCTGGTACTATAGATCTGCACTATCCTGTCTAGCAGATTCTGGGGATCTGAATTTGGGAATTCTCTTGCTTGTGCAACAAGTACTTTACTCCAGACCCATCTCCCTCAGTTCCTAAATATTTTTTTTTTAAATATTCCTTCTTTTTGGCTACAACAGAGATCAAATTCTAGGACTGTCACATGACAGACAGACTCTGCTCCTGAGCAGAACACCAAGTCCTGGTGAGATCTTTGGTCACAGAAAAGATCAAGCAGCTTGTGAACTTGCGTCTTATTTTTCGAACATGTGTAAGTTACTAAAATCAAATTATGTTTAAAGAAATGTATAATAAAATTGGGTATTTTTACCAATGCTACTGCTACTACTACTACTACACTACGAAATAAATAATAATAATTTAAAACATTATTCAGCCGGGCAGTGGTGGCACATGCCTTTAATCCCAGCACTTGGGAGGCAGAGGCAGGCGATTTCTGAGTTCCAGGCAGCCTGGTCTACAGAGTGAGTTCCAGGACAGCCAGGGCTACACAGAAAAACCCTGTCTTGAAAAACCCAAACAAAAAAAAACAAAAAAAAACCAAAAAAATAAATAAAAAAAAACATCATTCAAAAAAAAAACATCATTTGAAAAATGGCTCCTTAGTTAGGAGCACTTACTGCTCTTCTAACGGATCCAGGTTTGGTTGGTTTCCAGTACCCATATGGCAGCTCATAACAAACCTAGCTCTAATTTAAGGGGATTTGGCACCCTCTTGTGGCCTTCTGAACCTTTCATAGGCATGTAGGGCACATAAACTCACAGAGGCACAGAGGCATACACAAAAAATAACAAACAAGTGATTTTTTTAAAAAAAAAAAATCACAAAGAGGAAATTATGAATAGAGCAAAACATTTTATAAGTAACTGTATTATGAGAAGAATTCCTCCTGGTTGGGTATGATTTACTGAAGAAGACAGTGCCCATTTGTTTTGTCTATGTATTAATTCTTAAATAAGATTTATTTGCTTGAAACATGACCATTAGCACTCAGGTGTATATTTACTTTGTTTGCTTGTTTATCTGCTTGTTAAGTGTGATAAAGTAGTAAACGGCAATGATGCTAACCTTAGTGAGCAACTAGCTCTGTTAGCGTTCTGTGCATTGAGTTCTTTTTGTGTGCTTCACACAGTTAGGACAATAGTGTTGGGAACTGTACCTTCATTATGACAGAACAGTTTTGATAATTTGAAGCTTGCTTTAATCAGGAAGCTATTAAAAGAAACAGCCATATACATGTAATGATGTATAATTTTAATACCATGAACTTTATATCAAGAGTAGTTTTTCTCACTTAAAAAGACATGGTCAGGAGTGGCCTTTTAGCTGGGTATGGTGGTGCATGCCTTTAAATCTAGCACTCTAGAGGCAGAGGCATGCAGGATCTTTGAGTTCAAAACAGGTTGATCTAAAAGGCAAGTGTCAGGAAAACTAGAGCTACATATAAAAATCTTATTGGAAAAAATAATAAAATTTAAAATAAAAATTAAAAAAGAAGTGGCCTTTTGAAGATTTACCTCAGTGGGTAGAATTTATTTGCATAAGCAATGCAAGTTATCAAAAAAATCAAATGCTTTAAAAATGTTGCCCATCTTTCTTATACTCAGCTTGTAAGTTCTTTATCTTGTTATGTAGACGCTTTGTCACAGATAGTGATAGGGCAAGCCTCAGCTCATTTGCTTTAATTGAGTGACAATTGAATCATAATTTGTTTTCTATTGTCATTAATAGAATCAGCTTCTGCAATGCTTTATTTATGCATTATTTTTAATTATTTAATCCATTCAAATTTTAGTTTTTTGTTATAGTTTTTGGTTTTGACATTTTTTTGTTTGTTTGTTTGTTTGAGAATCTTAAAGTGTAGCCCTGTTAGCTTAGGAATTCAGTACTATAGCATAGATTGGACACACCCACATTGAAAGATACTAGGGATAGAGCTTAGTGGCTATGTGAATGGTCAAGACCCTGGGTTCCATCCCCAGTACAAGTGAGAGAATGGTAGGGAACGAAAACAGTTGACTAGAAAAACATGAAGGCTAGAAGAGTAGGGAGGGAAACTATCTAAAAACTAACTTAAATATTATTCTTCAGCACTTTCTAAGGTGAGTTTTCCATTGTAACAAATGCCAGAAAATTCACTGCTTTATAAATAATGAGTTTATAAGGTTTATAAACTCTTTTTGTTTGTTTGTTTCCCAATGTCTTTTCTAATTAATGTTTTGTTTTGGATTTTCTGTTTTCATTGATTTATTTATTTTTGATATTGTTCTTTGTTTGCTGTAAATTCTTGGGTCATCCAGGCTTGTGATGAACTCCATCTGCAGCTGACTGTGATCTAGAATCCATAATCTTTCTGCCTCTACCTCCCTAATGGTGGATTACATGATTGAGCAACTACACTTAGCTCTTTACCATTTATGTGAATTAAGTCACACAGTATTCAGCTGGTCCTCTGGAAGCAAGCAAGATGCCTTACAAGGTTGCAAATCAGCTGAGGGTACAATTTTACCTGGGGAGGAGATGCTCTAAATTCCATGGAAACAGCACTTTGGGTTTCAGGACTTCATTTCTTACCATCTCTACTTCAGAGGTCACTGAGAATACAGTGTAGACTTCAGAGTGAGGAAGCAAGAGAATACTGGGCTAGAAGCCATGGAAGCCTCCATCTTAACCTGAAAAGTAAACCTGTATTGGTTCTGTAGCTCTGCAGGAAGCTGATCCCTTGGTAGAGCCTGAGGAAAAGACCACACAAGAATGTGAATACGGAAAATGTGGATCATGGTTGACATTGCAGAAATGATAATGATTGACAATAGGAAAGTTTAATGATCAAAGCGATAGGAGATGTCAGTTACATGGGTTTACCATGTGACTTGTGGACTTCTCAGTGCTTTGTGAATTTCCAAGTGTAAAGGGAATAGAAAGTACTTGTTAATCCTAAATGGTCAATGAGCCATTACTGTTGAAAAATGCTATTAAACAAGTCCTTTCTCCTGAGTGTGGAGAACAAGATGAAGCTAGATAGCATCATCTCCAGATCAAAAGTTTTTGGAAGTTAAATAATTGCCTTGGTGGATGATTATAAAATGTGAGCTCGGTGATGGTTTCTTCAGCTTCTAGGTTCCACCTCTGTCGGATGCCATGAGGTTTACTTACACTGTCACCATGTAGACCATTTAGTATACAGCTGCTGACAGGATAAGCAGTGAAGTAGGAGACCATGAACCTGTTCACAGTAAGTCATTATGGAGGCTTCTGTAAGTCAGGCATCATGGTATCAGCCACCCACTGATTACCTCCCTTCTTTGCTCAGAGGATGTAAAAGCCACTGGCAGCCACCTTATTGGAGCTGAAGAGTAACCAGCATGCCTTTTATTTTAGAAATGCCAGATCCCTCACACTTGACTCTGCAAACATTCCCAATCCCTCTGGAAATGATACCTCAGCTCCATGTTTTAAACTTTTCCCCCTGTTTTTCACTAATGAAATGAATGGGGGCTGTCTATACAGCTCAGTGCTAGAGTGCTGAGCTGGCATATGCAAGGTGCTAGGTTCAATCTCCAGTACTACTTAAAATAGAAAAAAATAATGTAAGTTGTATAATATAGGCATAGTGGCATCATATATATATATAATGGAAGAGCATTATTGCCATGGAAATTCTTGTTTGTGTATTTAATGGTTCATATATGTTTTTTCCTCCTAGACAGATAGCATGGTATAAATCTTTTGGAATGGATTAGGACAGTCTCCCAAATATCAGAATAGAGTGTCATGTGCAACTTCTGTGATATGTCCTGGGTCAAGTAGAATGTCCTGAGGATTAGAACATACACAGTGATTGTTATCTCATATCTGAATGTCTAAGCACAGTATGTATTCTTTGGGATTTAATCCTAAAAAGAGTTCACTTTGTTTCTTATTGACACTGGTAGAAATTACTTTAAGCATCTCAAGAGAAGTTAGAGAAGAGCTTTAGATGTTTCATATTTCTCTGATGTATGACCTTTATTTTGTAGTATTTGCAAGTTATATTAAGCCTGCTTCCATGTATATATGTTTTATCTCTATATATGCCTATGCCTCTTTCTTCATGGCTTCTTCTTTTCAGTGGATTCTCTTTTTAGGAAAGTCAGGAAGAGCATCACGTAAACCAAGTCCTGAAAATAGACAAAGTATTATTTATTTACATTTTCTATTTAATACTGAGTGAGATACTTGTGGTGGCTATGCCTTGCCACAGCAAAAAGGGGAGAAGACATGTTTTAGGTGTCAGCTCTCTTTCCTGTGTGGCTTTTAGGAATTGAACTCTGGTCATCAGGCTTGCATTGCAGGTGCCATTACCCAGTGAGCAACACTACCAGCCGCAAAATGGTGTTTCTTATTGGCATGTTACTTTGCCTCTAACTTCTAGGTCTTGTAGAATCTAAACTTTAACACTGGGCAAGATTCTAAAAATTGTGGTGAGTGACGGTGCCTGGTGCAGCTCTTCTTGCAAAACTCCTGATTCTTCTATGGCTTTCTGAAGGTTAGCAGATGTTTTCATTTGCTCATTTTGGTCTCAGGCCCATTCAGCCACTGGTATTATCCTCACATGTGTGTGGAATATATATTGCATGTAGTCTGATACATTAGAAGAAGAGAGAACGTTATAATAACAACATTGAGCCCTGGCAGCATACACTGTGCCTGGAGTTCGTGGTGACTTCAGCATTATCAGAATGTGGATGGCGTTACATCTGTTATGTCTGAAAAGTGCTAGGCGATGGTGCTAATTTATAAAGCAGGAGGAGGGAGGTGAAGAAAGATGGGGTGATGAAAAATAGCACACAGTAGGAGAGAGTCAACTAAATGGTAATTTGTTAAGTTTTATTCACACCATGCAACAAAGTGCTGTCACAGGTTTCTGGTTTGCTTTATAAATCAACCGTGTACGTTGCTCATCTAGACACATGGACACAGGACAGCTCTAAAGAGGACTTTTTTGTAGAAAACATTTTTTAAGGGTTATGTGGTTTGAAGTGAGCATGGTGATGGAGTGACGAAAGGCCTCTGGCTGTCACTGAACTTTATAAGACAAAGGGCATGGGCAGGAGGCAGGAAGCCATAGAAACAGAGCATTAGATCATTTGCCATTCACAGAGGAAGAGCCCAGAAAAAGCAGGGCAGATGGTGGGGAACCACACACAGAGAACAGTGCTGAGAGTGAGCACAGATGCTGCTCAATCTTTAAAACGTTGAGAGCTTGCGTCTTTCTGAAATTTAAGCAAATACAGCCTTGTCTTTTCCTTGCCTTCATTTCTATCCTTTTGCCTACACCCTACCACCAATATGAATTTCACTTATCTCTATATTTTTGTTATATTTTATACGATTAGTACCCGAGGTTGCAAAGCGTGTGTTTCTCAATAACAAAACAACAAACGTTTACAAGATGTCTAGACACAGCCTTAAGGACAGAGAATTTATATCAGCTGATAGAATTCCTAAGCAGGTACAAACTTGGTATCCATGGAGACCTTTTCCAGGACTCTAGCTGATGGAATACTCTGACTACTCAAGTACCTTTTCTGAGATGGGGTCCTGTTTTCCTGCAGTATACAAAAATCCCCTCTGTGCTTTAGCTCATCTCTGGTGCTTTAGCCTCTCTCTCTCTCTCTCTCTCTCTCCTCTCTCTCTCTCTCTCTCTTTTCTCTCTCTTCTGGATGACTTATATTATCTACTCCAATGTATAGAAGTATATTGTTATGCCATGTTGTTTAGAAAATAATCACACAAGAACATCTATGTGATTTATGCAAATACAACTTTAAAATATTTTTGTATTTTGGTTGATTGGATCCATGCATCCATTGCTCAAAGATACAAAACTATAAGTCTTTATAATATCTTGTGGGATCTTGCCTCTACCTCACCTTATTTTTTGCTAGCTTCTTCTTGAAACACATTTTTGATATTTTTTCCTTTATTTTAAAGTCAATGGAGATAACTCCAGTAACTTCTGGAACTGAATATTAGTAAGCAGAAAAAAAACTGATGTGAGAGTCTTATAAGAAAGGAAAGTTACACCATCAGGTGTGATTTGTCCTTTCATGTAGGTCTCAAACATCTGGAGTGGGGGCTATCCCAAAACATGCAGCCTGTATATGGAGTATGGTCTTCTAGCTGGGTGCCTCATCTGGCCTCAATGGGAGAGGAAGCACCTAGCCTCTCAGAGACTTAAAGTGCAGGGTGGGGGATACAGGAGGAGGGGGTACTCAGAAAAGAAGAGATGGGGAAGGATTGTGGGAGGGGGTGACTGGGACGGGTTATAAAGTGAATAAGCAAAAAATAAAATTAAAAAAGGAAAAAAAAATATTTATATATTTTACATGTCATGTACCATTCAGCACTTGGTCCTAGACTGAATTTGCAGCGCAACCAAAACCGGTCAGACACTTCAGATTCTCTTTTGTAATCAGTTTTAGTCAATGGCCTGTCAGCCTTTACTTAGGAAGTAGCCGTGCTATTCATACGGAGAATTCTGAGTCACAGTTTAAATTTCTTCATTATACTTACATGATTCCTTGTGTCACCTCAAAGAACTTCAGATTTTCCCAGCCATCATCAAGGATTCCTTCCATGGCTGGAGTACTGAGCCGTAAGAACCCTTCAACATCAAATCTCTTAAGACTATCACCTTCACAAAGGACCAAACTAGGACTCAAGGAGAGGAAAATAAATTGAGAGACTGTAGAATTTAGAGCCACAGACTTACAGGCCCATGCCTGGACCAAGTGGTATAACATCATATCAAAATATAAGCTTCGAATGGATGAAGTATGGAAGGAATCCGAAAGAGTCCATTTCTACAACCTGGAATGCAAGTCATCCTGACCTCATGAAAGTGCACTGCAGCAGTTCCCACACTGACTGTAAGGGTCTTAGAAACACTTAGAAAGTTCCCCTGGTAAAACCTTGTCATTCATGCTAACAGACAACACAACTCTAAACATTAAGTCAAATATCATTTTCCTATCCCACTTGGCCAGGAGACACTTACTACAGTGCTCTCATCTCACATTTGGCCAAGAGGAGACAGATCCATAAAAGAGAAATAGAAAAGTGCAACTAGATTAGGAAAAGTAGACTTTGATAAGATTTTATTCAAATGTCTGATTAATATTGCAATCAATCCCAGCACAATATACTCAGCCTTATTGGCTCAGCATCCAGATTTACTACTCTTCTTCCCATCCAAGTATTTATTCAATACATACTATGTACTGAATTGAATCTGAGGACAGGTGAGCTGTGGTCCTTGTGAGGCCTATTGAGGAGGTGATTTTAATTTGGATGAGGAGCTGAATCTCATTCCTCCTCCTTCAACCCTCCTCCACCACTTCCTTCATTTCCTCACTGTTTCAAGTGGAAAAATAGTTCCAGAATATTCTGAACTTCAGCCATCATCTCTTCATTCATCTTAGAGCTAGGAAGGAGACATCATTTACTATTTAGGAAAACTCTGGAATAAGAAGAATAAACAATATAGATTTTGATAAATAAAAAGAACTTTATTGAATGTTTGGGCAAGTAGGACTTATCTATATATTTCAAAACTTCAATATCCCAGTGTACAATGGAATGGCTAGACAGACACTCTAATTACAGTGTTTTAGCTGCAAATACTATGCAACTTTGTTTATCAAGAACCCTCGGAGTTTGGAGTGTGGTTCAATATAATCAAACAAGAATATCTTTTACTTCTCCGGTGCTAGACATAAAGTCAAGGCACAATTGAAGTCTGTTTAATTAGATACTAGAGACCCCTTCTATGGGAATATAATTCAGTACAAGAGCACTTTCTTGACCTGTATGGAGTCCTGCTTTCAATAGCCAGAGCTAGAGAGACAAAAGAGAGGAGAGGCTTGTAGTCATTGGGGTTCAGAACACTGCAACCCACTGAGAGATTCCCTATAATTCAAAAATGGTCATTGAAAACATGCTATTGTCTTTGGGAGGAATTTGTCTCCAGGATCCATAGCTATGAATATTAATGGAATAAGGAAATTTCAAAAGTTGTTTGGAGGTAATCTTAAATACCTCTCTCATTTTCACACAGACCAAGAAATGTTATAATGAAAAGGTTTGATAAGTTATTCCCAATCAAGTCTCATCTGACTATATATTGACAAGACTGAAATAGCAAGGGAGAACTCTGCTCTCCATATCAGGGTCTCTCCCTACACTACCATAACCTTGTCTTAGCCAAGGGACCTTATTTTTATGGGGATTCCATCACCTAAGAATTAGTATTTAACTCCTTGTTTTCTATCCTTTCTCTTTTATTCTTTTCTGTCTCTTTAATGAGAAAAAACTTAAAAGGAGGTCCTGTATGAAACCATGGCTATACCTTATTTTGCTACCAGAACTTTCAGTGGAGTGCTGTCGTTCCCTACTGGAGGGGGCAGCTTTTCTCCACTGCTATGTTCTTGGAAAAATCACTTAGCTTTTCTGCCTTGGGTTTTCTTCTTAATGAAATGGTGGGGTGAAATGTTTATTATTTGTAAGGTTCCTGATGTCTCTGGGTTTTATAGAAGGTCATTTTCCTTTCCTTCCCCAAGCTTTTTGGCACTTGATTTTCCTATAGCCAGCTGTTAATCATTAAAAATGAAGACGCTACTCCAAGTAATGTCTGGCTGTGAGAACATGATCTGAATACCTCCGTTCTGACCTCTAAATCAGTCTGAACATATTACCTTCAGAATCAAAAAGAGTAAGGGGAGGGACTGGGGACTGTAATTATATTTTTAAACAATGGCTTTTCATTAAAATTGTATTTTTCTACACCTCTGGAAAATTACATTGTAGATGAGATAAATAGAGCCTCTTATTTAAATAAAGGTTATCTTTAGGCTGCTAATCTCATTTGTTGTTTAGCAATTTTAATTCAAATCAAAGCCTTGTAATTAGTGCCCTCAGCCAATAGCAGTCCCATGCAGCTTTGTAGCTGTATTTACCGCTGCTGTTAAGACAAGGCTACTCATGTGGGAAGGGTAAGTCATCATACTAAATTATTAAAGGTGGCATACATCAACAGAGATTCCTCTTGCATGCTGATGCTTACAAAACAAATGCTGTACACCACCATGCCTCGTGAATATTGCTACCATGCACACTCAGTTTGAGCTATTGATATTTTTGAGCACAGAGAAGTTAACTAGATATTGTATTCTTATAGCAAGCATGATAATGTGAGAGCTTAAGAGAAGCAAACAGTGTAGAGTCTGGACATTAGTGTTCTCATATTGGAAAGTCATTAGAATATAGTCCAGCTTTTACTGGACAGCTATGTAAATGAGACACTTGTCACACTCTAGCAAACCTAAAAAATCAGACCTTGGCTATGATGACCATATTACAGATGCAAACATTAAGCCCCAGAGATGATTAGTGAAGTTTCCACCCACTAATAAGTAAAGTCCATAGGAATGTCATGTTTTCTGAGTCTAAATCCCAGTACTTTAAGATACTTGAGACACTAAGTATATAATTTAACTTAAAACACATGACGTAAGGATATGATAGTTTTTATTTCTTTTGTGCAATGAGGTGTACAATGAGTATGTGTGTGTGTGGAGGGGATGTGCTAAGTGTGTGTAAGTGTAAATGTCTATACACATTTGTCATCACTTGAAACAAACACCTAAAGTTGCTAAAATAAAGGAATAAGAAATTTACAGGTCCAAGTTTGGCCCCTCTACATAACTCTGAGGTTTCTGGAGTCTAAGAAACTTAGATTCAAAAAAACTTGGTAACAATAGCTTACATACAAATACTCTTCTAGTTGTATGGACCTTATATTGAATTCATTTCTTCTCCTTTTCTAAATCCCATTAGGAATATAAGCATATTTACGGACAAATACATTGCCTGTTTGGAGAAAAATGAACCATTCAGAATATTTCTAAGAAAGGAACCAAACAGAATGTAGAATGTACCCATTAATATTTTCTTTTTGTTTTTTTCTTTTCTTTTCTTTTCTTTTCTTTTCTTTTCTTTCTTTCTTTCCTTTCCTTTCCTTTCCTTTCCTTTCCTTTCCTTTCCTTTCCTTTCCTTTCCTTTCCTTCTTTCTTTCTTTTCTTTTCTTTTCTTTTCTTTTCTTTTTGAAGACAGGTTACTCCAAGTAGCCCATGGCTGTCTTGGAACTCACCTTCTATACTAGGCTGGCCTCGAACTCAGAGAGATTCATCTGTCTCTGCCTCTTGAATGATGGGATTAAAGACATGTATCCACTAACACCTGACTTGGTTTGTGAATCTTAATCTAACAAATTTGAAAGTTAAAGAAAATCATTTCATTTGGCTGAGGAAAGGATTTGTTGACTCTGACAATTCAAAACATGGGCTGTTTGTCCTCATGAGCAACCTGAACAGCTTGTAGAGATGAGTAGAGGTGAGATTCCCCATCCCAACCTGTAATGGAGTGCTTGCACATCTACTAGAATCAACAGAATATGGTATCATAGATTTATATAAAAGTGTATCAAAGAGAAGTCACTCATGTTTTTAAAGAAGACTACATAAAAGTAGGAAATCTGGGTGGCTTTTCCTGACCCTCATGGAGCATCACAGAAGACATTATTCACTGTTTTGAATTGCAGCTCAGAAGTTGTGTTGCACTGGGTACCACATGGCACAAAATAAAGTGTGTTGAAAATGAGGTCTGCATTATATCAAGGCCTCCTCAGGATCCCTCCAAAGCAGAAACTTATCTTTATAAAACAGCATATAACTACTGTTCTCTTGAAAATTAGAGGATAAGTTATTTTTTGCATGTGTGACAGAATACTGAAATTATATATTTAAGCATGTCATTTTAACCGATCTTAATCTTTTTGATAAAATGAATGTAATTACAAACATTCTTAACTGGGAGGTTGTTAAAAAGATACATTCATATTAAGTTTATAAAGCACACTAATCTTTTTTGAGAGCTGTCTGGGGACAGCTGGTTTCTTTATTTTGCTGAAGTTTTTTGGGGGTCTCATCTTTCTCATCTGCTGATTTATTCATCTACCCCCAATGTCTGAGACTATAGGAATTCTATGGACCCAAGTCATTGTTTTAGACAGCTCACAATTTGGTCAAGTATGCTATTTCCTCTGAGTTTTTACTCTGATAATGGCCAATGACCATGTCTATAGCTGTTATTCCATCACAGAAATTTGTACTGCATGCCATGAACCCTAATCTCTTGTCACTAAAAACACATTTTGTAGAAAAATCAGTCCTGGTTTGTTGTTACCTGTGTCATCATGCCACTGACAGTTTCCCAGAAGCCTAGTTACGACCAAGTCCTACTGTGCTCATTCTGGTGATTGATTTTGAGTTTCCTAGTGGAGATTTTCATTCAGTCTCTGCCACAACTAATGATCATTCCTTTCTGGGCTTCTCTGAAGAAAGAAGACCTGTTTCCAAGTCTGGCCAAGCAAACACCATCATAATATTTGACATAAGACCCGGGAAAGATAGACAGACAGATAGACAGACAGACAGAGAGACAGACAGACAGATGATAGACAGATGATATATAGATACATAGATACATAGATAGATACATAGATAGATGATGATGAAGATAGATAGATAGATAGATAGATAGATAGATAGATAGATAGATATTCATCCACACATCTACCCAACATACATCTGCTGAGTGTCTACTTCTTATTATGATGATAGTCTCCCTAAAATACTGGCCACTTTTATAATATGAGAAAATATTTACCAAAAGAAATGGCTTATTCTTTAAAGTTTGGAGTTTATAACAACACCTTCATACCTACCACCACTCATGAGCAAGGATTAAGCTAATTAGAAACACCAAACTCTACTAGAGGATGAACTGGAGTAGAGTCCACAAAACACCCACCATTGTTAAAATTCAAGTATGATAGAAAAGCCTCTACAAAGCCCCAGGAAGTGAGCCCGCCAGTTACATCATGGCTGTCTCCCCTCATACCCTTGTTTGAGGTCTTTACTCTTTCAGATTTATAGGAACATGGAGGCTTTGGAAAAGGGGCTTGCTTTCATACTGATTAAATTCTGTATAATAACATACATCAGAAGGTGAAAGAAATTCATATCAAGGAAGCTAAATTAGTAAAAGGGTAAAAGCTGGGCCCTGATAAAATACAAAGTCTCACTAAGGAGAATGTGTCTTTGTTGAAGAGATCTAAATTATACTTGGTAAGCCGGGGAATTCACTTCTCTTTACTTATAATAGCCTTTACTTCAGTTCTTTCTAACATTTAGATTTTCAGTTTTTGGTGTGAGAGATTGTTTTTAACCAATCAAATTAGAATCAAATTTTCAAGCAAAATGCCACAATGTAGTGCAATATATTCTCCCTGGAAGCTGAACTATGAAGCATCTCTCATTGCTGAATTCACTAATTTTATGACCCTATACCAAAGTGCTTGGGAGAGGATTTATGTCTACTCTATCCATGAGGCTTATTGTCCATGATGTCATTGCTCATTGTTGTGTTTACTGATTTATTTCTCATATGCTCAACACCAGTCTTGGTTCATTCTTTGTCTTGGATATGTGATTCTGTCCTTTATAACGTCAAACTTCACAATAACAGTTCTAAACTTTTCAATTGGTAATAGTCAAGGTAGTCAAGGTAGACTTTGTGACTGTTCTAGCTACTGACTAGTAGCAACTTGACTCTTGAAATAAAAGACATGGTTAAAACTAAAGCACATTTAAAGGGGACATCATGATTTTATGTGTTATAGCAAACTTCCTTATTGATATGGCAACATAACTACCATTTCAAAAGTTGTCATCCAGCCAAATAATTGCAATTATTACTTGTGTCTGTGATCTGCGATTATACCCAGTTTTTCCAGAATAAGGAATGTGTGAGTTGGCATTGCATATGAGATCCAGAATGAAGTGCTGAGCTATTTTCAAAGAAGAAAATAGCAGGAAAACATTGTAGTTTCAGATACCTCAATACCTGACTGGGCAATCGTTGGTACTATTAATTCTCATCAGATTGGGGTATATATAGGCTTAGAGTTGGTCCTTGGGACAAAGGCTTAAATTTGACCCTTTTTGGAGCAATTTGCTGCTGGATGGGAATGTAAAAGGTCATTGACTTTAATTAGATATGGCCTCAGTAGGCAGTCATGTTATACGCTGGAAATAAAGATGTTTCCTTCCAATTTGCTTAGAAAAGGTATAGCCAAAGTGAGACTAAGAACTGTAAGAGATCTGGATGAGTCCTCTTCCCTCTGTCTGGAATCTCTACCAGGAACTTATCAGCCTCTCTCTAATCATGGATGGAATTAAGGGATATTATAATTTCTTTTAGGTACTTGAAGAACTAAACTACTATTTCTAACTACCCATAGTTAAATCCAGGAAATTAACAACTTTAGATGCCTAAAGAAAGACCCCTTATGTGTTTTTTCACAACTCAAAACCATTTCTCTATTTATTACTACCTACTGGCTTTGGCTATAAGAGGACTCAAGAATAAATATTAATCAGCAGTACCATCCCATGTTGGTTTCTGGAATAAGAAAAGTCATCAGTGTTTATCAATTTGCCTCATGCCAGACAATGCAACACAACATATCTCCTAAGCCTGCTCTATTATTCTCTTTCTACAAAGAAGTCCATTGAAAGGTATTACATGACAACTCACTTAATTTTATGGGGATCAGGAACCTGTGAAGTTCTTTAATTCTCATGTCAACTGTTTTATGCTTAATCAATATACTGTGCTGCACAATCAATACAGTTCAGAGTAGACCATCAGACACTATTCTACATTATATTAGCACACATGTATTGCATGGAAACACAGGCAAGGACATTTTAAATAAGAGAATTTTCTCCACCTGATAGTTTTTTTTTTTTTCTGGATGGGAGCCATTAAGCTAGAGGAAACTACTAAGAATAGAACCCCAAAGAAGGAGAAGAAAGACATTTCTGTTCAAAACATGGATTTTATAGTCTTTGAATTTAGGAGTATTTTGTCATATTTTTTCAAGACTCATAGATTTATCTTGAAAAAACATTCTGCAAACATGCCAAAGTCCTTCATATCTCAGTGCAAAAGGATATTATGGTTTAGGTATATTCTGGGTTATTTTCAATAGACGTTTTTGCAGAGTCGATGTTATTTTCTTAATTGCCCAATTTTCTTTTCTCTGGTAAACACTAATTAAAGAATGAGCCCAGAACTGCCACCTTTTGGGAGACAACATTAATCTCCTGCCCTCTGAATACTATAATGGGGCTAATTTATACCTATTATCTACTCTCTTTACTACCTCAGCTAAGCATGGAAAACCTTCTTTCCTCACTGCTTCATCCTTCTATTGTCTCCTGCATCCTGTCATCAGTAGATTTTGAATGGCTTTGTTGACCACTCTTTTCCATACAAGCATTCTCTCTCTAATACTGAAATTATTATTTCTCCTCCTGCACCCTCTCCTACTTCAATTCTCAACATTGCTTTTTTTCTCCCCATCACTAATTCTCTACATGCCTCTGACGAGCTGATAGATTCAGTGCTCATCCAGCATTTAACCTAACATAGGACTAAAGGTCTCAGAGACCTCAATCTTGGTCTCAACGCACACACACAACAAAACAAACAAAAATGGAACAAAACAAACAAACCAAAAAAAAACCTAAAACAAAAAAAAAAAAAAAAAGAGAAATAGAAAAAAAAAAAAGACCAACCCTATAATTTAATATGGTACCACACCCTACAAAATAGAAGATTATCCTAGGGAAGCACCGAAGAGGAGTGCCTATTGTAGCTTAGAGGACAGAAAAAGCTTCCTGGAGTGGTTGAAATTTACAGCAATTGAACCATTAGGTGGGTCAATAGGTGGAATAACACAGTACACTTTTATCCATAGAAAATTTCATCATGATACTGACTCTCCACAGAGCTCCATTATACATTCTACAACTCAGCACTACTCCCATTAAGAAAATGTTACAAGGAACTTTAAAATATCCCTATTGAAAATAGTTCTTTAATTAAAATAGAGCAAAGCCTAACTAATTAACCCAAATACAAGCTCTAGAGCAAAGAACCTGGCTTCTAAGGCACTAAATAAAAAGCTGAGTACAAGACTTGAGCTGCTTGTCTTGGCTTTTAAAGACTTCTTAAATCCTCTCGTAAAAGCCTATCACACCCAATAATGATATTACAATATGTTTAGTTGTATACGATCCGACACTATTGAATTAGAAGGAGCCAAATCTAGGCTTAGTAGTTCTTTGAAGAAGCATGACTTTAACCTTGGAAAGAAAAATGATTCCCTAGCACTTGAATAATGAAAAAGAAAATACGCAAATCTAATGTAAAAGTCAAATTAACAAATCTTGGCTGTGGAGAGAAAACAGATCCAGCAAATAAGAACAGTAGGAGACCTCATCTGTCTCAATGTCTCCTACTGTTACCTGTATGATAAAGAATATCATTGTCGTCAGTAATAACAAACTACAATCAGCACAGAAAGACATACTTCTATTAAAGAAACCCACATTGGACAAGTTGAGGAAGTTGGTCACTAGTAAGTAGTGGGGAAATAGCCACAAAGGTTAAAGTAAATTGAATAAAATCATCTGCCTAGCAGGAATGTCAGTGAAGAAGTGCTAACGTTTCATAGATGTGTATTTATTTCTGTGAGCTTAGTATCTCTTGTAGATGTTCAGAAAGCTAAACTTTCACTATTGAAATCCTTTCTGGATGTGCTAAGACACTACTCCCAAAGAAGTTTACCCTGTTTCCAATTTGAAAATAGGGGAGTTGGCGGGAAAGGAAGGTGCATTGTGATTTGTGTATCCATGTGTGTAGTATGTGTGTGATGTATATTTATCTATGCTGGAGGAGCGTTGTGGGGTGTGTGTGTGTGTGTGTGTGTGTGTGTGTGTGTGTGTACTGTATGGTCTGTGTAAATATACGAGGAGTGATGCTCTATATATGGTGGGTGAATGTGTACGTTTGTGTGTGTATGTGTGTGTGTGTGTGTGTGTATGAGTGTAGCATAGTGTATGGTCTGTGTAAGTATACGAGGAGAGATGCTCTATATATGGTGAATGTTTATGCTTGTGTGTGTTTTTGTGTATGTGTGTGCACATGCTCAGTATGTAGTAGTTTCTTAAAATTAGAGCCTCCTCTTTCTGTATTTGTCTATGAAAAAAGAAATGCTTATTTAAAAATCCAAAGTTCTTACATCCTGCATATGAGTAAGAATCAACACCAGGAGGCTTTTTTGCTAATTGATGTACAACAAGTCATTTAAAACATATTTATAAAGCACTTTATTTGGATCAAGTAGCTTTTGATACAGCCTTTCATGTTACAATGAATTATATTGTGTTCTCCATTCTTGACATGGCAATCCACTTTAAGAGTTTTCATAGTTACCATAATATCTGACGAATTCTTGTTTTTTTCCACAATGATCAGCATACACCTCTCAGTCACACTGAGCCCTGTTATTTTACTGCTCAGACCATAGACGTAGATAGACCTGCAGACTAAATGGACTCTTCAGAGAGCACATATGAGCTTTTAGAAAGAGACTGTAAACCCATGACCCTGATCTAAGGAACCATTGTTTGTTTTTTTTGTTTTGTTTGTTTTTTTTTCTTTTTACACACCCTGGGGAATCTCTGTTTCTGTTCATAACCTAGAGAGAGAAATTCACACTATTGAACAATTTGCATGCTGTGCCTTACTGTGAACTACACATACTATGTAACGGTTAAATATATAGTTGTAGCATCACATTTCATGATGTTTAATAAAAAATGATCTGTTTACATATTAAAATATTTGATGTAACTCCATGGTAATCTTGAGAAGTGTAAAGCAGTTTATAATTAATAGAGAGAAAGTGGTATATAGTAAATAAAGAGAAAAGGTGTCTCTAACATAATGTGGTACTGTGGAGAAGCCTGTGCTGGCAATGTCTGTGTTTCTCCTTGTCATGCTAGGACATACATTCCATTCTCACCTCAGTAGCCCCTCCATCCTCAAAATATTCCAGCCTGGGTGGTGATTTGAATGTTCTTAAATCTCTATCACATGTCTTCCTTCCTACAATCACTATAATTAATAAACCAATTCATTTTATATTAATCTCCTGTGAATCATGCTTTGTTGAGTATCTCTGAAATCAAAATTTAGTTTTCCTTGACCATTAGATTCAGAGTCTGGTTTGAAGAAAGTCTAGTGCCTTCTCTTTACGTGTATCCTTAGTATTGACTGATGAACAATCAGGACAGGTTGTGTTGGAGTCCGAAGGTTTCTACCTTCTAGACTGGAAAGTCAAAAGATCTGACTTTTACTCCATTTGTCTTTCAGTGAGCCTTGTATTCCATTTAGTTTGTGAAAATCTATTTTGACTTTGTTAAATAAGGACTTGGAAAAAGTAATACAGAATTATTTAATGTGACCTTGTAACACGAATAAGGGAATATTTTAATATACTTTAATCCACCAAAATAAATTGTAATATTTGTTGTTTCATTGCATAAAGATTTAATAAAGGGTGTTGTAGATACACTTGGTAAGAAGGAAGAGAAATGATGTCAGGGAAAAGTCCAGACAAACTAACTCTGTCTGTGGTGCTACATAGGAGCTAGCCAAGCCCATAGCTTGGCATCTGTGCCAGGAAGATGAGGGTTTGTACTGAAGGTTAAGGTGAGATCGTTGTGATGTGCTTTACATCATATAAACGCAGTAGTAAGCAGTGACAGAATCAGGGAGTCAAGAAAGTCTACTTAGTAATGATCCAGTAGGGAAAGGAGGAGTGTCTGGAACAAGACTGTCTTCTTACAGATGAGCAAACAGAGGTATGAAGAGTGCCTAAGGAGTAGAATTAACAAGACTTGAAAACTAAGTGATGTGGATTAAGAAGCTAGAAAAAGACACTGAGTGTGGTTTGGGACAAGGCGAGCTTCAGGGTATGATGGTAGGTAACTTCAATGATGTTATGTAAATGGGTGATGTTTAGGAGCACAGAGCTGTGTGGCTATAGAACCTGTGGGCCCTGATGTAATAAGATTCCCCAAGAAGAGAAGAGAATCTGGAGGATAGAACTCTGGGAAGAAGCAATATATTTAAAAGGAAATTAAGAAAGAATAGTCAGGTATTTGGAAGAAGAATTTGTATGGAATTGCAGGGAAATGATACTGTCAGTGTTTCCTTCCTCCCTCCCCTGCTTTCTTTTTTCTAAGATAGAAGTCTTTAAAATGAATTTAACAAGCCGTTCAAGGGCTGAAAAGAAGGTTTGGCCATTAGGAGTATTATCAAAGGACTGGAATTAGTCCCACTCTTCTGAAACTCCAGGTCTAAGGAGCCTGCTGCTCTCTTCTGGTTTTCACGGGCATTTGGATTCACATGCTGATATGTAAACACAGAGACACTCACACATGCAGATAAATAAATAAATAATAAAATACAATTTTTTAAAATGAGCTAAATTTGTCCTATGCAATTGTAAAATATAGATGTGTTTATAGATAGCTAATGATGGATGGTTATTAGATGACAGACAATAAGTATGTAAATTGGCAATAGGTAGACAGATGGATAGAGATGATAGATAATTTGATAGATAGGTAGATAGATAGATAGATAGATAGATAGATAGATAGATAGATAGATAGACATATAGATAGATGCAAACAGTACCTTTCAAATGTAACCATGCTTTACTGCTACTGATTACAATGAAAGCATCTGTCATAAGAAATGTATTGATGGATTTTCAGCTTCCAGCTGAATAAGTTCCCTGAACAACACCAAGTATGTGAGTTTCACTTCAGATAAGCCAGACCATGTTTGAGGGATAGGGAGGTATAGCAGATTTTAATTTCTATAAGTAATGATACAAACAGAAATTCACATGCCCATATCTCAGCCCTGAATCACTTAAGGCTCAAGTAACAGGTACTGTCCCTAAGCATCCAAGGCTTGGACCTGGCTATGTATTATTGTTTTTATACAACTTTGATGATGTCTCTAAATGAGCTTAGCTGGTCTATAATGTTGAATATAGGTGTTGTCCATCTGGATGATCTAACATTCTAGTTGATAGGAAGTCAATTTCACCAATGAAAGTTCTTTCTAATCCCTTGTACAAAGCTACTGAAACTGATTGACATGTCCCTAGGTGGCCTTGCAGTGGTCTTTACTAGTTGACAATTTTGGTTATCTCTTTGTCTATCAATTTTAATTCAGGTAAAGAGCACCCTAACTGTCTTTTTCTTTATACTGAAGAGAATATTAAGCTACGAACCCAACAATGCAAAGGAAGAAAATCATGGATGACATCATGATGCACTCACATCTTTATGATGAATGAAATATCTTTTAAAGGCAAAATTTGTTTCCCTTAAATCTTGCCTTGTGGGGGAATTTGTGTTTTTCTGCCAAGTTTGGGGTATTCTGTAGAGTAACAATCCAGATTCATTCGAATTTAAATCGTTTTATCATAGCCCAGAACCTCATACTAATGCCCAACATGAAAACAGCATATAACTGGCGTGTGGTGGTACACACCATTAATCCAAACAGACACAAGTAGATCTCTATGACTTAAAGGCCAGCCTTGTCTCCATAGTGAGTATTAGACTAGCCAAGGCTCTATAGAGAGACTGTCTCAAAATAATGTGAAAAACAAAAACAACAACAACCATGAAGACCCATCATGCTTCAGCATACCAGGAAAACATCTTCCACCTAGCTGCTTAGTAAATAACAAACTATCTTACCTGAAAATCCTTTCAATTAGTTTCTTCAGGTAACAGTTTAGGTAAAGTTTGCATGATTAGAAAATAGAAAGTGCCAATAGGCACAGCACCAGCACAGCCATTTATTGTATGTAATTATTGCCTTCTGGTTTCAAAACGGTTGGTGGTGTATTACGTAGCTGAGATGCACTGCAGAAACATTATACCTGAGAAATCCCATCTTGAGATGGAGAAGCTGGTATTTGCTTGCAGTGTTTTACAGATGAACTTTGTCCACATAGGAATAAACACACACATAATTACATGTTTTCTTGAAGGACCCTAACCATACATGCTGGTTTACAGGCTATATTTTAAAAGCAGTTGTGGTTTCTTTATTTTATGCATGTCAGAGGGATAGTAATGCAGATACCAGAGCACAAGTGTAAAGGGTTGAGGACAATTCAGACGGGTTTGCTCTCTGCATCTACTATGTGAGCCCAGGAATCAAAATCAAATTGCCACACTTTTCAGCAAACGCCTTCACCTGCTGAGACATTTTACCAGTCTCTGTTCTACAGTTTTCAAACAGTTCCTGCTGAACATATCTCTCCATAAGGAAGCACTCATTTAAATGTTTTTACTTTGTCTTCCTTTGTTGTTCATTCCCATGTATGCATGTGTTGTGTAAATGAACCATATATATTATTGCATGTATATAAACACATATTAGATTTTAAGGGTTTTTGGACTTTATAGGTTATTAATTTCATTAATGTCCATATTATTATTAATAATAATGGTAGGAAAATTTCACAATACATTCCATTAGCATCCTTTGAATAAGACACCAAATTTGCTGAACTGGTATTTTGGGTATTCCCCTTTTACCTGTGTTATTTAACTTTACATGAATTAACCAGTATGATTCAGGAGTCACATCAAAGTTGGACAATGCAAACCAGTTTAAGGAAAACAGTGCCAAGAGAAGCACTCCTCATGCCTCTTCTTCTGTGGGGTTCCCTGAGCTCTTAGGGGAGGAATTTGATGGATACATCTTATTTATAGCTGTGTATTCAAAGGACTTCATTATGAGTGAGATCAGTGCTCCTAGAGGAAGCCATAGAGCCAGGTCCCCCTTTTTTTCTGCTGTATGATGGCTCATCGAGAAGATGGTTGTAGCCCAGGACAAGGCTCTTATTTCATTTCCCCCTTGATCTTAGTTCTACCACATGTGGAATTTTCAATTGTTTATAAACTATTCCGTCTGTGGTGCTTTTTTAATAGCATCCCTGACTTAGACTAAGAATAGTCAGGGAAACCTTCAAAGACATCACAGCAGACACATTTTGAGCATGTCTCACTTAGTCTGAGAAATTCCATTTTTTTTTTGGTGATTTCACAAAATGATAATGACCTATCTGGTTTCTATGTAGCTTTGGAATCAAACAACATTAGCTAAGATATATATATATATATATATATATTATATATATATATATATATATATGTAGCCAAAGCTAGGTTAATGTCCTGGAATGCTCATTGCATAAGTCTTCAAATCCTTACCTCTGTTTGATTCAGGAATTCACTGTCTTAGATACAAGAGACCCCTCTGGCTGTGTGTCCATCTGTGACATATGGCCATTGCAATTCCACAAATTGCCTAACCTCTCTACACCTAGGTTTGGTCACCTGTAAACTGTACATAATGTGTGCCTTGCAGAATAGTAAACAACAAAAAAAAATTGAAAGGGTTTTTTTCCAGTCCCTGACCTGTTCAGTGGCTCTGAAAGCCAGTGGCCTTAAAGAAATGTTTCTTGCTTATTCCCCTAGGCCTTACTGTACTCTGGGACAGGGTGTCTGGCTTTTATGGCTGTAGGCATGAGGCTGTATAATGTGTTGATGACCCATTGCAATTTGTCCTCTCAAAGTGTTTGCATTTACCCTGTGACTTCATCCAGGGTAAAATATTTTTCTAAATATGAATGCTCCCACATGACACCAATTATCTAGAGGTTGTTTCATTTCTTTGCCTGATTTTGGAATGACATCAAAGGAAAGGTTTATTGAGGGACTAGCACTGAGATTTTCTCTCTCAAACCTACCCATCCCTCAAGTTCTGCCCACAAAAATCCTTTGGATTCTGGTATTGAAAGGGGAAGGGGAAAGGCTGTATGTATCTGCTTGTGTCATTTTGTGAGATGAGGGAAAGAGAAGGCGAAACCAGTGGTCAGTGAACAGAACCTCAGGGCTCTTTTAGTGCCTGGAGGCAGTTAAGCCTTTAGGAAATCCTGTGCTAATTGACAGAAATTTGAGGATTAATGAAAAGATCATCTGGTCTGTATTAAAAGAGACTGCCTAGGGCACACACGTGACTAGGAATCAACACACTGAACAGTGAGTAGAAAGGTGCTATAACAAAGAAGTTGGAAGAAAAGTCTTGATAAGTATGTTCTTTACCCTCTGTTAGACTCAGTCTCTCAACTGTAAAATGAGAAGATTATAGTATTTACTCGCAGGATAGAATGATGTTCAGAAGGCATAAAACATGTAAATCCTTAGCCATGTCTGTGTTGCTTGAGTTCTCTCACTTTCTCTCCAGTTGACAAGGTGAAATATTCTTAAGGTATTTACCATCATGAATTGATACTATAATTTGTTAAATGCTTGAGTCACCTGAGGTAGAGAACAATACTTTTCAGAAGAAATATTTAATTGTGTAGCTTTGTAATGGATGATTACACCCATTGAAACCTCATGTTCATATTATGTAGAATAGTATGCTAATAATAAAATATGATCTTCAGTGTATACTGCTCTTAGATTACCTTGCTAAGGTATTAATACTTAACAGAAATTGTAAAACCTATTTACAGGAAGCAACCAGAAGAAAATTAGGAATTAAACTCTTTTGGTCTTCTATTACAGTATAATTTTGAGCACATACTTTACATTTCATTTTAATAATTCTTAGAATAAGCATTGCTTAGGGTCCCATTATGTCCTCAGGACATGTTCTGTTACAGGTCTGCCAGAAATGAAGATGGTTCAAAAAGACACACAGTCTTTAAATCTACCAAATTATTGGAACAATGGATCACAATAAAATGTGATTTATTTCCCCCAAGAACCTTACACTAGGGGAAGGAAAACACCTGGTACAGAGGAGAATCTTGCCTCATTGAAGAGAATGCACAAAGGTCTATCAACTTGTTAAGCCAGATCAATCGTGTACAGAACACACCAAGACCACAACTGCTTAGGTGTGTGAAGTCTTTTTTTTTTTTAATGTCACTTTAGGTCCCTAAAGGCTGACTTGAGGAGTTCACTGGATTTCTTTATCCCTTCCCCAGTATGGCCACATTATATAAATCTCCCCTTTCTAATTTGACACATTTAATTTGCTTAAGGGTGATAGGTGAAAGACTCTGGTTTGAGTTTCCAGCTCTGAGACTGATTTTGATAAAATTCCTGATGCAAATGTATTTAGCATCATCTATTTGGTTCAAACAAATTAGGGACATCATACTGAGTTAGAGTAAAATAAATATTTTAGTATTTATATCTTCTCACTTGATTAAGCTTTGTTAAATCTGACTTAGATGAAGACCAAGATTTTCATTTTGGATGATATGTACTACCTCATATGAAATCCAACTTACTACTATAGGACAAAGCTACACACTAATCAACTGTTTAAAAAACAACAATTCATAACTTACCTCAAAAAGAAATGAGGCAGTTCACTCTGAAGTCAAATTTAAGTAACCACAGCCTGGGAACATATATTTTGGTCTCCCCAAGTACAATGCTCCAATGCAGAAGCAACTTCATAGAGATTGTTTAATACCAGAACAATGAAAAGTTATAGCTTCAGGTATTTTGAATAAAAAAAATACCCACATGTAATAATGAGAATATATGTGTTACAAAAAAATCCATCTTTTAAACAACTTTCACTCTAGTTCTTTTCTCTGTTTCCTTAATTATCACTGTTTTCTTTAAAAAAAAAAGAAAAAAAAACCTCTGTTTTCTCTCACTTAACTTAAATGCACTGAAATAGGTTTGTCTCTGCAGTTTTACTTTTAATTATCTTGCATTTTATATCAACTATTTCCTTTTTATGATATAACAGATGTATGCTTATTCTTTGTCTCATAGTACATTAAATTGCAAAGAAAAAAACCAATAACTAACCAACCAGAAATAAAAGCCTTCCAAACGACATCCATTTAATATCTTGCCTTTAGTTTAACTGCAATAGGCTGCAGGCATGTGAGACAACCTTATTTCAACTACATTAGTAGAACTTGGCCACTTTTAAAGAATTCTCTTGCCTTCTTCCGCCTTCAAGACACTGATAGCAAATTCATATCTGACACCTAGAAGGAAAATTCAGAATATTCCATCTTCTACAGCTTTCTCTTATTAATTTGGCCTTCAAAAGTCCTACCACATGAGTTTCTAAATAACAAAACTTGTTGACTTATATGGATCCTCCATTTCTGCTGCCTTTGATTCTTTGATATATAAGTTATCTGGCCTGGACTTCAATTTCATCAGTGTCCCTCTGAGAACTGCCTGGGCTCTAGTTTCTGCTGCATCTTTGGTTCTCCGAGTGTTTGCTCTATGTCTTGAGCTTCTGATACTGTTAAAATTTCTGCTAGTGTTAAAATTCAATCTTTTAGCCTCTCTTCAGAAGTCCAGGGAATGTGTCTCTGTTCCTTTAGAGGTAGACATTTTCAACAGGAAAATCTAAATGCTGAGACCTTGATCTGTTAGGCATAACTGTTACTGATTTCCAAAAATTTCTACCACAAACCCATTATAACTGTGAATCAAGTTCACAGGGTTCATAACTCACTCAATGCAGAAGCACAGCTCTTTCAGGGACTAAGGCTTTCTTACTGGACCATATGTTGATTTAAGTTCTATACTGTTAGCTTTGATATTTTCTAACCTGCCAAAGAGTCACAGATGATTCTCTCTTCAGTTCTGTTCTCTTTGTTCCTTTAGCCTATCTAATGACAAAAATGAGTTAATGTTTTCACCCTTAACTTAAGCCAATTTGAATCACCTAAATGAAGAAGTCAGAGGAAAAACAATAAATTTCTCTCACGATTATAGTCTCACAGTATAAATAAGATGATTGGATGATTTTAATCACAAGATAAGCAAAAGAGAATTTGAATGATTTCTTCATTGTCTTTCAAATTTCTCCACTGGCTTTTCAAAGGTGATAGAGATTATGGACATCATAAAGAATAAAGAAAACTGTAATTGAAATATGACATACAGGAGCCCACTTCCAAGGAATACAGCTTCAAAATATTCCCACATCTAAGGCTCAGGGATCATTATGGAAGAAGTAACAGAAAGAATGTAAAAGCCAGAGTGTCAGGGAGTTTGCTGTGAGACTATATCTCCTAGAAATTCTTATGTATATACATATCTGTATATGCATGTAACAACAGTCAATAAAAAAGATCCATGCATTTGAAAGAAAGTAAGGATTTGAGGGAGAATGAAAAAGGAGAAATTGCATAATTATATTATAACCTCAAAAAAATAAAAAAATACTTTTATTTATTTATTTTATTTTTATTGAAAAAATTTTTTATTTTTTACATTTCAGATGTTCTCTCCTTACCCCATTTCCCCCCTCCCTCCCAGGAACTCACTATCCCTTCCCCCCTCTTCCCGCCTCCATGTTGGTGTACCCCCACCCACCCTCCCTGTACCTCACCTCCCCACCTCGAGTATCCCCCCCCCACGACGTCCAGCCTTCATGGGTCAAAGAATCTCTTCTCCCACTTATATATAGCTCCCTTGCCTATATAGTTGGAGCCTTGAGTCCCTCCCTAAGTACTCCCAGGCTGGTGGCTTAGACCCTGGGGCTCTGGTTGGTTGGGATTGTTGCTTTCCTCATGGTGTCGCGAATCCTCTCAACTCCTTCAGCCTTCACTCTATCATCTCCATTGGGAACTCCATGCTCAGTTTAATGGTTAGCTGTGAGCATCTGCCTCTGAGTATGTCAGACTCTTGTAGACCTCTAAGGAGACAGCTATATCAGGCTCCTGTCAGCGTGTACATCCTGCCATCCACATCAACCTCTACCTTTGGTGACTGCACATAGGATGGATATCCAGGTGGAATAGTCTGTAGACGGTCCCTCCTCCTTCAGTCCTTCTTAGAAGGAGTAACAAACTACTCAAGGGTGCAAATATGGAGACACAGTGCAGGACAGAAAAAAATACTTTTAAATAGAAGTAATGTGAAAAATTGATCTTGAAAATTTTATATGTCAAGGTATATAAATATAAACAATCGTTATAAATGTATAAATATAAAAACAAACCCCTTATTATAGAGAACAACACTTGTCCAAATTTATACCTGAATGATGGATGTACTGTGTTCTAAAATGCAGACATTCAAAGAACAGTTGATGAGCAGAATAGGATAGCTTATGGTTTTCATTATTATGTGACTGTGACAGCTTCTCCAGATCATTGTTCTCTTGAACATTTCTCAACACCTCTCTCTCTTTGCTAATGACAAAATAAAAGAAAAGCCACAGCATCTTTCCTTTTAAAATACAATCTACAATTTGATATCATGAATACTTAATTATGAGCTTTATTCATCTCTTGAGATGCTTCACAGACTGTAAAAGAAATGTACAACAGCATGACTAGATCCAGGCTCTTATCCTTCCCAGGCACTTTAATAAAAGGAACACTAGAAGAGACACAATGGCACTGTGATGTGTCAAGAACCCCAAGCTAAGCTCTAAGTAGGGTTAGTGGCTTTGCTATTCCAATACAGTTTAATGGCAAGTCTGTCTATATGAATCAGTCATCCTAGAGACTGTCCAACAAATACATATATATTAAAGCTGTGAGATTTTATGTAAATTTTCTTTGAAGACAAATGGTATGAAATGCCTTCATTCCTCCAAATTGATTGATACCTGTAATACCATGTGGACCATCCTGGGATCTTTAAAAAATCAATCAATCAATCACTTTTAAAATGGAATTATACTGTAGTCTTTCAAACTTTTTAACCATCAGTCAAATGGTCCTTCATATTATATATATACATATGCACATGCACATACACATACATATATACATATATGTGTGTGTGTGAGTGTGTGAAAGAGAGATAGAATATGAAATATTGCTCATTTGAATCATAAGACATTAATTTTCCCTCTTATGTATCATTCTTCCCCTCCACTCTGTTTTTCTCATGCCTATCTCTTCACCCTTTAGGGTACTTTTCCCTTAGAAACCATGTGGTTTTAGAGGGTAGAGAAAGCCTCTTGAGCATCCTGTATGCTTTTGTGTAAGAGTGGAAAAAACTATTCATCACCAGGGCTCCACCTGGTTTTCTCTTAAGAAGAAAGTGATGAGAGTGTGGATCTATTAACACTATTATAGTGGAGCTGGAGTGGATCACCAGACCAGCTTGAAAGTAAAAGAGGAAAAGCATTTCCCGTGAGACTCCACAATTTGGAACTGAAGGTAGCAATTCTTTGCACTTTTGTTGTATAGTATGTTCTTTATAAGTCTGGCTAACTGTATGAAGGCTCATTTGTCAATCCATTGACTGTCTTTGATAAAGACATGATGAGCAAACTTCTAAACTCTACACTCATAAATCCCTTCTTGATATGCTAGCTTCATGGCTTATAGCTTCCTTTCTTCCATCTGTATGTCTGCTGCTGATTCATCTCAAATAGCAAGAAGAAGGGGAGAAACCAATGGGGTATTATCCTGTTAGCCTTGGTACCTTGTAAACTGCCTATGAATCACAGAGATGAAAAAGTAGTGCTGGATAGCTGAGAAGAATTCAGATTAATGCTCATAGAATGAGTACAAGCTGATCATTTGACTAGGATTCCTTTATAGAATTTTAATTCCTCATATTAATCACTTCAAGTTCTATACCATTAAATGGAAGGTGATTGGCTTTTGTTCCAAATTATCTTATTATATTATAACAAAACCACTGCTTTTGAGATATCTTTACTCTCTCCAGGGATCAGATTCCAAGAAGGCTTCAATAGTCCTCACCATTCCTACCCAGCCTTCCTCTGTTTATTGCCAAGTCCAAACTATAGGCCCATTTAACAGCTGGACAATACAAACTGAGAAGAGGCAGGAAAATGCCACTGGTGGAACAAAATGAACTTAACACATTAACTAATTCATTCCACTTGTCTATCTCCTTCTCTATAGAACATCAATTTCCCAGAATTTCACATTCTTCTTACATGCAAAATAAAACGCATATTAACAATAAGCCCACCTCAACATAACCAGTCACTAGTATTATTTGGTACAGAATATATGTCACCTTTCCTTAATCATTATTTAAAAGATATTATTTTTAGTTGTATTTGTATATTTCTTGTATCTACAGAATAAATTCCTGAAAAAACTGGATAACACGCATACAGCTTCTAGTTATTCTTTGTTTGCTATGACAAAAATACCTGAAAAACAGGAACTCAGTACTTAAAGATGATGCAGAGAAGTCTTGACTAGAGGCAGAGGCAGCCATTTTATAGTCTCTGAAGTTAAGGAACAGAAGAAAACAGGAAATGGAACCTGACAACAAAATCTGAAGGTTGTAACCCCTGGGATGTACTTCCCAAAAATTTTACTTCCTAAAACTTCCACAACCTTCCAACATAGGACCACAATTGTTCAAGCATGTACATAAATGAGTATGAGTCTAGAGCATCCTCAATTAAAAACACAACAGGCTGCAAGGGAAGACAGTAGGTGGCTGGTATGGGCCAAAATAGCAAGTAGTAGACTCAGAATCAGATAGAACTCAGGTCTTCTGAATCTAGGTCTCAACTCAGTCTACTTTCTGAATTCTCTATCACAGTAACACATTTAGCTGGTGTGCAGAGACTCTAGGAAGCTACCTAGATTACGAGTAGACAAGTAAACCTGAAGGGATTGCACTATCTCTTTGTAGACAAAACTCACACTCTCTATTAGGCAATGATAGTTTAATTTCTCCATCCCTATGGATTGAGACTGTCAAAACGTACCAGTTTAAATATTATGCCATCTCTACATTATCACATACATATGTACCTCAGCTTGCATGATGGAGTTGTGCTGTTATCAACCAATTCTAAGTTAAACATATTAGATATTTTAAAACACAATTAATAAACCTAACCAACTGAATATCATAGCTAAGCCTAGTCTACCTGAAATCCTTTCAGAACATTTACATTAATATGTACTTGGGCAAATAGTACATTTAATAAAATTCCGTTTTATGGTAAAGCATTGAATATATTACATAATTTATCAAATATTGTACTAATTAGGCAAAGTATAATGTCCTATATTTCTGGGCCAGGAAAATACCAAAATTCCAAGTTCCAGTTTTATCTGACAGTGTGTCTATCTCACACCATCTTAAGGTCATGAAATTTGTAAGCCAGAGACAGACTTATATGTGTAATGTGACATTGCAGTATTTTGCTTTTCCTGTTGCTTAGTAAGTTAACAGGTATTGAAATTTTTAAAAAATAATATTGTATACTTATATGGTTTTACAGAGACTGATATGATTGTTTGTGAGACTAGCGATTAGTCCCAGTAGTAAAGACAAACTTCCGATAGTCAAGAAAAAAGAACAGCAAGAGGAACTGTTGATAACATCACTTTCTACCCTTTACACATTTTTTTCCTGTAAACAACTGTGTCCTAGAACATGTGATGTGAGCCTGTAAAATGAGATGCATCACATCTGTAATTCTAGTACTTGAAAGACAGAGATAAGTGGATCAGGAGTTCAAGGCCATCTGTGGCTACACAGGGAGTTTGAGGTCAGTCTGTGTTATGTGAGACCCTTCCTAAAGAACAATAGCAAAAGCAAAAACAAAGCTAACAAAAAGATCCGAAAATGCATCAATCTGCTCACCAAAGAAAATAATTACAACAAATTGCACTTCAGTTTCTCAGTTGGCCCTATTTGTGATTCTGTAATTGGTCAACTCTTAATTCCATGTAATAGAATAAGTATTCCAATGAACCAAACAGAAAAGATTGTTTCTAAAGACAAAAGAAAGGACAGATAAAGCACTAAGCAGATTGGTAATTTGACAGGGAAAGGAATACAACAATGGAGAAATAACTGATGGGTTAAATCTGGGCGATTTCAGCTTTCTTTTGGGGGGTAAGGATTAACATAGAAGGAACTTCATTATCTTGCCATTGAAATAGGCCGGTTTGGATAATTTAGCTATTATTTCTCTAGCCTGATTTTATTATGTCTCTAGCCTGAAGGTCACACCACAACTTTGTTCCAGATTGGTGGTACGGAATATTACTATTTGTGACTACATTTGACCATGATCCTGGTCTGTCAGATCTCAATGTAAGGGCTTAATCCAAAGCAATGGCCTTCTGTAAGTTTTATTCCATATTCCACTAGGACAATAGAGTGCATCATCGTACTTAGAAAAGAAACTCAGCTTTCCACAGAAAGAGCAAGCTCGTTGTCTGGCTTGGAGACTTTGACTCAATTATGAAAACACAAGGAGGGTGGCCCCAGGGAAAGACCAGCAGTCTCAACTGACCTGGACCCCAGAGATCTCTCAGACACTGAACAACCAACCAAGCAGAATATACCAGCTGATAGGAGGTCCCCAACACATATACAGCAGAGGATTGCCTGGTCTGATCTCAGTGAGAGAAGATGCTCTTAACCCTTAAGAGACTTGAGGCCCCTGGGAGTGGGGCAGTCTGGTGGAGCAGGAGTGGAAGGGGTGGGAACATCTTTTTGGAGACAGGAGGGGTGAGGAGAAATGGGATAGGGATCAGAAGGGGGATGAAGACTGACTAGACTGTAAAAAAAGAATTAAATAATAAAAAAACAAACAAATAAATTAATAAAAGAAAGCTATTGAGCATTTAAAAAAAAGACACAACTTTGAATCAACCTTCATTTTTTGTGAATTCAGAAAAAAACAGGTAATCTTATGAAGAGATTTTTTTTGTCCAGTTTAGATCATGGTGTAGATTTCTAGCATCAAGTTCATCATACAGTTTAGATATCACACATAACATTACTGGATAACAAAGTTGACATGAAGGAACTAAGGAAGACATTTTCCAGCGCCCATTCCTAGTTCCTAGCATACCTATCATAATCACTTAATGCTTTAAACCAGTTGAGTGGATGCCAGGCTTCAAAACAAAGCACCAAACTCACCCCTCACATCCTCCACCTCTTGCCTTAATGCCTCATTTGCACTCCAAAGGAGTAGTGTGTTTTTTTGCAGCATGAGAAATACAGGAAGAGAGGTACTCTCAACTTTCTACTTCACAAATAAACTCCTCATCACCTCTCAATTTTATCTGTTAACTCATCATCATTGGCTTCTCGCAGTCTTACCCCTTCTCTTCTATAATGAATAAGATTGTGCCTCTGGTCTAGGATCCCTATTTCTGCTGAATTCAATGTTGTAGATGATACATGCACTCTTCTGACTTCAATTTCTTCCACTAACTCTATACTCAGAACTGAACTACCTTTACTTGTCACGTTTCCAACCTCTAACTAACCAAATCTCCATTCCCTCTTTAATTGCTCACAATGCTCAGGTCCTTCACTGTATGCTTCTTTTTTTTCCCCTCCACACATTTTTCTGTGCCACAAATTAAGTTCAATTTTTCTTTTATATGATAGTTGTTAAAACTGAAGAGTCATTCACATCTGATCCCTCCTTTACACCTTTTGTACAGTCTATGAAATAGCCTAAGATAACCCCATCCATTCCACATGCGTTTGAACCCCTACACGTCTGTTCATCCCATTCACAATCATATGAACCCTGTTTTAGCCAGCCAGTACTATTTCTCAAAGGTGAAACCTTATAAGATCGAAATTTGTGGCTAGATGTAGCTCACTTGATTAGAGAGCCTGCTTGGCTTGCACAAACCTATGGGTTCAATACTCACTACAGCATAAAATTGGCCCAGGTAGTACGTACCTTGTGATCCTTCCACTTTGGAGATGGATGAATGCAGAGCAGAAGTTCAAGAGCACTGTGTGAATTTTCTTTCTTGTTGCTATGATAACACACTCTGAGAAAAGCAAAAAGGTTATATTTTAGCTCCACAATTAAAAGCTCCAGTCTGTCATCAGGACAACTGGATCCTAAAGCCACTGGCCATATCGCACCCATAAGGCATAAGCAATGAGGGATGTATGAAAGCATGCATGTTGCTACTCAGCTCACTTTCTCTGTTTCCTTTGGTGCCTGATCTCCTGACCAGCTAATGGTCCTAACCATAGTCGAGATGGGTCTTCTCACATCAATTAACATAAGACAATCCACCACAATCATGAGCATGGCAAGTTACTCTCCTAAGAGACTGTAGGTTGTGTTGCTCACTATCATTTTCTGAAGCCAATCTGTCTTACATGAGACCCTGACTCAAAAAAAAAAAAAATCAAAGTTTCCTTCAATAAGACTTCTGAGAGATGTCAAGAGGGGCAAGCATCACTCTTCCCACAGGAAGAGTCACTGTCCATAGATACCTCCCCTCCAGCATATCGACTCTTAGAGATCTACACATAATCATGTCTGGAAAAATGAAAACATTTTTCCAAATTACAGTAGAAAAGGAGAAGATAGCATCCACAGTCTTATCTTCGTTCTTTTAATCAAAACTGCAAACACAAGTCACAAGTTTCTGGGAGAAATCTCATTTGTGTCTTAGGGCAGCTGCTCTGGGATTTGGAACTTAGGTCCTCAAGATTTATGACTGACTGATGCTGTGAAATCAGTTGTTTCAGGCTGTGAATCATGAAATCAGCACCAAGTTGGCCATAAAAAATGAAAGTTTTATGGTAAGTGGTTTAAGAAAAATGCAGAATATGAGTCCTTTGTGGTGTATTTGTTTTATGACAGCAATTCCCTGATTTTAATTTTTAAAAAAAAATCTTCCAGTGCTATGGGTAGGGAAACATCTTGAAGTAACTTCAGTGAAAACAGCTATGTATGTAGAATATAATGAACCTGTCAGACTTATTCTGCCACTAACTGAGACATGAATTTAGATGATGATGATGGGTTTGTTTCTGCAGGATTATATTTTATTAAAATTGTTACTTGGTATCTTACTCAGCCTTGAGTCAAAGCAATGAGAACTTACATGAATGAAATTTGTTGAGCTACTGCACACTAGAACAGAAATCAATTTTAATTTCCTTTGGATGTACTACTAATGTTTATCTGATGGTAGACGTGTGTTGTTTTTAACTCATTGCTATAACACTATCAACAACAACACTGATCTGATACAGAGAGTCATTTTTTCAACTCAATTCAAAGACTATGACATGATACTTTTCCTATCCAGTGAAATTTTGTCTGTATCATTGAGTGTTTTTGTTTATCACATTCTATGGTAAGTTCATAAAATATTGCATTATATTTGTTCCTGTGGCATTTACTGCCGGAAGAGAATTGGAATATCCATCTGCATGGTGGCCATGGGTGACTTCAGTTAATGAGACATGTTTTATGGAACGTGCCTAAATTGGTAGGGTTAGGGACAAATAGCTTTTCTTTTTTATTACAATTGCCCCCCCCCCTTGTATGGGTCTGTGATTTCAATATGTGTCTAATGAGACAAATAACTATGATTTAAGAGGAGGAAAAAGATAAAGACATGGTTAGAACAGAATTTCCTTGAGAGTCTAGAAGTCTGTCCCATGATGGATGGATCTCGAATGAAAGAGGCTCAAGTTCATATTATTGCTCTAAAGACTGGGATGCTGATTTTCAGCTGTGATTATTAGTAGCAGCCCACATATACACAGAGGTGACTTGGAGTGTCACTGACAATTTATAGTAATGGCATTATGTACAAAAGTGCTGAGTATGACTCAACAGCATATGCAGTGTCCCACAGGGCACTATCCACATAGCCATGCTTTGCTCTGCACTCTATCTGTTTTCTGTTGTCTATTTTTATCCTGCCTTGTTCATATATTTGAATAAAGGGACTACTGCATGAAACTAATGGCCAAAGTGACCCAAAATTCAGAGAAGTTACTGAAGTGTTTGTCATAAGACCATCTCTCTCTGTCCTTCATCCCAAATTACACATGTGTCCTGAAGATGGAAGCATCTTCCAACTGAGTACATCATTCTGCATCATCCTATTTCATCTTTATTTCTTTTCCAGAGAATCAACCCTGAAATCTTACTGCATATGAGAACATAGGTATGTTATCTTGGGTACTAAGCTAGGTTGAACAATAGCCATAAGATTTTTCATTACAAATATCACTAAATCACATGGACATAACTGTAGTTATGTCCATATACTTTGAACATTTTAGGATGTCCTGGAGTATTTCTTTTCTTTTATTTTTATTTTTATTTTTATTTTTTTTTTTGGTTTTTCAAGACAGGGTTTCTCTGTATAGCCCTGGCTGTCCTGGAACTCACCATGTAGACCAGGCTGGCCTTGAACTCAGAAATCTGTCTGCCTCTGCATCCCAAGTCCTGGAGTATTTCAAAACTATTTGTGAGTCAGTTCTACTAGTCAAATTGACAAGACATAGAAGCAAGTCTTGATGAGGGACTGTCTAAATTAGGTTTGCTTGTGGATATACCTGTGGGAATTATCTTGAGTACACATTAATTGAGTCAGGGTAACCCAGCTAAATGTGGGCAGGCAGTAGTATTCCTTGGATTTGGTTCCCGGATTGGTAAGTGTACTAATCTAGCTGAGCATGCCTACATTCATTCTCACTGCTCTTGACTGTAGATGTGATATGACTAGATGTTTCATGGTCCTGCTGCTGTGAGATCCCAGTGGTGCTGGACAGTAACCTGGCATTGTCATCTAAAGTAAACCCTTTTATCCGAAATTGCTTTCTTTGAGATGTTTTTATCACATCAATGGTAAAGAAAACTGGAACATTGGATAATCCGCTGCATCCTGCTCCTGGGTGCTGACTTGGTTGGGTCTTATTGCATAAAAGATACATAGTTTGTTTCATTTTATAACTATAGATAAATTTTATTCTCCTCTGTATCCAAGAATACACAGGACTTGAGTTTTATTGCATAAAATTATAAGAAGCATGGCTATTGTTTTTAATTCTTAGTGTCAGTTTTAAATGATTCATTTCCAGTATGTTTTCAGACATTTTTTCCTCAAACAGTACTAAGTATTGAAAAGGGGGAATTCATACGGCTTTCATCTTATAAATGAAGCACTGGAAGCTTGTCTAAGTTTATTCTGATGCTTGAATCTGTGAGTTCTCTCTCTAATTGTGACTCCCCCCCCCCCGCCACTTGACATTCCCAAGCATTGCTGCATGCTATTAGATAATTATGAGTCCCAGGAGATGTAGACACAGGAACTGATTTCTGACTTTGCTCATGGCCCTTCCTGTCCACAGATGTGAGCCCAAATTGTGCCTTTGGCAATGATTATCCCCGTGAATGTTTCGGGAGCTTGTCACATGACAGGGTAGCATCCTGTGCTCTCTAGTTCTCCCAAAGCAGTTCTGCTTCACTGGACCACAGACATGGACAGGATTGATTGATGAAGAAACACAGTGGAGATGACATTTATGATTTTTCTGAAAGGTCCGGGAGAAACTTGGGTGTTTGGCAGTTTACTGATGTATAAAGACAAAATGCCAAAGAAATGGCATCTATTACAGGATCCCACAGTAGAGTAACAAGGTGCTTTATAAAGTCATTGTGTACATGGAACATTGGGAAGCATGGGTAAATTTGATGAAGGGAAATCTTCAGGGAATTTGAATCCCAAAATATCCTCTTTGGTGAGTGGGTGGTTCATATATAAAATAAAATTCTGAGTTTGAGCTATGAATCAAACAAGCTGCTTTTCTGCCTAGCAACACCAAAAATAGGCAGTATTTCCATACGTGCATATGGGCATTGCAAGTTTTCTGTTAAATTTTGTTCATGGTAAGATTGTGTGTTTGGGCTTTCACAATAAAATAGATTTAAAAAAAAAATATATATATATATATAAAATGAAATTTAAAATTTATATATATATATAAAATAAAATTATATATATATATATATATATATATATTATATTATGAAAGAGGTTGGATGAGAATGTATATTTGAAAAAAATCCCATTTTTCTTCCTCTTAATGTTATGTAAATATGATACTCAATACTTCTCTTCTGACATAAGATGACGAAAGTACACATTTCCACAATGAAAAGTTCTCAGATTTTTCTGTGACTACTGACTACTTATCCTAATATTTAATTCAATTGCAACTTGGAAATAGCATCAGACTCCAGAGGCTAAGAGTATAGTCCCAGTTGACTTTCTGCACTTTAAACATGAAATGAGACTCCAGGTTCTAACCTGTGCTTCTAACTGAGCCAGTTGAAATCAAATGTTCCCATGATCCTTCTTTACACTCGGCAATTTGTTAGAATAGCTTATAAAAGCTCTGTAAGCATGTTTTCTTTTAAGTTACTGTCTTATTGTAAGAAAATATAGAAGAGGATAGGTAAATGGTCAAAAAGGACCATCCCGTGGTCACATATAATCTCCCCAAAATTTGGCCCTTTGACTGTATAATTTGTATTACTAACTTAGTTGATGATTTCTGTCATTAACCATTGATAGCATTGATCAATCACAGGTGATCTAATGATTGGTTCCCTTAGCAAGCAGGGCTCTGCAGAGGTTTCTGAAAATCATTTCATTAAATACAGATATAGTGGAAACAGATGTATCAGGGGAACAAAGGACTCTAACTTTATTTCCCTGTGCACTTAGGAAATTGTGAGAGGTCCAGTTTTCCTCATACATTTTGTGTTGGCTGTTCTACATTTAAGTATGAGCTCCCTTGTTCACCTCCTTCCCTAAGCTGCATCTACCATTCTGAGTTGTGAACTCTAAATGAAGCAAATCAGGCTGAGGGAAAAAAAAAAAAACAGACTTGATAGACATTGTCTTTTTGTTGTGACAGAACAATTTTGGGATGTTGATTAATTGAAATCTAGGAGTTTACTTTTTGCGGCCATCTGTATATATGAGCAAAGAAAGCTGATCAGCAAAAGCAATTGGGGAATTAGCATAGAGATGCCAGACAGCTGGTCTCCACTCACCTTCAAGTCTCTACTGAGGAATGGCCTAGCTCACTTCTTCCTTATAGAGTATCAATATAAATTTACTTTATGTTTTATGCATTAAAGAAAACAAAAAACAAATTTGACACTGAGTCAAAGGAAAAATGTTGGTCTATGTATCCTTCTCCTCATTTATGTGACAAAATGACTAACAAAGCAACTTAAGAAGGAAGGGGGTTAATTTGGCTCATGGTTTGAGGTTTATGGTGAGATAGTAATTGTGGCAGCAGCTCTAAGCTACTGATCACATTTTATCCACTGTTGGGAAGCAGGAGTAAGTCATGATGTGCAGTTTACTTTCTCCTGGTAGTCTTAGTCTAGGACCCCAGATGATGGAATGATGCCATCCACATTTAGGTTGAATATCTCCATCTCAACGAACTAAAGTTAGACAGTTCTTCGCAGACATGCCTCGAGATTTGTTTTCTCACTGATTCTAAATCTCTTTGGAATGACCTGTGAGATCATTATAACCCATAACATACATTCCTGTTTTCCTGAATGCACAATACACTATGGAAGTACATGCATACGCTTTATGGTGACAGAATAAAGGAAAGCCATAGGACAGAACACTTAGATATTTCATTGGTCAGGAGCACCAGGAGAGTGGGTTTCAGCATAGATGGGTCTTTATAGGTTTCAAATGGTATTTTGTAGTGTTCATAGCTTTAGGGCTGGTGGAAATTTTAGGTCAGCTAAGCTTAACAATATATTTCGAGAAGTTTGTCTGTTAGTCAGAAGACGTTAGGGCAGATACAAAAGTTAAAGTAATTGGCTATTAAAGGACTTAAGATAGCACAAGATAATTTTGGCTCTCAACCTACAACATTCCATCTCTCCACAATCACGATGTTCTAGTGAGCCAAGGTCAAGCCGTCTTCAGGATCTCTGATACAGATGAAGCTTGCTCAGAGAATGCCGGCTCACAGTGGCTTTGGAAAGCTTTTATTTCCTGCAGCTAAAGAAACTTGCCTGACATAAGGGTTACTTTTTAACTCAATTTATGGATGATGCAGCCAAACATGAGACAGTTAACTATAGCTGATTTGTAGCAAGCTGAGAGTCAGTCCAGTTTGTCTAACTTTATAACCTATGTTTTCCATTTCACTTGCTGGTTAAGTGACCAAGAAAGATCAATTCATCTACTTTATACCTAAAATATTCTGTGACTGTTTCCTATCATATATCAGGGAAAAGAAAATTACTCTTCAGCTGCTTTGGAATGTCCTTGATGAAAATTAAATGGCATATACAACTGCCAGATTGAAAATCCAGGCGCAAGCAAGGTAACCATGAATGAAGGCTCTGTGAACAATGACACAAACAGCATTGTCTTAGGGAGCTGAAGAGTTAGTCTTGGAAGTGGTTTGACATTTATTAATTATCGTTGACTAGGACTTAATCCTACATTGGGGAGCTTTATCTTGGTTTCAGCCTTGTTTGGGTCTGGAATCAGCTAAGAGACCTGACCTTGTGTGGGTCTGTGAGGGTGTTTCCTAGAAGGTGGTAGCCCACACTATAAAGAGGACTAAGTGAAGAGAAGTTCCTCTTTTCCCAGCCTGCCTTCTCTCCCCACCAGTGATTCTTTGCTCTGTTATCATCACTGCTTCTGATGCTCTTCGCTGATATTAGTGCCCAGCTTTTCAGCCTCCCATTGTGAACCAATCACAAATGGCTCCTGGGAAGGCTCCCACAGCTTAGTAGCAGGTTGGAACTGCTGTGGTATCCAGCCTTTATAGACTAAACAGATACAGTATTTCCAGGCTTCTTGGTGCATAGGCAACAACTGCCAGAGTACCCAGCCTTTACCATGTCAGATACTGTTATAAATCATGTTGGTAATATGAATCTGTTCTACTGTTTCTGTTCCTCTAGAGAACGCTAATACCTAGAATCTCCAAAGTGAAAAAGAACCCCCACTGGAACAGTTACCCTGGGGTATCAATCTGAGACTCCTCTGGAGCCATGGCTTATTGTCTCATAGCATTTAATATTCATGACCTAGCTCGCTTGACCAAGAGACTTCTAAACCTTCGTCTCACCTCTGTTAGACCTGCTGTATAGAATAAGCACTTTGTTTTTTAATTTGTTGTTGTTTGGGGAACTTCTTGGCAATGATTCCCTTGCTAGTCCCCAGATTAATTTTGGCATATGACATATAGCCTCCACATTTAATGAAAATGCACTCAGCTTTTTACTGAGATGTGACGAACAGACTGAAAATTATATTGGCAAGGATTTGAGTTAATGCCGTGGTACATTGCTGAAAAAGACATCTCTTTAAGGGCGATTACAATTACTAGTCAAGACTAGGAGGGAAATACAGCTATGGAGAAATATTTGCACAAGTGGATTTCAGCTTTAGGACACTCACCCTGTCAGGGGCTGAGTGTTGTCTTCATTCATCCAGGTAATCACCCCTAGACCTTAGCTTAATAACTTTGAAGAACTGTTTCATTGCATGTCCGAGCAAGAAAGATTTCTAATAATATTAAGTGTTATCCTTGTAGGAGGTCATGTCTAGTCTTTTAAGGTCTTTAAAGTTACAATAGAAGTTGTAAATAAAATATTTGCTGTATAGTATATCCACATTGAGCAATTGGGTTTTACAGTCCTCCTCCATCCCCAGGTCAGAGTAAACATAAATGTCAAAACGTATTATCTTCCTGAGTCACTTTCTCTTTATCTGACTCCCTCTCACTTGCTTTCTTTTCTTGGTGTGGTGGGAGCACTTCTGGGCCAATGATTAAATCAACATTTCACTACCTTATCTCTCATTATGCTCTTGCAAACTTATTCGGAGAAGGGTTCTTTCGCTTATGACCTCTCAAAGTTAAAAGCAGAGATTCTATCGTTGTACAACTTGATTGATGCTACTGAGAGTAGTTTAGCTGATTGGGTCCTATAGAGGAGATTATCATGGGCAAAGGTCCAGGCTAGAGGGTGAGGGGAATGGATGATAGGGGATGAACTAGAAGCTTCTGCTTCAAGAAGAGGTTGGTATCTACCAAAGTGGACATGACAGAAATGAGAAAGAGGACAGAGCTATAAATGATGGTTTGGTACACCACAGAAGCTGACAGGGTTTTGTTATAAAGGAATAAATAGTCAATATCTTTATTAGCTTGTTCCAGAAAAGAGCAGCGCTGAAATAGAAGGATTTTGACTCCTAAGCGACCAAAGCTACATAGTAAAACCCACTGTCAAAATGAATGAATGAATGGATGAATGAATGAACCCTTTAGTTTTGAGAGCTATGTTAGGGTTCCCTACAGGAACAGAATCAACTGAATGAGTATGCATTAAAAGGAGATTCATAAGATTGGCTTACAAAATATCTGTTTATTCCCAAAGGCTGCTTCACACTGGACAGATAGGAAGCCAGTAGTTGCTTAGTTGGCTAGACTGGGTACCTCAGCATTCCCAATCTGGTGGGAAATACCTGGAGGATTCCAAAAGAGACACTGGTATTTATAAATGTTAGAAATACAAGGAAGCTGAGTTCTAATGCCAGGAAGGATGACACCACCAGTCATCAGGAAGAAGCAAAGGCAAACAGAAAAAGCAAAAACCTTTCCACCAGGACCTGCTTTATATCTGGGTGGATGCTCAAAGGTGCTGCCTGCATTTAGGTAGGTTTTTCCACTTCAATTAACCCAATAAGGAAAACTACTCACAGGAATGCCCAGAGGTTAACCTAATCTAAATAATCACTCACAGATGTGTTCAGGGACATGTCTCATGGGTGATCCTAGAGCCTGTTAAATTGACAGTTAGAATTCAGCATGTTGTTTCACATTTCTAAGTATTCAATTCTGTCATAAAGCAACTGTAAGTAAAGGAGTGACTGCTCTCTGTTGGACTTTCCTTACAAGAAAACCTAATGCCAAAGTTGGAGGCTAGACTGGGCTTTACAGTGAGGTGAAGGCATTTACAATAGAAGTTTCCCCAAACGTCAACTGTGAAAGGGTAGATTTTGTCATATTGTACCTGTGGACAGACATCTATGTATCCTGACAACAAAGTACCACTTTAAACTCAGATATATAAATTGAACAATTGGTCAGTCTGGTCTACAGAAGCATCTAGAGATCTGGGTTGAGCTATCTGTGCCATTGACTTCTAAATATGGATACAAAGTGCAGGACAGAAACTGAAGGAGGGGCCGTCTGCAGACCATTCTACCTGGATATCCATTCCATGTGCAGTCACCAAAGGTAGACATTGATGTGGATGTCAGGAAGAACATGCTGACAAGAGCCTGATATAGCTGTCTCCTTAGAAGTCTGCAAGAGTCTGACATATTCAGAGGCAGATGCTCACAGCTAACCATTAAACTGATCATGGGGTTCCCAATGGAGAAGATAGAGTGAAGGCTGAAGGAGTTGAGAGGATTTGCGACACCATGAGGAAAGCAATAATACCAACCAACCAGAGCCCCCAGGGTCTAAATCACCAGCCTGGGAGTGCTTGGGGAGGGACCCATGGCTCCAGCTATATATGCAAGGGAGCTATATATAAGTGGGAGAAGAGATCCTTGGTCCCATGAAGGCTGGACGTCGTGGAGGGGGGGATATTCGAGGGTGGGGAGGTGAGGTACAGGGGAGGGTGGGTGGGGGTACATCATCATAGAAGCAAGAGGAGGGGGGAAGCAATAGGGAGTTCCTGGGAGGGAGGGGGGAAATGGGGTAAGGGGAGAACATCTGAAATGTAAGTAAAATTTCCAATAAAAAAAAAAAAAGAAACGAAAAAGGTATCAGAATGCTATTCTCAATATGGCGCTGGAGAGAGGAAAAAATGGAAAGAGGAAGTGATGAGCCCAGCGAAGATTCTGTAATTCGAGCAGAATCATGGGGAGCTCAGTGAGTCTTCAACTTGCCCTTTGTTTGGTGCTACCTTGCCTTCCTCCGGACATTCCTCTGAGGGCAGTATTTTGATTGTACATTTTCTGTAATACCGCATCGTCTTTATTCGTGGGGTGTGAGGGTGCATATTTAATTCAGTGTGGGTGCTTCTGTCTGGGTATGTGAATAGAAAAAGGGTCAACCATGGATGTCATTTTTAGAACACTCTGTACCTCTCTGAGACACAGTCCCTCATTGGCTTGGAGTTTATCAAGTAGACTACAGTAGCTAGACTCACTGTCCAAAGGGCCTCACAGATCCTGCCTGGCTCCACCTTCACAAAACAACATTTTAATGTGGTTTCTAATGCTCTAACTTGAGTTTTCATTCTTGAAAGGTAAATACTTTGCTGACCGAAACATCTTCCAGTCCATACTTGACATTTTATTTTTCCTGTCTTCTCTCTGGTCCCTCTACATGTTCATGCTACAAACTCACCTCTTTGTACCTGTGTCTTATGAGTACATATCATGACCTGATCTTCCAGTGTCCTGGAGTGTCACATATTCTTATAAAGTACAAATGAAAATGAGCTCCTGTTTTGTCTGTGAATAAAGATCTTTATTCAAAGATCACCTGAGACTCTAGAGAAAAATATGGCCACAAGGCTGCCGAGGAGGGAGCTGGCAGATGTATGTATATCCAGTGCAGGTCTCTGCACTATGTCAGCATAGAAATTCATCTGCTGTACAGTACCAAAGAGCTAGCCTTGACAGGAAGTTGCTTATTCTCCAGAATTTAATTGATATAAGAAACATTATTACAAGGAATTAATTAGAAGCCCTCCCATCTTGACAAGCATTTGTTACAGAGAACTGTGCTTATGCATGATGACACTGGGTAAGGAATAGGGAGGAGGAGAACTGAAGGTGTTTAACAGGCGGATTTGAGATACACTGTAGATAACAATATAATGGGGGCAACTTAATCACATGGAGACAAGTCAGAAGCTTCCGTGGGTGCTAAGCTCTCAGAGAAACGTAATGTGAAGCATTTTCTGAAACGTTGCATGGCTAAGCTTAAAGAAATTGAGTTGTGAACCATGTCCTGGGACTTCTGTATGTTGTACTTGTTGGACAGACACCTATATATCCTGGTTTAAGATGGGAAAAAAATAGAGGCATGGAATGGGAGAAGCAACACAGACTAAATAAAACTGGCTCCAGGTCTAGAAGACACTCAAGAAATATGCAGAAGCATACCCAGGACTTACTCCAGAATTCCACTTTAAGGGATGTATCATAGCAGTTAATACTGACCACCTTGTTGTGACAAGGAAAATACAAGATGATATGTTGAGTTCCTGGGAAGCTTATTCAAGTCCTTTCTCACAAGAGAAGCTATTTACTATGAAAGTTCTTGAGTCAAAGGAAGTTTAATCTATTTTACAATAGGAGTACCTTCTATGATCACAATGCAATCTCCCCTTAAAAGTTTAGCCACTTCAAGAGTATATGATCAGGACTCTAAGGATGACTGAATGACAAAGCCTTCTCTACATCATCTATCCGTATATGTGTTGGGAAGTTCCAATTGTTATGCTGTTTAAATGTCTGTTATGGATACAGTTCCCCTATCAATTACAACTTTTGTTGTAATTTGAATACACTGTTCTCAGGCTGGGAGAATCATTGGTGTGGTAAAAACAGCATTAGGCCAGCAGGTGAAATTTGAGTGATATTCAACTTAGCTGTGCAAAGATCAGTAATTGTTGGAAATAACTTATGTGTCATATGTACGTGTGTTGGGTGTGTGTGTGTATGTGTGTGTGTGTGTGTTGTTTTAATATCTTTAATTTGTTGTTTTAACAACATATATGTTGTTTTAACATTTAATTTCATTTGCTAGTGTGTGTGATAGAGGAAGTACACATTACACTAAGCACATGTATATGTTTCATGAAAAATTTGTGGAGTACTAGGAAGAGAATTCAAGTTGTCAGGTTTGCCTAGCCATTTTATTCTCTGTTTTTCCTTTCCTTTTTATAGTTCTTGATTTATTATAAAGAGTACAACTTAGGAAAAAGCATGCTCAGGCCAACATATCTCGGAGTGGGTAAGATGGTGGCAAAGAGCATCCTAGCCTTTCCTATGTATGTCATCTTCCCAGGAAGACAGCATGTTCACCCATCAGAAGGTTTTCCTGAATTAAAATGAAGCAATGATGGACAGGCACTTTGAAGTACTTTCAGGAAATATTGGAGGAGCCCAGCCTTAGGTACTAATGAAATGAAGTAAGCCCATAAATGGAAAGTAATAGGAAAAAAAAGAACCAAGCCATCATTCACACTCAACAGGGCCTCTGAGAATCATGAGAGATTCCTTCAGATTATCAAATGACCTTGGATTTGGGATATTTATGAGAATGTACAAAATTACTTGAACTTCTACCAAATTTGAGATATTTTGTGGTGAGTCCCTTTTCCTTCTTCAGCAGTGGTCTGCACTGATGGCTATCCCAAGATAGCTCAGCATTCTTCCCTTCAGGTTTCCATAGGTGACCTCCTTAAGACAAATTTATATACTACTTTCTTGTATTGTCCCTAAGCATTGTCCCACAGAGCCAGCTCTCTTGCTTACATGGTATACTACCATATATCCTTACTGTTCATTCCTCTTGGTTCTACTCAGCACTATGTCTAAGATAATAAATTCCTTCTTCTCATTATATACATGATTTTAGTTTCTCATCTTTCCTCATCATGAATACTAATATTCTTATCATCATACTGTCAGTTTTAGAGTAGCTGTGTGGGAATATTCATGGACTGAGATTGAAGCTAAGATTCGACCTGAGCTCTCATCAAGAGGTAGGGCTTATGCTCAAGTGGATCAGTTTGTAATGAAAGACATGGAAACATTAAGCACAATTTCTGCAGTAGCAACAAAAACGGTATATTCATGCATTTTTCTTCCTCTCAAATGTAATTGCAGATACAACTGTGAGGTACGTGTCATTGGTTGAGCTAAAGAGGGCAATGCACACCCACCCTCCCACCTAACAGTCTTACTTGGTCAAGTGATAAGGTTTAGAAAAGGAGGGATAGAATGGCATAAGCCAGATGTTGAATTTTGGCAGGGGCAGGAAGTCTAATTTGACCTGACCAAAGCTGAGTGTATTGTAGGGAGATATGGAGATAGTATGGGCTCCTTCAGAGAACTGAAACTCTTACATCTATATTGCCACCAACATGTATTCAGATGAAAGATAGTAAAAATCAACCCTCAAAGACACATACGTTCAACCAGTCTCATTCATATTTAAAGGTGCACTATAAACTATCCCATTTCCAGAAATATGGTTAACAAACAAGAAAGTATTGTCATTACAAATGCTACTGACTCCATGGGCTTCACTTTCTTTTTCTTTTACATGAGAATTGGACTAGTCTGTTTACTCAAAAATCAGGAAAATTGAGCAATGTATGTTAGGTAAAGTTTTATCATAAAATATCTGAGAGTTGCTTTTGAATGGTAAACAGAGTCAGTTAAGTGCAAGGGAGAAGAAGGGATCTTTCATTTGTGTGTGTGTGTGTGTGTGTGTGTGTGTGTGTGTGTGTGTGTGTGTGTGTTTCTACTTATCTGTTGTCAGTTTTATAAGGGAATGGCCCTAAGAATAAGCTTGTAATGCTGAGCTATATCATAGTTAGAACTAAACATCAGTTCCCAACTCAGAACCTGTCTTAGTCACAGTTCCATTTCTGTGAGGAGACACAATGACCAAGGCATCTCTAATAAAAGAAAGCCTTTGATTGAGGGTCTGCTTACCATTGTAGATGGTTAATCCAGGATAATCATGGTGAGAAGAGGCCTAGCATAGTATTGGAGCAGTAGCTAAGAGCTTTATATCCTGTTCTGCAGGCAGCAGGCAAAAAGACAGGAAGATTGAGCCTGTCATGGGCTTTTGAAACCCCCAAGATCACCTGCTGTAACACCCCTACTCTAATGAACCCACACCTCATCATTTCCAAATTCTTCTACTAACTGGGACCAAGCATTAAAACATATGAGCCAAGAAGAATCATTCTTACTCAATCTATCACACAGCCTCAAAAATTTTACCACAGAAAATGTCAATCATTCTTGTAGAACCAAAAAATCTTGAATATGCTCTATTGGTAGTAGCTAAATATTTTTCCTAAGTCCTAATTATTATAGACTATCTTGTACCAAGAGAAGTTCATGATCTGATAACCATGAGCTAACAAAGTTAACCAACAATTAAAATCCACAGCAGGTAACATTACCACATACTTGAATTGCAGAGAATGAGACTACTGTAGCTACACTGGGTGATAAAGTACAGAAAGTCAAAACCAGAATCACCCTAGGACTGCAGCCAGCTCATTAGAGTCTGAGACTTCTATATAAGACATAAATAAAGCCAGATATAATTGAGATAAAGAGGATTTTAGAGTAGATGTCTCTCCAACTCCTTTATTTGAGGAAAAGTCATTCTGAATTTAAGAATGGAGTGTTTTCTCTCCTGGACTTTGGGTTTAAAGGCTATTGTATCCCAGGACGATTGCTGAGGCATAACTTGCTATTTGTGCAACGTGCAAATGGCCCCAAGTCTAAGTTATAATTAAGGATCTTGTTATACCATAAAAGATTTTCAAATTTTAATCTATGAAAACACACATAGAGTTTAAATACTCTATTGACCAAACCCACTCCTTTGTTGGAGCTGGAAGAAGCTTGCTTCAATTTATCTCTCCCAGACTACATATTTGTAGTCATAAATCTTTTGTAAAGCTCTTTGAACACTAAAAATAGCCTGGTATCATTGGCTCTGCTGTGGTGCTGTGAGAGCCAAGCCAGAGGGTCCAGGCTCCTGTGGCCTTTCATGTAGCTCTACAGAAGACCATGTTTACATCCATCCCAGTCTGCTCAAAGTATCTCCTCAAACAGTGGCATTTCCAGTCAAAATCATCTCTATGTCCTCAGCTGCCTCTTTTGTCCAGGATGGAAGCTGAGCGTTGATGCTGCTGATCCTTTTGTCACTTGTTTTGATGATGACTGAAGACAAATAGATTAGATTGTCTTCATTCTCAGGGATCCCATAAGACGGAGTAGCATAGCAGAGCTGCTAGCACATCTCAGCCTCTAATATTCACTTGGGTCTCAGGTTGACAAGGAGGGGACACAGGAAAGGCCAGGCAGGAATTCCTTTCTGAAGGCTGAAAAGAGAAGTTGTTTCAGTATATGTCCCAGAGCAGATCAGAACTAGAGGACAATTTCACAAGTGTCTCTAAAGATGAGAGCAACAGTGGCTAGAGAGTTGACTTAGTGAATATGAGTATTGATTTTCTTGTAAGCACAGGACCTGAGTTCAGATAACCAACAACCACAAAAGATATCGAGTGTGTCCATGCACCTATAAACCCAGCACTGTTGTTGAGGTTGGCAATAGAAGGATCTGTGGGTCTTATTGTTCAGCCAGCATAGCTGGAAAAAAAGAGCTCAAGACTCATCTAGACATCCGTTCTCTGAAATAAATGAGGATGATAGAGTCCTTCTCTAGTCCCTACAAAAGTAGAGATGCTCTCACCTGGACAAACATGCATATACCATCCACACATACCAAACTAAGAGACAGGGATAGTCTGAGATGGAACCCCCTTCTTCAAAAATGGCTGTGTTATTTCTCTGTGCTTTATTCCACTAGTGAATAGAAATAAATTTTATAGACTCATCCAATGGACTTCATGGAGTATATCTGTCTCATCTTCTTTTGTTCCAAGTCTCTTATCTGAATCATCCATATGAGTTATAACTGATGTATATATTTTAAGTGACAAATTGTTTTTTTATTTCATAGGTTCTATGGCTTGTGGCCATAACCATGATAATGAATTCATGACTCTTGCAAATTTTCTGTGATGCTTCAGACTCCCTCCCCATTGCCTCTTCCCATCCTACTTCTACCTTTAGGCAACTACATATCAGTTTTCCATTAGTATAAGTGAGTTTATACTTTCTAGACTTTTGCTAAATGGACCACGCTATGCCAGCTGTTCATCTTAGCTTCTTGCTCTCAGCATGATTATTTTTGGATTTATCCGTGCTGGATCTGTATCATTCATTCATTCACTCATTCATTCATATTGCTGAATAATATTCTATACGATCCAGTTTATTCTTCCAGTCTCCTCATAATGTACATTTTATTTTTTTCCACGTTGAGGCAATTCAAAAATAAAGCTGTTTTTAACATTTGTGCTTGGGATTCTCTATGCTTTTATTTCTCTTGATAAATGTGGAGGAGTAGACTAGCTATTTTTGAGTGGAAACATAGGCCTGGAATAGGGTTCTATGAAATTACTTTGAAGGTTTTAAGAATTTGTCAAGTGTAACTGTACTTTTGGCTACTTTATTGGATTCTTTTCCATACCACCCTTCTCAACCCTTCCAACCCTCCAACACTAGATAGGAGAGAAAGAGAGTTAGAGGGGAAAGTAGCATTGATATGGCTAGAATATATTCTGCTGATTAGGGACATCAAATTCCTTGGGGCAAATGCAATCTTCTTTGTCAGGATATCTCCAATCTGCAACCAGCAACCAAATAACATGCAGCAGCAGGATGAGCAGACACAAGGGGAGCTGCACCTGCCACCTCTTTCGGGACTCTAGCATTTATATCCCCTCTGAATATTCCCAGAATTCCAAACATAAACAATCTTCAGATGGCAAAATCATGTCCTTGCCATAGCATAAGACAAATCACAGTTGTCTGCTGTGGACAATCAAAGGCATCCCCATATCCCACACTTGAAATTAAAACAAAAATAGATTCTAAAATTCTCACAACAGTTAAGCATTATTTTACCAGCTGATAACTCTAAATCTACTTCATATAACCTCCTGGCTAGATTTGTGGTTTTTTTCTATTTTATTTTATTATCCCTATTGGATAGTAAAGCTAGCCCACATGGCCACATACTTCAAGAATGATCTTTTATTTCTAGGCACATTTAAGATTCAAAGTCTCCATTAAAGAAAGAAAGAAAACACTAGAATGGAGAATATTAATGATCTTGTGTGAAATACAAATATATGCTGTGATATGCAAAAGAAAGAAAGAAGGAAAAAAGAAAGGAAGGAAGGAAAGAGAAAGGAGATAGGGAGAGAAAGAAGAAAAGAAAATGGAAAGTGGGAAGGATGGAAGGACAGAAAGAAGGAAGAAAGCAAGGAAAGAAGGAAGACAAAAAAAGAAAATAATTAGCTGGGCAGTGGTGGCGCACGCCTTTAATCCCAGCACTTGGGAGGCAGAGGCAGGTGGATTTCTGAGTTCAAGGCCAGCCTGGTCTACAGAGTGAGTCTCAGGACAGCCAGGGCTACACAGAGAAACCCTGTCTCAAAAACCAAAAAAAAAAAAAAATCATAGACTATTAGAATCAGATAGCAATATATTAATATGGATTAATATTCCTTACCTCTATTCTGTAATGTAAAAATATACTTATTTTATGTGTGTGGTGGATGTCTGTATGTAGTCATATTTTTGCATGTTTTATTACATTTGTTTGTGAGTACCTGTGAACAGGTGTAGAGGCCATATGTTGATGTCCAGAATGACCTGGTCACTCTTCCACTTTTTCATTGAAGCAGAGTCTCTCAGTCAAGCTCAGAGATAACATGTGTGGCTAATCTTGCAAGCCAGCTGGCTTTAGTGCTTCTCTATTTTTGCCTTCCACAGCTGGAATTACAGGCATTCAGTGAACTCGTCTAATATTCATGTGTGATTCTGGGGATACTAATTCTTCATTGTCATGCTTGCTTGGCAAGATTTTTAAGATTTGAACCATATTCCAACCCCAAAAGTGAATATTCATTGTCCTTCATTTCTCAGAACCCCATAAATATTGCTCAGAAGTTGATTAAAATGTGTATTGTACTTTAAAATATATTATAAATCTATCATCAGCAAGGAAACAATGCCTTGATCTTTTAATTCCAAATTTCTATCCAGAAGCCTCACTGGTATCCTCTGACAATTTATAGCAATCTAAGCACTGTCTGGAGGAAACCAATAATATAGGTCAAGTCTTTACCAAACAAAAGATTTTAAAAATTACTTCTTTCTATTTTTGAGATTATAATATGATGACATCATTTCTCCCTTCCTTTTCCCCCCTCCAAACCCTCTCAGATATCCCTTCTTGTTCTCTTTTAAATTGAAGACCTCTCTATTTCTTCATTCATTGTTATATAAATTATTTACATATATATTCCTAAACATAATCCTCTAAGTCTGTAAAATGTTACCTGCTTATGGTCTTCTGGGCTGACCATTTGGTATTGGATAACCCATCGATGTGCTTTTCCTTGAGGATCCCTCTATCTCGCACTCTCATCATTCCTTGGTTGCTTGTAGTTCTTTGTGTAGGGTTGAGACTCTCCATAGGCTATTCCCATCCATTTCAGCAAGTCCTACTGTTGTTATCTTTTCAACTGATGCTTAGGCAGTCAGATTGGTGAGATTTTATGCATGTTGGTATGGACATTAAAATCTTGCAGAATACTCTCTGATCTTCTATCTCTTACAATCATTCAGTATTGTCTTCTGCAATGTTCCCTGAACATTAGTTGTAATGTAGACTCAGTTCCACAAGTCTGCATTTTAATTGGTTTGGGTTTATGGTAGCTCATCTTCTGCAAAGAAAGTTTCCTTCATGAGTAGTGAAAACTATACTTAGTTGTCAGTATAAGGAAAAAAATATCTGGACTGTAGCTAGAGAGTATGCTCTGGTAAAGTAGCAGTTCCAGTTTTTCCTCCAAGACCCACAACTTTGCCTATCCCTGGGTAGTTGGCTAGGGTTCTTGTGCCATACTTGATTTCCCCCTTGTTAAGCAGGCCTTAAGTCCAATTAGAGAGCTGTTTGTTACCACTAAGGATGAATGCCACAACTGAACACTTAGGGTTATCTAACATGGCAGGTTTTAGTATCTCATTTTTAATAATTGATGATTACTAGCCTGGGCATGAGAAGTGATTCAAAACTACACCATCTACATATCCTGCTAGTTCTTTTATGTCAGAAACCCACTATGCTTGCAATAGTAGTATCTAGCTGATTGTCCATAGGCCAGGTAGTATCATTTACAGTTTCGGTTCCAGTAACTTTCAAATTGTATCCCTGGCAACCAGATTATGGAAAAAAAAAAAAAAAAAACGAACAAGAGTCTAGCAACTGAGTTATTTGTTTAACATGCATTATAAGAAACTGTTGCCAACTCAATTAAACAAGAGTCTCTTCACTTAAAGTCAAAAAGAGGCAAGGTAGGTGAGAGGAGAGAAAGGAATCAAGCTACTGTTATGGCTTCTGTCAAATGAAGAGGCTGCCAATTTTAGAAGTGAGAAGATTTGCTTCTGCTTGAATTCAATGCAGTCATGTTGGGTTCCTAGAGTAGAGGCTAGTGGTGTCTTTCACCTGTCTTCCTTATCATTTAATTCCAAGGCTAAAAAAATAAAAACAATTATGTGCTGAATTGTCTGCTGGTCTGTCACTGGTAGGGTGAGTCAGGTCCTATCTAGACAGATAAGCTCACTACTAGAGAAAATTTGGGTCTGGGGAGGTAAAAGGGCACCATCTCAAGACTTCTGTTGTTCTGAGGCAGTTATATATAATTCTTTCTATCCAGCTATGCTTCTTCAGATATTAAATAGCACAAACTTATGCCAGGAAAAATAAAAAGAGTCATCAACATCTTCTCACATAGTATTATAGAGCAGTAGGGGAAAGGGTCTGAGGTTTTAGGGGATCATAGAGGTCTTACACGTGTTCTCTGTAGCAGTGTGTGAAAGATCTTTAAATGTTAGAATGAATACATTAACAAACTCATTTTTTAGTTAGGTGGAAGTTACAGAGAGCAGAGGTGAAACAGGATGGTCTTTAAAATTTTTATTTATTTTATCACATGTGTTTGTACCTGTGTATATGTGTATGTACTAAGTGTATGCAGGTACCAAGTGAAAGCTAGAAGAGTGAATGAACAGCCCAGGCTGTTCTTGCATCTTCAGGCTAGGAGGTCTCTGTTGGCACTCTCTCCCTCATGCCTGGCATCCTTCAAGTTGGAAACTCTGACCAAGTCTCTGATCCTGATTTTTCCTCTGTCCTTCACAGTGGCAGTTACACTGAATCCAGATAACATCTGCTCAGAAAGCAGAGAGATGATCTTAGGATCTGTCCTTCTTGCCTCTAAACCATGAATCAGACACATTATGGTTGGATTGCTTGAGTCTCAAGGACTCGTTTTTTATCTACTAAGTTGGCTGCACTCTGATTCTAAGGAAGAGTCCTTGGAATCCTTCATGGTACTCATCTCAGGAACCTCCAAAATGCTTGGAAGTTTACTGGTTACATAGTGTTGAAAGACTACTCAGCAGGAAGCTGTAACAACTGTAAACATGTCAACACAGTGTCAGAACACCTATAAGGCAGGTATTGATAGGCCTGAGAGGAGATAGTGATGATGTGTATGTGTGTGTGTGTGTGTGTGCTCTCACGTGTGTGCATGTATACTTAATCCCAAGTAACTGACTAAAAATGAATGCCACTGTTTATAATTAGTAAGAAACACCCCTCAGCTCCCATATAAACATTTGCCTGGGCTGTCTACAGCTCATAATATTCCATGTTTCTGCTGTGAAGGGTTCAGAATGCATCATCTGTGCAGACAACATGAAAAAAGATGAAAGTTTTTTTTTTTTTTTTTAATTAAAACCCTACTTGTATATTTTTGAATTTATATTGGATTTTAACAGAGTATTTTTTTTATTTTGCTGTTAAAATTACTTGCACAGTGAATCTAACAGTTGTTTTGTTCAAAACCAATACTTATTCTTTTATTAAATACTCTTAAAACAAACAAAAAACAACAACAACAACAAAAAAAAAAAAAAAAAAGAAAGCTAGAAGAGGGTGCCAAATCCTTGTAACTGGAATTATAGGCAGTTGTAAGCTACTCAATGTGAATGCTGGGCACTAAGCTTCAATCTTCTGCAAGAGCACAAAGTGCTCTTAAGTAATGAGTGATCCCTTCAGTCCAAGGATGGGGGTCTTTAAGGATCAAAAAGTTAAGTGAGCACAAACTGATGGAATGTCTATGCTCATATATCTCACCATACAAATGTCAGACATGGGAGCCAGGACCTTTCTGATGTATGCAGGAAATGGAAATGGACCTGAAGATGTTTTGCTTGAAGCATCTTCATTTATTACCCAATAATGTAGTTATAACAACATTTGGCCAAGGTGAAAAGCAAAACACTGGGTGTAATGTTTTGCAAAATACCATCTGCAACTGTAACCTTTAGTACTAAGATATTTGCATACTATTAAATAAGCATAGTTTTTTTTTTTTTTTTTTTAACTATTAAGAGATAGTGCAGGTTGGAAGAGGCTCAAGAAAGCTAACTTAAGCTTTTTGCAAGAGCCCAGTTGGTTCTGCGATTCTCCTCGCCAGGCATTGCTTCTTCTAGTCATCTTTCTCATCTCTGATGTCTTCTCTCTACCTACCATATACACACAGACACATCACCTGACTATTTGAATTTTACATGTAAATAAAGAGATTTTGTCTAAGTATCTGTCACTTGATAAATAAGTAAAGCAATGCATAAGCAAGGATTACTTACATCTTGGTTAGTATTTCTGCAACTCATTTGCTTAACTTAGTGTGATGATTGGAAAATGTCAGTAGCATAGCATGGTTGACTATATTGTTGATGAATGTAACGAAGCAGAAAGAAGAGGGCAGCAAAAGTTACTGTACAGTTTACCCTTAGGTCCCATTTGTTGCAGCTTTTTCACTTATCTCTCCTTTTGGTTTATTCTCTTTATTTTATTATTTACATTTTGTTATAAACATTATTTAAACCTTCAATACAGTTACATAACTGACATTGATCACATAAATAAAAGATAACTTTAACTATACTGTAATTGAATAAACATGTATAGTGGTATATGTGTGAAGGTCAAGTCAGCTCCCAGTCATAAGAGCATTTGAGGAAATGTACCTGAAAGGCAAAAAATGAAGGATTGTGAGATACTCTGCTAATATTTTTCAATAATTTGTTGCCTATTTTTTCAATTATCTCATTGTAATTTTTTTCAGCAGATATTAAAATATAATTTTTCAAATTGTATAAACCTAGGTTAACCCTAAACCAAGTTACTAAAAATCTAAGGGTCAATGCCCAAATTGAAGATAAATTTTAAATATAAAATTTGAAAAAGGAAATTGCATCTCTTTATTTAATCAATTCGGCTCTCTAGATTGCTGTTTGGTTTTTTTTTTTGTTTTTTTTGTGTTATTTGTTTTTTTTTTTTTTATTTTTTTTATTAATTTTTCATTTTGGCATTCAGTGTCTCCCCTTCCCATTTTTTTTTCCCTCGCAGACTGCCTCCACTTTGTCACCCACTCCATAAACCTAGCTTACCTCGTATCCCCCCCCCACACTTCTTCAAATCAAGGATTCTTTCCCACTTATATTAGCTCACTTGTATATAATTGGACCTTATCCCAAAAGGGGGTGAACCCTGGGGTTCATGTATTAAATTCTGGCTTTTTGAGGAGCTTCCCCACAATAAATTCTCCTCCAGATTGTTAGCCAATGGGTTGAGGGTTGATTATTTGGTGGACATGAAGAGATTGAAATTTAGATGCAGTGAGTTTTCATTAGAATATCTACTCTCTGGCTATTTTATCCCACTCACCACACAACCAAATGAAGAACCAACCATCCCAGATGGGGTTTTGCTTACTGAGAAACACTGAATCCTGTTTTTATTCCCATAGTACATCAGGTATCAGCAGGGAAATGAGGAAAGCCACATAGACAAACTAGCATGCCTGCAAGTGGGATGCAGGTGGGTGACACTTCTCCTGCCCCTGAATCTAGCTTACGAGCTTGCGACAAAGCAGACATTTTTACTGTGCTGGGACTAAAACAAACAGAAATTATAAAGTGCACAAAAGGATTTTCCACACTGCTGAGCTTGCAAAGTTTTTCACACTTGAATTCCCCTTTTGGAATTTATTATCTCAAGACAGTATTTGCTTTGGAATGCCAGGGCAGCTGAGCTGCAAATGTGTGCTGTTATGACTGGAAGTTTCTGGGGATGAGGGGCAAAGCATGCAGACTTCAAAAACCTGTCTTGCCTGTTTGCAAAGTCTTTACAATATACCACCTCTTACCTTTGTCTTGGCAAACATGGGACCCAATGGAAAACGCTTTTTGGGGACACTTCCTGACCATTTATTTCAGTGGTATTATTTTGGAAAGCCTACTTTGTAGTCACTAGCTCCTTGAACACATACCACTTGAGTTTCTCAATCACTCTGTATTCTGAAGCATCTTATTTAGACTGTGAGATCTACACAGCATCCAGGTTCCTTAAAACTCTGTTCAGTTAGGTTATCTTCTTGCTCCTTCCATCTTGTCTTCTCTACCTTTCTTGTCCTGCTTTCTTTCTTTTTGCCTCCTCCAATCTGCTTGTCATTCAGTGTCTAAATTCTTGTCCTTGTCTCTAATATTTATGAAGCCATAGAATGCCTAGAGGGCATTCTTTTCTTTTTTTTCCATGTGATATTGTTTTCTGTTCCAGTTACCTGAGAGCTAATAATTGGTCTTCATGACATCTCTTCTACCTTTAATCTAAGATTAAAATTTAAAATTGTTTTCACTACTTAGCTTTTTATCTGTGTACAGAATGGTCATTCCTTCCGATCAAGACTTCCTATTCTTGACTTTAGTGTCTATTGTAGCAATAAACGTTCAGTTTCCTGAAAAGTGTCTTAATAAAAGATTTCATTAGGTGACTGGCAAATCATGATAGAAGTAAGTGAATGAATGACCACAAAAAGGTAGAAAGACACTTGAGCTAATTTCACCCTTTTCTCTAGCTGTTACTTCATAATTAGCTAAATAGAAAGTGCCATTAGTACTCATCCCAAATCTGGGCCCATTTATGGTCTCACAAAAATTTGTTAAGTGTTCTCTGGAAAGGGAGGAAATGACTGAAAAGAAGAAACAAATCTCTGTAAACTACACCTGTTTTAATTTGATATTGGAGATAGTAAGGTAAATTTTAGTGCCCATATATAATACAATGATATTGATTGGATTGACCTTTTCAAATTTATTAGAGCTGCTAAATTGACTTTTGCTATTGTAGCAAAATTATTTCAATGAAAAATGAACATAGGATTGAACATAGTTTAGTACTTGGCAATTAAAGAGAATTATATGTAAGGCTCTATAAAATCAGCACAAAGGTAAATGAAGACCTCTTATATATCCGTGTGCCCAAAAATAAATACCATTTATCATTGTTCGAATAGACGTTAGAAGTTATAATATCAAAGGGCATGCTATGAATATAATCCTTGTTTTCCACAGATTACCCGGCATAAAAGAATCCCTTGTTTAATAGTTTGGATGTCAGATCAAGAATAACATTGCAAACAGCATTCAGTGTGCAAAGGAGAGGGTTGTTATGCAGTGCTTCTAGGTGTTAGCCTATATCCCAGCCTTTACTCAAGGAAAGCAACACTGACTGGTTAATTCCAGAATCAACAAGACTCTGAGATACACAGTTTATCCAACATAGGAACTGAGGCCCTGGTACCTTAATTGACTCTTTGAAACATAATCCCCTACCACCTAACATCTTACCTTCCAAGTGGGAAACAGCTAACTGGACAAGCAGATGTATTAATAAGAGTCTCTTTGAGAAAGAACATCTGTCACTGAGTTCTCTATTGCACACAGTACCATGTTGAATGAAGCAGAAAGACCTAAGGCAGAACCACTAGCCATGAGAAACATACTCTGTGATAGCATAATACATATGCCATATTCAAATCTCCATCCAGTAGAAGTGCATATTAAAATACAGGCTTCAGGCACCTCTGGAATTATCAGAATCTCTAGAGGGAAAACAATTGGAGATCAGGAATCTACATTTCAATAAGGAATCAAAGTGATTCCTCCCAAGCTGAACGCGTGAACTACTCTAGGGAGAATTATAAGTTTGATACTTGACTGTGAAGAGAACTTGCCTGCAGGTGTGTGATTGTGGATGGATGAAAAACTGTGGGGGAAAAACTGGCGGACCGCGGTGGAGTCCCAGGGCCCACGCGGCAGCAGGCCCCAGGCCTGCGCAGGCAGGCCTCCAGGCCCAGGCAGCAGCGGCCTGGGGCCTGCGGGGGAGGCTGCCTGGAGGTCTCCTACCAGAGGAAGGTCCCAGGTTCCATGGGCTGGAGGCTTAGGTGGCGGCAGGCCCAGCAGGCCCCAATGATACGAGGAAGTCCTTGGTTCCAAAAGGGTTTATTGTCATGGCAGATGGTAGATGGGTCTGGATGTACCCCCCCAAACTCAGGGCAGACCTGAGTTAAGTAGGGAGGGAGAAGTATGGCTCCGCCCTGATTCATTAGAATCCCTAGGGCCTGAGGCCGTAGACACCTTACTGTGCACTTTGGATGCGCCTAAGCTGAGATGTGATATCAAGGGAGTTATATAGTTTGTAGACCGCTGAAGAGATTCTAGGAGTGCCAAATCTGCACGATTCCACCAGAAATGGGATCAGGCCAATCCAGAAGACCAGAATACCATTATGCAGTCCCACATGCTAAATCTCCTACTGAGCTATGAAAAAAAGTCTATTTTTTGTGAAGTCATGAAATATGAACTATCCAAATTTATTCTTAATTGAGCATTCAATAATATTATTTTGAGGAAAGAGAAGACAATAATGAGTGGCTTGAGCATAGTTCCTAATCAATAGGAAGATTTATAGGGCAAAGAAATGAAGACATAAATCGCTCGAGTTAGAAAGATATCCTTTAAGGAAGGAATATCGCCATTAAAGGAAATGTGAGGAAGGGCCTATCACTGGAATGGCGTATTTTAGACTTTGATGTCAGTTTGGACTTGAAGATCTTAAAAGGATTAAAGAAATAAAGGATATACTGGGACTGATTTGTTCCTGGTGATTTTTAAAACGCTGAGTATATTTTAGACGTCATAAACTTCACAGTAACTGTAATATCTCAATTTTGCCTGACTTTTATTTTAATCACCTGAACTGATAGTAGTAGGTACACCTGTGGGCATGACTGTGGCTGATGTCACACAGTTAAATGAGGCACAATGACACATTTGATGGTGGTACCATCGTTATCATGAGCTGGTGGGCTCCCAGGTCAACAAAAAGGATAATGGAAAAAAAAAAACAGAACAAATGCCTATTTTCTCTCTCTTTCTCTGTTTACTGATCAACTATGAAAGACACAAGTCTTCTGCCACAGGTCTCAACCACCTCATTGTCGTGCCCAAGCACATTGGCTAAGCTACTCTGGACATAACAAACCTGACAATGTGGGCAAAAACAAATCCTTCCTCAAGGTCTTTTCTGTGGGGGGCTTTGTCACAGTATCTGGCAATGTTATTAGTATTTGACCAATCTCTTTGAAGTTTACCTCCCTCGTCCATTAAATGTAGAGCCTGGACAGCTTGAACTCTCAGACAACCATCAGCTTTTTATGATTCTCTGTCATTATCAGTTATTCCAGACCTTGTGAGAACCTTCCTTCTCGCCTGGAATGAGATCTATTTTGCTTCCAGATCTCTGAGGATGTTAGCTGATGCAGAGTATCATGAATAGTTGAATAGTCTCCCTGCTGGGACTGGAGAGAAAGCTTAAACTGTTCTTTAGGTGTTCACACTTGCACACCTCATCAGATGCCTCTGTTTCCTGGAGCATTAGCTAACCATTCTTCATTTTTAGCATCCTCTGTGCTATGTTTTCTGAATTGCTCATGTCCAGGTTTCTCATTCCCTCTAAATGAATTCTTTTTGTTATGTTAAAAAGAGGATTTTAAAAACAACTACAAACAAAAGCAAAACAAAAACACTCACCACAGGCTTATGTAACAGATCTGTAGAGGGGATATCCAAGATTAAATAAGGCATGAAGTCTGGAGGGAAAAAATTTAGAGGAAGTAAATTGATTCTTATATTGGTTGGATTTCAGAAACTCAGGAAAATTATAGCAAATGGTCTTGACCTGTGAGTTCCTGAAATTAAAAATTTCCCACTGAAGTGAAACAGTCTGTAAGTCTTTATGGTTAGGATTTTAAAAGCTTTAAAGTTGATATTCTCTCTGTCTCTCTGTCTTTCTGTCTCTGTGTGTGTGTGTCTCTTTATCTCTCTCTGTCTCTCTCTCTCTGTCTCTCTCTCTCTGTCCTCTCTCGTCTCTGTCCTCTCTCTCTCTCTCCTCTCTTCTCTCTCTCTCTCTCTCTCTCTCTCTCTCTCTCTTTCTGTCTCTCTCTTTTTTCCAGGGAAGATTCTTCTAATCTCTGATTATCTGTATTGGAAATTTTGACCTCTTTTTTGCACAGTTGTGAACTAATTGGCACTTGGCTCTGTTCTGATTATTCACATGAGCATCTCTTATTATTCCTGCTGTTGCTACTTTGATGCTCTGTTCACAGAGCATAGGTTCTCCTTTCCACTGCTGAGGAAGCTCTTGTCAAGATAGATGGCAGTTTAGACTTCTGCAGCAAAGCCTCTCTCCATCTGCTTTGGAAACAGCTCACAGATTCTTCTCGTTGTTTCAGATGTGATCATCAATCTCCTGCCAGAAGAAATTAAAACTATTATTTGTTTACTGTTGAGGAGGTTCTACAGTTTTGACCCCTAATTTGTTCTCCATTCTTTGTGCTTTGCTCATAGTATCTAACTAAAAGTCTTGAGAAGCTTTTTTTTTTTTCCTTAAGACTTGCTGCATGAAAAATAGTTTCATTCCATTACTGTCACATTGGGTCATATTTATGAAAAACAAACACAGCTACTTTGTAGCCCAGCTTGTATCTGCCTGCTATCTTTCAACTGCTGAGCTGTGTCCCTGCAGTTTCTCACTAACTACTGGTGTGATTCTTGAGGATTCCCGGGAAGTGCCATGGACTTAGTTATCATGAGTTAACTCCTTGCCTATTTTGGAAGCTAAAACAAATGCCTCTAGAGCACAAAATGAAGAGTGGGGGGATAAAAATTGTCGGTGGAACAACTGGGTAGTGAAGCATGCAGTTCTCTTTAATTAAGTTTTTGAAACTATTCAGTAACTAGAATGTCTGAACTTTAGACCATACTAGAATTGATACTGATGAAAAACAAGGGCGGTGTGGAAAGATTGATGAGAGTGGAAACCTGGCAAGATTACAGCTGAATTTGGGATCATGAGGTCAGGGACAGAACCTGAATCTCCTTCTGCAAACATATCTCAGCACCTTTGGTTCCTGCAGCATTAGCTAAATTCTTCACTTCAGCAGCAAAAAAAAGTATCAAATCTTACTATCATTTTCTTAGCTTGGTATTGTAGAGGGAGAGGCAGTCATAAAGACACAGGGAATCACAGTCTAGGGAAGACATTAGAATTTTCCTTTAATCTTCCCTTACTCAGGACACTGTGGTAAAGTTCTATAATAACAAGAGGGGAAATTTACACTAACAGATGACAGATAAAATTATATGTATTTAATGTATATAACATGATGTTAAAAGCCTGTAACATGTGAAGTGTCTAAGTTGTGTTAATCAGCATATGCATACCCTCTCAGAGTTATCTTTTCATGTGTAATTTTATTTAGTAATTTTCAGCTACTCTCAAAAGTTTTAAGAACACAGCACTAGATTGCAAGGGATGATGGTATATTTCTGTCATTCTAGCACTTAGGACATTGCAGCAAAAGCATCTTGGATCAAGACAAGTACAGGATGAATAGTGATTAATAAGATATCAAGATAACATATACCATATAAGAAAACACTGTGTTTTATTTAAAGCAATATATTTTTAACTGTAATTACTATGGTATAACTTTTCTACTCATTACTGTCTTTATCCTGTAAATAATATCTTCACATTGTCTTCTATAAGCAGTTTTACTGCACATAATCAAAATTCTGATAGACTCTGATCAATAAGGCATTCCTGACTTATTTGACTTAACACAGTACAGTCACAAGGGGATAAATGTCTAACATCACTAGGTATGGGAGCCAAAATTGAAACAACTGTCAGACATCATCTTACTCCAATAAGGACAGATGATCTATAACATTTATCTATACCATTAGGTGGTATGGATATTTTCAAAATATTGATTCTTCTAGTCAATGAACACAGTCTACCTTTCTAGTTAATCATTGCTGCCTCACGTTCTTTTCACAATGTAATATGAACCTCCTTTCATTGTGGCTATCAGTACTGGTATTCTAAATCTGGTTCCAGTACCTTATGACCTAGATAAGTGGGCCATCCCTTCTAGTTAAGTTGCATACACTGCATCATTTACCAAATGCATTACACCTGTTCGTTGTAATGCAGTGCTTATATAGTACATGTTAAGCTTCACTCAACCATCCAAGACAAAATTCAAGGGTGAATGATACATTTGTTTTCCTTCTCAAATTTAGGCAAGATGAGTACTGGGGAGAGGCAAATATCTGGCTTCTTGAATATTGATATTGCTCCCCTGACCATTTATATTTTTATTCCAGACATTAAGATTTGTACTTGGCATGCTACATAAATTGCAGCATCTTGTTATTAGTGATTCCTCCCATATATCCGTAGATAATTTAAAGGCAGTCTTTGGGAGCATAGATTCTAAGACTATGAGAACCTACATCTTGGTACCTGTCTTGTTTACTATATGGCTAGTCATTCATCAACTTGACACAAACTAGGGTCATATGGGAAAAGAAACACCCTCTACTGAGAAAAGCTCTCCATTACTTGGCTTTGTAGTTAAGTCTGCACAGCATTTTCTTGATTGGGGAGCAATGTGAGAGGAGGGTCCAGGCCATGCTATGTGTAGCTTCAGGTGGACAGGTACTCCTTCAGAAAGCAGGATGAGCAAGCCAGGGAGAGAAAACCAGAAGTGGCATTCATTCATAGACTTTGCTTCAGTTTCTGCTTCCTGGTTCCTGTCTTGAGTTTCTGCCCTGATTTCCCTTCCTCATGGGCTGTAACTTACAAAATAAAATAAACCATTTTCTCCCCAAGTTGCGTTCAGTCCTGGTGTTTATCACAGCAATAGAAAGCAAACTAGGGCATTCATGAATCCTGTGTGTTGCACCTGGTGTGTTTCTTAAATTTTATATCTTGGCTTAGTCACCATTCAAATGTCATTTTTAAAAATAATTTTTTTCAACAATCCAATTGGTACTACAGTGGGAGTTTGTGCAAAGATTTTAAAGATTTGACATTCATTTGTACTTGGTGTTCCATAACACCAAACACTGTCCTATGTTCAGACGACCTCCAACTTCCCATTTACATAGAAGGTTTTCTCCTCTTCTCTCCTCTCCTCTTCTCTCCTCTCCTCTTCTTTCCTCTCCTCTTCTCTCCTCTCCTCTCCTCTTCTCTTCTTTTTCTCTGTCTCTCTCTCTTCCCATACCCTCTCTTGCCCTCTGTTCTGTATGAATTTCATACAGAGGATCTTCAAGTAGGCCCTACCAGTCTATGCAAATAAATAAATAAATAAATAAATAAATAAATAAATAAAACAAAACAAACAAACTACCAAAAAAAAAGGAGATATGCAAGAAGGACCATGTAGACCCAAACAAGCTTTACTTCATTAGCAAATAAAACCAATTCCATGAATACACCACTTTCTCCTAGAATTAGCCAAAGTTTCCTGATGCAGTTGGTGCCAGTTTTCTTTGCTATAAAATGATTTTTCATTTCTGAATTCCCATCAAGCAAGAAGAGGAACAGGAAAAAGAGAGGAGAAAGGGAAAAGCATGAGAGGAGCAGAAGAAAGGGGGAATGAAGGAAAAGATAAAGAACAGCATCAAAAACAAGGGAAGGGCAGGGGACAGATGGGTAGGGGACAGGAGGAGCAGGGCAGGAGAGAGGAGGGGAAGTGAGGGAGGAGAGAGAAAGAGAGAGAGATGGAGAGAGACAGAGAGAGAAATGGAGAGACAGAGAGACAAAGAGAGAAGATGAGAGACAGAGAAGAGGAGAGGGGAGGGGAAGAGACGGGAGGGGAGGAGAGGGAAGAGGAGAGGAGAGGAGAGGGAAGAGGAGAGGAGAGGAGAGGAGGAGAGAGAGGAGAGGGAGGGGAGGGGAGGGGAGGGGGGACGGGAGGGGAGGGGAGGGGAGGGGGGAGGGAGGGGAGGGGAGGGGAGGGGAGGGGAGGGGAGGGGAGGGGAGGGGAAGGGAGGGGAGGAGAGGAGAGGAGCAAACAATCTTAGGCCAGCCGTTTCCCTACCTGGAAAAGCCCAAACTACCTGGGAACATTGAAAATCATACAAGCTAATGACTTTTTCTCTTACTGGTGGAGAGTGGCCAAATAACATTCAAAAGAAAATTGCCTTCACACTTTAAATCCCTATTCTATTAATAAACTTATGGATAAGATGTCAACATTTTTAAATGATTGCAGTTTTAGAACTTTTTAATTAATTTACACTCAAAAGAACTTGATTTAATCCACACCATTGCTTCTAACTTGTTAGATTTTGTTTCTGTGGTAATCAAACCTTACAAAGTTTCCTGAACCAAGTCTTGGGCAACTCAGCACATTGTTTGGGCTTCTGTTATAGTATTTAGAACAACTTCCTGTACTGCTAAGTATTTAGAACAGCTCTGAAGGAAAAAAATTGAACCTGGTTCTTTGTTTTGTATTCCCTCCTAGTATTTAGAGCAGTACTTTGGTCATAGGACCCTCTCTATAAGTGTTTCTGGGTCGATAAACTCTGAAGACAGGATGGTAATTGTGTCAACTGCATTAGTGGTAGTTTTAATGTGTGTGTGTGTTGTATGTATATATGAGAGAGAGAGAGAGAGAGAGAGAGAGAGAGAGAGAGAGAGAGAGAGACTGTGTGTCTGTTCTACCACTGGATTATATTCACAGCCTTCCTCTTTCATACACATTAAATTAACCATGTAGCTCAGAATAGCCTCAAATTCTCAATCCTTCTCCCTCTAGTCCTGAAGTATTGTGGTTGTAGCCATGTGTCACATCGCTCCTCTCCCTTTTGGCTAAGATCAAGTAATGCATGTACCCCTGTGCATGGCTTAAAAAGTCTTTAGAATAGATTCCTATTTGGTTATATACTTAACTCTTCTTTTTTTTTTTTCATTTTATTTCTTCTAGTTTGTTAAGTTTATTTTTGAGATTATAATATAATTACAATATTTCGCCTTTCCCTTTCTTTCATCTAAACTCTGCCATATACCCTTCCCTACATTCCTTCAAAGTCATTGTCCCTAATTTCGTTAATTGTTATTTCATTCATACATGCTTATGTATGTACATATATATTTCTAAATATATCATACTCAGTCTGTAAAATATTACATATATATTATATTATTACATATATATATATATATATATATATATATATATAGTTGCCTCTAGTTCTTTGTGTACAATTGAGACCTCATGGGCTTTGCCCATCTACTTTGGCAAGCCCTTTGGTTATTCATGTTTGAAAAATCATATCAGTGATACTTAATGGATGTATCACTGCCATTTCCAGGAGACAAAAGTCTCACAACTAATTTTCTGATCCGTCTTCTGTGATGTTACCTGAACCTCAATTCTGGGAATGATTTGTGCACATGTCCATTGGGAATAGGCTCCAACATTGTGTGTTTTGATTGGTTATAGTTCTCTGAATTGGTTTTTGTCTGTTCCAAAGAAAAGTTTCCTTGATGAGGGATGCAAAGTACGTTTAATTCCTTATGTTTACTTTCACTTTATAGTCACATGATTTCTGTTGACCATGTAAGTTATTGGTTCAAATCTTTGCTCCACATTGCTTAGTTCTTTAGAAATTCAAAGTTCTTGGCTCAGCCTCTTGGGTTGTCCTGCCTTTTATAGGTACAATAAATCTGATCACCATCAAGAGCTGTTAAACAACATACAGTGATAAAAAATCGTTCCCTTTGCTGACATTAGGTGTTTTTTAAAAATAGCTCAATAAATTCTGGTCAACAGAAACTTTGCAATTTCAAAAAGTCAAAAAGTGAACTGTTGACACAGATCTGGGCAGTCGGGAAATAAATGGGGCTCTAGCTGCTCAGAAAAGCACATGCTACGTGCTTTTGAACATGACCAGCCATCTACGGTTTCTTGGCTCTCTGCTGCTGGAATACATGTTATGCAAGCTCTCGAGGTTACAAGAGGCCTTGTAGGAGGTAACTTGTTTGCAAGGTGAGGTATCTGCAGGAGGCATAATGGGTAGGGGTGGGTGGGAGTGGTTAAGTTGGTAACTTTGAGGGAAAAACGATTTGATTTTGAATTTCTTTAATCAAGTTCTTTGGAAGAGGAATCCTAATGATACAGTTAATACCAACCAAGATGTCTTGGGCACCAAATATAGAGCAGCTACTGATTCATTATTTTCTGCTTCCGCCTATTTTTTTATTCATCCTACCTGCACACAAGAGCCAGCTCCTCTTCCTGAAACAATACTTTCATATCCTCTTTCTTTTTATTGTATATTTTTAATCTTACCCACCACAAAATAATTGGAAAAAGATACCAGCCTGAAAGTGCTGAGTCATATGTGGTATGTCTCTGGTCTACTTAGCCAGGTGAATTTGAGCAGGCTGTCCAACCTTACTTGGTCCTTTATTTCCTTTTGAAGCATAGAGTCTTCTATGTATGATAGCCCGGAATTGTACCTGTGTGACCTGACTCATTTTCAAGCCTGTTACTTCTCTTAACTACTTGGTTTGTCCAGACTAAACTCATATTCATTCTAAAGTAGAGTATGGAGAGATAAACCATTTTTTATCTGCATAGTATTTATAAAGGCAGCCATTGAATCATTTAGCCAGAACACAGGATTTCCAGTTCTATTGTTTCACATCTTTCAGGTGTCTTCTGCCTTGCAGACTTTAGGTAGGCTTTGAATTTGCTGGCATGTCTACTTGTGTTGCTTCATTTTGGTTCTGTATTAACTTCATTTTTATGAATTTGACTCTCCCTAAAATAAACATTTTCAATTATCTCCCCTTCACTTCTTTTCATTGGTACTTTGCTTTAAAAAGGAGGAAAGGAAAGGAAAGGAAAGAAAAGGAAAGGAAAGGAAAGGAAAGGAAAGGAAAGGAAAGGAAAGGAAAGGAAAGGAAAGGAAAGGAAAGGAAAGGAAAGGAAAGGAAAGGAAAGGAAAAAAAAGGAAAGGAAAGGGAAGGAAAGGAAAGGAAAGGAAAAAAGAAAAGAAAAGAAAAGAAAAGAAAAGAAAAGAAAAGAAAAGAAAGAGAAAAAGTTAGGCTGGCAAGATGCCTCAGAGGGTAAAGTTATATTCCCACATGACTGAGTTTGATATCTGGGATCTACATCATAAAGGGATCGAACATACTCTTCTAAGTTGTTTGATAGTGCTGTGGCACCATCATGCATACATATACACATCACACACATGGACACACAAACATGCATCCATGCATTCATGTACACAAGAAAGACAGTCAGTCACATTACATACATACATGTAATAAAAGTGTTTTCCTACCAGATTTGATGGATTATTACTGTTTTATTATAGTTTTAGTATTCAATCGAAAAGTGATGGATTCTAGAGGCAACATTGTGAACTAGGCTTGGTAAAAGTTTAATCTGGATCATCAAAACTGATAATGAATAGTTGAAGGAATCTACTCCCAGTTCTTCCACTGGAAGAATATTAGCCTCTTTGTGATTCATCATTCTCAGTTTGTTCAATGACGTAAACGATAGAATATGAATTGAGGCACATTGGAAAACATGCTATTTGTGCAAGAAATTTTATGGAATGGTAGAATGCATTAGCAAATGAAACAAGCCTGGGGCAACATCACAGAGTGCTTTTAGGAGTAGGGTTAATAGAAGGAACATTCTGTTGTTTCATCTTTTTAAGTATTTTGCATGCTAAACCAAACACGCTTTACCAGTTGAATTCAAATCTGCTCCTCTGAGTCTTTCAATAGGGTGAGCTCTTTCAATTATGGGCAAAGGTTTAAATGCTTATTCTTCAGCTTGGACTCTTTCTCTGTTGTGATGTATTATCATATCAATTCTTCTATGCTTCTTTGTATGTATTTTGCTTAAACTCCTTCGTCTGTCTCGAGTCATGCATATTATGTTTACGCTGTGTTTGTTAGATAATCCCCAATAACATTTACCACATGCTTCTGCCCACATTGTGCTTCAGCAAAAGCCTGATGACATTTGAGTTGAAGAACAGGGATGATTATAGAGAAATAAGAAGAAATATAAGAAGGGAAAATACTTGAAAGAGAATAGGAAAGCTGTATGAGAAAGAGATATCATTGGTCTAGAGAGGTCAGGAATTCCTCTGGACTGGGCCTTTGATACAGAGTGTAATACAGGTTTCCAGAACTGGACTGAGTCCATAATTATCTGATTTAGTAGGTTCCAAAGCATGGAGATACAGAGGCACTTCCCACTGTCAAAGCTGTGCACTTCGGTATGTATTAGAAAAGTTGCTGTCCACACTAATGTGTGTTAGAAGAAATAGATACTCATCTTCCCTATACAAAGCTAATGAATGCATTTTTTCCACTTTAGATGTAGAAAAGGTGGCTTCTTTAAAGAATAGGCAGGATATGGAGGTAGAAAAAAAACTATGAAAGTAGTATTCATGTTTCACAAAATCCTGCTGTTTTTTAAAGGAAATCTTTGACTTGGGGGGAGAAACAGTAGACAGAGAGCCTGGGGGCTGTGTGCCATTGCTCATTGGGTGGAGTGCTTCCACAGTCCTCTGACTGTGTGATTCACAAAGCAACTAGACAGATATGCCACCACTGTATCAACCTATATGTGTCCAGTGGCGTGAGCTGGTCCCAAACACTGTATTCCTTTGACTATCAGTCTTCTCCCTCTGATTCTTATCCACATTCTAACGTCAGTAGTTAGCATTCTCTCAGATTGATCTGTGTTTGGCCAGATTTGCCAGCTCTTCCAGGCTTAGCTGAAATGTTTCATATTGGTATAACCCTCTGCAGACACAGTTTGAACCCTCAATCCCATGGGGGTAGAGCAGAAACTTGTTATTGTTTCAGTGTCACAGCGAGTCAGTAAAGGCTGCAGTTAGCTCTCACAGCTGACCAAAGTTTCCTCTCCCCACCACGCTTCAGGAAGAAAGGAAAATACAGAATGATCTGAATGAGGCATAATTGCTGGGCTTCACTCCCATATTTATATTTTATAATGCTGATTTCTCTCAGATGGATTTCTGAGCCCTGTCTGCATGAATTGTCTCAGGAGATAAATGACTAACTCATTTTGATGAGAAAAATTGCCCATCACACTTCTGTGTCTTTTTTGGAGATCCAATACTTTTAGCACCCCACATACTTTTGTCATGGCCAAATAAAATGCCCCACATTTCCATGAGATAAAAATAATATTTCTGAAGAGAATGCTCTATTGACAAATCTAAGAGGTTCTCATGATTTTTTTGGTGTGCTGGTTAGTTACTACATTCAACTTGACACAAACTAGAATCTCATAGGACAGTATCCATTGAGGGATTGTATAAATAGCACACACACACACACACACACACACACACACACAGAGAGAGAGAGAGAGAGAGAGAGAGAGAGACAGAGAGAGACAGAGAGAGAGAGAGAGAGAGAGAGAGAGAGAGAGAGAGAGAGAGAGAGAGGAAGGAGAGAGAGAACTGTATTTCTGCTAATCTTTCCCCTCAAGAAACTGAAAGTTCTCAGAGAGCTTTAGGTGTCACTGATGTCTACTTTTTAACACATTTATGTTTCCATAATACTGCTTTATTAAATGAAGCTGTTTCATTGTGGACTGGTGATGCAGCAAGCTTTCCGATCACAGCAAACCTGCATAGGCCTGCTATCTGTAGCTGGTTCCCAGACACTCTCCCTTTATTAATAGGCTTCCTTTGCCAACAGGCGGAAGGCAGCATTTTCAGAAAGCCATTAGAGGTAAAGCCTATTGTTGCCGCCCTCAGCCATGCAGTGTGAATTCAGTTTTCCTCCTCAATGTCAGAGGAAATTCCTCTTGGGGATACATGCGTGGGCTCTATCTAACCAGCACCATTCCTTCCTGCATTATGGATTTTAAGCTTGCATTGAGGCCCACTTACTGAGATGTTTTTTAGTGCCTCTTCTCTGCTTCTTTCATATCCTTACATTAAAAAAAAAAACAAAAAACAAAAAAAAAAAACTATGGAACATCCAAATCTGAAAGCACTGAAAATCAAGGGAGTATGGTAAGGAACTGAGTCCTCTTTCCTTGAAATATTCAAGATCTTTTGGGAAACTTATTGGAACTTGTAAATGCATTTGTCCTATCTATGAAAAAACCATACTGCCTCTTCAGGTTTCCACCTCCTGCAGGAGGGAGTCACAGCATCCATAGTCATGTGACCTCCTACTTATAATAATATCAAAAGAAGTGCTAAAGGAATCTAGCCTCATCATCAGAGAGCTTCAGAATGTCAAAGCCCCGTCTCCATTAAGAAAGCTCATCTCCAAAATTCTGTTTAGACTAGACACAAGACACGTCTCTGCAAAGTCATGAATGAATGGGTGTTAACAAAAATTGGACAAGACTAGATGCTTGAAGCAGAAACCTGAATTAGTAATGGTATTCATTGGTTTCTCTTGCACTTTTAGCAGAACTTTAAAGATAGTGGTTGGAATGTACTTCATGAGAAAAGAGGCTATTTTCAGTAATAAAAAAAGGATAGTCTGTCTAATTAGGAAACTCCCATAGATTAAAGGGGACAGTGACACTTGCTTAATTGTTACATTCTGACCTTCATGCCATAAATCATAAATCTATGCCATCAAGTCTTCATAGTTCTTGCCATGGAAAAATCAGAAATCATTATACACACACATATATGAAAGTGTATAAATATAAATATATGTATGCATATAATATATAGTCACTTAAAGTCAGGCATCTGACCTTCTAAAACCGAAGCCATCTTGCATTGGCAGCATTCTCCTCCACAAGGTATTTAACTGACTTTAAAGTGAATGTAATAATGAAGCCTACCTAAGAGCACTGTCAAAGGGGCAAGATTCAAGATGATGCATGTGGAAAAAGACTTCTTAAAATATAGAAAGCCCTGTGCATGCTAATGCTCCTTTCTCAGCTCTGGGGAAATGGCAGACAGGAAAAGAACTATTGATCACATTCTGTGGCCTCCATGTAGCACCTCAGTGATGAATGCAGTGCAGAGGGGAGAGGCTGAAAGGTAGGTCTTCAAGGAGTTCCACTGAATGTGATTCATCAGTCCCTGACTGTGAGTTACCAGGCTCCGTGCAGCTTACTCTGCAGCCATTCATAAGGATCCATCTTTTCCTCTGGCATTCCTGCTCTCACTTACATTACCGCGCTGCTCCTGGTGCTTTGTCGAGAAGAAGTAATGATTGAACAAGGGGCCCAGAGGTTGCTGTCTATGAATATAGAGAACCCTGTGATGCAACCACACTCCAACAATCATCTTGGCCACTTGCATTCTAAATTTGATTTGTAGCCAGAACCAAGGCACCTAAGAGTCAGCAATGTTTTCTCATCTAGTTGTGGAGTCTGGATACTGTATCAGCTTGGGGTGTATTGTGTATGTCACAGACAGAAGATTCTATTTATTCTGAGAAATTTCCTAAACTGTTTTATCTTAACAGCACAACATTTTACAATACATTCTTAGCAGATAGATATAAAATAATGAGGTAGATAAACTTATGAATTTCTCTTTCTATATGTCTTTAATTTTTTTTTTTTTTCTGAACTCTTTCTATGGACACAGTAGCAGCCAGTTTTGGTCAGACCAAAGCCAGTAAAACTTTCTGTTTAAACCTCTTCCTGTCTTGAAAATCTTCAGGTTATTTATTGATTGATTTTTTTTTTTTTATTTAGAAAGCTTGTAGCTTTGTAACCTTGTATCCTTGTAACCAAGGATAAATTCATTATCTGAAAAGTCAACTTAATTTGTTTGACACCTGTCTGTAGATGCATGTTCTAAGAAATGAGGAAGTAGAGTCCCCAGACAGCCAACACCACAAGGAGTGTGAGATGTGATATTCTATTGATGGTACAGGAAATGAATGGCCTGGTGGAGTGTGAAGATGGCAGGGGTTGGTATCATATGTACTAAAGATATCTAGGCAGGCAAGAAGTCCTAGTGCATGATCAAGGGTACATTATGACATTATTCCGGTGGATATGGGGATCTTAAAGGTCTTTGTGAGTGATTCCTCTTGGGACAGGAAACTTTTCATTGGAGCATACTCAGAAATGTTTGCACAGCTGGTAGACTTTTGTCTTCCCTCCAAAGACAAAAAGAATGTCAATATGCAACATATCTCTGAGTGGTAGAACATTGGGGACTAAACCTAGATCCATCTCCCAGGCAGAAAGACACAAGTTGAGACAGACATAATTGGTAATGAAAAGAACTTTGCTTTGAATTCATGATCCAAAGAAAGAAGCACCTATCACAACCATTACAGATGTTATTAGTAATCCAGTTCTATTGAGAAAATGGCTTGACACCCAGAGAAGAGATATGTGACTAGTGTGAGCAAGGCTCTTTATCTGTATCAGGGCCAGCAGGTAGATTCCATAGCAAGTGAAACCCTGGCCCAGTCTTTGCATCACTCACGTATATACTATATTGGATCTAGATGTGCTTGGCACATATTCTAATTAGACCTTTTCCATTTTTGCAGGAACTTGAACTTGTGAATTTTATATGCAACAATGTTTGATAACTGCTGTATCATCATACACATCAAAATGGTCCATTTGTAGATATTTTCCAATTCATATATCATCGGAAACATTGACTCCACTATTCCACTATTCACTGAAAGTCAAGGTTTTAAGGAGATGTGAGTACAGCACCAGAGTGAGTGAGAGGTAGAATTCCACTGAGTTGTTGGCATCAGATATCTCTTCAACCAACCTCCTGTGGTCCATTTGATCTGCACTGGCCACTTGCCCAGACTCAGATGATGTGCAATTCTGAGGGCCACCACAGTGGTATCAAGTAGTGATCACTGTTTATTCCTGTTCCTGATGATCATTCTCCTTGGTATTGTGCTTCCCCCATTGTGTCTGCCCTGTAAAGGGGTATAGTATACAACTCTGTTCCTTTATTTAAAGAGCTAGACCACTCATTACACAGTGTAGGTCCAACATGGTATTCTTGAGACGTACTGAAACCCAGAAATCTCTTTTCAGTTCAATTTACTCTCAACTGATTATTTGTTAAATTTCCATTCTTCCTATGTGCCAGGAGAGCTTATATTCTAATGTAGAAGGTGTGGGTTTCAGTATCATTTCTTCATTTTCCAATGGTATTCCTGTAGTCAAGGACAAAGGCATGTCTCTTTACTGATTTTTCCAGGTTAAGATTCAAGGCTCATAGAACATCGTATGAAATAATGACTCATGAAAAATAATATAGCTTTAAAATGTGTTTTTAATTTTTAAATTAAAAGCTACATTTTATTTGGGGGTATAATTTGTGATAACTGAATAAAATTTGTGGTTTTGGGGAGCAGAATAGATGGTTTAAGGGTCATGAGCAACTTGTTCTTGCAAAGGACCCAGGTTTTTTCCCAGCATTCACATAGTCAGTCACAACCATCTATAAACCCAGTTCCAGGGGCTCCAATGCCCACCATGGGCACCAGGCATGTATTCAAGCAAAACACCCATACACATTTTATATGAAAATTTGTGGTTTCAACACAAAAGAAAGACATGCCTTATAATTTTAAACCATTGCAACCTGTGGCCAAAAATTAAAAACTAAAACAATTGCCAACCTGTGAGTCATTTCTGAGTTCCAGGTACTTATCAAGGATTTTTCACTCTTTGCATCTTTTAGCATTCACAAAATTTCCAGTGCTCATGGCCCTTGCATTATTCTGTTGTATAATCCATAATGATGGAAACCAGGCAATAGTTAATTTTTTTTTCAAACCATCTGATCAAGGCATTGTTAAAATACTGGCCCATCTCTGTACCTGCACGCTTAACCATTGCAGGAAAGTATTCCTCAATGATGCAGCCATTAATAACAATTGTAAACAGGTATCTGAAAGATCGATGTTCTATTATTCTGACAATGGGAAAAGATGGTGGAGGGTCAGCAGCCAGTTGGTGTATATTTTGTATCACTTGTTTTTGAAACCATTGCACTCTTTCCCAAGGATTTAATACACAAATATATCTTATTTACTGGTGTCAAAGCTCTGTGTTTACCTCAAGGTTCAGGAATGAATTAGCTGGCCTAAGGTCTTGTTTTATGATTTCCAGTAAAATATTTGTATAAAGCATAGGCTACATATATTCATTTCCATTTCTCTGTATATGTGTCTCTCTGTGTCTCTTTCTCCATCTACATTTTCTCTGTGTGTATGTGTGTGCATGAATTTGATTGAGATAGATAGATAGATAGATAGATAGATAGATAGATAGATAGATAGATAGATAGATAGAACATGTGTGTATGACTTTAAAGTAAAAGGTATACACTTATTTGGATAAACCAAGACAATGTATGGTCACCAATTCTCAGAAAATGGCTAGAAGTCAGGGAGTTATTAGTGTAGTCTAAGAGCAGAAAACACAAGTGAAATGTATGCAGCAGCAAAAAGAAGAGGCAACCTGTACTGGGCTTTGAATAAGCTCCCTTGTGTCAGTCTATTGAAGTTGCATAATGTTAAGAGAAAAGTCAAAGGTGGAAGGTGTAGTTCATTGGTGATCATTTGCCTTATATGTTGAAGGCACTGGGGTCAATTCCCTGTAATGACAAAAAGGGGAAATGAGAAGGAGCCATTGTTGGTGATTGGTAATTAAACTAAACCTTTGAAGCCACAAGGTTCATTTTTCTCTGGTGACCAATAATGAATTTCTTCCAAAATACTTAAAAAGTTTCCATCATGTTCCTGGTCCAGTGTAGGCACTGGTAACAGCTAATAGGCAGACATGGAACTTGCTTTCTGTGAGCTATGTAGTGAGCCACCCAAGCAAGGAGCAGTTCCTCAGCTGCAGACCACACAGCTGTTCTTGCAGTTTGAAGCTAAATTGAATTGCTTAACTTTAGGTCTGCTGTCCAAATGGGATGTGATATTCGATTCCCGGTTCATGCATAAGCATGTATGGCCCTCCTTACATGACACATATGCTTGTGGAGTTAGGAGAAAATTTAATGCCCATTTGCTAACTTTATTTTTCTCATGCAGCAAATGTCAGTTCGGGCATTGCTGGTCAAACACACCTTATAATGAGCTTTGGTAATTTAGCTCCTAAGATGGCTTGGTTATAGAACCCCATAAAAGTTTATTGACTCTTGCTTGCTGGCTTAGGTTGTAGGTTAGAATGTACCTCAGAAATTAGCTCCCTCCAGTTTAATGACTTCATTACAGAGCAGTTTGCGTGCTCTCAAGCACTTCCCAATATATTTTAAACACCAGTTTGTAGCTATCTTGAGCTATTCCCATGAAGTGGGAGAGGCACAGTTGGCTTCCTTAAATTGTCAAGATAAAATGTCAGTGTCCAGGTGGTTGTGTATCTTCAACTGTTCACATGGACAGAGGTGGCTCTTTGAATGTTCTAATGTCCAACTCCAGTACTAAAAGGAGATCATGGGGGTGGGGGTAGACATGCCTCAGTAAGGTGATCAGTATCTAAGCCTGAGGAACAGAGTTCAGTTCTCAGAACCTAAAGGAAGAATGAGTGCATGGTGGTTAGTATTTGCAATCCAACTTTGAACAGAAATAGACAAGTGTATCCCTGGAGATTTCTGACCAGATACCTTAATCATGTTGTGATAAAGAAGACTCTATCTCAAAAAAAAAAAAAAAAAAAAAAAAAGGTGAATGACACCTGAATAGTGATACTCAAATTTGCTCTCTGGTCTCTCTACACACACATGCATATTCACATATCCCTGTGGTAACATACACAGAAAGAGATCTCTATAATTTTCCAATTTTTTAAGTATTTGAAAATTATTTTTACAGTTTACATAAAATTAAAGACAATAATGAGTGATGAATATTTATAGCGATTTATTAACATGTATCCACCATTAAATGAACTGGAATTTCCTCATGTCTGAAGAAGATGTTTCAGTAGGACTATTAACCCTTTCCTGGTATCCTATAGCATCACCACTTAACCAGTGGATTCTTCATATGATTTCCATGGATACAGTAATGTCTGCAAAGCTGAACACTTGTATTTTTGTTTTTGTTTTTTTCATATTTTTTGAGACAAAGTCTCTCTGTTTTTTCTGGCTGGCCTAGAACTCACTGTGTCAACCAAGCTACAGAAAGAGAGACAGAGAGAGGAAAGTGTGTGTATTTACATGTGCAGAAGTACATATGTGTTATGTATGTGTGTGTAATATTAATATGTGCAGGAACATGTGTTGCAACCTGCAAATGAAGGCCAACAATCACACAGATATCGTCCTCAGCTGCTTCCCATCATTTTTCATGCTATAGGCTCTCTCATTAGCATGGAATTGTCATTCAGCTAAGCTCAATGGCCTGTTAATGCCAGGGATCTGCCTGTCTCAGTCTTCTCAGTGATGGAACTATAAGTAGACACTACCCCCTCTTATCTCTTTGTTGTTATTAACATGGTTTCTGTGAGCTGGTCATGGTAACACATTTCATTATGCCCAGCACTAGGGAAGCAGAGACAGAAGGATCTCTGTGAGTTTGTGGCCATGTTGGTTTAGATAATAAATTTTAGGATATCCAAGGCACACAGAGAAACTTCAAAAACAAACAAACAAAAAACAAACAAGCAAACAGAAAAACAAGATTTCTGAGAACCAAAGATAGGTCTTTGTACATACAGGGCAAGCAGTGTACTACTTGAACTATTATTCTAGTCCCCACAACATCTTAGAAACAATCTTCAATAGGATTAATCACTTTCCCTTTAATTACAAATATATGGTAATTCTATCAGAAAGTAGAATATGTATTTGAAAGAACAATAACTCACGTGCAACTCTTAATCACCTCGGTATAAATCTTATAAACATTTGATACCTCCTTATATATAAATATGTATCCTAATATACTTGAGAACCTGTTTTATGTGTGAGGATCTCCATACCATATATTTGGTAATCCTAAATCTATAAAGCTACAGATCATATTTTTAAAATGTATTTCCTAATTTATAGTAACTAGAAACTTTGAAAATGTTTCCTTTTCTCAAGTCTTCCTCTTTTATTGGAAATAAAGTGTTTTGTTCTGTAGAAATCTCAACAGCTATTTTCCTGTTAGTAAAGGTATAGATGGCTTCCCAGGATCTCACTGTTGCAAGGATGCTGTGAGTATATGGCTTCATGGGTAACTCAGAATCACTTTCATGTCATGTGTGATTCTGAGGTTGTTTCTTAATAATAATTACATTTTTTCTGTATTAATATAAGTTTTCTTTATTTTAATAATTTAGAGGGAATTTCTTAAAAATAAAACTAGTGGGGAGGTACATGTCCCCAGAACTTCTCTATTCCCTCTGATTTCTCTAAGTGTGTGATGCATGCTGTGTAAGGCTGGTTAGCTCTGTAGACTTCCCTTTACCTTTCTCTGCACACATCTCTAAGACTAATCCCAAAATCTCAGGGTCTTGGGCAGATTTTTTTCTCTTTTGGGGAAGTCAGCTTCTGCAAGTTTCAGACAGATTACAGCAATAACGTGGACATATCATCACCTCTTCCTATCCTGTTGGTTAACTTATACATAATCTATTCTAATTATTAACATGCCCTGAATACAAGCCTCCAGAATGTTCTTAAGAGGTAAAACTAACAACTTTCAAAGTTTTCAAATCTGAAGATGAATGACATTGACAGAAATAATAATAGAAATATCTCACACAAGTTCCCTGACAACCAGGAATGGAACTTTCTGAAGGCTCATTTTAGAGCACTCCTTTAATCTGATTGGATGAAGGTGGCAAACAGTTGCTTCATAGCAAGATACATGATTGTCAATGTTTTTTGTTTTACTTTGTGGATTGATGATTATAGATTCAAATTTTGGAAGTTGACAAAATGAAGAGTATTATTTTGTTCAAAGTTTTTCCCACACGAACTGTCAGGTGAGTGACCAATCACTTTCTAATTAGATGTAAATCCCACTTCACAAAATAGAACTCATGCCTGATACTGACCTGTGGTTAGCTAGGTCACTACTTCTAAGGGACAACTCAATACTGTTTGATATTCTGCTAAATGGGCATAGTAATAAATGTCTCTGAGTTCTTCTCTTCATACTTGTATTAGTGCATCTAGCAACCCTCATCAGAGAAGCTCTTATTTAATGGGTAGTAATTTATGCAGAGACCCATAAATGTCCGAAGTGCAGAAAACACAATACTGTGGAGTGCTCAGCCCTAAATGGGACATCTATATTAGTCCCTTCTCCCAAGGATCAGCCATCATCATGCAATCAGGGAGTGGGGGAACTGTAAGAGCCAAAAGTAGTGAACATCTGCATCAAAACAGTAATTTCTGGGTTGGACGTAGCATAGCTGCTGCATACATAAATTTACAGGGACTCTGACTGCATACAAACGGACTACACAGAATCAAGCTTCCTAAATCCCAGAATAAGCCCCAAAGAGGGGCTCATCAAGTCCCACCTTTAGACGAGAAGAAGCTGTTGACAACTGATTGCTGTTGGGTGAGGTAGAATAAGTGTTCTTCAAGGATGTGACCACTAAGAAACTATCCATGCTCTTGTAGATCACCCTGCACCTTTGAACATATAGGCAGCATTAAATAGACTCATTGGGTTCTAAAACCATCCAACCAAACAAAGAATATGTGAAGGAAAGGTGACAAGAGAAGGAAAAGTGCTAGATGGTATAGGAAGGGAATTGGATGGATCGGATGGATTTGATCAGAACAAGTTACATGCATGTATGATGTTCCCAAATAGCAACATTTGTGTAAACTACTTTACAAATGAGAAGACAGAGTGATTTAAAACAAAGGACACTTTTTGTGGTGAATTTCATATAAAAGCTAAGATTTTTGAATTGTCATTTGAGCTAAGTTTTGGTAGTCATTATGCTCATTGTATTCTCACGTGGGCAGTGTCGGTTACCATGTTCAATGGTACAAATATTCTACATTTTTATTATCAAAATAAGTCCCACTAGATAGCTCCTTTTATCTTCTAGCCCAAAACTGATTACACTGTTCTGCAGCATGTCTTACTGAGACACTTGGCATCACTGAACACTTCTCCAGCAACACTTACGGTAATTCTACACAAACCTTTTAAAAGAAACCCATTTTTGCATTCCAAAGCTGAACTCAGGTACATTAAAGCATATTATAATGTCAGTGTGTTTAAATTATCCAAACAGGATTCATAATTACCATGTTAGGTCTTTTAATGCACACGTCCCTTAATTTTGCATTTTTCTTAAACATATCCAATTTGAATTTGCACTTAACCATAAATAATAGAGTGCATAGCTCACACATATCAATGAGAATCGCCCTTAGAAGTGTAAGATTGTTTGCTTAATACCAAGAAATGTTTTGGAGATCATCAACTCCCTTGACGGATACATGCTGCCACAAGGATTTATTTTCTTATGCTCATAGCTAAAATAGCATCCATTGCATTTTGCCATTTAACAACATTGGAGAAGAAGGTTATAGCAAAGTGATTTACAAATAGCGATTGCATTTCCCAGCTTACCTATTTCCATAAATAAGTCTAGAACTTTCATCTAAATTTGAACATCATGCCCAGCAATATTGATATCTGTCATTACAGTAACTATGCAAGTATGTGTCAGCCTTTGATCTCACTAGAAAATGACAGAAATTATCCCATGCCCTGGCATTCATATCATTCTTTTCTGTTTTGACTTTACCCGATTGGCACAAGAAGCAAATGTTTAGAGGTTATGATTTCAGTAGAATTGAATGCCTGCCACCATCTGTGTCATTAATGACTGATGCTTGGAATCCCATTATTGAAAGTCTTTGTTCACTAACATCAGGGACACATGGAAAATAAAACTAGCAAAGGGACAGTACAGACAAGAGGATTAAGACAATTTGCAGACAGTATGCTACATCATAATGGAAATTTCCTATTTCTGCATTCTTTCTATTAAGTCAAAAACACTTCTCAATTGGCATACTGTTTGTTACAATTGATATTTTAGATAGGAAATAAAGTGTGTCTTCATACAAGCTAGGGACTTAAAAAAATTATGGTAAATGAATATCTGTGAAAACGATAGAGAGAAATAATGTGATAACTTTGGAAAAGAGCATGAAGGGGCAACATTAAAAAAGAAAACTAAAGATATTTGTGTCTACATTAACTATAATAAGAAAGTAATTTCCACTGAACCCACTAAAATATAACAGAAAGTATTTCATACCCTAGATAAAGATTCTAGTAGTCATTCAGTAGGACCATCATAGATGGGATACAGATATGGAAGAGTTTGCGACACGAGTGTATCAATAGTCTTTCTGCTCTCAATACGGAGACTCGAGTACAGTCTTGAGCTCAAGGAAGGAATATCTACTGAAATCAGCGAAGGGGTTTCAGATCTCAGAAGAAAGTGGTGTTGAAGATAAAAAGACAAAAAGACATTCTAATTGCTCAACTTAGCCTCTTCAATTACTTACTCAGTGTGAAAGATGCAGAGACAACACCCTTTTCATTTTTATATGGTTAACCATAACTTTTGCTGCTGTATCCATTTTTAGTTCAATTATTTTATATTATTCTGTGTTGTTACCCAGTTTAGTTCCTGGTGTGCCTGGTCTCATCTTTATGATCTTCTAGACCTTTGAATGTCTTCCTTTTACATCCTCAATTCAATACAGTACGATAACAGCTAAAATGAGAAACCTGGGATATAATCTTCCATGTATGTAGTACCACATCAATGTTTTTGAGAAGTAAAATTTCTTTGGTTATGTCTAGGGAACATCTAATTAAGTTATTTTCTTCCTTCTAAACATCTTGTTAATAATTCATTTTTGTACCTGTGTGTGTTTACACAAGCATTGAGGTATCTGTGGAGGCCAGAAGAGGGTATTGGATCCCAGGAAGCTGGCGATACAGTTGCCTGATGTAGATCCTGTGACCCAAACTCAAGAGCTCTTAACTGCTGAACTTTCTCTCCAGTTCTGTCATTTTCGATGGGATCTTGGAAATTCAAATATTTAGGCTTCAATTTTTCTTTCTTCATTTTTTATGTTTAATCTCCACATATTCTGATATATAATCAGACATGTATAACTGTGGCAGAGTATCAAATTAAGAATATTGGTTTTTGTGGAGGTTTAAATATGCTTGGCCCAAGGGAAGTGGCACTCTTAAGAGGTATGGTATTATTGAAGGGTGTATGACCTGGTAGAGGAAGTTTGCCACTTTGGAAGTGGGCTTTGAGGTATCTATGCTCAAGCTCTGCCAAGTACTAAAGGGATCCTCCTGTTGCCTGCCTTTCTGGTCAAGATGTAGAACCCTTGGCTCTTCCAGAACCATGTTTGTTGCCTTCTGCCATTCTTTGTGACCTGATGATAATGAACTGAACCTCTGAAACTGTAAGCTAATCCCTGTTAAATGTTTTCCTTCATAAAAGATACCTTGGTTACGGTGTCTCTTCACAGCGATGGAAACTCTTAGTCTGACTCTGTGATGTTATCAAGGAATACAACATTTTTTTACACTTCTAGTTTCCCCATTTGAGAAATTAGTGTTGGAGCCCAAGGTCAATCAGCAGTCATTGGATTTGCCTAGAGAAGCTTGGCTTGTAAATAATCTCATATTCGTAGTGTCTGGTATCATTGTATACCATGTGTGTTATCTTTCAGTTCCTTCTACAAACATCTCCATCACTCTCTTGGAGGGGCCCTCTTGCCTAGGAAGTGGTTGTGTGAATAGCTTGAGTAGGTACACAAAAAGTTCTTGTCCAGTGGAAGCATCCACTGGGATGTGTGTTTGATTCCTGTATGGAGCAGCAGATGGTAGTAGGTGGCTGGGGTGGGGGGGGTTTTCTTCAGAAGCCTGTGGGCCAGCGACAGCTGTACTCCTGCCTCTTGCCAATTTTTCGCCCACAGTACCTACTTGGTGGCTTTGCCACACCCAGGTGTGCTGCAAGCTTAGTGACTCATTAGGAGACACTGCAGCAAACTCCTCTTCATGTAATCACAATGCATGAAGGTTAATTGATGCCTACTATTTCAGAACATCCTTTATCAGATTTTGCCTTCCTTGGAAGTCCCTTTTGGAGCTCAATACTGGGAAGTAAAGTAAAGTGGATCACGTTTACATTCAAGAAGGAAAAGAGGTTTAATGGCTAAATTTCCCAGTCAGTGTCCCAGATAGGAATGAGGACAGGCATGTGTATTCTAAAATGTGCTCCCAGCACAGATTGGGCTACTTCCTAAGCACTCTGATATGTTTAAGGATCGAGTAGGAAATACTGATCTAGCTCTGTAGTCCTCTGCAAGATACATGAGGCTTAGGACACTGTCCCCAAAGGTTTCCTTCTTTTTCCCACTCATAGTCTTGGACTGACTTCATTGACATTTCCCATGCCCATTCCTCACTAACTACTATAAGATGCAATGTGGATAGCACAACTTTAACAGATATATTGTCTTTGAACAATCTTATTCAGAGAATAAGATAGACATTATGGAAGAGAATGAAACTGGAAACAGATAAAAGGACTGAGAATGAACTAAGAATAATACAGGCTACAATTTAAGATGCTATAACAGAGTAACACAGATTTGATAGTTTGTAAACAACAAGAATTAATTCCTCATAGTCTGGGGACTTCAAAGCCCAAGCCCAAAGCAAGCCTGCAGAACACAAAGACCTCTTCTGAGGAGGGCACATTTCATGAGAGATCTGAAGAAAAAACTGGGTAATGACACCTTGGGCATTCTGGTAAGAATCTTTCTGCCATGTGCTTCCTATGTGGAAGAGAGAAAAGTAAGGTAACCAGATACTTCATGAAAGCTTATTTTATAATACCTTTGATCCCGTTCACAAAAAAAAGAGAGAAATCCTTATGGTTCAATTACTTCCTAAAAGCACAATATCCTAGCAGCATCACACTGAAAATGCATGCATTTTGTAGGGAGCATAGTGAAGCTAGTGCTATTGCATACACTGAAAGAGAGTAAGTCTTGGATATGATAGAGGGCAAGCTACTGAAATAGCAGCTTAAGCAGACTTTGCTAGTAAGGCTCTCGTTTAAGGCATGTGGTTTGTAAGGCTAAGAGAGACTCCTCATGGATGATTGTTACTCAGGTACATAGCCAGAAATGACATGCAAAGAAGGAGAGTGTACATTTTAATGGCAGGATAAAACAGGAGAAGCTAAAAGCCTGCAGAACACAAAGACTCTTCTGAGGAGGGCACATTTCATGAGAGATCTGAAGAAAAAAACTGGGTAATGGAAGCCCCTGGTGAAACCCAGGCAGAAGCCGAGTCTGAGCTGGTAGATATTCCAAGGAGGATGAGGCGAGAGATTGTCTGATTTCCTTTTGTGACAAGAAGAAATTTACTGGAGTATCTCCCTCAGGTTCAACAGTGTCTTCCCTCCAATATGTCTACCATTTAATCAGAAATTTTCTCATAAAACCAAACTGAGTTTCCACTTGTCTGAAATGAGGGTTTTCCACCTGGGGAAGCAGGTAGGATCCCAGGGCCAGTGCAAACTCAACAAATCCAAGTCTTGCTTTTCTGGGCATTCCCAGTGCTATGAAAGTTGGAAAGGCAACATTGCTCAAAGGTTGTTTGTGTCTATGGCATACATGGCTGTGCACAGCATCCTGAATCCCAGGATGCAAGCACACTCTGGCATAGTTTTCAACTAAATTAAAGCCCCAAAATAGAAAGGATTGGTCATCAGGTGGACAAGTGTGGAATGCAACCAAGGGTAAAAATAGCTAAGTTGATTTCTGCTTCCTTTGTGGTATTTTAAAAGTTAGGGTCCACATGGCTCCAGCTATATATGCAAGGGAGCTATTTATAAGTGGGAGAAGAGATCCTTGGTCCAACGAAGGCTGAACATCATGGGGGGTGGTATTCGAGGGTGGAGAGGTGAGGTAATGGGGTAGGGTGGGTGGGGTACACCATCATAGAGGCAAGAGGGGGGGAAGGGATAGGGAGTTCCTGGGAGGTGGGGGGGAAAGGGGGTAAGGGGAAAACATCTGAAATGTAAATAAAATTTCCAATAAAAATAAATAAATAAATAAAATTAAAAAAAAGAAAAGTTAGGGTCCTGTCAGATATGGATTTCATGTTATTTAATATTATTTTGATTTCAAGGTGTCAAAGTCATGCTACCAAGAAGTCAAATGACTTGCCAATGGGCACAGACCATCTGGTTTTTTTCCCCAGTTTTTCTTACAGATTCTCACTTAGAAGTCAACCTCTAATTAAAGTCAAAACCTCCCATTTACAGACAAATGACGAGAACAAACATCAGAAGCTATAGAAAGATAAGTCTCAGATTCTGTCTAATTTCTTACACGTAACATACTCTGCCATCTCAATTCGATAAAATGAAAATTTATATTCCCAAGAATAATCCCATGCTGTCTTATAAATCACTGGAGAAAGATTTAATTTCATTCAGTCCCATTAGGTGTATTTATTGTTCTCTGAATCATTGGTACAGGATACAGATGACAACTCTTAGAAGGCCAGAATATCACAATAAAAAGAAAAAATCCATTTTCAAGCCTTTTTATGGTCATAGGTGACTACTGTACTAGTCTAAGGCCAAACACTGATCAGAAAACCAGTAAGGTTGCTTGGAATGTAAGGACTCTAGGCTCTAACACTTTTCTGAAAAATGATGGTTTTTTCAAGAATGGTTATAAGTAGCTCAGTGCACTCCTGGGAGTGAGGTTGTGCAATGCAGTAGTGTGAGAAAACCATTGTCTGCTTAAGTCAGCAACATTATTTGGCTCTTGAATAGCAGCCCATGCATTAAAGGTCTGGATCTGATGTGGGACTATCTGGAATTAGTGAAACCTTTAGGGATTTGAAAGTAATAGAAGATAGGTTATTGGATATGTTCCCTTGAATGGAATATCAGAACCTTTTCATTCCTTTTTTCAGTTTTTGATCCACGTTCATTCTCTGATGTGCACTTGACCATAATATACTAAGTTACCAAAATCCCAAAGCAGTAGAACTATGCAGGCATTGGCTGAGACCATACAAAGTTGATTGTCACAGTGTACTAGTTACTTTTCTATTGCTGTGATAAAAACACAATGACCAAGGCAACTCATAACAGTTGGACTTATGTTTCTGAGGATCAGAGTCTATGGGAGAGGAGAAAACCATGGTACAGTGTCTAGAGCAGCAGCTGAGGCCTCTCATTCGATCCACAAGCAGGAGCCAGAGGGCTACTTCAAAAATGTGACAAGTCTCTTGAAACCTTAAAACATACTTCCAGTGACACACCTCCTCTAACAAGGCCACACATTCTAATCTTTCCCCAATAGTTTACCAACAGGAACCAAGTATTCACATATATGAGCCTATAGGAGCTATGCTCACTCGATCCACCTCATGTGCTCTTTTTGAGCAGTGATGGAAATATGAGTAATGCACTCAATAAGACCTCGTGAATATAATGCAATTCAGACTTTAGCAAGTTATATCACTCCTTGTCTGTGTTGGAACTCAAACTTTTATAATGTAATTTAGATATTTCTCAAGAATGTTTCAATATCATTCTTTATCATTCAGACAAATGAGAATAGGATTTCTTTCCTTCCATTCCAAATTTATTCGACTTCATTGTGGTATTTCCATCCTTTTTAACAATCAGAAATGGGATTGTGTATAAGAGCTGTATGCCTGTGTGCTCCTCAATGGCCTTCTACTTATAATAAAATTTCTTGGGCTAGGAATATGGCTCAGCAGATAATGTGCTTGATGGGAATGCAGGAGAATGACTTTGATCATCAGAACTCACATTTAAACAAAAGCTAGGCATGATGGCATGTGCTTATAATCTTAGTTCTTATAAGGGAAAGCAGAGGTGGACAGATCTTGGGAACTCATTGGCCAGGCATCCGGGTCTACATGGCCAGTTTCAGGCCAATGAAAGATCCTGTCTCAAAAATAAAAAAAATAAGAATAAAAAAATGGATGTTGCCTAAGAAATGACATCTACATACAAACACACACACGCATGCACGCACACAAACACATGCATGCATGAACATACACACTCATGCATCTATACACACATGCTTGCACATATTCACATCAAGACTCATGCAGCTGTACACACATGCACAAACACTGTACACACACATGCATATACGCATGAACATACATGAATATAACATGAACATGCATATACATTCATGGCAATCTGATAATCCTGGGCAATCTTTTTATCAAGCATATGGTAACTATTGGTACTTTTCCCACTTGTTTTCTTTCATATTAATTTATTATATTTAAAACTAATTAACAATGTTCTTTAGTAGGTATTCAAATACAAGCTTGAAGTAAAAATTTCATCATATTTTCTTAGAGTCCTGTGAGCTGTGTTTAAGTTAACGTGAGACCAACAAGGATGGTTTTGACTGCTTAGCCAAATTTGTTACCCAAGAAGCCAAGGTTGCCTGATGCTTTCACCAGGCCCATAAGCAAGCCTTGCAAAATTGACTGTGAAATGGAAGACCCGAGTGCATTACTTTGACTAATATAACTAATATTGAGAGGAAAGTGATATCTTCCAGAGAAAACCATGAATCAGAAACCCACTCTTCATACTGGGTCCCACAACCCGCATTACATTCCTTATTCTTCCATTCAGTTCCTATGAACACCTCTGTTTCTATTCCTCCTACATTTCTTTACCTTATCCAAACTATTAGGCTAGGCTTTCTCATTTTTGTTTGTCATGATTTTCTTTTTGTTTTTCAGTTTCTTACCTATAATTTTTACTACATGCATAAAACTGGCTCAGGGTAGTTATAGTGGCAATGCTAGTAGGATTTGCTGCAGGTGGAGGCTGACTGGTCATGAGTTCAAGATCAGCCTGGCCTACACATTTTAGCCATCGGTGGTAGGGGCAAATTCCTTTCATCCCAGCACATGAGAGGCAGAGGCAGGCTTAGATCTCTGAATCTAAGGTCACTCTGGTCAACAAAGTAAGTTGCAGTTCTGCTGAGACTATACAGTAACACCCTGCTTGACATCTACCCGTCCCTCAAAATGTCTCAGAATATAGAAAAGATACTGGTTTCTCCACATACCAGTAGTTTACCTTCCTGATGGTAGAATGGAAACTTAATCACCTAGTTTTTCACTGGGGGGCTTATTAAGACACTGGATCAAACCCAGACCACAGTGTTAATGTGATGAAGAAAAATGTTGGGGAGCAATTCAATCAGGCTTCAGTTGATGTTTTAACAGAGCCCCTGAAATTTAGCTTTGACTTATTTGACAGTCTCTTCAAATCACTGTTTTTGATACTGACAAAAATGGCATACTACTGTACTATAATTTTTGGAGTATCGCACATTTCAATTTAGATAACGACAGTCTTAGACAACTCAGCCATCTACCAGGTAAACAAACAGCATAGAGTTCCCTTAAGAATATGTAATTTACAATAAATTGAACACTCAGATAAACTTTGGAAGAGATATTCACATGGCAGTCATATCTACTCTCCACAGGATTAACTAAGAACATTCTGGGTTCTCTAATACATTCAAGTGGATTCAGGTAAGACTGGCGGTTTAAGATTGAGAACCACTGTAGAAGTGCAAGGCAAAAGAGAACTTTGGAAGTCACTACTAGTGAAAATTATCTTTGAAAATATAAATCCAACACTCCCTCTAATAAAACAAAATATCATGTTCCCATATAATTTTGAAATCCAAATCTGTCCTGTTAAGTCAAATGACTCTTTATTGATAAAGACTTTTTTCTGTCAGTGGAGTATTGGGTTTCTATATGATAAGACTAAATCTGGGGCAATGAATTCATATCTAGTGGTATAATAGAGAACATCTCTCTTGCCTGGATCCTGTAATATAGAGAGATGTATTTGTAAAGTGTGTGGTAGTGATGTCATGCCTGTTAAATTGAGATGACAGATTTGCTTGAGGTTAGTTGCAATGCAAAGTTAACAACTAGAATCACTTGGGAAGAGTCTCAAAAGTGGCTTTACATTGTGTTGTCTGTAGGCATTCTGATTGGGGATTATCTTGATTTCTTTATTGCATGAAAAAAAACAGACTGACATAACACACCATTCCCTGGTTGGGATCCTGGACGCTAAGAATAAAAATGTAGCTAAACACTCAACATGCATGCATTTCTCTCTGCTCTTGGACTGTGGATGTGATTTGGCTGTTTCAAGATCCTACCTTGACTTCTTCACAATGATCACTATATCCTGTAATTGTGAGGTTAAAAACAAAAGAAATAACAAAAATAACAAAAACTAAGCTCAAAGCTTTACTCCCCAAGTTGTTGTTAATGTATTTTATCATGGCAACTGAAATAAAACTAGAACATCCAACTTCACCCTGCTTAGTTCCAACAATGTGATATAGCCAACAAGATGGACAAGATCTCTCAGGCAAAACTTTATCTTCAAAGTCTCACTTTCCCTTCATATACAATAAGAACATGAGGACAAATTTCCTCCAATGCCTGCTTTGAATTGTCAATAACTTGGATTTTATCAGCAAATACTGCATGTGGAGAAATTTTCCACATGAGAATTAAATTAAAAGAAGAAAGCTCAGAGCTTTGGAGGATCTCTCCTGGCAAATATTTTAAATCAGACTGTCCTATCACAGACCCTCAGTGGATGCTCTCTGGTCTGTAGTGGAAGACCATGCCATTAGACAGGAGTCCACTGTTATATCAATCAAAGCATACTATTGCAAAATAGCACAAGTTAAATCTTATCAGCGAGCAGTATGTTGATGTATAATTACTTATCATTACTGTAATACATCATTTTAAAAAGTATTTCCCAATTGCTCCTCTTCCCTTTATGAATGTATTATTCATATCTGTATAAATAACAGTTCACTGAATTCATTTTAAAGAAATCCATTGACTTTAGTAAATTATTAGACACATGTAACTGTCACTCAGGCAATAATCTGGAAATACCCTGCTAAAGATTTCTGGAAACTCGGTCTGTGGATGAAAGATGAACAAAAACACCATCCCCATCTGCTACCAACTGACAGCATCAAATGATTTTAAATTTAATTACAGAACTGACTACATTTTCAAGATGTGATTTCCAAAGGCCAAATATTTTATTTCAATCCCTGATTCTGTGTTTTATCCAAGGCACATCAGTAGTATTTGTAAGTCTCAGTCGCAGAAACTGATAGCTTTGGGATATGCAGGATCCATATGCTAGGAGTCAGGCCAAGGGAAAAGGCAGAAAAGGGAAATTATCACGCTCATCATCTTCTCCCCTTTCTGAACATCTCTTCAACTTCATCTTGCTAGCTGTGAACATCTCCATGTCTGTTTGCATACAAATAAAGATTTCAACATAGTGGTATTGGATTTCAGATTAGCACTAATTGTTTTGAGTATGAGCGCATCCCATGCAATATTGAGCCATGCTTATACTAAATAATTATCTGAATTATCTGATTCTAAAGTTTAACTTGATCATTTGAATTTGTGTTTATTAAGTACACTAAGCAAAGCTACAGGACAACTTTTGCTAAGCTTTTTGTTTGAAAGGTAGCATCAGAGCTGTTGAGCTGGCTCAGCAGTAAAGGAGCTGGCCACCAGGGTCACAACTGCAGTTGATCCCAAAGATTCACATATTAAAAGGAGAGCACCAACTCCCACAGTTGTCCAATGATGACATCCCATTAGCCATGACTCATGCACGTATACATACACACATAAATAAATGGAATAAAAATTTAAATAAGAATTTATTCTAAAGGACTTCTAAAGGAGAAAGGAGGAGGAGTGAATTTTGGAAAACTTGGGAAGAGGAATGTGGATGAATATAATCATTTCATATAATGTTATATGAAATCATCAAAGAATTAGTATCATTTCTTAAGAAACAGTATTCTATGTGGTCAGGAGTTCTTTGTTGTACCTAAGTTTGCAATATGTCAGCTTTAAAAAAAAAAATGGGTGTATTTGTGTGTGTATGTCTGTGTAAGTGTGTGTATTGTATGTAGTAGTGCCCATTCAAACCAGAAGAGGGCATTGTGTCTCTGAATTGGTGTTACGGGCGTTGTGAGCTTCCTAATGTGTGTACTAGAATCTGAACTCAAGTCATCCTGAAAATGAATAAGTATTGTAAACTGCTATGATATCGCAGCTGATGGGTTTATCTTGATCCTTTCTAAGGACCTTTCCCAAGACAAGCCATATCACTTGTACAGGTGTTGATGATTTGGTTCAACTCTCTTCTAAAGTACAATATGCAGATTGTGCTTTTGCGAAAGTAGGTCTTTTGTTGGTGATGCCCAAAGGCAAGGAAGTCATCAACCTGCTTATGGTCAGGATTGATCACAGTGGTCAAGCCTCATCATTACATGTTGTCAAGATTTGAGAAAAATGCATTCTTCATTTTAATTCTTTGCATGATTAAAGTAATTCTGCTACCATTCAATTTAATTAAAAGCTTTTATGATTTAATTTTAGTGAGAGAAGAATGATCAGTCATTAAAATGATGACTGAATGATGATTTTTTTTATTATTGCAGTAGATAACAGGAAAAGGCCTTTGAGATAAATTCTATTTTAAAAATGTAATCATTGAAATGTGTTATCTGTAATAAAAAATTAGTTGTTGATATTGTTAATTAATAAGTGATGAATTAGTATGGAACCTGACGCTTAGTTTCCCCAGTAACTCTGTAGAGAATGTGAGTCTATTATTCTGTTTAAGAAGAATTAGGAGGGGAGGAAAGAAAAGGGTAGGGGAGGAGAGATATGGAAGACAAAATAAGAAAAGATAAATAGAGGGAAACTAGGAGGGAGAAAGTAGGTGTTCAGGGAAGGCAGAAACACAGGGTTCTGGGGGAGGAGGAATAAAATATAGTTTCGTTCTCAAGTAAAACTAATCGGTTAAAGAAAATGCATGAATAACCATTATGGCATTTCATAGCAATCAATAAAATAAATGAATTTATCTAAATTCATATTTTCCTTTTATTTTTAACTTAATAATTGATAGTCTAAATTGAATGTCATATGTTTCTCTAGTATAAATTTTATTTGATATTTTTTCCTTTCTCATCAGCAATATTATTAGGATTTTAAATCCTTACTTGATAATAGATGGGAAAATTGTAGTCAATTCATGTTGAGAATCTTTTCTTCAAAATGAAAGAAAGAAAAGAACAAAGGGAAGAGAAGAAAGGAAGGAGACAGACTAGGACAAAGAAAGGGAGAGGGGATGCTATTCTCAATGAATGTATTTTTCATATAACTTGTTGATTTTTCTATGATACAGAAAAATATAGTTTCAAGACATGTTTATTAGCATGGCTATATATAAATTCTGACATATGTTATTTCTGCCTCAGTTGCAAGACTGAAACCCTGTTTTTATACTAATTTAGTGTAAGCACAGCAAGTTGAGACAAAATCTGCGTGAAGAATGCTGCAGGGTGGGCTGGTGATATAAGTGGGTTCAATGTATATAAGTTCTGTCCAAGCCTCATACACCTATTGGATCTCATGGTTGTCAATGAGATTACCAACTCCCAAAGTTGACCTCTTACCTTTACACACACACACACAATGGCATACACATACACACACACACACACGCACACACACACACACACAACACACACAATATATATATATATAAACTCATACACATATAATCAACAGGTGCTCATGCACATACACATATATCACACACAGTAACAATACTAATAAGTAAAATAAGTATAACAGACAGAAGATCTCAATGTCATTCATGCACATGACCCCATGACCCGGTTATTAGCTCAAGAATTCTTACATGACACTAAATAAGAGGCAGTGCTATTTTTATTTCAAAAAGACAGAAACTCAACTACAAATAAGTTCCATCAAGAAGAAAGAGGATGAGCTTCTTAAAAGAAGAAGGGTGACAATGAAGTGGGTAAAGCAAAATAGCAGTAATTTCCAGTTATCCTGTGAGTTGTACAGTTAGTCATGTGCATTGTTTAGAATGAATTTAGATTGGTGGCAAAGCTCCGTTCACACATGAAAACAATAATTGATTACTAGAAAGAATTATGAGAGTTGTTGGTAAACAGTAAGTCTTACTCAGGAAGTCCCAGGAGGAGGAGCAGTCATAGCTTGGGGTCATGTAAGCACATCACGACCGAGGCTTTCAATGTCTGGAAAGTAGAGGTTGCAGGGCTACCTCTGATATAAACTGTATCCCAGCCTGTCAAATGAGTCTCCAAGACACAGACAAGTTTTGCTTTCTCTTCAGCAAACGAAATCTGTTTTAATTTTTATTGCCACAAAAACAATATGAGAATTTAGTAGTTACCATGAGGATCTCAACTGGAACATTTGGTAGAACTTAACAACTCCAAGAACTCACTGAAAATTGAAATATTTAAGATTTGATTTCAGGGGAGGATAGGTGGCTCAGCAGGTAAGAACACTGACTGCTCTTCTAGAGGACATTCATTCTACTCTGCTCACCCACATGGTATCTCACATCAGGTCTGTAACCACAGTTCCAGGGAATCTCATGTCATGTCATCTTCTGAGTTCCACAGGCACCCAGTATACATGTGGTACCCATATATACGGTCAGGAAAAACAAGAAAACACACAGTAAAAATAGATGATAGATAGATAGATAGATAGATAGATAGATAGATAGATAGATAGATAGATAGATAGATAGATGGATTTTAGGTTATAGAAGTAATACCTGTCATCCCAACACCTAGAAAGTTGAGTCAAGAAAATCCCAAGATCAAGGCTACCATTATGAGATCTGCCTAAACACACACACACACACACACACACACACACACACACACAACGGTAGACATCAAAAGGATTCAAATGGGTAAGATCAGAAGAAAATTACCAGTACAGAGTGATAGTGTGAGACTTTTGTGTAGGATGTTAATGAGGCCTGGATATATCCCTGACTCAGTTATGGTCCATCTTACATGTGGGTTCATTAACTAGAAAGCTCTACAACGACTTAGTATCCAGAGTTTGTACTAAAGTTTTCTCACAAAGAGTGATTAAATAACTAGCCACCCAAGTTTAGTTCAGTCTCCAATCTTCTTCCCTAGTTCCAATCTCCTGATCCTTTGATTGGTCTTTGTATGTTTATTTGTTAGTTTGTTGGTTTATTTGTACATTTTTGATTAGTTTTTTTTTTTTTTTTTTTTTTTTTTGAGTTGGAGTCTGTCTGCATAGCCCTGACTGTCTTGGAACTCAATATGTAGACCAGCCTGGACTGAAACTCACCAAAAACATCTACTTCTGCCTCCCAAGTGCTGGGATTAAGGGCATGTGCCGTGATGACTAGCAGGCAATTTATCTTTCTAATGAACAGTCTGTATCCAGACTACCCTATCATCATATGAAAAGTATAGAAATCTGGGAGGCATCTGCGCTGAGCAGCTGTTAGAAGATCTCCCTGAGGGAATTAGCCTTGGTGGTCTTGTGCCTACCTGGCTAAGATGACCAGAAGGACACCTTAGGTCAACAATGCAGTATTCCACAGCCTAAAAGTGTTATGGAGGGCAAGTATGTAAGCTTGTGCTGAGAGTTCTGATTCTTCTATCTGTCCACTTAGCTGACACATGTTGAGCAAGTACCAGCCTGATGCAGGGAATACTACTTGCTGCCAAGGCTCTGCTTTTCAGACTGGTGATAGACAAACCATTTTCTCTTTTTCATCTGTTTAATGAGAGAATAACTTTTGATGTTTAAGGGTATCTTTCCAACTGTGATATCATACAGTTTTACAATGCTATTTCTTTTTTCTTCCTTTAAATTCACCTGTCTTTTCCTTTGGCACTTTGCTCCATGTTTCTTGCTTTGGTGCCATCTGCCATGGAGAGAAATAGAATATTGATTGAACAGGAAAGTTACATGAATGAAGTTGATCTTTGCAAGCAGGGCCTTGTCATAATACTGGAATTTCCTTTACCAAATGTGATGGATGGATAAAAACTGTGGATCATAATCCAGATTCCCTCCCTGAGAGATTTACACAATGTAAATAGGAAACTGAGGTCAAGGGCAAGAGTTCACTGAATAAAAGCCGGTCTGCAGTCCAGACCCCCTGAATTTGATCCCCAGGACCTACATGATTGAAAAAGAATTAACTCTTGAAAGTTGTCCACTGACCACCACATTGGTGACACCCCCTCTCTGTCTCTGTCTTTCTCTCTGCCCTCTGTCTGTCTCTCTGCCTCTCTGTCTTTCTGTCTCTCTCTGTCTCCATCTCTCTCTGTCTCATCTCTGTCTCTGTCTGTCTCTCTCTGTCTGTCTGTCTCTCTCTCTGTCTCTCTTTCTCTCTCTCTCTCTCACTCTCTCTCTCTCTCTGACACACACAAAGAAGGGAGGAAGGGAAGGAAGGAGAGACAGGGAGAGATTGTAACTTAAAAACTATGAAATTTAAAAATGAAGCCAGAGATTGCTCTGCTCTAAGTCCTACAGTGAGCTTCTAGCTTCTCAAGTGTTTGCTCTCACTTGTACATGTTTTTTTTTTTTTTTTTTTTTGGTTTTTCGAGACAGGGTTCTCTGGGTAGCCAGGCTGTCCTGGACTCATCTGTAGACAGCTGGCTCGAATCAGAAATCCGCTGCCTTGCCTCCAAGTGCTGGGATTAAAGCGTGCGCACCCTACCCGGCACTTGTACATGTTTTTAAATGGCTTTACTGGGAAGTAGAGAGATGCTCCAGGCACAAGGTACTTTCCCAAGCTTGATACTTGACTTCAATTCCCATGTGACGTAAGAGGAAGTACTGCCTCCCATAAAATGGCCTCTGATGTCTGAGCACATTCATTCCCAAATATAAAAATCAACAAATTGGAGTTCATTCTTAAATCTGAAGAAGTAGAGCAGCCTTTGATACAGAATGTTGCGCATCTTTGAGTCTAGTACTTCGAGTTGCTCAGCAGTTGTAGAGTATGCACCAGTGTATGAGGAGCCAATGGCATACATTTTTATACAAGTCAAGGTGACAGGCATTGCCTTTTCCCACTCCACCCACCTGTTGATCTAATCAAGCATAAATATATATATGGTGACTATATATCCTTTAAACAATAGAGCACCAAACAAATGACAAATTTTTATGAGAAAGACCAGTCCATATTGCAAGTGCTGGTAAATTCCAGAAGTTTCTCATGACTTTAGTTGGAGACATGTCTTAGTGTTCCATTGCTGTGAAGAGATAACATGACTAAAGCAACTCTTACAAAAGAAAGCATTTAATTGGGGGCTTGCTTGCAGGTTTATAGGGTTAGCCCAATACTGTGTAGGGAAGCAGATAGGCATGGTACCAGAGCAGTAGCTGAGAACTTTACATCCTAATCTTCTATGGATCAGGCAAAGCCAGACAGTGGGCCTGGTGTGGGCTTTTAAAACCTCAAATCCCATCCCCAGAAACACACCTCTTTCAGCAAGAACAAATCTACTTTAACAAGGACACATCAAATCCTTCCTAAACAGTTCATCAACTAGAAACTAAGCATGCCAATGTATGAACCTAATGAGGGTTCATTCAAACAACCACAGGTCTGGAAAGAGTTTCTTGTTGTAACAGATGACCTGGGTCCGGTTCTCAACTGTACCTTATGGCTCATAACTATTTCTAATTCCAGTTCTAGGGATTCTTTTCTAATCTCAGATTACATGATACACTGATACACGTGCATACATTCATGAAAGACATAAATAAATCTTAAAAATTATGAGACTTCAGTTATATTAAATGTGTCATTGGGGTTAGGCACAAATATTTTCCTCCAAATTAAGGCTTTTCTAACTGTTCTCTGTAGCTCTCTTGCCTGTCAAATATCCTAGAGAGGTCAGCCAGTTACTGTGAATCCAAAATTCAACATGAGCTCTAAAGCCACAGGTAAAAGAATACAAACTCATGTACCTGTGTACCTGCCTTTAGTTGAAGGTGTCCACTTAGAGCCATGCTTTTAGTCCAGGGTCACTTAGTCTGTCCATGGGGGAGGTCTTAGCCTTGAACTTAGCCGACCTTTTTCTCTCCTTCCTTATCTTCACTTCTTGAAGCAGAGAACATATTTTGATTGGCAAATGACTCTCCCACATCTCTGAAAGGCATTGTGTGAACATAGAGCTCTGCTTGTTTCCTTTGTTAAGCTGCTTTTATGCCTTAAAATGTTTCTTTCTGGATACTTAAGGGAAACATCATTTCGTTCCACTTTCTCAAGAGAGGCATAAAATACTATTGGCTATTTGCTGAAATGCCACCTCTTGGCTCCATTGATCTGAAGGGATTTGGCATCCCTATGGAGAACAAAGATTAATTATCCATTCAGACATATCCCTGCACACCTACTCAGGATCTGTGACTTTTTAAGGCAGTGTATTGCCAAGTCCTAGGCCAGCCTTAGGAGCTTCTCAGAAATTCATACAGTTTGAGTTATGCAGATAATTCATATAATTCAAGTGAGGTCATGCTCATAAAAAGGGCCAAGGGCCAACTTCTGTATCAGTAGAAATCAAACCTTTTAGACCCTCCATATCAGTTTCTGAGGATCCAAAGAATGAGAGTGTTTGTTCTAACATATATAAGCTGAGCCAATGTGGTAGTAAATCAGGCAGAGGTATTTGCATACAGACTTGATAACCTAAGTTCAATTCCTGGGACTCATAAGTTCCACAAGAGAATCAGTTCACCTGCAATCTCCGTATTGAACCCAAGTGCCTCAAACACACACACACGACACAAACACACACACACAACACACACACACCCACACCGTGCCAAAATAAGAAAATAAATGTGTACAAGTTATTGTAAAGAAGGCAAAGCCTAAGAGAGAACATGGGCTTTAATCACCAATAGATATTAATAAATAATTTAATAAGTTCTTTTATAAGCCATAATATATATTGGTGTGTTTGTGGATATAGAGAACCATAGGACATATGGTGAGATAGACAAGGCATGTGATACCTACCCAGAAGGTAAGCCCAGAGCCCTAGGAGATGACTCAGTGAGTAAAGTCCTTGTAGTACAAGCATTGCGACTTGAGTCTATGTCACCAGCACTCACATAAAAGCTGAGAGTGTCAGCACATACTGCAACTTCAACACAGGAAAGAGGAGAGAGAAAGACAGCTCTAAGGTGGCTTGTTGGCTCTTAGTTTCAGGTCACAGAAGGCCAGCATCATTACTGTGGACCGAGATAAATATGTTATCCCCTTTAATAGTTTCTGTCAGATGCTCCTTCGCAGCAATAGGGAAGTGACTAGAAAGTGGGTGAGGGAAGTATCTATTTTGGTGGTATTGCTGCACTGGAAAAAAATATCAGTGGTGACATGTGCATTTGTTGCATCTGAGGGAAGCCGTGAACAGTATTCTTGTGTCATGTCAAAACGGGAGGCTGGCTTTCTGTGTATTGCTTGTGGTAATCATAAAGTGAGATGAAAAACTCAAGGATAACAGAGGGGAAGAGTGTATTAGTCAGTTGTTTTGTTGTTGTTGTTGTTGTTGTTGTTTTAATTACGTCAATGAAATACCTGAAACAGGTGTCTTTAGATATAGAGAAAACCAGTTTATGCTCTCTAGTGCAGTGAGAAACCTCTTTGTGAGTGAGGAGGCTAGACATCTAAATAGTCTGGCTTGGAGTGAGACATTACTCCTTTTCCTGCCCCCTATTAATAGCACTAGGAGGAGCATGAGTATATACCTTTGTGCAGTCTACTTCTAAATCTATTGGAATTCAAGTACACAGTCTCCACCCTAATGACATAGGAGGTAGTTTAATTGCTTCATAAAAGTCCTGGTTAAACACAATTAGGTTAATTTTCCACCATGTTTATATGATTAACATAAAACTTTGGTAGTTAGGGCTGGAGAGATGGCTTAGCAGTTAGAGGCCCTCTTAGAAATGACTCATTCGGTTCCTAGAACCCACATAAGGTGCCTCATAATGACATGCTATTCTAGCTTCAGAGAAACCACCCTGATGTGTGCTGTGCACGAGTACACACACACACACACACGCACACAAATTTAAAAATTATCTATAATTTTAAAAAAGAAAAAATAACAAGATGGAAGAAAACATCCGCTGGAGCCCTCATACCTCATACCTTGTTGATGAAAATATGAGTTAGCCCATGATTTTGAAAATAGATAAACAATTTTTCAAAATAGCTAACATAGGGGTCTGGAGAGATGGCTTAGCTCTTAAGAACACTGACTCCTCTTCCAGAGGTCCTGAGTTCAATTCCCAGCATCCACATGGTGGTTCACAACCATCTGTAGTAGGATCTGATGCCCTCTGATGTGTCTGAAGACAGCACAGTGTACTCCTATTCATAAAATAAATAAATAAATAATTACAAAAATGGCTAACACAAAATTATCGTATATCCCAGACATTCTACTTCTAGATGTAAAAATAAGATAAATGGACATATGAAAACATCCAGAGCCATGTTCATTATTCACAACAGCCAGTGTCATCAAAGATATAACTGAATAAGCAGAGTGTGGTAAGTTTGTGGTACAATTATGCATGCTGTATCTCAAAGTATATGCTGCACTGTAGACAGAACCTTGTAAACCTTCTAAGGGAAAGAAGCCGGATAAATGGCTGCACATTGTATGCTTCCATCTACACAAAATATTTCAAAAGGGAAAATCAAGAAACTAGAAGATTATAAATTGTAAGGGAATGAAAACCATACAAATCGAAAGTGACTCTTTTACCATGTTCATCCCTTTCAATGAAACAGTGGTTCAGAACCCACTTAACTTCTATGTACCCACTCTTTGTGTCTCCGTGATCTCCTAAAGTCAAGAAGAAGTGATGTTGTAACCTATGTTTACATAGGTTAAAAGTCAATAACCTATAGGCAGTAAATCATTTTTTTAATGCGTGCCTGAGATCACCATTTTAGGACATCTCATAAATATCTCATGATGGGCCCTGTTTGCTGCTTCCCAAATCCCTATGTCTCCATAGCGGTCTCTTTTAATTTCAGACCTTCTTCAAATCACTTGTTCTAGATATGCAGCAATACCTTCCAGTAGTTCCTTCTTCTTTCCCTGTGGATACTTCAGGGCTCCTGTTTTCATTCTGAGGTTGAATTGCAGGGAGAGAGTATAAGAATGATTAGTTGTTTCTATGTAGCAGCATGAGTTACAGATATGGGATATATAAGAAAAAGGGAGCAAAATTAGCTTCTAGATTGTCCTGCTGATTAAGTGTCTGCTTAGGAAAAACCACACTGTTGTGCATCTCACTGGTAAATTTGGCTGCGGCTTCCATACTTTTCCCTACCTTCATGCCATTGTACATTGTGAATTGTTCATTTGAGAAACACTATCCATTTTGCATATCACATCATACCCATCTCTGCACACCTTCTTTCTCAACCCTCTTCAACCTGCCATCCATTAGAAAATCTTCTGCCTTTACAATCTTTAGGATAACTCTGTATATAGAATGGTGCCTGGGGAAGATAATGAATTCTTTCCAACCTTTGGTTAACATTACATGTGTGAACCTTATACGCATTCTATTGTTCTCTAAATGTTTGAAAGCAAGGCCACACTTTCTCTATTTGTAGACCTATGGTACCTAAAGACCACTTGAACTGTTTTGATAAAGATGACTTGTTCCATTGACCATGAGTATATAATGTAACATAAAATATGTCGACATGAAGGACTGGAAGGTGGCTAACTAGTTAAAAGGACTAGCTGCTCTTAACTGCTGCTGTTAATCTCAGGATCTTCCACAGGACCTTCATTTAATCCTAGCATCCACATGCTAGCTCAGAACCATCTGTAACTCCAGGCACAAAGGATCTAATGCCTTCTTCTGGCCTCTGTGGGCATAAAATATATACATAGTATACAGACATATACACACAATTAAAGTAAACTGCTTGGCAGAAAAGCATTTGTACATAAGTTTGATCTTCCTGAAATGCCAGCATAATGTTGTATTTCTGGAATTCCAGAACTGGGGAAGCAAAGACAGTAGGATCACAAGGGTTTGCTGGCCAGCCAGTCTATCTGAATCAGGTTGAATAAAAGACCCTGTCTCAAAGCCAAGAAAGAAAGCAATAAAGGAACACAACTGTTGAATGGTATTGACCTTTGATATGTACATACACACACACCTGCACACATATACATGAACACATGTAAATAGTATGTGTTTATATTGTGCATATGTATTTATATATAATACATGAGTAAATTAATAGGATCATATAGACAACAATGAAAGATATCCTGGGGCACTCTAAACTAGTAAACAATAGTGCTAATGGCCGTAACTGTTTTACACTTTCTTCTGGTGAGAGACAGGACCACAAGTAAACACAAGACTTAGGAAAGCCTTCAAAGTGGTTTTATAAGATGAATAAATGTTGGGTCATCAGGAAAATTTGAATGATTATAAAATAGGAGAGATTACATAAAGGATGTGAACATAGGGAGAGTGGTAGAAATAACAGGCACCAACTCTGGAACTAACCCATAATAGTTTCACAGGCGTCCATCAAACTTTAAACCAACATAATTATAAAGAAAATGTATAAGTCCATCTAACGAGATCCATAGCTCCATATACTAAGTCTCATTGTTATAAGTAACACTGTAAAGGACATTTACTATATATAATATAACAAGTTTGTGGTCAGTTAGAGTTGGTAACAGATGTTTGGATGGTGTCAAGAATTTTGCTGAGGATACTAATTGATACTAATTTTGCTGACGATACTAATTGAATGCTAGTGTGTTTTCAGAATGTACAAAATGCATACAAAATGCAGTAATTTTAACCCTACTTTCAAAACAGGAATAGTGAACCATTCTAAACTAACAGATTTGGGAGTTGTTCTCCTATTCCACACAACTTGTGTGCAGATCTCTAGACATTTTGTGTTTCAAAGTTCAGTCATCTTCTATTCCTTATTGCCCTGAAGGCCAATGGTCATGCAAACACGACAAAGAAAGCAGCGAAAATGTTATCTCATTGTGTGTTTAACTTGCCCTTCTTGTGAAGCATGAATAGATTCTGTGTGAGCCAGCTGAGAGTCCAGTGCACGGTACAGATACTCTGTTATTTAGTGACCCCTACATTTGAGGGCTTAGGTATTTATTTTCTTAGTTAAGCAGTTAATTACCATCTTAAGGTCCAATCCAGATACTGGAAGCATCTCCTATCTGTTGTCCCTGTTTATGCTGTAAAGGGGGAAAAAAATTTCACATCCTGGTCTTCTCCCTTTGTTGAGTGCCCCAAGGAATGAACATTTACCCAAAATGAGAGAAACAACAGCAATCACCCCCTCCTCATCACAGGATTGAAAGCTCATAGTGATCACAGCACATCTATGGCTGCTCTTAGAAAATTGCTTTGGGAAATCATGTTGATCACAGTAACAAATTTTCTGACAAGCCACCGTTTACAAAAGGGCAAAGAAGTTGGGGGGGGGGGGACAAAATAAAAGGATCTTGTGGTGTTTTATCTCATTTTTATTAACATTCTTTAATATTTACCACAGTTGTGTTTTGTGAGGCAAGCTGTTAGTGGAAGCACTGAACTACACAGAAGATACCAGAATTTCTCTGGGGATAGTACCTTTTGTCTCATTTTACAAACAGAAACTGGTGGTAACAGCTTTGCATCCAAGATCTGGCAGTCGATGAAAGATTAAGGTGAAAACTGAAGTCTCCAAAGCTCTACCACACATATACTAAGATAGCACGGCCTCTGGACTGGCCCAGATTACTCAGCCTGTTTCCAGAACTTGCTGTTATACAGTCTGCACAGATGGTGGAGTGCTTGGACAAGGAAGGGAGGGGAGGAATCTTCGCAGGGCACTAGCTTAGAGAACGATTCTTTTTTTTTTTTTCCTTTATTTTTCTTTTCTTCCATTTTTCTCCCTTCTTTTTTCTTATTTTTTTTTTCTTCAAAGAGCTTATTGTAGTAGAAAATCAAAACAAAAGCAATCCTTCTGTCTCTCTTATCTCTTTTCCTTGCAGTTCTTGTGGGTTAGCAGTTCTGCATAAACGTGTGGGCAGCTTGCTTTGGTATGTGTGGCTGGCTTTTGCTGCAGTTCAGAACTGCTTGGCTGTGCAGTCCAGAAATACAGTCACACAGGCTGGCAGATACAATACCACCATGGTTGTCAGCACTTGAATGTTCACAAAAGCAACACATGCACATTTGATGGCAAGATGTGATTACCATTGAGCCAGATGAGATTTCTGCTCCCACCTTCCTCCAGATGTCTCTAAGCTCACAGGAGATGAAACAGGTATATGCTGGTTGTGGAGAGGTGTGCAGAGGATGGGAGTATATGGAATCTGTTGACAGAACTGAGAAGACCCATTATATTAGATAATAATAATAATAAGCATGCACTGTAGACTAGACACAGAGTATCTGCGATGGTAGGTCTTTATGTGAAGTCTGTGCAAGTTTCTTCTTAAGTATTATGGTGGACTCTAGTGACAGACAGAGGGTTTCTCTCTCCATCCATTTCTCTACTAATTAATCTACATAACTCCTTATCATCCCTCTCTTTACTCTCTCTTATGGTGATCTAGTGTTCTCTATAACTCTTCAAGTCTCTTCTTAGTTTCCACATCAGAACACCAACTGTCTCTTGTGCCAATTGGGCTTACCCTCATTAAATTTTTATATGCATGGCAGGCAGCTACATTGCTAACGTAACGAACACAAGGAAGATTCATGTTGATTGCATTTGTTGCAGGACAACATTTTAACAAAGCCAGTGCCAATAATTTCTGATCATTATCCTAAAATCCTGAACCAATAGCTGAGTGGTGGTGGCGAACACCTTTAATCCTAGCATTTGGGAGGCAAAGGCAGGTGAATCTCTGAGTTTGAAGCTGGCCTGGTCTACAGAGTCAGTTCCAGGACAGTCAGGGCTACACAGAGAAACTCTGTCCCCTGTACAAAAAGATAAAATACTAAAGCAAGCCACTTGGATGAAACTTAGTAGATTGCGTGAGCTGAGCCTTATTTCTGTCCACTGGCCTCCCACGTATGCTCATGCTCATCACAGTAAGGTGGAGAATTGGTTAACGGTAGAAATATAAGGCGTGCCTGTAGCCCTCAGAGGTCACACAGGTAGATGGAACCATGGCACTCCTGTCAGTACTATCCTAAGACTTCACACTTCCTTAAAACATTGTGTTGAGTCTTTCAACTTTCTAAAGTTCTTTTAACAACATTATCTCTCTTGATTGTAACCACATTGTTGTGAAACAGACTGACAAGGGATTATATTCTGAATTTCATGTACAAGAAGATTGAGGTCCAAAAGCTAAACCAGTAAGCTGTGGCAGAACCAAAGCTGTCTGTTAATTCCATATTTGTCATTCTTTTAATTCATCACGAAGACTCCAAACAGAAAAGCATGGAATATGTTGAGTCCAGGAGAGCCTGATAAAACCACATGTCCTAGTGGATATTTCAACTGTTTACAATTAGTAAATCTCACTTTTTGTAATCAGAATGCATGGCCCCACTTTGTTCTCCTCAAAACCTTAGTTGATGAACTACAGTGATACTTATCCTATTTGCTGTAATCTCTTCACCATGTCAATCACTGTAGGCAGTGTTCTCAGTGTACTCAGACTTGCCCCTCCTCATTATCACTGTCTCCCACTGAGAAGGATTGTTGACATTTTCCCTCAGTTTTCTGTTCCTCTGAAATTTTAATATTGCATATATATTGTATATCTGTTGATGTGCTATATGCATGGCTGTACTTTATACATAATATTGAGGAAGAATTTTGTTAACCCACTTAAAAAATTGTGGTTTTTCCCTCAATGCAATTTTTCACCAGTTGGTAAACCATAGTAGGGTTCATAACTATGAACTGACTTAAGAGCAGGGGGAAAAGGAAGGAAAGATTTGTGACTAGTGATAGAGCAAAAGGAGAGGGGAGAGAGATGGAGGCAGAAAACAAGCAGCAACAACAATAAAAAGTCAACAAAGACTCAAAACACTGAAAGTCAAAGCTGTACTCAATTGCCAAATGGTTAGAGTCTTCTCTGATAATATAGATTTCCTGTGTTGCTAATATTAATGTGTTTACCTGCAGTAGAAAAATTCTCTTAGTAATCTCTTCCTCTGAAAAAGTCACAGTATTAGGCATTGCTTGGGACAGCTTCAGCTTTCAGGATGTAGATGGAACATAGAATGTTTCTTCTAGCTAGACATATTCTTCTTTGTGCTAGTGACTACATCTCTCAGGGTACTGGAACCTGCCCTTTCAAATACATGCATTCACCTCTCTGCCAGCCAATAAGTCATGACATTAGGAGAACAGGCTGGAAACTGCCATTTCTTCCCCTATGCTTTTATACTCTACACTTGACTATTAAATCAGAGAGCTAGAAACAAAGCCAGAATTCACCACCAACACAGAAAGAAAGGATGTCACAAGGAGAGTCATCTAGTCCAAGGTCTAGCAAAGAATTGGTGGAGCTGTCCAGGGAGCCTGCCTTGTAATACTCAACCTCCTTCTCAGAAGAAAGGCTCTTCTCAGCTGCCCTCTCCATCCTTTGTTCCCTTGCTTGTTACAACCAAATTAGGATGGCTTGCACACAAAGGAAAAGCTTCTTAAAGACAAGGTCATTGTCTAAAGACGACCGTTTCTACTTAGTATCCTGGGGACTGGTATAATTTAATATCACAGTTATTAAGTAAAAGTGTAGGAGTTATATGGTAACCTCAACTTATTGACCAGATATTCCCTTTGGAAACTAGCAGTGGATAACAGACAATTCACAGTGGAGATAAATTTTATTTTCTCACTGAAAACCTTCATAAACAGTGCTTCTGGGAGAGGTCACTAGGCCACAGTTCATATAAAAGTGGGGAGAACAGTGCTAAACCCATATGTGTGTGCATAATCACATGCAATCATGCTAATGCTGTTGACATGTTGACATATTCTGTGGTGGACTATGCCCATCAGTCCTGACTGAGCACAGCAGAAAAAGGTACGACAAATCTGAGTAATTAGACTTGAGCGAGTCAATTGTTTCCTTCTACCTTGAGGTTTAAACTCATGTCCTAAGGCTTGGAAGCAGGCTCCTTTACCCTCTCACCAGTCTCCACTTGCCTTTACCTAATTTTCAGTCTGAGCATGCTGAAAAGTACCCTGAACAAACATAAATCCAGATTGATGGCAGAATTTGGATGAGAAAATATTCAAGACTGAACAGTTTGCATATCAAACATTAACATGAATATTATCTGTATCTGTATAGGTATATGTATAATTACTCCCAAGGGAGGGACCATCTTTTATAAACAAATCAGGAAATTATGGAAGTATCTTTAGCTCACTCCTATGGTAAGTTCGGAAGAGCTATAGCCCCAGGTTCCTCTGGCTTTGTGCCTCACCTTCACAGGTGCAATCATTTCTTTGTTAAATGGTTCTTCTGTCCCTCCAACAAATACGTGCTTACTCCCTGAGAAAGAAACTACTGCTATCTGATTGAATGGGTTGAGCAACATAACTAGAAGGGGAAAAGTCTGAGCAGTGTGTTGTGTATCAGCATTCTAACTATAATGCCACACACCCCTTCACCCGCTGTGGAATGTTTGAGCTTTTTTGTATGTGTATGATTTTTGAAAGAGGATTCAAAAGGGGGGAGGGGAATCAATATGAGAGGCTCAGATAAAAATGACCTGGGCAATTAGTAAAGAGTGAGTTTCAAGAAGGGACCATTCTTGGTAGAGTAAACAATCTAGAAGGGAAGGGAGGCAAACAAACAAACAAAGCAAAGCAAAGCAAAGCAAAAAACAAATGTTGGTTGCTGGAAATAGAGATTTCTCTGAAAATGCCATCATGATGGAACAGAGACACAAAATCACAGGCCACGTGGTTCTGCAGCTGAGGGACAAATGACAGGAATGCCTGGGCCAGCTGAAGACAGATTGTGGTATTGTTCCATTAATTGTGTGTAACTTGGCTTTTCTAGACCTTTCTGTGACAGACTAATCCAGCTTCCAAATGCTGCTGAGCCTTCTCCCTTTTGTTCGAGGCCGCCCACAGTATCTCTGAGCTGGAAATCCTGCCACACACAGTTTCATATGTAGAATTTTTAATTGAAGATAGACACGCTGATGGGAAATGTTCAAAAAATACATGGTTTTCAAATATGGCGCTGGCTTAAGAAAGAAAAAAAAATGCAACTTCATATGAGCCTTGATTTAAGCTCTTAAACAATTGTTGGAGCTGATAGACTTGGGTTGGTAAATGAATTGATCAAGCCATAGTTACCAGGCCAAATATATGCCACCCTACCAATTTGGCTGCATGGGTTTTGAATATGAGACTAACTTATCTAAGTTAGCCCTGTCTCTCCTCATTCTCTCCACCAAGATTCTTCTTCAAGCTGCCAGATTCTCTGAGTAGAATTATCATCCCACATCAATCAAAGTCTTATTAGGATTTCGCCTTCACATTCTTGGAAGAGCTAGTAGCAAGGCTGTTGGTGGCTGTGGGTTGACTACAAAGGGATATTTTGGTGTTATGGGGTGTTAGCAAAGTGCTGACATCTCTTTGGGTGTTTTTCTTAGCAACCCAGAGGCATGAGTGGCAAAGAAAGAACAAGTCAGACTCAGGCAGGAGAGAGGGTACACAAGAAGGCCGAGATGAAATGGTATGCCATCGTCTAGCTAGAGGAGGAAGGCAAACATTAAGCAGGAATACAGAGCGTCTCTTAGGACTCCCTGAAGAGGCATGGATGTGGGTATTTTGCCTCATAATGACCCAATCAGTCTGAGAGGGAAATGGAAGTTGCAAAAGGGAAGGACACATCACTGAGAAGCAGAAGTGCTAGGTGTCTGGTCTGACTTTATCAGTGACCTTGTGGCAGCTGCATGATGCCTTCACATATGAGGCTTTATGTCCTCTAAACAGGATAAGTCAATGCCTGCCTCGTAGACCTATTCAGAGAACTTGTAAAAGAACAAAAGTAAATAAAGGGTTGATCACAAGCAGTGCTTGATAGATTAGCAAGGATTCAGAAATAAGTTCTAAGCACAACTGTACTTATGAATTCCACAGTGCTGCCAGGTGAAGCCAGTGAGGGTAGGTGGTCAGCAACAAGGCCCATACTTAGCCAGGACCCTACCCAGACCAGCTGCTGGCTCATCATATCTTCCGCAAAGATGTTGTCCAAGTTAAATATCTATTTTATGCTGAACGAACAGGGTATGATCATAAGACCTTCTAAGTCAGTGATTCTTAACGTGGACAGACCTATACAACCAATCATCTGGGGATATTTCTAAAACCTCCCCATCCCTCAGATCTGTGAAGTAAGAATACTTTAGGGTGAGATCCAGTCATCAATATTCATCAGGTCCCCAAGTGATCCCAAACACACAGGTTGAGAAGTACCACCTTATCTGAAAGAAAATGGCTTCTCAGCACCCCATTGAGAGGAAGCAAAAAGGCCAACTATGTAGATCAGAAGAGATACAGCTAAATAGGATTGAAGAATTAGTCTAGCTCAGCTCAGCTGTCAGTGGTGATCGCTTTAACATATAAAGCACAAATCTTGAAACGTTTCTCTTCTTTCCATTCCTTTTATTTTTCTCCATTGCCTTGCCTTTCTTCATGTCTCTCCTCTTCTCCTTCTGCTCCATCCCCTACATTATTATTTTAATAGAAGGCTAACCCCAATGCTAGTCACTTATATTGAATTATTTTAGAAATCCTGAAAAAATATTTTCTTTCTTACTTCTCAACCTAGTAGTATTCCTTACCATTCTGTGGTTTTAATTGGGTACATGTCTCAGTCCTGCATCTCAGGACTCAACACACAGGTTGTTGGGTATCCTCTCCAGACTTAGTCTTTCTGAATATTTTATAAATCTATATTAATACATGCCACCTACACCTGAACTTTTTCATCTTCCCCAAATTTCCATCTACCTCTCTGAAGCCTGTATGTCTCAGTGAGTTTCTCATCTATCCTTTCTCGTTCATAGGCAGGCAAGCCTGATGAATCAGAATGTCTGGGGAATGGGAACGCAGGGACGTTTTAATTTTCTGGTTAAATGACACTAACTTGAAAACTACTTTTGTTTCATGTTTTATTGATGGGAGAAATGGTGAAATCGAAGTACAGAATGGAAAGTGTCCTCAGGGAATGCTAGACAAATCCTTCTAAAATATGGAGTGAGTGAGACCTACTGAGGTATACTCAGCCAAATCTTCCCTAGAAAATGAAGAATAATAGCACCAGATTTAAAGACCAAAACTGACTTCTAGATTCTGCATTTTTGGTTTTTGGTATTTTGGGTTTTTGGTTGTTTGTTTGTTTGTTTGTTTGTTTTACAGTTTGACCTGCCCTGCAAATGTGTTCTGGTTAGCTCGAACCAGTCTGACTTATGTATTTGCTTTTAATTGAGTTCTCTGGTTCCCTCACAATGCCATCCCTATAAACACCAGCCTTGTGCCTGTCTCTCTTGTCCCAAATACTTTTGTGAGCAATGTGTGCGGCTCCGGACAACCTCTTCCTAAACTCTGAGATAACACCTTTCACTCATATGCCTATCCCAATCACCTGAATAAACACATTGATTTTTCTTTTCTTAATTGATGTTCATGCTTACCTCAAAGGCATTGCAGTCTTGGGTGGGGCTGGAGAAAGTAGAGACAAGGTGACTGGATGTGTCAGACCCCAGGATCAGACTGGAAGGAATACCAAAGTTTCTCGGTTTTCGTTGTATTAATCAAGTCTGTCACCATTAACGTGATCCCCCACCCATGTTTCCTAAATGAGGTCTTGCTAAAGGAAAAAGTGGGTCAGTTGAGGGTTCTGACTAGTTTTGTCTTAGTTAATTTAAGGTTTGCCATATGTTCTCTGGGAAGGATGTGCTAACTACATGTCTTTTGCTGATTAACAAACAACCTGAGGGTTTTTAATTTAGACTTGCAACTCCCTGGTTAAAAAAGACAGAGAGAAAGAAGTCTTAAAGGGGAATCAATCTGTGCAGTTGAAATAAAAGATTAGAAAGACCATTCTGAGCAAGCAACTTTTGTATAGGTTCAGTTACAGCATTCCTTCCTACCATGGAGCCAAGTGCCTCCCTTCCAGCATTCTTAATATTTGTGGTCAAACAGCTCTTTCTTGTTAAGGATACCTTGTTCATTGTAAGATGCTTAGCTGTGAATGTGACTTCTATCTTGCAGATGCCCATAGCACACCAGCCAAGTACGGAAATAAAAATAAAAATTATCTATATACATTACTAAGTAAATTCCCTGTGTGTGTATGTGTGTGTGTGTGTGTGTGTGTGTGTTTGTGTGTGTGTGTTGATGCAAATTTATCTCTGCTTGAGAACCGATAGCTAGCATAGACACATAATCATGTGATCACCAAGTAAGAAATGTGAGGGCATCCCTAGTAATAACAGATGGAAGCCTAAGCCTTATCTTCTCTAAGTTCCACCTTCTGGTAAGAGAATGGCCTGGGTAATTGCTGTTCTTTGGACATCATTTGAATGTCTCTTCTGGTGACAGGATTTCACAGGATTCACCTACTGATGGATAGACATAAAAGGCCATAGCCAAAGTTTCTGTATTTGATCACCCCACCCATGACATTCAAGAAGAATGTGCTTAGCATTCAACCAGTACATATTGGCAAACAGACTCTCTGTACAGTCCAGGCTCTTTGATGGGTATGAGTGGAGAAAACAACTATCCAACGAAAAATAGTCTGTGTACTTTAAAAAGCCAACAGAGTGGACACCAGCATTCCTCAGCATCTCAGACCCTTTGTACTTTGTACAAGATTCTTAATTTCTGTAAGCCTCAGGTTCCTCTTGAACAGATATGGTTGCCTGCACATTGCATATTAAGAGTCTGAAAAAGAAAAGTACCCATGCCAAGAAAACACTCAGCAAGTCCTTTTCTTTTCATCTCTTTTGCTTCTCTGTTTTAATCATCAAGTATTTATCTGCCAGGAACTTCACACACACACACACACACACACACACACACACACACACACCAAAAAAATAATAATAATAATAAGGTACTTAGAAATTGTTTCCATTGAGTAGATGGCTATGATTCCCAGTCAGAAGTTAGGATTTTGTCTACTGAATTTCACAGGAAAAAATGCAGACAGAAGCATTTAAAATAATTTAAAAGTAAATATATCCCCTAATCCTGAAGTAGAAGATGCTTTCAAAAGAATGCAATGCCATTTCTAGCTCTAACCACTAGACAGCAGGAGTGTACTCTGTGTGGCATGAGGAGCCCAGAGGCTCTCCAGGCTGCAAAACCTCAACCAGCTCACGTACAGTACTTGAAACTACATCAACCATATCAGTCTTTGTATTTTATTTATGGCTGATTTTATCACATTTCCCCCAAGTCACAACTTTATCATAGAATAAGTACAGTAATTGTGATACATGATAATTGTGAAATATAGTCCTGTGTATATGTGTGTAGGTTTATGTTGTCTTGTATAAATGACTATATATGTACATGTATGCTTCTATAAAGGAAATGTATACATACATATAGACAGATATGTGTGTGTATCCCTCAACCTTTTTCAATATATATTTTAGAATATGTTTATCAGTCATATTCTAGCTAAATTCATAGAGTTTGCCAATCCATTAATAGCCAGCTCAAGCCGGGCAGTGGTGGCGCACACCTTTAATCCCAGCACTTGGGAGGCAGAGGCAGGTGGATTTCTGAGTTCGAGGCCAGCCTGGTCTACAGAGTGAGTTCCAGGACAGCCCGGGCTACACAGAGAAACCCTGTCTCAAAAAAAAAAAAAAAAAAAAAATAGCCAGCTCAACTCAATTAACATAAGCACAAATCCAGTATGTTCTTGTCTTCACTACAAGAGAGCACCCTGATACTCATTTTCCAAAACATATACAAAATTGTCATCATTTTCTCAAAGAGGAAACACCTGATGAGTTTTATTTCACCAGTTTCTATGATCCAGGGGTGCCCAGCAGTGTCACTTGGCCATGCCAGAGAGAATGGCATCAAACTTGCTGACAAGTTGATTAATTCCAATCAGAAACACAGGTGGTCCCAAAGCGCCCACCTCTGATCTGTGTGCACTTGCTTGGGAAACTGGGGAGGAATAACAAGTGGTGTTTGCCCCTCTAATTACTTACACATCCTCCTCAATGTGTGGCTGCTGCTAAATCACACCAAATGTCTGCCTCTCTAAGAGCAAGGAGCAAAGGTAAAGTGCTCTTATGAAATGTGAAGCCTTGGAGAATACTTTAGGCCAGCATATCTGTTCAACCTTTCATGTCAATCATGTTTTCTTCGTGATAGAAACTTTATAATGTAAGGAGTGTGTGGTCTTTGGTGGAGCATGTGGTCCCACTAGGCCGACTGAAGTCTGAGAGTCAGGAGCCACCTATCCTCTGTAAAACACCCTAAGATGAGTTTCCCTGAACCCACTTTTCTGGCACAACCTCAAGATCTACTGGGGCTAAGACCAGTATGAGAAAGTGCCATTTGTCATTTGAAAACACTTTTTTCCTTTATAAATATATTTTTTTAAAGCCTCAGTATCATTGCTGAACCTTAATCAGTGCTTGGAAAGTACTGAAAGGCAGAGTTAATCCATCACAATGCACACAATATAGCCATGAACTCTTTAGAGAGAGCACAAGATGATATTAGCATCCTCCGAGGGAAGAACAAATAGTGATGAAAAAAAGTACTACACCTTTAAAAATTAAATTCTCTTTTAAATGTGTAGCAGATTGCTTAGAGGGGTCACAGCAAGATTCCTGAAGCTTAGAGATTAATTAATTTGAAGAATAAAAGATTGCAAGTATCACAAAACCTTAGTTAAAACTAGCACTCTGTCTTATATTTAGCTTCTCTCTCCCTTTGCCCTTCCTGAAAGCCAGAAGCACTGAATCAGGTATCCATGTGAGTGAAATCCCTGTGTGTGTGGAAGACTCTTGCTTGCCTATGAATACAAACAGTAGAACCGAGCTGGTCACACATCATTTGCTTTGAAAATTACTAATGTCTGATTTCTCTTTTTGAAGATTTTTCATTTGATTTACAAGGTCTTAAGATACCTTAAATATATGATGTTCTCTCATGGGAATAGTAGAGCAGCAGAGAACAAAACATGACTATTCCCTCTTTCATAGTTACGTTGGAAAAGAAAAGAACTGGGGTATATTTTAGGATGCAGCTAAACTATTGATTCCATGTCAATATGTGGAGGACAGAAGGACGCTGTAATTGTAATGTCTGCCCCAAAGGCTTGCTTCCTGGAGCAAAATTCATATAAGCACACCAACAGTGTCGAGCACTAAGATAGAACAGCATGTGGCAGTAAATTCCTGCGGTCTCCCTGTGAAGAGGTGAAGTTAACAGGAACCCTACTTCACTGACCACAGTGCTAAAATTTAGAAAGAAAGAAAAAAAGAAAGAAAGAAAGATGGAAGGAAGGGAGGGAAGGAGGAAAGAACAGAAAGAAAGGACAAAAAGGAAAGAAAGGAAACTAAAATAAATGGCGTGGTTCTGCCAGAGGAAGTACTCTTAGTAAGGTTCAATTGCTGGTATCAGGGATATCAGGTATGTCCCTTCTCCTACCCTCTCAGTGGTCATCTGTTTAAAAGGTAATTCAGCACCATCATGCTTAAACTAAACCCCAAACCCCATCCTCAAAGTTATCAAACAAAACACCTTTCTTCTACAATATCCAAAATCTGAACAAGTGTTAAGAACATGGCATGTACCATAAAATCCTGTTATTATAAAGCAAACCGAGGTGAAGTTTTTGGTCAGGTGTGAGTTGGTGTGTGCGTGTGTAAAGCTCTTGCCTAAGGCTTACATGTTAAAGATGTTTGCAAAGTATTTCCTTTGCAAGAGCCTCTGTAAGCCATATTTTTAAGCATATCGATTTCTTCAGTGGTAGAAGAAGAATCTATCACCAATTCTTAGCTTAAGTCCTTCTGCTAATATTATTGTGCATTTGAAAAAGTGGGGGATTTTCTTTTTAGGTTAGTAATTAGGGGCATTTGCATTTTAAGGGATGGGGCTGTGTGTTTAATGCCCCCCACCCCCAATCTTGATTACTGCTATGTGTACTTATCTCTTGAAAGGAAGGCAAGAAATAAAAAGAAAAAGAAAAAGAGAAATGTAGTGCTTTAGTATTAGTAACGGTACTGTGGGGAATATTGGTCCAGTTGTTGTCATTTGCTGTCTATGATAGTGTGTTTCAATCATACATCTGATTACATTGTTAGGTGGCTAAAGAAAAAACCCATCAATACTTTCCTGCTCTCTTGGCCTTCTCAGAACCCACCCAAGGGCCACTACCGGCACCTCCTCACTCTATAGTTCAATAAAAAGAATACTAGGTCAATGAAGAGGCCATGAAAGCCTTTGAGGGGCTAGGAAGGGGCTATCAGTCATCAAAACATTAAATAATAATAATAATAAAGGTGGAAAAACAGAGAAAGCACACACCATATGAAAGGATGGCCTGAGAGGAGGCAGCTTTCCTTTTCTGGGTTAACAAATTCTTCCCATATTTGTATTATGCAAGCACAGGATAAAGAGGGATGTCTCCCACCTCACCCCCAAGTCAGGTCTGGAATATTCTCACCACAAGTCATTACCCAAGGGGGATTCCTGAGTCAGGGTTTCCCCTCTCTCTCCTCACAGTAACTCCTAAGCTGAAGCTGGCTGAAGCCTTAGCTCCAGGAGGAGCCTGTCTTAGTATTGAACACTGAGAGATTCTCTCTCTCTCTCTCTCTCTCTCTCTCTCTCTCTCTCTCTCTCTCTCTCTCTCCCTCCCTCCCTCCCTCCCTCCCTCCCTCTCTCTCTTTTTCTCACCCCTCCCTCTCCCTCTCTTTCCCTCCCTCCCCAGGCTGAGAGGTTCTCTCACTAACATGGGAGGGGATGATAAACGTTACTAATTCTGAGCAAAGGACAAGGGAGAAGTAAGACCGAATATCAAGTGGAATAAGATAGGGAAATCTTGAGCTGATTTGAAAGGGGGAAAACCATTTCAAACTGTCAAGCATTGCCTTTAAAAAGCCATTTGCAGCGATCTTGCCAAGATCTCTGATCTCTGCCTTAGAGGCCAAGAAACGATGCCCAGTCTTCTCTCGCCTGTCACTTTAAAGTAGCCCACTCCTAGGAATAAACTATAAAGGGTCTTAGTGACTTGTACCTTACTCATGAAGATACAATTACATGGATAAGCTTTCTTCGTTTGCCCTTCTCATCATTTCAAATAGAACCTGATGATTTTGCTCCATAATATCAGGACTTTTTCCCCACCTGCCATAAACCCTCATTCCAACTCCCACCTACATTTCAAAAAAAAAAAAAAAAAAACTTCAACCCCGCTTCTACAGTAAGACAGGTAGCAGTTCATTTAGGTTCCACCAGTCTGTAGAAACTGTAAATGCTATTTTATTTTAAACGTTTTAGTTTACAAAAAGAAAATCAATGATTGGTACCTTTTTTTTAACACTCTCAGATTCCTGAATATGGACAGATCTTCAAAGGGAGGAAGAAGTTCTCATATGAAATTTAAGACAGACTGTCCTGAAGATTATGGGGTGGGGTTTTTGTTGTGTTTTATTTCGGGATTTTTGTTTGTTTGTTGTTTTTTAAGACACATAAAGCTAAAATGTCAAGTCTCTGGGAGACATCCCCTTACAGTTTCAGTCAACAAATCAGAGCGCAGAGGAGACCAGTCCTGGTGCCCGCTGGCCTGCCTGGCTGCCCAGGCATATTTGGTAGTGCAGGGGTTAGGAGCCTCTGGGACAATCACACCTCGCATTCCCTCGCAGGTTGCTGGTGACAGGTACACGAGCCATACTCGTTGATGATAACCAGGGCCCCCTCGATGTGATTAGGTTTGTAATCTACATAGTATTCCTGGGCAGACATAGCAGCCATCTGATGCATGGTCTGTTTCTGCTTCTGCTTCCTGCGCTGCGTGACAAAGCACTGTCTGAGCTGCCTGAGGCTGGCTGGGAAACACTTCCAGGATACGTAGAGTACTAGGACCACGATGAGGAAGGAGAAGATGAGGGCCATCGTGCCCGTGACCACCTTGTGGATTTGCACAGCGTTCTCTGCGTGCTCGCCTCCGGGAAGAGGCACGGTGATGGGCTCAAGCGTGCCATCGTGCAGCCCCTCCCCACCGTCCACCAGAGTCGTGGCTGAGCTCTCAGGGGGCGCTAGGTCACTGCGGTTAGTGACGGCCGCCGACAGGAGGTGGCCGCTGGTGGGCTCGGCCCCATCCTCGCACAGGTGGAAAGCATACACTGCATCCAAGACGTCCTCGCCCTGTGCGTACTCCGGGCTGGCGCACTGCAAGTTAGCATCATAACGTCCCTGGAAGTTGCTGAGCAGGAAGCTAGGGCACACACGTTGCGCCCGCAGTCCCACAGGTTCCCGGCCAGAGTGATGCTCGTAAGGGACTTCCAGGAGTTGAGGATACGGGTTCAATGTAGGTGAGGCGGTTGGAGTCCAGTTGCAGGGACTGCAGGTACGGCACGGTCTCGAACACATGGGGCTCCATATATTCGATCTCGTTCCCAGACAAGTCCATTTTCTCCAAATTCCAAACCCAGTCGAGAGAGCTGACCACAATGGCAACCTTATTCCTCCTCAGGCAGAGCGAGTTCAGGGAGATGAGGCGCGGGAAATGGGCGAAGTTCACCTTGATCAAGTCGTTATGCTCCAGGTGTAGCTCTGTGAGCTTGAACAAGCCGGCGAAAGAGTTGCGCGCCAGACTCTTGAGCTGATTGTATCCAATGTCGAGAAACTTGAGGCTGCGGCAGTCCTGAAAGATGCGCACCGGCACGAACTGGATGGCATTGGCCCGCATGTGCAGGGTGGTGAGCTTCCGCAGCCCGTGGAAGAGATCCGGAGCTAGCGCCTGCAGCTTGTTATAGGACAGGTCCACGCTGCGCAGGTTGGGCATGGGCCGAAAGGTGGTGTTGGCCAGTTCGGTGATCTGGTTGGAACTCAGCGTGAGTTCCTTAACTCGGCGCAGTTTCTGAAAGGCGTCCCCCTGCACGGAGCAGATGTGATTGTGATCCAAATACAGCCACGTGAGCTGCATTAACCCTGTGAACTGGCCAGCGCGCAGCTCGGAGAGGCTGTTGTAGCGCAAAGACAAGCCCAGCAGGCCGGACAGGTTGTGGGGCGCCTCGGTCAGGTTGAGCGCCTCGCAGTACAGCAGACGCCCCTCGCACCGACACTGCCCCGGGCATCCGCTGGGGGCGGCGGGCAGCATCTGAAAGCAGGCCCCCAGCAGACACAAGACCACCCCCGAGGGCCTCCTCAGCAGCCAGTGTAGACAGAGGCCGAGTAGCAGGAAATCCATTAGCGAGAATCTTTCCAGAGAGACTGGAGAATGTCCATTGGAAGCGCTGGGTCAGAAATCTATATCATATTTTATTCCGAGGGAGAGGAGAGGGAGGGGGAGGGGAAGAAAGGGACAAAAAAAATCAAATCAATATAGAAAAATGCAGAAGGAACCCCCCTCCCTAGAGCCACACGTTCACCTTATAAGCATGCAGAAAGCCGGGCGGCATACAAAGTTCACAGCCACGGAAAGATCAAAGCCGGGGTAATGCAGTCCATGTTAGATGCGGCAGCAAAGGGAGGAAAAATTTTTTCTTCTGGAAAGAATTTAATTAAAAAAGTGTCTTACCCACCCTTTTCCAGCGAGTGACAACCTCCATTCAGCTGCTCCCTTTGTGTGTAGGCTAATTATATGCAGGGCGAGAGAAGACCCCTCTGTGTTTCCCGAGGCAGCCCTGCTCCGCGGCCCGAAGATCTGGCAGACGCACAATGTCTCACTTTGCTGCTGCGCTCCGGGGCTGCAGGGGCGGTCGGCGAGGCGGGGAGGCGACTTCTAGGACCCGCAAGTTTCCCAACTACGTGCCGGGAGCCCGGGCTTCTCGCCTTCCTGCCTCCGTCCCCCTTTTTTTTCCTCTGCAGTTGAGACTGTGACGTGGTTGGAGGGTTGAGGGAAAAAATCAACTCCAAACTCGGGGCTCGAGACTCCCCAGGATTTGACAGTCTGGAGAATGTCATCGGCAATGACCACCGCGAATCGCAGCCACCTTGGAGTCCTGGTTGGAGAACGCCTGCCATTCGTGTCCGGGGCAGCTGCGGAAACCTGGCCGGCTCATGCTTTGCGGAGCGCAGAGCAGCGCCCGGCTCCTTTCCCTCCTCCGAGGAGTGTGCGCGAGCCTGCACCGGCACCGACTGCTCACTGAGTGTCGTAAGCTGCTCGCGATTGTGCGTCTTCTCCGAGCACCTCCAACACCGGCAGATTGAAAAGGGGTGGGCAGAAAACCAACAGTTTTTTTAAACCAAGCCGCTAAAGTAATATATGTTCTTTGATGAAATGAAAAACATTCTCAGCTTTTTTTTTTTTTTTTTTTGATATATATTTGCGGGCAGGAAAAAAAAAAACAAGAGGGGATGGGGTAAAAACCATTATCAATGACAAGATATATCTAAATGAGGGACTCACATATTCGCCCCCCCCTCCCCGCACCGCCAACCTTTCTTGGGGGATATATCCCACTGCTAAACTGCCTACGTGTAACAGATACGTAGGACTCTGTAGAGCAATCAACATTTGTTTCTTTGCTTTCCAAAAGCAACTTGAGAGGAGACACAAGAAGGCAGGGATTTGGGGCTTGGTTCTGACAGTCTCAGTCTTCTCTCTCTTCCTCTCCTTCCTCTCCTCTCCTCTCCTCTCCTCTCCTCTCCTCTCCTCTCCTCTCCTCTCCTCTCCTCTCCTCTCCTCTCCTCTCCTCTCCTCTCCTCCCTCTCCTCTCCTCTCCTCTCCTCTCCTCTCCTCTCTTCTTGCTAACAGTAACACTAACTATCCTTCTACATGGAGCTGGGCCATTTTCAGGGTTTGCTGAGGGAATGCTTTCCAAGGCCACTGTGTGGGAAAAGCCATCTGGGTCCTGATGAGAGGGTTACAGTATGGCAATTTCAGTCTATGTACACAGAGACTGCTGAAGATTCTACTGGGACTCACCCAGTCTACACCCTACATGGAGCACACTGCCTTCAAGGATAAAGATGTTGTTGTATGACATGGGAGAGCCTAACACTGACATATGCTGTTCATGGTAATTACATCTAAGCCCTGAAGAATGTACTAGAAGATGTGTAGAGAAGAGGTATTTTAAAGGAAAATGAAGCCTTTTTCTCATCTACTCATCCCTAATTCAGTTTTTGCTACAGTACAGAATAATGCTACTTTTCTTTTAATACCAGGAAAAGCCCCCACTGGATTTTCTGCCTTCAATCCTTTATAGACAGTAGTCTGTGTAATGAATAAGTAACCCCTCCAGTCACAACCGTAACAGATCTACCCGATTGCCACAAACTTACTGGCCATCTGTTTTAAAACAGAAAAAGAGATCAAAATCTTCAAAGATGCCTAAGTAAGCCAGTGTCAGGAGGAGTCAAGGACTAGTGTCCTCACACCTACATCATTTCTGATTCTAATAAACTCCAAGTAAGTAGGCGCATCTGTCACTACTATGTTGCTAGGAATTATGCTGAGCTGGACGATCTCATGGGTTGAGTAGATTGGTCAAGCTACTGAACTGGCCCTCAACAACAAAGTTGAAAAGACAAATTGGTAGAATTAAAGTCACCGAAGACAGGTGGCACTTTTCAGGAAAAGTCATATGAATCATCCCATCTGTATTCCTCTGAGCTCTGCCCTGGTCATTCATCTCCAAGATGCATCATTTAATTGAACAGAACACAAATCTGAAATGCCCTAGACAATCACATGCTGTCTTAGGAGCTACAGGAGACATGAGAAAAATCATTCTCCATTTTGCACATGACGCAACTGAGGCCAGAGACATCTGGGGATTATTCAAGGTCATACACCTTACTGTCGCAGATAGATCTTTGTCGTTCCTCCTTAGAGCTGTGTTCTTTCTTTGCCAGTCTGGATGGTCAGCTGGCCTCACTCTGCCTCCCACCTAACTCTGGACTGGGCACTTGGCACTTCTGCGTTGCTGCAGAACACTTTAACAGACAGAGAAACAATTTCATCATCAAGTGGTTTTACCCCCTTGCCAAAACAATTATTCCTGACAGCATGCCGACTGATTGAGCCATAAACTCTAAAGGGTTGGAGGAGCAAGGCTGGGCAGGCTTAGGCAGGGGTAAACAGTGGCCAGCCAGTCAGCAAGCACTTTGACCATACGGCACCCAATCCCCATGGCTGCTAGGAAGAAAATCCTTATAATGCATGCAGCTTGGCAGAAGCTGAGAGAGGCTGCCAAATGGGCAAGAAGAGGTCCTACTTTGGATGTCACTTGATTTGTAGAGCTGGTACAGAGAGGCAGAGAAGAGTTGAGTGTTGGCAAAAAAGAAAGAGAATAAAATTAAACGTACTGCATTTATATGTGAGTTTTCTTCTAAGTATGCCACTCAACGTGTAGAAAATGCTCCTAGGCTGTAATTATGACATATATATATATTTTTTCATGTTGTTATTCTGCAAATCATTTTGTCTGCTTGATATCTTTAAGCCCTTCTCACCTCTAATGTGGCAAGTTGCATCTTTTCTATCTTCTTAAATCCCTTGGCAGAGCTGTATACATTAACAGATTGAAATGAGCTTTATTGAAATTTAGCTATTCTAAGTCTTCTGAGTTGCAGAATTCCAATTTTTATGTATTTAAAGCATACCAGCACTGATTAAATCAATGCAAATTAGGTTAAATAAGAACAACATGAATCAAGTGTTTCAGCAAAGTTGAGTTGAGAAACGACAACTTTTGAGTCACCACAGCAAGTTGATATGCTGGTTTTTTTTTTTTTTTTTTCCACAAATTTCCATTCCATGCTCCTAAGGGCCCAAGATATTAAAATGAGGGAGAAATATGCTTGCCTTTCATTATGTTCTTGTCTTTTCTCTTTGCTTGTTTTGAGAGAAAGCTTCATTGATCAAACAGTAAAGTGGCCACCATGTTCTTGACCAAGTTTTCTTGGGGGTAATCACAGATTTATGTTACCCCATGTCTTCTTCATTGTTGGATAGCTGAAAAGCATTGTTCTGTATGTCTTGAGAACCCTGTTGATAGTCAGCATGTTTGTGTAAGGTAGGAGACTGAGTCCATCTTATCAAGGTAATATGCTCTCAGTTCTAGAAGCTGGATATTCCTCAAGGGGAAACCAGAAAACATCAAGCTAACACGAAGTTAGGAGTGGAGCCCTGGCCCCCTGGTCTGGTGTCAGAAAACATAAGTATTGAAAACATGATTTCAGCAACTGAGAAGGAAGACCAGGGTGTACAGATTAAGATTCTGTTTGGCAAAGCAAATCTGTAACTGAAGAGAGGTACAATGGAGGCAACCTAGTTCAGTTAGAGAAGCTAGAAGTACAGTCTGTAAAAGAAGGATGAGCCAGTTGGTTGGTTATTCCTTCTCTCTTCGACCTTATAAAGAAAATTTTACCCCCCCCCAAAATAAAGAAAGAAAAAAACAACAACCTCTCCTGTGACATGAGAAGGAGGACGTCATATAACCATCGCTGCCACTCACTTCATCAAAACTGAAGGTCACCTCCAATTTGTTCATTTCAGCCAAAAGAATCTATGAATGAAGAGATACAACTAGAAAGATTCTGAAATGAGGTTGGAAAGTGGGTAAAGTGCTTGGAGATGGAGGCAAGCTTGAAGACCTGAATTCAGATCCCCAGCACCCGTGTAATGACCAGATGTGGTCGTCTGTACTATAATCCTATCTCTGACACTAGAGATACAAGGATCCAGAAGGCTTCCTGCCCTGGAAATCTAGGTTAAACAGCGAGGTTCAATGAGAAACCCTATTTCAAAGAATAAGATAGAGAACAGAAGTCATGGAGGATGATATCTCAATATCAACCCTTGGCCTCTCCATATACCAGTTTTGGTATACACACACACACACACACACACCATTTATGAAATCAACCTGTATTATAGTTGCCTTTCCTTCAATAGTCTTTGTCAGTTTTCAAGGAAAGAGAAATTCAAGTAACGATTTAATGTTCTGTCATTGCTGGTACCAGCCTGGACCTTGATCTTTATGCTGTTGTCTTTAATTTTCAGTAGCAGTGAACCATGGCTTTTCTTTAAAAGGAAACACTTAGAGGAACTGGGGGAGGATGGGAGTCACAGTTGCAAAAGAAGAGAATTAACCTCTTTGTTCTCTGGGCACGCACCACACAGATGGCACTTTATGTGGAGTGCCACCACAGATGCCTGTGGAGTCCAGGGGTGAGGACCCTCAGACTTCGCTCAGGAGGCCTAGTTAGTAGAAACAAATTAGAAAGGGGAAGTTCCCTTCTGATCAAGCTGCATGTCCCTCTTGAAAGAAGGCAGCAATGCAAGTAATAATAAGAAAATTCCTGTCATGCTCAATGAATGAACTGAATAATGGTGGTAAATAAAGTATATATGAATGGCCTCTTCTCTTGGACCTACTTAAGGTTCTTTCTGTGCTGACCTATGCACTTGGTCTTGGCATGTTATAAGAACCTGTTATTTTATGCTGTGTCTGTCTCGGGTGACTTTTATCCTAACCTTCAACACGAAGGTCAGATAGCTTGGCTCACTTAACTGACCTCCATTCTACCCTATCCCATATGAAATGGCCCCTCATTTTTATCCACTCTATTGTTTACTTTTACTCAATTTTTGGTCCTATTCATTCTATATGAGTGCGGCAATCATTTCTATCATGATTTTTAGAACTGCAAGGTTTGGTTAAACATCTTGAAATCAAGACTAAAAAGTGGCTACGTTAGGAATCCTGCTCTGCTCTTCTGATTTTTTTTTTTTTTTGGTCATTTGGTTTTTGTGTTTGTTTATGTTTTTCATTTTCTGTTTTTGAGAAAAGGTTTCCACACATAGTTATGTTGAACTTGAACTCCTTCTAAAGCCCAGGATGGCCTAAAACTTCTGACCTGTTATACCTTCCTACTGTCGTGACTATAGGACCGAATTATTTTTCTTCTCAGTGTGATTCCACGCATGCCATCCCCATTATCTGTCAAATAGGTCAAAGTATGACGACCTGACAGGATACTTAGGAGAGTTTAGTAAGACTGTGAATGTAAGACTTTTAGTAAGACTTTGTGACTCAACACTATAAGCTGGAACAGCAACCTCAGAGCTTGTTAGAAATGCAGGGTCTTGGGACTTTTCTCAATCCCTGCACTTACCCATAAAACCTAGATATTCAATAAATTTATTAAATAAGAATAAGACCTGAGGATGTATATCCATGGGTAGATTGCTTTCTGTGTGTGAATGTAGACCCAACTTCTGTGTCACATATCACATAAACTAAATGTGGAGGTACCAATCTGTAGTGGTAAAGGTGGAAAGATTGGGATTTCAAGGTCACCCATGGCAATGTATCCAATTCAAGGCCACGTGAGAGATGCAATGGATAAAACCCTGTCATGCAAAAAGGAGGATGAGGAGGAGGAAGAGGACAAGGAGGAAGAGGAAAAGGTGAAGGAGTATAAGAAGGAAAGGTGGAGAGAGGAGGAATTAAAAAAACAAAAGTAAAACCAACAAAACAAAATTTTTGAGAAGCATTATATGGGAAAATTGTCCATTTCTAACCAGAAATGGAATCCCAGGCATCATTAGTTTTGTACTGAGGAATGGAAAGGACAGAAATATTAAGTTGTGTTTCAACCTTGGTGATAGAGTTTAGTCAAAAAGGATAAACTGACTAAACTGCATTTTGTCTCTCTTACTGGGTTTTAAGACCACAAAGTGCAGGGTCTATGTCTATTAGAGGTTCCAGCAGAGAGAAGGCTTTCTGGTAAGGCTTGGTTTATAATCAGTTTAGGGAAGACACAGCTTTCTTAGGGCCTTCGTCTGGTCTTTCATTACCTTTCATCTTTAAGCCACGATGGTGTTCTGACATCTGACATAAGACTTTGACTCTGTGGAGACTGATCTAAGAGGCAGCACTCTATCTTGTCTCCCAGCCCTCTAATCATGAAAGGAGCAGGACAACAGTGATATACATGAGGGAAGGATGGGCAGAGGAACTTGAGAGCTGTCTTTCTAGAAAAATGTATGACATTACAAAAGTTTCCTAATATTGGTCAGTTTCTTAGCATCATCCAAAGTTATTGTGCCTCATGTATATTCCTAATAGAGATGTTTATAGAAAATGCAAACTAACAGAAACATAATTGATAATGACAATAAAAGCAATTAAAATAAAAATTTCAGAGATGAACTATGGTGTTGGGGGATGCATTGACTTCGGATTTGTCTCCTCTCGTTCAGTGCTTAGGTTGTTACTGTTTGTAAGGCCTCGTGAAATATCTTGATAAATCTAGTCATATGTATAGACCTTCCACACCCTTGGAAACATGACGTCACACTTTTACTCTAGAAGGAGAATTGATGTTCAAAGGATGAAGGCCTTTGGAAACATCTTCCTACTCCAAATTATTCTTCTAGAAGGTTGTGTATGTTTCATCCTCCACAGCTCTCTCTCTCTGCTTGTTGGGAAACCCCTGCACACCACACATTAAATCACATCTTGGTCCCTTTTCCATGAAGCTGGGCAGTGACCAAACACTCTGCCTGAGTGTTCTTGACTGCTGGGAACTATCCAACCTGACACTCAGTTCTTCATTTAACCCAAGCAAAGGAAGTCTCACTGCAGAAAGAAGGTTCCATTTTCCTTACAACTATCCTGTCTCTTATTAACAAGGCAGCCAAGTTTATTTTATAAACATGTTGCTGACCACCAATGTATTAATGTATTAATAATGTATTAATCCAATAATATGTAAAATAAAAATATACTCAGGGGACTGCCATGGTATCTGAGCAGGTAATATGTCTCCTCTCTCTCTCTCTCTCTCTCTCTCTCTCTCTCTCTCTCTCTCCTTCCCTTCCTCCTTCCCTTCCTCCCTCTCTCTATCTCTCTATCTCTCTCTCTGTCACAAGCGCACACACACACACACACACACACACACACACATAACTGAATGTAAAACAAATAGGCAAAAATCAGGCAAAAGTATTAACCCAGGAAGGTTCAGCATTTTCAAGATAGATTCACACTGGTTTATGCCATCTGCATGGATTCCTTTCACAGATCTTTGTATGAAATTCCCTGCTCCCATCCATTCCATAAGCCCTACTTGGAATTCCAGCACATCCAGATTCATTTATATCTTCCTTCAACCTCACCCCCATTCTTGGGAAGTACTGCTAAATCTTCTACAGGGAATGCCTTTTAATTATTTATCAAAATATTTTTGCTTTCGTTATTTGTTTTTGCTAGTCTGTTTTAGGTTAAGTGGAGGATCATATACTGAGAATATGCAGTAAATTAAATGTGGCCCCTGGCTTCAGTGCTCCTTGAACCGGCGAGGTTCATATAATGTGTGGTTCATATGTGACAGACACAGAGAGAGAGAGAGAGAGAGAGAGAGAGAGAGAGAGAGAGAGAGAGAAAGGAGTAAGGGGTTAGGGGTGGATTATGTGTGTCAACAAGGGGACCAGATTAACTCCAGTTAGTAGAATAAGTAAAGAAAACTGTGGGCTCTGCTGGATGCACTGAGTGTGAATCCCATAGGCACATACAATGAAGAGAGCAAAGGAGCCATAAGACTGAGTGGTAGATTTAGAGATTGGTTGAGCAGACTTGCCATCTGACATTTGAGATCTATAATGTAGGTGCAAGAAATGTAATTCTGACGATGTTCATGAACATGAAAGACAAGAAAAGGCTACTGAAAGCAAAAGGGGAAGTTGAAGGCCACGCCATCTGTTTCAATAAGGCATTACATTGGTCTGAATGAATTAACATTGAAGTTGGACAGGGCAGGCTGATTGTTCTGCCTTGGAAACGAAGGTCTTTCAAGTGACATTTTTCCTCTGAGACCTTAAGACCATTTCAATAAACATGAGTATCTTGAAGAAAGGCAATGGAGGTATGAGGACTAAGAATGAGCAGTTGAAGATCTGGATGTATGTCATACAGGGAAATGCAGGTGAGGGATTCCCTGCACAGTGCTTGTGGATTGTGATGTTAAGAATATAAATAAAGCTCCAGCGAGAAAGGTTAAATGAGGCTGGTCCACGTCAGAAGTTCCAGTACCCTTAGTAGTATAGAGATGGAAAGACAGGAGTCTTAAACGGTGACCCCAAAATAAAGCCTCCTCCCCTTTAGCTGCTTTCATTAGGTGTTTTTAAAAAATGCATTTTAGATTTATGTTATGCTATTTTATGTGTATGAATGCTTTGCCTGTGTGGATATCTGTGTATCCCAATATGTGCTTTGTGCCCAGGTGGAGGTGAACCTCCATGTGGGTATTGGGAATTGAACCCGGTCCTTTGCAACAATAAGTGCTCTCTAAACCAACTATCCAGCCCTAAGTGGGCGTTTTAAGATTTATTTTTATTTATGTGTATATGTATGTATCCATATGAGTATATGTATATGCCATTTGTCCCTGAGTTCCCTTAGAAGCCATAAAGGTGCATGACATCCCCTAGAGCTGAAGTTACGTGTAGCTGTGAGCCACCCGATGATGTTACTTAGAATCAATCCCAGGTCCTCAGGGGAAAAAAAAGCGATAACCACTTAACCACTGAGTCATCTCTCCAGCCCTGTTTGTCAGGTGGTTCATCACAGCAATGAGAAAAGCAACTTTTTTTATCTATACACTGTCTGTTTTGACAAAAGTTATCTTTAAAACAGACTTTTCTTCTATTAAATTAGGGTTTATTCAGTTTGCAGAATGTACTCTCCCCCCCACCCAATAAAAAAGAGTAGAGCCTTTCTTTAAATGGATAATTCTCAAATTTGAAGAACAGGAGAAAGTGGAAGCTAAATGAGGGAGAGTTTAATTATTCTGACATTGCTCATAGCAAGTGTCCTATTATATGTAAGCACAACCGTGGAGCTTTTATTAATATTATTTCATGGGGCAAAATAAGAAAGAAAAAAATATATTTCCACTTGATAGGTTTAAGAACAAACCCAGATGGTCAAGGGTCACTAACACTGTAAGACGTGTCTAATTGGATAAACCAGCACAAAGAAGCATGTAGCTATGGTGTGGGCCAATGAAGAAATGTGTCAGGGATAGCATGGTGCTGTGTATTCTTCCCCAAGAGTGTTTGTCACTGATGTGCCTTCCCCGCCTGAGATTGTCCCTTTATGGATAGACCTTATGCCACCTTCTCAAATATGAAACAAGGTAATGGTTAGACATGTCCTTCAAAAGAAAGTGCTATATTTATCCTGTTGGCAAGAAGAATTTGATGCATCTAAAGCTTACTGAAAAGAAATTTTGAGATTCCTCCTTCTATGAAGGAGAATCTGTCCTACTATTTAACAAGGTTGTCCATGTTTTCAAGGTTGCAAAACAGGAGAAAAAGCAACTTAATTATGGCATTTAAGAAAGGATCAAATGCCATTGCAATAATTACTTATATCAGTTTCCATTATTTACGGGTAAAACAGAAAATAGAGACTAAATTCAAAAAGGAAAAGGCATCATAAGCTCAAGGATCTTACTGCTTCTTTAAACAAAAACAAACAAAAACATCTCATTGTGGGGTCCTTAAAACAATAGTGATTTGGTTTAGCTCTAATCTCTGTGCACAGTTGAGGTTATTTTTAAGGGAGCTGGTTTACTAAGGTCAGCTCTGCTGTTTACACAAGTGTTTGCCAGAGACAGGAAGATCCTTGATAATTTCACTCAGTGATTGTGGATGGCACGTTGTTAGGTGGGACTACCTTTCATTGCCACAGATGGGGTAACTCTGTTCTGTTCCACAGTGTCTGTCTCATTTTCCAGAAAGTGAGCTCAGATACCCTCTTGTATCAGTCTTCTGAGAACAGCAAGAGAGATCTCTTTGCATTTATGCTCTTTTCCAGATGCATCACATAGCAGATGCTGCTATCTCTTGACCAGCTAGTCACCTGATCAGCCTGACTCAAGGCATAGAGAAATAGGCTCCCTGTGTTGATGGGATTTGGAAGATTTACAGTTGACTAAAAATAACTGCATTTGTTTGATGTCAATTCCTTTGTAAATACTAAATGCCATCAGGTGACTTTTATTTCTTTAAATCTTCAACGATATCATCTGTAAGCACCAAGAACTAATACTGTTGTTGTCACTCACAGGGTGTTCTAAATGATGAGTCCTGGGATCCATTCAAGACAGAAGGACCCAGGAAAATCTCCATTTTTACACGGATCCCCAGGTGATCTGTAAACCTGCTAGGATTTTAGAATGCTGTAGCTTTTTTTTGCCATCCCTCATGATTTCCTTAGTGCAGTTGCTACGCTGTCCGGGTGGGTGATAGATCTTTGATTTTTTTTTTAAAGGTGCCAAAACTGTTTCCTTCTGCACAATGGAAACAGAACAAACACAGGTTTAAACAGCAGAACAGGTTGCTTCACAGCATGAATAGCTGGGAAGAAAGGGGATAACATTTTTCTACAAAGTTGTACTTTGTCTATAAAATAGAAATTTGAAATTAAAATAAAAGAACACAATTTTTTTTTAAAGTATATTGCATTTGACTCAAAAACGCCACTTAAATGTTAGAGCAATGATTTCACTCAATCAGATCAGGAAGAATATACTTGAAATGACCTCTTTTCTGCACAGACTATTACTTAATGAAACTTTGGTTTTTCTGATTATTTAAAGATTGACTCTCTAATCTTTAATTGACAGTTTAAACATCTGTAGAACATGCGTATACCTCTGAGTAATCTTCCAGATTTTGTTCAAGTATTAGACCAACAATATTCTACAAGTAGCTAAATGTATTATAAGAAACACAAATGCCCTGTAACTTGGAGGAATTTCTTCATTTTACACATCAGAAGTAAGGAAGTAGTAAGTTGTTGATTAGAAAAATTTCATTTCACTTGGCTTTATACACGTAAGTTACAGCTAAAATATGTGTCTTTTTTTTCCCCTCAAAGTGAAAGAAACTGAACATAACATTCAAAGATACCCATCCTTCTTGGTTTGCCTTTACTCTGAAGGTGAGAAGTAAAGGTGGAAGAAAGAGAGAGATAGGGTTTCTGTAATGGAAATGTTGTCCTTCTCTGTGAAGTTTGCCTGAGACTTCCTCATCTTGAAATATGGCATGTGTTTCTTGACTCATGCTATTGGAATTACTTTTCATTTAGGCATTCTGTTGCAACCCACCAATCAACCAGCGATCAAGGTTAACAAGTAACTATTGGGCACTTAATCTATGCAGGTGTACAAACATCAACCATGGTACTGATAGATAAAGGAAAGACTATTATATCACAATATAGAAGAGCTAAATAAAGAGATGAGATTTGATTTATGAAAAGTGAACCAGGGTGTCTGTTATGGTTGAGTTTAGTTTCAACTTCACACTAACTGAAATCACCAGGAAAAGAGTCTCAATGAAGAGTTGTTGTCTATGATGAATTAACCTATGGGTATTTCTATGGGGGATGGTCTTAAATAAGTTGATTGAGGTGCAAAAGAACCAGGTCACCATTCTATAGGTAGAAGGACTTAAATGTATGAGTAAAGAACTTAAGCTGAGCACAAGCAAGCAAGCCACCATGTACGTATTCATCACTCTCTGCTCTTAGCTGTCTACATGACATAACTAGTTTTTGAAGTTCCTGCCCACACTTTCCCCAGTAAGAATGAACTATAACATAACTTGTAACCTGAAATAAACCTCTTCCTCACCTAAGTTGTTTGATGTCAGTATATTTCATCAGAGTAACAAAAATGAAACTAGGACAGTCTCTCTGAGGTGTCACTTGAGTTTAAACATGAATGTTGAGTAAGAGGCCACTATGGAAAGTCTCAAGACCTTAGAGATGGTGCGTCAGGGAACAGCATAGTCCACAGTTCCGAGCCCCCAGCAGGGTATGTTCCAGAATGTGAAATGACGAGAATGTTGGCTTTAATAAGGTAGGAATTCTTTAAGGATCCCATACACCGTCTTTATAAACCTTCGCACAATGAGCAATTTTATCGCCACCTTAGAACTATTTTATAGAGTGATCACTCTTCTTCAGGGAGTAAATCAGAGCACTTTTAAAGACTGAAGTTTGTTTATAGGTCAGAGAACCTACCATGTTGCCATTATAAGAAAACCAAGGCACTGAACATCTAAGTCATTTTCCTTAGCTAGCATTGATTATACCGTGTGATTTTTCCACATTCCTTACATCCTTTATGAGGTAACTAACATACCTGAAGATCAACCATTCTTGAGATTTGGAAAAAGCCTCACTCATCTCTTCTCCCATCTTCTATTCAGGGGAGGGCGGATGTCTTCTGTTCTCAGGCTTTATCCAGCATAGACCTAGCAAGCATGAACATGAGATAGTTCAGACTTCCTTCCAGATTCCTGCCCCTCTCAGCAAGTACCCTATGACTGTTTACGTGGAAAAGGCAGAACAGAAAAGAGAAACCACACATATTCAGAAGCCTCATTTTGAATGTGGGAGTCTGGATGGACTAAGAAGTTCCTTAGACTTTCTCCATGCTTTACAATACAATGTAAACATAAGCCCAGTGAGGGAATGGGGACAAGTGAAGACTGTCTTCCTGGTTAAAATAACATGCAAATACATCATGGTCTACATCCTTGTGGTGTTTGCTTCAAGTGGCTTGTTTTCTCAACAGCCTCTGAGTAAACAATACTTATTTTGATCTTCTAAAGACACTACATTGTCCTGCAGATTCTGATGCCATTAAATCTTTATCCTTCATCATGTGTGTCTGCTATGCTTACGCCAAACCATTCACTCCTCCAGCCCAAGACACGACACGTATGCCTAGATGCACCTGCAGTATTAGTTACTTTCATTGTCCTTGTGACAAATGCCTGGTAAGAAGCATTCAAGGAAGGGTTTATTTTGGCTTGTACTTTAAGAGCAAGCATTCTAACAAGGCATAGAAGACATGCTCATAGGAACAGAAAGCACTGGTTACATTGTGTTTGTAATTGGGAAGCCTAGAGCAAACAGGAACTGCAACTGTGTCATAAAAGTTCAAGGATGCCTCCAGTGAGCCACTTTGTCCAGCAAGGCTCCACCTCTTAAAGGTTCCACAACTTTCCGAAATGCAGCTACCAACAAGGGACCAAATGTTCAAACACAAATACCTAGGAGGTTCATTTCACATTGAAATTGTGGCATGTGCTGCGTCAACAATCATGTTCTGGATACTCACCCTACAAGGTAAGTGCTAAACGGTGTGAAATACTTGGGATATTACTTTCTCTTGGAAGCCTTGTCAGTAATCACAATCCCAGAAGGCAGAACTAATGTCACATTCGGTTTGTCTATTATTTGTTCCAAATTAAGTAGTCCCTTAAATCCTCTCTTAAACTGCTCTCCAGATGTTTCCTTACCCCACCCACACCCTTCAAATTTTGTCAGGAAATTTCTCAAGAGCACACTCACTCAAATTGTTCTTTGGGTGTAGTGAACATAGAGTCTCAGTGCATATGAATAAGTTCTGACTTCACACCTTATTAGCAATTCTGTTCAGCACAAAACACAGACGTTAGATAAGATGCCAGATACTCCTTTTACCTCCGACATTCAGGAATTTGATAATTTATAGCTGGTGAATGTAGAATATCCTCAATGCACAAGTACTGATGGCTTGTTTCAGTGGCCTCTTTTAAAACTATTTATATGGTGGTGGTTTTCAATGATATAACCCTGCATCAGTTTATAGGTGAGGACTTTAGGTTTTGAAAAAAAAATCTTAGACAATCTGAATGCACTTTTCACATAAAGTCAGGCCTTAGGGCAAATCCTTGACATAGATAGGTACGCTGTGGAGCATGTTGACTACAACCATACCAGCCCTGTGCTTCTTGGGATGCTCTTCCTGACCTTAGATAGGCAACATGAACAAGTTCTAAATGAATCTACAAGAGAGTTTTGGTGTAGTTTTGATTGAAAAATCATTTTAAAAATAATTGTTTTATTGTTCTTCAATTGGTGTAGGAGTATGTGTCTGAATATGTGCTTTTTGAATGATGTTTTCTGCAAAGGTCAGAGGTGTGGGAATCCTCTGGAGCTAGAGATACAGATTGTGAACGACTTGGCAAGGGTACTAGGAACCAAACTCAGATCCTTTCGAAGAGGCACAAATACTCTTAAAAACTGGACCATCTCTCCATCCCACTGACTGAATAATATTTACCAGAAGGTTAAAACAAAATAGGATGTTGGAGGTTCATTTCTACACCCAGAACTGTCAGTGGGAGACTCAGTTTTTCTTTATCAAGCTGCATATCAAAAGCAAAAGCCAGTCTGGCTTGAATTCCTTTTCGAAGGCTGATTGTGTTCAGAGGGTCACTACCTATGTAGATAAGTACTCAATTTAGAAATAGAAAACTGCTTAAACGAACTTAAATCCATCTACTGTTCTTAATTTCAATATAATTGGTATTCAAAGAGTCCTCTTACCCATTTGAACACTATTTACTGGGAATCAACTACTTGTTTTCAGTACAATTGCCCGACAAGGACTGGTGAAAACAACCAGTTTTTAAAGTGCCATTGTTAATGTTGTTAGCACTGTTTCAAACAACTCTGTAATAATTGGAAATTATGACAGTGGCACATTGCCAAACTGGCCACATAAGCAGGATTGCTTCTTTACATAACATGGAGAATACTGCATCTCTCTTGTTCCTGTGAACATTACAGAGGCCTCAGAACATTGCATGTATATGGCTCAGGATATTATTCATTCCATGCAGAGAGCAAAGTGATGTTTGCTTTGATGGCTTTGCCCCTTCACAAGCTAAAGTGGATGAAAAGAGAAGAGTAATGCCATGTGATTTAGGTGATCTAGTTGGAGTGAGTCTTGTATCTGGGTCTCTAACTTCTTAACTCACTTTTCACTTGAATTTCATGCTACCCAGCATAGCATCCTAGATACCCTAAGAACTCCTGATTCATCATAAAGGACAGTCGGTGGCATTTACCACCCACCTGACTTGGTGTTAAGAGGTTAAAATGGGACATCTTCAAAAGCCCCTCAGAACCATTTGATGTTTGTCAGAAGACATTAACAACTCCTGACTTGGACCCTTTGGCTAGTTATGTCATTTCCTGTGGCCTCCTGGTAGGAAATGAGGCAGTGTTTTCCATCCAACTATTTTGAGAACTGATAAGAGAGGAATTGCATATTACAAAGTGATAATCAAAATGTCACAAAGAAAAAACTTACTTTGATTCTGAATTTTGCAAATGCTTTAATGCTGGGCATTATTTTTATTCATTTAATATTTTTGAGCAATTCAATTAAACACCAAGACTAAGTGTTTTTTATTTATTATTCATCTGGAAAATAGGATTGATATTTTTGCCTTGATTCACAACTTTTAAGAAAATGCAAGTGAGATGACAGAACTATTGAGCTGATGTTTCCTACTGCATCTACGACTGTGTGGTACCTCTGTTTTGTGGTCATTTTTGTAAGACTGCTCCTAAAATCATAGAAAATTCATAGGTCACCAAGCCCTTCTTTCTTTGACCAAACAACTACACTTTTTGCAAAATAGGGATGTAGATTGGAAGAGAGCTTTGGGGCTCCTCCACTTCTCAGTTTGGTCCAGGTAGTCATGGAACTTCATTCTTAGACTAAACTATGACAGCTCTTCTCCAGGATGGGAAAGTCAGCCTTGTGGAGCAGTTAATCAAGTCACTCTCCCACAGAAGAGTGGCATGGCAAAGTAGATATCAATTTGTTTCTTACTGATATTCGAATGTGTGGTAAGAAAAGACCTGCATATCCTGCCAGTTTTCAACATAGGTTCTTAAGTAAATCACAGATTGAATGTCTTGCCCTAAATCTGCCCTCCCTTCTCTCTTGTTCTGGCTTTGATACATGGTGTCACTATGTAGCTCTGGCAGGACTGGAACTTCTGGGTATACCAGGCTGGCCTTGAACTCATAGAGACCCATCTGTCTCTGTCTCCTGAATGCTGGGATTAAAGCCAAAAGCCACTGTGACCCAGCTTTAGTTGTCTCTTTAGAAATAAAATTAAAAGAAATAAAACATGTATTATCTAATATTAGAGTATTAATGGGAATTCTTTTAAATTGTCTGATATATCAGTTCATACTCAATTGTGTTCGAAACTCTGATCTTAGATCTGTTAGAATCTGAGTCCAAACTGTGTCTCAATAGAGAGATTTTTTTTTCCTGTGAGAATCCCAGAGGCAAGAATAGCTCTAGAAACTCCTTTAATCAATTAACCCCACCCGAATGCACTGAGATCAACACTTACTCATGTGGTCTTATGTTTATAGAGGTTGCATTTTAAGAGACTAGATGGCATAGATACCTACATGGAAGCATTGGTGCAGCATGTTAGGTTCTCTATCATGCCTGTATTTACAAATGACTATAACAAACAATATAAAGCCAGGTGGTGACAGCACATGCCTTTAATTACAGTACTTAGGAAGTAGAGGCAGGTGGAACTCTGTGAGTCTGAGACCAGACTGGTCCAGGACAGCTAGAGCTAAGAGAAACCTTGTCTCAAAACAAACAAACAAAAAAGCCAGGAAGAAAGAAAGAATGAAAGAAAGAAAGAGAAAAGGAAATGAAAGAAAGAAAGAGGGAATTAAAAGTTTATAGTACACACCATATGATTATCTTTGAAATAAGTAATTAAATGTAAAAGGCCTCCTGAGAGAAGATCAAGGATCAAGAAGATTTGGATAGTTAATGAGAAGAGTTTGGGAATTTCATAAGGAAACGTCTTTAATATGGCTCTCCTGGCATGGCTGGTGGTCAGGAAGTCTGTGCTAAGTCTGAGAGATAGGAACAAATCTTTTCCCAAGGCAAAGAAAATAGGGAAATTGCATAAAACAAGAAATGAATGCAGCCTATAAAAAATATTGATGTGTCTTAAGTATATTATTTCATTTTCAATATTTAATTTTATTATTTTAATTACAAGTACATGTGTGTACATGTGTGTGTGTGTTGTGTGTGTGTGTGTGCATGTAGAGGTGTTGGATACCCCTAAGGCTGAAGTTACAGGAACTTTGCATCCCTGGTGTGGGTACTGGGAACTGAACTCAGTTCCTTTGCAAAAGCAGTGTATTCCCTTATTGGCTGAGACATCTCTCCAGCCCCGAGTATTTGTTTTATAAGCAGCATATTTCTAACAGATCCTGTGATGTATAGTGACATATTACAATGCATGCAAATGAACTAGGGAACAGTGTGGCATCAGTCATTTTGTAAGCATATGATGAACCCATGTTTGCAATCTATCAGAAATTTTTCTTGTCTAGGCCAAGTTAATCGTGGTTTTGCCACTGTGTGTATGCACACACTCATAGACACAGATGAATGATAAAGTGTGGGATCTCCGGTGGTGGGAAATACTAATGTAAGCTTAGTCTTTACTTTGACTGTATTTAATCAATACCTTATTTCTCCTAACATGCTTTGCAAGGTTACCTCTGGCATGAGAGGTGATCTATATTCTAAGAAAAGCTATAGCATCTCTGAAGATGTTCTATATTTCATTTTACTTCTTAAAGTGGATGGTCTTTAGAGAATAATGGCTATTCCCCTTTCTTAGGAAGCAACAGCACAAAAGAAACACAATTTTTAAGTGTGAGTGCAAGGGGCTATGTTGTTTCTCAGTTGGTAGAATGCTTGCTTAGGGTTTACAAGACCCTGAGTTTGTTCCCTAGCACTGTATAAGCCATGTATAGTGGTATACCTCTGTAATCCCAGCACTTTCGAGGTGGAGGCAGGAGGATATCAAGGCTGGAGGGATGGCTCAGTGGTTAAGAACACTAGCTGCTCTTTCAGAGAACTCTGGTTTGACTCAGCACACACATATGTACTTCCAGTCCAGGACATCTGACTTGCTTTCTTCTGCCCACCTCAGGCACCATGCATGTGGTGCACAAAGGTACAGGAAGGCAAAATGCACATATATATCAAATAATAGCATATTGTTTTAAGTTAATGGATACCCTTGGCTAGATAGGGGGTTTGAGATCAGCCTGAGATACATGAGAACTTATCTCATGAAAGGGTAACAGGAAAGATAAAGAGGCATGAATCTGACTAAAATACTTTACATACATGTATGAAAATGTCATAAAGAAATCCATTTTTGTATATAAGTAGAATATGCTCTTAAAAGGTTAAAAAATGTGGATGCATTTTTTTAACATGAAGCTAAGACTTTTATAGTATAAACTGAATTTCACAGAGCCTCTTAATTCTATTTTCTTTCAGAGAACAAATTAATTACCATCTGATAAGCATGCTTAATTCTTTTCTTTCCATCCTTTGACAAAGCTCTTACTATTCGAGGCTACTAAAGCAGTCAGTGTAGGTCTCTGTCAGTAAAATGCCCCCTAATTAGGTGATACAGTGGCATTCCTAAGTATTCATTCTCTAAGACCTTAGAACAAAACCATGCATGGGTCTAAGGGTGGATTCCAGACTATGAGTGACATGGCACTTCTCTGAGGGAGGGCCCCCGATAACCATCGTCATAGTAACACACAGTTCAAGCCCACATAGATATAATCCACAGAAGCACTAATTCCCTGGCATGGACAACTGCACACCCCACGGTGGCTGACTGTCGCCCACAGGCTCCTTCAATTCGAGACCATGCACCACTGAGCCCACGTGGCAGCCTGGCCGGGACTCAGACAAGCAGCCCCAGCGGCTGCCCTGCTTGCCTGCCTGCCTGCGTTACCATGACAATCAGAAAGAAGATTTGTGGAGATGGGTGCCAAGGTTGCCTTGTCCATTTTCCAAAAAGCCTGCCACTTTTGCTAGTCTCAGGCATGTGAGAGGAAGTCTCCTGCCAACCAGGGACCAAATTCCAAAAACAGTCTTAGTTATGTTGCTATACTCATGAGAGTGGTCAGCAAATGTACAAGTGGTCTGGCCAGGCTTGTTCCTTATTCCTGGCCCTAGGCACTGGTAAAGGAGACATTTCCCCATTCCAATGTGTTTCTCTTATAGTCCCTTGCCTTTCCAAGCAGCTATGAAGTGCCAGTGACTTGAGTTCAGTAATGGAGTATGTCGTTTTTTTTGCAGAATTATGATTCTCATTTTTAAGATTTATTTTACTTTTAATTACTTTATGGACACATGGGGAATCAGATCCTTCAAGAGCCAAAAATCACAAGTGATTGCAAGTGGATGTGGGTGTTGTGATGGGACTTGTGTCCTCTACAAGAGCAGAATGCAGAGTAGACCTCAAGGCAGGTACAACCCCTGAGGAGGAGGATCCGGGTGGGTTGGCGGTGCTGATAGACAACTATCTTTGTCTTTGTCCCTGAACCATGGTTCAGATCTTCACGAATAGCTCAACAGTTTCTTAATCTGACTGCACAGAACCCTTGAAGAGCTTTAACAACATTATACTTCAACCTGCTTCTGGGCAGATCTGATGAAGTGTCTGGAGTGCTCATCTGAACATAGAATAGACACAGGAGTTATTGCAAAGATTAATAAATGCATGCACGTGCATGCACATGCACACACACACACACACACAACACATCACACCACACTCCCTGTATCTTAATTTCAACTCCTTCTTCTTCCCATATCTCCTAAGCTAGCTCCTTCTCCCTTTCTCTCACACTTCCACACTTCCAGATCTACTTTTTCTTCCTGCTCTCTTTTTTCTGTCTCAGTGAATTCAAGTATTCAAGTAGTGTCACGGAGATCACCAGGGTTGCATCGGTCCTGCCACCTGTCAACTTCTTCTTGTCATACTTCAGAGGATCCCTTGACCACTGTGGGTCCTGTAGAAGAAGAGCGATGATCCCCAAGTCACTACTAATGTCATGGACACATGAATGTGAAATAAGCTCAGGGATGTGGATAAGTCAGGTAACTCTTATTGAACATGAGTGTTGCTCCAACCTCCTATCTGAATGGTCTTCCCTTGAAACCATAGTGAAAGATCAGCCTCAAGTCAGAAGAAAAGCGTGAAAGCGGGGAGGTGGGGGGTATATCAATAAAAAAATTGCCAAATAACCTATCTGAATTAATCCCCCCTTATTATTTGAACTGGTATATTAGATGAAGATGGTGTCTGTAGCAACAACAGATCAAACACTATGGGACTTACCTGTTCCAGTTTCAATTAAAGCCAGATGCTGTGTGCCTACAAAGAGTAGCAGAGGCACTCTCTCCCTAGCTTGGTTATTGCTGTGTTCTTCTTTTTTTTTTTTTTTAAGAAAAATATATTATTTATTTTCTGACCATAAAGTGAATATAACTCATTGCAGGAAAGTAAAAAGTATTTAAATATGCTACCCAATAAAATGAAAGAAACCTCTGTAAAATTGCAAAAAAAAAAAAAAAAAAAAAAAAAAAAAAGAATGTAAAGTGAATTAAATAATTAATTAATTAATGAAAAAATAAAGGAAACTGTGATATTTAAAAAAAAAGAAAAGAAAAGAAAGTGATAATTAACCTTTTGAAAATATCCTAAGAAAACTTGGTCAAGGATGTACATCTAACATCATTTTGATAATTAAATATTAGAAACAGTTTGTCAAGAAATTATTACCTGGTTAACTATGTGTGTTAAAACTACTTCAGGTAATGGTTTTAAATACTTTATTGCTGTGTTCTTAAGGACTGTTCTCCTGTCAGTCTTCATGGGCTGCTCCTGTGGGGGAGGCATTGTAACAGATCACAATGCCACAGCAGGATGTGAGCTTTCTCTTGACTCCTCAGGGAATCCACTTCGTAGGCCTTTCCATGGATTTGAGGTCAAGGGCTAGGGTCTTAAGAACTATGACTACTTGTTTAAGCCCTTACTTAATGTATAAGCTAATGTAAAGATCTCATGCCCTATTCAACCAGCCAAACAGCAGCTGATTATTAAAAAGCCTTGTGTGCACATAGTTCTGGGTCACCTAGGAGTAAAGAAAAGTTAAAAAAAAAAAAAGAAAAGAAAAGAAAAGCAAACACATTAACCTCTGAAGATTGGAAGAGTAATTTTCATGAAAAGAAGACTGTTTAGCAGAATGCTTAGAACTATATCCTGTCTGGGCCTTTCTCAAGTCTTTGCTCTCACTTGCCATTGTTAGCCTCCTGTATGTTTTGATTCCAGCATCCCTTCCTGTGACCTCTCCCTTCAGTACCAATCCGTGTTGTTAATGGCCTTCCCTCATTTTTGCATAGTCTTCTATAATGGGTAGTATTGGTTGCTAGCTTGACAGGATTTAGCATCACCTAGGAAACAAATCTCTGGGCATATCTGTTAGAGAGTTTCTAGATTGGATTAATTGAAGTGGGAGGTTCACTTTAAATGTAAACAAAACCATTCTATGCAGGGAGTCTTGGACTAAATGAAAAAAAAATACAAGACAAAGTGAACACACTGGTTCATCTCTGTTTCCTTATTGTGGATACAATGTGACCAATTGCCCCAAGTTCCAGCCTCTCCCCAATGCACAGCATTCTTTCTCTAAGCCAAAATATATTCTTCCTTCCTTGGGTTACTTTTGTCAGAGATTTACCTTGCAACTAGAAAAGTAATACTATATCTCCTTCACTCAGTTTCAGGTCAGAGTCACTTGCCCTGAACTCTTGGTCCACAGACAGCTTTAGGTTATGATAATATCCAGACTTTAATGGTCTGTCCTGGCACGTGTTACTATTGGCTACGGTTTTTCTGTGTATATAGTTTTCTCTCTCCGCCAACCATAATTGAAACTTCAGGAAACTCAGGTTTTAAGTGTTCCATTCTATCTGGATGAAAGCAAGCACTGAAAATATATTCATTAAACTATGAATGGTGGTGCATACCTTTAATCGCAGCTTCTGCAGTGGTGGATATATCTCTAAATATGAGGCCAGCCTGATCTATATATAGCAAGTACCAGGAGAGTCAAGGCTATGTAGTGAGACCCTGTCTCAAACAACAACAATGAAATATGTTCGTTCTGCGTATTATCAAACGAATACATGAACTGACTTAGATGCTGTGAATATGCAAGATTTAGAACCTCAGAAAGACAGATGGGTTCATTTCAGTTAAAGCAGAATTTGCCAATTGAATTATCTCATGCATTTGGCCATATACTGGTTACTCCAGTATGGATGGAATCCTTAGCTTTGGTTTCTCCTTCTTTTCTTAGAGGTCACTGGCAGCTGTGGTATGATTCTTAAATCTATTTCTTCCCTTTCCTGATCAGGGGTTTAGGGTATGTCAGCAACTGTGACAAAACCAACATCAGAGAAATAAGATTTAAATAACTGGGATTTTCTCTACAACATGAGGAGGAGTAAAACTCTTTTTCCCCCTTCGCCAGCAAAGGAGATGGTAGTGGCTGATTAATCAGGCCATTAGACACAGTTTTGCTGAATTCTGTGCAAGCAATGATGAGAATTTAGCTTGAATATTCATGTTCTAAGTGCTACATAAGTTGGAAATGCTTATAGATTCACAGAATTGGAGAGCTAAAAAGGACCTTTGAGATGATTTAGACTCCGCATCCCATCCTCCGTAGCACATATAATTTTACAGCTTTAAAATATCAACACCCAGAGGGGTACAGCAATCGGCTTATGGTGTCACTTAGAACTGGTGGGCAAATTGAGATTATCCATTGAGAATGCCTACTACGGTTAGCTCATTGCTCTTTCTATTGAGCCTAACTGGACTTCCTGCATTTTCTTTTAAAATTTGGTGGTTACGTAAGCAGAAAGACAATCCTTCATGCTCTGACTAGGCATACTTACAGAAGAAACCATATTTTCAAAATCCTAATGGTGAAATAAAGAAACAGACATTGAAGGATCATGTTGGCCTTTGAAGAGGCACAATGCACTAGCCATCGTCCCTTTAAAGACTATAATGGGGTTCAAATAAAGGCAGAGGGAATGGTATTGCATGGCTTCTCCCATAGACTGTCTCCATATCCCCATACTCCCATTCTGAAATAACAGCACATCTTGATTAATTGTTGTAACTGGCAATACCCAGCTTGGTGAGATTTATCACCTGGACTAATGAGTTTTGCTCTTTTCTTGTAAAGAGTGTCAAATGTCATTCTTACCCTCCTCCAGCAGATGGCAACTCTAGTCTTCTTGTCATTTTCTCTTTTCTACACTCTGAAGATTTCCTCCTCAGCCCCTCCCCCACTCCCACCTCCCCTTCAGAATTTCTTCTGTGTGTTACTGAGGATTGTGGAGACTCAAGACTCTTGTTCCTGGCTTAATCATCACCTTTAGCATATGACTCTCAAGCCCAATCTAAATGGGGCAAGAATAAAAACAAAACAAAACAAAAAAAACCAAACACAAAAACCACAATTAGCCAACAGCTCTAAATTAAGGAAAAGAGTTCAAGAAAACTTGAAGATAAAGTTAGAGATTCTAAAATAAGATGTGCTGCAGAAACTTTCCACTTAAAGAAACACAAAATATCTTCTTCAAAAGGAAAAGAAAAGGAAAAGGAAACCATTGATTACTTCAGGTCTAGCCTTTCAGGAGGATTTGGGAGGATAGATTTGATTAGAGTCTCTTGGTTTATTGGTAGAAAGCGGCCTAACTGTCTGCAAGAATAATAACAAAGAATGAAACTTTCCCACCATTCTGTTTTGGGTCTTCCTGCAAGTTCTTCTCTCACTTCCCCTCCCATTTATACAGTGTTTCAGCAGGAGGAAAAAAAAAAATGGCTCCATATGGCCCTTTGTTCCCTTGCTTTGTAGAAACTCCAGGTGTGTAGTTAAGGCTCCAAATCTGCCACTGCTCTCCGGCCACTCTTACAAGAGTGTACATGTTAAAACTTGTGCTCTTCCCAGGGTGCAATCCTGCGGACAGCTGAAAGAAATCAGCAGGAAAAAAAAATGTTACTCCTTTTTCAAAAGGATGCATATGGCAGAAAGAAACAATCACAGAGAAGCAGATTTCTCAGCGTTTACTTGTCTATAGCTTCCAAACCAAGTCACTGTCTGGATGTGCCTGCTTGTGTGAGGATGGCTTGAGGAAGGCATTAACAGGAGGAGAGTCAGTTGTAAAGTGGATTCTATTATCTATGGATGTGCAGAAAAGGAGTTGTTGTTTATTTTTCTAACATATTCTCTTCTGGCAAACCTAGATATTGTGTCCTCTTCAAAGATGAAGACATGTGGGTTTGATGTGCCAAAAGAAGGGCAAACGTACATACCTGAAGCAAGATAAAATCAACAGTAACACTTCTTATTGGAAAGTAAAGGGACTGATTGGCTTCTTGGAGTGTGTGCGTTCTTGGTTATTGCCACTCTCTTCTTCATATGAAGGTGTGAGCTGTCCTTAGAAGCCACTAAACTACTTGTGGAAATCACATATGCTGCCATTCAGTGACAATCATTCACAATGACAAGGGATTTTATTTCAACCCAATAAATAATCGGCACTGACAATAGAATACTAAACACAGCCATAATTAATTCACTAATTGTTCTGTCTCTGAGTATCATCTGCATGCCTAGTTTGACTTTAGCTACAACATATGCCCAAGATTACTTTCTTGTTCAACTTAGAGATATCTCTTTTTCCGTTTGCTCAGTGTGGGCAACGCATCTGCCCCTGAAGCTCTTCCTCCCCTCTTGTTAGGTTTTACATGTGAAATGTCCCCCACTGGTTTGTGTATTTGAATACTTCGTCCCCAGCTGGTGATACTATTTTAGAAGGCTGTGACATTTTTAGGAGGAGCCTAGCTGGAGGAAGTAAGTCACTGGGGACAAACCTTGAGGTTTGATAGACTGACCCACTTCCTGTCCTCGACTTGCTTCCTGATTGCAAATCAGATGTGATCAGCTGGCTCATGTTGCTACTGCCATGCCTTCCACACCATGTTGGACTGTGAGTGCTCCTCAAATTCGGAGCCAAAATAAGTCCTCCCTTAAGGTGCTTACTCTCAGGTATTTGATACTAGCTACTGGAACTGACACCCTTTTTATATTCATTTGTAAGGACTTACTTCCTCTTTATCACAATCCTCATGTGTGGACAGACTTCTTCACTGGAAATCTCAGAAAACAGTAGGAAAGTCATCCTACTGCCAGAGAATATTAGGGAAAATATGGCCAGGTTGAAGAGGAAGACAGTTCAGATGTAGTGGGAAGTTAGAAGAAACCCCCTCACTTAGCAAGTCAGGACACACTACCTCTATGGACACATGTGGATTTCCCTCCAAATAGCTAGTTTGTGCATCATCTAGAACTATGCATGGGATTTTTATTTGACGCTAACAGCCCAAGTGCTCAATGGAGATCTAGAGGAAACTTCTAGTGTACTCCTTAAGGCTGAGGACTGGGTAACACACAGTTGCTGGTCTGCTGTAATTGGTTTGCAGTAATTCCTACAAACCAGCTTGCACAATGTATATGAACTGTGTCCCTCCTGGCCATCTCCTTCTTGTATCCTGTCCTTGATCTCCCTGGACAGGGTCATCCTACGGAACCACACATTCTTATCCTATGGTATAGGCTTTCCATCAGGGCAAATACCAACAATTCATTTACTCCATATGTGTTAAGGAACTATCTTGTGCCAGAAACATGCTAAAGATTTTACATATGTTATCTTTTTTACATTCACAACATACCAGAAGAGTAGATCTTGATTATATGTGTTTGTTGAGAATTATGATATGACATTAAAGGACATAACAGAAGGCAGTAACAACACTGGCTACTCCCATAGATCATTTACGTGTGGGTAAGATAAATAGAACTCAAAAGGAGATAATAAAATTACTCCTAAATCTTACATTTGAATCTAGATCTTTCTGACCTCATAGTCGTTATTATTTTTTGTTTAATTTTCCTGATGATACTGACTTTTTATTTTATACCTTTAAAACCCCAAATAAATGTATAGTAAAATGTTCTCAGTAGTTCACTTACAGGCAATCTGATGACTTTTTGAGCCAGAGTGCGTCTATTTGTCTATTTTTTCAACAAATATTGCATAAAATAAGTGGGATCTTTCTCAGATGTTGTGTTCTGCTCTGTGTGGATTATTAAGCCTTCTAGAAGCTGCCTTCTTGGGACTCCATTGGTCCAATGGTACATTGTCACCAAGTGGCTTGTTGCTCATGATTGCATTTAATAATATAGCAACAGGCCCACCAGTGTCTTTATTAAAACTTGCTGTAGGCTAGCATTTTCCCCTGGGTCAGTAATGAGTTTAGAGAAATGGATGTGGAAATGAGATTTGTTCTCACCAGTGGAGTGAATTATGTCTTGTTGGGGCCCCCAGGCTAATATTTCAAATTTGCCACAAGGTACTTCATCAAAAATTCTATTTCAGTTCCAAAAGGACTGTGGATGCCTATTAGCAAATTCAGAGCATGCCTTTAAACTGTATATTCTTTCCCTTCCCCTGGCTCTGTCCACTGAAGGCTTTCAGAATTAGCAGTTTGTGAAAATGGTCCATTTCCACGGGCCAGTGAATGGCGCATCGAAGAAGGGAGGCCCTTTTATCTACCAAGGCTGAGTCTGTGACAACTGAGGTGAATCAAATGAAGAGAGTATCCAAAGGGGGATGGGGGATCAGCATAAGAATGCATTGTCATGCCTGGCAGCCTGAGCCAGGCCACACAGGCTCCTGAGGCAGGATCTGCAGGATCCCTGTCTGCTGTCTTGTTGGTCTTCAAACATTCTTTTGCTTGTCTGACCTCCTTCGAATGCCCCTGAGGCTAATGGATTAGAGTACACCCCAGTTGGCTCTGGAACTTTTGTGTTTGTACATGGGGATGGGTGAATGTGTGTGCAGGTATGGTACGCTATCATTACCCACTCTACTTTTTGGGAAAGGCTATCTCACAGAACCTTGAATTGGCTGTTTTGTCTAGGCTGATGATCAACAAGTCCTGGAGGTACTCCGATCCCTTCCCATCCCCGTGCCTGCAGTTCTGAAGTTATAGGCATGGAAGTTATAGGTTAGATTTTTCTATTGGTGCTGAAGATCTGAACTTAGATCTTCATGGCTGCATGTCAGCTGCTCTTACCACCTAGCCGTTTCCACAGCACCAAGGTCTAGAATTTTGGGCATGCATTTCACTTCATGATAACATTCGAGAGAAACTGATTATAAAGCTGGGTCAAATGGTAAATACGGCTGGGTAAGAGAGCACTATTTATCAGTAGCAGAAGTTCCAGATGTTGGTAAGACTGTGGCCTCTGGTTGTCCTTGCCGGTATTTCGTTGTAGTTGAAAGGGGAAAGAAAACATCTGAGTAATATCTGTTGAGTCACTATGCCAGCCACTTGCCACCTTTGCTGCTGTTCAGATATAGGATTATATTCCTCTTTAGCCTTTTTTTTTTCATCAGAAATGGCAAATGTAGAGTTGTTGTCACCATATTTCAGATTGACTTGACTTGAGAATTATGCAAGATTTCCCTCTTTTCTTCTCAGTCAACATTGATTGATAGCATTAAAAAGTAGTCCTTTCCAAAATCTTTTTAGTCGATGCTCTAAGTTGTGCATCATCTAGATTTTAAAAAATAAATATATTAGTGGCTCCGTGCACCTGACTTGAACTCCTCCATATGTCACATGAAAGCTTTTTCATTCCTTTCTTAGTTTAAGTATGTTCAGTCTCTCTCTCTCTCTCTCTCTCCTCTCTCTCTCTCTCTCTCTCTCTCTCTCTCTTTGTGTGTGTGTGTGTGTGTGTGTGTGTGTGTGTGTGTTTGTGTCCTTGTATGTTCTTGTGTGAGAGTGCAAATGCCAGAAAACAGGGTCAGTTCCCCTGGTCCCGGATGTGCAGGTGATTGTGAGCTTTCTGATAGGATGCTGGGAATCACACTCCTGTCCTCCTCAAGAGTAGCAAGAACCCTTAAACTGCTGAGTCATCTCTCCAGGCACTCCTTCATTTTTGAATCTGTGTCTTTTGGCAGTCACTATTCTTGATTTCAGGGCTATTCTCTCACAGGAGTGACTTCTGCTGACCTCATGTCCTTTTGGAAGGAACAAATGCATGAGTTGCATTTTGGTGAAGATTCCGTGTCCTTACTGTGTTGTAATAGGATGGACAGCACTGACATCCACGCTCCTCATTTGCATGTCTGAGTTTGGCTTTGAAACCTGTCCTGCACATAGACCCATGATATTTGTTTAAGCCAACAATATTTGTGGCCAGTGTGGAGTTTTACATGCCCTTGTATGGAAATCATTAGATTAATTACTCATGTGTACTTCCTTGGCACTGTGAACTGTCCCTTACCTCCCACGGAGCTGGCAGCCTTGGGAGCTTTGAGCTGTCTGTTTTTACTGGCTGTTAATTGTTAATAGATTTCCAGGTGTGGGTCATGCTGTGTTACCATCAATCCTTCATTTAGGAAGGTCTGAGGCTGTCCAGGATAGAGAAAAGGCAAGCAATAAACAAAAGCTGCAGAGATCTCAGCACCCTCACTAAAAATGTCAAGCCCTGTAATGCTTCTGGCAGTAAAAAGCAAAATTTATTAGCAAGCAAACAAACTTGCACAGTGAGAAAGAAGAAGAAAACAGAGAGAGAGAGAGAGAGAGGAGAGAGAGAGAGAAGAGAGAGAGAGAGAGAGAGCAAAAAAGGTGGAAGAAAGAGAAACCATTTAAGAAATTAAAGTCATTTTAACATAGGGTTTAGGGGAATTAAGCATCTCTTTTCTTGTTCTTGAAATAAGAACAAAGGAAAGGTGCTTATGGTGAGATTTTTTTAATATTTCTGCTTGAGAATATGTGTACTAAGAAGCCTGGCTATCTGGAGTCTGCGTGTACTGGTGCAGTGTTCTGCAGACTACAACCTAAAACCAAATACAATCACTGTCTGCTTTCATCGGGGTTGTGAGCTCCTAACAGTTATCAGTATTTTGGTGCTTGAAAAAATTACAAACAAAGTATAAATCTTTATGACTTGTAAAAACAGGAGGGAATTCCATTTCAGTATGTGTGGACCAAGCTTCACAACCACATAGCAGTACACATTTGTGTGTATATTGTCTGAGGCTGCTTGTTTATTATAATGCAAGAGTGAATTGCTTGTAACAAGGGTTATACGTTACAGAACCTGAAACATTTGTTTCTGAGCTTTATCAAAAAAATTAGTGAACCTTTATGTGGTTCTATTGAATTGACCCAACCAGTAGTCTGTAAGGAAAGGCTACATACAATATCTTTTCATTAGTGAAGCTCTTGCTGGTCTGGTATTCTCAGGAACCGACTTTCTTCCACATCTGCTCAGTCATTTCAGGATTCCAAGGGTTTACCCCTGACAGATCTATGCTAGGCTCTTTAAAAGATAGGAGAAACCTATTCACTCCAGTCTCTGTTATTGAATATCTTACCAAACTGTGTTACAAACTCCGAGATTGGCTGAATTTTGAATGAGAAAGTAAGCCTTAGCTGGGAAGATGGCTCACTGGTTAAAGTACCTACTGTGCAAATATGAAAATCTGAGTTGAAATACTCAGCATCTTTCTAAAATCCAGGAATAGTGGTACACATATGTCACCCCAGAACTGGAGGAAAATGTAGACAGAGGTGGAAATAGGGGGATCCTGGTGGCTTACTGGCCATCAATATAACTCAGATGGTCAGAAATTCTGTCTCAAAAATTAGGGGGAGAGAGACTGAAAAGAACTACCTCTGGTCTCAATAGGTGCACATGTAAAGACACATGCAAGATATATTCCACTGGGTACTTGCAAGCAAATCTACTCCTTGTGATTCTGAAGGCTGCTTAGTCCCAGATTAAGGTGCCAGCCAATTCAATGTCCTTTGAGTTCCATTTCATGTAGATGATGGCATCTTATCACCATGCTCTCCTACATCAGATGAGGCACATAAAGGTCCTTGTGGTCCTATTACAAAGGATGTGAATTAGTCTCATCAGGACTCTGCTCTCATGACCCAATGAGCCCCTACACACTGGAAGCCATAAAATATGTTTAAGCCTTACAAAAGTTTAAGGAGACACGATCATTGCAACTGTAAAAACCAGCATGTAGATTTTGTAATTATCATTTCCCTATATTTCTTTGATCAGATACATATCCATCTACTTTTGTAGTCTTAAAAACAGGATTTTATAGCTATCAATACACTTCCACCCCTGAATACACCAACACACAGGTTATTATTATTCAGAGTTTCATGTTTATTTATGTCTTTATACAGATAAAAGTATACACACAGTGAAATGAACATGAGCTTTGATAAATGCATACCTCCGTGTTTCACAAACTCAGAGTACTTTGCTTTTTCCACTTCAAAGATTTGAAAACATGTTACTTCTTACTTAAACAATCACCTTAAAAATCATTTCCTGTAGACGATATATTTGCAGCTTCAGAAAACATTTTCTAAGGAAATCACTCGTGTAAGTACAAGCTTGACTTTCAAAAACAGGGCTTATAAAGTGCTGTTCTCCTTTCACTCCCTGCACCTTTTAATCGAAGATAGAACAACACTCAAAATCATGGCAATACACTCATGTGTTTCAGGAATGGACATGTTCAAGGGAATAAAAGGGTCACAGAACCTCAGAGGGGATTTAGCATTACACAATCTGCACATGCACGAGCTGTGCTTAAATACAGCCCCATCCCTATACTCTGTATCCCAGAACAAAGCTAAATAACTTGGGAAGTTCTGACTATGAGAGGCATAGACCTTTACAAATAAAATCCAAAACCAGGGCTGGAAAGATAGCGTGGTGGTTAAAAGCACTGACTTCTCTTCCAGTAGATCCAGATTTGATCCTCAGTACTTACAAGGCATCTCACAACTACCTGCCGCACCAGTTCTAAAGGGTATGATACTCTCTATGCTGGCCTCACACCATAAAATAAACTCTTTTCTAATTCACAAACTTTTTCCTCTCTTGTATTGGACTGCTCTATTCGACTGTATCAGCCTTGTCACTTTGCTTCTATGGAAACAAATCCAAAAAGCTAGAGCAATTTTGAGAGACAGATGCTGACGCATTATATTCTACACTGCCGTCCCACACATTCTGCAGGGTTTATGAGCTCTCTCTCTCTCTCCTCTCTCTCTCTCTGTTTCTCTCTCTCTCTCTCTCTCTTTCACACACACACACACACACACACACACACACACACACACACACACTCACCTCCATCCCCTTGGTTGCACCAAGAATGAACTGGGAAATGAGCAGCTGTGCTATATTTGGTGCTTGAAACTGATTGCTGACTGTTCAGTTCAGACACGAGGCATGATGGGAAAATCTCTACCAAGTGGGAGCAACTCAAAGCCATTTAATAGTTAAGGCTTCATGTCAAAAGATAGAGATAAATTGTAGCAGGACCTAGTGACACATCTCTCTGTAACGTAACTGACCCACAGTGGAAGGACTGTTGGTCAGAATCAAGGGCATCAACAAGCCTATTGTAGTCAAAGGTCTCCTCCCTCAATTACTTCCTGGTAGAATTTACCAGCAGCAAGTTAGAAGAGTAATGTTTTGTGCTTAAAGCAGAACAGGGAAGGTTGAAAGACTATGAAGAAGGAATATGCTGGAAGAACTTCTGTGGGAGCTCTAGAAAATCCTTTTAGAAGAAACAGAACATTTCAGAAATAGCTGGGCCTTCAGCCAAAGCAGATGGCCTAAAATGGGGAATGGGAGAGCTATGCAAATCAAATCAAGCTGCTGGCTGGCTGTGGGCAAACCAGAGGAACACACTAGTTGTTGGGTTAGGTGGATGTCTCAGTTTCTTATTGCTGTGATAAAATAGTTTGACTGAAGCAACTTAAGGGAGAAAGGATTTATTCTGGCTCAGTTCAAGGGTACAGTACCTTCTGGTTAAAGGAAAAAAAGGTACCAGGAGCTTTAAGCCACTGCTCATATCATACCTAAAACTATGAAGCAGAGAATAATGAATGCAAGATATACTACTCAGATCCCTTCTCTTCTTATATCCCAGCCAGGGAATGGTGCCACCAACAATGGGGCTGAGTGTCCCATCTCAATGCAATCAACATAATCTCCTGTAAGCATGTGCAGAGGTCCAGGTGATATTTAGATTCTGTCCAGTTGTCAATTGCTAATAAACCAACATCCTTAATATATCACTGACCCTACATTAAAAACACACACACATGTATCCAGAGCTGGTGCCGTGCTTGTTCGTACTTGTAACTTCAATAAGTGGGAAGTGGAGGGAGAAACAATTATCAGTGTCAGGTCAGGATCTACTACAGAGTGAATTGAAGGCCAGAATGAACAACATGAAAACCTGCCTCAAAAATGAGAAGGAGGAGGAGGAACAGAGGGGAGAAAGTAAAGAAATAAAGGAGCTGGGGATAAGACAGTCTGGGGAAAATGTCTGCTGCACAAGAATGAGGACCAATGTTTAGGTCCTCTGTTTGGGAGGAAAGGGATACTCAAGGCAAGCTGTCTAGCTAGACTCGCCCTGTTGGTGAACTCTGACTTCAAATGAGAGCCCTGCCTCTGGAAATAAAGCAAAGATAAATTGAATAAGACACCCGATGTTTACCTCTGGCCTCTATATGTCAATGGGTCCATGAGGACCCATGTGCATGCATGCCCTCACATGTGTGCCTGCACACATTTGAACATGCACACACACTATACACATGTGCACACACATAAAAGGGAAACAAGATTTGGAAAATTGAAGAAAGAAGAGCGTATGTTTAGGCTTTTCTCTTTGGTAGCTCTGATTTGTAGACTCTAGAGAACTTCCATACAGACTGGTGTAGAAGATGGCCTGTCTTCTAAAGCCAGGCTAAAAGCCCTCTAAGAACTTTCAGGAAATAGAAACAGGTAGAAGAAAGTGAGTACAGCCTGCAGGCTGAAGCCTTGAGGATTTGCCTAGCAATTTGAGAGAGTTGAGTGGTTGGTCAGAATCCAGAGCAGTAGCAGCACAAGGGGACTCAGCAGTCACTGGATAGGCAGAATTTAAAGGCACAAGATCCACAAATAAAAAAAAAAAGTGAAAATGAGATGGAACATTAAGATAAACAGAAATGCTCATTCTCTCTGATTACAATCAGAGCCGACTATTTTTAGTGAGTTTCTGATGAGTCGACTTCATTGTGCTTCAGAACGGAGTGCCATAATGACTGGCATTTTCTCTCTATTGGCCAGTAGCTGAACATGTGGATTTTCACAGTCTTGTGCCCGGGTAATATGGAGGCTGACACAGTACATCTTTCACATCCACAAAAGGCAAACCATTGCAGCTAATCATAGAATATATGTGTGCAGCAGTTTGTGTGCAGCATACCTACTGAATGAGATTCAATAATCAATCTTCTGTCCAAAGGATAAACTATTTTCAGCCCCAAACTCTTAGTTGAGATCAGATGCATTCAGGATACTATGGCTATGGACTAATCTATAATTTAGAAAATTGGAGGACCAACTGGGTAGGTGACAGCCCTGAACTTGAATGAAGATTAATGAGACCTCTGACAAAGTTTTCAGTAGATGGGACTCTTAATTTTCTTTTGAAGATGAGCTTTGACAAGGTCAAAGAGTATCTTTATAGACACAATCACAGAAGAGAAAAAGAATATTGTGATATGCCTCTGCAATTATGTTCCACAGAATGTGCTGTGAAGGCTGTGGGGAATCCTACCCCATTCTACAGTGAGAGCTACATACGGATACCTACTCCAATATAGATTTAGATGGTGCCATTTCCAGCTGCTATGATGGCTTAGGTAAAAGTTCCGGCTGCCAAGCTCGATGTTCTTACTTTGATCCCTAGAACCCAAATGGTAAAGAGAGACCCTATTTCTACAAGTTCTGCCGCATACAAAATTTGGAAACCAGGTTATTATATCTCTCTAGCCTTCACACAGTTGCTGTCATGTGTTTGCACATGCAGCTTCACTAAAGCAATGTAAAAGGAAAAGTTTCAGTTTTCTTCAAAGATGATTTGCGAGTTTCCCTTTGACCCAGATATAATGTTGCATAATTAGATTTTTCCTGGCTTTTTAGATTAGGCATTTGCTACTGATGAATGCCTCCCATTGACAAGATGCTTCTAGTGATAGAAGAGATGTTTAAGATAGAGCCACACTTGCAGGAGGTTCCCATGTTATTAGAGACAGGGGAATAAAAGAAAAGAAAAAAACCTTTCATCAACAATGAAGCCTATCTTTACCTCTGGGGACCAGATGAAGTAGGAATTGCTGCAAGGTCAAGGGTGGAAGTGTTCAGGTCGAAGCAGCTCACAGTCATTCAGTCTTGATATTTTCTATACGCATAATATTCAGGCACTCCTTTGTGTCTGCATGGAGCTTATTTCTAAGACATCACTAATTGGGGAATGATACTTGTACACTGGAATATCACAGCTTTTAAACTACAGCTTTTTGATAATGGTAGCTTACCTGCTTACAACAGTTTTACATCAGGCATCCCAGTAATTGAAGGAAAACTGATTAACAGTTTTTCTCCTTGTTCCTACTCACAAGGTTTAATCTGTTCCATAAATCATCATCACTTACATGTGGGCTTCTCCTGCAGAACCTTGCTGGAGGCTTGATGGACATGGAAAATCACTGTAATCTGCAAAGCAGCCCTGTGCTTAGGGAAGTCCAGCTTGTGTGACTGCAGAGCCCTTCTCCAGCAATGCCTCTTAAAGACTTGGTTTGGGTTTGCCCACTGTCTGGGCTGTGCTTAGGACTATCAGCTAATCAGTAACTTTCTGTCTTGTTCCTTGTGGCTGCATGCCTTGTGCAATATTATAGTTCTAAGAAACAAAATCTTGATTGTTATAAATATAATCTGGTAATGGTTCCTTTTTTTTTTTTGGAAAGGTTTTCATGGTTGTGTTTTTCTCAGTCTTCATGATTCCTCGCTGGATCATGAGAAATGTGGATCTCTTACTAGTTTTATTTGATGAAAGGGAACCCACAGAGCTGGTTGAGGGTTTCCAGATAGCACAAAGTCCCACACCATGTCATACCTGTGTCAAAAAGCTCTGCCTGACCTCTGATTTGAACTTTAGCATTGTTCAGGAGATAGAAAGGCTTTCCTGGTGGATCCTTCTGACTACCAGAAACAAAAATTGGAAAACAGGTTATTATAATAATGCACTTTTGATTTAGCAGTAATATAAAAGCCTAATGGAATGTTTTTAATTGAGCAATGTAATTCTACTGCAAACCAGGCACAGAATTAAGTCAGAGCACATTGTAAGACTCCTCAGCTGGTAAAGGTCTCTGCTACCATGCCTCATGATTGGAGATTGACTCCTCCATCCCTTATGCTGGAAGAAGAGAACAGACTCCCACAAGCTGTCCTCTGATCTCCATATGCATTCAGAAGCATTCAGTTACCTTGAAACACACACATGTACACATAAACAAAATACATGCTTTTTTTTTTTTTAAGTATTAAAAACTAGACTGTAGTCCTGAGGTAAAGCAAAATCTGTAGGGCAGTTTGTGAGATGCATCAAGGGTAAGAGTGCTGGTCACAAAGTCTGTCAACCTGAATATAATCCCTGGTGAGGGAGGGGGAGCAGGGAGGGATTGATTCCTGAATGTTATCTTTTGACTGCTACATACCTGAATACATGCCCATAATACAAGGACAGTACAAGCACACATGTACTTGACAGAAGAAAAACTAGATGCAAGGCAGGCTTCATCAGTACTGAAGGTTTTCCAGAAGAAATAATCCCAAAGAGAAAATAAAGAGAGCCCATATCACAAGAAAAGGTATGGCATGTCTGATAAGTCTTATATGAAGTATTTTTTAAATTCTTATAAATTCAGTCATGAAAAGACAAAAACAGATAAAAAAAACATTTTTTCCAACATTGGCCATCATTTCTTCTCTTCTCTCACACTAAGTAGACACCAATTCTATGTTCTTGGAGTTAGCATCAGACCCACAACTGTTGTGTTCTAGAAGCCTGTTGCTGCTTTAATCGCTAATCATATACTTCTAACCAAATGTTTGTAAATTGGGGCTTTCAACACACCCTTCAGAGTCTATAATTTGCTAGAACAGCTCCCAGGACTTCAGAAGCCACGTTGTTTATATTTTACTACTCACTGGGAAAGATACATAAATACGCAGATGTAGAATTCACACAGCCAGGTCTGAAAGGACTCTGAATGAAAGACCGTCTGTTCACACATGTCCATCCATATACTTCATGCTCCCAAAGCACAGACACACTCAGAACAATCTAAAAACTCCTTCTATAGAGTCACTGATGTGGGCTTTTGTTGTTGTTTGTTTGTTTTATACTGGAGGTTTTATTACAGAGGTGAGATTGCTCAAATCTTTGAGAACATAACCTGCAACCAGTCACAGAAGCATTCTTCCCGGAGTCTGCAGTGAGTTGACTATTCTTTTTTTTTTTTTTTTTTTTTTTTTTTTTGGTTTTGACAGGTTTCTGTGTAGCTGGCTGTCTGGAATCACTCTGTACAGTGCCTCGATCAGAAATCGCCTGCTTGCCTCCAAGTGCGGATTAAAGGGTGCGCCACATGCCGGCTCCATTCTATAGCATGCTGATTAGTGAGTAAGCTCCATCTTAAAGCTGGCAGTGAGCCAGAGACTATGTAGCCAGGAGTCATCTCTTGAGCAAGTGAAAGACATTTAAAGCCTGCCTGAGCTTCGTGAAACTGTTTCTAAAGCAAAACAACAACAACACAAAGAGGGAAAAATGGACAATAAACACATGGAGATCCATTCAACATCCTCGGTTATCAGAGTGCCAATCAAAACCACAAAATACTACTTCTTACCTGCTACAATGGCTGTAATTTAAAAAACAACAACAAAAACAAACAAACAAACAAAAAAAAAACGGATAATAACAAGTGTTGACAAGGACGCAGAGGAAGCGAAGCTCTGTTCATTCTGATGGATGTATAGTACACAGTGACTTTGGACACTAACTTAATAGTTCCACAAATTGTAGAATAGTTACCATATGAGCCTGTAATGCCTGGTTGAGTATGATGTAAGATAAATGAAAACATACGTTCACAGAAAAAGAAGTACACATGTGTTTATAATTTTCAATATCCAAACACCATCGATAACAAAATGCCTATTCATTGATTAGCATAAACCAGATAAACACTGTTAAAGCATATTATAATCATTTTTTAAAACAAAGAATTAAGTACGAATTCTGTCTACAAAATAGATTGACTTTTTGAAAATTTCTGTCAAGTAGCAGACACTAATCACCAGAGACGACACAAGGTGTGATTCCAGAAAAAGGACAATTGTAAATGTCTGGAAGAGGCAAATCTAGAGACAGAAATTAGGTTAGTAATTTCCTGTGGCTGGGGTAGAGAGGACGTGGGAAGTGATTGCTAATGAGTTAAAGATTGCTTCTTGGAGTCCTGACTGTTCTAAACTTAGATTGTGCTGATGGTGAGACAAACTCTGAATTCACTGAATTGTACTCTTGGAGTGAGTTTTGCGTCCTGTGAATTACATCTCAATGAAAATGATAAAGGAAAAAAAAAAAAAAAGCAATCAGCCAACAAAGGTATGCCATCCAGACCATGGCTACTTCTACAGTGAGCCGTGTGAGCAAGATTCTCTTTGGCATGCCTCTGCACTAAAGGAGCCTGAGTTTGAAGTTGAACTCCCTTGTAAACCAGCAAGGCATTCCTGGATGAGTTAATGTTCATAAATTTCTTTGTCAAGGAATAAATGAGCTTAGGCATCCTTAAATCAACAGACAGAAAATAAGGATGAATCTCTCTGAAGATGATCCCCCTAACTATATAAACTACTATACAGTTAGGCAGGTAAAATGTTTAATGCATCTGGAATATTCAGTTCCATTTAATAGCCTCTTGTTTTTATTTTTCATAAGTATTAAAAATAATTATTGTATTGTGTGTTATTTTTAGTTTACTCATTTAATGTCTTTAAAAACATATACAATAAAGTTGATTTACTAAATTTTCATATTGTTCATTTTTTAGGTTTGTCATAACAAAGTCCTATTAGTTATATGAATTTGAAAATGTGACTTAATTCACTGTAGTGCTGGAGATACCACACTGCCTGTCGAGCTATCAGCAATCAACCTTGCTATCTCCCAGGTTGACAGAGACTCTGTAGCATCATTTTTTTCTACCTCTGGTATCCTCAATTATTCCTCATCTGGCACTGTGACAGGAAGCCTGTCTCTCTTTACATCTCTGCCTCCATATATCTGTCTTTATGGCCACATTTTTCCTTTTTATAAAATAGATGTATTAGAATAGGTCTCACTACTGAGTTCCTTGGTTACCTATAAAGACTAGATTTCTAAGTAAAGCCAACATTCACAGATACAAAGAGGGAAACCTAAAACATCATCTGGGTGGATACAGATTGAGCCATAACATAACCTAACCACAACATAACATAACCTGTCCTGGGATTCTATAATGTTTCGGGCATTTTTTTGACATGACTAAATTTAAAACTTTCCTTAAAGGTGTCTATCACTCCTGGGGATGTAGTTCAGATGGTAGGATCCTTAATTAATATGCATGATGCCCAGGGTTTCACTCTAGTTCTTTATAATTGGCATGGTAGTGCATACCTGTAATTCCAGCATATAGAAGGCCAGGATTAGAAGTTTAAAGTCATCTTTGACAATTTAGAGAGTTTGAGGCCAGCTTGAACTGCATGACACCTTAGCAGGAAGAAGAAGGAGGAAGAGGAGGAGGGAAGAAAAAGGGAAGGAGGATGGAAAGAAGGAGGAAGATGTGGATGAGGACAAAGGGAGAAAAGCAGAAAGGGAGGGAGGGCAGGATGTAGCAAATAAAATAAAAATAATTTTGTGACATTATTAACCCCTAGTTTTGCGTTGAATGCTTCCAGATTGTTCTTTGTAAGGATCATAAGGATATTGGATGTGAGCCACCAATTTCTAGATAATCTTGATTTGCAGAGTGAGTTCAAAGAGCACATGATCAAACAAATTTACTGCAATCACGAAATTATATATAGAAAAGTGACTAAAATTCATGATCTTTCAGAAACAGTGAGATTCAGTTATCCCTTTGTATTAGAGGGGACTTGAGTATAGAATTTCAGTTGATGCTCATTCAAAATGACATTCTAAATCATCTTACTGGTAAGACCTACGACAGTGTTCATAGCTAGCTGTTTTGCTTATTGAGGAAGTGAAGACTTCTAATACATGCAGATATTTTAAAAACTGATACAATTAATTATTTATTAGTGCATGCATACCCCTACCTGTGTGCCCTAGCACATATGTGGAGGTCAGAGGAGAACTTGCAGAAATCCTCCTTCTATCATGAACAATCCAGAGAATGAATTCAGGTCATCAGGTTTACTAGGTGGTGGCTTTTTCCTCTGAACCATCTCAGAAGCCCAGTATAGATTTCTCCCATCTCCCTACTCTGAGCTTGTTTGAAGGTACAGATGTTGAACCTGTGGGTAAGGAGGACACTTGTACTAAAAATGAAAAGTGTGATTTGTTTTTATCAACTGTTAATTTGGCACATCCACAAAAATGAATGCATCATTAAAAATCAGAAATTAAAGAAAATAGGTTAGGCCTGTTAAGAAACTTAAACAGGATTCTATGCAGGTAGTCATAGCAGCACACATGGTCTAAATCCATATATGCATTTTTATATACATGTATGACTTTAAAACTTGACTAGTGTCCCTCTGGTCATCTTCCCATGTTTCCGTCTCTTTCACAGCAAAACTCTTTAAAACAAGAATGTTTCCTGCTTTATGTGACTCCACCTCTGTTTTCTCTCCAGTCCTCTTGGATTAGATCTCCAGCCTGTGCTCTGTGCTCCTGTCCTCTCTGGCTTTCCCAGATCCCCTGGATGATTCTGCATTCGTGTGATTCCTGTGTATGGCTGGAAATTCTCTCCAGGAGTATCTCTTCACTGGGCTTCCAGAGCCCCATTGACTCATGATTTTCTTCCTTGACTACGTAATTTATCTTGTTTGGGTCCTACTGGTCTTTCTGCTTTCAGAATGTGGGACCTTCTTAGCCCAGTCTGGGTACCTTTTCTTAGATCCATCCCCAGTCCATTAATGTTATTACCCTGTGAGTTATTAAATAGCATTTTTTAATTGGTCACTTCTAAACTCCAGTAGTTAGTTCAGATCTCTGCACTCATATATCTAACTATGTTTGGAATTTTAATACCTGGGATATTCTATCAGTTTCTCAAAATTAACATTTCTAACACCTGATCTTGGACAGCCACCTCAGTCTCTCCATTTGATTACTAGACTATCAAATCAGTGGTTTGGGGAGTATTAGAATTTCCACAGGAATAGCAATAAAAATCTGCCTTCCCTCTATCTCTCTTTTCCTCTTTCTCCCATTCTGCTCCTCCGCAACCTTCTCCTCCTCCTTCTTACCTTTCTCCTTCTCCTTCCCCTCCTCTTCTTCTTCCTTCTTCCTCCTGCCAAGGTGACATGTACTTCAGGCTGCCCTCAAACTCCGTATATTGAATCAATATAGGAATCGCAGGAGACAAGTTCAGACAACTTTTCAAACCACCTTGCAGAGGGAATGGAGCTGAAAAAACGATGGGCAGGACCACACCTTGACTAGGAACTGCTTGGTTATGACTACCTTCTTTGCCTTCTATTTAAACCAAACTTCAGGTCAGAACTCCCCACACATGCACTTGGGGTTGGATCCCTGGATGTCTTCATTTGCTCCTCTTCTGAATGTGGACACATCAAATACATCTCCTTTCTCTTTTTTCACCAATACTCTAGTCCTTATTGTCCTTTTAAAGGGAGGCCGCCAAGCCTGACTCACTGTGTCTTCCAGGGACCAGGTGTATTAGGTGCGTGTCACAAGTCTAGGAGTACCTGCTGAGGTGTCCAGGATCTTCTATTCTACAAGAAGAAAAGACAGAGCAGGGACACATAGTTAGAAATAGAATAGAGTCTATTAACAAAGAGAAGTAGCCCTGGGAATGCAAGTAGGCTTCTGAGCAAAATAGGCTCATAACATTGGTATTACCTTTCTCATGTGTATACACAGGGTTTCCTTGTGCATAATGCATCTGCTCTATGAAGACCAGGTGGTGCTAGAATAGCAATAAAGGCCCATGAAGGAAATACTCTTTCTGGTCAAGAGAATCAAATCTTTGGCATGTGGATTGGGGTGTGTGGCTGACACTTCAGTCAGGTCAGGTCAATCACCAGGCTAAGAAACCACATACTAACAATAGGCTGAATTGTTAGTCTTTTAAGGAGAGACTGTGCTTTTTCTTCTTAATTTCCCACCCCCTTTCAAGATCCTTTATAGAGGTACCATGCTGGTTCCTAAGTCAGTGTGCTTTTGTGAATTACTCAAAACAGTATGACTTTGCCTTTCCTTTGTATTTCATTTCCCCAACACTCTGAGCTCCCTCAGTTTTTCTGTAAAGCAGGGGTCCTCAACCTCGCTATTCCTATGACCCTTTAATACATGTCTTCATGTTATGATGACCATCAACTATAAAATTAGTTTCATTGCTACCTCATATCTGTAATTTTGCTACTGTTATGATTCATAATATCTGATACGCAGGTGTCCTTCAAAAGTCCCCAAAAGGGTGGTAACACACAGGTTGAGAACCTCTGCTCCAACGCTTCCCTCCTCACCACATGTGACTCTGTCTACTACTGTATCTAACCTCCATGACAATTTAAATGCCATAGCCGTCCCCCTCTGCTCTGTTCCTCTTCTGTTGCAGGTAGCTACTAAATCTTACAGCTTGCTTGCCCGGGATGTTTTTCTTTGAATGCTAACCAAAATTGTTCTTGAGCTTCTGTCAGAGTCCATTTTCAAACTCTTTTATTAATCGTACTTAAAAACTCCATCATAGGACCCTGATATCCCCTGTATCATCTGGTTATCAGGAAAGGAAACCTGACAATTCTGGTGACAGTAGGACAGGGCTTCCATCCTTTCTCTGCCAGCTGCATCTTTCATATGTTAATCCCATGCTGCTATCTCCGTGTCTTCTCTGTAACACAGTTCCTGACCTTAATGCCCAGAACAAGTCTGTCTTCTGTGTAGTGTATGTCCTTTCCCAGAAATGCTCTGCTCTTGCTTCTGCAAGGTATCCAGGGAGTTCTTGGCTGGTGCATGCCCGTGTCATGTTTTTCCTACCTCTGGATCTTTGTTTAAATGGCTTCTGTGCATCAACCCCACAAGGCTTTTGCTTTGCATTCTATGATAAATTATTTCTCCTAATCTCTGGATTTTACATTTCTTCTTCGCTGCTTTATTTTATCTCTGTCTGGCAATCTATTGTATTTTCTTATTAGTTGTTTTTCAAGTCTAGAAGAAGGGGTATGTGAATATCTTGCTTATTGCTCTATACTTGGGTGTCCAGAATATTGACTGGCATTTATTGTGAGCTAATTACAACAAACAAATGAACAAAACAAACAATCAAACCAACTTTTGCACAAGAAATAAATTCTTAACTTTTTCTGATTTATCGAAAGATCTATGAGGAGTTTGAAAATTTGATGAAACTTATGGAAAATTTCTTTGTGAGGTAAGGTTATATAGCACTCTTGTCTATTCCTCTCTGGTCTAGACAGGTGTTGTAAGGCAAGCCAAACTGTAGCCATCTTCAGATCAACCAGAGTCTACCACAGATGGGACCTGTGACCTGTAGATAATGCCTAAGTAAATGAAGTGTATGGGGTGAATCATTGGTTCCCCACCTGATTTCCTAGTCTCTCCTTCCAGTCATTTTTATGCAATACTGCCCTAAAGGCAGGCAGCCACCAGCAACTAGACAAAAAGCTACTGTGTTTGTGCTGGAAAGACTAAGGGCAAGACGGTTGTGCAGTTATAAGGAAACTGTCACCTAATTGTTTGAAGCCTGTCTAGTACAGCTAATTTGGGGGTTACTCAGCTCCAGATAACTTAGCTTGTTATTGGGACCTTAGAAAGAGGGACAGTTGGGGTTTACGTTTTCTTCCTGAGAAGAAATTTTAACAACTGGCAAAAAGAAAATGCGGTAATTAGTGCCTTTCTTGTCTACACCTTACCACAGGAATTCAAATCTGTTTATTCCGTTTTGCTTTTGGAACATTCATTTTGCTAGTATAGTTTTAGAAAGCTGAACAATATTTTTTCAGTGCCCTTCATCTCTTTCTACCCATATCCCTCAAGTTCAATCTGTTTTCCTTATCTCCTTCCCCCTCCCCAAGGTGGTTCTCTGCATTTCACAAAGCTTGAAGAGGGAATAACTTCAAAATCCGCCTTGGCAGAAAGCGAATGAAAAGAGCCAAGGGGGAAACCATTTGGATTCCTGCCTTTCCCTTCCGGAGTTCTGTATTCAGCCCCGAAGGATGTGTCTTGGGGAGTCCAATGGAGGCATGCATGTGTTTCTGGGCAGTTCTGCGATAGCAGAATTTCTGCCCTCAGCACTTCCTGAGGAAAATGGGCTTTGTGAATTAAGGATTTATAGGTGACCGTGTTTCCGCTAGCCAGCGTTTAAAGATCTGAACTTCCATGCTGGGATCCTGGCTTGATTAAAAGCTACAGAGATGCTGATAGAGTAAATAGTCTTTGCTATCAGTGGACTCGTATTTCCTGGGAGAGATAAACCAAGCTTTGTGCTATGAAGCAGTCGGCGCCCGCACTGCCTGATTCAGCATTCATTCCTCTCTCGTGCTGGCACCTTCTATTTGAAATAGTATCTAACTAGAAAAGGCCATTTGGAAGGACCGAGCGCTGAAGGAGTTGAAAGAAAGTGGGAATTAGTTTCTTCATGGAAACAATTGGTCATTTACCTCACAAGACTTTATAAAACAAACTTCCTCTGCCTCTACTCTCTTGAACCATTGACCAGAGTCTTCTCTGGTGCCATTGACCTGAAAAGTCAGTAAGGCCCAAATGAAGCATGCTTGTTTCTCAACGTTTACTCTGAGTCGCTTTAACAGAAGAAAATTTGAGTTCCCTATATGTTCCTGAAAATGTCAACACCAAACTCATCCATCCGTATCTTGCCATGTGTATTATGTGTTATAGTCTCACTATTTTTTCACAGTGAAGATGATTGTTATAATTAACACAATAAGTGTGTGTGTGTGTGTGTGTGTGTGTGTGTGTGTGTGTCTTGTTTGGGACAGGTTCCTATAGCTCAGGTTTGCCTGGAACTTGAAACGTAGCCAAGTATGACCCTGAACTTCTTCAGCCTCTACCACCCAAGGGCTAGGATTACAGGCATACACTGCAGGTTTTATGTGGTTCTAGCGGTTGAACCAGAGACATTGTGCATGGTACATAAGCATCCTAGCAACTAAGCCAGAGACCTTGCCCTTAATGATATATTCTTTGTGCTTATCTTGAATTCTGAAAATAAACCACAATCTGGGTCTGACAATCTAGATGGACAATGAGCTTCCATGATCAATTCAAAGCTTGCTTCCAGAGGTACTGTCCAAGTGCTTTTCGGAAGGTAGATCTGTAGTTCTGGCCCACACACCTATTGAACCAAAACCTACACTTTAATAGATTGGATCTGCATGTTAGCTTTCTTATCAGGGGAGCTGGTTAGAAGTGCTGGACCTCAAACTGGTGTGGCCTTTGGAGTCACATGGGAAGTCTGTGGACCACTTCTTGGCTTCTGGGTCTGGATTGTCCTGCTGTATGGTTTAGTTTGGATGCAGCATGTTCTCAGTGGGCCCATGGCTACCAGTCAGATGGGATCCAGGACACATATCATGCATGTACACAGTGGATAATTCACGGATGATTGTTTCTGAAAACAGACTTTCAGTTGGTTACCTGGCTTTCTGCCAGCTACAGATTTGCATTTGTGGTTTATCTATTTTTATATTAGCTGTCTTCTGAATCCCCAAAGGAATAGAAGTTATGATCTATTTAGTTAACTGCTTTTTCTATTGAATTTGCTTCTTTGAAAATTGGTAGGTTAGCATGGGTTTATATGCTTGTTTTAGAGGAGCCACAAAGATAGTTGAATCTCATTTTCTCGTAAGCTTTGAGTATGAATGTGTGTGTGGGCATGGAAAGGCTGCACGTCAACCTCAAGTGTGATTCCCTAGTACTGTCCACCTTGTGCTTTCTTGTGGTTTGTTTGTGCTGTGTTATATTTTAAGGTGAGATCTCTCATTGGCCTGGAACTTGAAGATGAGGCTAGGCTGTCCGGCCAAGAATCCCCCTCTCTACCTTCTGAGGACTATAATCACAAGATGACAAGTTCCTAACCACCACATCTGAATTTGGCTTTGAAAAAAAAAGAGTGTTTGGGGGAGAGACTTGAAATCCAGTCACTCACTGAGCAATACCCTCTTTCCTTCTACAATGTATATAAAGGGAAAGACTTGAACTAAAGATTATCATTTAAGGCTGTCATCTATACTTTACAGATGTTGTTACTATCTCTGATAGAAACAAAAGTTGTGATTTCAAGGGTTGGCTCCTGGAAAGGGAACAGTTCAACTTTGTGGCTTGGGTGGGCTTTATTGGATTCCTAAAGCCCACGATTTTCCATTCCACAGTTAAGAACACCATGTGTAATTAACACAAATTTGAAATAAGCATAATAGGCCAGGTGAAGTGGCACATGTCCTTAAATCCAACACTTGAAAGGCAGAACCAAGCCGTCTCTAGGAGTCTGAGGCTAGCCTGTTCTACATAGTGAGTTCCAGAATAACTAGAACAACATAGCAAGACCCTGTTTCAAAGAAACATATCAAAGATAAATAAGATAAAATGAAAGTAAAATAAGCAATTGTGAAGTATGTTGATTTTGTCTAGCCTTGTTCATTGAACACAAAGAAATATGTAGCTTCTCCAACTTCCACCAAAGCCATTCCTGTAACCTTCACTAAGTAACGACAATGTGATCCCCTGAGGTTCTGATTAAAATACTTACAAGCAAGTAAAGAAATTAGATGGATTAACAAGACTTTGAGATGTTTGTGAGATATCCTGAATAAAGTCGCTTAGATTTGCAAGAAGCTAGCAATTTGTGAAAAGCTGCTGCCCTGGTCAGAGGGAGGCAAAGAACAGGAGAAAGGTGAGCTTAGAGGGAAGAAAGGAGAAGTACCAGCATCAGAGATACTCAAAGGTTCTTTCAGGCTTCACACAGCCATAAATGGTGTAATGTAAAGAACAAATGCATTGTCTGGCTGCAATGTGTCCACTTCATAGCCAAACACAGAAAGCACTTGAACTGATTGGGAAACAGAGACTGTTAAAATCTGATGGACAGAACATGTAATCTATGGTCCCTACCCGGCTTCACTGCCTAACAAAGACTTGGATTGCTCTGTTCTGTTTTTGTTTTTTCAAAATAACAATTGTTTATCTGGTTGTTTTCTCATGGTGTTGAATTCTTAGTTATGAGTTAGGATTTGTGTGTATCTGAGAGAGACTTCATCTTGAAAATGTTATTTGGTTTTGTTTTTGTTTTTTTCCTTTGCTGGTTTCTTGAATCTCCACACTTTGTGTTGTCTCTGAGCAATAAGGCAGCTTTGTGTTGGGTTTGGGTATCTTAAAACATCTTATAGGAGTCTATCTATACTCTATACTGAAAACCTAAGAAGGGAAAATAGGATGTTAAGTAGATGAGTTCTTGTCTATATTTTGCTGACCTTTCTTTTTGTTTTTGTTTTTACTCTTCACAATTGTCATGATTACAACAAATCTATAGAAACACAGCTCTTTGACTTCCTCATTCCTCCTCATCCTTCCTGTCTTCCTTTCCTGGCTTCCATTTCCTCTGCTTTGATTTTCAATAGTCTGTTTACTCTGGATAAGGTTACCTGTTACCCAGGCTGTTCTTGAACTCACTTTGTAGTCAAGGATGACCTTTGAAGCTGTGATTCTCCTGACTCCATCTCACAAGTGATGGAGATTATAGGCAAGCACTGCCATGCCCAGTATATGTGGTGCTAGGAAGCCAACGCTAGTGTTCCAGGCTACCACTCTGCCAACTGAACCACACTCCAAACTCCTTCTGGTTTGAAAGACTTGGTCCTGTGCTATTCTTCTCTATTTTTCACTTTGAAAATCTCACTCTCTTAAGTTTTCTTTTTATTATATTTGTTGAGAATTATGATGACTAGTCCAGATGATAATTTAGATTTATTTTTATATTTGTATACCATATAAGTTTGAAAGATACTTCTAAAATACTTACCACCAACAACAGCACAACAATGAATTCTAGGATATTTAAAGTACAAAAGAATATGAATGAATCTGTAATTCTATGCAGCATTATTCAGCTATAAATACCATAGCTGAGTAAGAGGGTTGTGCTCACAGTGTCAATGCTCTGGGAATGGGGACTATGCTTTGGCATTTTCCATATGAAAGATTACTTGGAATTTGCAGAAACTCTGGAATCCTGGGCCCTTCCCACTAAATACCACTATTGCCAACTTAGTCATTGGCAACCAAGGGCACACACATAAAATTTTCAAATGAAATGCTAAGGCTTATTATGTTGTAGTGCTTATTCATTATACTAAAACTGAAATGGTTTCTAAAAAAGGAGACCATCATTTAGACACTTGCTCCCTTATAAATTCACTCGTGTTTCTTATGATTATGGAGATATACAAACACGTTGGTGTTGAAGACTAAATGCCAGATAGTCGCAACAAGAATTGACATATGAAGCTTGATGTGATGGCAATGGCTTTTCATCCTAACAATCAGGAAGCAGAGGCAGGAGGAACTGAGTGTGAGGCCAGCCTAGTGTACATCAAAATTCCAAGCCAACCAAGGCTATATAATGTGGCCCTGTGTCAAAAGAAAAAAAAAAAAAGAGAGAGAGAGAGAGAGAGATCGGGGTGGAGCCAAGAATTGGCATATAATAGGATGCCAGTCGATTACGGATATAGCTCAGTGGTGTGTGTAATGTCCTGGGTTGAATTCCAGGATGATCAAAAGATGAGTAAATAAAAAACAAAAACAAAAGCCAACCCCAGGTGACATGAAAGGACTGGAGATGGGGCTCATCAATTAAGAACATCTATTCTTCAAGAGTCTTGGACCATATCTGCCACTCTGTATCCTAGGGACCTGATGCCTTCTTCAAGCCTCCATGGATACCTGCACACATATGCACTTACACACACATAAATAACAGAAATCCTTTAAATTGTGTCGGGTAAAATATTCTTCTGTTTATAAGCATAAAAAAATTGACTGTCTATGCATTCTCAACTAAATCCCTCCACATAATGCTAAAAGTCATTTAAATGTTTTTCTACCATAAGGTTTAAGTGGAAATTCTTCCAGGTAAATTATGAAAGTGCCTCTGGGCCAGTATGAACACTGGCTTTCACTGCTAGATAGTAATTAACCCATGTCCAGTGCCCCAGCAACCACAGTTCAATGACTATAACTATTTTAAGTCATCTGATACAGTTCACGTTGGCTCCAAACATGACAAAGGCCTTTCAGGTGTTGGTATGTGACGATTTGCTTACAAAGCAAGAGATATAAGTTAGTCAACACTCACTTTTGGCAAACATTGCAAACAACTGTCTATAACAAGGCAAAATGAGGTATGTGATGATTCATTTGAAGAGGTGAATTGGATCTTTGTGTGTGTGCAGTGTGTGGTGTGTGTGTGGTGTGTGTGTGTGCTCACACAAGCGAGAGTGTGTGATCCACTCCAGCAGTTATTTATATATGCTTGTTGACAACATAGTAAGATAATAAGAGGCAATTGATGCCTTCTAAGGCACATGGGACTCAGCCTAAAAATGAAACATAACTCTGACCAAAATCTGACTCCCTAACACATCTCCTACTTTCCCACAGAGGTAACATTGGCTGTTTGAACCAGAAAGCATTTATTTGTCAGACCAACAAAGTCTAGTCAGGGGAACGGTTTCATGAGGGGTCAGTTTATTATCTGATGCTGTGCTTAGGCTAAAACCCCTCACTCTATGAGTTGAGTCAACAAGATGAGTCAACCTACATCTCTGCAGTGGCCACATTCCTGGGAAAATAACTTGTCAGAAGAAAATGATTAAACAGGAATAGGTTTGACTTCAATGCTGCCCGGCTGGTGAATTATATTTTTAGAACAATCAGTTTAAATCCTACAGATTGAGACTGTGCTGCTCGCTAACTGCCTGGGTGATTTGGCATGAAATCTAATTTGCTTTAACATGCATGAGGGGTAAGCAGAGGGTGTGTTCCTTCACATTCAAGGGTTGCCATGTTACTTAGAAAAGCAAAAGCAAAGTTCTTCCTTTTCCTACTTCAAAACAGGTGTGTTGCCCTGACCCAAATGCAGTCCTGTAATCTACCTGTCTGGGCTTATTTTCTATTTACTCCGAATTCTCATTTCTCACCTTAGTTGAGCACTGAGCATGAACTGGACATGTTCTTTAGTGATGGCTTACTTAACAGAAGAGTTAGCTTCACAGCTTAATGAATGAAGATACCTGACAACTCCTGAATCCTACTGTATTTGTGGTGATATCTGTGGACTGGTTATTTCTGGGGACTTTTTAGGATTCTGTGTTCCAGCAGGAGTTGAACCAAGACTGATGGATATTAATAGCAAACAATGCGTTTAAAAGAGGGCAGAAGTAGATGAAGCAAAGGGTAGCTCTTTCAGCTGCTCATTGAGTTCCAGCTCTTTGAGTCATTTACATAAGATAGTCGTTCTTGTGCATGCGCTGTTGTATGTAGTGCTCCATACAACTTCATGTACCACCTGTCTCATTTGCATCTTCAATCTCTAATCAGTCATGTGCATTAAATTTAACCACAATTATCTTCATACACTCGGGAGTACCTCTTCACCACCGATGGGATTTAGTTGGCCTGCAACTCAGGAAGGCCTGGAGTGTAGTGCTTCTCTCTGTGTCTTTGTTCTTTCATATGCTAATCTTCATCATTTGCATAAGGCTGTCCCAGGGCCTCAGTTTTCACCCCACTCCCCTGCCCTTCGGAATATGGGGAGGGGAGAATGCCTGCTGTTAGGCTGTTTATTTTTATTCTTTCATCTTTGCCTTCTTAGACTAGAAACTCTGATGATCCATATTGAATGTCTCCAGTTGCCAAAGAAACTTTTGGAAGCAAAGATTCCTAATGTTTGGCCATTTCTCCAATATAAGCTAACCAAAAATAAACACATCCTAGAAATTGATGCCAATAATAACAGTAATCAGACACTAATAGTATGTTGCTGTTCTTGAGTGCCTTGAACCTACCTAAAGAGCTGAGGTCTGTGAGACATTTTCTATGCTCAAATGTAGGAAATGTGAAAAATGCATCAGCCAGTACTTGGTCAGTGGTTGAGTGCTTCCTGATCTTCCAGAGGAGACAGTTCCATTTCCAGCATCCGTATCAGGTAACTTACAACCACTTTGTAAAGAACACAATTTGGTACCTATGTCTGTTTCCATGTTGGGCAGCTCACAACCTCCTGTAATTCTACTTCCAGGGATCCAATGCCCTCTCTTGGCATCTGTAGCCACCTGCTCTCATGTGGCAACCATTCACATACACGCACGCATACACACACACACACACAAAATAGAAGTGCATTAGTCAGAGAGCTACTATTGTTATGGAATGTGTGCACCCAGTGGACTTTTTACTCTCCAGGATTCACATCCTGAAGTGAACTAGAATGCTGGCTAAATATCACTTATTCATCCTGAGGGTGATGTTTGATATTCCTGAGCGTTGTGCACTGCAATTTTCTTTAAGGCCACACCTCGAGCCCTGAGTATTCCCTCACTGGTGTCATCCACAAGTTCTTTTATTTTACCTATTGGTCCACCCACAATTGGAAAGAAATTGGTCCTCAAAAGATCCCTTCTTACTTTATCATTTGACATGCATAATGGATCCTGGCAAGATTCATTATTTGACACATTATGAAACTGTGTCATTTTTTTCTTAAAAAAATCATATTCTATATTTGTGTGTGTGCACACATGTGTACATGCTGTGGTGCACATATAGAAATTAGAGGATAACTTCTAGGAATTGTTTTTCTTTTCCATCCAACATGTGGCTTCTTTGAGCTCAAACTTAGATCATCAGGCTTTGGAGCAAGTGCCTTTACCCCAGGAGCCATCAATCTTCTGGCTTCATAACTATGCCACTTATCGAGATAATAGTCAATGATTTCAATAACAGAGTTCAGGAGAAGTCTGTGCTCCATCTAATTAGTTGTATATATGAGCTTACACTATCAAGCACTTCTATCAGTTAGGGAGGTTCCTGCAGTCAAACAATGGGAAACAATTTAACTTCCTCCTCACTGTGTAGGGTCCCTCGCTTCAATTTCCCACACTGATATATCATATTTAGAAGTGACTTTTTTCCTTGTTTGAGAATGTGTAGTGATTTGAAACTCACAGAGCAATGTAAGACCAAGATTGCCTCAAACTCAGAGCTCTGACTGCTTCTGCCAGAATCTTTCCTTCCTTCCTTCCTTCCTTCCTTCCTTCCTTCCTTCCTTCCTTCCTTCCTTCCTTCCTTCCTTCCTTCCTCCTTCCCTTCTTCCTTTCTCTCTTCCTTCCTTAGTTCACATTCATTTCCTTCCCCCACTGCCTTCCCTTCTGCCCATTTGCCTTTCTCGATGCTTTAGCCCTTTCTTGCCCCTCCTGCTTCCTTCCTGCAGCTATTCCCTTTACCTCAGGATTTTCTGCCTTCTTTAAGATCTTCCCCTCCTGTCTGATTCTCTTTCTAGTTTCTTGCCCAACACATATAAAAACACAAACACACACATACATGAACACATATATTTTATGCATATGTATACAAAATTTAAATCTAGCATCTTTCTATGAGTGAAAACATGCAATGTTTGTTTTTCTGAATCTGCTTATTTCACATAACATAATGATTTCCAGTTGTATCCATTTTCCTGAAAGTATTATGATTCAGTTTTTTTTTAATTTTATGAACTGTATTATTAAAGAAAAGACTTATAAATAAATAAAAGTATCATATAACAAAATTAACCAGACCAAAATTTATACAACCCAATGAATTTTTATCCAGTTGGAATACGCATTTGTAATGCAAACTGTGGAGTTTCATATTAAATTTTACACTTTCGATATCAAATATATTCTACATACTTGCTAACTGCCAAATATTTTTTTAAAAAAGAATTTTATTTGAACTAGAAAAACAATTAGCTTTATATGCTCTTTCATAATATGTCTTTTAGCTGGCTTTTTTCTTTCCTTATTCTTTAATATTTAGCCTTTCTTGTTCTTTTGCCTTCATATTATACTGTATTCACATGTATATTTGTTCATACATACATACACATACACACACATATGAATTTGCTAGATTCTACATATGAGAGAAAACAGATTTCTTTCTTTCTTTCTTTCTTTCTTTCTTTCTTTCTTTCTTTCTTTCTTCTTTCTTTCTTTCTTTCTTTCTTTCTTTCTTCCTGTCTTTCTTTCTGAGATTGGCTCATAGGACTTAACACATATAGTATTAAGTGAGGTACACAATCACAGAAAGAAAAATAACCACATTTTTAGGAGTGCATGAAATTTGATCATGTATATATGGCACATTTTCTTTATCCATTCATCAGTTAGTGGACAGCTAGGCTGCAACATATCTGGACCAATGTGAAAAGTGCAGGAGAAAACAAATTTTGATGTGCAAGTGTCTCTGTTGGGTGTTGATATCCGGTCCTTTCTGTTCATACAGTACAGGTAGACTAGCCCTACAGTAATTCTGTTTCAGGTTTTTGAGGAACCTCTATACTGATTTCCAATGTGGCTGTACTGGTTTTCATTCCCATCAGCAGTAAATGGAAGTTCATCTTTCTCACATCCCTACCAGAGTTCATTGTCTCCCACTTGCATTCAACTGCCATTTGTTCTCTTGATAATAGCCATTCTGACTGGGAGAGATGGAGTCCTGGGCAAGCTTTAATTTGCATTTCCCATTTCAAACTACCATGATTTGCTTCTCTTAATGGACTTATGTGGCCCTTTGGCATATAAAAGTCCAATTGTCCTGCTTTGTCAAGTGTTGATCCTGCAGACCACTCAGGTTAGAATCTTTCCAGCATAGCCTATAACATAATAGTCTATTGTAGGTCTGGGCACATGCAGTACACTTTATTTTTAAATGATCACCCAACCAAAGAACCCATGCTCCTTAATTGAATTTTTTTTTTTTGTCATGCCTCAGTAGATAGAATTTTAAATGAGTGGAAGACACATCCTTCCGAACAACCTCTCTACAAATGTGCCACATGAGCTTATCTTGGGGGCCTCCTTATCATTAGAAAGCAGTAACTGCTCCACCCAGTTCTTTTCTGAGCTGCTTCCAAGAGGAAAGAACTAACCTTGGCAAAGGTGCTTTGTAAACTCTAATGGCATCATGCTTTGAAAAGGACATTATTTAGTACCCTGGAGAAACAGGATGTTAATAATTTCCCAGTGGCATAAATTAATACAGTTACCAAAAGAGACTAATTGAGGAGACTGCATAATGGTAATAAAGGCTCAATTTAAAAGGCAGTCTCTCTGTGTGCTAGTTCTCAGGAGCTGGTTCAATACCAAGAAGGGAGAGTGGTGCATGCTGGGTAAATAGGGGCCAAAGCAAGAACCAGAGTATATGCTGTGAAGATCAGTCCTCTATGTTTGGATGGAACATACAGTCACTTACACTTGAGTCTGGTTTTTGGTTTTTGGTTTGTTTTGTTTTCTTTCTTTCTTTCTTTTTTTTTTTCTGTTTTGAACAAATGAGTCTATTCCTCAGCCTTCTTGTGGTAGCTCTACTTCAGAAGTATTTATTCTCAAACAACTTGCACTTAAAGAACAAGGATAGAAATAAAGAAATATGCCAGGCAGTGGTGGCGCACGCCTTTAATCCCAGCACTTGGGAGGCAGAGGCAGGTGGATTTCTGAGTTTGAGGCCAGCCTGGTCTACAGAGTGAGTTCCAGAACAGCCAGGGCTATACAGAGAAACCTTATCTCGAAAAACCAAAAATATAAAAAAATAAAAAATAAAAAAATAAAAAAAAAGAAAGAAAGAAATATTCTGAGTGAAGGATGAGCATAGATGCAATTGTAGATAGAAGTGTGTGAGTAGGAGAGACGAGGGTGAGGGCAGATGTACTTTATAAATAAGTAGACGAAAGATGATTGCTCTACTTGCTTGAAAATAGTTTTTGTTCAAAGCCATCATAACTATATAGCTTCAGTTCTGGGGATCCTGTGTCCTTTTCTGACTTCTACAGTTTCCATGCATGTACATATATGTATACATACAAACATGAAGCCAAAATACTCATAAACAAATTTTGTTTTGGTTTGGTTTCTTTATTTGTTTGTTTGAGACAGAGTTTTTGTATGTTACACTGGCTGTTCTGGAACTCTTGGCATAAACAAGGCTGGCCATTACTCCCAGAGATCAGCATCCCTCTGTTTCCAGAGGACTGGCATTAAAGACATGTGCCCCTATACCTGACTACATCTAATAAGTCTTAATAAAATAAAATAATAAAAGAAAAGAACTTCAAACTTCCATGATGGTGGAGAGCTGGTTGTTGCAGATTCAATTCAGAGCCAAATTCTCTTTGGCTATATCTAACTTCTAAATAGCCATTTATTGCCCATCTCTGTTTTGAACTAACATCCTTCTGACTCTCAAGCAAACCTTGAATTCAACAGCCTTACTTTTTACCAAAGCCAAAGGAAACTCATGTCCTCAGATAGCTTTGAAGGCCTGTAATAGATCTTTTTTCACTTTGCTATACCTGATACACCATCTAGTGTGTTTAAAGGGTAGTTTGATTTATGATTTTCATTGTTCTGTTCCTATAAGAAAAAAAAAAAAAACGCTTCGTCATGCAGGTGTCACCATAGTGAAACATGGTATTTGGGTAACCTGAATCTATGATCTCACTCCATTGTCACTTGTATTTGGTTCTAGATTAAACTGCCTCTTCTTCCCTTACAAGGGACATCTTTTTTCTTTTTTTGTGGAGTTCTGCAGCATCCTTTTTTACTGTTGAAAATGATTGAGTCCACAGAGTTGTGTTGTATTTCTTAGTGTAGAATTTTAAAGTTTATTTTATGTGTGTGAATGTTTTGTCTTCAGGTGTGTTTGTTCAACATGTGTGTGTGGCTGATATTCACAAAGGTTTCAAAAGGGCCTTGGATTTCCTAGAACTGGAGTTATAGATGCATGTGTGTGCTGTAAACCTAACCCTGATCTTCTGTAAGAGCAGCCAGTAATCTTAACTACCAAATGTCTCTCCTGCCCCTTGGGTAGAATTTTAAGAGTAAAGAGAGATCAAGTTAAACAAGAACCACCAGCATTGTGAAGACTTTGAAAGCAAGTGGGCAAATGAATACTTGGAGAATTTTAGCAAAGAAATCTTAAGGAGGATGGCATTTATTTCATTCAAATATTTGGACACTACAGTTACAACTATAGTGAAACATATTCCCAACGGAGAGTGTTGAAGCTCTTTTCTAGGAAGGAATACTATTTTCAGAAGTGAGAAATTCAAGATCTGGTTCGTGGAAGTGGGTTCTTGTTTCTGCTCTTGATGGTTTGTGCGCTCTAGATGGCCTTATGACTGACAGGAGGATTGCAGTATCATAAGATGCAGGTAACTGCAATGGGGCTGAGTCAAAATTACTACCTGGACTGAAAGGTAGACAGAGGATGTCAGGTTTCTTTCTGTTAGAAATATCTCTGCTATACACTTTGTCACAATATTCCACTCTACATTGCTTATGCAGTTTTGCAGTTTTCTGCGTTGACCCATCAATTTTGGTTTGGTTGGGTTTTTGTCGTTGTTTGTTTGTTTGTTTTTGTTTAGTATTTGGTGAGAGCATCTGGTCATGGGGATGACATTTGTCTACTCCTTATCTTTACAATAAGACCTTATTTAACTTGTGAGAATGTCCATGTGGGCTGGACTTGGGCTGACCTCCTCACACCCAAAAACCGAAAGTAGGACAGGGAGCAGTGAAAGCAGGCGAAATCTAAGTGAAGGTCTCTAAGTGGAAGTACCTAAGGAATCAGTTATCAGTTGTGGGGGGTGTCGTGGTGGAAGGAACAGGCACAATTAGGGGAAAAGAGGCACAATCAGGGGAAGGGAGAGCATCCAAACCCGGTGTGTGTGAATGGGGAGGGTGGCCGGCGACCTCAGTTCCACTCCATTCAGGTCTCATTTTTAAAACATTCCACCGCTTGGGTTTTGTTGTGTTCTGTTCCTCACTGCCACTGCCTGCCACATGGTGGCCCGCCGTCCTCCGGTCCTCACCCACCTGCCCCCTTTTCGAAGACTACTATACTTAGTTAGGGGGTCTGGATGAGCCTCCTTAACTTTTGTAGACACTGCTAATCCCAATTCCATTCTATTATCTTTACTAATAACACTGCACAGATTGAACATATGCTTCATTAAGATACCCCAGAAGTTGTCTTTCCAAGAACCCTTTATGGTACTATATGACAAATGTATGCAGAAGGCTTCTGGAGGAGACTTTCTATCTGATCTAATGACAATAGTCTTCTCTTTCTGCATCTTACCTGGCTATGGGTATAACGTCTGGAGGTTCAACCCTTCTGTGGTAAGGACCAGAGCTATACTAGGTTTTTTGGAATCTCAGCTACGCACTGCCACATTCTAGTGGTGACAACACCAGAAGCAAATAACTTGGCATCATTTGGGTTTGAAGAGCTCCGTGTCCTATGTTACCAGAAAAGTTGATCCTCCATACATGGCAGACTAATTCTTCTTCTGCCCTGGATAGATTTTACTTGCTTTCCTGAACTCTTCTGTGATTAAAACACTCCTTTGGTCCATGAACATTAAACTGGCATTTCTAATTAGGTAGAATAATTTTCACTGTCTAGAGGTTAAAATAAATGACACCCAAGAAAAATGAATATTTGTCTTGCACAGTCTATAATACTGAGTAAATAGTCACGTTGTTCACCTTTTTGTTCCCTGAAGGTTCCATTTCGTGGCCTGTCCATTTCACTCTTCAAAATGTTCATTGTCCCCTACTGGAGCCCTCCTTTTCCTCACCTAACTCTGTTATGTCAATTATGTAATAGGTTGGTTCTTTTTGGCTTTTGTTTCATTTTGACTCTTTTATTTCTCTGCAAAGCAGCCTGCAGAGCAATGAGGTAGGGAACATGCCTGCTGGACCTGATTTTCTTCTCTAAAATAGCTTTGGCTACCAGTTAGTGATAAAAACGACTTGGCTCACTGTAGAAGCCAAAAGCCAGAGAAGTGAATTTAGTCTCATGATGGTACAAAGATGACTCCTGGACAGAAAATGAGACCTGTGTTTGGTTTGAGCCTAAATGGAGAGCAGCAAAATGCAGTGGAAATATCACTCTAGCAGAATCAGGTCACCAGAGATTTCAGTCTGCTGGATCCAACTTGTCATTTTGAAGCTGCTGTGTTTCTGGGCAAGTCCCTTAGGCCTTCTGAACCTCAGTCATAAAATGAGTTGTCTCCAAGATCTCCCCAGCTCAAATACCACAAGCCATAAAGATTTATTCCCCACTCATGGTTGGTTGGGCACTCTTCCAGGAAAAGAGATGCAGGAGTAAATTACGAATAAGAAACACGTCTAGGCTTGAGAATCCATGGAATGGGAAAGACCAGAAGGCAAGCTGTCCTGAAGGAAATGATGAGGACAGAGAGAGGAATTAGTAGTGTTAAACGAAGACTGCCTCCCTGGTCTCCACAGCCCATCCATATGGAAACCTGTTTAGTTCATTGCTTCTGCTCTTGGTGATACAGGGACTCATATGGCATTCCTGTTGGTGCTGATGAGAATTCAGCACTTACCATTTATCTGTAGTATCAAATCCTCTTCTTGGCATTTTTCTACTCTCCTTAAATAGATGGAGAACACTTAGATGGGGATGGAGAACACTTAGAGTTTGGGTCCTTCTGTCTGTCTGTACCAAGAAAATTGGAGGCACAGAGGATTAATTAAGTCTCCAAAGATAGTTCATGCCAATTGAATGGGCCTGAGGCCACTGGGAGAGAAGAGTGTTACTAGCAGGCAGGATAATTGCTCACAGCCTAGTGCAAACCAGAAGTTACATGCTTTCCTTGGCAAGTGCTCAAATCAGGATAAATCAAAAAGCCAGTTCGTGGGTGTGCTTGAGCATTGTGGTTCCTAATTACTTTTTCTGTGTTATGAATTCTGCACTCTAGATCACTGTACTTCCGTTCTGATACTCTGACAAAATACCATGAGCAAAAGCAAGTTAGGGCACAAAGAGCTTTATATTTCCACAGGCATACAGTCCTACAAGGCAACGTAGACAAGAAACAAGCAAGGGAAGAGATGGTAAGAGAAACAAGACGCTGGCCGGTCTTATATCACCTACACATAGGACGCAGAAAGAGAACAGGAAATGGGGTCAGGATATTAACTTTCAAAGTTGGCCCGCAGTGATGCTCTTCCTCTTCCAAGTGTCCACCTCTGAAAGATTCTGTAAACTCCCCAAGCAGCATTACCAACTGGGGGTGGGGGTCAAGCATTCAAACACATGAGCCTATGAAGGACATTTCCCATCAAACCAGCACAGTCACCAAGACTCATCTTTAAAGTGCCTTTTGGAGACATTTAGAATTGCTCATTTTTGGCAAGAAAGGAAGGAAAATAGGAGAGAAAGGAACAGGATGGAAGAAGTGAGCATGATGTTCTGTAGACATATTTCTGTGCTCTCACAGTCAATTTGTATTTGGCAATATGAACATATTGCCCACTCTGTATTCTGAGGAAGAGGGTATTAGATACATTCTGTTTCACAGTGTCTGTCTTAGAGCTGAGCACAGCACAGATCCCTCTACTGACAACTGACTGACTCTAAAGGGACACGAGATATGGTAGCAGAATATGGGAACCAAAAGAAGGACCCTATGTAATTTTTCTTTAATGTATATTTTGGGGGGTGGGGGCAGGGCCTATGTAGCCCAGTCCGGCCTCAAATTCACTCACTAAGTAGCCAAGGATGACCTTGAACCTTTGATTCTTCTGCTTAGATCTTTGCAGTGCTGGCATTTAGAGGTGTGTAGCAAAATATCCAGAACTTCATGGGTAATAGGCAAACTCTACCCAAGGAGCTAAAGCTCTAGCCCCAAGTAGGATGGTTTCCTGTATCCAATTGTCCCACTGAGCTCAAGCATCAAAATTGAAAGATATGGCTAATGATTACTGGCTAGAAAAACTGGACAAATTCATAGCCTCATTGATTCATATAAGTGTTGCCATCAAATGATCCCTTATGCAGATTGTCAGTTGTTATTTCAGGACCGTGGACCAGATGCTTTTTCTTACTGACTCAGGGTACCGAAAGGGCTTCTACCATCAGGGTACTGCTCTTAGAAGGTTATGGGAGCAGAAGCCAGGTTTATCTTTGTAGCACACAAAGATAAAAGACAAGTGGGCCTGTCTAAACTCTAGTTGTCTTAGGGTTACTATGGCAATGATGAAACACCATGACTGAAAGCAACTCGGGGGATGAAAACTTTTATTTCAGCTTCCACTTCCACTTCTGCTTCCATATCACTTACTGTTCATCATCAAAAACAGTTAGGACAGGAACTCAAACAGGGCAGCAACCTGGAACCAGGAGCTCATGCACAGGCAGTGTAGAGTGCTGCTTATTGCTCCTCGTGGCTTGCTAAACCTATGTTAGTTTGTTTGTTTGTTTTTAATTAACAGAATCCAGAACCACCAGCCTATGGATGGTATGCCCCATAATAGGATGGGCACTACACCATCAATCATTAGCTGAGAAAACGCACCACAGGCTTGGCTACAGCTCACTCTTACAGAAGCAATTTCTCAACTGAGGCTCCCTTTTCTGATGAGTCTAGCTTGAGTCAAATTGACATAAAACGAACCAGTACACTAGTATTCACAAACATAGTTTCTGAGACAAAAGAATCCATATCTTCATTTCTAAGCTTCTGGAATTGAGACATCATGCTTATATCAACCATTTGTTGGTGGCATTGTCCAGAAGGATTCATATCTGTTTCATTGTGCTGATAAAGGAAGGAATTCAGCACATGCTTAGCAAGTACCCCACAGTGCCTGGAATATAGCATACTTGATAATCATGATGTCCTGCTTGGGAACTGTCTGATATGTAATAGATGATCAAGATATTTATTTGTAATACAAGGTCTCATAATTTTTATTTTTATATTTTTTAATTTTTTTTAAAAAATATATATTTTCTTTCTCTCTCTCTCTCTCTCTCTCTCTCTCTCTCTCTCTCTCTCTCTCTCTCTCTCAAGTGTTATCCCCTTCCCACATTCCCTCTACATTATATAACCCAAGCTAGCTTGGAACTCATATAGTCTAAGCTGAACTGGAATTTATATCTTCCTTCCTCAGCTTCCCAAATCCTGGCATTTATAAAGCATGGTCCAATGTAGCCAGTACTTAACATATTTTCATAAAATGCATATATTCAGGAGAATTGCATTATTATTCCGAGTTTATTATTAAACTCTCAATTAATATGGGATCACTGACTAGGAAAAGAACATTCTGCATTGAGCTGCATTGATGTCATTGTTAAAAATAAAATGATCTTTCAGTGTGTGTGTTTGTGTGTGCACACACGCGCGCATAGATATGTGAATTTAGAACGTGACTTGACCTTTTTGACTAAGTAGACATTATTAATGCAGCTGATTAGTTACTTGTTGGTAGAGTAACTCTTCCAACTTTATTATTCTCTAACATAACCTTGGTTTTTCTATTTCCATATAAATTTAAAATTAAATCACTAATTTTTGTCCCCCTCCAAAACTTCAACTCTATGACACTGTGATTTTGATCTGAATTATATTCAGCATGTCGATCAATTTGAAATGATCTGCCATTATATGGGATTGAATCACTGTTTCGATGGCTATTATGGACTTCTCTATTTGTTTACATCTTTAATTCATCCTACCAAAGGTTTTAATATGGTGGTCTTAAACATCTTTGTGAAATTCACTCCTAGTTAATTGATGTTTGGGAAAATATTGGAGAAAATAATGGATAAAATATTGAAATTAATAATTTTTGATGAACTATAAAGTTACACATATTGTATATAAGTTCATATGGAGTTGAGTTTCCTGGTCACTGAAATGTAGTACAAATGACACACCTTGTGAGGAATAATGATCAAACAAAGTATGTTTCTCTCTCTCTCTCTCTCTCTCTCTCTCTCTCTCTCTCTCTCTCTCTCTCTCTCTCCTCGTGTTGTGTGTGTGTGTGTGTGTGAATATTTGAGACAAGATCATACTATGGGCTTAGGCTGGCTTGGATGTTGATACGTAGCTCAAACTGGTCTCCAAATAGCAATCATCCTACTTCAGCCTCCCAAATGGAGGGCTTACAGACAAATGTATATTTCTTAATAATATATTTTATAGATAGATGAATATGGCAATGACAAATTGAATAACATTAGTATTAAACTGTTTCATTGTGAAAATTTGATGCTGTGTGCTTGGTTTTTGTTGTGTTGTATTGTGTGTACATGTTGTTCTGTGTGTGCTTGTGCATATTGGTTATGGAACATTTGAAGGTTGGAAGACAACTTTCAGGAGTTGGTTCTTACCTTCTGTAGGCTTGAGCAGCCAGCACTTCACCTGAGATACCATCTCACTGACTCTTAACATCTGCTCCTTTCAATAGTATGACCTCTCAGAGGCTGAATTCTTAGGCAGGCTATCTGCCACACCTTATGTCCAGGATCTCCCCTACGCTTCTAAACTCTGCCTGTAGCAGCCCTAAGGGAGTGTAGGTTAATAAGATTAGTTTCCTTGCCTGCCCTATCCTATCCTATCCTATCCTATCCTATCCTATCCTATCCTATCCTATCCTATCCTATCCTATCCTATCCTATCCTATCCTATCCTATCCTATCCTATCCTGTCACTAATCTGCTCAGTTCAAGAGGAATTTTATTTGTTCTTTTGGGTGGGAAGTTGATGTTGGGTAGCTATCTCAGCTTCCCCTTCCTGGAAGTAGCTGGTCTTACTGAAAATATTTCATCTAGAATCCATCTTAGTACATCTCTTTATCTAACCTGGAATTTTAATTACTTAAAACAGACAGAGGTGCAGAGAGGTGGATCCACAATTTAAGAGCATTTGTAACTTTTCTGTTGTAAAACAGAAGGAAGAGTGAAAAGAATGAGAATATAAATCCGCAAGGGCTCTTTAGACTGATGTCCCTGGGATAGAAACAGGAAGATTAGGAGTTCAAAGTCATCCTGAGCTGCATAGCAAGTTGAAGCCATCCTAGGTTACCTGAGATGAGTCCCAACCCTGATCCCCAGCAACAATGAGCACATATCCAGAGAACACACTTAATTAAGTCAGAGTAGGCAGGTCACTGGTACCTATTAGTACGTCCTCGATTACTTGTTTTTTATTTATTGTTGGTTTGGGGTTTTTTTTTTGTTGTTGTTGTTTTGTTTTTGTTTTGTAGACAGGATTTCTCTGTGCACCTCCTGCTATCCTGGAACTCAGTCTATAGACCAGGCTGGCCTTGAAGGCAGAGATCTGCCTGCCTCTGCTTCTCAAGTGCTAGGATGATGCACTATGAGCTTTACATTTTTTCTTTTAGGTTTATTTAGTTTACTTTACATGTATTGTTGTTTTGTCTTCTGGTGTGTCTGTGTACTACATGTGCACTTTGTGTCGATGAAGTCAGGAACAAGCATTGGCTACTGGGATCTGAACCTGTATCCTCTATAAGCTCAGTCAGTGTTCTAAACAGATGAATGCTCTCAATAGCCTGTTTACTTTCTGATGTGATTTCTTAATGTCACGGGGATCTGTACATAACCCAGAGCTGTGCATCATGAATCAAAATGTGATCCAAATTCTTATACATATCTTGAGAGTTGCTGTTAGTTATTTTAAATAAACTATTTGAACAACTAGCAATTACATTTTATCTATCTATCTATCTATCTATCTATCTTATCTATCTATCATCTATCTATCTATCAATCTATCTATCTATCTATCTATCTATCTATCTATCTATCTATTACTATCTAGTGTGTGTGTGTGTGTGTGTGTGGTGTAAGGCCATGTATATGCCATGGCATGTATGTGGAGGTCAGAGTTGGTTCTCTTCCTCCATCATTTGGAAGGTATTAAACTGAGATGGTCAGGTTTAGCAGTGAGTACTTTTACTAGTTCATCCATCTCACTAGTCTTAATTATAATTACACTTATGTTAGATTTGTCAAAAGCTTATCATGCTCTTAGAATGCACAGGACATTTGGCTGTCTGAGAACAGGGCTTCTTCTGTGCTCTAACTGGCCTTCCTTAATTACATAAAGTTCTGCTGTGTTGTCATATTAAAGAATAGTGAAGTATGGCTCGTGCAGGCTCCAGATAGATCTTCTAGCAGATAGAACACCAACCTGAAGAGGTAATGAGTCTTAACTACACAAAATGGAACAAATGTCTAGGCCTTTTCAGTAAAACTTGACAATTATTGAAGAGTACCTATGAAGAAATATAAATGCATTTCTTGACAGTAATGCATGGTTAAAATACAATAGCAGCCACCATTACTATACTCATGCTCAATTTTTAATAAATATAGGTTCTTACAAAGGGGATTGCCAGATATTGACAGTGACTCTAAGGAAGAGTGTTAAAGGCAATGATCAAATAAAGAGATATTTTATGGGATGGCTTACTTTCATTTTAGATTTTATATCAATAATTTTACTTCCTCTTGGGGATGGGGTGGGACCTGTAATGCCAGTTTCCAATGGTACTGGCTAATTTTAAATCACTACTTGCTCTCTTAGACTCACCCCTGAAGACAGCCTCAAATAAGAAAGTATTTAGATCGGGTTGGCCTGTGTGGATGTCTGTGGGGTTTGTTAATTGAAGTTGGAAGATCCAATGAGAATGTTAATATCATCATTTCCTGAACAGTGTAAGAGTGGAGAAAGGGGGTTGACTATAATAACCAAACAAGCTGGCCACACGGGTGTGTTGCGTGTGTTCATTTCTCTCTGCTCTTGACTGTTGATGTGATGAGAGTACTAGAGGATAGAGTGCCTTTACTTTACCTCTAAGGATGGACTGGAACCTGGAGTGTAAGAAGAAAAGACCCTTTCCTATGATGCCTTGTGTTTGGTCAGGGTGTTTTTTACTACAGTAACAAAAACAAAACTAGGACACCAGGGAAGAACTTTTTAAAGTAATGACACAATCAGGGTGTGACTAGGAGAACACACTAAGATTTAGTTACGACATTCAAAGAGGTTCAACGGAGAGGCAGGATCAACACTTGTATTTGTTATATGTATTGCCTATCAGAGAAGCACAAAGTCTCCTCCCATGACTCCAATTCCTCCTCACAAAGGTAGGATGAGGGAAAGAACAGTTTCATTAAATAAGCATGAAATGAGACTGCACCATAAATTATAAAGACAAAGAAAAAAAAATCAAATCTCACTTTGGGAGTCCGTGTGTGTGTGTGTGTGTGTGTGTGTGTGTGTGTGTGTGTGTGTGTGTTGAGGGAGGGGAGTGCACAGGACTTGAATCTAGGTTGGGCTCACTAAGAGTTAAAGGACATTACATCCATCTTTTCATGATAATTTTGTCTTGAAGGAGAAAGAAGGCTACATTCCTTTTTAGCCCCATATTTCTTTTAACATTCTCTTTACAATTGGAGTGACCAATTGTTTCAACTAATTGACTTTCCCCAAAGGACGTACAAAATTATAAACAGAAGAGACAATTTTCCAACCTGGAGAGAGATATTTTCTGAGTTGAGGATATCCCCACCCAGAAAACTGGGAGATAGGGACAGTCCCTTCCCAGGTGATCACAGTTCAAAGCAATGTTTCCCAGGCAACTAAAGTAAGCTCCCCGGGGGTGCAAAACTGCAAAGAAGAGATTTATTTACTTCCTAAAAGCATACATATTTCAGAAACAGTAAAATGATTCACAGTGTAAAATTTCAAAAGTAAATAGTCTAAGGAAAAAAAGGGAGAACCTGTTTCTCTTCTTCCTAAATGTGATTTTTTTTTTTACCAATAAATTAATTAATTTGCTTACTGTTCAATTTAAAGTATGTTTTGTACTTAAACTAACTTTTTGTAATAAAACGAATCCTGCAGTATTTGAATCAAAACCATCATTTTGGATCTGTCTTTAGAAAACTACAGTATATCAAAAACTATTTGTATCTTGGTGATTCAAATGAGACATGTTAAGCACGCATCACTTGGTAAGATTTGTGTTTATCCTCACACTCTTAAGAAGTCAGCCTCCTGGAACCATTGTCTTCCTCTGTAAAATGGAAATAGTAGAAATTACTGTAGTTGCCTAACTGTCCACAGACTTGAATAAGGAATAGACAGCATAGACTTGTCATGGAGGTACTGAAATGACTTGACTTAAGCTGTACTTGTCTTGATTGGGAGTAGAACGCATCCCAGCAGTTAGTCCAACTCAGACATGGAATTTTGCTGCTAAGAGCATCTTTTTGCAATGAAAGTCAGTTCAGCATTTCTTTATTGGAATTAAGCATTTCTCTGTCAACATATCTTACCAGAAACACCAGTTTTTAGAACTTCCCCCAATCGTTCTTTGTTACCAGTGAATTCTAATTCCATTTTATTGTTTTTGTTTATAATGCCATAATAAATCTAAAGCTTTCTTAACATGCCTCATTTGAATCACCAAAATACACAGTTTTTGAGATATTGTAGTTTTCTAAAGACAGATCCAAAATGATAGTTTTGGTTCAAATACTGCAGGATTCATTTCAATACAAAAAGTTAGTTTAACTGCAAAATGTACTATAAATTGAACAGCAAGCAAATTAATTAATTTATTGGTAAATACTTTTGAAAAACCGGGATGCTTTCTTGAATCCACACTGACTTCAATTTGATGTATTTGACACATTGGAATAAAATACAAACAAAGCAGGAACAGTTCCACGAAAGTGCTAAGAATAAGAATTGTATTTGGGTACAGGAGAGATGGTTCAGCAGTTGAAACCACTTGATTATTTTTGTGGAGGACCCTAGTTAAGGTCCCATCAAAAATGTCAGACAATTTACAACCACATATAACTTCCCCTTCAGAGGATCCAGCACCCTCTTCTGGTCCCCTCCTGCACCTACACATATGTCACACACACACACAACACACACACACACACACACACACACACACACACACACACACACACACACATATACACACACACACACACACACACACACACACACACATACACACACACACACAACACACACACACACACACACACACACACACACACCACACATACACACACACACACACACACATAACACACACACACACACACACAATACACACACACACTATATTTTAAAATTAGATTATAAAAAAAGAAAAAGAATTAAGTTGGTCAGTTGAAGATATCTAGAATCTTATAAGAATTCTAAAATATGATCAGGCTTAACCTATGTCAGAATGGACAGAACACTGCCAGTGACACTCACTCCTTTAAACATCACATTAACTACTCTGCTGTCAATTAGTGGGGTCCTAGTCTCCAAATAATTTGTAGAACAAATGTTACTTCCTATTTCTCAGAGGGCTTTGGTTGAGTTCAGGAATGTTCTTAGAAGGGAGTGTTCACCCACAAGAGTAAATTGTGTAGCTAGTTTGAGAATAGAAATTACAATGCAGGCCAGAAATATTTGGAGTGGAATAAAATATTTAAAAACACTGTTATAAATCCTAACCGGGAGATAAATTTTTATGAGACCAGTGATTAACCCAATAGCAAAATGGAATTTATACCAACCATTCATTAATCCTCTCTCCTTTCTCGAAACACCATTAATTAAGTGTCTACTCAGTTCTCGTTCCCGAGATACACTTATGTCTTGTACCCAATTAGGGCTAATTTTTTGCATGCTACGGGAGTGGTAACAGCCTCTAACAGTTGTTGAAATGTGGATCCTAGCATTTACCACAGTGTGTCATCCTTAAATATCCTGTAATGCGTTTTCTAGTTCTGTTTCTAAAATCGAGTTTGTGTGGGGAGATTTGAGTTGAACACACTAAGTGGGTGGTTTCCTTCCTTTTAGGTCCGTGGAGACCCTTATCTGATTTAAGTGTTGCCTCAGGAGAAAGCTGTACCGCACTGACGTTGCCAAAAATAACTGTTCTCCTGCCTTGTGGTTTTACCTATGACTCTCCGGGTAGAGAAAAGGCTTTGGAAAATAAACTTTTGATGACTTGGGGCAGAAACTGTGTCATTCTTCAGAGTTCAGGCGAAAATGTCAAAGTTTTAATTAATGCTTCTGTGATAATGATGCTGTCTTTGATTCTTTTTTGTCGGGGGTTGGGGGAGAGGGGTAGGTAGCATGACCTAATAAGGAAAAATGTAGTTTTCTACACAGAGAATACATTCTCCATGGATTTTGGTGTTACAACTCTAGAGCAAAAATAAACCAATATCCTGCCTAATCCTGTCTGTTAGTGCTTCCTGATGACTGACATGGAGACTGGGAAAGATGGGTGAAGTGCTTATGTAGATGAGCAGAAGGGTGCATCTTGTATTCCCACACCTTCCATCCTCCACCACCCACCCACTGGAAAAATAAAGGAAGAAAAAACGCAGGTGATATGATGTTTACCCATAACCCCATCCCTGAGTGAAGAGAGACGTGGAATCCTGGAGCTCAATAAGTCTAACTAAACCAATGCACTCAGGTTCTGGTGAGATAGCCTGTCTCCACAAAAAGGTGAAGTGTCTTCTTTTCCAGAGGACTTGAGTTCAGTTCCCAGCACACACATCAGCTGTCTCTCAACCTACTGTCATTCTAGTTCCAGGCATGGATGCCTCTGGCTTCTGCAGAAACCTGCACTTATGATGTATACATATCCACATGAAGGAACATATAACTTACACATACCTAAAATTAACAAAAATAAACCTTAAAAAATAAGGTGGAGAATGGAAGAGAAAGACACGAGACAGTTATCTCTGCCCCCCCCACATGCACACATTACATATCCAACAAAATATTGACTTGATAATTCCTGAGCCATTCTCCAAGGTGCTGTCCACCCACCCCAGAATTGATGGTCTGTAAATAACTCCACCCCAGAATTGATGGTCTGTAAATAACTCCCTGGGACCCTTAAAGGAACTCTAGACTTAAAGGAGTCCCTGGGAATCCTTTTGTTAAGCAAATAAGCGTTTCCTAATCCCTTTGCTTCAGCTGCAGAAATTCTTGGCTCATCAGCCTTTTCTTAGAGCAGAAAGAGATTCATGTTTTCCAAAGAAGTGAAAGTTGTCCTGAGCTAGGCTGGAGAAGGGGATTGAGGAGAAACCATCAGGTGCTAACTCCAGTGCAGAATCCTTTTCTGCCTTGATATCAGTGCCACCAATTCCTTTTTATCTGTGTACATGACTTTTGACCTCTTGCAATCATATCCATATTAGCTTGTCATGAAAGCCCTGTTGTAGCTACACACATGAAGTTGTTTCACAGAAATCTGTGCAAAGGCTGGGGGCATAAAGTGCTCCCTGCAAAAACTCGAAGACTTGAGTTTGGATCTCCATCACCCATGTGTGAAAAAAAACCTGAGAGCTGCAACACTGCAACACATGCATGTAATCCCTGAGCTGGGGGAAACAGAGACAGGAGGATCATGGAGCTTGCTAACCAGAAGGTTGAGCCAAATAACTGAGGTCCAGATAGAGACTGAGACCTGTCTAAAGAAAAAAAAAAAGAAAGCTAGGAAGCTAGTCATGCCTTTAGCAGTTGATCTACATAGAGTACCAGGTCATGGAGGTCTTAAGGGCTACACAGAGAAACCCTGTTTCAATAAAAAATAAAAAGGGGGTGGAAAATGGAGAATTGAGGAACATACTGACCCTCCCCTCTGACCTTCACGTGTCTACACACATACACACACAGAGTCCAATTGTTTCAAAGATGAAATTTAACCACAATCTACCTTAAAGCTACTTTGGAGGGCAGCTTGCTATCCATCCAACATATAGGACATGCCTGCTCATTTCCCATAGCAGGCACAGTGCTGAGCACAGCAAGCACAGCAAAGCCTTTTGTCCTTTGGCACTGTACAATAATCTTATTTTTGCAAAATTTAGACATTTTTCTTAAAATAAGTTTTGCCATAATCAAAAAAATATATACTCTTCGAAATGATGAAGACCAAACACATGAGATTATTATATTTCTACATTGAAAAAATAAACCTTTGATTGTATCATTCCTTTGCATCTTGATAGTGATTCTTTTTAAATCTCTTTTTCATAGTGTTTTTTTTTTAATTTCTAAAATCACTTAGGTAGGCCTATAGATACTTTTTTAAAGGTGCTGTCTAAATATAAGGAAGGATTGTGTTACTGTTTTCATAAGTGAAAAGCTTACATCCACCATGATAATTGGAAAGGAAATAATGGCTTAATTAGTTTTTTAGATGAACAGATTTCTGCAATCAGCCTGTGTTTGTATAATAGCATTTTAAAACAGTTTCCATCCAGAGAAGCATGTAATTAAGATTTTTCAATGAAATTGTCAGAGGGAGTCTGCTTCCACCCTGGCCTGGCTCTTCTCCCTGCTCCATGCAGGTCCACTATTTTTCTGACCAGTCTCAGCCTTGTGACCCCTAAGTGTTTCCCAGCCCTCCTTAAGCTGTTGCTCACCCACAGATACAATGGTGATTGGATTCTACTGTAGCATTTCTTATACAAAGTACTTACCATCTCAGGCTAATACCCAACCACCAAGAAGCTCTTGGTCACTCCAGGTAGGGCCCAAGTGCTCTGGTGACTTTCATGACTTCATGTGTACTTTGAGAGACTGTGGAGACAATTGTCTTGGTTGATAACACCTGCTGTGTATTTTGTACATTTAGTTTCTGGAGATTTTAATGAACAAATTTGAAAGCACAGTTAGATAACCCCCATTTTTGTGTGTATGTGGTATGCATGTGTGTTCGCATGTCTTTGCATGTGTGTTGGTATGTTTTGTGGGTGTTCATGTGGGTGAGTGTGCATTTGTGTGGGTGTGTTGTGTGTGTGCATTTGTGTGGGCATTGTGTGTGTGCATGGGTGTGTGCATTGTGTGAGTGTGCATGTATGTGTGCATTGTGTGGGTGTGCATTTGTGTGGGCATTGTGTGAGTGCATTGTGTTTGTGATTATATGTGCACGTCTATGTGCATTGTGTGAGTATGCATGTGTATGTGTATGCATGGGTGTATGTGCATTTTGTGTGTGTATGTTGTGTGAGTGTGCTGTGTGTGTGTATGTACATACTTGTGGGTATGAATGCACATGTAGAGGACCAAGGTTGATGTTGGGAATCATCCTGTCACCCTTCCACTTTCCTCATTGGTTTTCAGTCAAATTCAGCTGGTTTTGCTAGCCAACTTGCTAAGCAGGTCCCTGTCTGTATTCCAGCTCCAGGATTATCGATACCTACCTGGCATGCAATTGGTTTTCCATGGATCCCTTACTCCAATGCTCCTCATACTTGCATGGAAATCATTTCAACCACTGAGCCACTGTCTTAGAGCTTCATCTTGTATTTTCTTTCTTGAAACACATTCCATGCTGGCTTCAAGCTCACTAGGGAGCCAAGGGTGATGATCTTCTCAACTTCCTCTTCTACTGGGTTGTGGCAGTATGCCCTATTTATGTTGCAGGGATATAAAACAAAGGCTTTGTGCATATTAGGTATGTCCCTGTCAACCAAGCTACCCTACACCAGCTCCTCAGATACTTCTTTTATCTGGAACTGTCATCGTATTCATCCATGATTTACAAATTTCTAATGAGAGAGAGAGAGAGAGAGAGAGAGAGAGAGAGAGAGAGAGAGAGAGGCAGTTGTGCCAGTGTGAAAGTGGTCTGAGGGACTTTACACCCACATTTGAGAATTATGTTTTAGAATTTTTAAAATTTAAATTTTGAGACAGGAGTGCAGTATGTATATTCCTGGCTGTCCTGGAACTCCATACATAGACTAGGCTTACCTGAAACTCCCAGCAATATGCCTGCTTCTGCCTCTTGAGTGCTGGATTGACAGGTATGCCCAGGTATATCTGAGAGCTGTATAAAAGGATAATTCAATGCCTGTTACCCAACTGATCTTGTATCTAGTAATGGTAAATCATCCTGTGGCTCTTTTGTGATAAGGTTTTCAAGCCAGTGTTCATGGTGTTGCATCAACAAATTATTTTATTAGGCTTCCTTAGGTACCTCTTCAAACCTTTTTTCTTGGCCCTGGGTTTTGCTTTGCTGATGCTGAAGTATGTCAGTTCTCCATGCATGTTGTGATGTGTTGTATGATACTATTCCTTAGAAGATATGAACAAATGTCTTCACATGTGTGATAGAGAACCAATGACAAATTACAGTATGTATACTACCAAAGTCCAGCTTAGAAACATAAGTTTATTTGAGTTACTGGGGGTACACCAATGTGCAGGCAGGAGGATGGTGGAAGGGATAGTGAGTTCCTGGGAGGGAGGGGGGAAATGGGGTAAGGGGAGAATATCTGAAATGTAAAAAAAAAATTTCCAATAATAAATAAATAAATAAATAAATAAATAAATAAATAAAAGAAAATAATTCACCCAGAAAAAAAAAGAAAAAAAAGAATTTCAGTGAGAGGTTACTACCACAGTCCATCTCAAAAACATATAAGTTTATTTGAGTTATTTATAAGAATTTGAATGAGGGGTTAATTAGAAGAGCAAGGGTGACTCAAAAGCAGCTGTATTACTGACATCCCATCTAAGCCTGAGTGACAGATGAAAGCTGGAACTGTGCAGCTACCTGCAAGACACACAGGCAGCTAGACAGTTTGCAGAGTGTCTCTTCTAGGCCCCTCTGGTGGTCTGAGTTTCTCAGAAATCCTTGCTGAATATATAACAACCTTGGGGAAGGAGTGGTTGTGGGCAGATCAGTTTCAGGGACTTCCTGAAATTTTCAAGTTTCCTATTTACTGAATCTGAAGGGATTCTTTTAGAATTTCCTAGATCTTAAAGAGCTTCAGAGAAAATTGCTACACAGTGCAAGGTAAAACAAAAATGGTGGAAAAGTATATTTTTACCACACCTTCCTCTCCAATCCTGTATCCTGCTCTGCCTGATAGAATGTCTATTTTGACATGTTGCAGAATACACATATGCACTGAGGTTAAGACACTTCAGTTAACTAGTCCTGGATGTTGGTAAATTTCCCTAGGCCTTTGAAGTTTTATTTATGTATGCACTAATAGAAAGAAACTAATATCATCCTGGTCCACAGTTATGTGGAGATGGCCTGTAACCTGTATAAGTCACCCAGAGCAGATCAGACACTCATTTGATGGTGACAGTTGTTATCTTAAGATTTTAAAAGTTTATGAGCTCTTCTTTACCAGCAGCTACACTATGACCAATACCAATAGGGAAATCTGAAAGTCACTTGAGCATTCAGCTATGTACAAATGGTTTCATGGTTGGTAACAATCAGCCTATAATTAACTAGATTTATTTTTTAAACATAAACTTTCACATTCTACTTAGATGTTGTGTAAAAAAGTTTTAGGAGAATGGAATGGCAGAATATTTTTAAGAGGGTAAAACTACCCTTTGAATCAGTTCTCTCAACTAATAGGAATTGTATTCTTTTTGGAGGTTGCTTTCCCCAAACCCCATCAATCAATGAAGTAGGATATCAAAAAATAGCATCCATTTGGTTTTGGGTCTTAGCATCTTATTGGACTAAGAAACATGTACCAGTCTCTGGGATATAGACTTAGCACCACAAAAATAAAAACCCCCAAAGAGAAAACATGGCTACAGTGCTCATTCCTTTGATTTCAGCACACAGAAGGCTGATGACAGTGGATCTCTGTGAATTCAAGGCCAGCCTTGTATTATTGGGAGAACCTGTCTCAAAAGTTAAGCAAAACAGTAGACACACACACACACACACACACACACACACACACACACCAAAACCTACAAAACCAAAACAAAATAAATCCGCAAAGTTCGCAAAGCACTTCCTGAGCTTGTTAATTGGAGACCAGATGTGCTTAGATGTGACCTTATGCACTTGAAACTCAATGAGTTGCATATGCACAGTCACTGTTCTGGTTAAAAAACCTGTTACCAAATACATATATGCAAAAGTGATATTTGAAGACTTGGAACATTCATAGAACATCATCTTCTTGAGGCAGCTATCATACAGTATCAACTTGAGTCCAGGTGAACCCCAGAGGCCTTACCAGTGACATAGACAACTTTGCATTCATTGATGTTTAAGTGAGGTGCTCCAATCCCGTCTATGAGATACTTACCCATTTTGTGACTTTAGCATCTAAAATGAGAGATTATTAAAGTATCAGCCAACAAACAGGAGGTTCTGATGGTTAAAACAATAACTCCATATTGGTTAAGTGACTCCATAGAGTGTGAAATATACTGCATACATTTTAGTATGTTGGATTTTGAATTATTTTTAGTAATAAGGCTCACAAAGAGAACAGGAATACCTCATAAGGAAAACCAACCCCCTTTCTAGAAACATCCATATGCGTGTGCTAATTTATGACATTATGCGTAGATCCTCTTTTCCTTTGAATCATATATTATATTTTGATTTGGAAAGGAGACTGATGTAGGCACTGCAAACAGATTTAAACAAGATCCCTATGAATAGTATACTGTTGGCCTGATTGATCTATTATTGTGTGCCCAAGTTTTTGTAAGACTCTTGTGTAATACAGATATATGTATAGATGAGATTTTTTTTCCTTTTATGATACCAAAGTCCAAATTTAGTGGAATATTTCAATATCTCTAACTGATTTTAGGAGCAAGTATCAAATTGGAAACTTGTTCATAAGTAAAGAGAAAAACAGTGTATGTATGTCAACTCTATATTTGTAGACTAAGGAATTATGGAAAGCAGATGAGAAAAGTTTGAGGGTGTCAGGTGAGCTGGTAGCTATATTTGTGCGGCTTGTGATACACTCATTTTAAGCTTGAACTTATGTCTATAGTTTGAGTTTTGTTCAGCTCACTGCAAAACTTTGAAGAAGTTCAGACCATTTATTTCTACTGTGTGGAGTTTTATTTTCTAAACAATGCACTTTATCAAGCTTCCCACAGGGGAAGAAAAGGACCATGGGACAAAACCTTTTACTATCTTTTTGTATTTTTATACTCTTAAAAACTAGAGTTGAAATATTTTAAACCATTGAAGATTGTTTGTCCGTAAATCATTTATTTATTCTCTGCGCTTGGGAGGCTGAACTAGGAAAATTAAGAATTTGAGTCCAGACTAGACTACATAGCAAAACATCATTTCATAAAACAGAACAACCAATTAGTTAAGATTAAACACACAGTCAATACATTTTAAAATAGAAAAAGAACTTTTTTTGATTATTTTATTTACATTTTAAATGTTGTCCCCTTCCCAGTCTCCCTCCCCCACAGCCCCCCACTCTCACCACTCCCTGCCACACACTCCTGCTTCACTCCTCTAGCATTCCTCTTCGCTGGAGCAACAAGTCTCCACAGGACCATTGATACCAGATAATGTAATCCTCTGCTATATATATGGTGGGAGTCATGGACCCACCCATGTATACTCTTTGATTGGTGGTTTAGTTCCAGGGAGCTCTGAGGGGTCCAGTTAATTGATATTGTTCTTCCTATGGAGTTGCAATCCCCTAAAGCTCCTTTAGTCCTTACTTATCTCTTTCATTGGGGTCCCTAGGCTCAGTCTAATGGTTGTCTGTGAGTGTCTCCATCTGCCTTAGTCAGGTGCTGGCAGAACTTCTCAGAGGACAGCCCTACAGGGCTCCTGTCTGCAAGCATTTCTTGTCATCAGCAATACTATTGGGTTTGATGTCTGCGGATGGGATAGATCCCAAGGTGGGGGAGGTCTCTAGATAGCCTTTCGGTAAGTCTCTGCTCCATTTTTTTGTCCCTGTGTTTCATTTGGATAGGAACAATTCTGGTTAAAAATTTTGAGATGGGTGAGTGGCCCCTTCCCTTGACTGGGACCATGCCTATCTACTGGGGGTCGTTTTCTCAGGTTCTATCTTCCCTCTGTTGGATATTTCAATTAGTGTCATCCCCACTGGGTCCTGGAAGCCTGATGCTTCTCTGGTGTCTGAGACTTTCTAGTGGTTCCTCCCATTCCTCACCCATGACTGCTTCATATTTCTACTCATTCTGCTGGCCTTCTGGACTTTCTCCTGTCTCTTCCCATACCTGATCCCTGCCCCTCTTTATCCCTTCCCCTTCTCTCTCCCATCCATTACTCTTCCTCCTTTACCTTCAATGATTATTTTGTTCTCCCTTCTAAGTGGGATTGAAAGCATCCAGACTTTGGCCTTCCTTCTAAACAACTACAGCAAAGTAGCCGGATATAAAATTAACCTAAACAAATCAGTAGCCTTTATACAAAAGAAAAACAGGCTGAGAAAGAAATAATGGAAACAACACCCTTCACAGTAGCCACACATAGTATAAAATATCTCATTGTAACTCTTATCAAGCAAGTGAATGATCTATACAAGAACTTCAAATCTCTGAAAAAAGAAATCAAAGAAGACCTCAGAAGATAGAAAGATCTTTCATGCTCATGGATTTGAAGGATAGACATAGTAAAAATGGCTCCTACCAAAAGCAACATACAGGTTCAACACAGTCCCCAACAAGATTCCAACACGACCGAGCAATTCCCAATTTCATATGGAAAAACAAAAAACCCAGGATAGCAAAAACTATTCTTAACAATAAAAGAACTTCCAGGAGAATCACCATCTCTGACATCAAACTGTACTACAGAGGAATAGCTATTTAAAAAAAATAAATTAAAATGCATGGTACTTGTACAGAGACAGACAAGTCAATCAATGGAATAGAACTGAAGATCCCTAAATAAGCCCACAAACTTACAGACACTTGACCTTCAACAACAACAAGAAAGCACCAAAAACATACAATAACTTTAAAAGAACTACTTGATGTTAAAATTGAGAAGTGTGAATATTTTCTGACCTGGTGATAACACCTCTTGGAGTCTGCTCTTGTAGCCGTACTCACCAAAATATGAGGACCTTACATCCAAGGATGCTCACTGTCTTAATTGTAAAAGAAACACACACTTTAAAACATTTTATATGTATGAGAGTTAGCCTTTATATAAGTACCATGTACTACAAGTCCTCCAGAAGCCTGAAGAGAGTGTTAGATCCCCTAGAGTAACAAACAGTTATGAGTCATCATGTGGGTACTGAGAATTGAACACTGGCTCCTCTGCAAAAGCAACAATAGTTTAGAACATGAAATACTGAATCCATAGTAGGTAGTCATGGCCTCCAAAGATGCCCATGTTCTAATCTCTATAACTTACGACTCTGTTATCTTACTCAGCAAAAGGGACTTTAGAGATGTGATTAAGGTTAGAGACCTTGAGATAGAAAACCCATTTGGATTATTCCAGTAAATCCAAGATAATCACACAGATTCTTAACAGTGGAGAGGCTTTACAAACTGGAGTTACAGTGAAAGAACCACAGAGTAAGGGTCAGAGAGAGGTTACATTGCTAGTTTTGAATGTGGGGGAGATGAGTGTGAGCCAAAGAAACAGCTAGCTTCTAGAAAGAGAAAACCCAAGGAATAGGATTTGCCCCACAGTTTATAGAAAAATGTGCATCGTGGTAAACATTTTGATTTGGGCTAGTAGCACCATTTGTGGCTTCTGAAACTCACTAAGAACTGTAGGCTGTCTTAATCCATTCAGTCTAGAGTAATTAGGGTTAGGTATTAGCTAATTGGAAGGTACAGATGCTAGAATAAAGGAAACAATATGTCTGTGTCAGTTCACTAAAAGTGGGGATTACCATGAAGTCATGGAAAAGGCTGGGTGATTCTGTTGTATGGCCATGATCCAGCAACAAATACTGATGACCTAGTACTGAAGGGCAAAGCACATGCAACTAAGATGCTGACGTTATACCATTTCACTGAAAAAAAAAAACTGTGAATGTGTACAAGCCTTGTATTCCTTTTCCCATTGTTGTGGCAAAATCCCTGACAAAAACAGCAATAAAAAATAATTTTCATTCATTTTGACGGTGCAATTACTGCAGGAGGACATGGTGGCAGGAGAGTGAGGTGATTGGTTTCATTGTGTCTACATTTAGGGAAAAAAAAAGAGAGAAGATTGTTCCCATCTCCCTCTTTCTCCTTTAATTTTTGTCCAGTTCAGGATTCCAGAACATGCAATGGTGCTGCCTACATTTGGGGTGACTCCTTCCTACTTCTATTTTACTTTTGTGCAAAGTTCCTTAAAGACATACCCAGAAATTTGCTTCATGTTGACAGTCAAAATTAGCTGTCAAAATGCATGTTTTGAAATCTTATTGTTATTGAGCAAAAGCCATTTACCTGCCATAAAGTAGGCACCCCATAAAATAACACTGTTTAAAAATGTGGCCAATTTTCATTTTAATAGGGTAACTGATCAGCAGAACTCTATTAAATGACAACCAACTTTCAAGTCATAATGGTTACAAAGATAACGGTGGATAACAATGGTTCTTAATGGTACAAAGATAACAGTGAATGTAGAACGAACAATAAATTTGAGCCTACATTTGTAGAATGTGGAGAAACATCGTAGGAGACAGATGGAATGCAGTGTGCGCAAATTGTGGCAGGTATTGACTGGCTAAGGATGACAGGAATGCTTGACATAGAAGAACAGATGTGAAGGTGATTGATCATGAGGGCATTATAGGTTCTGATGCAATGGTCAGTGTTACTGGCAGTCAAGTTGGAAATAACACAGCAGTGAAATGGTCCTGTATAGGGACCTGGGAAAGGGCAGAAGGAACAAAGACTTAGAAAGTAAACTGAGCTCACATTGGTTATGGTCTTTCTGGATATTATTTTCTCAAGGGAGGAGTTTTAGGTAGTAAGTGAAGGAACATATATGCACAACTCGAGGTAATAGTTAAATAATGGGTTGAATTTTAATGGCATGAATCAGATGACATAAAATAGCGGATCTAATAAGTTTTCACTTCAAGACTTAATTGAACTAATGGAAAGATGATTGTAAAACTTGTCATCTAATTTGGAGCACTTTTGCCGGTGAAAGGAAGCACTACTAATTAAGTGAGACAATGAAACAGATGGACAGGCCTCATCCTACTTATGAAACAGACTCCTGTGGATGGGAAATGACTGGATCTATGGAGAGGTGTTATTGGGCAGATAGATATGCATCTCCTGAACACCACATGCATCCATGGTATGTTAGTCGGGGTTCTCCAGAGAGACATGACCAGGAAGTAACATAGTCATTCTTCTTAGTTTATTTCTATTATGTGTGTACTATTCATATAGAGAAGGTGGAGTAAGAAGTGGCTAGAGTTACATAGTCATTCTGTTTAATGTCTTTCTATAATATATACATCATTCATATAGAGAGGTAGAGTAAGGGGATAGTAGAGGCAATTTATTAAATGAGTCGATTCATAACAGTACAGGCTGAGAAATCCACTGGCAAGCCCTCTGCAAACTGAAAGCTCAGTTCACATCCAAAGGCTCCGTCTTCAGGAATGCTAGTGGAGAGCGACCTAACTCTCAGTATGTGGTTGAAGACCTGAGAACCTTGGAGCTTCTCAGTGAGGACTGTGGTTCTTGAGTTTTGATATCCTGTCTGTCTGTCTGTCTATCATTCGATCTATCATCAATCAGTCTGTCTGTCTGTCTATCTGTCTGTCCATCTGTATTTTACAACAATTGTTTTATTGACTGGCTCATCTCCCTAGCCCTTAAGCACTGTATTTACAGAAGTTGCATTTAATAGCTATAAGTTACTATAACAGAGGTTTTCTCCCACCATTCCTGAAGAATTTACTGACCTTAGATCTCAGGATTCATTATTCTCTGCACCTTAAAAAAAATGACTATTTTTGTCTTTTCCTACCTCAACCATAGCAACCTATCTTACATATGCAAATTACTTTTTAAGTGACCTGTCCCATTTTGAAGGTGATCCTATGGGGGAAGTTTCAAGTTATTTGTTTTTTTATTATGTGTAGTTATGTGTATCTGTGCTGCATATGTGCTTATCAGTGCAGGTCAGCAAGAAGACCAGAGAAAGGCATTGGATTGTTTGGATCTGGAGATACAGATGGTTGTGAGCAATGCAGCTTGTGTGCTGGAAACCAAACTTGGATCCTCTGCAAAAGCAGTATGTGCTCTTAAGTGCTAAGCCTTTGTGGGGACAATATGCCTCCCCTCATTTTATAAGACACTGAGCAGAGTCTGAAGATGTTTTTTGTTGTTATAACCAGGGTAAAGATGTCAGTATTTTTCTGTGGCTTTGAAAAAAATTCTGAGTAGAGTAATGTACAAAGGAGATTTGACTTGGCTCATGGCTCCTGAGATCTTAGTGCATGGTTTAAAACAGCTCCATTGCTTTGTGCCTGTTCCAGGGTGTGGCTTTCATGGTGGAAGGGCATGCATGGTAGAGGTTATTTCCTATCTAGGTCAAAACAGGTAGCTCCTTTAAACTGGGTAGTAGAGGTCAGGGAATGCTCCTAAGAATCTTACTGTATGTGCAATGACCATCCATAACAAGAATTAACTGCTTCAAACCTCAGCAATGTTGAGATTTGAAAATTGCACTTTAGGTTGTAACTTTGAACACACATGTCTTTCTGTATCCCCAACTTCTAGAACCATGATTTCTTTTGTATGAATCTCAATACTACATATTGAAACGAGTACTTCAGGACCAGTTTAGGTGTTCTTCAGCTTTGGATAGATCACTTCCTTTAGTCAGTGAGTATGTTGTTTTCAATTAGTTCACAACACTTACCTACCACCTGTCTTCTTGATCTACCAGATGTGATAAACCAGAACTCTCAAAGGGACATAAAGTTACCAATAATAGGACAGGTGTTATATTGCTACCTAAAATACTTTGGTAAGGTTTCTTTGTCAGAAACACCTGTGGGCTTTTGCATTGTGTACAGTCACTTTTTTTTTTTAAATTACTGGAGTTAAATTGTGAGAGAACATGAAGTTAAATTTGTCTTCAACAGTGCTGTGAGATGAGAGATGTGTGAAGGCCAATTAAGATGTCTTTAAATTGGATTTTATTTTCACCCAATAGCTGCCAGTGATCTTGTTTGCTTGCTTGCTTATTTTTGTCTTGTTGTTTTGAGAATGGGATCTTACTAGATAACCTAGGCTGCCCTTGAACTCATCATCCTCTTTCCCTTATCTTCTAAGTTCTGTGATTGTTGAATAAGCTAGGATCCCTGCCTGCTTCCATTCTTTAGAAAGGGAGGTGAGATTCTGTATGGAACTTGAGAACAATGAAGGAAGCCAGCCTGGCATTCAGAACCAGAGACTTGCTCTGAAGACCCAGGAAATCTATTTTCCAATTGTTGGAGAAGATGAGGCTCCTTAACTAATAAGACAGAGTGATTGATAGAGGCTTTGTGCTGTGAAATTCTGAAGAGCTTTGTGAGAAATCAATTAGGATGTCTGGAGGCAGTCACACCTTTCTTCCTGACTCTACCTCTGCTGGCTTGGATGCCTTGTTAGCTTGAGATAGTGATGTATTTTAATAAAAAGTCAGACCCGAGCAGATCTTTACTATGGTGTCTTACTTCATCTTGCTTGCTGAAACTGTCTTTCCACAGTATCCAAGACTGGGAGACTTCAATAATAGAATTTTTCTCTGTCACTGTTGAGGAGGTGTCTGAGATCAAGGTACTAGCAGGATTAGCTTCAGGTGAAACTTTTATGACTTATAACAGGCATCAGAATTCCCTGTCCTCACAATATCTTGTTTCTGTGTGCAGGATTGTGTTTTATCTCCACCTTAAGGACATTAGTTGTACTGGGCCTGGGTTCACTCTAATGAATTCATCGTAATGTAATCACATTTCAAGAGATCCTGTCTTCTCAAGTATTCATATTCTAGAGCTGCTCAGGATTTTAAACATGTCAATTTGGCAGAAGACTGGATCCAGGCCTCATAATAACCTCTACATGGCTCATCCTCATGTAGGTGCTTAACAAATGCCCATTTTTTGTTGTTATGTTCAGGTGTTGTGCACGTGTTTGTATTGCATATGGTATACCACTGTGGAGGACAAAGGTTGACAGTAAATGTTTCCTTATCTATCTATCTATCTATCTATCTATCTATCTATCTATCTATCTATCATCTATGTATCTATCTATCATCTATCATATATATACATATTAAGAATGTATTGTGTATATAAATACATATTAAGAATGAGGATAATATCTCAACATTCTGGGTGGGGAGGAAGAAAGCAAGGACATTGTAGAACAAGGTGTATGCCTAGCTTTGTGCCTGTTCACTATAGTAGAAGAAGAGGGTGGATCACCAGGGCAGCTTTGACATCCATGGAATTTTAGCGTCTACATAGGAATGAAAACTGAGCCCTTAGCATGATGGTTTTGAACCAGTCCATCTTGGAGCTGACTTCAGCTAAGAGTTGACCTCTTTAAAAAACTTATTTTTATTTATTACTATTTTCTTTGTATGGTGTGTGTGTGTGTGTGTGTGTGTGTGTGTGTGTGTGTATGTGCACGTGTGTGTATGTGTGTGTATGAATGTGGGTGCATGTGGGCTTTCGGTTGGTGAACAACATTGATCTTGTTAAGGTAGAGTCTCTTGTCTCCACTATTGTGCAGCTGAATACTTCAGACTTAGCTCATTGGATCTTTTTAGGGGCTTTCTGAATTTTATTAGTATTTTATTAAGGAACTTCTAGAGCTATAAGGAAAATGATGGCTCTCCAGGCATTGCATGACATAAAATCGACACTTAGAGGGTGGTGTCTATGCTGCTCTTCCTGTCTGTCTTCTGAGGCTTGTTCTTGACTGAGCATGAGAAACTACTCTTTTTTTTTTTGAAGCTTTCAATGTGAACAGAAAATGAGGAAGATCTGCTGTATCCAGCTTTCTCATTTCAGCAAAGCCATCCCTAGACATATCATATGAGGTGATTGAAATACAACCTATTGAAGAAACATGTGGATCTCCTCCTTTCTTACATCTTATAGGTACCCAGTTTGATTAAAAACATCAATAAAGTGTCCATGATTAATTTTATTACCCATGCATGGGTCTTTGAACAAAAGATTACTCTCAGTTCCAGGAAGTTAATCCTCCATTTTCCCTTCATTGTTGAAGTTTAAATTCCTTGCCACTTTATCAGTGTAATATCTCCTCTCTCTCTTCTCTCTCTCCTCTCTCTCTCTCTCTCTCTCTCTCTCTCTCTCTCTCTCTCCATCTCTGGTCACCTTTTCTCACCTTCTCATTCTCTATTTACCTCCTGTTTGAATTATATTCATGGATGGATTTTAGCAGTGAAAATTTTATGAGTGTTAAATATCAAAGACTTCTAAATAGCAAATCTGGTAAATTCTCATCCAGCCTATGAAATAATATATTCTGCCTAGACATCTCCATCTATCTTCCACCTATTCGTGGTTCAGATGCTGGGCACTGTCTCCCCTTAATTAGCTTACTGTCTAGATAGAGGAAAGATCAGGGTAGGAAATTTGTTTATTGGGCGCCATTGCATTGCCAGACTGGGATGTTTTGCATGCATTCATCTCCTTTAATTCTAACCACACTCTTGGGTTCAGTGTCCTTTCCATACTTAGATTTAATGAGTATATGAAACTTGCAGCGTCACACATAGAGGCGGTAAGACACAAGTTCAGTCTTACTGAAAATTTCTTTGAGCGGGGTGAGATTACTTCTCATTAGTATCATGATAGCAGTGCTGAGAATATTGAGGCTTTCAGTTCAATCTTCATAAGACGTTTTTAAGGAAGAAAAAGCATTAGGCAGGACAAAGGATCTACAATGGGAGTTTCTTCTGTGTTGTTCCCTTATTTTTCCATTTTTGTTTATCTTATTTTTATAAATTTAATTTTGTATATGTGTGTGTGTGTTAGTATTATACCATGGTATACATGTGGAGAACAGAGAACAACTTGAAGGAGTCAATTCTTTCCTTACACCATTTATATCCTGGAAATTTGAATCATATTCCATTACTTATTATTTATTTTTGGCTTTCTTTCTCCTTCCTTCCTTCCTTCCTTCCTTCCTTCCTTCCTTCCTTCCTTCCTTCCTTCCTTCTTCCTTCCTTCCTTCTCTTCCCTCCTTCCTTCAGTACTTCTCTTCTTTCTTTCTTTCTTTCTTTTTCTTTCTTTCTTTCTTTCTTTCTTTCTTTCTTTCTTTCTTTCTCTTCTTCCTCCTCTTTCTCTCCTCTTTTTCTCCTCCTCCTCCTCCTCCTCCTCCTCCTCCTCCTCCTCCTCCTCCTCTTTGTCTTCCTCCTCTTTTTCCTCCTTCTCCTCCTTCTCTCTCTTCTTCTCTTTCTTTTGAGATAGGGTCTGTCTATGTAGCTCTGACTGTCTTAGAGTTCACTCGGTAGACCAGGCTGGCCTCGAATTCACAGAGATTCACTTTCCTCTGTCTCCTGAGTGCTAAGACTAAGGTATAGTCTTAGGGTTTTTGTTGTTTCAACAAAAGACCATGACCAAAAAACAAGTTGGGATGGAAAGAGTTTGTTTGGCTTACATCATTGAAGAAAGTCAGGACAGGAACTCAAGCAGGGCTGGAACCTGGAGGCTGGAGTTGATGCAGAGGCCATGAAGAAGGGCTGCTACTTACCTGCATTCTTTGCATGGCTTGCTCAGCATGTTTTCTTATAGAACACAGGACTGCCAGCCCAGTCATCACACCATCCACCATGGGCTGGGCTCTTCCTGCATTGATCACTAATTTAGAAAACGCCTTAGAGCTGCATCTCATGGAAGCATCTCCTCAACTGAGGCTACATGCCTGGCTACATAAGTTTTCATTACATTTATTTATTTATTTATTATTATTTATTTATTTATTTATTTATTTTATTTGATGTGTGAATGTATATGGGTGTGAGTACTCATGCCAAGGCATGTCATGAAGGTCAGAAGATAGCTTATAGGATTCAGTTCTCTCCTTTTGCCTTGTAGGTTCCAGGGATTGTAGGTTGTCATGAATGTCAGCAAATCCCATTATCGGATGAGAAATTTCACTGTCCCTATTTAATTTCAGTGCAGTGCAGAGTTGGGCTCAAATCCAGGGTTTTAGTCAAGGACTCTAACAATTGAGCTGTAGTCCCAGCTAACATGTAAGAGAGAGAGTGTGTGTGTGTGTGTGTTTCTGTGTGTTTGTGTGTGTGTGTGTGTGTGTGTGGTTGTGCTAGTGCACCTGTGTCTATGAGTGAATGTAGCCCATTTTTCTTTATCAAAACATTTGCTGCACCTCCTCCTCCAGTGGTCTTAGTGTCATCAGCCCTTTGATAGACTAAGATGACTCCTGGATTTTACATGATAACTTCCCATGTTTGTACAAGGACAAATGTGTAGCCATGGATCCAGGAAATTAGGAAGCATGGTCATACTCAAGCAGACATGGTGCTGGAGAAGGAACAAAGTGTTCTACAACTGGCTCTAAAGGCAATAGGAAGAAAGAGACAACGGGCCTGGCTTGAGCTTCTGAAATCTCAAAGACAACTCCCAGAAACACACTTCCTCCAAGAAAGCCACACCTATCCAACAAGGACACACCTCCTAATACTGCCATTCCCTGTGAGTCTATGTGATTGTTTTAATCCCAGGTGTGGGATATGGAGCTGCTTCAGATTGTCCACAGCAACTGACTGTGATTGACTTGTGCTCTAGCAGAGCTGATGGTTTTGCCAGATGTAGATAGTTTCTGAGATTGTGTGTGTGTGTGTGTGTGTGTGTGTGTGTGTGATGTTTGGAATTCTCAAGACTCTTCAGAGAGTATATAGAGAGATGTGGATTGTTGTTTGTTGGCTTGTTGCTGTTGGTTGCGTTTGTTAAGTAATTGTGAGCAAGGAAGAAATTATATATCCTGACAGGCAAGATCAAACTTGTACCAAAGAATATGCTGCTCCTAATCAGCTGGGAGTAGTTTAACAATAATGTCTTCCCTTTTCCCTTCTATATTTTTTTCTCTAGTGTTAGGGGATTAAAAGGGAGGGAAAAGGGGTAGAAAACTGTGGAAGAAAGTACTTTGTGGCTACACAAAGTAGCCAAAGTCCAGGTATACAAACTACCACACAGGCAAATTTCAGTTGCATGCTAATGAAGCTCGCTGTGCACAATCCTTACATGCAAGAAAGGTAACCCAAAGTAATTTCTCTCTAACTTGTCAGTGATGTGCTTATTATTCTACTGCCCTATCCTCAACTGGCAGTGAAAGTAACATTGACATAACAATCCCCAGTTTGTGTTACTCATATCTGCTTTCTCTAAACCCTTTTCTACCCACAGAAGCATTTTGTGCTCATCTAACCAGACTAGACCATTCATTCTGTGTTGTAGAAAAATTGTTATGAATTCTAGAACTGCAAAAATAAAAGCCATTATGATATTTAAGCTTATTTCTCATGTTGTCCTATGAGAGGACAACGAGAATGCATTTTGGATACAGAGAAGTGTGAGCTGTCTCAGATTATACTCCACGGGAGGAGCAACTACTTTGCATGGTAGACAGAACTTTTGTACTTCTAATCCCCATATTCAAGTAAAAAACAGCCACCATTTTCCTTTTATGCCTCTGTGTTCAGTATATAGCTGACAGATGTTTGATCAAACACAGGTGTCACTGCTAACTTGTCTTGATTCTTTTCTTGTTCTTTCTTCCTCCCCTGCTCCCACTCTCTTGAAGACAGGATCTCATTTTGTGATCCAGGCTGATCTAGAATGTGCTATTCATCTGTATCAGCTTCCTGAGTGTTAAGTATATTGCCCTTTGTCACTGTATGAATATGCTTGGCACAGGGAATAGCCTTGTTGGAGTAGGTGTGACCTTGTTGGAGGAAGTGTGTCACTGTGGGTGTAGGCTTGGAGACTCTTCTTCTAGATGCTTGGAAGACAATCTTCTGACTGCCCTTGGAATCAGATGTAGAACTCTCGACTCCTCCAGTACATGTCTACCTGGAGGCTTCCATGTTTCCTGCTTTGATGATAATAGACTGAACCTCTGAACCTGCAAGGCAGACCCAATTAAATATCCTTTATAAGAGTTGCCTTGATCATGGTGTTTTTTTACAACAATTGAAACCCTAAAACTGTAACAATGCCCAACTATTTTTTCTACTGTATTGGTGTCACTGTTGGAATAACAGTAGTTGGTTGAGCTCAGCACATTTCAGTATCAAGGAAACTTCAGAGAATGTACTATAGCCCCTTTCTTGCTGTGTTTTGTAAGAACTTGGGAAACTGGGAGAAGCTAACTCTGAGGGTATGGGTGAGCCTGTTCTGTTAGCTTTTGAACAGAGCTTCTTCCCAGTTGGGTCTAAAGGAATGCCATCTCCTGACATCAGAAAGTGACAACTCTACTATGTTCCTAAGAAGGAAGAGTTGTGAAATATCTGGTCATAGAGAGACAGGAAGGTCCCTACCACTTTCTGTCCAGGAGACATAGCTGGACTCCTACTCTAGGTTCAATGAGAGACAGATTTCAAAAAACCATGATGCAGAGTGATTGAGGAAGATACCTAATGTTAGTATGTAGCTTCCATATATGCACAGACACACATATTACACTTTCCCCAACCCACACATTGGGTAGGGAAAGGGAGGGAGTAATTATGTACATCCTATGGAATCAGAAGAAACAGGCTTCATTGCCTCTACAGTCTGTGTTCAGACTAAGAAGGTGGAGTAGCATCTATGAGGCCATTGGGTTTTCAGGGAAACACTTCTCTTTGAACGATAAGATGTAATTACAATAGTTTGGGACTGAGAGAAAAGAGAGGAAATTTTCATATCACTCTAAGAAACCAGCAAAATTTACACACTAGTTTAACCAACAAAGTCTCTGAAATATTGCCTAGACTGGGGAATATTTTGCTATTTTTTAAAGAAAACATTTCTTCTTTTAATACGTGTGTGTGTGTGTGTGTGTGTGTGTGTGGTATGGCAGGCATAACAGCCCATGGTAATTGATACTTTCCTTCCACCAAGGGGGTCCTGGCAATTGAACTCAGGTGGTAATGTCAGCAGTCTCTTTGATGTCATTGATCATTGGTCATTGTCATTGTCATTTATCAAGTACCTTTATTTGATGCCACCTTACAAAAACAGCAGCCAAAGAATATGGAGAAACAGTTTAAAAATTTCTCTTCTTTGTGTAGGGAATTTTGAAGTGGTATAAAGGGGTGTGTTTACTTGGTATTGTTTAATTGCTCAGGCAGTATGGCTCTCTTTTTTAATTAAGTGGTTTGGTTTAGACTCTCATGTATTTGAGATAGTGACTAATTCATCAGGAATTAAGCGGAATTGTCATAATTGTGAATCCATGATCCTATTTCAGGCTTGCACCAGTGAATGATTGCAAAATTTATAATTAGGTTGATCAAGATGTTTTTATGGGACTCTGAACTGCAGATTCCCCAGCCATAGTTAAAGACTGTCTGATGACTGAAAAGGCTAGTCAGTATATGTATATACTGATTTTACATATATATGTGTGTGTGTGTGTGTGTGTGTGTGTGTGTCTGTGTGTGTGTACACACATGTAATGTCTGAAGAGTTCAAGAGAGTATTGGACAGTTTTCAGCTGCCTGGCTTTTTAAGTACTGGGAAACAAAATTAAACCTTCTGTAAAATCAGTATGTACTCTTAGCCACTGAACCATTGCTCCATCCCCTATACATACATTTCTTGAAATTCCATGCAGACCTAGAAACTTTTAGTAAGATTTCAGCATAGGAAGGAAAAGACCTCAGTGCCTGCCTAGATGCTATGTGGGTTCTCACATCTCCCCCTTAATAGACACAGTATACGCTACAGAGAGCAAAGTGTAATTTTAAGAACCTTGTAATTCTTTACAAATTAACATAGCAGATGGTGTTTATGGGAGCCACATAGTGAGAAATATTTGGGACGATGTGAGACATGTGTTCCAGGGTGCTTAGTTTAGTTTTGAACTGTGATGCTGAAAAAAATTCAGTTTGCCTCATAAAGTTTTCATTGGTTCCAAGGGGGAGGAAATGGCCCAAGAGATGGTTCTATCACAGTTCCAGACTCTAAACAGTTTCACTGAGACCTGGACTCACTTATATACTTACAGAGCTCTGTGATGACTCCTTATAAAAGTTTGCTATGATGGTGCTGGAGTGGGGGAGCAACCAGGACTACATGCCTGAGTATTGGATGGCCTTAAGACATTGAGAAAGAGCTTGGCCCTCTGGTCAACTAATGACAGTTCACAGTAGCTCTAGATGAAGGCTTGCAAGTTTGCAAATAGTTGATATGTGTATGTAGTTGTTTAGGCTTTCTATGTAACTAAATCGAAAACATTGATTTGTTGTTTCCTAGTGATGATGTGACTCATAATTTGGACTTGTACAATCCTTATTCAAGCAGCAATGGATGTTTGGAGGGGAATAAGGAGGGGAGAAGTCTTTGAAACAAGTAAAGACAGAGCCAGAAAGGATAAAAGGAGGTGATACTAACAAATCTTTGGGAAAGGAAAGACAAGTTAAATGGGACCATACCCATTGGTCAGGCAGAGTGGCTCACATTCTAGCATTTACATGGAAATACGATTGGGATTCCAAGGCATTCAGAAAATACCTGCCACTCCTATACTTTGTGTATAATCTACTCTTCAAGTGACACTTACTTTGTTTTATTGGTGGCCATGGGTACTCTTTAGTGAGTCTTAAATCCTTGTCTCATTCAAGGCTCTTAAAAGCACCATTGCATCAAATCAATTTAATCTGGTGCTCAATATCTTCATGCTTACTTGTTTCCACTACTGACCATTTTGATGAATACCATTCACTTGCCTTTGTCCCTCCAATGGTATGTACATTTCAATGCATGCACACAACATTTTGTTTTAGAAGAAATTCCATCTTTATTTGCAGAATAAGTTTTGAGCAGGGAAAAAAGAGAATGAACACAGTGTAGACAAAGAGTGGGAGGTGGGAACAGTATTATGCCAATATTGGAGGAAACACAATTAGTCTTTAATTACACTTCTGCATGAGAGTAGCCACTGTCCACAACACCAAATTTGTATCCTGTAATCATGTCTAATGGCTAGAATACTGATTAAGTTGCTTATGTCCATTGTATACTCAGCCATACGTATCTATACCTCTTCTTAATTTTCTTAGCATCTTCTTTGATTAAGATATGGTGTCAATAGCTTCAGAGTTCAAGCAAATGTAGCTAATGAATATTTTCCTGTCATTTGTCTCTTGTACTTCTTCTTGGGAAAGGGGGTACTTTGTGCCAAGTTTTTTTTTCCATAATACAGAATCTTATTTTTTATTTTATTACTTTTATTTTACAATTTCATAGCTCTTTCACACATATGTCTATGTATGTGATATACATGTCTATGTATATGTACATGTAGTATATCCATATTTACCAAATGTGGAAAATTTCAGGCCCAATTACCCTCTCTTGTATAAGTCCTTTCTTATGGAAACTCTTCTTTTCAACTCTTGTATTTTCTCCTCTTCTTCCCCCTCCTCCTCTTCTTTTTCTCCTCCTTCCTCTTGTCATTTGCCTTCTCCTGCTCTTCCTCCTCCTCTACTCCCTTGCCTTCTCCTCCTCCTCTGAGTCATAGACACTCAGTGAGGAGTGACACCTCTCCCATGCATGATGAAAGGACGGTGAGATCTCTTGCTGCTCCTGTACAGGTAGGTAACCACAGCTGCAGTGAGCACTGCAATACTGTTTTCCAGCAAGCATCCCTAGTCCGCTGGCTCTTATATTCTGCCCACCCACTCTTCTGCAGTGTTTACAGAACCTTCATAGGGTGTGAAATAGATGTCCTATTTAAGATTAAGCACTACACAATCACATATTCTCCAGATTTATACCAGTTCTGACTCTCTGTACTAATCACTGCCCACTGCTAAAAGAAGCTTCTCTGGTGAAGGCTTAGAGCAGCACCAATCTTTGGGTATAAAACCTAGTATTTAGAAAGTAGTTAGACACCATATTTATTCAGCAAAATAAGCTTAGCAGGTTTTCTTCTAAAGCCTGTGAACTCCAAGATTTGGGTTCTTGATGAGGTTTACAGTTCTAAGCATAGGTTCTCTTTAGATAGAGTTTCTAATTAGATAAAGACAACACAGGATCTTCATGATGTAGCTTATGTTTTTCATATCATGGAACCTGAAATTCAATGATTAACACATGGGTTTTGTCACAGTGTATAATGACTGTTTACATGACAAATATTTGTAAACACAAACTAAATAGCAGAAGTAACAGTAGGTATGCAGAGGACGCTGATTGCCTGTGAACTGAGAGGACAGGACAGGGTGATGAAGGAGTTGTGATGTGAACTGGCTCCTGATAGGTCTGTAAACATGGCTCAGGAAAGCCAAGGCTAAGGTCTTCACATAAGTCTATCACCCATAAATTAAGCCTGAATACTTCTATCTTTCCTGTGAATTCTACCACCATGGATCCAGTTATTGGACGTGTGTGTGTGTGTGTGTGTGTGTGGTTGTGTACTTTTGAGGTGGTAGAAAGCTTTAGCTACTATGGCTAAGTAACTTAGGGAAATGCACTTATAAATGAAATGAAACTAAATTTCATTGAACTGTTAATCATTTAGTGTGTGTGTGTGTGTGTGTGTGTGTGTGTGTGTGTGCGTCTGTGTGCACGTGAGCGTGAATCAATGGAGTCTGTACTTGACCTTGTCTGCTTTCATCTCAGCTGTGAAGAGAAAAAGGCATCTTTTAACAGTTTGCTTCGTTCACACTCTCTTGCAGGCTTAGAAGGAATATATAGTTAATTAACTCAGGCTTTTAGCAATCACCAAAGTTTTAGGGAGGGTGACCCAGTGAAAAATATCTTTTATGGAGAGTTGCCTGGCAATTTATCAGTGATGATGACACCTGTGTTGATAAAATAAATCAAGGAGCATAAATTGAAACACTGCACAGGTGCAAAGCATATACTTCCTATGGCTTTGAGCAATAACTTGTGAAGTAGTGAAATTTATTTTTAGGATTCCATATTTTTCAAAACACCTATTAATGCTTTCCCTACCTATTTCCTATACCCTGGTGCCTGTTGGAGCCATCTATCTTCCTATCGACACTAGAGTAGTTCCTAAGTACTTCTTCTGAGTTTCCTGTTGATTCCTTGGGGAGAATCCAGGCCTTCTAGACAAACAGAAAGCTTGGTTTCTCTTTTGCAGTCACATATAAAACTTGTTAAATAATGAAGTCTAAAATATTAATTTTTCCATTATTTGATGCAATACCTAATTGAAGAGTGCACTCAGAAGAGAAGCCAACCTTTATGTGCTGGCTGAATGTACGGAGACATTTGAAAAGAGGGGCTGTTGAGTTTTTCTCAGGTTTCCTCTCAACCACTCATCTCTTTCTATGTTGCCTCTCTCTAATATTGCACAGCCAGCTAGAGGGTTATCTCTTTCCAGTTTCTAAATCTTAGAATACAATCCCCATTTTTCTATTGGTTCTGCCTTCAGTATGCAAAACTGTGGCTCATTCTCACAAGTTTGAATATTACAACTTCATCCGTTAGACAAGGATCCTTGATTGTTACTGAGAAGAGAAAAAAAAAAAAGAAGTTCTGTTAGTGAAAGATCATATATAGTGATGGGACAATGGGAGCCATAGCAATCCTTCTCCTGTGCACATCATCTTATTTGTGTATGGAATGACATTTTAATAGAGATGTCCTGGACTTCATATGGCTGGAATAGTGAGGTTTAAACTTTACCAAGGTGTGAAAGTGATGTATATTCAGTAGAAATTGTACTTTGAATTTTTGATTTGGTTCTCCTAGAAGGTATATAAATTGGTTTCGCATTCTTGCTATGCTGGTCAATGGTGAGAATTATATGTCATGTGATCATGACATTGGTCCATAGTGCACATAACTCTGAATTAAAACAATTAGTGTATCAAGTGTGTTGTTTACTTGCAATGTCTTCAAGTTATAGTCAATTTATCAGTATTATTTATCAGTTTTCTCATAAGTTGAAGATTGTCTGTACTAATGAGGAGGACTCGAGGGTCCTATCAACAAGTTTCTTTGATAACCGTACATTATGTATTTATAAGTCTTTGAACATTGACAAGGTCTAGCAGATACATCACTCTTTCTCTTTTAACCTTTGTCTCTCACTCCCCCATCGACTAACACTCCAGGATCTAGGAAAGCTAGGCAATGGGTAATGTGGTCAGATGATGGATTTTCTTTGCTGCCTCTTCAGAACTTACATCCTTCCTAAAAGATACTGCATCTTTCTTTTCATGACAAATGTTCTTAGCTAGTGAAAAGGAAATATTTAGAAAGGTCCACATGTTCAGACAATGATTTATACACACCATAAAGGTATTATGAAACACTCAAGGTTCCATATATAATGGTGCTATTTGTAATAACGATATGATTTCTATATGCAGGGTTTGAGGGTAGGCGGGCAACCTTCCAAATATGATAGGGTGACTGCTGGATCAATAGATAATTTTTTCCCTCCTCCCTCCTGTTGTCTAAATCATAGGTTTAAATGACAGCAAAATGTGTTTCAGGTAGATTGCAGGGCACATTATTGCTTTCTGCCATTCCGATGATTTGGACTTTTATTTCTTTCAAATGACAACAATTTGAAGACTGGGTATTTGATTTGCCCCTAATACATTCACTCTATAAGAATCACAGATACACAGTATTTTGAATATTCCTTATATATTCAGTTCAGTTTTCAGGTCCATTTCCAGGAAAGGAAGAATGTTATAGATATCTATATTCCTACAGCCATGGTTGGCATAGTTATACTGTGACCTCCACACAGGGCTGTTGAGGTAAATAGTTAAAAATCTGCACACCACAGCTGGAAATGGCCAACCATTGGCTCAAGCCACCAGCTCAGATGGCCAGAGACACTCTCCCTGCCACCCATGAGATTGGCAGAGCCATCTCCCACGCTGTCTCCTCAAGGCTGGGCATTGCCCAGACCATCTCGCCATCTATGCAGGGCCTAGTAAGAAAATGAGACTCTAATGCTTAAAGATTTAATCAAAGGCTTTATATGTTTGGTAATGTTCAGTAACAAGAAGCCCATACAATCAGAATTGCAACCCAATACCCAACCTAGTTATACCAACTACCTTTGACTGCTACAGACACGTGAACATCTGCCTCCATGTTGCCCTCTTTCTCGTTCCTCTCTCCTCGTTCCTCCTCTTCCTTCTCCTCCTCTCTTCCTTACTCTTCCTCTTCCTCTCCTTACTCCTACCACCTTAGCTCCTCCTACACAGGGCTGCTGTAAGTCTGTGGCTCTGATGGACATACTGCAGAAGACATGTATGAACTAAACTCCTCCTTTTATTTCATTACCTTTCCATCCATTCCCTTTCCATTGGATACTACCTGTATTCAGAAAACCATGTTAGGTGAGAAGATGGACTGGAATGAGAGTGCCCTTGAAAGAGGTACTAATTTTTAGAGATTTGAAAGTTAATATTTCTTAACAGTGTGCTACATAGATCATGAAGTTAGTATCAGTTATGTGCCATTTACAATGCCAATGTGCATACGTTACATACATCTTTGAGATTTTCAAGAATGATGTATGGATCATCTATCTATTCTACTCAGAGAATTTTAGTAATAATAACAATCATTATTATGTTGTGAGCAGAGGCTCAGGCAACTCAGGCTGATCTCATAGTTGATCTATAACTGAGGATGACCTTGAACTCCGAGTCCTCTTGTCTCCTACTCTTGAGTAGAAGGATGAAAGGTAGTGTGACACAGAATTTGGCTATGCAAGTGGTGGTTTCCCAAATATTCTAACCAAGTGCTCTACAGTGTCAACCTGAGAGAAGATTTTTGCCCAGAGTCAAGTGACCTTTAGTATGTAAAGAGACAAAAAGTAGTATGTTAAAAAAAAGTCATTGAAATGAAGCCTTATACTTTACCTGAAGACTAACTGGAAATTCTCCAAATTCCAGTGAGTGGCATAATAATTCTGCTTGGAATGAAACTGGAATTCTGAAGGTCTCCTCAACATCTCATATTTTGGCAAACTGGACAGGAGCTGGCAGCCAAAGGGATTAACATCTCAAACTCATGCTTTATTAATAGCCATTGAAGCGAAACACATGAGACTTTATAATGACAGAGTTTCATTTATTTTTGAAACAGGAGCTCATGTAGTTCAACCTGTTGGGAAACTCAGTATGTAGCTGAAGATTTTGATTTTCTCATTGCTTCCCCCGCCTAAGTGATGGCATTATACCCATACTCTACTCTGTGTCTGGCTTCTAGTTCCTAAGTCACTTTTGAAAAATTTATTTATTTTATTTTATGCCCAATATACTCATCTAACTACTCCAAATACAGTTAAAACTTTTCATTGTTTTAAGTACATTGACATCATGATTGATTATCTAGCTAATCTATTAAGAAGATGGGGCATACATTGTGCTATACATTGTTCTTAAAACAGACATAAAAAGTAAGGCATATCAATAATTTAAGATCACAGACTAGGCACAGTTGGCTGGTATGATTAGGAAGCAACTTTGTCGCATTAATCTATCTGTTTGATGGAATCATGACACAGTAGTGTCATAAAGACTCCTTTCCAAGCATTTGGGATCATAGGCAAATAGCTCCAGGCCTAGCTTGAAAGCTCTCATTTGCATTGACAATGACTGTATTGGTTGATGCCTCACAAACACAACTTCTGTTTCATAGGATCTGATGCCCTCTGCTGACCTCTACAGGCAGTTGCACTCACAGGCACTCTTCCCTTTCCCCCTTTCATACATACAAACAGAGCTAGTGATTTTCTTTTAGAATTTTATTTTATGGAATCCATACCACCTTCATTTCTGGATTGCCTTCAGCCAAGGACTTGAAAGTTAAAGAGATCCAGAATTGAAAATATGACATGAATAGAATCTTGACAAGAGTGGCATGGAATAGTAATGTCACTAGAATTCTTTGGGTTTGCTGATTAAAACATAGTCAGCAAAATTCACACAGGAAGTAAGCTTCCTAAAACCAAGCCCTGTCAACTGGTCAGCGTGTTCCCCCTTTTATGCAGAAAAGGCTGGCTCATTCTATTCACTGCTCTTTCAGAGCCCATCTTGTCCTTAGTCTCTTTCTCCCACTCAAAATACTACTCCTCTTCCTATTCTCATCTAACCCAGAGCTAACATCTAGTTAACATCCTCTTACCTTATCTTATATTTGAGGACTTCACAGAGCATCTACTTGCTGTCCCAAAAATCTCAGCCTTCAGACTCTTGCCCATCACTAGCCTCATGCTAGTTTAATCATTCACAGAAAGGAAGACTTTCTGTGAAGAGGGAACCTTAGCTTTTCATATTAATGTGGCTCCCCAATGATCCTTCTTCACAAATATGATATTCATGTTATTGATGCCACATGAGAAGCACATGTTGCCTTTGCTTGTAGAAAGGATAGCATATAGGATGAGAATATGAAGAGCTACTGCATTCAGCTTGTGACATCACAGAACATCAAGCTGCATCAGAATTTTAAATAATTATTTATCTTTGTTTTTATTTTTTAATTATGAAAACATAATTTAACATAATTTAATTTTTGTTGAGAGGATATCTTCCCCAGAATAACCTTGAAATTGCCGTGCTCCGGAAAAATAATTCTGAACTTCTGCTCTTCCTGCCCTGCCCTAACTCCTAAGTATGGGATTGCAGATAAGTGTGTTGCACTTGGTTTCTGCATGGTTCTGAATGATCCTAGGACCTCGTGCCTGCTAGGAAAGCACTCTATTCACTGAGTGATATTCCCAATATTTCCCCATAATTTACTTTTCCCCACAGGAAGTCATTTTATTGCTATGTTCATTTACCAGATTTTCCTGTGGGACATATGGCCTACATAATGTCAGGTTCTTGGCCTCATTGAGAGTGTCAGGTACGGATTCCATCTCAGGGAATAGGCTTTCAATCCAAAAGAAATTGGTTGTTTACTCCTGTAACATTTGTGCCACTATTGCACTAGTGAGTATATCTTCCAGGCAGGTTGCTGTTTCCCTTGGTTTTTAAAGTAGGAAATATCCAATGTAGGGCTTGCTTCAGTGTCCCCATCCTAAATTATGTTCTGTCAAATTTAATATTACCTGATGCAGGGCTTGCTTCAGTGGTCCTGTCCTAATCCATGCCTTGTCAGATTTTTCTTAATTTAAATTTTATATCTATTTTGTTCTACATGGATTCTTTTTCTCCTTTCAATTTTTTTGCTGTTTTAAAGAGCACAATAAACTACTAATTTTGATTAGTGAGTTCTTTGAGGTTTCCTTCGTTTGGAACCATAGCACAGTGCTTCAGTTCCTGACCCTAGTCTCATGGCATTCTCCATTGTCCTTTTCCTCACTGGTGAAAAGAGAGTGTAGAAATGTCATTAGAAGAATAAAGGGAGCTCAGTGTCTGGCACTTATTCCTTTTCACTATTTCCTGTACCTAAGCTATCTTAATTCATTTTATTTTTAAAGCTATTGCTTTTAGATGATTTGCTGGGATGTGGTCCTATTAATGGTGGTAGAGGTGGTGGTGTCTCTGTGTGTGTTCATGAATGTGAATATGGGCTTTAGTTTACCACAGCGAGTGTCTAGAAGTTAAAGGAATATCTAAGGTTTTGGTCCTTGCTGTCCACTTTATTTGATGCAGTATCTTTTTTGTTCCCCATTGCATATCTCAGATTAGGTGGCCTATTACCTTGCAGAGATTCTCTCAACTCTGCCTCATGTGTCCTCGTAGGGGCTCTGGGATTATAAATGTGTGTACTACGACAGCTTTACTTCAGTTTTAGGAATTTTAACTCAAGATTCTCACACTTGCCAGGCAAATGCTCTACCAAAGGAGCCATCTCTGGACACCCTCACCCTTCATCTTTTAACTGGTAGCTATTCTCTCCCTTGTCCTAGCTACAATTTAAGCCTAATTCGTGACACGTATGTATGTATGTATGTATGTATGTATGTATGTATGTATGTACATATTTGATTGTTTATTTTTGTGAGCTGATTTCACTGTGTAGAACAGACTGTCCTGTAATTTACAGAAATCTGCCTGCCTCTGTCTTCCAAGGGATAGTATTAATGATGTGCATCACCACACACAACAATTTTTATGTTTTTGCATATGTTTTTCTATTCTAATTTATGGAGATGAAATGGGAAGTCTGTGGATCTCATCAGTGGTGCAGACCTCCCCCAGTGGGCCCTGTATTTTGATGACAAACATACTCTTTGCAAAATAGTCAGAGGAAGAGTTTCCACCTGAATATTGGAAGGCTGGATACTAGGAGAACTCTTCCTTAATACAACCATGTTTCTCTGTTCTTCAGGAAGATTAAACCACTCCATCTTCTTCATATGCTTTTGTTTTCTTGGAGCTATTTGTGGGCTGATATTTCAATGTTGTAAAATGCTAGTCTCCTTATTTTAAGCTCTTCCTACTAACGACCTCAATGTGTACATCTGAAAGACTCAGCTTGTGAGTTTAGACAGTGGAGAGAAAGGATTTATAGAATTTTAGACAACTAAAAATATATACACATATGCCCCAAGTTTTGACGTTTCAGTGAAAATCCTGTAAGGCTATGCATCACATATTTGTTTAGAAAAACTGGCTTAATTAAGCAAGTTTCAGAGAAAAGTGACTGCTTTCAGCCCAACTTGTAATTCTGATGCCTCTGTGTCTGGATACACTACATGTGTCTAGGGTTTTCCATGAAAAGAGACCCTTATGTGCCCAATACTCAGTCACATCTTTCCCCCAAACAAATTATCTGTTAGGCAGAACATGCCTTCTAGGGTCTTATTCATTTTATGCTTAACCACAGAACTTTATGTGATTATGTACAGATGGAATATGGAACAAAAGATGGCTTACCCATAAGAATGCAAATAAATAAGTATATAAGGTGTTAGACATAAGTTTTGTTGATGTAATAATTTTCACACATTTTCTTAAAGCATTGTATCTTGTGTAGAAGATGGTGCATCTGCAGTGTTCATAGAACTTGGAATCCATGGGAATCTTTTCAGTGTTAAAACAAAACAAAATAGTAGAGGACTGGCCAGGTGGCTTAGCAGGTAGAGGTACTTGTCAAGCCTGCTTATCTGAATTTGATTCCATAAATCCACATGGAAGAAGAAGACATCTGACTTCCTGTTGAATTCTGACCTCTACATGACAGTCATGAAGAATGAAACCCTATCCATCCCAAATTCCATCCATTAGTAAACATTCTAAATTTTTAAAAATAAAAATATTCCAGATTCTCTTTAATTTGCTTTTTCTTGTCTTTCCATAGCCATTAGGGAAATGGAAAATAACCATGAAACTAGAGCAATTTTAAGTGAATCGTTAATTGAAGTGTTCTTTAGTCTCTGTTTTTTTGCTTCTACAACTATTTTTTCTTTTTAGATAGTTTTGCTCATGATCACAAACTATGAGTTGCTTATGGCCATGTTTGGCACTTCTGCTTTGTAGAACAGAGATTAGAAGTTTTTCGTTTTTTAGAAAAGTTCTCCTAGTCTCAGTACAAAACCTATAATATGGACTTTGAAATATTGGCATAAAAATTTTAATTTTGACAATAGAGGATTTGTTTTTAAAATTTTCATTTGTATGTGTGTGTGTGATATGCATATATGCATATTCTGTGTGTGTATACATGCATGTGCACAGGTATGGTTACACATGTGTATATTAGGAGTTTTTCTCTATTGCTCCCCATTTAATCATTGAGGTAGGGCCTCTCACTTGAACCAGAACTCACTGATACACTAGCCTTCCTAGCCATCTTGGTCCAGGGGACTACTCTTTCAACTTTCAGACTGCTGGAATTACAGTTGAGTTACTGTACAAATCTGGCATTTATGTAGGCTCTGAAGAAACAAACTCTGGTCCTTAGGATGTTCCATGTCAAGTGTTTAATCTGAGTCATCTCCTGGAGCCCTGTGAATTCTTCTTTAAAAACATTCCATTTGTCTTTTATATCATAAGCATGCTTATATAACCGAGAATCCCATTATATCCGTCTGTCTTTGAAGTCAAAAGAAAGACACCTATTGTGTTATGTATTTTATTCATAAATGGCAAGAGAGGAAGAAAATGGACTTACAGGAAGTTGAACATGGATGTGACTCTCCTGAGAAACTACTGACTGTGCCAGTGTTAATTTATATTTCAGAGAAAAATGATCTTAGTTACCCACCCATGTTTAACAAATGTTTTGTTACATTTTTAATTGGTTGGATTTTGTAACTTAAGTGTTTTCCTGAACTATCTTTAACTTTTATTGTTCCTGATACAAAATTTTATAAACCAGAAATTATTTTTCTTTTCTTAATAGACTGGAAGAAAAGAAAAAGGAGACCCCCTCAACATTGCGATTGACAAGATGACCAAGAAAACAAGGGATCTGAGGAGACAGGTATGGGTTTCTTTCTATTTTTACCACAGAATACCTTGTTATGGTTCTTCAGAATGCCCCCTTCCAGGGCAGCCTTTCAGAACTTACTAATTCAGGTGGCTGTTTGTCATCTCCTCTACATACACATAGATAGAAATCTATTGGAATTTAGAAAACTTCTGAGCCAAGGATGAAGTGTCTGCAGAAGTCATGATGTGAATAACATATGAGGTAGCCATTCATGGACAGACATGACCTTCTCAGATAGAAACTTCAATTTTCAACGATGGACATTTGGTTTTCAATTTCTGAAACCAAATCAGTCTTGAACCTGTCACTGATTTATGAGTTCTTACTTACTAAACTTCCAAGGTGTTGAATGATATACTAGATGGCTAATTTTTAATGAGAAATAAAACCTTTAATATGATGAGTTCATTAAGGTCTATGGCCCACTATATTTCACTGGAGATATAGTTAGTATGTTTATTGGCTTTTTGAGGGGAAGCCCAGAACAAAAATGTGATTTTGTGGCATGAATTAAATAGACATTGCTATCATTAGCCTGATGGTTTCATCTTATTTTCTTGTTTTCTTTATTTTTTCCTCCCTTCCCTCCTTCTTTCCTTTCCTCCTCCTCTTTGTCCTCCCTCCTCCTCTTCTTAGGGAAAATCCTATCTAGGGGAGGGAGGTAGTTTTCTTTTAATATGGCAAACATTTTATGACCAATATTGACTTAGAAGTTTTCTGTCATTTGTTTTTAACCAAGAATATGATGTCTAATGATTATGTGGTAATTAATCAGATATTAATCTGATTAATAATTTTTTATTATAACTAGGTGTTTTCTAAGGCTTTTTAAAATAAAATAATACATTTAAGGCAGTGGTTTTCAACGTTTACAATGTTGCGACCCTTTAATAAAGTGCTTAATGTTGTGGTAGCTGACACCCATAAAAAATTTTTCGTTGCTATTCTATAACGGTAATTTTGCCACTGTCATAAATTATAATGTAAATATCTATCTGATTTATGATTACAAAGGTGTGTCAACTCACATGTTGAGAAATACTCATTTGAAGAGATTTATCCGACTCTTGACATGCTTTGAGAAAACTGAAGCCCAGGTTCTGACAGGCGATGAACCTCTTGGATTCCCCAAATCCTGATATCCATTACTATCAAGAAACCATATAGATCATCCCAGAACACAAGGTTCACACACGTGGTTCAAAACAGGCTTTTCCTAAAAATCTGGGTTCAGATCTTAAGTGATACATTTAATATTTGATTTCAAAATAGTTTTTTGTTTGTGTTTCTTGACCTAGAGAGATGGACTAGTGGTTAAGAGTACCTGCTGCTCTTGCAACATACTCAGGATTGGTTTCTAGCACCCACATGGCAGTCCACAACCATCTTTAACTCTAATTCGAGAGGGATCCAATGTTGCCCTCTTCCGGCCACCACAGATACCAGACATACATGGGGTTCACAGACATATGTACAGGCCCAAAACCCACACACATAAAATATAATGAAGTTTTTTATAAAAAAAAAAAAAAGTTCATTTTTAAACTTGCATGAATGCAGATTGGTTTGTTTTATTTTGCTTTGTTTGTAATTTTGAGATAAGCTGTGACCATGTGGTTCTCCCTGGCTTGGAACTAACCATATAAAGCAGGCTGGCCTTGAATTCAGAGTTGAGTTTCCTCTGCTTCCCCAGTGCTGGGATTAAAGCTGAGTTCCAACATGCCCAGCCTATTGTGTAATTATTGTATGTTGTGCATAACCTCTGTTATACCTTTTTATATTTCCCCCTCTGTCTGTCTCTGACTAATTCCATTACTTCCCTTTACCCTCCTAGATAGTTTTATATCTACTTGCCCTCCCTCCAAATGCACGTATGATTTTATGCATGTATATAAAATCTAGGAACCACTAAGGAGAAAGAACATGATACTTTTCTTTGTGCATCTGACTCATTCTATTAAGACAGTTATCTCCCATCTCATCCAACACTAGAACCATATTTTTCCATGATGAATCCTACTTCTTTTAGATAGTGTGTGCTCTATCTAGAAGAGATTATATCCCATATGACCATATCCCTGACAAACACACTTTGAGTCCTGCCTCACAAACCACCCTGTCTCCATCTGGAAGCCTTTTCATATGCCCATCTTCATCACTAAGTTGGTTGTATCAGTCAGCTAGAACAAACCTGCAATGCTTTCTGCAACTGAGGAAAGATTAGATCGATGCAGATGCATCTACCATTCACTTCCCAAGTATACCAGAGACAGAACTGTCAAGGAGCCAGGAAAGGAAAGCTATATAGAGTCCTAGGTATGTTTGAAACCAGGAGAACACAGTTGTGGGATTTTGTTTGTTTGTTTTGTTTTACTTTTCTCATTGCTGGGACCAAGTACTTCCCAATAAATAATTTTCAACAGGAGAGATTCCTTTTGGCTTTGGGTTGGAAGGAACATGGTACATCATGTTAAGTAGGTCACAGGTGAAAATCTTACTGGGAGGCAGGATGGGGGGTGAAGCTGTTTGGTCATGTCTGGATGGATCAGGAAGCAGAAATGGGGTAGAAACCATGGTGGGCTGTGAACCTTAAACTGCACCCCATCCCTAAAGAGATCCAATACCTTAACTGAGGGACTACCTCCTAATGTTTTACATATAACCCACCGGAACAGCAGCAGTGGCTGGGGGTCAAACATGGAAGCTCTTGAGCCTGTGAGAGGTATTTTTTTCTTCCCCTTTATTTAAATAGATTTTCCCCTCACATAGTATATCCTGATTACTCTTTCCCCTCTCTCTACTCCTTCCATTTGTTCCCCACTTCCCTTCTGATCTGAATCTACCTTCTTTCTCTTCCTCCTTAGAAAACAAACAGGTTTCTAAGGGATAAAAATAAAACAAAATTTATAAGATAAAATATAATAAGATGAAACAAAAACTCATCAGAATTGGACAACATAAACAAACAAGGACAACAACCCATGAGAGGGCATAAAAACAGAGTCCCCCTGGTTTGAACACTTAGGCATCCCATAAAAACACTGGAACACATAAATGCAGTCAGTGGTCCTGGTATAGACCTATGCAGGCCTTGTGCTTGCTGCTTCCTTCTTTCTGATCTGGTATGACTTTTGATCATGTTGACTTAGAAGGTCTTATTCTCCTGGTGTCCTCCATCTCTTGTATTTTGTATTACAGTCTTTGTGCCTGCCCTTTCAAAAGTTTCCCTGAACCCTGAAGGGAGGGACTGGATGGAACCATTCCCTTTAGAGCTGAGTGTCCAAGGTTTGTGATAGACATTTCTACATGCAAATCAAAGCACCACAGTTCTGCTTGGGAACTTTTGGCTGTCAGCAGGATATTCCCAGAAGGAAGACATGGTTTAAGTAATATCCTCCACAAGAGTATTTCTGGAATCTAAAGATGTTCATTTGCCAGTTAACAAAAGGACATTTCCTTTTTTGTTGTTTTTCTTTTCTAGTCTGTTTGTTTGTTTGTTTGCTTGTTTGCTTGTTTGGTTGGTTGGTTGGATTGTGGTTGAGTCTATGTGAGCCCCCATGGACCCAGGTTAATTGACTCTGTAGGTCTTCTGGTGATGTACTTGATCCCTCTGGCTCACTCAAGTCTATCCCCCAGTTTTCCACAAGACTTCCCAAGCACCACCTGATGTGTGGTTGTGTCTCTGAATCTGTTTCAATGCATTACTGGATGAAGCCTCTTAGAAGATAGATATGCTAGGCTCCTGTCTGCAAGCACAATAGAATAAGTATCATTAATACTGTCAGGGATTGGCTATCTTATATAGGATGTGTTTCAAGTTGGGCCAGTCATTGACTGGGCATTTCTTTAATCTCTGCTCCATCTTTATTCCTGCACATCTTGTAGACAAGACAAATTTGGGGTTGAAGGTTTTGTGGGTTGGTTGATGTCCCCCTCATTCCACTAGGAGTCCTGCTTGGCTGTAGGAGAAGGCCATTTCATTCTCCATTTGAGAGTAGGGGCTGCCTATGACTCTGTTGCCTGCCTTTGGATCACTTTCCCCTAAGTGGACAGCACTGTCTAGCTTCAATAGATGTGCGCAGTTGTACTCCAATTTGGTATACCAAGGGGTTGATATCCATGGAAGGTTTCCCTGTCTTTTTAGGAAAGAGAGGAGAGCATGGGGGAGAGGAGATGAGCAAGAGTGACTGGGAAGAGAGGATGGAGGGGAAGCTCTGATCAAGATGTAAAGTAATGAAATAAATTAATGAAAAAAGAAGAAATATGGCATAATAAAAGATTGTGTGTGATAGTATACCAACAGAAAAATGGATAGCTCTGCCTATCATACCGTCTTAAATCAACTTTCCCTTTCCTATCTGTCTGGTATGAAATGACATAGCTAATAAAAATTAGATAGTTAATGAAAAACCAGTGACTTATAATAATAGATATCTTGACTCTTACTTTAAGGTTGTAGCACTACTCTAGATATCCTATTTGGCGCCCTTGCCCTCTCTCTTCCTTTGCAACAATCTCACTAATAGCCCAGACTAGCTTTGACATCACAGCAATTTACTCTCCTCAACTCCTGAATGTTAGGTTTATGTGTACCAGCCATCATACCTGGCTCTGGAGTCTTGTCTCTTGATCTCTTCTTCTCATGAAGTGAGGAGCTAATCTCAATCTGTAAGATTTCTTTGCATTACAAAAATGTTGTATGATATCAAGAAAGGTATTTATTTATTTTCTGTGCCAAAGGTCCTATGGGGTGATAATCAGACTTTAGAAACATAGAAGAGATCTCCAGGGATTGCCTTTGCTTAGATTATGGAAAAGATTGTGAACTTGTACCCCTATTTTCCTGATGTATTGGTTAGAAAGCAATTTAGATTTTACATAGAGGAGCCAGCATCTTTAGCTTTGTCCACTTAGGACTTGTACATGCCAGCCCTGTTTCTCACATTTTATTAAGAAGTAATGATGAGGGAATTCCCAGAATTGTTTTTCAATTGAAATGAATGGTAGAATTTGAATGACTGTGAGATAAACCTCCTGGAGTGCTGCATTTGAAGTGGTAGGCAAAGCAGCATTGTTTCCTGCCTAGTGCCTGTCAGTGGTTTTCTTCTCTCAACTTTTGCAGGAATGGGGATTACAGAGAGATTGTTTCCTGGTATTAATATACAGCCGTAAGAGCATAATATCCCACCACATCTGTGGATTTGGTTCAAACACCTTTCTCTTTCTTAATCTGCCTTTCTTGGACTAAAATGGTCCCCATCTGTCAGTTCTGTGGCTACCCATATGTTGGAATATTTTTATCTTTCTTCCCATCGTTTCTCTCCACGTTTACCTGTATGGCACACACAAAAATTTCACTGATCTAAATTGAAGCTCAATTTGGATGGAATATGCAGTGACTAATTTGCCTGGCTCAGCTGGGCTCCCCACCCCTTAGATTTGGGCAGTTAGGTGCTGAAGGTATGGTTTAGCAGTGAAGAATACAACCCCCTCTAACTCCAGCTCCAGGGGACCTGACACCTTTTTCTGGTTCTCATGGGCATGTGTATATGTGTGGCATACAATCACATAAACAAACTCACATAAATACAAAGAAAAGGAAATAAATCTTAAAATTAAAAAAAAAAAGATTCTGGTAGTTAGTTAATAGAATTAAAGACGTTTTCCCCTAGGTATCAAATGCAATGGAATATTTTTCACTTGTGACATGCTTTCAGTTGCAGATGAGCCTGCCTGATAACAGACTATAAAGGAGGACCCCTGGTGGGTGACCCAGGAAGAAATCCAGAGAAACATGTATTCTGCATTTCTTTGTTACAGAAGAGATGACCACATAGACACAGTTTACAACCAATTCAAAGTCCTTTTTTCAGCTTGCTGGGAGAGAACTCAGGTATCCTGGATCCAAATGTAGACCTGAACATTTAGATTATGGAGCTTTTAAATGCAAAAATCACATCCTTATAATCTTGTTCTGGAAATGCCAAGGGAGGTTCTGCACAAACAAGTAGTTTGACAGAAGCTAAGATAAGTTAGCTGGGTATCTTGGCATCAGCTCCTAGAAGAAAGGTGGGTAATTTCCTAAGTGATCCTCCATCATGGAGATTAAATGCTAGGCAAATCTGAAATGGTCTCAGCAAGAATCTTGTCCTGTCACACCTTAATGTGGTATTTAGAGAAATCAGATCTGATAGAGATAAAAAGGGGAAATCAAAAATTGTTGTTAAGAATGACACTTCCAACCGGGCGGTGGTGGCACACGCCTTTAATCCCAGCACTTGGGAGGCAGAGACACGTGGATTTCTGAGTTCGAGGACATCTGGTCTACAGAGTGAGTTCCAGGACAGCCTGGGTTACACAGAGAAATCCTATCTCGAAAAACCAAAAAAAAAGAATGACACTTTCACCAACTTACATGGCTTCCTATTCTTTCAGTCTCCCCACTTCCTCCAACCCTTTGAAAGAATCCCTTAGAAAAGTGATGCTGGGATCTTTTAAGGTTCTGCTTCCTAAATTAATGTGAAAAAAGTCAATCACAATCCTTATCTTAGATGTCTCTAATTAGGGACATGGAGTTAGATTTGTTGATCATTTAAAAAAAAAAAAAAAAAACCAACAACCCAAAGTCTTCAATAAAATAGATCTTTGTTAAAGTAGAATTTTCAAGCAAGTAGAAACTCTCTTGAGGCAACATTTCCAAAGGAAGTCAAGTCCCACACTATGGGAAAGGTCACAGGGACACAAGGGTGTCACTTTAAATAGGATGACAAAGATCCATGTTCTAATTTAAAACTCATGACAGTTGGTAGTAGTAGAGCACAATTATCTTAGGAGTGTTTTGTATGGGATGATAAAAATGGATTTGGGGGGACTATAAAATTCATCTCTGAGCAATATGTTCTAATTTTAGAACTGTGGGCACAGTGAGCCCCATAACTGAGTTATCCATGTTGTGATTTCAGAACCAGTCTGGAAGCAAAGCTTTTGGCTTATTCCATGTCTGGTCACAGAGATGCCTCCAACTCCATCTTTCACTCACAGAGGACCTAGCCAGTGACTGCCTCCTGCACCTGCTTGCTATCCCTTAATACACAACCTATGGACTCTTAAAAGCACATCTTTCAATCTGTCCTATAGTTAATGGCTAATTTAGCTGCTCTTATTCTTCAAACCTACCAGAAATTTAATTTTTGACAGTTAAGTTATTAATTGGTTTAGAGAAGAGCTTTTGAGATTCAGTTCTTTCCTTTTCCCATCTGGGTCTTAGGGATCCAACTCAGATTGTAGGGCTTGGCAGGAAGTGCCTTTAATCACTGAGCAATCTCAAGGGTGGACTGAAGAGCTGAATTCTAAGGCTTTCACATTTATTATCTGTGACAAAGATCTCACAATAAAGTGCACTACACTGAGGGTCAACCTGATAAGGATTTCAATTTTGCCGTTACAATGAAACTCTTTTCAGCAACACAGATTCCTAAATAGTACTTCTATATTGAACTAATTACTAAGTAGGATGGCAATATAACAAAGAATTAAGAACTCCAAAACACTTCACATGTGTCTGAAAGTCCATTTGTCTCTAAAGATCCTACAATTATGATAGACTTTTCTAGGTGCCTCTGTTGGAATTGAAGACCTCATCTCAGCAGTAGACCATCATCAGTGAGAGTTTGCAAAGTCACTGTCCATAGAATGTTGACTGACTTAGCTGATCAATGGACAGACCTTACAATGTGCTGGTTTGTGCCAAGGATTGACCACAAATAAACCTTACACAAGACCAGTGAGGTTTAAAGATGGTAAATGTGTGTGTGTGTGTGTGTGTGTGTGTGTGTGTTATTTTCAGTTCAAGAAGTCTGGCATTCATCTTCTTATAACCTGTATCCCATACTACATCTTTATAGCACATGTAAATGGGTTACCCATATTTTATTCTGCTCTGAGGGCTATTCACAAGATATAAAAGGGAAGAAGAACAGAAAGGGGGGAGAGGGAGAGAGACAAATGCTTGATGTTTCTTTTTCTTTACTTTTCTTTTATCCTTCCTTCCTATTCTTCCTTCCTTTTCTTCCTCTCTCTCTTCCTCCCTCCCTTTTTCTTCTCTCTTTCTCCCTCTCTCTCTCTCTCTGTCTCTCTCTCTCTCTCTTTCTCTCTCTCTCTTCTTTCTTTCTTTTTCTACTGTATATTGAATTCAGGGTTCACAGTCCTATTACTATTATGATTACTACTATTAATTACTATTATAATTTCTTTTTAAACACAAGGTCTCAGATTCCCAGACCAGCTTTGAACTTACTGTGTAACCTAGACTGGCTTTGAACTGATGATTCAGCTTTTGTTGCCAAGTAGTTTAGCTTCAAGACCTATGCTAGTAGGTCCAGTTAGTCTGTGGGTTTCAGCAGCATCTCCTCCAAGGAGGATTTGTGATAACATGTAGCCACTGTAGACCGGAAAAAAAAGAAATTTGTGTTGGATGTCAAAAGCTTGTTCCTGTCTACTCCCACCCCTGGGTTTTAGTGCTATGGCTCACTGCTGCCTGTTGAAAAGGTGCTGTTCTGTTTAGGTGTCTAGCTTCTTGATGCGTGAATTACAGACATTCCAAAGCATTTACAGTAAACAGGAATGTTAAGGCATTCAATTCGGTTTCTCATGTCTCCCTTGGTGGGGCCAATTATTTTTAGATTCATTGTCAGGAAACATTTGAAACTTATTTCTGGATCTGAGTGTGTTTTTCTTCCTAAGGAGATGAGGTTATGTCTCAGGCAACAGCAACAAAACACATTGGCTCTACGATTTCTTCTAAATACTAAGGATTGTGATTTTTGCACTGAAATACTGACACATACCAGAATCCCCAGAGATTTGGTCCTTAGGTCAGATCTTTACCTCACTGTGGAAGCACAGAAATCAGAAATAATTGTACAATAAGAGAGATATGAATTATAAAAATAAGCAGTACAGACATAAGGCGTGGAAACCAGAATAAAAAAGGCCAGGAACAAAGCAAAATAAATACAAGGGTTCAAGGACACAGAAAGGGAGTTCTTATCAAGAACTCTTCATTAAGAGTTAGAGATTCTGGCCACTCTTTTATTAGGAAAATTATTAGAAAACATTCTTAAATGTTAGTACAGCCAATACTTTCCTTTTTCGTTGTTGTTTTTGAGACAAATACTTACTATGTAGCACAGACCAGTCTTGAATTGGAAATCCTCCTGCCTCCAGCTGAGTAGCGCTAGATTGTAGGCATGCACCACCACCATAGTAAGCTACTACAGGTATGTTACCCCCAAGTCTATGGTATGTGATTGAATCAGTAGGAAATATTATTTTAGATACTATGTAGGGACATCCTTGGCAAGTATAGACCACAACATGAGATGGTTCAGTTTATTTCTGCAATCCTATAGAAGGTTAAGTGTCTCAGATCTATAGGGGATACCATCTTGTCTCCTCTCTCTCTAGCAAGGCTTGATCTAAGGAAAAGCCCAGCATCTTGACCCATGGCCATTACTCTAATAGCAATGCTTTGCAGAGAGGAGACTGGATTGCATATGCTTTAATAGGAAAACTTCATGAAGTGGGAATTTCAGCTGCTGAGCTGTTTTGTTCTGTTAATTCTTGTAGTTGAGCTGAAATGGGAAAGGAAGGAATCAGAATAGTGTTTGAGTCTTAAATGCAATGTAGAAGATGTCTGCATTTGGTCCACCCTCCATCACTTGCTCTTGTTTTAGGTAAGAATGCTCCTATAATTCCTAAATTGTCCATTTATTCTACAATAAGTACTTCAAGGAGAAGATATCTGCTCCTTGGCTTACTTTGCAAATTCAGCTAAAGTGCAAATAGTGGACTCCATTGTGGGGGATTTTAATTTCATCAGAGCTGTGCTGAAGCTGGAGATACCTGTAATCGTAGTATCCAGAAAACTGAATGAGGTGGGGATTGTTGAATTTGAGGACAGTTTAGACTATATAATGAGACCAGGACTAAAACAACAGAAAATGAAAATCCATGTTTCACCAAGAATTCTCAGTAATGTCAGCTGTTCTCACTTCTTTTATAAAGATCACTTCTTTCTTTCTTTCTTTCTTTCTTCTTTCTTTCTTTCTTTCTTTCTTTCTTTCTTTCTTTCTTTCTTTCTTCATTCATTTATTCTGTGTTTGAGAGAGGGAGAGGAGAGAGGGAGAAAAGAGAGAGAGAGGAGAAGAGAAGAGAGGAGAGGAGAAGAGAGGAGAGGAGAGGAGAGGAGAGGAGAGGAGAGGAGAGGGAGGAGAGGAGAGGAGAGGAGAGGAGAGGAGAGAAGAGAGAGCAGGCGCACATATGTCATCAGGGTTTTGGAGGCTAGAAGGCAGCTTTCAGAAATTTGTTCTCTCCTTCTAACATGTCCATCTTGATGATTGAACTTTGGTAGTCAGGCTTGACAGCATGTGACTTGACTTGCAGAGTTGTCTCACCAGCCTCTGGTACTACTAGGCTTGAATACTATTGCCTTTGTATCTAATAGTAGTTTTCAGTCTTTACCATAGCCTCTTGGTTGACATAGCTGATATGTCAGGACTTTGGTCGTTTATCACACCTACTGTCTCCTACTGGATGTTGCTATTCACAGAGGTAATATGTGCTTTAGGGAAAAGAACCCTTGTTTGAGGCATGTAAGAGATAGAAAAAAATCTGTGGGTTCTTCCTACTGGCACATATTCACAGTAGAATATTTACCTTTGGTCACCGATGTAGGAATTTTTTTTCTATATAACTGACAAGTTCACTAACATTAGCTTAAATACTTTAATTAAATTCTGAAATTATCTACCCAACGAGCACTTCAGTCCCACAAGGCCATACCACAGCTGATTCTACATGCCACTTGTAAGCAATAGGAGGCCACCAGTGGTTCTGCCTCCTCAACCATCCAAATGAGTTTTGATTACTTTGTTAGAGTGACTTGTGGATCTCTGGAACACTCTTAACTTGCATTAAGGAGTTTATTATAAGGAACTTTACAGGGATACAGATAAAAAGGCTCATAGGCAGATATCTCTTGGGAGGTCCACAATAAGACTGTGCTATCTCCTGGTGGTACCTTAATCCACATAATAAGAAACTGGAAACTTTCTGACTGCCATTTTCAATACTATCCTTTCAAGTTCTTGGGGTGGCTTTGTTACAAAGGCACAATTGATTAGATCACTAGCCATCGATAGTCAATTCATCTTTTGGCCTCTCATTTCCACAGAGGTTGGAAGACAGCAAACAGCTATAGCTTCTAACCCTGCAGTCACCTGGCTGTTTGCCTCAGCAACCACTCTCTTACTGAGGTCATCTGAGCACCCAACAAATGACTTCTTATTAGAATGAAGGATGTGCCTTTCTTTCAGGAAATTCTAAGGGGCTTAAGAACTGTTTGTTAGATGTCACCAAGTAGGAAATTATAGAAGTCTTAGGGTTTCTGGGTCAGGAACTGAGGTTAGAGATGAAATATCAAAACAGATATCTAGCTAGTGTTCTCATCTGCAAGAATTATCTGTATCATGAACTACAGGTAGATATATAGACTTCTTTCTGTTTTATAAGACTCTACCCTATTGGCCTAGATTAGAAAGAAGCAGTCTGACTGACAGCTCCCAGCACCTGCTGTAGGAGGAAGTCCCTTCCCACAGTCTCAGTGTCAGATGGTTTTCTTTATTCTCTCACCTCAGTGGTAAAAGTGCTGGTCTTTAAATTTTATGGGATGACACCTTGAAGTCCACACTCAAAGACAAATTTGAATTGTGGCGTTATTTTAGGTTGTCTTGCTCCAAATACACCACTTCTTCCTGTTTATCATGGATGGTGGCGTGGGCATTTATGGCACTCTGAAGTGCTTCAGAAAAAATGGAGAGTTCTAATACTGCTGATTTACTCTTTGATGTCTACAGTCATTTTCTCACTGCCTGATTATAAGGCTTGGTTTAATTTACTCTACACATAATGTTTACTGATGCACATATGGTACCCCATTTTGGGAAACTATACCCAGAACAGGAATTTTTGTTGTGCTGGAGCATGGAATATTTCCTTCACAGATAGAAAAATTTTAAAAAGCCAAGAAATTAAATCAACTTGACAAGAAATAACCCTCAATAAAAGGGGGAATATTCATATTTGCATCTTGTTGAGAGAGCCCACATCTCTTTTCCTTGTTTATCTGTTTCCTTTTAAAAAAAAAAAAAGAAAAAAAAAAAAGGGAAGGTCTCTGTAGGCCAGGCTGGCGTTAAATTTGCTATATAGCCGAAGGTTGCAACAGTCCTTCTGCTTCAGCCTTCCCATGCCAGGTTCACTTATTTATTTACTTAAAAAAATAAGATAGTATTTCATGTAGCCTTTAACAAGGATGATCATGAACATCTGTTCTCCATGTATTCTCCTCTCAAGTACTGGGATCACAAACATGCATCACCAAGCCAGGCCTGACCCGACTTACTTTAAAAGCCGTATGATGATCATGTGGTTATATGCTTAAAGGGTTTAGGTGTTTTTCCCAAATCAAAGGCAGAATAGGAATTGAGAAACAAGGAGGAATGAGGACGGCCCACAGTTACCTAACTTAGGCTTACTCTTTGACTGTCTTTGAAAGAAAAATACAGATTGAGAAACCAGGGACTCCTTGAGGAAGGGACATTGACATCTTCCCAAGGCAATTAATAGATGTCTTGTAATTATTCTACCTCCTCTTTCACCTGTTCTTCACCTCCTCTTTCAAGATGAGTTCTCTTCTTTTCTCTCAGCTGCTAGTACCATTATCAGATAATTTTAGTTTTTTTTTTAATTAATCAGAATCAATGATTATGTATATACTAAACATTGATATTGAGTTTGTGCTACAAACTGAATGCTCTCCCAAATTTGAAGATCCAAGGACAGCCTCATTCAGACTAGTATGAGAGTTACTTGTCTTTAGTACCAGTATTGGGTTAAAAGCAGGGGAATTGAGAGTTTGAAGCTGGCCTGGGCTAGACAGAAAGAATTTGACTCTGCTCAGAAAACAATTCAAACCAAATCACTTTATTTAGAGCTGTGCATAAACACATGCGCACTTGCACACACAGCCCCAAACCCAAATAAACAAAACCAAAAAACAAAATACCAAACCCAAAACCAAAAAAACCAAAACCAAAACCCAAACCTCTCTGACAGACAGCAGATTAACTTAGGGGGGTTCGTCAGAATTCAGTGACCAAAGTGTGCCATGCATTCCAAAATTAGAAGCAGCTTTCAGTGATTTCTTTAGATTTTCAGATTCCTGAGTGCTAAGAGAGTTTAGACTTAGAACCTGAGAAGTCACTGAGATACCCAAGCTAACCAGCTCTTCACCTGCTAGCCCATGATGTCCATTTGTGCTTGGTGATATGTGAGGGACAGAGAAGAACAACTGTCCCTGATACCTTGTGACATTTGTTTAGTCTTTTGTTTTCTCTTCATTGTCTCCTGACCATCTTGATAATTCTCCAGAGATGATTACTATTAAAAAGTTTGTTTTCATTTTTTTGTTGTTGTTTAAACAGAGCAAAGTATTGAATTTCCAATAGTAAAATTAAAGTTTGTACCAAGATGAGGCTTATAAGTTAGAGTACCCAAGTGGACTAACTGTGAAGCTTGTCCTTTTTAATAACTGTAGTCTTTAAAATTAGTATACTTTCATCTTGGTGTATAGCTTTTATTAAAACTCCCTTAATGGGAATAGCATAAGGTAAATATCAATTATTAATGAATCCTGACTTTTTCTACAATAATCATTATAATAAGCTTCCTGGTTAATATAATCACCATTTTTCTCTTCCTTAAGTCATGCATATGTGTGTCCAGTTTCAGATATAAAGTTGAATTTTGTATGCAATTTTGATAGGTTTTTTTTTTTTTTTTGTTAATCTTATGTAGGATGGGGGGGGGATGTGAAACATTTTCACTTTATCTGGGGATAGCTGATTAAATAAAAGAGATGAGCCAACTTGCCTGGAGGATTTGGTGAGAATTAGTTGACCAGAATGTGCCAAGTGTTCTAGAATCAGAGGAGAACTATTTATTCTAAATAATTTGGAGATAAGAGAAGGTTCTATTACCAGACCTGACCAGAAGTGCTTGTCAGAAGTTTGAATCATTAACCAGTCACAGCAATGTCTTCTTTCCTTCTTCTTCCATAGTTTCTATGTTTTATGTGAGTTTCTATGTTTTACATGAGCACGTTAATCCCATTTAACTGCTAGGGGCAGAAATTTCTATACGTTGGATTCCTTCAATTTCAAAGAGGATCAAGTTGCCTTAAATAGCTGCAGTTTAAACCCCAGCTCTGAAAAGGACTAAAGGGCAAAGCAAGGTAGGAGTTGCGGGAGACCAGATTAACCTGAGAGGGAGAGCACAGAGTTCCATGAGCCGGGGAATTCAGAACTAATGGAGCATCCCTGACTCTGAATCATTCCTTTGGACCCTCCCTTTACATCTTCAGGCTTAGATGATTGTGCCCTTAAGCTGTATCTGTGACTGTCCAAATGACAAGCTTAAAGGGATTAGATAAGTTGTGATCTACTAACTTCAGGTAATCAGGTAACCCTTAGAACTGGGTTACTGTTACTCCTGGAGTACATTCTCTGAGCACTTGCACAGTCTGTAAAAACGTTCTCACCAATTTTGCCAACTTAGGTGTAGTATCAAGATTCAGAATCTATTGCAGGGCAGGACACATACATTAAATATGCCACGAAACCTTACCAGACACCTTGCTAATTTACAAAGTTGAGGGGGAAAACTAACAACTTTGAGTCTTATTTCTTTTACATCTTAGTCTTCTTTTCTTGTCTCAAAGCTTCTCTTCCAAAATATAGACAAGAGGAATAATGGGTATTTATTAGTGAAATGAGAGCCAGAGAAAGAAAAAAAGCCAACTGAGTTAAAGGAGGCTGATTACAACAGATCATGTAGGTTCACTAGGAGTCTGGTTCTAACCTCATTGTTACTTTCCTAGGTAAAATATATGGTCAGTTTTCAGTGACTCTAGAGTGTGTGGAGATCGAAATATAATGAGTATTGCAATAGCAACTGATGGACAGAAAGCTAAAATAGACCCATGAAAATAGAACCGGTGATGGCAAACTATTGCTGCCATCTCAAATCCTTCCATCTCTCTTTTAGGAGAAATTTGTATGAATTAATTTCTTCTATAGCTGCACTGTCAATTGAGTAGCTGTGAAACAGACATAGTGACCCTCCAAAGCCAGATCTCTCGTCATAGAGAGTCTTCCCCACTCTCTCTAGAAGTAAACACAGCTTGAGATAAAACGGGTATTAGAATAAGAGCGTTTAGTTTTCTTCAAACTAAAAGACCTTGAATCTGAATCCACCCCTCATATTTTCTTTAAATAGCAATAGCACCAATCATTTTGTAGGAGTTTGACAAACTTGGGAATGTGGTGCAATAATTGGAGATTGCTCAGAAATGTAGGCTTTCTAAGGAAAACTTCAGCAGCTGTTAGGAATGCAATGATCTAGAGCTGAATTAAATACTCCCAAGACCTAAATACGGACCTAAATACTTCCCCAAGAACTAGCTTTCAAAATACTAGAGATACCATGATAGCTACCAAAGAAAGGAATTAATCAACTAGCTATAATGCCTATGAACTACATCAATGATCAGCAGGGCCCAATAACCCTGGATACAGTAGTTTATGCAGTATGTTGGCAATAACCAACTGCTCTCTAATTGGACATAAGACCTGCTCCACAAGAAACCATACTTGGTATTGGAAACTTCTCTTTGCAATAAATGAAAAACACTACGGAAAACCACAACCAATCCAAATGAAGAAGGTGGAGCACAGTCACAAAGGATACATCCATAAAACACTCCCACACTTAAGGCTCAGAGAACATTGTGGAAGAGGAGGCAAAAAGACTGTAAGAGTCAGAGGATCAGGGAATTTACTGTGATAGTGAGTGTCCTACTTGCAAAGTCTCACCATCATAAGCCCCGAAATATGAGTGTAATGTTGTCAGCAAGCATGCCAAACTGCATGAGGAAAAACATGTGAGGCTTCAATTCTATACAAAGAAGTGTTGGCAACTGTGCAAAATTTAGAGCAGGAGAGGTAGTCATTCATACCTTTGGTGGTTCAGTGGCAAACAATCTTCACTGAAATGATGTGTACAAGTAACAGTATACAGATTAAACAAACCTGTTGATATATATATATATGTGTGTGTGTGTGTTTGTGTGTGTGTGAGTTTGCGTGTGTGTGTGGTGTGTGTGTGTGTGTGGTGTGTGTGTTTGTGTGTTATTTAGGAACATGTATATATGTATATCTAGGAACATGTATATTTGGCTACATATGCTTGCAATAACAATTAGTGATAAAGGAGGGCATGAATGAATTTGAAGGAGAGGGAGGAGGGGTTTCTGGGAGGATTTGGAGGGGCAAAGAGTAGGGAGACATGTGGTAATTACAGTCTCAAAAACAACAACAAAAGATAACTAAAAGAATGCAATGCTGTGCAAAAGTTAGAGACAGCTACTGAAAAGCACAGCATGCAATAGCAGAATTCCATAGGAAGAAAGTAGTTCTAAGGCACTTGGTGTTACCCATTATTGGAATAAATCAGGAGAGGGTGATAGAGAGCGATAGAGGCTTCATAAGCACATTTATCTGTGACATCATCACCAAAAAGTGGGTGTCTGTTACTCCTCTCCCATTATTCAACTACTATTTTGAACCAGTTACACTCAGTTGACCTGACATGTCACTCATCTGGAGAAGGAAGAGGTAAGGCTTTGGCTGGGCTCTTCTAAGATGTTCTTGTATTTATAAGAGGATTTGTCTAAGACCCAGAGGCACATGCTGGAATATGGAGTGGCAAGTATGTGTATTTATGGATCCAGATGATTCTACTTGCTACATATTTGCCAGGTGTGTAGGGTTGACTCTGTCAATAGTGAGTAATGGATTTAGAGACTTACTCTCTATATCTTGTCTCAAACTCCTCAAATGTGACTTTCTTTCCTTTGTTTGGGACAGAGTCACAGTATTTATCCTGGGTTGTCCTTGAGAGTGCTTTATAGGTCACACTTATGTGGAAATCTCTGTAATCCCTCTGCCTCAGCTTTTCCAGAACTGAGATTATAAGAATGTGCCATCATACCTGAACTGTAGCTTTTTTGAAGAGTAATTGTTTTATGATTTGTCTATGTGTATGTGTGTGGGAAAAACTGGCGGGCTGCTGCAGCAGGTCCCAGGCCCACGCAGCAGCAGCCCGGGACTTGCGAGGTGGAGGCTGCCTGAAGGCGTCCAGGCAGCCTGTCTCTCGTACTGGAGGAAGGTCCCAGGTTCCAGTGGCTGGAGGCTTCCGTGAAGGTAGGCCCGGCAGGCCCCAGTGACATGAGGAAGTCCTTGGTTCCAAAAGGGTTTATTGTTATGGCGGATGGTGGATGGATCTGGATGTACCCCCCAAACTCAGGGCAGACCTGGGTTAAGTAAGGAGGGAGAAGTAGGAAGGGTCTGGGGAGGAATGCTTAGTTGGCTCCGCCCTCTGACCTTCATTAGTATGTAAATCTCTAGGGCCTGAGGCCTGTAGTTACACCTTCTACCTGTGCACTTTGGGAGGGGCTGTAATGGCCTACGTGACTGAACAATGTAGGTCTATGGAGATTGGACTGCTTGTTAGGACCCTGAGTTCTGGGGACGTGGCCGAACTCCTGCGTTTCTCCCTTGGAGTCTCGGGGTTCTAGGCCCATGCCCAGCCAAGAACCAGGATACCCTTACACAGTCCCACATATGTGTGTATGCTTGGTACCCACAAAGACCAGAAGAGGGTCTCTTATAACTGGGCTTATCAACATTTGTTGCCATGTGCATGATGGGAACTGAACCTAGGTCATTTGCAAGAACAACAAGTACTATTACAACTAAATCAGCTCCTTCTTACACTTATTTTTTAAAGTCTTCTTTAGTCAACCTGTTTTCAAACCTTCATTCTCAATATTTGTCTTTTGAACTGCCTATCAATTTTAGGGAAATTAAATCACTGTTTGAACAGTGTTTCTCAAGATCCCTGAGGGCTTTTCCTGGGGGTTGAACTTACATTTTTAGGTATGTAACTATTGACTTTCTCACTTGATTTGAGCAGCTGTACCTATTGAGTGCCTATCAACCAATACTCAGATGAGATAGCCAGATACTATTTCTTGATCCCTTTCTGTCCTGAGCAAAGTTAGAAGGAAATAAAGCTAGTAGTTGGTGGTTTTCTAGATGTAGGAGTGAAGAATGGAAAGGAAGGTGGTTTGAAAGATTTTCCCCAGTGGAGGTTCTAAGCAACCAGTGAGCCATTTTTATAGCCCCATTTCTTCTCATGTGATTCCTGCCTCTTTAGGATAAATGCATTAGCACATCTTTCCCTCTGTTTGATTCTTCAGAAAAACTCTTAAAGCTTCTTAAGAAGAATTTGAATATTTTGTAGATTTTCCCCCTTTATAGAACCATATTTCCCCTCTTTGAGATCAGACCAGAGTTTTGCCACCATGAGGATGAAGGTAAATAGAGACTTTTTCAATGTTCTAAGAAAGGACAGCTGCCCATTAAAGACATGTGGCATGTAAACCCTCGTTCCCATAGATAAGCACTAGTAAATCCAGGAATGTTAAATACACAGAATTGTCTCTTCAAAGAGAGAGGTATACAACCTGTTTTAAGCCCATAAGGTTGGAATTAGAATTGGTTAACAACCTGGTGGCCTTTGTACTATCTGTGTGGCTATACCCAATCCTGTCCCAGACCCTTAACATAAAGTTATTTCTTTTCAGCCTGTTTCCTTAGTTAATCTATAGAATCTATCTTTATGAAAGGTGTCACTTGTACTTTATAAGAGTTTACAGTCAGTTTCGAATGCCTTGAGCTTTGTTGTGCACACTGGGCTGAGTTAAATATCACAGGAAACATTTCTCCAAATAGTGTGGTGCTTACATATGAATAAAACAATCCACTCAGAGTCAGACTCTCAAAACTTGAACCAACACTGGCTACTGAGTCGTGCTGAACTGAATTGACTTCTTGCATCTCTCAAATAGATACTCTGCTGACCCATGGGTCACAGACAGCCTCATGAAAAGACATTCAGGGGCGTTGTTCTCCAGGTAACTTAGAGTACACAGTAGCCAGAGTCTCAAGCGAGCTTAAGCATATGCTAATCTGGTTGGCTGGGGAGAAGCCTTGTGTTCTTCTTTTCTAGAAGGAACTCTTTCATAGTCATCAACTTCAGCATTTTGGACACTGTACAAAACAAAATAAACAAAAACAAATTAAAAGGAAAAAACAAACAACCCCCAAAACAAACAAACAAACAGAAAAAACAAGTACCCCAAACTTTTGTAAAAATGTATTTGAGTATATCTCCATCTACACCATACAGCTATTCTGTCCTACAAAACAGACAGACATCATTGGGTCTTTTTTGAAACAGTTTAACTTTTCTTCTCTGCTTATGTGTCACAGTATATATCTATCCTTTCATTGTACTCCTATCCCATGAAATAGGGAAACACATTGTTTAAACAGGTATGATCTGTTAACTGTGTTCTTTTGGATTTATAGAAGAAAATGTGATTATTTACATTGATATAGGTTTAATTGGGTAAAATAGACAAGAAGTGCTGAGTTAATACCTTTAAATGTCTTGTCTTATGCAATTAATATTTCCTTGTGCTTAAACAGTTGGAAGAAAGCTTTGTGTTCTTGACTGCTGTCACACTTAATGAATGATTTTGTCAAGTCACTCCTTTCTGCCCGGTTTGATTGATAGCTAAATTTTGGTCTTGCAGCTTATGTAAAAAGTGTTAACTGTGCCTTTCAGCTTGTAGGCAAGGGCATTTGAACCATTCTAGTAGACAGCTTACAGAGGAATTATACTGCCTGTTTATTAGAGGGTCAAAAATGTGACACTGTTCATCAGGGATACAAGTTACAGTGACCATGAGCTAATGAAAGCAATGTTGATGTGTCCTTATACTTATTATATGATATCAAAATTACAATATTCCTGGTCCCACTTACTGAGACAACTGGCTCTCAGCTATGGTTAATCTTCTGTTTATGGACAGAGTAGCAGATATATTAGGATGAAAGTAGTTTGATAAAAGTAGTAGGTATAAGATTGAGAATCAAAGTTAGAGTGTTAGGTTGGGTGTGATGGTATACACCTTAAATACTTACACATGGGAAGCATAGACAAGCAGATTTCTGTGAGTTTGAGTCCAGTGTGGTCTACAGAGGGAGTTCCATGCTAGTAAGGAGGACCACATAATGAGACCCGGTTCCAACAGACAAAAATAAAACTGCTATATTGTCTAGATGCTATTGGGCATGTTTTCCTTTCAAAAATCTTTAGAGTGAGGCAGATATGGATTCACGTCTATCACTGAAGGCCTGATGGTTTCCTTATATGTTATAATTATCACATCAAACCATGAAACATGAATCCCCAGACACTACTGGGAGGAATCTCATGTTCTTTGGTTTCAACCCAATCAGAAGCCAGAGAAACCCACTTTACTAACTTTGTTACAACTTTCTATTTTAAAATAATTTACAAATCAGTGATCCACAATTGTATAATAATTAAATATGCTGTCTTTATTTGTCCATGATGCCAGGGCCCCCTTGGAAACTAAAATCTGTAGATGCTCTCTCCTCTTATATAAACTGACATTATATTTGCAGATAGCTTACATATATTCTTCTTTAATGAAGCAACTTTCTGAGACAATCTTAGCTTGTCTTTATTTTTTTATTGGGGGTTTGAACATGTACTCTTTTTTCTGGGTGAGGCAAGTGTTATATAGTTTTTGTCATGAGAATATCCAGGGTATCACATTTAGATTACTTTCAATACCTAATACAATATAAATGTTATATAAATAATAGTGATGCTATACTCTTAGGGAATAATGATAAATGTGTTCTGTACTTTCAGAGTACAGATATAGTTTTAAATGTTTCCAATAAAAATGTATATGTATTGTTTTTTAAAAAATCATTATATAATGTGTTATATAATTATGAAATTTTTTAACAAAATGTGTGCCTGTCGTCCTTTCTTTCTGTCTCAACCACATCCTACTTCTCCTATTCCTCTTTGTAACTCCCATCCCAGACACTTCCTCTTTCAAGTCTTATGTGTCCTTTCACTTACTCTTCATCTTTCCTAATCGTCAATTAATTTCTATTAGGTAAAACTTTGTTATGATAGACATGTTCTCTCTGGATACATCTATTTCTGTATTCCTATATCTCTGTCTCTGTGTGTATATCTAGTAATCATTTATCTATCTATCTATCTGTCTGCCTATCTATCTATCTATCTATCTATCTATCTATCTATCTATCTATCTATCTATTATCTAGGTTATGAGTCAAGTTTTTTCCAAAGTCTTAAAGTCTCAAGAAGTCAGAAAGTATCATGTGATCTTTGAGATGGAAGCTACCAGAATCATCTCTGTATTTCACTTTCCTCCCTAAAAGAACTTTTTCCTAGATATTTCTCTAGTTCCATTCTTTAAGAGCTATATGAATATAAGTTAGCCCCTTAATTGTTTTGCCTCAATTTTCTTACCTCTGAAGTGAAGAAAATGGTGGGTGGTGGTGTGTGTATGTGTGTGTGTGTGTGTGTGTGTGTGTGTGTGTGTGTACAAACATCCATGTGAATACATGTAGGGGTCTAAGCTCTCTGGTGTCTTCTTTTACCTCTATCAAACTCATTACCTTGAGAGCATCTTCCAATGCTGGGTACAGGTACATACAACTACATAACCATAAAACCATGCAATTATGCTCAGCTTTTTATGTGGATGCTGCCAAGTCACATGAAGGTTGTCAAGCCTAGACAGCAAATGCTCTCACACTCTGAGTCATCTCGTCACCCCAATAGCCTGCTCTTTGAATGAAGATAAATTTTCTAACTCTTTTGAGCAGTGACACAAAATAAGAAGCTCTAGACAATGATTGTTAATGTAAAATATAAACATCCAGTCTGTCTCTTCCTGCCCTGTCTTCACTAACTCTTTTTTCATGTGTTATATACAGTCAGTACTTTGTGAATACACCCTCTATTCCCACAACCTTTCCCTGGGTCCCTTATGCTGAACCTAGCTGTTGTGGTCTCAGTTTTCTGCAAATATTTTTCTGCCACCAAGTCAAGCTGCTGCACCTGCTGGACTGAGGCCATCTGGAGATCCTCAATAATCGCTCCCATGAACCCTGAGGCAACCTTTTATTGTCTCTTCTCATGAAAGCAATTACCCTTGCCCATCATATAGGAAAAAGAGGACTTTGACTCAGACCTGTGTGTGCTGGGGCAGAAAATAAAATCAACAGATGGAACTAAACACCTGCTCCTGGCCTTCTGGAACAGCTCTCATTGAAACAACTTTTTAACTAAAGATGATTTTTAACCTATACAAATAAGAAATTATAGCTTTGGTATTTTTAAATAAGATTCATGACTATAGAATGGAACATGGCCTGGTTTCAGAAATAAGACTACATTGAAATGACACCAAACTAGTCAGATAAATAGTCAAAAGACTATTTCCAAGACTTCTCTTCCACATTCCCTGACACTGTGACTCAATAACCATTACAACTTATTCTTATAAAACATGTGTAATCAATCACTTATTGTCATGGCAGTATATTGGAATAGCACCCAAGGGGTATAAACAATAGCAGTTCTTGCTCAAAAGTCTGTCTGCATTCCCCTATGACTGGCCTTGGTTCTTGGTGACTCTGACTTGATAGAAGATGCCCAAATCTGTTCTGTTCAACACATTTGATACCCTTCTCCTTCAGATGATTATCAAGTGCCTCAGTTTTCTTTTCTCTTGCTGTGATAAAATACTCTGGCAAAGCAAGTTAATTCCATCGAAGAGACTCGTTTCCTGACTTTTATTCTGACTGTTTGATTGTTTCTGCTGTCCTGGAGGTCAAAGACCGGATCTGATGAAACTCAATCAAGGCATTTACACATAGGTGCTCCAATAATGGATGGCTGTATTTTAACTGAACTAGCAGAACCTGAATTTCATGGTTCTAGTGGGAGGATAAACACAAGGCCTGATGAGCTATTCATTTTTTTTATAAAGGTTCTTGGTCCCATTAAGATTCACATGTGTCCCAATTAAAATGATTTTGCTTTGTGGAATCATCAAGATAATGACCAATGAATCTCATATTTCTCTTAGAAAGAATACAAATCAAGAAAACATGACGATTATCCTCTTAGAGCTTTTCCTCTGGGTTCATGGATACCCTCTGTTCACCAGTACCATACCAGGCTGGATCGGTACCTTTAGCATTATGTGAGCCTGTGCATTTGAGGCACCTTGACTTATTAAAGTGGCTTTGGGTGGATTATTGCATTGACTAATTACCAGAACTGACCTTCACACTGGCTAAAATTTGCTTGACTTAATGAGGCTCAATTTTTGTCAAGCCCTCTAGGCTGGATGGCTGCTGGCCCAGTCACTTCGTTGCTTTGATCTTTCATTTTTAATAATAATTATAGCACAAAGCTCAAGGAACTGAGGTAAAATATGTCAGTAATCATGAAAAGCCTGGGCAACTACATTCAAGGAAAAATATTAAGCCTTCAGAATTTTGAGCCTTATTTGAATCATATTTTTATACACTCAACTTTGACCTTGTTGGCTATGCCTTACATTGTAGTATTAAAAAAAAAAGTTAATACTGCAATTCTCAGTGGGATTGTTCTAAACAAAAACTAAGTTGCCAGATCTTTTAATAAAGTATCATCAGCCCATCCTAGACTCTGTGTTCACCTTAATTCTAAAATTCAAGGTGGTTGTGAGTTTCATAGAGACATAGATAATTATACCTAAAGAAAGCTCCCATTTGAAGGATGTCTAGCAAAAAGGAGAAAGCTTTTATCCCATAGGAAATAGCAGGGTTGATGAGTACTAGCTGCCTAGAGTACCGTGCTAAGAAAGATTAAGAAACAGAATTGAGCTCAGCATAAATGTGTGCTTGAACTGACTGATCATGTCTGATGTGGCACTCAAAGGAAGAGAGGCATGCTAGCCATTTCTGCCCTGTCTCATAGAGTCTAGACTTGTCCAATACAAAAAGCCCTCATGGTGTAGGTATTTCATTTGAATTTATGCATTTTTCCTCATTTTCTACTCATGCTTGTGTCTCCAAGTTTCCATTCTCTCCCCTATTCTACCGACTCTTTATTTCTCTCTCACACATTTTCCCTTTTTTCCCCTCAGGACTTAAACTTATGACTCAGTTTCCTCAAGGGGATAAGATTATAGATATGCACTTCTATTCCAGGCTATATTTTGTTATTTTTGACCTTTTCTTTGCGGATGGGAAAGTAAGGCTCAGTACATGAACACCTTGTCTGTGTCTGCTTGTGCTTCTCTATTTTTTGAGTCTTGGTCTAAGTAGTTAAAACGGCTTTGACTTTCATTCTTTAGGCCATGTACTGAATTTATTTTCCTATTTTCATCTGTCCTCTTTTCTTACATCCCTTTAAGCTCTTGCCAATATTGTTTTGACTTTTTTTCCTTCTCTTTTTCTTTGTAAGGCACTTGATATGGTGTTCATTTTGCCTTTTTTAAAAAAATTGATTATTTCTAATTTTGCCTTGGAATATTAAAATGTAATTCTTAGTTACTTTCTTTATAAAGATTGTGTGTGTTTGTTTGTGTGTGTGTGTTTGTGTACATGTATGGTGCCCAGGAAAGTCATTCTTTTATGTGGACTTTCTCAATATGTCTTTCTTGTCCCTGTCAAGTTTTTTTGTCTTTTGGTTTTGTAAATTTACATCCACTTTTCCCTTTCCTATGTGTAGCTCTTCTCTGCCAGAATCTATGGTATGTTAGTTTGAATTGTTCCCTGCTTGGTTTCCTTCAGGTCAAGAACCTAGAGTACAGGTGGCTGTGGCTCATCCAACATAGATGCTGGGAACAGAACTACTTTCTCTGCAAGTACAGCAAATGCACTGAAATGACTGAGTCATTTCTGTGATTTTAATTTTTAGAGGGGTTCTTATATACTGTAGTTGTAACTGGCCTCGCCTAGGACTCACTATCTAGCTTCTCAAGTTCATGGTAGTCGTCCTGCCTGGACCTCACAAGCACTGAGATCACATGATGCCTAGTTCCTAGTTGCTTCTTACAACAATTTGCATTCTTTCACGTCTATAAAGTCTTTTGTTTAATTTGAAATGCTATATTACCTTTATTCAAGGATACTATTTTCATCTATTTTATTGGCATATCTTTCTGGTATAGTTTCAATGTATATAGGGACAATCTACTCTTTACAGCTTTCTGTGATATTTAACTTTCCTCATTTCTGTAAGCAAATTCTGCCTGAGAGTTTAGCAAGAGTTGATACAGATACAGATGGTTTGTCTAGCATCACAGAGCTCCTTCTTCAGCTACGTTTTGTAGGCATTAAGAGTACTGTGGCTTGATTCGTGGGACTAGCTTCCTAATTTTCCTACAGCTTACTCCTTACGGAGACTTTCACATATCTGTTTCTCTTGTCCCTGAAAATTATTTTTTAATATATCTCCACTCATATCTTCTCTATATGAATCACCAATGCTCTTGAAGCAGCTTTGGCAGATTAGTTTGAATGTTCCTTGGGTCTGAGGGGGTTTGATGCCCCAGTGTAGGGTAATGCCAGGGCAGGAAGGCAGAAGTGGGTGGGTAGATGGTGAAGAGACAGGGGGAAGGGGTATAGGATAGGAGGTTCTGGAGGAGAGAACTGGAAAGGGGATAACATTTGAAATGTAGATAAAGAAATTATTCAATAAAAGAAAAAAAAAAAGAATGAAACGTTCCTTGTAAGGCCTCTTCTTTTGCTGTTTCTTTTCTTTGCCCAGTCAGGACTGAATGCAAGTGATTTTACTAGTCTGAGTCCCAGCTCTTTCACCTGGTGAGCTTTCTTAATAATGCTCTGTGTTTCACAATATTGTTGAGTGGCTTCAACAACAGAATATTGAAAGAAATTATTTGAGTGTTGGTATATGATAAATACCCCTAAAAGATGACATTACAAATAACCAATATCATTTCCCAGAAGTAATTTTATACATTTTTTACCAAATGAGTATTGTAATGAGTTTAAGTTCACATAGTCTTTCTTGTATCGTACAAGAAGAAATGTCAAAGCACTTCAGAGGAAAGCCAAACCAACTCACAAAAATGCAAATACATCCTTTATGCTAATTAGTGCCCAAAAATACAGGGCTTCATTCACACCACTTCTTCTGACCAGTCACAGGGGTATGTCACATTGTCAAAACTCTCCCACATCACCCTGGCTGGATGTTAATAAATTGATATGGGAAATGTACAGATTGTTTAACATTGTCTCTTGTGTTTATTTTTATTTGTAGCCCATATATGTTTGGATGATTATGAATAAAGTAGAAGCAAGATGATTGTTCAGGGATAGTTTTATTTTGTTTTTATGCAGCTGCCCCACTTATTTTAATAGTGTGGGAATGGTGTATAATTATGCATTGTTAGAAGATTTGGGTTTGTTTATTCTTACCTTGAAACATAATTCTAAGTATTTTTTTTCCTGGAACATAACAACTTCATCATCATAGCACCTGGGCTGGAATATTTTTATAATTGTCAGATGTTTCCTCTTTTCCCTTTAAAAAGCACAAACAGTGGATGTGAAAAGGGCAGGAGGCCACACAGTGCTAAAGTTTGAAGGGTGGCATCAAGTTCTCCACAATGGCTAGTTGGTACCTAGAAGTCTCCACTGCTGAGAAGCCTAGACTCTTGAACTTCACCAGGACTCAGAGTTCTTAGAGCAGAATAGACAGTTTAGTGAACGATGAGAACAAATCTTTGGTCAGTGTTTTGAGCTACAGTTTGTGTATGTAACTATTTAAGAGGTATAATGTACATAGTCTGTAAGCAGACATACCTCAATCTACCTCGTTTTCTTTTATATGGTAAGAGAAAATTCAAAAGGAAGTTGGATTATTATTGTTCCAGCTGCAATCATTATCCAGACCAAATACAACTGAGGGGAGAAAGGATTTGTTTGACTTACAATTCCAGGTTATGGTCAATTATTGTGGCAAACTCAAGGCAAGAGGAACCCTAAAGAAACTAGCTCTATCCAGTCAATAGTAGAGAGATAATGAATTGTTTCTTAGTTCTCATTATATCCTCCTCCACATTTACATAGTCCAGAATTCCCGCCTAGGGAATAGTACTCCCTACGGTGGCCGGAGTCTTCTCATATCAATGAGCACAATTAAGAAAATTCCCCACAGGTACCTCAACACATCAATCTGATCTAGGCAATCTCTCATTGAGACAATTTTCCAGCAGATTCTATGTTGTGTCAACTTCCCAATTCAAGCTAACCATCACAACTGTTTACATTGTAATGAAAGTGTGACATTGTTTTAGGAAGATTGACAGTGCCATTCCTAATGTCTATCTGCTTTTGTTTTTAACTGCAGCTTCGGAAAGCTGTGATGGATCACATATCAGATTCTTTCTTGGAAACCAATGTCCCTTTGCTGGTTCTCATTGAAGCTGCGAAGAGTGGAAATGAGAAGGAGGTGAAGGAATATGCCCAAGTTTTTCGTGAACATGCCAACAAGCTGGTGGAGGTAAGTCACAGACCTGGAGACTCAGGTGTCACAATACAAGATATAGATATACAATCTTTCTCTACATATGGCTCTTGAAGTTTTAATAGACTGCTGCCTTGTGATTTTCTTCAAAAAACCAAGTACTAGAAGCTTTTCCCCCCTTCACTTTCTGAGTATTTCCCTCTCAGAGGAAAACAAGTGATTAGCCACCCTCCTTTGCTGTGTGTCATGACTCTTCATAGGGCGAAACATCTCTGCTCATTTTTCTGAGTAATAGGCAGAGGCTGGAACTGTAGTAGTGAGGATTTGCTAGTACTGAATGGTAGATTTGATTAGAAGGAGTGGAATTAAAATTTCCAGATGGACAATTTAGAACGTGTTTCCTTTCCATCCCACTGCATGCATTGAAACCTAGATTGTGTGAGTTTTACTGGAGAGGCATGAACAAATGTCTGTTGACTCCAGATAGGACTCTAAGGACAGAACAAGGAAATTATTTCATCTAAGCCTGGCTTGCAGAACCAGTGAGACTTTGGGGATTACTTACAAAAACTTGGGGAAGGACTTTCCTTCAGGAGCTTAAATAACCCCTAGTAGCCTAATCATTGAAAAGCCTATCCAAGCATGGATAAGGACCTCAGGAAATTGCAGACCTGGAGTGGCTTTCTCAGTTAACCTTTGACCTCTTGTATTCTCCCGCACATCCAAAGACCACAGTAACTAGGGCAGTAACTAGGCAAAGCTTGATGATGCAAGAGACAGGGAGCTTCTGAATATTCAGGTGAGGTTCTAAGGACCCTCCTACCTTCACATTCTGTGAAGAACTGTCCAAAGATCCAATCTTATAATGATTTTGTGAGGGTAGTCACAGCTGCTCTGATTTCAAGACAGAAATGGCTATGTCATGCTAAGCAGGGGTGTATGTGTTGGGGAGGGGGTGAGTCCATAACACTGGCCACATAATGAATTTGTAGGGAAAAATGCATTTTTTTTCGGAATAGCTGTTTAGACTACTGTGAACTGGAAGATCTTGGGGCCAGTACTAATGTAAGTTCTGGATCAGAAGTATATTTTACGAGATAGAGAAATCTGTGAGAATTTCATCATCAGTCCAAATTTGAATCCAGTGATAGTGAACAATATCCAGAGGGGAACTGAGAATGAAAGTGGCTGTATTTTGGCCACAACAGAATTAGTGATATGGCCTAAAGAAAAACAAACAAACAAACAAACAAACAAACACAAAGGACAATAACTTGGGTTGTTAATCAGGAAATGTATGAATAGACTCAGAGAGGTGATGATCCTAAGAAGTTTGACTTGTTTACAAGCTTCAGCTCAAAACTTACAGATTATGAGCATTCAGCACCTCTACCCCTACCACTAAGGAATATTCACCCTCTGATTTATAATAGGAATAAAATCATTGAATGGATATTCAAATGTATGCTGAAATGAAAATAGGCTCACTGTTTTATTTGGGTGTCTGAGAGATGATGGAGAAATTGAGAATTGAGTGGGGTGATGGAAATGGAAGAAGAAAAAGAAAACAAGGTTACTGAATGAATTGCTGTACGGATTTAAATATTCATATAAAAATAACAGTAGCATATAGAAATATCTTCATATGTAAGGTATTGCAGTTTTTATAAATGGTTGTAGAATTTATAGAAAATATGAATTGCCAGTGTGCTGTCGACAATGAAAACCTTCAGTATTTCCTCCATTCAGTACTGTCAGTGTCATTAATTCTGTGCATGGCCTCATTTGTAACACACTTTGGGAATTCAGATATGACATTCAGTAAACATGAGACCAGCATGCATGAGCTGTCTTTTCTAATCATTCTTCCTTCTCTCGTGACATAGCATATTCATGATTATCCTTCCTGGGTTTGTGTTCACTGTGGAATAATCTAGCTCCTCTTTGATGCCCTACTTGTGGCAGGTAGAGACCTTAGGTCACCTAGCTGCCATGTCAGAGAGATGTTGCTTTTGTTGCTTTGGTTGTTCTCCTCACTGACCATGGATGGTCTTTGTAGCCAGCAGCATCTTGGAATATTTTAGTGTCCAAGTGGGAGCAGAGACTAGTGTTATGGATTGAAAGAAAGCAATTAATGTGGTCTGTGGACTTTGTTTCTACTTTGAAAAATGATCTTTTTGAATTTAGAAACTTGTGTTTACCTTCCAAGTTTATAATATTATAGTTTTACACAACATATTGATTTTATGTTCATTGACGTTTTTACAGTCATTTGCTAATTCTATAATTTTCTACTCTTTCAGAACCCAGTGTACAAAATCACATGCCTATAAATTATGACAAGACATTTCTTCTGTATTAATCCTTATTTTTTTTCTGCCTTGCATTATTATTGTGTTGGCCCAGGCTCTGGTACAATGTGGTGCTAATATAAATGTGTGATGTGTCGAGATCTCAGTAAATATTCTCTAGTCCACCATGAATAATGTTATTTGCAAATAGATCAATGTTATTTTCAAATAGATTAAGTTGAATTACTCATTTCTGAAGAGAAATGTATGTATCTGTCTATCTATCTATCTATCTATCTATCTATCTATCTATCTATCTATCATCTATTTATCTATCATCTGTCTATCTATGTTATAACTGCAGTTTGATGGATGTTCAGCTTTGTAGTCAGGCTTGAGGACCTGAGTTTGATAGCTGTCATATACTTACAGAAGACAGGTATAAGTAGCATGTGCCTGAAATCCCAAGACTGGAGGGTCAGGTAGCCAATCTCAGCATATCAAGTTTGTCTGTCTCAAAAATAAAGTAGGAAGTGACTGAGTAAAAACCATACCTATTATCTGTTTTTTTTTTTTTGGATATTTTGCGTATTTACCTTTCAATGTCATCTCCTCTCCCATTCTCCCCCAAAACCCTGTATCCCATACTCCCTCCTCCTATTTTTATGAGGATGTACTCCAAACATCCTCCCAAAACCATCTCCCTGCTCTTGGATTAAAAAAAAAAAAAAAACCAAAAACCATACTAAATGTTGCCTCCTGGATTGTTTATACATGTACATACATGTATATATGTGCCTATACACAAAGGTACATGCACATGGACACATGCATGCAAATATACATGCAATTTTAAGCTGTTCAAAAATAAAAATAATATTAAATATTTTCTATACTTGTGAAATATATCACATTTTATACTACATTTTATATGTTTGATATAAATATAACAATTATATATATTATACATACACATATATATCACAATTATAGAGATATACAAACACAGACACAACCACCGATTCACACACAAACACAGACACACACATGGCCATGTCTAATATTTTCTTTAAAAAACATTTTGAGAAATTCACTGGTAATGAAATGTAAACCTGGGGTTTTATTTGAGAAATATTTTATTTTAAAAGACTAATGTTTTTGTTTCTGATTGGCTTAGTTTTGTTATATTGCTTTTAGGAATTGTTTATTTACATTTAACTTACAGACATAAACTTGATGACACTACCCTTTATTAAAAGTATGTGACATTCAATACTATTTCTTCTTTATTTTTTAGTCCTCACCTTGCTAATGAAATCTATCTACTATCTTATCCACATTGTACCCCCAGACATATTCCCCTCAGAATGTCATGTCTCCCTCTGAGAATGAACAGATATCAGGAAGATGAGCTGTGTGACAGGAGGAAAGACAAGCTTTTCTCAGGAGCATCTCCTTTCAGCATAGCTTATATTTTGACTTTCTAGCATATTGTCTGGAAAACATTTTCATTGTTGTTGTTATCAAAACAGGGGTTCATTATGTAGGCCAGTCTGGCTTCAAACTTCAGATTCACTAGCACCTGAATTTAGAATGCTGAGATAGATGGCAAATGTGCATTCACATGCTACGGAAATTATTCCATTTTGCATTTTCTTTTATAATTTTTCCCAGTTGGGACGTGGGGTCCATGGGAACCATTCCAATATGTCTATAAATGGAAATTCAGGAGTGAAATGATTTAAATAAGATTGAGTTAATTTTTGTTGTTGTTGCTGCTATTGTTGACAGTTTAAACCCGAGATCTGTGTATTCACTGGCAGTAAAAGGTTTCCACATTTTAAATGAATGCATGGGTAAAGTGAACGTATGCAGGGATCTTACACTTAGGCATACCCAGCAGGTCAAATCTGTAAGGTTGACTCTGCCTGAACTGAGGGAAGCAGCTGAGAGCTCTGAGTGCTTCTGCAGCTTTTTCATCTGGAGCCTCCTCTCTGTGCTTGTACACATGCCATCCAGCGGACATGCCACCTTGTGACAGCAGAGTAGTAACTAAAGAGGGACACTGTTGTGGATAGCCCCAGCCTTGTATTTTGATCCTAGTTCCTAATGGATAGCCCCAGCCTTGTATTTTGATCCTAGTTTCACTTTCCTGTGAGGGCTGCAGAGGATGATTGAATCTGTACACAGGATGTCTTGTGAACCTTCTGTCCAATTAAATTTGTAAAATAAAGGCTAGAGCCAGTGATTGGGCAGTAGAAGGGGAAGCGGAGAAAAAGGTTTAGGGGAGGAGAGAAGAAGAGTAATTCGATATAAGAGGCAGTCGACGAAGAAGGTGGTCATAGAAGGAAGTTGACAGGAGAAAGAAGTTGACAGGAGAAGGAGAGGAAGCGGATGACTGAGGAGTCAGAGCTGGAGGGATAACATGTAGCCTGGATAAACCGCAAGTTATAAGGAATCTCATAGCTGGGGATTAGAGTAGTGTAATGGTAAATCTGCCCAATCTAGGTGTGCAATTTATACCGTAATTATTGAGTTGTATTTTCATTTACTGGTCTTATCTGGGTAGGACATTTACAGAAACAGGACATCAAGTTTTTAAAATGTTAAAGGGCCCCCGTTGATCAGAAAAACAGGAGTTCCTTCCCTAGCTTAGCTCCATGACAATAATTTGAGTCCTTCAGAAATCTTGACTTTCGATTTTAGTTATATTGAATTTCCCACCTGTTTGTATTTAAAAAATATTGATTCGTACTTTCCTTTAGTCTAGCATATGGTTTTCACAAAAATGAGTGCATTTAAAATGATTTTAAAATATACTTATTTCCATTTTATTACATTTATTTTATTCATTCATTATTCATTTGTGTGTGTGAGTGTGTGTGTGCACTTGCGCATGTGCGCACGATGTGCATGGCAGGGTATGTACATGATGGGTTAAAAACTTGTGGAAAAATATTTCTTCAACCATGTAGGTTCTGGGGATTGAACTCAGTTCCTCAGGTTTGACAGCAAGCACCATTACCCACTAAACCATCTTGCCATTCTAGAAATTGATGCTATTGAATTAGGTTTGTCACAACATATCACACACTTAGAAAATCCTTAACAATCATTTAGTGCACATAATATCAGTAAAATATGACTAGAAAGAATTTTTTTGAAACTGAGTTAAGAAGGGTCATTTGGGAAACTTAATTTTTTTAATTTAATAGTATTCATAACATGTTACAAAAAAAATTAGATGAACCCCACTTGCATCTTGTGACTGGAGAAATTCAGCAGACCAGATCAGCTGTTTCCAGAGTTTTAATCCAACTATTGCAGGACATCTCATTGCAACTAAATAAAATGAATATTGGTATTTCCCCCGATCCCTAATATCCAGCCCCTCTGTGGGTTAGCCAAGGAACACAGGGTGGGCTGAGTAGGGATGTGCACACCTGATCAGAGGACACCTGTTGGACCTCGTTTCCAAGCAAATTGAATGGAGCTTTGCAGAAATGGAATGCAAATTATGGCAACTTTCTACCAAAGTAATGTTCTAGGGGTTGGTGGAAGATGTAAATTGGGTGCAAAATCTGCATGGCAGCAATGAAAATACAAACTAATTTTGAAAGTGAGATGCAAAAAGCCAGTCCAGCTGTCTTGAGCCTCTGCACTCACTTCTCTCATTGCTTGACTGCTCTGTCAACTTGCCTAACATTCCATCTCCCCAGATTTATTGGTAAAGAAAGCCTCTTGCTCAGTGCTTTAGGAAGCTGCAGAGGTTCTGGTCAGGGCCTTTCTCCTTTGCCTGGACTCTCCAGTCCTTTTTATATGCAGCAGATAGAGTGAGTCGGTTTCTGACTATCTCAATCAGATCAATTGCTTTGCTTGACTGGGATACTGGGAAAACTGCCTGTTTTTCTCTGGAAAGGGCAGATAGCTCAGTGAGTGAAAGACATAGTTCAAGTCCTCAGCACAGCTGAAAACAGCAAGATCCAGGTTCTGTGAAAGACCCTGCCTTGAAAAAAATAGAGTACAATAGAGGATGATGTCTGGTACAGACCTCTGGCTCCTACATGTGTACTCAACTGACAAGTGCACACACATACACACACACACACACACACACACACACAGGATCATTTTTTTTATCCATGTTTAGGTGTGAGAGCCTGTGTGAGTTTATGTGTATCATGTGTCTCCAAGAACTGCAAGGGCTATTAGCCACTAAACCATGTCTCCAGCCCCAAAGGCCACTGTTTTATCAAACCCTGTGTGTTCTGATTGACACTCCCTCTTTACAACCTTCGGACTCTCTTGTTTGTACCTGCATTTTTCCAGGCATCAGCCACATGGCGCCTTTGCTTTGTTGAAAACCCAGAGCTTCATCCCACCTTGTTTTGAAGTCTCCATGTTCCTTTTGTCTCACTTTCCCCTAGTTCTCATTTGTAGGTGTTGTTCTGCTCTCTGAGTGTGTCCTGTGGTTGGGTCAGCTCCTTGCATTTCTCACTCTCCTGGTATCCCATTTACTTTGGAATTGTACCCATACAGCTCGACAGCTATATGATATGGCTCCTGCTAGTTTACCAATTCCCTTAGGGAAAGGACCATGCCTAATTGATTCCTAACAACACCCCAGCACCTAAGCTGAGTGCCTGCCTCCAGCAAGAATTCAATAAATAGATGGTGCCCAAAGAAGGAATAAAATAATAAGTGCAGCTAGCTATGTTGCTAGCTTGCTGGCCCCTGAGTAATGTATCTTAATAGTATGTCTGCAGGATGCTAAGGGTCACCTTAGGGATCAACAGTAAAGAAGCATTGTGCCTATTTAATGCTCTGATTTACTACCAAGGAGAATTTCAAGTCTGGGAGGAACCAATGTGGAGAACTACTGTCTCTCTTGAGTAGAAAGCGCTTGCTGCACTGCCTCTCTGATGCTTGATATTTGAGTTACTCTCAGGCAGCTGCGCCGGTGACATCTGAATTCCAACAACCATTCTTCCTTTCTGATTCTCCATCTTACAAATAGATTTATGTTTTCAGCCTCAGTTACACTGGCTGTGAAAGAGAGATTCTGGTTCTCTCTGCTAAGGGCAACACCCAAGTCTGGGGAATGAGGTCTGAGAGAAGGTTATCTGTTTTTCATCCCATGGTCTTAACTGCACACACTATGTGGACTTGCCCGAAGTGATAAGGCACTATTTCTGATAAAGATTCTAGGCTGGAAGTAAGAGACATATCTTGGACTGCAGAACTGCTCATATGACCACCTGTTAAGTGCCAGGGTGCTTGTGTAAATGTCTTGAGTGATTGCTCTTTGCAATAATCCCTCTGTTTTCACCATGCTGCATTCAATGCCAATGTATGAAAAAGTCTCCATGAGCTGAGGCTGGTCCATTACCTGGCAGTGTAATGCTGGACAAAGGCAGGTGTGGTGGCACAACCTGTAATTCCAGTGTATAGGAGATGGACGCAAGAAGATTGGGTGTTTATAAGCAGCTTTAGCTCTGTGTCGAGATTGAGGCCAGGGTCGAGAGTAAACAACATGAGGCCACGTCTCAAAAACAAAAAACAAACAAACAAACAAAACCTCCTCAAACTTAACTTTACATTTTCTAAGAATACAGGGGCAGAATTGAGGCCACAGAGACTGGGTTTTCAGCTGTTCTTGAAGGGAAGACAGAGTTGTTAAACTGACCTGAATCTTCATAGGTGAGGGTTGGGGAGGAAAAGAAAACTGAAAAAAAAAAAAAAAGAGAAGAGTGTCCTCTATGCATTCTATTGGAAAAGACGAGGCAAGGTGTAAGTGTGTAATATATAATGTTGAACTGTGTAAGTGTGGTCCAATATCCAATGCTAGGAACAGGGAATTGTCACAGAAGGCCTGAAGGTTGAAAAGAGTTTGAGGACTCACAGTCAGATGAGTCTCTCCCAGGCTCACACCTGTACATTACCGGCACACACTCATACTGGCACACAGGCCACGACTGAGTACACACTGGCCTTCAGAGGTTGGCTGACAGCGACAGAAGGAGAAATCCCCTATCTCTGATCTCAAGGCTATACTTATACAAAATGATACAAATGATGATTCTTGCCAGAATAAAGCAGTAGAACAGATTATATGGCTGTTTATACTTCTGGGTTGCCCTTAAACATTCTGTGTCAGCCTACGTTAGTTGACTTACGGTCCTCCCAAATATCTGGTGTGAGTCATGTTGTAGCAGAAAAGAATTATATGAGAATTATGTTTTCTAGATGTTAACTGATCTTTAAGGTTTCTCATCTCTATAGATATAGATAGCCTAGGATAGGAAAGCAGAAGTGAAAAAACAAAGAGGATGATATCTCACTGGTCACATGGGTTAGCATGATGGTTGGAACTGCAGTGGGAGAGGTATGAGGAAAAGGTGGGTTTGCATAGGGTTTCTGAGATTTCACTAAGAGGTTAGCATTTGATATGAGGATGTGAATTAAAAAAAAATTTGGATGGCTCCGTGATTGGATAGTCTGTGTTAATACAATCGTGTAGAAGTTTCAAAATCATGGGTTACCCTCTCAGAACGTTTCTCAGTTGGCTCTGCCCACAACCATTTGATAGGCTTGGCCTTGAAAACCAACCTCACATGTATCTTGGGTTTGAAGAAATAAAACAGGACTTTGTAAATACTAGGGTCTCTATTCAACTGAGCCAAAGAGAAAACCAAGAAATGATGAATTGGAAACTACATGGACAGACTGGATCTGCATGGTTTTCAAAGTATAAGTTCAGCATCCATGTGCCCCTTTGCTCAGAGCTCACATGCCTGATCAAGCCATATATTAAAACAGACCTCTGGTATCTCACATAATTGACCACATAAAATCCACAAATACTGATAGTATGTGAGGAACTGTTTTGTTTAGCTCACTCATGCCATACACTTAACTAATATTTATATTTATAGACATATTTAAACCAATATCACTTTATCCAAGATTCCTTAACTCCTAAAAACTATTTTTTCCCCTAAAGGTACATAAAAGCATTTTATAAAAATTGAAATGTCCATCTTAGACTCTTAAAAATTATTGCTTTATTTATTTATTTGTTGTATTATATAGTGTGTGTAGTGTGTGTGTGTGTGTGTTTGTGTGTGGTGTGTGTGTGTTGTGTGTGTGTGTGGTATGCTATAACACACATGTGGAGGTCAGAAGACAGCTGCCATGAGTTCTCTCATTAACTCTGTGGTTTTTTGGGATTAAACTCCAGTTGTCAATCTTATCTGTAAGCCTCTTTACTGACTGAGCCATCCTGTCAGCCTCTAGAATTTTAATATATAAATATAAGGATGGAATCTGTTACTTTATCTAATACTTTTGAAAACTTTATTTTTATGTTCTTATTTATCTTATGTGTATGTGTGCCTTATCTGCATATAGATGCATGTGTGTTGGAAAAGAGCATCAGATCCCATTATAGATGGTTGTGAGCCTAGGACCTCTGGAACAACGCCCAAGGCTGACCTTTTTTCACCACATGTATGCACATGTGATATGTATCTGCACAGATACACACATAGAACTTGCACACATACAAACACACTAACAACAAACATAGAAACACAGCTAGTTCAGTGTCATACAGCTAGAACAAATCAGATGCCAAGAATGAGGCCAAGTCACAGATTCCAGAGAATCTTTCAGCCACAATTTTATACTATCCCTGGGTCTGAGCTAATGATTCCTTTTACAACATATAGTTGAATCCACCATGCCAAGTTTTATAAAGTGCCTGGTCCCAAAAGTCATTGCTCAACAATGTAATGTGAGCTCTTATTATTGGCACTGTTGCATAGCATCTCTCTCAATCATACCATAGAGAAGAGCTATACACTTATTTCTTGAAGTACTGTGACGCTTGTAGTATAATTATTGACAACTATATGTGCAGTAAATCATCAAGGCTGCTTAGATGTGTTGGTCAGGGTCACAAGTAAGCTAATGCACTAATACCACAAACTTTCAGTTGCACAGCCTTCCTGACTCCAATCTGTTTTGATATCTTCAGGGATTTGTAATCAATGGAATCCAAGAATAGTCAATGTTTTCATGTCAGAGTTCTATGGCAACTGTTGAGTGACCATGATCATACATTCTTCCAGATTCAATCTAACTCTTCATAACATGGCCAAAATATAAACTAGAGGACCTTGATTATTTAAGTTAATTTTAAAGTAATATTCTTAAGAGGAATCAACTATGAGTTTCCATGGTAATTTAGTTTTCTGGCATTTATACAAATACTAGTCCCACCTCAACCAACCCCTGAAGTTTTATCCCAGCAGTTAAGTATGCTTATGAAGATTCACCTAGAAGAGATGACTTAATTAAGTTGTCCACATCTATGGAGGAGAAGTTAGTCAAACCACTCTTTAGTTCATGCCCTATGACACTGTTAAACAAAATTTGTCTATCATCTTCTTATGAGACTTAGTAATATATTCATAGGTTTTCAGATAGAAACTCAAGGAAACTAAAGTTAGACCCAAAGTCACCATATGGTGGATGAGGGCTTGAGCTAGGTTTGGGGATCCCGAGGCAGCCTCTTCTGCACCTCCACATGTGCTCTTGACTTCTCTGTGTTCTATGCCTTTATTATTAAATATATATTTTCTCCTGAGCCATGTACAGTTTCCACAATACCAGGATGATGGCAATATGATTTTCATCTAGTTTTTCCAAAGTGAACAAAATGAGGTGAGATGTACTAGAAAGATTCCCAGAAACCTGATGTCTGGGCTTTTCATAGTGATGTGGCCAGATCAGACATTAAAAGGTCATGTTCATGTCTTTGCTGCAGACAAATAGAAAGGTTTTTTTTATTTTTGACCTTTTCTTATACAAATAAATAATTTTGCCATTGCATCATCTACAAACTAGATGTGCATATATATAATATATTTTTTAATATAAAGTAACCTTGTATTCTTCTGTTTTCTGTGATTGTTAACATGTACCTAGACATTATTTACTAACTTTGAAATCTACCTTGGAGCATAAGCTTATCAGATTAAGGTCATGCTCCTTCAAAGCAAAATTGAAAACAAAACTGTACCCAATTAAAACCGATGTGGTTTGCTTAAGAGCAGGAAAATTTTAATTGCCTAGGTAAAAAGACTCTTGAATGTTCATGTACTCAATTTTCGCTACCTACAAGTGCTTTCATATCAGAAAGCCCTGTAGCCAGCCTGCAGTCACAGTTTGGAAGGCTGCTGTATTGAGCAGTGGTTTTTTTGAACTAAAAACAACTTTCAGGTGACTCTGACTCTGTTAAATTTAGGAAAAGGTAGAAACCAACTTCACAGAGGCTCTATGGTGAGATTGTGGCTCAGTGGACGAGCTCTTTCAACCCTTAACTTAAAACACAACACTTGTTCCTTTGGACCTGGAGCCTGGGATTTCTGCGACCCTGTAATGAATTGTGAATGGACCCATCACATTGACCTTTCACCTTCAGATTTTACATAAGACATAGAGTTTTGATTCGTTTATCTTGATCACTATGAGATTCAAGATTTCGAATTCTAGAACAAAGGAAGAAACAAATATGGGCTGGGGATAAAATTCAGCAACTAAGAGCACTGGCTGCTCCTCCAGAGGACCCAGGTTCAATCCCCAGCACCGATGGGGCCTCTCACACTTGTCTGTAGTTCCAGTTCTAGGGCCTCACACAGATTACATGCACACAGAACACAAGTGAATGTAAAATTAAAAATAAATTATAAAAAGGAAGAAACAAAAAGAATTACCTTGTTCTAAGGTATTTGAAGGTTACAAGGAGAATAGTATATTTTACTGGCTCTAAATTTTAAGTGAAAGTGAAATTTAGGATTTTGGAGGAGGGGGGAATCCATGCTGCCCTGTCCCACCAAACGACTAAAAATATGGATTTATCACCCTTTATGTAAGTCATGACTTTGGTCCATGACTGACAGGTGTAAGTACTTTGAATCTCCTTTGGCCTTTACAGTGCTCTCTAGCAAGCCCAATTGTTGCAAATATGACACCTGCAGTTCTTCCTTCCCCCTTCCCTCTCCCTTGTTAAACCATTAGATTACATTTCTAAAGCTAGCCATCAAGGTCTATTCCCTTATTTGGCCACTGTCTTATGCCTGACTAAAACCCCAAGGCCCAGCTATCAAAACACCAAGGTCCAGCAAGCAAGATTCATTATTCGGTTACACTGACTAATCTGTTCAATCAGGAATTACCAACTCACCCTAGCACACACCTTGTCTCCTTAAAAACTACTCCTGCACAAACACCTATTGCTATCTTTGTCTGATCCAGTGGTAGCCCCCACCCCTGCTTGTCCCACGACAGTCATAAATCTTTGTGCTGAGAATTTGGTGTCTGAGTATGTTCTGTGCTGACTCTGAGATCCCCTCAGCTTGTAAATATGTGAGCCAATGAAAAAACAGAGGTCAATGCCAGACATAAAGAACAATTCACATATTAATATCAATTCACATATTAAATACCATTCAGTTTTCTGAGGTAATTAGTTTAGATGAATTGACATCACCTTGTATGTGTGTGTATGTGTGTGTGTGTGTGTGTGTGTGTTGTGTGTATCTTTCTTAATGTTACTTGCATGTTCTTGCATGCTATAGCATGCCTGTAGAGGTTTGATGACCATGTTATAGAATTTGTTTTCTCCTTCTTGCGTGGCATCAAGGCCTTCACTGGCTGAGCCATCTTGCTGGACCCATGCTTTCTCTATATGCAGGGTCAGTAGTACCTACTTGTGAATGGACACAATGCCAGTAAGTGGCAGGTGTTATGACATGTATTAGTCTGTTCTCTCCATTTCTAACAAGATTCTTTGTCTCCCATAAGACAATTTAAAGTATGAAAGTATGTGGAGGGATATTAGACCTAAAGAACAGCTCCCACTTATCATATGTAAAATACAACACAAATGTCCTTAGGGAAAAATAATGTTGGTCTTTAATACAAAATAAAACTAAAATTGTAATACAACTGTACTTTCTGGAGGTTCCCTTGGTTTTCCTTCCAACCAGAATGATATCCTTGCCTCTTCCTGTTCAAACATTCTGGAACTGCTGTAGGGTGTGAAAGTCACATACCCAAGGTGCCTGGGACATGCATCAATATTTTCGGCAAATGTCATTGGCCATCAAAATACTGTTAATTACTTACACAGGATGACAAGTTGTTCTTTTTCATGCCAAAACAATAGGAGTACAACAACTTAATTTCTTCCAAATGTATTCTTGCAGGTTTAAAAGAATGAACCTGACTTTCAGAATCTGTAGAGTGTCCTCTGGATGATTTCCCTATAGTATTTATGTGGTTGTGTGTGTGTGTGTGTCTTGTTTTTGTTGTTTCTGTTGTTGTCATTCTTGGTGGTGGTGGTGGTGATGAGGATCTGGGACAACATTCATTTTCTTTCCTCACAATATAGCTTTTTGTAGTTTTTAAAAAAGACCCAAAGAGAAGAAACAGAATTCATTGACTATTATATTTATCTCTTTGAAACAATGAAGAAATTATAAATAGCAATATTAAATGTAAGAATCCTCATAGTTTAAGCAACACAGGGAAATATGACAGAAGTCAGCCAGATTCTGGGAAGTGAATGAGAGAAGTAAATTGCTCCCAGGGCAGTGACACATCAGGGGTTTAAGTTATGAATCAGAACACTGTATGGTAGAGCTCTTGGCAACCACATTTTCTGCCCTCTCAGCTTGAGTCAGCCCCTCCTTTCCACATATTCCTCCAATATTATTTCTTTAATCCTTGGCTTTACTCATTGCCATGGCAGCAAGAATCTCACCCCCTGCCACAGCTCTGGCAGTATTGGCAGTATCTTCTTCAAGAATGTGGATTGCCCTTATTCCTTGCCCTTATTTCCTTCACTCTATTGGAGCATCTGAGTTTTCCTCTCTCATTTATGAACTGCATTGACATGAGGCTGCTTCACCCATTACAGTAGATAGACACAAAGGGGTGGAAGGATATGTGAGTATCTTGCTCACATGGGTACAACATGAACAATATTCTTTTGTGGGGACAGACATCTGGTAAGTGTTGTGGTTACAGACTAGGTAGGTGGAGACTGTACCAGTTTGGATGTAAATTGAACCCTTGTTCTCTCTGTCTCTGTCTCTCTGTCTCTGTCTCTCTGTCTCTCTGTCTCTCTGTCTCTCTCTCTGTCTCTCTCTCTCTCTCTCTCTGTGTGTATGATCCTCTCTCTCCCTCTCCCTTCCTTCCCTTCCTTTCTCCCTCCCTCTCTCCCAAGTACTATATAGCATATACTTAAAGGCATATACTTGAAACAACTTGACTTTCTGAGACACTTGATGTGGGGATTAAAACAACCTCTTTAACCAAGTGTTGTTTGTTGATAGGTCAAATCATGTTGTATTTTTAGTTTACAAAACTACTTAGTCTGCAGGCAAATCTACAGTCCCATTGTTACTAGCATCCTCTACATCTTCACTTTCTGTGTAGGCTGAAGATTTTCTTTTCTTCTTCTTCTTCTTTTTTTTTTTTTATAATACAGTCATTTTTACTTCTAAATGTCTACACAACAAACCTGAGAGCAAGCATATATCCTCACAAAGACTAGCCATGAATGTTTACCTACTGCTATATGTACAATAACTCCAAACTGGACCTTCTAGTACTCAGAATGTACATTGTCTAGAACTGTATATAAATATAACTATAAAGAGTTGTATCCCTTCACATACCATAATTACTTTGAAAGGCTGAAGATTTTCTACAGGATATATGTAGTACCTTTTGTTGCAAAGCACCTTGAAGTGCATTTCTGTCCACGTGTGGCCCAGCTTCCTTACCAAACACCTGAGGTTTTAACAGTTACAAGGCTGGGGTGATGGATCATTCAGTGGTGCTGAAATACACATGTACATACAAATTGAATTATAAATCAACCTTTTCTTTTCCTTCTCTTTCTTTTTTGAACCAGGGTCTCTCTACGTAGCCCTGACTCTGCCTTTGAGATTATAGGTGTGGCCCACCATACATACCCTTTTTTCCTTTTTTTTCTACAATTTTTGGAGTGTCAATTTGCCCTTATCAAAAAGAAAACAATTCACCCTTTGTGCCAGTCACATACATAAAGTTTGTTTCGAAGACTTCCCCAGCACCTTGGCTGTATACCTGGCTGCCTCAAAGTTCTGAAGAGACAAAAATGCAATAATGGCATTGTTGAGTACTTTTTCTTCCCAGAACATTCCACATGGAAATCCATAAAGAAAGGGTTAAAGCTAATAGTTCTTTGGCCTCTCTTGCAAAGTGGCCCCATGAAATGGAAATTCTGTTACCAGTTTCCCCAGAAGGTGTGAGAGAGTTAAGTGTGGATCCATCCACACAGAGCTTCCTGTAATTGGCTACCCATCTCCTTCCCAGTGACTTTCAAAAGAATGAGTACTTTGTTTTGATCAAGGGAATTGACAATTTTTCAGTCACTGAGAGTGCCTGCAGCTCCTGTGGCATACTTTTAGTTGTGTGTCTGATTACTTTGCATGCTGGGACAATGTGGAAACTGATCAGAATTTCAAAGGCAACCATCACTTCTACTTTAAACGAGAATATTACATGGATAGAGATTACAAAGATCAAAGTATCTACTAAGGAAAATACAAAGGGAATTTCAACCTCTCACTATTGACAGTCTACCTTGAACATTTTTTGTAATGGGCTGAAATTCTATGCAGGGGTTAGGTAGCATTGCTGTATTGAATTCAGTATATAACATGGCACCCTTTTACCCAATTATAATAAAGGAAACTCATCAATTCATTGCCAACCTTTCCCATCTGAGAACCACCTGTTGACAATATATATGTATAAAATAAAATTTAAGTTATGGATACTTAGAGGCTCATACCGGTATTGTAATTTTATACTTAATTTTAAACACACATTATTTCTAAGATGAATAACCAAATAGGGCAAGAAGCAAACTTGTTTACTTATTTATTCATTTATTATGTATATATATGGTATGTGTGTGTGTTTGTGTGTGTCTGTGTCTATGTCTGTGTGTAGGTCAGAGGACAGTTTCAGGATTTGGTGTTCTCTTTCAACTACAGGTTCATAGGATCAAACCCAGGTTAGCAAGCTTGTACAGAAAGCACCTTTACCCACTGAGTTATGTTGTCAGCCCAAGTTTTGTTTCTTAATTAGAATTACCCTGAACTTAGTATTATTCAAGGCCACCACCAATTTTTATACCATGGTTATTTGGTGATAACCTCCTGTCACAAAATCATCTCCTATGACCTTTAATGCTTCCACTGAAGTAAAAATTAAAATAAATGACTTTGTATTCTGAACCTATGTCCAGGAAAGAACACTGACCTCAGTGGCATTGTCTCATTCATTTCTTTCTGCAGACAACTGGTTACAGTGCAAGAGTTATCGGAACTACTGTATAGATAATAACATGCTGGTAAATATGCCTATAAAGAGGGAATTAGGGCAGAGGTCCATCTCATTCACATTCCCCACAAAAATTTAGCAGTAGTTATTAAGGAAGTCCTCAGGCAGACAAAACTCTGGGTCAATACTTGGTTATTAGTTAAGAGTTCATTTTGAGTTGGAATTCTTTGGTTGTGCTGTATATTTAACTTGTCTTCATAGCCTTAATTTTCTTTTTATTTCTTAAAAAGAAATGTGTCTTTGGTTTAGAGCTTTTGTTTGAGCCTCAACTCTTACCATTTGCTAAGGTAGACCTTTCCTTCATGTATGACTGCCTGGATACCTCCAGAACAATAGTAATGATAGTAACATTTATGATTAATTACAATGCATTATGAGCATGAGATGGTAAGCAGTTAAGATAGATGCCTGCTGCAGAACAACTAAAGCAGCCTACCCTGAGATGAGGATAGTCCTCAAAGGGAAGAGACCATGTACTGGGGCCCTGGTTCTTAGTCGATTTTCTTCTATTCGAGAAGGTGGGCCAGTGTTTGCAGATGAGTGTGGTAGAGCAGAATAAGGGAAACATCCTTTATCCAGGACATGAAGATGAAGAACACAGAAAGCACAAGTCCTTTGTTGCTGCTCAAAATGTGGCACCTAACATCAGTATCAGTCTTACCTTGGAGCTGATTATAAATCCAGAATATCAGGCCCCACTCCTCACTTCAGTCTACATTCAATAATAATTTCATTGGGCTTCCATAGAACCATATACATAAAACATTGACATAAAAGATTTTTTTACCATGTATTCCATGGGATTCTGTTGTCTGAGGTTACAGGGACAAACTGTACATCATGGAAAGTTTCTCTAATTCAACCACACTGGGGAGCCGGGACTCTTACCCATACTCTCGGTGCACATGAATACGAGAAATATTGCACTAGGACAGAGAATGGAAACAGCACCTTCAATGTGGTGTGCTGTAACTGAAATTAGTCCCTATATCAAAAGGAGTTGATAATATGTAAGTAATATTTAAAGTAAATACTCAACCTTACTTTTTATTGTGCAAAAGTATAGATAAGCATTCAAGTATCACAACTGCCAGTCTGTTAAATAACAGGAGCTCTTAAGTTGCCTTGTGAACAGTAATTAAAAAGTTTTAATTAGTATTTAGTTTTACCAAGTATGGTTATTGTCACAATTGTCTTAATAAGAGATTCTTAATGAGGAATTATCTAGATAAGATTGGTATTTGAGTTTGTCTGTGCTGGACTATCTTGATTGTTAATGGTTATAGAAGTAGCCAGCCCATTGTGGGTGGCATCATTCCTTAGAGTAGTGAGTAAAGACTAGCTGCAAGCAACAAGAGAGTGAGATATATTCAATTCTCTCTGCTCTTGGCTGTGCATAAGAGTGATCAATTGCTTCAAGCTTCTGATAATGTGACTTCCCCGAAGTGACTATACCCTGGAATCATGAGGTAAAATAAGCCCTTTCTCTTCAAAGCTGCACGTTGTCTGTGCATTTTATCATAGCAACAGAAATAAAACTAGATACCATGTGTAATTAATTTTTTTTAATGTCATGTTTTAGGTTTGGCATTTATTTCCAATCTGTCTGATACTATGTGGTTAATTTAACATTAAAACTATTGTGTTCACAAGCTAGAATCTACTGAAATCATATTTGAACGTGCTGTGTAATTTAAACAACTACAATGTTTTCTCATCTATCTAGACCAGTAGGTCTCAGCCTTGGGTTGCTACTCCAACAGGGAGCACTTATCAGATATCCTGCATATCAGATATTTATAATTCATAACAATAGCAAAATTATAATTATGAAATAACTTTGTGGTTGGGGTCACTATAACATGAGGAACTGTATTAAAGTGTCATAGTGTTAGAAAGGTTGAGAACCGCTGATCTGAAAACTGAAATCTGTTCTCAAGGTGTAGCAAGATTGATTTATCCAGTGGCTTCTCATGAATTGCAGACAGTACCTGCTTATGTGTGCTCACATGCTTTTCCTCTAAGCCTGCACATCCTCAAAGTTTCCTTTTGGGTAGAAAGTTTTTCTTTGGTGGCTAACAGTATGTTTAGATTAAAACCTGCCACAGTGACTTCAACTTTCTGACTTCTGTTTGTGACTTGCTACATTTAACTAGAGATGCCATGAAGAGTTATTTACTTGAACAAAGGCAAGTTACCAGTGACTCCATCAGCTCAAGAGCAGACTCTCTCTCCCCAAGCAACCATTAACTACCTATAGCCTCTCGAGGAGGAGTGAGGGTTCATGACCCTCTCCTTCATTGATATCTACCACACTTTTCTTATCTTTCCATTTCCACATGCATTATTTGCAATCAGAATGACTGCTGGGGACCCAGGGAGATGACATGGAGTTAACAATTCATGCTGCTCTTGCGGAGGAAGGAGTTTTCTTTCTAGAAACCCTGTGTGGGTGATTACATCCTTTCTAATGCTTCTGCAGGTATACGTGCTCACATGCATATATGTTCTACCCCACATACATATATTAAAAATAAAAATAAAATAAGAATGACTTGTTGAAAGTCCTGTTTTAGCAGAGAGTAACCCATATTTTCCAAGGGCAGCCAGATGAGCTATAATACTGCCCATCATTGACCACTGACCTCTGAGTCTTCTTTCCCTGGGAAGTGCTGTTTCCAGTTATGCCCCTTTGTCATTACTGCTAAAGAGAATATGCATTTTAAAGTCATTTTTCCTTTTTGATGATAAAATATTCATTGGAAATTATGTGAGTAAATACAATAGAATAGGGATGGGCAGGAAGAACCATAATGACGCTGAATATATCATGGAATTATGGGCTAGACACTCCCAAGTCTAAAATAATTTTTTGACTACTTAGGGCCCTTTGGCAGCTGCAGTGCAGCCAGGGTATCTGTTAAAGGCTGTGATTTACTCTGTTCACAAAGACAGGAAAAATTCATCATCAATTTATTTTTCACGTCTGTTTCTGCATTTTAAAGTTTAGATACCTGCAGAAAAGTTGCCTTATGAATAAATGAAGCCTTGTATACAGCTCTGTGTGCTTGTCAGTAACAGACAGTGTTTCCATAGCATCTTTATCCTTTATGTTTGAATATTATTCACAAGCGCTGTAACTCACACACACTCAGGCCTTGAAACTGGTCAGGGAGGAGGTTAAAGGAATGGCTTCCCCAAGAAATACCTGACTGCCAATTGATAGCCAACATGATTCTGGAATCCATGCTTCAAACATCAACCAGGATCACTTGAGCATCTATCAGTCACCACAACTTCTACCACATAGCATCATTTTGAGCTTGAGCTATGTCACTGTACATGACTGAACATGAGCAGAACTCTCTGGCCTTGGGGAGTTTAATTCTAATTCTTCTTGTAGATTGAGGTATGATTAAAATACTTCATTCCAATTTTAGAAGTAATTAAAAGCAGACAAAATATATAAGTAATTTTATAGTAGGTGAGAATTGTTAAAAGGAAAGAGAAGTGACACCAAGTCACAACTTTCATAAAAGTGGTCATGAAGAACATTGGCCCAGACTTCTGAGAAAAGGTCTATTGAACTTGGAAAAGGGTGACCTATATTTTCCCCCTATCATTAAGTGTTGGGAAATAAGAGATTATAATGCCCCTTTTCACTTTTTACAAAGAAGTCCTTAAGGTTAAACAAGTTGAAGTTGTTTCTCTGCCTGCTGAACCTATGGCCACAATGAACTAATTGATGTGTTTTTCTCAATGCTCACAGTTGGGTTCAAGATAGCTTCCTCTACAATACAGTGTTAGTAGTTCTGTTTGTCTGAAGCATGTTTCTTAAAGATTTTCTGTAGAGCATGGTGGACCAACAATTCTACTATTGAAGAAAGCTGTGAAACAAAAGACAGTTCTTCACAGGGGAGTCAGGTGTCCAGTTGAACAGTAAAAAAGGAGGGATTGGAGAGTTTGTGACCTATGTGCTGCATAAGCCTGCTAGAGTTCCTTCCAGTGATGACCAACTCTATACTGTGATTGCTAACTGTTCAACATTGGTGGAGTAGAACAGGCTGGGTAATACTGTGATAACAGATACCTCTAATTTCAGTGGCTTAACATAGCATAGAATTTCATTTTGTTGAATCATCCCATTGGGAGATCTAGAGGCTGTGGGGCTTTTACTCTTACCACCTCACCTATGGATATCATGGGTTCATCACTATTTAGAACTGTCTCACTGGTTGTAAGTGACAGGAAAGCATATATGGCCAAACTTGCATTAGCTTGTTTTGCTTCCATTTGACATAACACAGGTTTTCCCTGATACTCCACTAACTGAATGATTGAAACTATTCTCCTTGGCCTTCTAAAATGAAATTCTAGTACTGATGTTATTACTACCTGGTGGCTGGATAGAGATCCAGAAGGTTTGAGCACTGGGTGGAGTTGGTATACTTGTATAATTTTGAAGTTTGTGTCTCTGATGAGACTCAGAAAATTGGAGAGATTGCTTTATCCTATTTGACAATGTTCCTTTTCCTGCCTAGACTAGATATCTGATTTCTGTTGTAACATTCCCTGATCTCCAGAAAGAAGAGCAGGACTAATTTTTGCACAGATATGAAGTTGCCAAGATTATATTTAAGGTCAACACAGCTGAAATGTACTTAGATTTGTTGACAGCAACTCAATATGCATTAATGATGATACATTTTTTTTTCTCAGCTTATGATGGGTTGAAAAAAAATAGTATCTTGTCTTACAAAGATGAACTAAACAAACTGCTATTCTTTCAATGCAGACAATACTTTCTTTGTTGATCTCTATAATTTCTTTTATTCACTCAAGATTCTAAGATTTATGAGTTCTAAGAATGGCTAGGGTGTAAAGATGGCTCATAAATAATGTGTATTAGGCAAGCAATAGTTTTGTAAAGAAATGGAAATAGAACTCAGCAAGCCAGGTGGGTGTTCAGGGTTACACAAGAAGTAAGTTGAGCCCAAGACTCAGACGAGATGGGAGAGTCAAGCACACTCCCCATATCTGATTCACAGGGAGTAAAAGGTATGACTTTCAGTTAGTATCACTAAAGAGGAAGGACTGTCCATGTAAGCTATTTCACTAGGACAGAGGCTGGAAGCAGGAACTTGCAGGTTGCAAATGGTATACTAGCTACAAATCAACTGTCTGAAGTCATTAGATGCAATTGTCTACTGAATTTGAGTCACAGTGGCTTCTGGGGAAGACTAGGTACCTATTTAAGAACTGGACATTAGGAAAACTCTCACAATACATGCTTTTTTTTTTTTTTTTAAAGAATCTTCGAAGACGATAATAGTTGATACTTAAAATTTCACTCAAATATAAGTAAACTTTTTTTCTTTTAGAACTTAAGCAAATTTCTGTAGGATAATGGAGAACAATAAGGGACAACATAGACTGATGATTTGTTATAACAGTCAGGTTTTTTTTTTTTTTTTTTTTTTTAACAACCTAGAATCAATTGAGAAAGGAGTCTCAATGAAGGGATTGTCCTAGATCAATTATCTTGTGGCCATGTCTAAGGGAAATTTTCCTGATTGTTATTTGAGGTGGGAAGGTCCACCTGAATGTGGCTGGCACTGTTTCATGGCTTAAATCATGAACTGCAAAGGAGACAGTAGACTGGTACTACCCAGTGAGCAAGCAGGGAGCATGGGTAGCTTTCATTTCTCTTTTCTTTATTGTAGAGATGATGTGACCTACTGTATCAAGTTCCCACCTGACGTCTCTGAAACGATACCTGGGCACCTGAAATTATAAGCTAATTAAACCCTGTGCCTTCTCTTCCCTCCCTTAGGTTTCCTTTTCTGTTTGTTTGTTTGTTGTTGTGTTTGTTGTTTTGTTTTGTCTTTTTGTTTGTTTATTTGTTTTGGACAAAGTGTCACAGAAACAGACATAAAAGTAGGAGACATGGAAAAGAAATAATTCTATGCACTTCCAGCCTCTTGACTATCTAACATGAGTGTCCCTTACTGGCATTCTGAGGTTAGAAGAGTGTTTTTTTGAAGGTTAGCATAGTTTGTGTATGGGTGTGTGTGTGGGGGATTCACACCTCTGTGACTAGAAAACACTATTGAAGAGTAGTTGGAAATAAAAACCATCTTCTTAGGAACAGGACATGTGGGTCAACATTACCTTCTGTGCAACACTGCTTGACTTCCTGGATTCCACTCTAAAATCTATCTCTTATTAGAAATCTGGTTCACCTCACTGTGCTTCAAGTTTCTGCTCTGCAATATGTGACTAATGACAGTAAATGCTTCTCTTAGCTTTGTGAGGAATAAATAGAGATATATTTAAAATTATAGAACCCTTTTTTGGCACATAGCAAGGGTCCTATAAACTTGATCATAATCATTTTTGTTATTACATATTTCTATGTTCTTATGGTGATTGTTATTCTAGAACATGTAGCTTAAGATTACATTTCTCTTAATTATATTCCTAGCTAGAGAAGAAGTCAGAGTCAGCTGAAAACTAAATACCTTTTCTGATTAAGGATAGAGAGAACCCTAGTCCTGCAGGCATGCTTGAGGAGGGAATGAATTATCTCTATCCTGTTGTTGTGTGCCTGAATATCCCAGAGAACTGACAGCAGGATATGTGACCTGCAGTGTATATTGTTGGTTATAAGACCAAAAAGATGAAACCCCCTTCTTTTTATTTCCCTATCATGCATGTAATAAACATGTTTTCCCAACATCCATCCTTTCACTTCTTGTTTATCATCCCATCTCTTCAGACCTCAGCTTTTCTAGTGATTTCCTGCTAGGTCTGTGCATTGGAGAGAGAGTGATGACGTGATCAGTGACCATCAATTTGCACATCTCTCTTAGATCCAAATTAGTGAGTGTGTACTTCTTGGAGGTAGACCAAATGGCTGGGGAAGTAGTTTCGTTGTGGTTGGTTTTATTGCTGGCCATCTAGAGCAGATAAAGTGGTCTTCAGGAGAGCAGGGCTGAAATTTAACTGCTAAATACTCCAGGCCAACTGAAGTCCAGTTAACAAGGGCTCTTATCTTTCACCCTCTTGAAACACTGTAAACCTCAACCCACATGGAACCCCAGCTATCTTGCTTTTTTTGAATAGTTGTCTTACTTCTTTCTTTCAAAAGGCACTTTTGTGCCTTTGAAGTGTGCTCAGTTGGGAGATGGCATTTTAGACCAGGAATCAACTGTTTTCCTTGTCTCTGTATTGCAAAGAGATCCTAACGTCTTCTCCTGAGGGTGAAGAGGAGAGTTTAGTTAATGTAGGTCTTTAGACACATTACCCTGCCAAACATAGTTATCAGTGGCTTCAGAGAAAGTACTGTTTTTTTTTTTTTTTTTTTTTTTTAATTTACTGTTCAATATCTTATGACAGAGGATAGAGTGATCATAGCTGTGACTGGAAACAACTATCTGCATCTCTTTCCTCAGAACCTCTTACTACGTATCCAAGAATATAAGCATGAATGTAAGATCCATTATTTACATCTTGAGATATCGTTCCTGGATCTGCCTGCATGACAAGATAATATATAGCCCTAGAGTGCTAATATTCAAGTGAATCATAAACAGCCTTACTATTGGAACAAAGTTCACTTAAGTACTTACCTCTGTGTTGGGCTACTGAGAGCACAATCAGTGCTCTTTACTGTTGACACAGAAACATTGCCTACTTTACTAAGATTGCAGAGTAATGGAGGTGGACAAGCCTTCTTCTCCTCAGTTTGGTTGGTTTGCTTTGGAATGGAGAACAAGGTGTAATTTTCAGCTTATATCATGATTAATTCAAACTGACAAAGGAAGGAAATTAAATTTTCAGGTTGCCATTCATTACTTTTCTCTTATCAAGCAATCAACAATATTTATTGAGCTTAGACCGTGAGCCCAGCATCAAAACAGAACAATAGGCATAATGTAGGATCTTTGCTTTTACTGTTTACTTGTGGTGATCCAATAGAAATAGCACTTGACTTACAATAAGGAGACCTGAGGACTTGGCAAGTCTGTTCAGTAGTTAAATGCTGTTGCCCTGGAATTCAGCTTTTGGAGCTTTAAATATTGAGAACCTTATTAATGTACTGTAAACCCATAGGGAAATGCCGTACCCATCATCATTTTTTTTGTCTATAAATACCAAGTTAATAACAGTACCCAATTTAACTGATGATTGAGACCTTAGCCAGCATTATATTAAGGACACATTAACAACAAGATATTTTGCTAGATGATATTTCATGCTTGTATTTGAAAGTCCCTGGGAGAGAAAAGACATGAAATCTAGGGAAACTGGATTTTAGATTGAGGGAGATAAGAGAGTGAATGTGCATGAGCAGATTTTCTTAAGATAATGTTTTGAGTTTGAGAATCTCGTATATGTATACCATGTATTTTGATTATATTCTCTCCCACTTCTCTAAACTCCTTGAAGGTCTATCCTCCACTCACCACCCTACCACTTTGTGTCCTTTTATTATTTTTTAATAACAGATTAAATTTATTTAGTGCTTCTAATATATGTGTGGGTATTAGACCATTCACTTAAGCATGGCTTATCTCCCAGGGATAATATTCTTAAAGAAAACTGACCCCACCTACTCAGTGCTCACTATCAATAGACACTCAGCAAGAACTTATGATTCATGAGCCCTTTCCAGCACTGTGCTATGTACTAGAATACTGATTGGCTTGATCTAGCATAGTTCTTTTGTGAGAAGACTTCAGGAGTATGGCAGTCCTGTCATATACAGATGACAATATATTCCCAACATCTTTGGATCTCTGCATTTTACAATCTTTCCCCTTCATCTTCTGTGATGTTTCCTGTTGCTTTGTGGGGAGAAGTTGTGGTATACATGTCTCAGTTTTGGTTGAGAACTTCCCTGGTGTTAGTTTTTGGTACTTTGATGATCTGTGTGTTTATGTGTTAACTAACAGGCTACTGCACTAAGGTACATGTCTGATGAGCTCTGAGGACTGCGGTGATTTGAGTGTACTCCACATTCTTTCCTCTAGAAATTTCAACAGTTTGATGTTTAACATTGAAATTCATGCATTTGGAATTCATTATTCTCTATAGTGGGAGAGAAAGGTCATGTTTCAATCTTCTACAGAAAAATATCCAGTTTTTCAGCATCATTTGTTAAAGGTGCTGTTTTTATACACTGTGTATTTTGACATCTATGTAAAAAGTCAGGTGACTGTAGGTGATTCTGTTTCATTGATTAATGTGCCATATTTTGTCTCAGCACTACATCTTTTTACTAATTCCTCTAGTTTGAACTTGAAACACCATGTTGGATAGTTGTCTTGTTCCTGATCTTAATGGGAGTACTTGAGTTTTTCTCTATTGCTATGACAGTGGCTATCATTTTGTTTTTTACTGTGCTGAGCCATGTGCCTCCTATCTCTAATCTCTTTAGGGTTTTTATTATCATAGTCACCAAAGAAGTCCAGCAAACTGAACTGTTATGAGAAAAGGTAGGGTCAGTACTCTATTCCTTCTAGGTGCCTTAACCAAGGTGTGTCAACATCAACACCATGGACATTCAATTACAGAGAAATCTGTGTCATAGAAATGGTCTCAAATAGTCAGGATCAAATCCCAAATATAACTTTTATTGGTGGAACCTTTAATCTAGATGATTTTCTAAATGAGATTAATTGACTTGGAAAGACTTCCATGACTATGGGTGACACTATTCTATAGGCTAGCATCCTGGGTGGAATAAAAAAACAGGAAGCTAGCTAAGCATCAAGATTCATTTCCTCATGCTTCTTGAATGACAATGCTGTGTGATTAGATTCTTCATGATCCTGACACGATGCTTGGTCAACAGGTCCCTCAAATTTTGAGCCAAACTAAAACTTTCTTTCCTTAACTTAATCCTGTCAACAAGAAAGTAATTAATACCGAGTCTTTGGGTTTCAAAGTTTTAGGAGGTATTAACCAGATTGGAGTCTTCATGATGGGGTTAATTTTATAATAAGAGACTAGAGAACACTCATTGTCTCTGTCGTGTGAGACTATGTCAAGAATATCACTGTGGAAGCCAGAAGAACTCAACCATGGTGAAATGCTGGTCTTACATTTTCAACCTCTAGATAGAGCTGTGACAAAATAATTTTATGCTGCTAAAGCTACCTAAACAATCATATTTTCTTCTGGCATCTTGGACATTTCTAGCCTCCACTCACTAGATATGAATAACATCTCCACTCACTAGATATGAATAACATCTCATAGTTATGACAACAAAAAAATGCATGTGGATCTTGTTCAGTTTTCCATGGGAGTAAAATTCTCCTGTTTGTGAATCACAGCTTTAACTTTCTTCTGATTTTTAGTTAGATGAGACCCTAAGAATGGTGGAAGTTAACTTCATTATCTCCGAATTTCATATTAACTCATGTGTATATTTACCTACAAAGTGCTTCCAACTTTTAGAGTATGTAAGAAGTACCTGGGAAAAGAAGGTAAAATAGAAAATCTCAGTTTCCTGTTCATGGAAGGCTTGGTCTTATGGTTCTGGCTTAGAAGGTGAGACTCTGACTGTTGTTATAGTCATGGTGAACATTGACCTTATTCACGTAACTGAAAGCTGTGACTCTCAGGAACTAGTAATTGTGGAGTTAAGTACTTGTTTTTACGTTTCTTGAGGTTATATAGGGAGCTGTTTAATAATGCATGCTCCAGTCAAATGCACTAGTTACAAAGCATGCTCTCAACACTTGCAGCACATGCAGTACTTAATGAATCATTAAATCTTTCTGTTCCTGGCCTTCCTCACCTGTCACATTGAGAATGACATCAGCACTTGCCTCAAAACTGGCATTATTTGTGATTGGCTGCGTGATGAGTCTTTTGTAATTATTTCTAAATAAAGAGCTCAGTAAATGTTTAGGGATAGTGAGAAAGGTTAATGAAGACTAAAAATGGGAGTGTTGCCATGAAAGCATTGTAAGGATGTTTCTGACCTTTGCAGAAAGCTTAGTATGCTTAGGACAAGTTTCTTCTGATTCTTACGTGTCTCCGGGGCATTTACTAAATAGATTTCCCAAGGCTCTCAGCCAAAAGATCAGTTTATTGTATCCTGTGTGAGGTATGGGAGTCAGTCAGGTGTGAATAGTACACCCAATTGAAAGAGCACACACACAGAGAAACATACTTTACTGGAGAAAATGGATTCTTGATGGACAAACCTTATTCTCTGACTCCTATGCTGTTATGGTTGACTATGGTTGACTCGACTTTAAGTCTGATCTCCAATAATTATAGATATTCATGATTGCAAAACACTGTATGAAGGTATGTATATGTATAAAACTTAATATATATATATTTCTTGCAACAGGATGTTTCATAAGTTGTATTGTTAACGTGAGAAAACTTCTTATTCTTTCGTGAAAAGTATTTTTTTATAAAGAAAAAATATTTTCTCCCTTACTAAAAGGAGAAAAAGGGGTTTCACTTCTTAAGTCAAATGCCTTCTGATTACACCACCTCTGCCTAGTCCCACCCCAAATATGTGATTAGAATTGGGGCCATTGTGATCAAGATCATGGGAAAAAATCAGAATGTTGAAAATAGTTATGCTATCTTTCCATTCTTTTGATTTGTTAATCTGTGTGTGGTATTGCATTTATCTTTAACTTAGTAGAGTATTTCAGGAAGGAAGTTGTGATAATTCAAATTCTCTTCTGCAACAAACAAGAGACCCTCTGGTAGAGTTTTTTCCCCCCTTTTAAGACACTTTCTCACTGAGCTGAATTCTTTCAGTCTACTACTTCCAGTAAGTACTGTAGTTTGTACATTTGGTCCATGAAATTAACAAACAATATCGCTCTTTTCCTTCTTCTCTTTTCCCTCCCCTCCCCCATCTTTCTTTTTCCTCCGGTTTTAAGACAGTGTCTTATTTAGCCCAGACTAACTTTAAATTTATTATGTAATTCAGGATGAACTGAACTTTTGAACCTTCTGAATGCTGGGATTTAGGATGCATTCTGCCTTGCTTGGTTTTATGTGGCAGCGGACCGTAAAGCCCAGGGCTTCATGCATGGTAACTAAGCTCTCCACTAAGTGAGCTATGTCCTTAGTGTATTTGCTTTCTTTTTCTAACAAATATCATTGTCCCTTCACAAGTGTTCTGGAAGCTCATGAAAGTCTAGCAGGCAGTTTCTCATCGGAGAAACCTTGCTGTGTTCTTTGCTTCCAGGTTGCATAGAGCACTCCCCAGGTTGTGACTGAATGTTGTCTATGCCTGTTGCTTGAAGCCTCCTGGCATATGGGAAGGATGCTTACTCTGATAGTGGAAGAAGATCTCACTAGCAGAGTCATCCCTCCTTTTCATCTCTTTCTTGGGAAATCCAACTCGTCTCCATTCAGACCCCTCCTTTCCTTTCCTTTTCACTCCTAAGTAACATCAACCTAATGATTTCCCACTTCTCTTTTGCTTCTAAACAAATACAAATGAGTGATCTTGATGTTTTTGATCAGCTTAGCATCCCAGCGGTGGTATTCTCTAACATGAAATATAGGAGTGAAGTTGTGGAGAGGAAGTGCTATAAGAGGATACACAAAAGTCTGTTCATCTTCCAGGAAGAGGATGGTGGGGAAAACACATTATCTTTTCATCCTTAGATTTTTGAAAAAACAAACAAACAAACAAAAAACAAAACAAAAACCCAGATAACTGAATGTGTCAGTAGTTTATTCTGCTGCATATTCATGAAAAAGCGTCAGATAACCGGATTCTACAAAAAGTGTTAAACAAGACTCTATAAAACCATCATGACTGAAAGCAATTCTAAACAAAGTCAAATTTCAGGAAAAGACATGGTTTAGTTGACTGACAACTTACTGGGAAGTCCCAGGTCCTTGTGTGATTCAGTCATGGACATCTGTCCTGTCGGCTCCTCTGCACGGATCTCAGGCTGTAGAAAGGAGTTTCCCATACTTGAAAAAGCCACCATTTCTCTCATCAGCCTGTAATTCGCAGGTAAGGCAGAGGGAATATTCTAGGTAATGTTAAACAAAAAGAGTAAATTCACTGTGTTCTTTATCAGTCTCAGTCATAACCTGAAAATCTTTAGATAGTTCAAGAAATTAAAGTCCCCTTGTTTGTGAGGAGCACTCAGCTAAACTGAAAAGTTGCTAGGATTTACTTTAGTGCCTTGAATCCACCTTATCTCTGTGTTTCTGTGTCTGGACTCATTATCCCCCACCAATCTTCCAAGATGCTGAGGCTGGACCCACTCTAATTTACATGGTCTGGGGTAAGACCCAAGTATCAAAGGTTCGAAGTTCCCACAAGTGATGTAAATTTGCTTACAGGGCTATGAACCTAGCTGAACTATTTGAATAAACATCTTTAATGTGAATGATTTTAAAAAATACATTCATGTCCTTGCTATGCAGAAAGCTGGCATATCAATGTATCCTAGAAGCATATTGTACTGTATTTAGTAGGTTTCCCAAAACCTGGAACCATATTCACCAGTCTTAAAGAGTGGGTTAACCATTGCTTTATCCCCTCCCACTCTCTTTTCATCTTTCTTATTGTGTCCAGAGTGTAAATATGTCCTGGATGTGTGTGTGGAAGGGGCAGGGGGCTGGAAGTTTGTTGGGTAACTTCATTCATCAAACTCCACTTTATTTATTCATTTATTATTCTTAATATTTATTTTTGTTCTTTTTGAGAGGTGATATCACTGTGTTGCCTTGACTGGCCTCAAACTCACAGAGATCCTTCTGCCCCTGTTTTCTGACCAAAGGTGTGCTCCACCAGATCTAGCTATACTATTCAAATTTTTGAGACAGACTCTGAGTCTGGAGCTCAGTATATTGGTTAAGCTGGATGTCTAATGGTCTTCTGGGCAATTCTCAAGAGTTGCAGTTACAGATGAATGCCACCACACAGTGCCTATTCATAGATGTGGGATACATGAACTCAAGTACTCATGCTTGCATAGCAAGCACTTAACCCAGTGAGCCATTTGCCAAGCTATTCTTCCATCTTTCAAAACTCCCACTTACTTCCCCATTCTTCTGTATCTTACCGCCAAATTCTGCTTCCTATTTATCATCATCCTGTGATGCTAATGGTGCGGCTCCTTGAACATTTTTCTTCTCTTCTCAGATATTGGTGATTTTTGTTCGCAAATTTGGCCTAGATTGTCCCATTGACTTCCATACCAGTAGAAGCATAAGAATGGAAAACTTAAAAGCCAAAGGGCATCACTTCTTGGTCAGTTTTGTTACTGTAGCAGAAATGACTGTTTCCTGCAAAAACATTATAAAATGTGGATAGATGACGGGAAGGAAGAAAGGTGAGAACCCTGAAGTCATTCTGCACTCCTTCCTTAGAATTGTGTTTGCCTTCCTTCTGTCTCTGTTGTTTCCAAAGAACTTTCCAAACTTAAAGTGCTTTTTATGCATCCTCCTCTTGGCACATTTTAAAATAGAGCCTTTAACTGTACACTGTGAAACAGGAGCATTGGTGATTTTAAAGTAACTCTGTACCTTTGAATTCTAAACTCAGATTTAGAACGTTTGACATTAGAATGACTGGAATTTGTTTAATGATAAATGAGGATTCTGATTCTTGAAGAGATTAAAGAGCACACGCTAATGTGGAACTAGTTAGTGACAGACCTAAATATAAAACTTAGCCTTACTCAATTCAAGAGCCCATGTGCCATTGTGTGGTGCCTGTGGTATTTGCCAAGTGCATGGCTGTCAGTTTTATATAGATGCTTCTGAAAGTACGCAGAATTGTGTCTACACAAGAGATGTGAGCATTGCCTATCTTCTTGGTGTGATCAAAGAGATCAAGGGCTGACGAATTTCCTGGGTATTTTGGAAGCAATTGTATTGTTCAGTGTATATACCATGTTAGGTTTTATCTTCTCGTAGTACAAAGCCGTGATGTTTCAAATGTATATAACTATTAATCATGTGAAGATAAGTGCTGACAAACTTATCAAAAGCTTTGACTTACAGAAGATGAGTTTTAAGGTATTTGTTGATTATTCACAAAGTAAATTGTCTGATGATTTTTTATGAGGTTATGTATGTATATGTTTACATGTTTCCATATATATGAACAGAGTTTATTCACTTGTGTGTGCATGCATTGTTGAAACAGAATCTCCCACTGAAGTTGAAGCTCACCAATTAGCTATACTGTCCGGCCAAGAGGCCCCAGAGACCATCCTGTACTCTCTACAGTACTGGGTGATAGGCATATGGAACACCACTAAGCATCTATTTAAGTTAACGAACTTAAGTCCTCAGGTGTGTGGAGCAAGTACTTTAGCAATTGAACCACTCATGTGACCTAACTTTGTGGATACTTAATGAAGTGCCAGAGTTCTAGATTATTATGTTATATTAGATATTTTCTAGTTGTTTCAACACCCATTATTTCTTCCTTTATTTCATCTATTAACATCTAGTGTGGTAGCCCACAGTTTGGGGCATGATGGTTTCATCTAGTAAGGTTTTGTGTGTTGTGAGTATGCAACAAAGAGTTTGAGTACTAAGCTGTGCTGGACTGATAGGACTATTTTGTTATCCTTTAGCTCAAAGAACAGAAATAGATTTTCCTTTCTTCTTGATGTGTATTGTGGTGTACGTGTGTCTCTGTGTCTGTGTCTGTGTGTCTGTGTGTGTCTGTGTCTCTGTAGCACGTGCATTGGAGACATGTGCAAGTACACATGCACATATGGAGGTTGGGAACGATTTGTTGGAGGAGCTGGTTCTCTCCTTTTACCATGTGGGTTCCAGGGATCAAGCTCAGGTGACTTAGCCTGGCAGCAAACATATTTACCTTCAGAGTCATCTTGGTGACCCCAAGGAATGCTTTTTGTAATTATCCTTTTGGGGTCATCCCCTCACCCATCCAGCACTCTTCTTTATCCTAGCTAGTATTCTTTCTCAGATTCCTCACTTTAAAAAAATTAGAATACCATACATGCTTTTTGCAAAACCACTGGAAGGCTATTTTTCAGGTGTTTGCTATACTTCCAGGTTTCCAGGGTAGGCAGTCTTAACAGATTCTTATAGGTTCTCCATGTAATCAGAGTCTTCTAAGGGCACACATTGGTGGCAGATCTATATTAGCCTATGGTTTATGGTGATTAAAATTTGATATAGTGCAGAAAAATCAATAGAATTACAGGGCAGGGTGGTAATTTGCAGCAGGGGAACTTGAGAGGAGTATTTCTATTTCTGTTTTATAGTCTTTTTGTCTATTTGTCTTACTCAAGCCACCGGACCATTAAAGTGTCAATGTTTTAAAAAGGAAAGTATTTTTCCTTTCTCATTTGGAGAGAAATATATTCATCCCCTTTAAGTCTCTCTGGAAATGTTTGGAGTACTGTCTTTTGCGTAGTCTTCTTCCCTTACCATGTTCTACTGTGCTACTGTAAGTGTGTAAGAGGCCAGGCTTGTGACACTGGTCCATGGCCTCATTGTCACAGTTGCTTCCATGTTCTCATTCTGCACACCTGAGTCTATGTCATTGAACAGAATGTAAATAGTTGCTGCACAAGGACTTCTGTTTCATATGTGGTCCAACTCTTTGGTTTAGAACTCAAAATCTGGAGACTAAGGTAATGTTTTTCTAATGATTTCTTTGCTCATTTGTCTGTTGAGACAGGGTTTCATGTAGCTCAACCTGGTCTTGAACTTGACAAGTAACTGAGGAGAATCTTGCTTGATCCTCCTGGGTTTTTTTCCCCTAGTGCTGAAATTGCAGTCTTGTACCAACATGGCCATTGTATGTATTGATGTGGATTTATGTGTGCTAGGTAAGCACTCTGCCAATGGAGCCACAGCCTCACCTCCCACCCCGATAATAACTCACTTCAAATTTGCCAGACTTTTACAGGTGCAGGAAAATTTGAGTGCTTGTATTAGTGAATAAAGAAAAATGAGCCCATGTCAGAAAATTAACAATCAAAATCCAGGCACTATGTATTTCAAAAGGCTGATGCTTAGGATTTCATTTCTCTCAAAATAAATAATGGCAAACCTCAGTAGGATCAGTTTCTTAGCCTGAAATTTAATTTTAAATGCAAAAAAAAAAAAAAGATTTTCATGTGTATTTAGATTAGGCTTAAGATAAGCTTAAAGAGAATGGCTAAGTAAGTATTGGAATTCCATCATAAACAAAACCTCAGAATGTGAGAAGAGTTATATTATTAATTTGTGGCTAATTATATATTACAAAATACTCTGGCATTACAACATAGCAGTTGTACCATAGGATATCACACATGACAACATTATCACCTTATGCATGAGATAACTGAAAGTTAGTTGCCACACAGATAATCATTTTATAATCAGGTCTCATAGATAGGCTCATTTAACTCTATTTCATATTTATAATCACTGTTCTGTGTAGGAGATAAGTCCATTCATTACTTCATTCGGTCAGCTATAGTCACTACTTTGCCTATTTGGCAAGCACTGTGGTAGGCATTGTAAACCACCATGAGGAAAATGGGCATGACCCCTGATTTGATGGACTTAGAGACATATGGTTATATTCTGGTCGGCCACGTGCCCAGCAACTTTAAACTTAGTGATTCATAAAATGCCATCTGTCACTCCAATCAGTCAGATCTCAAGGGGCTGACTCCCAGAATGGGTGAGGTCCTCTGGGCAGCTCTCAACACTGTTACCTCTCAGGCAAAATTGATCGAGCATTTGAGCTATATGCACTGTATTATCGATTTGTTCTAGCATCCCAGCAAGAGCATGGTGTGCACAGAGAAGTAGGTATCAAGTGCCCTTTGCCGGCGATGCTGGAGAAGAAACTTGTTGGCAAATGTCAAGTCTTAAAATCAGGGAAAATGTGTGTTGTCATGGAAATAATTTGGATTCATCTGTAGGTGCAGGCTTTAATTACTCTGGTAACTTGATGTCCTTGGGGCATGATAGGAATTTGTCTTTGGGAGATGGCAGATGTATTTTGAGGTATGACAAACCCATCCAACTTTTTGTATAGGTGTGGTATAAAATGAGGCGGAACTATCACAATGAAAGGGAAATGGATGGGGCAGGTCCTAAGATAAACTACACTGGAGCTCAAATTCAGTCTGACCTGGGAGGAAGATGTACAGGCAGCCATACTCAATACACAGTCTCTGACAGGGCTGTGCCTCCTGATTTCCCCCAGGCATCTTTGAGCTATAGTTACTATAGCAAACATAAAGCACCAAGTGGCTTTCCTAACAGTGCTGCAGTTGAACCTCCTATTGAATTCCTGTCCAACGTGTCCTACCTGAGGAAGTTCACAATGTAGAGTAGGCTGAGCACACATTATTATTAGCTCATTGGGTTTACAGTGCTGATGTCTACTGCTAGTGACCAGCTCCATTACCTACACTCCTCAGACAAGCTACAGAGAATTGTCATAAATGTCAGACTGGGTTCTCCGTATACGTGTTGCAATAACAGTCAGTGCATGGAATCTAGTATGGTGTAGTCTAAGCAGGCTTCAGATGGGGCTTCGGATGAAGTAAGTTTCCACTGTGTGGAAAAGGCTCACTTTAGACAGCATGTACATGTATAAGTACCTGTTTGTATGTCTGTAGGTACATATGTGTAGGTGCAGATGGATGTGCAGCCATAGGAAAATGTCATGTACCATTTCTCAGACACCATCTCCCAGATGGGGTCTTTCTCTTGCCTGCAATGCAAAAAGGCAAGGCTGGTTGGTTTGGGACCCCTAAGATTATGCTACCAACCCTTGCTTTTCGTAATTTATGTATATGTGTATGCATGTATGTAGGTATGTATGAGTGTGAGAATCAGGGTACATATATGACATGTCATGGGTGTAGAGGTCAGATGACAACTCTGAGAATTGGTTTTTCCACCTTGTTGCGGTAGTCTCCCTTATGTTTTCCTGCTGAGTTATACACATTATAATTCCCTTGGATTTGCCTCCTACCTCTCCATAGGAGTTCATGGCAAGAACCATGCAATCTGGCTCTTTTTAAAGGTCCATTGGAGTGGGAATCAAACTCAGAGAATTTGGCTAAGACAGCTAGTGTTTTCACCCACTGAGCCATTTTGCTGGCCTCACATCTAGGTAATGCTTTTTAAAACATTGTTTCTGGGGTGTTAATTCAGATCTTAATGCTTAGATGGCAAGCACTGTATCTACTCATGTATCAGCCTAGAACCTTCACATTCTGTAAGGTCCACAGTGTCTATTTGAAGAAAAGGAGACCCAGCAGATGAGCAATGAGCAGATGGAATCATCCCAAAGCCAGTCATTAGCAACACAGGACAGACCGCAGAATGCTTCCCTGTTTACAGGGAAGGAATCATAATGTCTCACCATAGAGAAGTTATTCTAAGTATGAGTGTAAAGCTGTTTCAACCTGAATGATTTGACCTTTCACCTGAATGTAAAGTTCTATTTGCCACCTCTTAACTTTTGCTGGATGGCAGTTGTCAAGCTTTTGTGTCCTGAAGAAGTACTCGTTCAGTGGGTACAGCTGCCAGTTCTCACAGATCTTGTAGGAAACCTTCTTGACTAGAAGAATAAAAATTGTTTCAATCATTTAGAAATTAGCTGTATAATTGCCATAGCTCTGGCTCATATTAGCATGCTTCTGGAAAGACCAGAAAGGGCAAAGAGGGAGAAAGCAAAACACATCAGAGCCCCATTACAGTTAGCAAGGGAGGCTGGGAAAGAACAAAGGGAAGCCACATAGCTGGTTGTTATTGGTCCTACTTGGTCTTTATCATTAGGATTGGGATTGATTCGATTGAGTGTCATTATCCAAGTCTGAGGGAATCCTGTGTGAGGGAGGAGGCTAAAGGGATCAAAAGAGAAAGATTTTTCACTCAGGATGGGAGGAGACTGTCTTTGAAGGGAGAAGAAGCAGGACTAGAAGGTTCAAGGGCACATGAAGTACATTCTCTAAGCTGGGACCAGACAGCCAGGCTGAACCTGTGTGTCCCAAAGTACACCAAAGAATGGGAAAATTAAAGCCCTTACTCTTTTTAATCTTGCACATCAAAAAAGACAACATATCCTTGGCACTTGGTAACAATCAAAATATAAAGTTATTTATGAACCTTTTTTTTTTTTTGTATCACCACACATAGCCAAATCTTAAGGATATTTATTTATATATTTATTTATTTATTTATTTATTCATTCATTCATTCATTTGTTTTTGAGATAAGGTCTTGGGTATCCCTGGATAGCCTCAAATTTTCTATCTATTAAAAGATGACAGGCCGGGCAGTGGTGGTGCACGCCTTTAATCCCAGCACTTGGGAGGCAGAGGCAGGCGGATTTCTGAGTTCGAGGCCAGCCTGGTCTACAGAGTGAGTTCCAGGACAACCCGGGCTACACAGAGAAACCCTGTCTCGAAAACCAAAAAAAAAAAAAAAAAAAGATGACTCAGAACTCTTTATTCTCCTTTTGAAACTCTGGAGTGCTGGGTTATTGATATTAGCTATTATGCCTGGTTTTATCCAGTACCAGGGACCCAATTCATGTCCTTATATACACTGGGAAAGCATTCTAATAACTGAGATAAACCTCTCAGCCATTTTTATTTCATTGCTCTTTGCAGTTAAGCAATTGGACTCTTTAGTTGAGCCAGGGCAGGCATAAGAGTGATGGGCAGAGTTCACAGAGGCTGTGTCTGGGCAGGCACTGTGAGTACCGGGGGCTGTTTCTGAGTTCTGCAGGGCACTGTGCAGAACACTTAGTCTCAGGTCTCCATCTGTAGCCTGTCACATGGTGTGTTGAGCTGACACATGGCACAAGGCCAGCCCTGGGCATTTGATCATTGTCAGCTCCCCTGTATCGTCTGCCCGAGTCCAGATTGGCAGAGGCAATGGCAAACAGAGCTTTCCTTTATGATGATGACCTAACCCGGAAAGACTCGAGGCCAAAGGTCAGAATGAAAACAAGGATGCTGTGAAATCAAATCAGAGGGTCAGAGCTCAGGGCCCTCTTTTCACAGATGAGGAGTTGGAGGCTAAGGAAATAGGGGAGGGGATGATGGATGCAGTCCATTCTCCCATGAACAGCAGGAGTTGGACTGGAATTGAGTTCTCTTCTTTCTAATTAGTGATTGCTTGTTTCAGCTCACTAGCTGTCATCCAGCAAAACTAGCAAAAGAACAGCAGACTTGTTAGGTGGGGTGGAGGCCTGGCAAATGAACAGCAGGTTTATTAGCTGAGGTGGTGAGAGGACAGGGAAGCAGTGTTTTTGTATTTTTGATGAGATTGATTCTGATGGCATACTCAGTATGCCTATGTAAAAAAAAAAAAAAGGAGAGCTCTCTATATTGATAGGAGGGAGGCCACTGGGAAGAGGTGACAAGAAAGACATTAGGAGAGCTACCTACTTAGTAAGTGTGATATTGCATGGGCTTGGGTAGTAAGCCTGTCCACAGAATGGCTAGGAAGAACTTTGTACATCAAATACATGAGAAGAGGAAAGCAAATTATCACGAAATTTTGTATCTGAGTAGAGAAGGATCTGAGACTAATATCAGGGTCTCCAGGATAGGATGTCTCTATGAAGTTGCAAGTCAGAAGATGTGTGTGGTTCATATCTCAGACCATCTGACCTATGGTTGCTTTCACCTTCCTTCCATGTCTTCCTGGAGAGAACTATATACTCACAGAATTTTTTTTTTTCACACAGTGAAAGAAGCTATGATGGGGAATTTACACTAAAGTGGCAGTGACTAATGTATGATGCTGGGGTGTCTTCAAGCTGTAGAATGAGACTAAAGGGGAAGGCCATCATTTATCACTGAGCAATGAAGCTTGAAGCCCAACACAAGATACAGGAAACAAATCTGTGGCTAAATTCATAATATACTGAAAAGTTTGCAGGTAGGAGCATGCACTGTTCTTGTAGGGGACACAAGTTCAGTTCTCAACACCCTTGTCTGGCAACTCACAACCACCTGAAACTCCAACTTCTGGGGCATCCATCATCACTGACCTGTATGTGTACCTGCCTCCAATAGTTACACACACACACACACACACACACACACACACACACACATACACACTAATAAAAAGAAATCTTTAAGAAAAATAACTACAAGTATTTGAGAGTTCTACTTTTCAAATTCTATGGAAGATTCACTTTTGAAATTCTATGAGGTCACAGGATGCCAGTGAATTGTAGCTGGCTGTCTTTGGGTAAGATGCTTAAATGACTAAAAGTCATAGTTTCTATAGTTATAAAATTATAGAGTTTTATATAGTATAGAGTTATAAAATTAAGAGTTAATTTTATTAGACATATAAGGACATTTGATAAAAAATTATGTGTACAAACCTATGTTCATAAAATTCTGTGCAGCTACATACAAAGTACATACATACATACATACATACATACATACATAGAATATCCTATGACATTTGGATACTGAAAAATTGCAACTCTTTCCTTGGAACCCACTATATTCGTGACTGGAATTCCCTCTCCTAACTCTATATTTCTCCCGAGGCCCAGAACATAGCATATTTAAGTTACTGATTGATGGAGAATATGTCTTGCCAAACCTGTCTATGATTATGGTCTAAGTTTTATTTTACATCTTGTACTAAGTTTAATATAATTCTTCGTCCATTGTCTCCATTGCTTGTTGTTGTTGTTGTTTAAAATTCAGGTAACTCCCAAATTTCTTGCTTCTTAAAGGTTAGTAATAGTCCACTCTTGAAAATGTGAAGGAAAAATAAAATATATTTCTTCACACTGGCTACCTCCTTCTATAGTTGGAGTGGGCTGCTGAGGAGAAGAAAGAAGAAACAGCTGTCTGTCCATCTTTTCTGTGTAGGACTTACTGACAACAGCTACTGAATGTGTGGAATCCATAGAAGTACCTAACTGTCCCAAATTCTGAAATACATTGTCATAGAAGTGGACAGGCTTACAGGGCTGGGGACACAGTTCAGCTGTTAGAGTACATGCCTAACATCCACACGGTCATGGTCTTGATTCCTAGCACCTCACAAACTGGCTGTGGTATTACATGCACATAATTCCAGAAAATGAGAGAAAGATCAGAAGTTCATGGCTCTCTTTGGTTACATAGTGGGTTCAAGACCACCTTAATCTACTTGGACCTCATTATTTTAGTGAGGGAGCAGAGCTTCTAAGTAAAATGAAAAATATGTTAAACAATGGAGTATCATTTTATAACCAAGAGCTACATCTAGAAGATGTCTCAGGTGGCTGGCTCCTGTCTGATGGTAAAGACCATAAACTTAAATGTTCATGTCCATGTCAGACCCCAGTGTTACTAAGGCTACTGAATATTGGACTCTAACTTTAAATCTTTCATAAGAGAAATGTTTCAATATTTTTCACAAGATGGTACAGTTAGGACAGTTGACAAATTGCCTCCAGCAGGATATTGAAATTACCTAAAGAACATACATGATTCAGTTACTCACATTGGGATCTATTTTGTGACTGATAATGGCCAGCATCTATTAATCATGTGTGAATGACTGAAACCTGATTCATTTATAATTGGTGGAATTAGAAATTTAAAATGAAGTAGATTGTGCTATTATGTGTCAACTATTGTAAATATATTTTCAAGATGCTCGAAACAAATTAGACATGAATTTGTAAAATGAAACAAGATTTATTAAAAGCACTTCGCTCTTGATATACCTATAAACCATATTGTACATGTATGTTTGGTTTGTTGGAAGTGCTGAGACAGGAAACTTAGTTTTTTGCTTCATTTTGCACAGTCTTCCTTCTTAACCCGGAGAATTCTTTTCCTCTGTATTCCTGAGAGAACACTCCTTTCTGTAGCGGCCTGCTCTAAGAGCTGCTCTCTACCCTAGGTTTACATTAGAATCATCCACAAGCTCATGGACATTACACATACCTACTCCAGTTGGTATTTGGTGTAGACATTGCCACACCTTAGTAGATTTTTGTTATTCTGATATTTCCAAAGCCAGAGATCACACATGCGTGCCACATGTAGGGCATGATGGAAGAGGTTTTTAAGGTCAGGAAGTCCAGGGACCACTTTCTGATTCAGTTAAAATATATAGATGAGATATTCAAATCTGAGCTGTTAGGAGTGTGCTTAGTTTCTTTTAAAACCCAATAATAGAGTGAACATTTGTTTACCTTGTTTATATTAAGGGAATTCCACAGAGAAAACTGGACCAAGCAGAACAGAGGGAAGAAATATGTTTCCAGAAATTGAGGACTTAAGCTTGTTGAAAATGGCAGAGCTCAAGATTCTGAGGCTATGTTGTCTGTCTCAAGAAAACCCAAAAGGACACCCACTTGGTCTTGTTTTGTTTCTTTCTTGCCTTTGTGTACCTCTGTCTCCACCTTTCCATTTTGGGTACATTGACTTCTCTTTGCTACCTCACTTTGATTCCTATAAGAAATATCATTTAATTTTCTTATACAGAACTCAAATCTCTGTAGCTTGACAAGGATAAACATGGGGGAGCTTGTTGGGCATGCATCTATTTCTCCAATGGTTTGGAAGGTTGGATAAGCCACTGGGATGGGGGCAGGATTCTAAAATAATTTCTTTATTTTTCTTTTTTCTTCCACTGTGAAACCGCTGACGTTTCAGCTATTTATGAAAATGTCAAGGTTCTGAAAAATAAGTTTTACTCTCTCCTTGTAGCTTAATTAAGCTAATTAAGACTCTATGCATAGGTCAGATGTGACCCTGTTAAGAAAGATAGCTTAGTTTTTTGTAATTTATAATCCACAGAAGAAAAAAGAATGCTTTTGTACAACAGTGCTCTTAGGAGACTACTGTCAACCCTCATTCTCCCTCTGGTTGGAAAAGTAGAAAGCAACATATGTTGTCCCTAATCTTGAGTGACAGCCATTTAGCCAGCAGACATTTGCATGGTCTTTGGAGAATTACAGCACACATTCAACATGCCTGAATCCTTTTCATTTGTACGTGCACACTTGCAGTGCATTTTAGATCTTGACATGCAATGTCCTAGAGGAAAAGAGCTGTGACACTCAGAGAAGAATGTCACAGGCAGAATGTGGAAAAAAAAAATATATGTTACACATATCTTGCACATCCCTATTCTAGACAAATGTAAGATATATTTCGAACTCAATACTCTCAAACAGAAGAATGCACTACAATTACTTGGAGAATTTGTTTAAATGCAGACTAGTGAGAGGTCAGTGGGTAAGGGCATGTACTGCTCTTGAAGTGATCCTTAGTTTGCTTCCCACCATCCTCATCAGGTGTGTATAACCTCTTATAACTCAGTCTCCAGGGAATCTGACCCCAGTTATGGCTTTCACTGGTACCTTATCCACAATCCCCAATGCAAATAATTTCAAAAAGCTAAGTGTTGGAAGTTATCCCCAGTGTCTGATTTATTAAACCTAGAGTTAGGTACAAGAGATTTAGTTTCTAACACATTCTGAGAAAATATTGACACTGTTGGTTAAAGAGCTAAAGAGCATGGTCAGAGAAAGGCAATCTCATTCATCATAGTATAGGTAACAAATAACTTTTAACAACTGAGTTATGATTTTTTAAAATAGTATATTCTATTGTTGATATTCACAAGATGTATTTTACTTGGACTGAAACTTAGTCAGGCTCCTTAAACCTCTGGGTCCACTCGCACCATTTCTTATAAAGTACAGTTGTAAGGAGAACCCCTGACAAGTCAGTTAAGGAAGATGCCCTACCCTCTTTTTCTGGTCATCATCCATCTCTGTTGATGAGATCATTCACTCTCCATTTCTTGGGATGTCACATGATCATGGCTTGACCTCAGCAAGCATCCTTTTTCATTTGGGGTACTCCTTAGCTTTGTGACCCCTAGTAATAACTTGTTCACAGACCCCACTCCCAACCCCATGGCTCTTAACACCTCTTGTCTATGTTATTTGAAGTTGAGCCTAATCTCTCACTCCCATTTCATCTCTACAGTCACTATTTCTATTGAACTAATTCCAAGTATACTTTGTCTTTACTGTGCTTTAAAAGTACTAGGATCTTTCTTTAACCACACATATGCAACTATATCTACCGATTCATTTAGTTTTGAAAGAAATGTCCCAGTACTATGACCTTAAGTCCCTGGTGATTTTGTGCATAGGATCTGGGAATTCTGACCTAGATTATATATTACAGGAGAATCAGTCTCACTGCCCTGTGGCAGAACTCAGTTAGATCTGATTGCCAGGTGATACTAACCTTTGCTAAAGGTCAGTACCCCTCGGAACAATGCATCCTTCCTTTACTGTGGGTATTTGGCAGACCACATCCAAACTTGTACAGAAGTTTTAGAAGAGAAACTCCAGCAAGAGTAAATTTCAAAGATTTTGTTCACCTTCTCATTGGGGATCTACTTTACAAGGGTATCATTCATGTGTAACTGAGGATTTGGTGATATTTTCATTGCTGTTAAAAGTAAACTAATTCACTTCCATTTGCAACTCAGTGTATTCTGAGACTGGACTTACAGGTCTGAGGAATGAACACTCTGAGTTAAGCACTTGTCTTAGTTTATCACAACAACAGTGCTGTGAAAAAGGACTATGATAAACAGCAACTTGGGAAGGAAAGGATTTATTTCTGCTTGCAATTCACAGGTCACACTTTATCACTGAGGATAGATAGTGTGGGAACTAAAAGCAAGAACCCAGAGGCAGGAACTGAAGTGGAAACCATGGATGAATGCTAATTACTGGCTTGTTCTGACTGCTTTCTTTTACTTTCTATGACCACTTGCCCAGAGTGACAGGACTCATAGTGGTTAATCAACGAAATACTACATGGACTTGCTCACAGGCAATCTGGATGAAGACTTTTTTTTCAATTGTCTTCCTGAATAACTCTAACTTGTGTGAAGCTGACAAATTCCCTACCAGCACAGCATCCCTTACTTGCTGGGTACTTTCAAATATAAGACCTCATTGTATGATGCAAAATACCAAGAATGTGGGAAAAACCATGTGTTCATGTTACCCTGTTGTTGAGGTAAATGAGTCTCAAGCTGAGAAAGTTTCTTTCTTAAACCATGGGCCTATATTATTATGTAACCAAATAAGATTTGTGCTCAGCTCTTTCCTGCTTCAAATTTATTATTTTTCTTTAAATGTTATGCTTCCTATTGGGAGATATAACAGCTACCAAATGGAATTCCATGTAGACTATCATGATTGAGACTGAGATTGGATAAATATTGGCATGTTTTAATTTTAAAAGCATGTTTCTTGAGTTGTGCTTGTTTGTAGGTAATATAATTTATTTTTTCAATATTTGGGAATAATTGGAAACAGGTTAGACAGTTCATTTTTCAATCCATGTTGGACATCTTTATCTCTTGCCTACTTTTTTTTTTTTGGTGGAGGTTTCTCTTCCTCTTTAAATAGAGGTCTGCATAGTCATCAATGTTTAGCATTAGAGCTCATTGCTAACTTTCATTAGTTTTCATGATTGAAAAACAAAACGTTCATACACCTAAGTATAAGAGGTGAGCATCCAGGAACCAGAGTATGTTCAATCCCGGGATTTTATTCTCAGTACTGTTTCTCAATGGTTGGCTAGAACCCAGGGCTTGACACAGGCAACAAGGAGAGCTCTCACCACTGATCTGTCCCCCTTCACTTATCTCCTTGACATGGAGTCTTAGTTCTGCCTTTGTATAAATTATGCACATTACCTTCTCCGTTCTGTCTCTTTTCCTCATTTAAAGGCAATGGATTTGAATTTGGTGTTTCGTCTTTTCTACCCACTTAGATGGCCCACTTATGATTGCAAGTTTCACGTAACCACAGTTACAGGCCATCTCAGCTTTTCTTGTTTTTGTTAACAGTAGGGACTGTGCTGTGAAACAACATGTTCTTGACAGTTTCTGCCTGTACCTCTGAACTTCCAGTTAACTTTTCATGTTACTGCTGGTCAATAAACCTTCCTCGATGGGAAGTGGTCCCTCCTTGATTTTGTTTCTCCTGTCACTTCAGCTTCATTTCTCTTCCCATCTTTATCCAGCAGTACAGGAAAGAAAGAGAGAGAGAGAGAGAGGAGGGAGAGAGAGAGAGAGAGAGAGAGAGAGAGAGAGAGAGAGAGAGAGAGAGAGCATGGAAGATTACAAGTAAAACAATTCCCGAACAGTCTCCAGTTCAGACCTCACTTCCTTTGTCAGTGTACTGCTATAGTCACTTTGAGGTGCTGACAATTTTTTAAATAATGCAAGGTCCTAGTGTCATTGGGATAGATGATGAGTATCAACTAACATGGGCCATTAGGCTCTGATTCAACCTGATTTTTCTTTTTTCTATAAAGTCATCAGAGCCTTAGAACTTTCAGAGCCTCTTCATGCCTAGGCAGCTTTCAGTATCCTCTACAGGTGGATGCTCTTGACCTGGCGCAAAGAGAGCAACATTTCTAGTGTTCTAGTCTATGATTCTAGTCTATGTAGCTTATGATGGAACTTTTCTAATATGCAATTAAATTTGATTATATCAGTGATCCTATGAAACAGATCTTCATGTTTGTGTTTTATAGTCAGTGAATAAAGATCAAAAGAAAAGAGAAAAAAATTACATATTTCTCCAGTATTTTGTAGTCACTTTGACAAAAAGGTAAGTGACTGTTACAAGACCCATTGCTGTAAGTAGAGGAGCTAGAAGCCATTGTTTCTTGCCTTCTCATGGTACATGGGATCACTCAGCCATGCAACTGTCAACTTGCAGTTCTTGTCTTCAGAGATGAAGCTCTAGAGCTTCTCCATTGCACTTTCCTCCCTTTCACTATTCTCTGAACCTCCCTCAGACTCCTCTATTCTTCCTAGACTCCAAAGCTCAAGATGTTGATATGCCTATGATCCCTGCAGAAACTTATCAGCAGCTCAGAGTCACTAGACCTTATCCCAGCATCTGCATGCTGAACATAAGAGAGAATCCTTTTCAACATATTGTGGTTCTGAGTATGTACTTCCATGATGGTGTCAATTTGAGAGATCTTAACAGAATCTCAGGCATATGGCATAGTATAGATTTTCTGTGCCAGGTAGTGAACTCGGGTTAAAATTATTGCATGGCACTAAGATTTAAAGGGAGGCAGGGTTTCAAGCAATCTTGAGGTCACTTTTGCTCTGAAGAAGGAATCTCCTTCCAAAACTTCAGCTCTCACAGAAAAAGGAAGAGCTGATCTGAGTTTAAAACAGAAAGGCTCATACCAAGAAGCTTTGTCTAGAGAATCAATAATGATACCTTTGTTTGTACCTTCTGATTAAGGTTCTCCCTCGTTAATGCCCCTGTAGTCAGACCCCAACTGGTCATGGTAATCCCCTTACTCACCTTGTCTGAGCTCTTGCAATTTTAATAGCAAGTACCTAGTGATTCCTTAGTATCCGGTACTGTTTTATCAGTTGCTTTGCTTCTGTTGATTATTTTTTTTTTTGTATTTACTCTTTCCTTTGAGACAGGATATCCAGTAGCTCAGGCTAGCCTGAACTCAGTATGTAGAAAAAAATGTCCTTGAACTTCTAACCTTTCTGCCTCCAACTTCTCAAGAGCTGGACCTAAACCTTTAGGCCACCATGTGCAGGGCTATAGCTTGGCTTGGGTGTGGGTCCTGTTGGGTGGAGTTGTGAGTGTCTGCCACGGCTCAGGGAGGCAGAAGTGCGGGAATTTGACTGAGTTCATTCCAGGCAGCACAGCTGGGCTGAGAAGCTGTGGGACTCCATCCAGGTGTGGAGAGGTCTCAGCCTGAAGTCCTGTGGGGGGAGGGGTGGAGAGCTCCTGAGTGGGGTTCTCTGGGCCAAAATGGCTGATCAGGAAACCAGTGGTCTCTGGTCACAGAAGAACTGAAATGTGAGGGCATACAGGCTGGACCGGCCCACAGCCAAGAGGGACTAGAGGGAGAGCTCTGGCGGCACCCCATGGGATTAGGGACTCTTGGTTACCAGCACTTGCTTGGCTGGGTCACTGGCTTGGCTTGGCTAGCTTGTTGGGTTAGTGGGCCTCTGTGGTGGGAATGTAGAGAAGTCTTCTGGCAGGAGATTAAGCAGTGGCTAGGTAGTCAAAGGCTCAGTAGTGAAAGGCCTTCTCCACATTTCCCCACGGTGGGGGCCCCAAAGACATGAGGAAGTCCATGGTTTTAAAAGGCTTATTGTCATGGCAGAAAGTGGATGAGCTGTACTCCCTCTCCCAATTTCTCAGGGCAGACCAGAGTTAAATAGGGAGGGAGGAGGGAAGAGGGTCTGTGAAGGAATGCTTAATTGGCAATGCCCTCTGACCTTTAGTATCTCATTAATATGGAGATCTCTAGAGGTTCGGAGGCCTGTAGTCATGCCTTCTACCTATGGAGGGGCTGGTAGAGGTGTTGACCTATCGTGACCAAAGGCACTGATCAATGGAGGTTTTTGACTGTGTGTTAGGAGCCTGGAGTCTGGGAGTCTGGTGAAATGTATGCCGTCCCTTGCAGGGTCTCCAGCCATCTCTAGCCCATGCTCCACTAGAAACCAAGCTACCTTTCACAGTCCCACAATCATGTCAGGTCCAGGCATTTTTTTAAAGACTTTCCAAACATTAGTCAATTTATCCAACCAAAGATGATACTAGTGTAAACTATCACAGACCTGCAGGGGAAGGAACAGAGACATTAATTAGATTATCTCAGCTCAGTTGACCAGGAAGTACCAAAACTTGTACCACCCATCAGTGAATCCTGGTTGCAGAGCCCAGGTCCTTGACTGTTTCCATCACTATTGTTCTCCAATTTCTACTGCATACCCTCACAATCACTCATTCCACTGCCTCAATTTTGTTTAAATATCTGTATCTTCATCCAATCTGCTCAATTTCATTGAAAGTGATTTACTGCTGATTTAGTTTGAAGTTTTCTGGCCCCCCCTTTTAATTTAAACATTTACTTTTTTGGAAATTTCATATGAATTCTGTACTATATCAAATCTGCTCCTTTCTCTCCCCTGTCCAATTTCTCACATGTCCAACCCTATTCCCTTTCAAATTTATGATCTTGATGATCTTGAGTCCATTTAGTATTGAGTGTTTGTGAGTTAAAAGTTGACCATTAAGGATCAGATAAGACATCAGGAATCTCATACCTGGAAAAGATGGGTTCTCCCTTTTCTAGCAGCCATTAATTATCTCTTGCTATGCATCTAGAGGTAGGGCTTATGAGATCTCTCCATCCATGTTGGCATGCCAACTACTGTCATTGTGCTGGTTCGAGAGACTCCCGAAACAATATAGGCTATTTCTATTGTCGCTGAACACTTCCCACAAACTTTTGGACACAGGACTTGGAAGAGTCAAGCTGGACGTGACCAGTAAGCTCTCTTCCTGAGGATGAGCTCTCAATGTATGTATGCTACTATATAAGCTGCCAAACAAAAAGAGCAATGCATACTTCTTCCCAGCTATAGTGCTTCTGAACCACAACAATTATCAGTATGACAAAATACCCCAAGGGTGCAAAAATGATACTTACATCTCGGAGGAAACCAATAACCATTTAATTGGATGTAAGACTTCAGTAGAAGAGAACTAATGCCTAGTATTGCAAATCAAGCTGATTATTGACGGCTTGTGAGATCACTGACCCTGGTGAGGAGGCCATAGATGTACTGCTGCCACTTTCATAAACCAGTATAATTCCCAACTGCATTCTAAGTACTTATCTTTTGATCCATAGGTAAGTGTAGCTCTTACCCTTTTCAAAGAATTTTCTTTTTGTAGGAAAAGGAGAGTGTCTTCACAGTAGTTTGTGTTCTCTATATTCTTTGCTAGGGATTTTGTTGGGAAAAGTCAAATAAACTCTCAGCTGTGTTCTGATTGAATCAGTACATCTTTTTAGCTTCCCTTTTCTATAGTGGTTTACATGTGATACGCCAATCGTGTCAAGTAAATATGTATATGTTGTGGTTGAGGGGAATGCTGTTAACATATTTGCTCTCAAACACTCCCTCAAATTATGGATCATAATATTTACTGCATTGTCCAAATGAAGCAAGCACCCAGTTGGTATTTATTGATGTAATTCCCTCCTACTATTTTACAAGTCATAAACCCATTATGGAAGGAAGGCTGGGTGATAGAGGTGTAAATTACAATAGACTGAAGAAAATTAGCATGTACTGAGAGGAGCAGGTGTCTGCTTAGGGACCTGGAAAGCCCTGAGGAAGATGAGGAAGTCTCCCATTCTTTTCAACCACTACTCCAAAGCTTTTGGCCAGTTGAGGCATTTGGAAGTCAAAACAGCCTCTCACTGAGGCAAGTTCCAGTAAGGAAAGAAAGCCATTCTCAACTCCTTCGAGCCCTCCCTTCTTCCTTTCTTAACTTTCACTTTTTCAACAGAGGATTCAAAATATGTTAAGCTAAGTAATTTTATTTTTATAATTTAATTTTCATTTTATGGTGCAATTGGAATGAGCTCTTCATTTATTTGTTTAATAATCCCAAGCTTTCTCTAATATCTTCCTGAATTTTATACTCTATTCCAAGGTGGCATCCTTTCTTTTTAATCTAAAAGCAAAGCCAGCATCATTCTAGTATAAAATAGTAATGTATCTCATGTGGCTGGTTACATAATGATAGCTTTCAATCATTCACAAGGCCACGTGTTCCATGTCCTAACCTTCTGTATGTTTTTGTGTATTTTTCTTCTTTCTTGCTTCTGCTTGCCCTTTTCCTGCACAAGTATAATAAGAAAACAACTTCTTATATGGTCTTTCTCTGTACCTTGTATTGTAATGGTCGCATTTCTGTTGTAATATTGATTTGGAAAACCCATTGCATGGCAGTGTGTTAACAGAAATCTGAATCTTGCTAGAGGGAGTTATTTCATCTTTATTGAGGTGATTTACAGAGAGCTTTCTACTCAAATGAAATGCTCAGAGAGGAAGGGAGGGGACATGCCCTGTAACCAAATCATGCCTGACTCTCAAGCAGCCAGCCTTAGGAACACAGATTCTATTACCATCCCAAGCTTTCATTTCTCTCTTCCTTCATTTTCTGAATGAATGATGTGAGTCACTGCATTTTACATTAGGCAGTGTTCATAAAAATGTTTATGAAAGTTACAGGTGACCTTGGAAAGTCTGTTTCTTTCATATGACAAGTAATTTAGAACAAATCAAATAAACATCTATTTTTATGATTTTTATATTAACCTTTAAGAATTTCCTAAGTGTATATAATATATATTTATTGTATTTGCCCCCATTCCCCCAAGATTCACTTCCTTATCGTTCTCATAATCATTTCCTTATTTTCTCTATAACCCATCGAGTCTGGGTGGTACTATCTGTTTACTCGTAAGTTTGGGATCATCTACTGGAGCATAGCCATAACAATCAGGGGCTATGCCCTTAAAGATAAATGACTCTCTGTCCTCACACAGGCTGTAACTATCCATAAGTCTTTAGAGGTGAGGATTTCTGAGCAGTTCCCCTTACATGTTAGAATGTTGACTAACATGAATTCCTATAGGCAACTATAGCTGCTATGAATTCATAATTCTGTCACATCTAGAAGACACTGTTTTACCTTGGTATTCCCTAATTTTTCACTCTTACAATCTTACTGCCTTGTCTTCTTTTATAGTCCCCAAGTGTTGAGGGGAAAGGGTGTGATATAAATGTTTCTTTTATGGCCTGGTTAGCTGCTGTCTCCTAAACAAAACAGCTTCTCTGATAGGGTCTGAAAACTACACTAGTGTTTGGGTTCAGAAAGATGAATTTAGAGGGCAGTTTGACACTATGTTCATGAAGCATAATAATATTAGTAGGTTAACCTTTGGAGTCTGTGAATTTGCTAACCAGTGGGTTCATTGCCAGCTTAACAGCATGAGGTATGCATTTCTTCCTGTGTAGTAGGCATTCAGTTCAATCAGGAAGTGGTTGCTTACCCCTATAACATCCATGCTATAAGTACACCCATGGACATATCATGTCAGGCCAATCATGTTTTAATGAATAGTTGAATAAGACTATTCATGATTTTCCTCCCCTACTATCATGTATAGCATCTCCTGGTACCACAGAACCAAATTACCGGGGTGGAAGCTTCTATGGCAGCCTTTTAAATAAAAAAGGGGGGATAGGGGTTTATAATATTTAGTTTTGCTAGAGAACAAAATATTTTTAAATTTTTATTTGTTTATTATTTACAATGTAGCCATTGTTTTTTTCTACCGTTTGTCCACATAGTGTTTGAAAACTCCCATTTTAGCTTCTAATGTTCATCTACAGGTGAAGAATAAACATTTGATTGATACATGAAAAGTGTTCTAGTTCCCACAGCTTTTGTGAGTTCAGTCAGGATGGTTTTTTTTTTTTTTTTTTGGTTCCAGCAGGATTCCCTCAAAGAACTCAACGAAAGGAAAATGATATATTTGGGATTCCTTGAGGCAGGATGTATTTTGAATAGGAAGATGGGTGCATTTAATAAAGAGGAGCAAATGCTTTATTTTTCTCCTAACAACTCGTCAGCAAAAGTTTTCTAAGCAGGTGATATCTGTGAGCTATATTGTCTATGTATAATCCCATCCTCTAAAACCATGGACAGGAAAGATTAGATGTCATATATAGTATCGGCTTACTTTGGAACCATTACCTGTGATCAGCTTTGCATTAAGAAACACCTTGGATCAGTGAGATGGCTCAGCAGGCAAAGCTACTTGCTTCCAAGTCTTAAGATCTCACTTTAATTCCTGGGTCTCACATGGTGGATGGAGATAAGTGAATTCCTCAAGTTGTCCTCTGATTTCCGCATAGAATTTGCAGGAGTTGTTTCTCCCACTCTTTGTGGGATCTGGGAATGGAACTCATGCTGTCAGCTTGGTGACAATCACTTTTGCCCACTGAGCCACTTCTCTGGCCCTCAAACTATTTGAATTACTGTTTTTATCCCTGCAAAATGTCTATGTTGTAACTTGTCCCCAGTACAATAGTACTAAATAGGTAGGGCCATTAGAAGATTGTGAAGCTATGAGAGTAAGAGGAGTCATGCTATTATAAAACAAGCACAAGGAAGTTTGTTTGCTCCATCCACCAAGTAAGGATGTAGTGGAGGGGCCATCATGAATGAGAGAATGTCCATCATCCTGTTACTTTCTATTAATATTTGGGATTCCAGAGAGGGTTTGTCTTTCCATCAGTTAAGAAAGTAAAGGTCAAGGAAATAATCTGAGACAAAGCAGGTGGTAACAGGTAACAAACATTATTACAAATGAGGAAGCACAATGAGAGATGGAGAGAAGGATGGAGGGAAGGGGAGAGGTAGGGAGAGAGAGTGGGAGGAAAGGGAAAGGAAAAACATGCACAGAAAGGAAGACTCCAGGTCAGTATAGCAGTCAGGACTGGAATCTACTTTTCCTCTAGAAGGTTAGGAGGATTTAATGTTTTCAGTGATATGGGGCAGGTCTGATTTCCCCTAATTTTGGGTTGGTTACTTTATTTAAAGTGACACTGATAGTCTCACAGCTTCAGGTAAGAATGCTGACAATCAACCTGGTTGGTCCACTTGGTTGTTTCCTCAGGTCAGGAAAATGAAGTAGAAGCCAGACAAATGTCATCTTTATTACCTGTCTGTAGTTCCCTTCCCTCTTGATCTACCTATCAGGAGTTTATCTAACTCCTAGTCCTTCATTATGACCTATACCGTGGACTTCTGACCCTTCAAACTCCTGTGCTTAATGTATACTTTATCTGTTGTTTATAAGAGATGCTGTTTTGTTATTGTAGACCTGGTGGAGACTTTGGTACATATATATCAGGATACATTTATCAAAGTAAGTATTGGATTTCCTCAAAGAAGAATTAACTCTTTTCCTAATCACATTCAATCACAGTATTCTTCTCTTTCTAAGAGTTGCTGAAAACTTGTGGGCTACTCTTTTGAGTAGTCTCTGTTAGTGTAATGCTATGTTGTATGTGTGTGTGTGTGTGTGTGTGTGTGTGTTGTGAACTGCACATCTGTTGTCTTTACCATTCTTCATCTTATTATCTAGAGCTTGTTTTAGCTAGGTTGGCAGCTACCATGTCCAACTAACTGATCCTCCTGCCTCTGCCTCTCCCTTGAAGTTATAGATGCCTACAGTCAAATGCAACTTTATCTTAGGTGCTGAGAATGTAAACTGAACAATCTCTCTAGACATATATTCATATTTTGAAGGTGGATTTAGTTCCTGGAAAATCCAAAGGTTCTCAGAAGCAAAGTCTCATAAGTAAAGTAAAGTGAGCCCAGTGGAATTTAGTCAACAAAAACAAAACATCTAAGCTCTGTTTGTAAACAAAGCCCTGTGGAATACATCTTTACCAATGCTTACAAATGAGGATGAGTCTTGTGCACATTCTATGGCCATGAATATTTTTTGTTTCTTTTTTAATTAATTAATTGTTCTTAATTTACATCTCTAATGCCGCTCCTTTCCTGGTCCCCTCTCACAGAGGTTTTCCCGTCCTGCCTCCTTCGTCTCTGAGAAGGTACCTACTTACCATTTATTCACCCTCCCTGGAGCATCAAGTTTCTACAGGATGAGGTTCATCTTCTCCCACTGAACACAGACAAGGGAGTCCGCTGCTACATATGTGTATGGCCATGAATTTTACTCAATCATACCTTGTTTTTATGACCACAGCTTGTTTCAATAGGTTTTCAGGGCTTAATACCACATGGAGTGAGTTTAGTGTCTCAACTATTACTATGGATTTAAGAATCTATGATAAGTGATCAGCTCAAGATGAGTGGCTTTGACCATTACAGGGAATGATGGCCATTATGATAAGTGACATTCAATTTTAACATTTTAACATGTGACGTCCTTTTTATAAGCTTTCACTCTCCATATTCCCCTCCAAAATATAATACCGAACAAAATGAGAGCTAAATTTTCCAGGTCTACTCTCTACTGACTCAGCAGAAATTGGAAGAGGGTCATTAGGATCAGGCATCACTGGCAGGGTGGCTGTCAATATGGAGGTCATGCTGGCTAGAAGGACCATGATGACAAGATAGAGTTTTGGTTTCCTCCTCCAGTTTACCTTAGAGAAGCTCATTGCTCTTTCTTTTCTTCTTTTTCTCTGCATGTATATATGGGTAGTATATTTGCATGTGTATATGATTACTTGTATGTGTATGTACACATAAATGATTTTAAAATGTTGATTATATATTTGATTTGATTTTCTAAACAGAATAAATAATAAAAGAGAGTGGCTGAAAGTAGAGTATTGGTAGATTGACTATTTTTTATCATCTATTTATAAATAAACCAATACAATTAGAAAATACTCAGAACTTGAAGAATAAAAGGAAGTGGAAGAGTACAAATCATCAGGTGTTAGGAAGGGAACCACAGTGACATTATGGTAGCAATAGAAGCATCATAAAGATCACATGTACGCAGTGCACATGTCTTGAAGTGATTGGAGCTCCCTTGCAGTCAGCATCCCTAGATGATGGAGATAAGATCAGAGAGCGTTCACAAGAAAGATACCACATTTCTCTTTCTGGTCTCTGGTACTGTACTCCTGCAACTATTGTTGTGGGAAGAAAGATCTCTGCATTCAAAGTCTGAAGGGAGGAAATAGCACTCCACCTGTTCCTCTGAGTGTTCAGTGTCAAATCCAGAAAGAAAAAAAAAAAAGCTAGGTTTCTGCAAACTTAGGTTTAGATTTGCTAAACTAAAACTTCAATCAATCAGGTACCTGACTCTCATGTGGATTCTTGGAGATATATTCCCTTTCCCCTTGGGAGAGAGAAAGAAATGTGTTGTGTTTATTACAGAATAGAATGTCAAGTGAAGGTACGTTTTCTGGAGGTAAGGTTTTACACTCCAGTTTGGGCTACCCAGCATCTTACTATGTAACCCAGGAAGCGTCAATTTTGCAGTCTTCCTATGATTGCCTTTTGAATGCTATATTTACAGGAATGCAGCACTTATTTTTACTTTTGAAAAAGTTGTTTGCTTTTTTTTCTCTCTAAAGAGGAAGGGAAATCAATACATGGAAAACTTCAGAGGAACCTGCCTCCCAATACCCACACAGAGGCCTAAACATGTACATGATTAGAAAATGTGCATATTAAAATAGCCACTTTTCTAAATAAGAAATATATTATTATTGGGGCAGTTACCTCAGTGGTACAGTGTTCAATCAACATGCAGTCCTGGATTTAATCTCCAGTTGGGCCTCCTCTCCAGTTGTTTTCTTTGTGGAGATAAAAAGTATTGAGATAGCATGTAGTGTTGCCAGTGACGTGGTTTGCTTTTGTTCACTTTTGAGTTTTGTCCCTCACCCTAACACTCAAGATCTTCCTCATGTTGTCAGAATGTTAGTAGAGATCCTAAGGAGAGGACAGAAGTTGGAGTTCAAATCCCATTGCAGAGTTCAGTATCTCAAGATCTGTACTTTTCACCCATCATCCTATTGCTAAGACATCACCATGGATACCATTCATAACAAAACAACAAACCAGGTTTGTGTGCCTCTGCAGACTGCAAAGGGTGGGTGATACTTGAGCTTGCCTCCTACTTCTGACTTTATACTAGACATGTACTTCATACTGAACCATTTTTTTCAGTGCTCATTGTTAACCAGTAAAAGACAAAGTCCTTGAGTATGTAGATGAGGACTGAATATCAAACCAAATGGTGCTGCCTCTGTTCTTTGTTTGAATTCCCAGAGTTGCCATGAATTCCCTGTTATTTAGGGTTAATGCCAACAGAGGACAGGCTCATTAGGTAGTATTTGGAAATGTTGACAGGAAATGAAATTTGCAAAATTGGAGAAAAACCATGGTAGAATATCTGCGTGGATGGGTAAACGCAAGGAAATTGAAGGTTGAGATGCTTTTGTTATTTTGGTTTTTGTTTTCTTGTTTTCTCAAGTCTTCTCTTGAGATGGAGAGTTGGAGCACACGTCATTGCTACTTAACAGGTCTCACACCTAAATGACTTGGAAAAACATCGGCATTCTTAAGACTAAAGCATTTCTTCATAAGCTGTGGTTTCAGACACTGAGCTTAAAGCAATGAAACATCTCTGTTAGATGGTTTTTGCTTAGCAGAATCCTCATGTTGTTTGTTCATTTGCAGTTTTCAGAGCTATTCAGATTTTTATGATGTGAAGACTACAGTATACTGATACAGTTTGCCAAATCAGTGTGAAAAACCTTGATCAAATAAATAGATTATGTTTTTTCATGATTGCTATGGTGTTAAGAACAATTACGTGGACCAATGAATAGAAAGACCAGCAGTGCGTGAACCTGGGGAAATAAACTGATGGTTTTGCATTTTAATTTAGCAAAAATTGAAGGATTTTAGGATTTTTCTTCCTTTTCATTTTATTTTCTTGACAAATATCTGTGAATACGCACAATACATATAGTATTTATGTGTATATATTCATATATTATTATATGTAAGCATATATGTATTATTATATGTGTATGCTATAGGACTTGTAGATTCAATTTTAAAAATGAGAAGCAGCAGAAATGAGAAAGCCTAAATAGACAAAATTTGTTGGTAAAAGTCTAAGAGTCACATGTCTTGGCTTACATTTTTTTTTTCATAAGAAAAGGACTGAAAGTGTTTTAAAGATCTACTTTTAGTTTTATGTGTGTATATGTGTGCCCATGTGTACTTCATCTGTTTCTGGGGACCTATGGAGAAGAGCAGAGTGTTTAGATCTCCTGGGACTTCAGTTACAGGTGGTTCTGAATCTCTTCATGCCTAACATCTGAGCTGGGAACCGAACTCAGGTCTTGTGAAAGGACAGCAAGTTCTCTTCACCACTGAGCCATCTCCCAAATCCCAAGACTAGAGCTCAAAACAAAAAACAAAAACAAAAAAACCTAAAAACCAGATTGAAAGCAAAGCAATGGAAGTGGAAACTGCTATGTGGGGATCAGGAAACCTGGTGCGTTTCCAGCAAAAACATATGAAGCCTTCCTTGTAAAAAGGTCTGGACACTTTTCAGAGTCAACTGAGGGTTCTCTGTTTTCTCTTTGATTTCATATGGATTTCCAGAGTTGTACTAAGCAAAAACCAATACTCAATTATTATTTTTTCAATAGTCTAGTCTTCTAGGTGATGTGTCTAACTGTAAACTTTGGGTGAATAACAAAACCCCTGTTAAGGAATTGTGTGGTAATGTCTAATACACTGAAGGAAACTCTCTCTCTCTCTCTCTCTCTCTCTCTCTCTCTCTCTCTCTCTCTATCTCATCTCTCTCTCTCTCTCTTATCTCTATCTCTCAAACATGCTTGTGAAAGCAGAAGATAGTGTCTAGGAGAAAGACAAGGGCCAGCAGGAGTTGGTATTGATAGAATGGGTGAATATGATCACAGTATATTGTATACACATATGGAGTTGTCAAAAAAATAGACCATTTTTTTTTTCACAGGAGATTATTTCACATCCAAACCATTTCTGGGCATTGAGAAATTTATAAGTTATTTTAGATTCTCATTCACTCCTTTACATTCTTTTATTTATAACAAGTGACAGTCTGGTTGCAAGAATATAGGACAAGTCGGCTCTCAGGCAGGTTGATTGATGGTGCCACAGTACATCCCTCTTCTCCTTATTCCTGGCCTCAGACATAAGAACAAATCCTCCTCAGAAATGACAGGTATTTTATGGAGCAGGAGAGAGTATGCTCTCCAAAAATGCAATACAATTAATTATATGTTTTTCACATGCTTAGCTATGGACAGTAGACTCGTGATCTGTGCTTGTTCAAGAAGAAAATTACTTGATCCCAACAGCCATGTTAGCAGAATCCATAAGATGATTATGTCTTAATTTTGGAGTGAAGAGATTCTTTTCTACTGCCAGGTTATTTAAAAAAAAAAAAAAAGAGCTGAGTTACTTTTCTGTCACATCTACACATGCACAGATCCCTGTTTTGATGGAATGATTGTTATTTAGAGATGAGCAGGTTGGGTGGTAAAATGACTAGCCTCATCTTTAGAGCTATCAGTCTCAGTCTGACAAGTCCAAAGGCGGGTATTTTAATAGAGGTTTAAGAAACAGATAAGTGCTCCAAAAAAGCCAGAGATATCCAAGCATGACTGTGGGCTTCTCAAAGGAAAGTAACAAATGATTGTCTTAGTATTAGTTGTATATAGTATTTTAGTGACTCTTGATTTACATCTCAAAAGGTAGCTAATAAATCTCCCCCCAATCCTATTTCTCTTTTTTTAATGAGATAAGTCAGGTGTCTCTGGAGATGCCTCTTTGAATTATAATGCGATCGAACTGAAATCAGAAGCCACAAGGGTTACATAAGGGGAAGACATGGGGTTTATGGAGAGGTCTCCAGGATCGCATGTAGGAGGGGAGTAGTTGGAAGCAGTTACTAATTGAGCTGGAAACCTTGCTTTTGTGGTGAGTCTTCAATTGGATTCTAAGGTCAGAGGCTCTTGACCCTTCTCATGTCCCCAGATGTTTCCTACCTTTCTCTCCTGCTCAGAGGGCACTTTGACGAAGGGTTTATGAAAAATAAATGGGAAATTCTACACCAAGGAATTCATGGAAGTTCACATCCATAAAAGAGAATTTTTTTCCGTTCGTTTCGAGACTTAATTTGATTACAATATTTTTCCCATTACCTTTATCTCTCTAGATGCACCTATACCTCTCCCCACTGTCCTTCAAATTCACAGCCTCTTTTTTTTTTTTTTTAATTTTACTCATTGTTATTGTTATTGTCTGAATATAAGTATATGTATATAATATATACTCTTAAATTCAGTAAGTTCAGTCTGCTACTTTTATGTATGTTTTCAAGGGTGACCATTTGGTACTAGAAAAACAATTTGTATGCTCATCCCTGGGGAAGGCTGCTTCTTCTACCACCAGCTTTTCTTTGTTGTCTGTATGTCTTTGTATAGTAAGGCCTCATGGGATGTGGAGATAATTTTTTTTCTTTTTTTTTTTCTGCAGTGAACTTAGACGCCCTTTGTGTTGTTTCTAAATTTTTTTTTTCCAGGTAAAAGTGCAATGTTCACCTAAGCCACTAATTAGTTGAAAACTAAGCTTCATTAGGTCACTTGCTCATTTCCTTTTTATTACTAATTTACCTTGATTTAGGTAAAATGCCAAATTATATTCTAACAGCCTGCAAGAACAGCAGCTAAATTAACGCAAGAGAGCAGTTTCCATGTGGGCATTATCTTTCTCCCTTTATGCTTCCTATAATGAAATCATGCTTAAATGTCAGATGCGAGAGAAACCAAGAGATAAATACATCACTAACACATTTCTTGGGGAATCATATCTGTCTTACTTTCAATCAGGAAGAGGGCAAGGTGAGAGAAAGAGGAAGGAGGGAAGGAGGGAGGGAGGGGAAGGGGGGAGGAGGGAGGAGAGGAGGAAGAAAGATAAACAATTCAATATGTTAGAACAAAAGTTTGAAGGCAGTTAAAGGCTCAAATGTAGGGTTTCATTAAGATGTGTATTAACAATCTAGGCCGGGCGGGTGGTGGCCACCCTTAATACCCACACTTGAGCAGAGGCAGCGATTTCTGAGTCGAGCCAGCCTTCTACAGATGAGTTCCAGTGACACCCGGCTACCAGAGTAAACCCTGTCTTGAAAATAAAACCAAATAAAAAAAAAAAAAACAAATTTCTAACCACTCCAATAATAGTATATCATTCTAGGTATTCTGATTGCTTGGAAAGGAGACTTGACTGAGATTGAAAGGATGTTAAGCTTGACCTTCCTGTCATATGTACTACCTAAAAGTCCTAAGAGTTTTGAGTTTCCCTATTCTACTTCCTATCAGGGAGAAAGTTATCTTTCAGAAGGAATTAGTACAGTTGCCTAATATTAATAAGTATAATGTTATGAGTTTTGTTCATAGCCTCCATTCATCAAGGACTATAATTATGGACCTGGACTTAAAAGAACTCCTGTTAATCTTGCAGTTATATAACAGAACAAAAATGAAATAAGGGAGGGAAAAAGTACAATAAATGTCTTTATGCCTTTCAGAGACCCAGGAAAATACAGCAGTCTGTTTGTTGGCAAATAACAACTGTTATTTCTGAAGTATACATCAGATAGGAAACCAAGTTTATATAGCAGTTTTGGGGATACTCTCCTGTCTTAGTTGCTTTTTCTGTTGCTATGATAAAATAATCTGTCAAATACAACATCAGGAAGAATGGTATTATTTTCACTCAGGATCTGAGGGTATAGTTCATGATGGTGGGGAAATGCTGTTGGCAGGAGGTTGACCATCAGGCAGCAGAGGAGAGAGAGGCTGAGACTGTGATCTCCTTTTATTTACCCTGTACCCAAGCCAAGAGAAAGATACTACTGACTTTTCAAGTGAATCTTCCTCCTAGATTAATCTTTTGGAAAAAATACTTTACAAGTATAGTAGAGGCTAACCTAATCTAGACAATCCCTCATGGGTGTTCCTAGAGGCTAAACTAATTTAGAAAATCCCTCACAGGTATGCCAGGAGGTTAATCTAATCTAGATAGGCCTTCACTGGTGTGCTGAGAGGCTTGTCTCATGGGCTATTTTATATTCTGCTAAAATAATGATCAACACTAGTGGTAACACTAGTTAGCATAAGAAGTAGATTTGGGGTGTGAAAGAAGGTTCAGTGTATGTAAAATTGCTGGCAGCAGAAGGCTGAGCACCTGAATTCTTTCCCAGGTAAAAAGCCACATGTAGTGGTGCAAGTCTATAGACTTGCACTCCTATAGTGAAATGACAGGACAAGAGAATCATCCCAATTCCATGTAGGTAGCCTAGAGTACACAGTTTGGTGCGAGACCCTGTCTTCAGAAAGCAGAAGGTGAAAACTGGCTCCTAAGAGTTACCCCCTTAACATCTACATGCATACCAGGGCATACGAGTACCCACACTCATATATATATACATCATCCATGCAGACTCATACGCAAACACACAAATAACTAAAAAGAAGTAGAATCATTAGACAGGAAGTATAAGCATGCAAAACCAACAGATATGAACTGTTCGTTTTTGGAATTAAATTTCATGAAGTACTCTTGAACTTTAATCGAAAAGAGTGATATCATTTAGAAATGGAAGCAATTTACTTTCATTTTAACTAATCAGTTCCTACTGTTTTCTTGCCTTTTCTTGCTGAGATCAAACTCAGGGCCCCATACATATCACACAATAAGGATATCCATCACTAAGCAAATTTTCACCTGAGACGGAATTTTGTTTTTATTCTCTGTCTCTGTCTCTGTCTGTTCTCTCTCTGGTGTCTCTGTCTCTCTCTCTCTGTCTCTCTCTCTCTGTCTCTCTCTCTCTCTGTCTCTCTCTCTCTCTCTCTCTCTCTCTCTCTCTCTCTCTCTCTCTCCTCTCTCTCAGAGGGGAACACAGGTAGCATGGTGCCAGTGTGGAGATCCAATGACCACTTTCAGGAGCTGCTTCTCTTCTTATCTCATGCACGTCCCTAGGATGGAACTCAGGTGGCTTACTAGCAGGCAACTGTACTCACTAAGCCATCTCAAGACCCCACAGGCCAGCAGTTTCAACTAGAAACACTTCAAAACCTCAGTGTGTGGGTTAGGGCTTCTTGTCAGTGAGAAAGCTACCACTCTGGAAAATCTCTTTGTGTACACATGCTAATTCAGTTCCTGGTGGGCTCCAGGGTGTGTGGGGGTGATTGAAAAAGAAATATTTGAAGCAGGGTCAGCTAACTATTTAAGGGCCGTTGTAAATATTTCAGGCATTGTGGGCCAGACAATTGCTGTCACAGCTACTAAACTTTGCCATTGTAGTATAGAAACAGCTATGGACAATGCCTCAATGAATAAGAATGGCTGTTTTCCAAGAAATCTCTGTTTAAGAAAGAAGGATGGCTCTGATCCATGGCTGCAGTTTGCTGACCCTTCAACTGGAGGAATGGCTGCTGGTCTACTCACTGGCAGCAGTGGCCACATTCAGCTAGAAGATGTATTGTTTTGTTTTAAATCATATGTTATTGGTATGCAGGATGGTTTTATTTCTTATCGTTAATAATGATTTTTGCATACAAGTCAGGAGAGTTTTACATGCAAATATAGAATCTGATATCTGAAAACCCTACTGAGATCTGTCACCTCACCATCACAGCATTGTGTCCCACTCAGTAGGCCTTTGCATCCTTGGTCTCTGTGACTCTGTCATTCTCATGGTTCCCTTGAGACTACCAGAACTCTGGGTTGACTGATCTCATTTATAGAATCTGTTGTCTACTTGAACTTGACTTTACAAGTACTTTATATGTCCCCTTTTTAGTCTCTACCCCCAAAAGGTTTCCTGGGTTGCTTTGTGGAGTCTGAGGGCCAGTGGTATTTATCAGATGTATAGAGCTTGACTATACTGGGAATGAAGAAAGGGTAAGAGCTTAACTATAGAAGTAATGAGCCAGAGAGCACGCTCATTCCATACATCCATCCTCCACAGAATCGCACAGATCCCATGCTCCTTTTCCCCCCTTCTTTCCCACTCTCGAGCAAAAGACCATACAGAGGTATTTGTTTGTCTGCCTGTGATCATGTATACATGTGGTGCATATGGGTATACATGTGATGAAAAAAGGCAGCCTTTACCTCAAAGGGAATAAAAGTTCATTCTGGGACCAAATGTGAGTAGTGCTAGCCCATGAGCAAAGCTCCAGGTCATCCCGAGTAACGAGTAACATGTTGTAACATGGTAATTGTTTGGTGAAATTTGTATAGTAACAGAAAGTGTCTAAGGGAAGACAGCTTTGCTATTCATTGGGTGAAATACCAGGTAGAACAGTTCCAGGAAAGCAGGAAATGTCTCTGCATTTTCCGCAGTTATTGACTGAAGGCATTGTAGCGTTTGGAGTAGAATTCTGCCAAGAATATGTTTTAAAGGTTTTGGTATGTGTGAGTGCATGTGTGTGTGTGTGTGTGTTTGTGTGTGTGTGTGTGTGTGTGTGTGTGTGTGTGTGTGTATTTAGGTCAGAGGACAGCCTGAGAAAGTCAGTTCTTTCCTACCATATGAGTCCTAGGAACCAAACTCCTTTTGTCAGTCATATGGGCATCACCTTTACTCACTGAACTGTCTAATGGCTCCATTTCTAAAATTTTGATAGTCATAATGTAGTTAAGTCAGACATAGTGGTGGACAATGGATGGCTTTCCATGGAACTAAAAATAGCTCAAGATAAATTGGCTCTGATCTGCAACTTTTAAATTACTCATAATCGTGAACTTCAGTCATTTTCCATGTAGAATCTTTAACACAGGTGAAAAGTTTCTTTTTTATAAGGGGGTGGGAACTTTATTTCATAGTCAATATGTCATCTTTATGAGCCTCACCAGGCATTTAGGAAACCTGAAATGTCACCCCTTGTTAAAGGTCATTGGAGCCTCCAAAAGGTTGTGACTCACAGGTTGAGAACAACTAATGTAAAGGCTCATGCTCTTTTCTGGTGTTGACTTAGCTAACAACTCACAAGGAGACATTCACTCCTTGGCCCTGATATGGTTTTTTTGTTTTTGTTTTGTTTTCTTAATATCCCATGCCTACTGAGAGCAGCATTATCTATGTGTACATGTGGCCTATATCCAAACTTTAATTAAATTTCAGTAAGCTTATACGATAGTAAGTTTCCATGCAGTTTTTTCCTATATTCTTAATTTTGGTTCCTCCTCCATCATGTACTCCTCTACCTTCTCATCTTCCTCTCTGTGTAAGCCTTTTAGACAGGATTTTACTATGTAGCCCAGGTTGCCCTTGAATTCATTGCAGTCCTTCTGCCTCAGATCCTTGAATTTTTCGAGTTACAACCATGAGCCACTATCCCCAGCTCAATACAGTTTTAATGTTAAACAATAAATATGGAATTTATTTTATAATAATGTAAATGTTTTAAATATAAAGGCCTAAAGATTTAAAAAATGACCTACCTATGAACAATTGTTTAAAATGATTATACAGGGTTTTTGTAGCATATTTAATAACTATCTATATGTGTATCCATGAGTTTCCCCGGAACTTTTAAATATACAAGAAGCATCTATGCAAGCTCTAGTCTTGTTTTATCCATTTCAAATTAGCTTTTGTGAAATCCTCTGGGACTTTTACCAGAATACATGGTTTTTCTAAGTTCCGTTATTTGTCTTTCTGACCCAACTATGATCAACAACCTTTGTCAGAGAGGGAAAAAAAATACCTTTACTTTAACATTGACTCTTCCAAGTATCACCATTCCCAAGTCCATCCAGGCTTTAGAAATAAAGCTCTCTGTAGATTTGCATTCCTAATGAGTGAGGATTCTGTGTAATGGTTAAATTTTATTCATCCCAGAGCCTGTAGCCAGGACCAACCGCCTGACAGCCTGTTCAACATCTTGTGAACAGAAATACTGAATGGAAAGGTCAGGCAGTCCATTTAAACTGTAACATTTTTCAAATTTCAAGATACCATAGTTGTGTGACATAATGCATATGTGGTTCCAGGGAGGTGGAAAGCAAGTGAGGTTTTAACCTTTCATTTTAATAAATGTTTTTCAATAAAAATAATGGAACATATTGTTACTTTAACCAATGAACTGAAAACAAGTAAAACAAGGAAATGAACAAAACAAAATGCAGGCAGGACGTTCTCAAGTTTCTTAGAAGGAGAAAAAAACAGCTTAAACCTGTAACAGCCCATGGACATTCGTCTGTTATTTAGAACTGTGGTTTGGGGTTTTAACAGGTTCAAATTAACTCTGGAATTAAGTTTAGCCTTTGTTTATACCTCCCCTCCCCTCTCTCACTAGTGTGTGTGTGTGTGTGTGTGTGTGTGTGTGTGGTGTGTGTATGTCTGTGTCTGACAGTATTCATATTGAATTCAGTTCCATTCTTTTTCTAGTCCCTAATTATACCCTCTGACTCTGTAAAGATGCTTCCTGAGCGCAATCAAGAAGTATATTACAAATCAGCTGTACATGGTTATACTCTTATAAATGGAAAGTATATTACATTTGTGTTAGAAACAGAATGTTCATGCTGGCATTCAATTGCACTTGATAGACATGTATTGATTGCCTGGGATATGCTAAGTGCTGCTCCAGACATGGTAGAGATCACTGCCATAAATAAAATCCCATCTGCCCCAGGGAACAATGGTCCAACAGACAATCTCACATAGTGACTAATACTTTAGACTCTGCAGTTAGGGCTAACATTCAAATCTTGTTTTGTTTCACTATTTATAAGCCTTGGAACTTTTTTGAGTTACAGTCTTCTCTACTAAATAGGAACAATAATATTCAAAGAAATGTATTTTAATTAATGAATGTATTGCAGCTTTATTTTGATTATAAAACCTTTGAGTGTTGTGATAAAACAATCAATTGTAGCAGAATAACATAAAATAAATAAGAGAAGAGTCACTGCCATCTAATCTTTAATCTGAAATCAACCATTGTTGCAAGTTTAGGAACATGCTTTCAGCCAATGTTCCTGTGTATGTACTTAAACGCTATTAATTTCTATGAGTTTTGTTTGTATTATCTATATTGTTTTACAGTTTGTGCTCTTAAGTCATTTCAAAATTATTTTAGATTTAGAGAAAGCTGTAAGAATAGTGCAGAGATTTTATTTGGTTTCCTACAATGTTAGCATCACATATAGCTTTATGTATTTGCCAATATCAAAAGATTCATATTTGCGACCTGCTGTTACATCAGATTCACACTATGCTTGCATTTCACTGTTTTGTTTGTTTTTTCTTACCAGTACAAGATTGAATCCCTCGCTTACTTAATACTGGCTAAGTTTTGATTAACAGAGCACTCTGGAAATAATCTCTGACAGCTCTGACACATTGTCTTTAAAAAGTATGTAGGTTTAATAAATAAAGTCCATATAGTAGAATAGATTACCCTGCTCCTTTCAATGTTAACTGTGTTTTTTCCGCAAATTTGTGTGCGTGTGTGTGGTGTATGAATGCATATTGAGGTCAGAGGACACTTCATTCTCTACTTTGTCGTAGGCAGGACCTCTTGTTCAGTACTCTATACTAGGTTAGCTGCTACTCAAGCTTTTGGGAATTCTTGGTCTCCACCTTCTACCTTGCCAAAGCAGCATTAGGATTACAGATGCACAGAATGAAATCCCACATTATGTGGACTTTTGATTGAATTTCAGGCCTGCATGCTTTCATGGCAGCTGAGTGCTTCCCCATCTGAGTTATCTTCTCAGGCTGAATATTGATATTTTTTAAAAAAATAAGGATTTTAAACTGTCACAATTTTAGGATTCCATGCATGTTTTAGACACCATGTGATTTGATTTTCATCATAAGCTACAACTCTTAGCTGCCAAATTAAAGTACTTTCATCTTTTTATCAGCAATTAATCCCATTACAGAGACCCATTTGAATTTTTGTGATCCATTTTTCTCTGAGACAATTGATTGTTTATAAATGTAGTTATTTCATGACATAGAAAATATTACTTTTTGAAAAGTCAGATTTCTATATTTCTTTAATACTGATAACATTTGCCATTTTTAGCTGTAGAAACTGTTTGAAATTTATCTCATTTATTGGTGAAGCTAGTATTTAGAATTTTAATCCCTATTACTAGTTCTCCAGTTGCTGTAGAAAAGTAGCAGTGATTCTGTACAAACAAAATATTATATAATCATCAAAAAATGAGTGATCAGGAGAAAGGCTGAGTTGCCCTCTAAGTTTGGCACAGAATCATTAGTTGGACTCTGTTCCTTGGACTCCATTTTATTCCATTTGGACTGACATCAATATGCTTTCGAAATGGATGGCTTCCTCCACCCCTATCCCACCATTTTCCAATCTGACCTGGTAATATGATATGTGTGTAGTTTTTAGCAGTGGTGTTTGTGGGTAAAGATTCCCAAAGTTCTTCTTTTAGAGTTCTTGTAAAGACGGGTGCTGTCAATATGATTCAGAAGATTAAAAGCTTCAGAGGAAGGTGGTTTTGCATTTTCTCTGACTGTACAGCTCATGTTTTCTGGCACTGAGGCTAGGCAAAGAGTTAACAGCACGCTTGTTTTCCACCTGATCGAACAGAATGAGTAGGAGCCTGAGAAGCCACCTCAGAGTTCAGCCTATTGTCATTCAGCTTGCATTCTAATATAGCTTCTCTCCTTTTCTGTATCAGAAAAGCATGTTACATGCCCACTGACCCCAGATAACTAAATAAATCCCGGTTTGTAGTCATAGAACTAAATCCCAGTTTTTGTCGGTACAAATGCCTGCCGAAGATGGATTCAAGGAATTCAGAACCAATCAACCATTAAATCCACATATCTTAATGGAATAAATGTAGGAACCAATGAGGACTCCAGCTCACACAAACACACACAGGTACTGATACAAACAGATGCACTCACATCCTGGTCTGTTCTTAGCTAAATGCAAATGTTTTCATTTTGTTTTTCTTTGGGACACATTTAGGCAGTCAGTTTTAGGCTTGGCTCATAGGATGCAAAAGAAATCAATTCACTTTCACCTTTGTATGTGTCTTTGTGACACACTCTTGGTAATTGTTTTACTGGTCAGATTTCTCCTTTGAAATCTGCAACATTCTTGAAAGTAACACATTTCTGACATGGACATTTCTATAGTTCTTTACTCTGTATTTCCCACAGAAAATCTTTTAAATCATATTCACAATGAGATTTAAAATCACCGATTTCTCAAGGACAGTAGCTAGCATCCAGGGTTGTTTGGAGCTATAAAATGCTATTTCTTGGAAAACATTGAAGAAAAAATCAGTCCATTTTAATGACTGGCAATCAAAAAAGATAAACTGTCATTAAATTCTAAGATCTGGTGTATTGGGCCTAAGAAAGAAACACATAAACTAACTTGGAGATACACAACTGACAATGTAGTCATGGGTCTTTCTTTCTCAGCCATCATCCTGAACATATTGCCCTGCAGTTGCTGGAAATCAAAATAATAGCATGGAGATGGTTAAGAGAGAAGGTTATACTAGGATGTCCCAAGGTTAAACCAAGATGTCCCAAGATTTCACTGAACATTTTTCTGAAATATGGACATTGACAGGTTGGTCTTGAATTTGCTTTGAATATTTTAATAGAGCTAGGTTCTTCTAAGGAAATTAACTTTCTCTGGAGGTTCTGTTTGTCTGTTGTAATCAATTCAGAATGCATTCTCATTGCTACCTGGAGAGGCAATTCCGTTGGTAAAGTTCTTACCTCACATGGAAAGGGCCTGGGTTGGATCCCAAGAACCATGTAAACCAGGATTGGTAGTGCCTATCTGTCAGCCAGCACTTGGAAAGTAAAAGTAAGCAGATCAGAAGCTCAAAGTCACTGGTAGCAATATGCCAAGTTGAAGGCCAGCTTAGGTAACATTAGACCCTGTGTCTAGACCCTGTCTCTTCCCTATCCCCAATGGTCACCATAAAAAGGAAAAATTGTAGTGACTGATATGGGATGACAGTTATAACAGTTTGGCAACGAGAGAATGATATGCTGTATTGCTCATTTGTTCTCAGTAGTTTCTGTTTGGGAAGGTGAATAGGTATAATGGGTGGAGGGAGAATGAACAAATGTGAGGTTAAACATTTTGATAGCTTCTTACAAATGATTCACTTCTTCCCAAGTGAAGACAAGTCCAGGAGACTGAAGAGGGAATACAAATGATACACAAGTGACAATTCAAAGAAACAGTAACAGTACTGAGAAAAGCAACCAAGTGAACAAACACCAAAGTACCAGCAATGCTCTGTTAGTAAGTCACCTACTTCAGTACCCATTTTAGAGGTCTAAAGTAGAAGAACAGTTGCAGAACATCTGTATTGTTTTGTCAGTCAAACTGTGTAGGAACTTTCAAGGTTACTGAAAAATGATTGAATCAAAGGGTTTACTTTCAGGATTTAGCTTGATCAACCTGTGTGTTTTCCATGTTCTGTGGGTCACGTGTTCTTGGCTGACACCAGAATGTTCAGCTCCAGATTTAATGCAAACACAGCCATTGGCTGGATAACTGGGTGCGACTTTGTGTGGAAAACTTTCCAGTTGAGGCTATCGGAGCTTACATTTCTTAGCATTTTTGTGGAGTAAGACAATATTCATCTTTAGATTTTAACTTGTTTTCTGGACTAGGTGAAAATGCAAAAATCAAAATTCTAAAAAGCAAAATGTAATACCTCTCCTAGTTGGTGAAATCATATGTAAAAGGCCATAGGCTGGATATTGTCAGAGGCTGTGATTGGCAGCCCTTCCTCAGCCGTTGGGGATGATAAGGGGACGTTATCTCTAATGTTCGCTTTTGAAAATGATGCAATTGTTAAAATGATGCAAAAATTAATATAATGCTTTAAATGAAGTTTTGATCTTATGCTGGGCAGTACCAATAGCTATCTTGACGTATACGAGGCCTGTGAGTATCAGGTTCGACAAGTCTGAGGGACAACTCAAAGAAATTCCTCATCCAAGCTGTTTTCTACATGCTGACATGTTGACATGAAGATTTACCTACAGAGAAAAGGAAACTATTTTGTCTTTTAAGGACTAACATATTATCTCCCAAGAATAATTGGCTGCCAACACCATTTTTCCCTCCTGTGCCAATCTGATTTATCAGGGGAGTAAATACTTCTTTGCACCATGCTTTCTTCCCAAATTCCAATACTAGAAACATGTTTATCTGCTTTCATGTTAAAACACAAATTCCACGCCGCCAAGATTGCTCAGTGGATAAAGGCTCTTGCTGCCAGTGCTGATGACCAGAACTAACTCCTTGGGGACACACATACTAGAAGGAGTGAACCAATTCATCTTCTGACCTCCATGCATTTACAATATGGCTTGTGTGCCCACCTACCCAATGAATAAGTAACTATAAAAGGAATTTTTAAAAATGCAAACATCAGTATTTCTACCATAGATAAAAGCAAAACCCAGACGCTAGAAGCATTCCCTTAAGCAACTGATTTCTTAAATTGCTTCTAAAAATCTGGCACTTTTTTCATACTTTCTTTTCTAATGACAGACAGAAATGGGGTAGATCTGGATGGGAGGAGAGGGGAGAGGAACTGGGAGGAGTAGAGGGAGGGGAAACTGTAATTATGATATATTATGTGAGGAAAAAAACTATTTTCGATAAAAGGGAAAATCTGGCTTTTATATAAACTGCTGTGTTAATGCTTCATCTGACAGCAACATCTTCCTATGTTCACTTTATGTGCACAAATTTAAATGATGGAACAACGTGCTTCCTCCCTCTGATCACATATCCTGCAAATATCCATTCAGTACCTTCTGACTTCCTTGTCATCAAGTATATAACCTAAGGTCATCTCAGATTCATAAATGCAGCTCTGGGTCTGGGGGCACAGCTCACTGGGTAAAACATTTGCTAGAAAATAATGAGGATCTCATTTTTAATTCCCAGTGCCCATGTGAAGATACAGATTCTATGACACATGCTTGGTGTTAAGGACACTGTTAGATCCCTAGGGTTCATTTACCATCCGATTTAGCCCAAGTGGTAAGTTACAGGTTCAAAAAGAGATTCTATCTCAAATAATAAGGTAGACAAATGATTCCGGTGGAGTTCATATCCCCTTCAGAGGCCTAGATGTTTCTCCCAACTTGCTTCTGGGAGTCTTCTTCCATAAGACTCTCAGAGCTCTGTATAATGTTTGGCTGTGAGCATCTGCATCTGTTTCAGTCAGCAGCTGTGTGGAGTCTCTCATGGGACATGGTAGGCTCTTGTCTGCAAGCGTAACAGAGTATAATTATTAGTATCAGGATTAGCGTTTGCCCTTGGGATGGGTCTCAAGTTGGGCAAGTTATTGGTTGATCATTCTCTCAGTCTTTACTCCATCTTTGTCCCTGCGTTTCTTAAATACAGGACAAATTTTGGGTTAAAAGTTTTGTGGGTAGGTTGGTGTCCTTACCTTTGTTATGACTTGAATGTGAAATGACCCACCCCTGCAAGCACTCATGTTTGAACACTTGGTTCCTACTTGGTGATACTATCATGGTAGGCTGTGGAACCTTTAAAGAAGTGACTACTTTTGAAAAGAAGTAGGTGTCTGGGATTAGGCCTAAGGTTATTGTATAGCCTCCTTTTCACTCTGAACTCTCTGCTTCTGTTCTACTGAGATTGGAGCATGCCCTGGCACAAATTCCCATCACTCTGGCCATTTCCATGTTCCCCTATAAGATAACACAAGCTCTTCCTCCTTTAAGTAGCTTCTTGTCAGATTATTTGGTCACATCAACACAAAAGGTACATTGTATTTATTGAATTCCACTTTTTCTGCAAAAATGGGGTCATTGGAACATGAGAAATCTCAGGTGTCTGGGAGAGTGACAGTCTCTCGGAGCATACATGTGCACAGTTTGGAAAACTATCAAGTAATGGAAGTGCTGTTCACAGAAAATTGAAGTTAAAACCTTGACAATATTCTGAAAACTAAAAAGTTAGTGGAGCATAGTGCATGTGGCCCCCAGCAAGACAGATACGGTTCATTGTAAATTACAGACAAATATATACAAATGAAAGGTAAACTCAGAATTAATTCATCCATAGATGAGCAGGGTCATACTACAGTGCATATGGCCCCCAGCAAGACAGATATGGTCATTGTAAATTACAGACAAACATATACAAATGATAGACAAACTCAGAATTAACTCATCTATAAATGAACAGGGTCTATCTCTGAAGATGCCTAATGTTTTGGAAAACTATTTGGTAAAAATCCAGTACTTGATCCATAGGTCAGAGATTTAGGTAAGGATTTTTTGCTTTCCCTTTTCGTAATTTGAACCCACTTGGCAGTAACAGGGTGCTGCACTTTGAGGAGTCAAGGGAGCTGTTTTCAAGTATTTATTAGGTCATGATGTGGGAGACAGAGAGAGAATTAGTCTTCATGGTTTCATTGGGCCTGCTTATTGGAAAGCTGGAGGAAGGTGCACCTCAGCTCAAATTAAGCGTGGTTTATGGTTCTGACGCATTAAAAGATAATTTCTAATAAAAAAATTCATGGCTCTCATAGAATCAGAGTGGACTCTTGTTAAATGTATTTTGCTTATCCCATGAATGAGGAAACAGTTATGGCATTGTGGTCAGTTCTAATGGGAACTCAGAGAACAAACCCATGTTGTTTTAGGAGATGCTATCACAGGTAGGTATCACAGTTTTTGTTGAGTTACTAAATTTCTAAGTTTTCCTTTTTGATCAAATGTAATATAAAAGGGAGCTGTGACTGAAGCTCTGTGGCAGAGTGCTTGTCTAGTATGGACCAGGTCCTGCTTTCAATCACAGATCCAAAAACAACAACAAAAAGATTCTTCTTGATCAGCAAAAGGGCTGTGTTACTTTCCCAGTTGATGTTTTGGTGATCATCAGAAGTGAGCTGATGATTCAGACGAGGCCTAGTGACCACACACTGGGGATATACAACAGAAAGAGTTTTTTCGTTGGTCACTTAAAGATATCGAACAACTTTGAAGTTCTAAGACCTTATCCCAGTCTGCAATCTCAGTTCTTTCATAAATGGATGTTCTTGTTAATATAACCCAACATGTTTTCAATTGGTAAGCTCGCTCCCTCCTACCATCCCTGTTCACACTCAGCATAGTCTTTGCATTTCTGCCTCTCATTTTTTTTTCTTGTTCACTTCATTGAGTTAACTCTCATCTCTATGGTCAGATTAGGATGCCTGTGGAAGACAGTCAGGTGAAGATAAAGATATACAGGAGAAGGACTATTAAATACTAAAGACAGAGACAAAAGTAAGGCTGTGATAAGCATAGGAACATCAGATTTTTCTGCAACAGGAGGCAAAGTAAACCTTTGCTGTGAGTTTTGGAGACAGCTTGTATGTGGACTTCCTTCCAGAACTGCAGAAGCACCTGGTTTTTATCTACTCTATGCATGATAGTTTACTGCACAGCTTCAGAGATGAGTCAATACATGGATCATCTTTTTCATGAACTGACTGTATACGTCTTAATGCAAAAATCTCTGTGTTATTCACACACACACACACACACACACACACACACACACACACACATGCATACGGCTAGTTAACATCTATAGCATAAGATAGTTTTCCTATCTTGATAAAATCATCTTTCTGATCAAGATAAAGATGACAAACAATGGCTTCATATAGTTGCCTGTACATGAAGTGACTGTTATTGGGTATTATTAGAATTTGTTTCTTCTTGTTTGGTTATTCTCATGATACCAATTCTTCATCGCTTGGCTTGCCACTGCAGAATTTTTGTTATATTTGCTTAAACAATTGATTTTTTTTATGGTTAACATTTTATAAAAGGTCTGACTGCTTGAAAAATTCTCATTGTGTCTTGGGCATTTTAGAACTTGAAAAATTAGAGCTTTTCATTTTTATTTTTGAATTTTTACTAATTTTAAAGGTCTATTAATTCCCTCATGTTTGTGACTCACCATTTCATCATCAACAAGATGTCTTTTAAAGAAGTAACGTGACTCAGGAGAAACATGTGAGAGTGGGAGATGCTCTGGTGTGGAAGGCAGAGCAAGAGAACTGGGGTTTATTTTTCGTCAGAAAGCTGGAGGCTGAAGACTTGTAGATAAAGACATATGTGAATGTGTTTGGGTTTGATTCACTAATGCTCAGTGGATTTCAAAGCCAGATTTTAAAGCTTCCTTTCACTTTACTATTGGTTGACCCTATAACCAATCAGCAAGAAAGTTACCTTTGTGTTGTTGTTATTGTGACACTACTTTTTCTTTAAACATTCTTGTGATTTTTAAAGTACATTTTCTCTTTTTAATAATATTTTATTAACTATTTGAGAAATGTATACATTCTGATCCTATTGATCACCAGCTCCTCCCTTTAATTCTTCCAGTGTCTACCTTTATCTTTCCAAGTCCCCTCCACCCCCAGGATTTTATTTTCTGTTTCTATTTTATTTTACTTTTAAAAATAACCCATTGACTAAAATTTGTGCTGCCCTTATACTTTTGGGTACAAAGCCATAAACCTTTGGGTGGATGCCAACTTAGGAAGAGCTACATATAAAAAGAAAACTTACTTTTTCCTCTGCAGAAGCCATCAACCAGCCATAGCTCCTCAGCTAGGAAGCAGGGCTGGTGAACTCCTCCAATTCCCTGCTTGAGTATTGACTAACTTGATCTATTGCAGGTCTTGTGCAGAGAACTGCAGCTAATGTGAGTCCCTGAGTGTGATGGTCCAGTCACATCTAGGGCGTTGTTTCACACTTACAATCTTCTCTTCCTTTTCTGCAGTGATCCCCGAGCCTTGTAAGTTTTATTCTTTGCGTTTTGACGAGTAGTTAGTTTCTTCATCAATAGCCACCTGCTGTAAAGAGAAACTTCTTTGACTAGGTCTTTCACTCTTGGTTCTGCTGTCTCCAACTTTAGTATGTGTGTTGAGCTTACAGGTGTATGTCATCGTGCTCTGATTGAACCAGGCCTTCATGCATGCTAGGTAAATATTACAAACTAAGCTACAGTCTCAGTCTACTGTGATTGCTTCTGATTTATTATTTTTCTAACTTTGCACACTAATTAGTAATTGGTTATGTATATGATAAAGTAAAAGATATTGGAACTATTAACGGAATTACTTTAACTTCCACAGTTGTACATGTGAATCCAGGCCAAAATGTTTTAAGCCAGTAATAGGTGTTTAAAAAAGATTAATATACCCAAAGAAGCCATTGAGAAAATGGTACAACATGCCTGATTTGTATAAAAAGGAACTATACACTACAATCATATAATATACTCAGAAATAATTTTAGTAATGTATTTTCCTCTTAAAGTAGGAATTCATGAGGCAATTGAGTTTAATTATCACAAACTTTTTCTTTTTAAAATATAGGTTCTCAATATCATCCTGAGTGAGATGACCCAATCACAAAAGAACACACATGGTATGCACTCACTGATAAGCGGATATTAGCTCCAAAACACACAATACCTAAGATGCAACGCATAAACCTCATGAAACTCAAGAAGAAGGAGGAAGACCAAAGTGAGGGTGCTTTTGTCCTTTTTAGAACGAGTATCAAAAGATTCAACCAGAGCTCCCAGGATCTAAACCTCCAGCCTGAGAACAGACAGGGGCAAGCTGTCCTCTGAGAGGCTCTAACCAGCAGCTAACTCAGACAGACACAGACATCCAGAGCCAAACAGTGGATGGAGCTTGAGGACTCTTATAGAAGAATAGGGGGAAGGATTGTGGGCCCTAAGGAGATAGGAACTGCACAGGAAGATCAACAGAGTAAACCAACCTGAACCCTTGGAGCTCTCAGAGACTGAATCACCAACCGTGGAGCATACCTAGTCTACACAGATCTACCTCCATGGGCTGGACCTAGGCCTCCCTGCACATATGTTGTAAATGTGCAGCTTGGTTTTCATGTAGGTCTCAAACATCTGGAGTGGGGGCTATCCCAAAACATGCAGCCTGTATATGGAGTATGGTCTTCTAGCTGGGTGCCTCATCTGGCCTCAATAGGAGAGGAAGCACCTAGCCTCTCAGAGACTTAAAGTGGCAGGGTGGTGGATACAGGAGGAGGGGGTACTCAGAAAACAAGAGATAGGGAAGGATTGTGGGAGGGGGTGACTGGGACTGGTTATAAAGTGAATAAGCAAAAAAATAAAATTAAAAAAGGAAAAAAACAAACAAACAAACAAACAAAAATATAGGTTCTCATGTAACACTGCATTATCTTGAACTTATGTAATTGAAGATGATTTTAAATTTCTGATTTTGCTGTCTCCATATCCTAAGTATGCCATTACTGGTATATGCCATCCCACAAAATATTTCATGTTCTGATTCTTGCCCTATAACCCCAAAGAGCATCATCTAGAATTGATCCAGACCCAGAAATATGGACTGTGTGTGTTAATGCTGGAAATACTTTCTCTTTTGAGAGACTTAAGGATAGAAGTTAAAGAGCAGAGGCTACAAGAAGTAACTCCTATCTAAATTACTAACCTACTGTGTCAAGGAGAGCAATGCAAAGAATATCTGCATGACATTGTGCCTATAAGCATTTGTCTACTTGAATAGTCTTTTTGTCATGTGTGTACATGTGTGCTACTGGGGACTGCGTATATTCCAACAGATACTTATGCACGACAAACTGTAGAGAGCTGGTAACACTGTGGGCTTTGCCCTTTGGAATTGTTGTTTGTTTATATGGTTGCATTGTTGAGACAGAATCTTGTGCTTCATCAATTGGGCTGGCCTTAAATTTGCAGGATTCTTAGACTTGTTTCCCAAAGACCAAGATTACAGGAGTCACTCAGCATTACCACCCGAGACTCCTTTTTAAATACAATAAACCACAATTCTTTTCCTTAAAAATGAAACTTGCATAACTTCCCTTCCCTCCCCTTCTTCCAAGACCTCCCAATGCCTCTCTTGTTCCTTTTACTCTCAGTTATTAGTATTAAATGTATATGAATAAGTATATTATACAACCTGCTAAGTCCATTTAATTTTGCTTATTTGTGTAGAATTTAAGGCTATTTGGACAATGAATTGAAGGACTAATCCCTAGGGAAGGTTAATTCTCCATGTCTTAGAACTGTTAATTGCCTGTCATTCTTTATCTATGGCTGGAGCCCCAAGATATTTATTCGCCTCATCTACACTGGCATGTCAGCTGGCATTGTCATCATAAAGGTCTGATAGAAAGCCATTTCATGGGTTGGCTTTCTTGTCATATCTAGGAGACAACATCTCAGAGCAGACTTCCTGATTCTCTTGGTCTTACAATCTTTCCCAGAGTCATAGGTATAGGGGTTGTATTGTAGATGTATAAATAGTGGCTGGGCACTCCAATGGAAAGGGCACATTTCTAAGGGAACACCACAAGAAGGGGATAGCTTCTTGTTGTGAGACTTAAAGAATAAGCAGTACTTTCTTTCCTAGTTCTAGAATTCTCTTATAATTTTGTCTACATCTAGTTGGCTTGAAGAGACAGTTGTTCTTCCTTTGTTACTCCCTGTACTCAGGCTTGGCTATGCTGATAGGATCAGATAACAAAGAATCCCCTTTAATGGGAGGTTTACTTTTGTTTTTATCCTCATGGCTGGAATCTGTTGGTGGCTCACAAAATTCTAAGATGGGCCAAAGATATCAGAGCTGTGTTATACACCCTGACAAAACCTTCACATAGAGTGTGAGAACAAATGAATATTATACGGTAGTCACCCTTTAATATCTTTCACTATATTAAATCCTACCTTGATGGATAGAGAAATTAGCATAATAAGAGGGCAACAAGAGCAGTGGGAGATTTAAAACTGTCAAAATCACCGTAGTTCAGCCAGCACGGAAGTGGGGCCCTTATGCTTTCAGGAACTGGATTTGGCAACTACCAGTGAGCTTGGAAGATCTGTGAGATGAGACCAGAGCACTCAATTTTCAGTCCAGCAAAATCTCAAGCAGATAGCTCACCTACTCTGTGCTGAATGCCTAATCTCTGAGAACAATCCCATAAAAATGAGTCAGGATTTTATTTTGTACGTGTGTGTTCTCATATGTATGGTCCCCTGTGTCCAGGCAGGTCTATGCTTCTGTATATATCATGAGTGTGGAGTCAAGAAGTTGATATAAGTTTTCTTTCATTGACTGTTTCCATCTTATATATTGGAACAGAGTTTTTTGCTTGAACTCAAAGCTTGGTGATTCCTTTAGCATAGAAAGCCTCGATGGTGCTCCTGTCTTGCCTAGTGTTGCTGCAATTACAGACTTGTTACCACCCAGCCAGCCTTTATGCAGTTGTTTCGGTCTTCATGATAACTGTTGAGTCATCTCCTAGCCCTAAGTATTGGTTCAAACCATGATATCTGGCTGCAGTACATCATCAGGGGATTAATTCTTTTAGTATATAAGACAGAAACCATACCCTAAGTTGTAAGTGACACACATCATACCCTCTCCCCTTGCATAGATAAGTCCAAAGAAACAACATCTGTCAATGGTATAGACCTCGTCTTCATACATACAAAGAAACTCACTGAGTTTTTCTGGACTTAGCAGAAAATTATTTGATTATAAGAAGTACCTGATTAAATATGAACTGTCCTACAGTTCTTTTGCATAACTTAATATATATTATATTATATTACAAACACCAACACCCCACACACACATATTATATATATTCTTATTATTAAGACAATAAATGGCACTATCTCTCTTCTTACACCATATGGAAGAATACCTTGATCTTGAATTGCTACATTTAACACCTTTGCTCAAATGTATATTCCGGAATGTCCTTTCAGCATATCAATTGTTTGGAATGAATATATGAAGTTACCTTTTTATAGTGTCGGGTGGAGAAGAGAAGCCCATCCTGTAAAATTTCCCATTGATTTCCCATCTGAGTGGATAAATGAGAGCTGCTGAGGACACTTGTTATCTCTGACAACATTTCAATATTCAATGCCTCATTTCTCTCTTAAGCAGAAAAACGTTAGCCCTGAATTCTTGATATATTTTAATTCCCATTTTCCACATCCTCCCAAATATGTCCTGATATATTTGGGGTGCTGTGTATGACCATGTAATACTTTCCCTGCTAAATAGCCATTTTTGTGGATTGGCTTCTGACTCATACCCTATTTTGGCAGCTTTGTGAGGTGAATAAATTCACAACTTAAAATAACACCTTGTCAATCTCTCAGACAGGTCAGTTTGCATTCACACGTAAGCCAAATGTGTTTAAAATAAAGGTGTTCATAAGTCAAGAACAAGACTTTTCAATAGCTCTTTTGGTAGATTGAGATGATCCTATATGAGGCAACATTTTAAAGAGCACTGTGAAGAGCCCTTCTGGCCCTCTTTTGAAAGCCAGTACCTCATATTTCTATAATGATTCACCTGGCCCTATAAGTGGAAGTGAACATGGCAAAATTGCTGCGTGTAATCTCACAAGCTAGGTCAACACACCATGTTGTTCACTTCTTAGGGAGCTTTGCTCATTCTCACTTTATCTACATCAGTAGCAACACACGCTGCTACGGAGGAGTGTGCCAAGGTTTCCGTGAACTCAGTGGACTGTGCTCAAGGAATAGCACTTAACATAAAATCTTAAAATACCTTTTGTACATTTAAAAGTAAAGGCATGATTTATTCCATTATAACACGCTCCATGTATTCTTAAGAATGAGTTTGTCCTCTGCTGTGTTGAAACATTTTTAATGAGAAAGGATTTAAAGATATAAAAGATTACTACACCCAGGAGTAGGACCAACAAAAATTCATAGGAAGAAAATTGACATCTGCCATTCTTTGTGGATGACTCTCACATCTAAATGATAACATTTAGCTGAACATACCAAAACTTTAGAAAATAGCTCCTGCAATTCATTCTCTCCAATCTGAAACCTTTCCATTTCACTTACTTCTCCATTACAGAGGACAGGAGTGAATCTGGTAGTCTCCCTTACTCTTAAAGGTGTAGCAACTACAGCCTCAATGTTTGGGATCTAGCAGTCCTGCAGAATTCAGGAGAATTTTGTTGTGTTATACATTTTGTATTTTTCATTTCTTTTCATAGTTTTCAGCACATCCTAAAACTTCTTGTTTTTGCTTGGAAGCTACATTCTTTAACTAATCAGAAAGTTGGTTGGTTATTTGTTTACCTATTTTCAGGTTAAGAGAGTGAATGTTTAAATAGTCACATTCACTGATTTTTTTCTATTTCTAATACAAACCTAAATGTAACAAATCTCTTAAGCCAGACAGAGATTCTATAAATCTCATCCTCCTATTTCACTTTATTCTTCTACTTAATGGAAAACTAAATGGGCCCACAGAGTACAATTGCTGCTTTATTTGGAGTATGCTGATACATGATCAATTGCATCTTGATTACGATATTCCCATATACTTGATTGCAGCAGTCAGCATCAGTCCCATTGTTCAAAGTAATGAGAATGCTTTCATGATCTCAGAGAGCATACAACTTGAGTTTGTACAATCAAAGATATGTATTGCCACTCTCCTTCTGAATAATGAGAGCCATAATCTTTGGACCAGCAAAGAGAAACAAGAATTCCTGGCACTGGCATTGTTTTCCCATTCCCTAATATGGTTCCTATAGAATTCAGCATGACATAGTGAAACACCTGGCCACAAAGTTGCCTTGGTGCCCTGCCAGTTTAGGAACATGTACAATTTGAATTGGTTTGAAAGTTCCAAAAACACCATGGATGAAAACCTTATTAAGTAGGTAAAGCAGGAGAGAGACTGAGATATCTTCATCTAGAAAGCTCTCTGAAAGTACCTGTTGCTATCTTTAGAGTGGACAAGGAGAATTTAACTTTCTATTCAAGCGAGAGGATATATAAACAAGACCAGACAAAAGCAAACAGAAGTGTAACTTTCACCTCGGCTGTATTCCAATAAGGAGCAGTGGAATTCAAAAATTGACCAGTATTCTTAGAGGTGACTTTCCACAGCATGTGACTAGTAAAGGTGAACATATCAAGTCAGAGAAAACGATCCTCAGCACTTGGATGGGTATCATTCTCTGAATACACTAAAAATGCTGAAATTTATAGTAGTTTCTTGGAGGAACGTGTGTATGTGTGTGTGTAAAACCACATCCTCATGATAATACACTTTCTTCTTAGGCTCTTTGATAAAAGAGAACTTGTTGGTGGAGTTACAGAGATTGAGGATGAAAGTCAACCCTGCCAATTATGAGCACATAGAGAAATATCTAGCCCAGACTAAATACCCTTAAAAAGCCATGCTTGCAAACTTGCAGTATTCTTCTCACACAGTTGCTCCCATGAAGATTGATGCTTGGACATTTTTCCTATCATATGTCATTTAAGCATTAGTCTTTTATTTCCTCAGGAACATGTTAATTTTGGAACTGACTTTTCATTGTCAAATAACAGAATATTACCAAATCTCAGGAGATTTTAGGTAACAGAAGAATGATAAGCCACAGTCATGGTTAAAACAAACCTCTTCATGTTCCTGGAGGCAACATTGCAGATACACATCACCACATAACCTGTCCTGTTTTCATAGACACTTTGAGGGAAACGCTCCAAGAAAGTCTAAATTAGGAAACAAATTATAAAACAGTATTACCTGGACTGATGGGAAGTCTCATCGCATAAAGTACTTGCTATGCAAGCATAAGGACTTGGGATCAGATTCTCGGAATCTACATAAAGGTCGGAAGCAATAGCATCTATTTTAATGCCAGGCCTCTTACAGTGAAATGGGAGGTAGAGACAAGAAAATCCCAGGAAGCTGACAGGCAGCTAGCCAGGCATATGCATTAGAGAGCAAGAAAGACCTGAGGATCGACACCCCAAGGTTGTTCTCTGAAATGTACATGCACACTATGATATATATATCATATATATATATATATATATGCGCCATATGTGTGTGTGTTGTGTGTGTGTGTATATATATATATATATATATGTAATATACATATAATACATACACACATATATGTATGTATGTATGTATATGCTCTGGAATCAACTTTCAAACACCCACTCATGCCCAAAGACCCATTCCCAAATGCACACATGTACACATAGCCACACAGCAACACACACACATACACACTCACATGCATATATGCACATGCACATAAAAGCAAGTTCACACAGGCACACAGCCACACACAAACAGATACACACAGAGTTGCAAACAAATACATAATATACAGAGACTTTTGAATGTAATGTCGTAATTATTTTTAGAACTAGACTTATAACCTATAGTTTAAAAAAACCATTCCTTTTCTTTTTCTCCCAATGCTAGTTTCATGTTTTCTACTGAAGTTTCTAGGGTGTTTACAGGTTATGGTCCTGGCTACTGGAGTCAGGATCAAGGCTAACTTCTCATTGCCACAACTTCCCTATGTACTCTGATAGTGTTGAAATAAAAGTAGGCAGCACTGCTGGGACCTCAATACTTGGATGGAAGGACACACAGAATGTGAGATGACTTTCTGTGTTGAATGAGAAGCAGTGGAATACACAGAAGAGTAAGTCTTAGCTCCTCATCCAAAATTTCAAATTCAGAACTAGTTTCCCAGCGATAGGAAGTTGCATTGAGACTTGAAGACATGGAATTAGGAAGATGATCCTATAAAGTCTCCAGCAGAGAAGAGACTGTCTTGGATAAACTGATTAATGTTTTGTTTTTGAAAAGATTTTCTGGGTTGTAACATATTGTCAATATCTCAGCTAAATAAAGTTGTGTTAAATACACATGCAAACAGTAAAGAATCTAATATGGAATCGTAAGGGGGCTAGTAGAGGGGGTAGTGGAGATAAGTACAGGTAACACAGGAATATGAGTAAAGTATCTTATATGTGCGTGTTTGGTAATGGCATAATGAAATCTACTGTTTTTAAAAATTAGTAAGAACTAACAAATTATTGAATGAATCATCTAATATCTTTTGATGCACCAGTGTTCTCTAATGTGTGGGTGTTACTGTTGATAAAATGTATGTGAAAATCAAGACTACCAACTCCAAACCAACTCTAAGCTGAAATCATATACCCTTACATTGATTGAAAGGTTGTGGATTTATTCTGGAGTAGAGAATATGGGGAAACAGTTATGGAGGTGACAACTGAAGTTAATGAGGTGACACTAAAGTTATGGAAGTAATACCTGAAGTTACAGAGATGACACACTTGAAGTTATGCACTTATACTGTGCACCTATGTATGTATTACTTCAGATTTGGTGGAAAAGTATCCATGTTATTCCTGAAGTCCAATAAGATCCCATCCTAGTTGACATTGTCAACTTTATATGGCCTCATGGCACCCAAAAAGAGTGTCACTTGTGTCATTGTTTTCATCAGGTTTTTCTATGAGGGATTGCCTTGATTGTTTTAATTAATATAGAAGGGCTCATCCCTCTGTGTGCAGTACCATTCCATGGAAAGGTAATCCTAGGCTGTATAAATTAGTCAGCAAAGAATTAGCTTGTGAGATAGCCATCATGTGTAAGAGAGCTGGAGCTTGTTGTAGTATGCTCTGTACTCTTGTATCACTGACAATGCTTCCTAGGTAGTACCCCAAAATTATAATTCTGTCACCACCGGTGTATTCACTGTCTCCCAAGGAGCTGAGCCCAGCTAGGTTATTTTCTGGGGCCCTGTGATCAAGAAGCTACATCAGATGAACCTCACATCTGGTGACAAGAGCATTTCTCCTTTCCGTGAAACAGATCAGTTCTTCAATGGAACAGAGACAATTCTGGAGAATCTGGCAATGTGTGAAGACTCAAGAATAAACTCCCTAGTTCTCTCAAGTAGTCACCTTCACTGTCCACACACAGAGTTTCTTAACCCACTATGTCTCTGACATAAATACCCATGATTACTCCAGCCTGACATCCTCAAAAATAACTGGTCTACCCTACATGTCATCGGGATCATCTTGTCTCTTACCAAGAGCCTACCATAAGAACCCAACATAGACAGGCTTTGAACGGACATGTTGCTGAGCTCTGGGGAAAACATTTAAAGTGTTAAAGAATTACCTGTAAGAAACTCACTCAAAGCAGGTGACTACTCATCTTTTCTGTCATCTCTTTCATTTTTCTTTAAATGGTATGTTGATTTTTGGATTTGTGCATTGGACTGTGAGCTATGGTATTATTTTGTTTTATTTTTTAAGGTTGATTTTGCCCTTAAACATTTATTAAGTAAGTGTACATTTATTTATTTTATATGTGTATATGTGTTTATGCGTGTGTGTGTGTGCGTGCACACGCGCACACATACACACACACACACACACACACACACACACACACAAATGAGGGGGAGGTGAATTAGATTGTGAACCAGCCACCAGCTTTTCTACCTGTTTTGTTGTTGTTGATGATGATGAGATGATGTTTTGTTGAGTTTTTGTCTTCTTCCTTTGCTGTAAGTGGGACAATTATCAAATAGCATCCTTTAAGCAAGTGTCCTATACTTCCTTAACTAAGTCAGAGTCCCCTGGTCAGAGGAGATTCTGTGTGGACTGGCAAACACTCCTGCTTTCAGGTTCTTGCCTTAAATCCTTGCTCTGACTTCCCTCAATGATGGATTATGACCTAGAAGTGTAAAAGGAAATAAATCCCATCCTTCTGAGTCATTTCTGGTCAAAGTACTCTATCACATCAAATAAAAGGAAACTAGACACTTATCTGTTCATTTTCAATTTCTGTGTGACTAACTGCATGGTTTTTCCAGAGGCTGTGTTAGCTTACCTCCTTGCCTAACAATCTACCTGGGTCTGACAATGTTCAGGTGTGTTCTTTCTGCAGATTTTCTTGTTATTCTAAGTTGTTAAAAACTTGACTTTAAGTGCTCTACCTTTTTTGAGAATGCTGCAGCTGTTTGAACCAGTTATGAAGTATCTGCAAAGCAGCCTCAAGGGATATATTGGGGGATTTTTCATCAGCCAGGCAATTTATAGTTTTGTTTGGTTCCGACTACATGTCACGTATTCCCAAAAAAGTTACAACAGCGTCAGCCTCAGCTTTATTATTAGTGTACACCTGAAAATACTGAAACAAAGGGCTGTTTATAGGCTCTCATTGCAATTTTAAAGGGGCAGGACACAAGCCAGCTGCTGAAAAGGACTTAGCATGGACACATCATTGGTTACTGACTTTGGGGACACCGAAATGATTAGTGCAGATAGTCAGCTGTTACTGTCAGTTACTCTTTGAAGGCTTTCTTGAAGGCTTCATGGAGGAGGCCACGCTTGAACTGAACCCTTACAGAAGGGATAGAAGCCCAATAAAGAAATATAGTCCTGGGGAAGTTCATCTCAGATGGAAAGTTCAGAGTCAACCAAAACGTATTGCGTTCTTAGGATCTTTGAACAGTTTAGAAGTTGGTGGTGGTGGATCTGTGAAAAGGGGAAATGGGACACATGGAGAAGTGAGATCAAATGAGGAAATAAGTTAAGCTGAATCCTGGGGCTTCTCGGAGGGATTTGAAGGGTTTTTGACCTTTGCTGTGGGCAGTGGTGAGTGACTGAAGGGCTTAGTCAGTGCAGTGTTCAAGGGAAAATGGTGTGGAAGATGGACTGTGAAGTTGACCTTTTGTGCTGCGTAGAAGAGAGGGCATAAAGAAGCCAAACTAGAAGCAACAGGCCTAAAGAAGACAAGAAGGCTGCTATGGTAATTGAAAATATAGATGTAGAAGTTTTGAACAGATAAGTATAGGAGGTATGGATGAAAGTGGAAACATAGCTTCTGGACTTTTCTGTTCCATGGAAAGGAGTATAATATGCTTGTTTTAAAAATGGGAAAAAAATCTATATCACACCTCTTCTTGGCAATGCTCATGATCCACTATAGAAGAGGGAGCAAAACAACTATCATAGACAAAGTTAAGAAGAATCAGAAGGAAATTTTGTCTTCTTAGATGTGACAGGACCACTGAATTTATGAACTCAGAGCAGCTGTGGTTACCCACGGACGACTGCAGAACATCAAGCTCATTAGCATCCTAGCATAGAGATGGGAGGGGTCCTGAGCTCCCACCCCTAACTGCAGAGCTGTAGACAGTTGAAGGGTTTTGGGAATGCAGTGTCAGTTTTCTTTATGGGTATTGTCCACAGTGAGTCAACCAGGCTACAGTGGATGACTGCACACTCACAATTCAAGTAAATGGAGGAAAGTAAAGAACTGAAGCTGGGAGTGAAAGTGGATCTGGGAAGTGTTAGGAGAGGAGCAAGAGAAATGCAATTAAAATACTTTGATTGTGCATGCATGTAATAAATAGCTATTCAAAACAAAGAAAAGCACAGACAGAGGTTAGCATCCAGCATCACTGGTATGAGGTTGTCTCTATTGACCTTTGCAACAGTGTAACCTTAGTCTTGGTTTTCTTCTTTGTAAGATTCATATATAAAATAATGAAACTTGTACCTATTACTATGCATAGAAGCCCTTAGAAGCATTAGAAGAGTATCCGGCCTTCTTACATGCACGACATATGTTAGAAATCATTACTATATTAGTGTCAAATCTACCTATATTCCAAAAACTCAATGAGTCACTGTCACGACTCAGATATGTCTTTGATAACCATGGCTTTTTACTTGTCTTTACCTACGTTTTGTCCTCTCCCCAGCCCCATGGAGATGATAATAGTATCTACATCTTAGAGAAGTAGGGATTAAATGTAAACATGTAAATTTATACAATCTCAGAGCAAGTGCTGGCTGTAGGATAAGTACTCTATTCAACCCCATCCTTGCCATCAACATCACCACTACTATCACCAACATTATCATTATGACCATCACCTCTATCATTATCATTATCCTTACCATCAACATCACCATCATGCCACCACCATCACTACCACTGTCATCACTACACCACCCCCCCACCCACAGTCATCACCATTGTCATCATTTAGACAAATCTTCCATTTTAATTTTTTAAAGTTATGTGTGTAAAAGAGATACAGAGCATGTATATGTACCCATTTGTATGAGTGTCTAAGTCGGAAGAAACCACTGGATCCACCAGATCTGGAGTTACAGGAGGTGGCAATTATGAGCCACCTAATATGGATGGTAGCACTTGAATGCAGGTCCTCTGCAAGAATACAAATTGCTTTTACCAGCTGGATCATTTCTCTAGCCCCTCATTTATTCTTTGTTCATACCTCCTAGGTGGGAGTAAATTGAGAAATGACAGTTATTAAACATCGATTTAAAAAGGAGCACTCCTTATAGTGTTGAATTTTCTTGCACATGTTAAAGATTTGTGGTAATATAAAGCTATTTTGATCAATAAATTTTCCTTAATGCTATAGAAGAAAAGCCTTAAAGAGATTTCCCAATCTTGTAATTTTCTATTATGTTATATATATGGAGCCCCTTTGCCTTATAAAAGAGTGAGGTGAGAGGGAAAGTGCTAATGTTTTCTTTATTGTAGCTGAAACTTTATTGAAAAATAGCACTTGACCCTGCTTTTCACATAATCTATTTTGTAGGAATGGTACTACTGTCCTCCAGCAGGGTTGCTTAGTGCCAGAAACTAAGGGACAAAGCTGGAATTTGGCACTGAAGCTGTGTCTTCAAATTTCAATAGAAAGTGCTTGAATTATTTTTACTCACATCCGCTGCTCAGGCAATATTTAGCTCTCACTGGGTTTCCCTGCTCTGGACTAAGTTCTATAAAGATGGAAATGCAATTGAATCAAAGAACTTGTCATTGAGGCGGGGGAGACCCAGTAATGGACAATGAAAGAGAGTCAGATTCTATGTGGATGTGTAGGGACCTTCTGTGCTGTGACAGATCTGAGCTAAGGCACAGATTCTGAACCATAGAGAGGGTGAGATCAGGACCTATTCCAGCAATAAAGACATTTCTCACTTTAGAAAAGGACATGTCTCATGTGATGGTCTCAGTTTTAGTTATGCAAAAAAAAATTATGTGGCATTCCTTAGCACATTTAGAACTTGCAAATTGTGTACTTGTTGACAAAAATGAGAGTTGAGTACTTCTAAATCATTGAAATCTGGGCTCAGGCAATAGCATGTTGGTAGCATGGTTAGCATGAATGACATATAAGAGGCCCTCAATTCAATCCATGACAACTCTCCTTAGTTCTCAAACAGAAGGGGATCTTGAGGGTTCAAGAAGTTTGCTGTTGTTGTTTTTGTTATGTGGGTATACATTTCTAAGGGATCTATAGCTCTACATTCCACCTTACAAGGTATGATCTTGCAATGCTGTTTTTTCTCTGTGTAATAAAGAATAGAGCATATTTACTAAGTTCTTTGTGCAATAGGATTTTTTGTATTGAACTATGATGGTTCATGTAACTACTTCCACTGAATTGAAAATTTTCCTCCCAGAAGGAGGAGGATCATAATTCTCTGGATTTATGGAACTTATAATCTAGGTAATTAAAGGAAATTTACAAAACTCAAGAAGCTCCTGAAACTTACAAGATTCATAGCCCTTCCCCTCAGTTTTAAAATACAGTGACAATTACTAGGTAGAAGAGGCTTTCCTATAGGTCAAGATGCCTGAGGGTCATATAGGCAGCTCCAGTATGTATCTATATACCAATAGTTGTTAATGCTGGGATATTTTGTTTGTTTATTTGTTTTGTGTGTGTGTTGAGTTGACTTTGAGTCATCTATGCTAGTTTAAACACAATACACTGAACGGTTCACTATCTACACTTAGTGGGAATCATTTCTTGGGTTTGTCGTCAATGTTTTTCCAATGTTGAGCAAATAAATTTTTGTTCATGTCTTTCCAGGAAAAGTCATCCTACAGGGGATTATACTAAAAAAACTAGACATCCTGTTTATTGAGACTGTGAATGTCATTGAGACTATTCACAGAAATCCTTCACTCAGACATGTTTTATCTCAGGGACAACAGTCTTGCATATCACCAATGGCAATCAAGAATGTGTCTGATGTATTTCTCCTTGACTTTGTGCATGAGCAAGCTTGAGCCAGGCTAGTGATCAACATTGACAAGGACAAATCATCTGTGTGAATCCAACCTCTCAACAAACTTTCTGTTTCTCTAATTTTTATTTTTACATTTTGTTATTTTTCCATTTTATTGCATATCAAAATCTAATCCATTTCTACTTAAATATGAATCAAGCCAAGCAGTGGTATGTGGTAAACAGAAGGATTAGGAGTCAAAACCAGTCTGTGCTAAGGAATTAGTTCTCTCTTCTGTGATATAAATAACTCCTCATGTGGGTATAACATGTTTCCATTTATAAAGTACTCATCGAAATGAATTTCATTACTACCTTATGAAGTACATGGAGAAATGTTTTTATTATTATTTTTTTATTTTCTTTCCCTTCAGTAGGAACATCTGAGGTTCAGAGAAGCTATGTAATGTTATATATACTTATCTGAGGACTGAGTACATGAGATAGCTATACAAGATCTTCAATTAAGAAGGATATTTGCAGTCCTCTGTCACTTCTTTATTCCTCACAGAGGTGTACTAAGACCACAGCAATGTTGATACCATGTGAAATAGTGATGGTTTATACTGATTGTCAACATGACATGGCATAGAATCACCTAGATGCCATGTCTCTGTGCATGATTGTAAGGGATTTCCTAGATTACTTAGCTTCTTATGCTGTGATCTACTGTCTTCTTGTATTGGAGGAAGTCCATTCTAGTGTACATTATAAATTACAATACTAATTTTTAAAAAAAGAAAGAAAAGTATAAGACGTTGAATTTTTAGTGAAAACAACAACTAATCTCAAGAAATCAACCAAATACCTCTTTGAGAAGGACATTTATGATTGAGTTATGATGTATATGAATATCTACTTTGACAAGTTACAGTAGGATTTTAATCTGCTTAAGTTCGAATTCATCTGTTATACATAGCTGGTTCCCACCTCAAATCCTCCACTCAGTTTTTGAATGCACAAAGAGATTCTAACATTAGATCTTCTAGCTAACCACTCATGAATACATTCTGATCTTTGGTTATTTAATATTTTAAAGCAAAAGTCAACCAATGCTGCCTTTTGATGTGGAATTACTGCATTTTGATCTCAGACCCCATCCTGGAGGGAAAGACTTCTATGTACCTAGAAAGTAGTTGCCAATAGTTAATGATCAACTGTGGAGAGCCCAGATTTTCATTTTAGGTGTAAACTAGGAAGTTAGCTAAGAAATGGTGGCATTGTACACCTTTTCCATTTAAGCCTGCTAAACTGTGTTTGAATTGGTCAATGTGTGTATAGTTGGGCCAACAAAAGGAAGAATTAAAATGCACAATCACATTTTAAAAATAGTCAGACACTAGAGAATTTTCTTCCAGGATAAGTTTGCCGTTGTCTAATGTTCAACATTAGTTTGAAGTGTTTGTCAAAAGTGAAAATTGTGAAGCTGCCTGTAAGCACTGTGAGCTCAAAATTGGAGTTGTTCATGTTGTCACATGATCGGTGGTGAGTTCTAAACATACCTGTTGTATTTAACACAATTTCTACTGTTGTGTACCTCTTCAAACATGCTATTATCACTAGTTTGTTAACAGTCATGATAATGGTTTTGTATATTCTCTCTCTCTCTCTCTCTCCCTTCCTCTCCTCTCTCTCTCTCTCTCTCCTCTCTCCTCTCCCACCACCCCACTCTCACACACACATACCCAAACAAATCAGAATTAAGATAAAACAATAATTATTACACATTGTTGTTTGTTTGCAGTTTATACACTTTGTAACAAAGTGTTCCTACTAATAAATGAAGAATTATGCCAAAATCCAATTTCACAGTGTTAATATATTTTGATCTCAGCCATACCGTATATATATTCATGAGGTATAACACGGAATACTACCTAAATTATGTGACAGAACATCTTTGTTAAGATAGAGTTGAAAGTTTTCATGGAGACTTTTGCTCTAGATTTAATCTCGTTCATTATATAATGTTTGAATTTCAAAAACACAAATAAAGTGCCTTGGAAAACTGTGAGTGTAGCCTCAGAGTTTGTAAAAGCAGAAGGAAGGAATATAGGACATAGAACCTTATGTACTGAAGATTTCACAAAAGCCAGTTTAAAAATAAAGTTCAAAGAATCAGTGGTAAGTTTTGTGGTTGGATCCCTGGTTTTTCTACATTAAAATATATACTTTTGGATTAAATTCTGTTGTTTGGGTGAGGGAAAACAGAATAAACATTCTCCAGTGATATGCATGGGAAATGAAAGAAGGGGCTCATAGATATCTTTCTCTAGATACCTGGTAATATTTTAAGTCTGCTTGAACTCTAGGTTTCATTGCTTCCTCATCTGCTATATCATACAGACAGTTTGTGCTTTGGCATTCCATATATATAGTGAAAATAGTTGTGTAAATATTTGTCTGGATCATTTAATCTCATATTACAGTATTTCTTCACACATGTCAGTGTTCCTTTGCCTTTAACAAAAATTGAACTCAGAAATCTTCTTAAAACCTTTTCATGCCAGGTCGTAGTATTGAATGACTTTAATCTCAGCACATGTGAGGCCGAGGCAGGGCAGATCTCTGACTTTGAAGCCAGCCTGATCTACAGAGTGAGTTCCAGGACAGCTGGGGCTACACAGAGAAACCCTGTCTGGAAAACCAAACAAAACAAACCAAGCCAAAATACAACAACAATAACTACAAAACAACCTTTTAAATATTTTAATCATATGCTCTAGAATCTTAGGACAATAGATACTACTACATATCTTTTTATGTTCTTCAGTCTTTGGAGAGATATTATAATACCTATTTTTTTTTTTTGCCATTGCCTGCAAAGCTAATTTTTGCTACTTTAAGAATGCATGATCTACCACACAGCTAATACTGATAATATGGATCTATGACATTAGCCTGGCATTTCTCTTTCCCTTAACATTTTCTGGAATAGATGAAAATGTATGCATAATAACTTCACAGGATCCTGTGGTCCTGATACGATAAACCATGTTCCTGCAAGTTTCCACATCTGTAAAATTACCAGTACTGTCTTAATTCCTTCCCCAGAAACAAAAATCAAAAAATGTAGAATAGAGAGAAATACAGTACTGCTTGACTTCTTCCAAGCTTCTGTCTTTTTCCCAAGGTATGAATCTAAAACATAAAGACCAAGTTTGTGTATGTGTGTATGTGTGTATGTGTGTGTGTGTGTGTGTGTGTATGTGTTTGTGTGTGTGTGTGTTGTGTGTGTGTGTGTGTGGTGAGAGAGAGAGAGAGAGAGAGAAGAGAGAGAGAGAGAGAGAGAGAGAGAGAGAATGTGTTTCCTGGTAGACTGCAATTGTCCAGTTGCATTCCAGCTAATTTGATCAGGTATATTCCTGTCAGGGAGTGAGAATAGTGTCAGGTATGTAAAAACAAACTCCTTGGATGGAGAGTTGGCACAGTGATCAAGGGGCACATTTCTGCTGATGCTGAGGACCCCAGTTCAGTTCCCAGTATCCATGTAAACTGGTACACAACTACATGTAACTTCATCTCTAGAGAATCTGCTGCCCTCCTCTGGTCTTCATGGGTTTCGCATGTATATGCTACAAAGTCTACAAACAAACACATAATTAATAATGAGAATAAAATCTTAAGAGAAAATAATAAAATACCCCTTTGTGCCTATGATTTCTGTTATGCATGCATTTCTTTGATTTCTTATGATAGACCATTTTACTTCCACAGAGCCATGTATTTCCTTCATCAAACATGTGGTTATGTTACATGTCAGAAAAATATAGTTGACATACTTTTATAAAAGCATTCTCTAGAATTTGGTAGCATTTTCTTCTTATTGGCTACAAGTGAGAGGCAAAGGATTTACTTACTTAAAGTGGATTAGTGATGTGGCCCCATCTAAAAATACTTGGAGAAATGAGGTTTTATAGTGTTCACAAGGTGAACCAGAGAGATCTGGGTTCATAGAACTAATGACATCAAGACATTTTTCTACTGTCTGGATCCTCCTCTATAAACAACACATAGATATTCTTTATTAGTGCATATTGTGTATTTAGAATTCCTCAACCTGAAAAGTCTTTTATTTCCCTTTCTCCTCAGAATTACATTTCTCCTCTTTACCAACCACTTACCAGTTGATCTACATCTTTCTCTATCCCCTTAAATTCTTTATATTCATTGTGTTTTTGTTACTTGGTGAGTTTTTAATGGGCTACATCAGTGCTCACTATGAAAGCTAAGTGACTCTGGAGATCGAGGTCTCAAGTCTTTTGATTTCTCTTTCTCTCTTTCTTTCAGGAAGATTTGTAATGTTCCTTCTTAGAAGAACTAAAAACCTCCAGGTACATGAAATAGATCTTGGCACATATACACTTTCCAGGTGCATGGCTGTCCTTTTACGTTTTTTCCCTGGAAAATGCTCATTTTCAGTTCTATTCTTGTTAAGCACTCAGAGTTTTCCCTGGAATTGAATTCTACTGACCTGCCATCACCAAGAGAATATCGTGCTTCATAGCAACTACTCCCCTGTGTCTCAGACCTTCCAGCATGAAAAAGAGATCAGGCAATAAATTAATTGTTAACTGGAGAGAATAAAGGAGTTGTTCGGACAGCCTCCTCTTTTATTCCAGAGAAGGATCAGGACAAATGTAAAAATACTTCTAACTAGGAAGCTAAACTTGAGACTCAGATAGAAGTACCTGGGCCTTAGATGACTTTTTGACACACAAGTGATATTATTACATCTTTATTCTCAAGAAATTGATTATTTCAATTGCCAACGGCTGCCTTTGAGATCTTTTCTCTTGAGCTGCATTAAGATGAGAAGGTATTCATTCTTCTTTCCATGCTTAACAGAAACTTTTGTTATGTATTCTTTAAATGTGAAATGCATTCTCCACTATCACTGCAGGAGCTCGGATTTGTAAGAGACATAGAAACCCATGTCCTAATTTACTCTTTGTTCTGCTTTGTGCAAAACAAAACCTGAAGAGGATAATAGCCAAGGTCTCCTGACTTTAGCCAAAACTAATTGAGGAATTAGATTCCACAGGAGCCTCCCCTAATACAGCCTGAGTGTAGTGTCATCATATGATCCAGTCTCCTCCTCAAAGTTAGGCACAAAAGCATTCCCAGGTCCAGGTTAGAAAACCCAAAACATCTTATGACGTTTAGGTATATTTTCTCCTCATTCACTCCATGATTCCCTTTCATTCTTCTCCTCTTGCCTCTTTCTCGCACTCCAGTCGTGTAGATGGTCTTCTTCATGGACAAGCAATACAATTCATTATTCTGTGTGCATGTGATTTTGGGGCCACCAGAGTGAAACATCCCAGGGACAGGAGGGGCTTACATATACATATGCTCAGAAAACATTGGTTTGCACAGTGAGATGACTGCCTAATGTGTATTCCCCCTTGGCCACTTCATACCATGAATATCTAAGCAACGTTACATTTTTTTCCTTGGAGCAGGAAAAAAAGTATGAGAGATAACAGGAATTTCTTATTCTTATATAGAGCATGATATTTAGGTAAACTATAAGCACTAAAAATCAAGGAGCTAGATAACACACACACACACACACACACACACACACACACACACAACAGGCTTTCGACAGCTTGCTTGCTTCACCGGGACCAATAAGGCAAGACCAACAGGGAATTAAATTCCCTATTTGTCTCAGCTCACCATTTGCAGCTTTGCCCATCCGCATCAGAACGCCCATCTGCTCTGAACAGCTCCTTCAGGAAGTCTACCATTAACTCTAACAGAAGGGAGGAGGTCATTTTTCACACATAGCTGAGCAAGTGTCAGGCACCAAAGAAATATCAGTCTTTTATCCACTTAGGGACATGTGAACATTTTTCAATAAGAACCAAAAGCTAAAAAAATATTCATCTTTAATGAAGAGTTGGTTTGTACGCTAAGAAAATGGGACTGACTCTACAGCTCTGATCATCTATATTTAGTGCCCTCTTGAGTCTCTGGAAATTACCAGCCATGGACATAGTTCAGTCTTGAGTGAGAAAGATATATACACAAATAAGTGCTGTATTCTCTGTCTAAATGGTAAGTTTGCAATCCTTATAAAATGGTGTTTTTTAACTTGACGTAACTGGGGATTTACTAAAAACTTCTATTCCATCTAAAATGAGAACCTTTTTTTTTTTTTTTTGCTTTATTTCTTTGTTGGGAACCATGCTATTTTTTTCCCAATACAGTGTCTTACTTTGTAGGTCTGCCTTGGAACTCACTAAGTAGACTAGGTTGGTCTCGAACTCATAGAGACCCAACTGCTGTTGCCTCCTGAGCACTGGGATTTAAAGCATTCACCACTATACCCAGCTGGCCATACGAAGTTTTGTTTTCAGTAGACAACTATCAGTTTGGAGTTGCTCTCATCTTACCTGTCCACATCCTCAACCAACAATTCCCTCTCTTCTGTCCAAAATTCAAAAGGAAAACACATTTGGTGCTTCTCAGAAAGGTAAAGAGAGGTGGATAGCAGCATCTGCTACTGACCCTCAGAAAATAAATTCTGCCATTTGCGCACTATAAATGCATTTCCTGCAAAGAAGAGAATGTAAATATTCTCCACCACAATGCAGAAAGTATTTACGTCTAAAATATGGGGCACAGAAAATAAATATATCAAATTAATTTCTGCCTCTCAGTCCTGGAGGTTCATTTCCCATCAGCCTCATCAGGAGGCAAAAGAGCAGTTAGCATGTAATGATTGGGAAGGTGAGGCTCACAGATGGATTCTTAGACTTTGGAATAGAAACCTCTCTTTCATGGTCTTTAGTAAGCATTATACTGCATGAAGAGTACAATACAGCTCTGGAGAAAGTGGGTAGGATGCTTCACCTGGGCTTTCAACTTGCTTACTGAGTCCATTCCTTGACAGTGGTTGCGGATGGGACTCGTTTGGCTTGAAGGATGCCACTGACAGGCACGTACAAGTCTTTTAACAAGGCTTCTTCCATTCAATAATCAGGTGAGGGAGAAACTCCAATGTGACAGATAAATTCAAGGGAGCTTCCATTAATGTGACTACAAAAATATAAAGTGCTTGGGTAACATCAATTATAGCTACAAAAGGTTACTTAGAAACACTTTGGTCATAAAACCTCAAATCATTAGTAATAGAAGTTTCATGAATCAGATTCACACACAATCATATGTATGCATATGTGTACGTGTGTGTGAATCTGCTCAAATGTGTAGTAGCCAGAGATCAATGCTACCTCAGTTGTTCCTCAATTTGTATTTGAAAATAAGATCTTTCACTGAAGCAGAAATTTGCTGATTTGCTAGATTTGCTGGACAGCTAGTCCCAGAAATTTTCCTGTTTTGTCTTCCCAGTACTGCCACATCCATCTGATTCATATGGAGTCCTCTCTCTCTCTCTCTCTCTTTCTCTCTCTCTCTCTCTCTCTCTCTCTCTCTCTCTCTCTCTCTCTCTTGTGTGTGTGTGTGTCACACACACATGTACATTAACTTAACATAACAATTAGAGATGGGTTTAGAATGTAGATAGCTAAGAATGCTGAAAATGACTTAAAGACGTTAATATGAAAGTGTCTGATCTGTGTTCTAAACCCCAGGGGATGGTTTTGCCCAACTCCAGATGAACAGCTTGGGGATTAAGGCAACAGTGAGCTAACATGTGGTTAAAATCAGAGCTAGGTAGGTGTGGAATGTTATAATGGAAAAATTGGATCAATCTGGGCTTCTCATTTGGAGCATCATTTCCCCAATCTGTCAAATTCTTCCCCTCTTCCTACACCCACAGATACACAGATTTTGGTTATGGTACTGGGAAGTCTCCAACTTGTCCAAGAACATTCCATGCCATTCCTCTCCTTGTGGATAGAGGATGATCTCCTACAAGTCATGTATTCTAAAGATTAGATATGTCAAATTATATAGACATGTTTCTTTGTTAAATTTCTGCTTAAGATTTGAACATACTTGGCTCTACCGGTTGATTGTATTTAATAGGTATTTAACATGGTCTTCAATGACCAAAATTAATCATGATCTAGATGGAGTATTTTTGTATTTCATAAAAACTCAAGTGAACCATTTTTATATTAAGTGAAACCTTCATGCCATGGGTATCTGAGCTGTGAGTAGACATTATTGAATTTAGGGTAAAAGTTGATCTCCAAAATTGAATCAATAGCTTGCTTTTTGTTAATGATTTTCAAAACCACAAGGCACCCCAGTGTTTGCTTTCTTACATTAGCTCTCTAAATCTCTATCATTTTACTATCTAGTTATAAGTGATAAACTTATCCTGACATCTTTTCATTTATACTCCCAGATAATTGAGTAGTAAAGACATTTACTCTCTCCCACATCAATAAGAATAGATATTTAAACATGATATATATTCCCCCCATTTTCCCTTAGATCACAGAAGCATTAGTTACTCCTTAGCAGAAAGATGGATAGAGAGCTTGTAAGTTTGAAGGGGCCAACATAAAATATAAAAGAAATGCCTTCATTTCTGCTCTGTCTTTGCCTATGTCTCTGTCTATTTGTCCTCTATTTGAAGCATCAGAGGTGTCAGGAAGGCATGGTCAAGAAAGCAGTAACGATATGCTCTTCAGGAAAGCAGATGATCATTGTCACATACTGGAAGCATGCTTTAAACACACACACACACACACACACACAACCACCACACACACACAATTTTTCCTGTATAAATAATAAACATAGAAACTCATTACAAAATCTAGAGAAGCAAGGTCTTTAAATTGGTAGCTTCTTGCTTTGGTCCCAGTTTAGCAGAATGAACATCAGAGGAAACTCCCACCTAGAGTTCTCCAGTTAGATGTTCTCTAAATCTTCTTCTGGCCTTAACTTATGAGTCATTTTTAAAAAATGCCTCTATACTGTAGAAGTATTGGGAACAGGCTTGTCACTCCCCAGCAGGTGGCCTGACCACAGCTCTGAGCTTTAGATAATAATAGTCTGGAAATGATTCATTGACCTGCTCTGTCCTGACCTCCCCTGGACTCTGTGTCCAGAAAGTTTCAAAATTAGTCAAAGGCTGACTTGCAGGGTTGGTGATGCTTCTTTAGAGTGTAGGAAAGAACTAAGGTCTAGTATCTTCCCTCTATTATTAAAGTAGCTCTGAGCTCAGTGGCCTTGGAATAACTGCTGTGACTTTATTGAAATAATTAAGTCTAAGGAGGCCTAAATACTCATTAGATACATGTGATGGCTATTTTTGGTTGTCAACTTGACTATATCTGAAATGAACTAAAACCCAAGTGGCTGGGTACACATCTGAAGAATTTTTCTTAATTAAATTGTTTGAAGTAGGAATAACCCACATTTAGACTGAATCTTTTCACTGGAGAGGGCTACTGTAAACTCTAGGCTACACCTTTTGGTGGTAGAATATATAAAAAAAACAGAAAAAGAAAGCTTTTTCTCTTTTCCTACTTGTCTTCTTTCTCACTGGCATGTTCATTCCTTCTCTGGCATTAGAGTCTACTTCTTTTTGATTCCTACATATACTATTGGATTCTTAGTCTTTCTCTCGGTAAAGAGACATTGTTGAGCAAGACTATAGCCTTGAATCTACACTAATAAATCTTATTTTATATGTATATATAGAATTAAATATAAACTTATAGAATTAAATATAATATTTAATGTTTTAATATTTTAAATTATTTAATATTTATATATTTATATATTTTATATTCTATAAGTTTTATTTCCCTAGAGAACAAGGTCAAGTACAATACAGATACATAAGAAGAAATATTTCAATTGTTGGAAGTGACACTCTTGAAACCAAGCTTTGGAACACGTTCTGCACAACCTAGGAGACTGGTTATGTCTGTCACTCTTTATGCTAGAGTCAGTTGTCATTCCTAGGCTGGAGTCTAACATGGAATCGTGTACTAGTGATTAGAAGCTGGCACTTTCACTTATCAATGTATCCCATAGTCTTTGAGCACTTGAACATTGTTCCCCATTTGGTGGCCCTGTTTAGGAGGTTTAGAAGGTATGACCTTTCTGCATGCCAGCAGGGGAAGGTTTTGACAGTTTAAAGATATGTGACACTTCTGTTTTGCCTTCTCTCTACTTTGTGCTTGTGGATCACGGTGTGAATCCCCAGTTTCCTGCCACTGCTACTATGCCTGCTGCCTACTGACCTTTGCTCTGCCAGCACGAGCTCTAGCCCGGAGAATTAAGCCCAAATAAACCATTTCTTCTATATGTTACCTTGGTCATGAACTTTATCATAGTAATAAAAATGAACTAATACAAAAAGTTTCTTTTCGCACATTTATGGGACTGCTCCTTGAATCTTCCTTAAGCCCCTCATCTACCCTTTACCAGAAAGGCTATTAAATAGAAATATGAGGAAATATGAGGATTGAGTCATAGAAACATGTGTTAGTAACCTATGCACTGAAAATTTAATACTCTGATCAATATCTGTAGCGTAGATATTTATACAGCATAGATAACAGAATCAGTACATGTATATTCAGAACTTTTGTAAGAAACTGTTGTCTGTTGTTATGGAGTAACAGCCACGTTTCCTTAGTTAAGATAAATGAATATATTACCTCTACGAAAGACACTTTACAGTTAAAGGTGCCAGATCTTTCCAAAACTCTGAGTAATCTCTCTCTCTCTCTCTCTCTCTCTCTCTCTCTCTCTCTCTCTCTCTCTGTCTCTCTCTCTCCCTTCCCCCTCTGTCTGTCTGTCTGAGTGTTTGTCTGTGTGTCTGGTGTAGGATTATATCATTTTTGTGTCAAGGGGAATTAGATTACAAGTAGAATTCAAGTAGCTGATCATCTGAGTTTAGGGAAAAATGAGTTTGGCATTATATAGTCATTCCCAATATGGTTACAAAGGTACTCATAAGTGAAGGAGAGAGAGTAAGGAAAAACTCAGAGTAATGAGATGGCACGATTTGATTGACTGCCAGTGGGCTTGAACATAGAAGGATCAACAAGCCAAATAATATGAGCAGCCTCTAGAAGCCAGAGAAGGAGAGGAAACCATCTGTCTTGGAGTTGCAGAAAGGAACAGAGACTTAGGACCTTCAGGAATGTCAGATAATAAGTTGATGGTATTTCAAGCCACTGATTCTGTTGAAGAAGGAATAGGAACTCATACACTTCGTAAATAAACTGAGAGTAGATGACTTCAGACTTGTCATGAGAAGAATGTAATAGCTCCAGGCAGTACAGTAGATGAAAAGAGCAGGACTAACGACTGGAACGTCTCTCTCTTTCAATATATATTTATATATAACTTCATATGATTATTCATTTATAATTTTCATTACTAAATTGTGTTACCTGTCTCCTTTTCATTCTGGAAATTCCATACCAAGCATCCTTGATTTCTGTGTTTATGCAAAGTGCTTTGATTCTAAAGGGAGATCAAGTCCAAGGTACAGATACTAACTCTTCCCAAGACCATGCTCAGAATGTAGAATATTGGCTGCAACCGGGAGATTGGCTAGTCCTGTGGTCCTCAGCTGTTCTCAACATCTGCAAAATAGGAGTCTCTAAAGACAGGTCTTTTGAGTGTTATGGTCGTGTTTATTTTGAAACAGTGTCTCTTGTAGCTCAGGTTTACCTTTAACACTAAGCAGTTCAGACTTTGAACTCTTGATCTTTCTCCTTCAACTTAACAAGTGATAGATTTAGGATTTATATTACTGAACCTAGATTGCTCAATAATATAGATAAAGGACTGAGGAGATATATATACAAGATTGTTTTCTGTCCTGATAATCAGTGGATGCTGATCAACACTTAAACTAGGACAGTGGAAGGGACGAGAAAAGAATAAGTGGAGATACTTTACAGTTATAGGTGCCAGGACCTACCAAAACCTTGGATAAATCTTGGGCTTCTACTCTGTATAACTAAAAGACTAGACTTGTCCTTAGGTAGTAGTGAAACTGAGCAGAGGAAAGAGAGAGAGGGCATCATCTGAGATGATTATGTCGCAGTTGGTGGAGGACTTTCCTACAACTCAGAAAATCAGATTAAGAGTACAAAACTCCAGGGCTAGAGACATAGTTCAATGGTTAAGAACATTAATTGCTCTTATGAAAACCCTGGATTCAGTTCCTAGTACCCCCAGAGTGGTTCACAACCATTCTTAATTCCAGTTTCATATCTATCCAACAACCACTTCTATCTCTGGGCACCTGTATATGCAGGTACAACACTCACGCATATAGAAGTTAAATAAATAATATGGAAATTTAATGCAGCAGAAGCTCTGTAAAATATATACATACACATATGTAGGTGATACAAATGAAATTGTCAGATAATGGGGAGATGGAGCCCCAACTGGACATTTCATCACCAAATGGAGCTCTTTGAAATAGGTTATAGCTAATTAAGTTTCTGGCCCAAGGAATTCTATGGGAATCCCCAACCAACCAACAGGCTGTTGCCAAGGCTATTGGTGGCTCTCTCAATCTGACAGCAAGACAGAAGATAACACCTACACAATATCCTGAACATGGAGAAATCTAACTGCAGCCTACCTAGAAATGTTACCTCCATAGACTAGTGTTCTTGGTACTTAAAGCTACTTTACATGCTGTAAAAGGAGAATTATAAACACCAACCCAGCTATAAACCATTTTGATTTACAATGGTGTCCTACCAGCAAGATATGCTAGAGTAATGGTGCCACAAACTTAGGGGAGTAATCAACAAATATCTGATTTGACTTAAAGCCTACTCTTTCAGATGGAACCATACCTAATGCAGATTGTATGACCACGCACTGAGATTAGATAGGCCAGGGACTTAAGGAAAAACCAAGTTCTACTGTTTTACTAAAGAAATGTGGCAATAAAATGATTCCTACAACATTCTACTATACTCATAGACCAGTGTCTATTATCATCCATTATCAGAGAAGCTTCCTTTAGCAGCAGATTTGAACAAATATAGAGACACATAATGAGACAATATTCAGAGATTGAGAATTCATGGTACACACAGCCTTAAATGGAATGTCTTTATGAAATCACTCCCTTTGTGGCTCACTGAACCCTGACAAAGAGGAAGCAAGAAGAGTATAAGAGCCAGAGGGGTTAGAGGACAGGAAGGAAACAAGGAGTTTTAAACAGAACAGGACCAATTCACATACGAATGCACCTAGACTATGGCAGCATGCACAGGGCCTACACTGATCTATCCTACATGGGGTCCTAGACCTGTAAGGAGAAGTTGACAAACGCCCCCACCCCTATTTCAGAATCTCTTCCAATTAATACCACTTATAAATGAAAATTTAGCTTTTACCCATGTTACCTCACTAGTAAACAAACTACTCTAAACGAATTCAACATTTTTGGAGATTAATTGTCTCATAATGCCATGTTGGAGATTTTTCTTTTTTTAGTTTCATCTTTTTAAAACTTTTTCTGTACAAGTTCTTTGCAATATGTATTATGTCTTCTGGTTTTATGTTTTTCTGGAATTTCTGAATATGTGAATGAAGTGACTGTCTATATCTGTTTCCTGTGCATCTTGTGTGGGGGGGCGCTCCTTTTCTTGTGTTTGTTTTGGTCTTATTTTGATATATTTGGTTTTTGATTTATTTATTATATTTTATTTTATTCTTAAAAATAGAATAAAATCTATATAAGAAATTAGGATAAAAACATGTCAAAATGATTTTAGTTCATAGTGGTGTCATGGTGAAAATCTCTATCAGTAAGAAGTATTTAAAAAAAAAAAAGACATTAAAACAAAATACATGTTGCCAGAACTCATGTATACTAATATAAGTTATTAGTATAACTCATTATACTAATTAGTATTATAGTAATAATACTAATATGAGTGTGGACAGGAAAGCGAAGGTGTTAATACAAGAGCAACAAAATGACTGAGTACCTGTAGTACGTGTAAGGTAGATCTTGGTGAGCGGAGAGAGACAACTTAACAATCAAAAAGATGTATGAATATGAACTTTGAATTGAAAGCCCAAGAGCAGACACTCTAGAGGAATGACTGCAGAGTTGGGAGAAAAGTGAGAGGAAGAAAATGGTAGTGATTTGGTGGTAATGGCAGGCCTGTGTGAGGAGAAAGTTATAAGGTAGAAGGTGGAAAGCGGAAGACTGGTATTGGCATTTTCTACTTCTGAAATTCAGCTTAAGTGGCAGTGTCTACACATCCAGTACCTATTTATTACACTTTACATCTTGAAAGGGTGGAGGATCTACAGAGCTCACCCTCCCTGCCCTGAAGGTATAAGGCTGTGCACCCAGCAAGGCCAGCCAGTTTCCATACCGGAAGGCTTGACAGCAGGTTTATCCTCAAAACCATCATTCAGGCAAAGGTTAGTATGGGATTGTGAGGGGCTGGTCCCTGTTGTTCAAAAGAATAAGAGATAACTGGGGTAGGCCAGCTCTTGGCAGAGGGCAATAGTTTTATCTTTGAACAATGAGCTTCTGTAACATTTCAGAATACAAGGAAGGAACATATTGGCCATGTGAGGTCATTTGGGAGAAGCCGCCTTGAGGAGTATGAACTAATTCTTGACTTATAGCCAAGCAGTCAGAGAGAGGAGGGGAACTATGAAAGAAAAAGCCCAGGATGGTCTGCAGCACTGGGAGCTGCATCCCTGTAGCTGTTTGTGGAGAATGCAGAGCAGATGCCCTTCAGGTAATCAGCTGGCTTAGGCAGGAGAGCACTGTTGTGGGAGATGGAATAAGATGCTGTCTACATGATGATAGACGATGTGCTAAACTTCTCTGTAAACTTGATATCAGGGAAGCTGCCTCATAAGACTGAGTCACCAGCCACATACACCTCTTCTCTCTGTGCATTTAGCAGATTTATTCTTCTTTTCCAGAGCATTCTAACTCCACAGGCAGAACTCTATTCTCTAAGTTATCTTCCACACATTTTAGATGTTCTTTCTGTCTTATGCCTGTGTCTGTCTGTAGATTGTCTGTTTACAAGTTTATTCCTGCCTGACAGTGCAAATAACAGTGGAATTCCCTTGAACCTTTCCTTTGTAGCCATATCACCTGATGATTCTCTCCTTACACTGTGCCCAGCTACTGTCAATCTTCCATCAGTTTTCCTCTGGCTCTCAGCTCACCCTATTCTCTTCTCATAGAATGCTCTTGTGTGCCCTCACTCTTGTTGTTACTGTCTCCCTCATTTTAGGGGGATTATTTCTATGTAAGTTTTGGGGGTTAAGAGTATGGAACGTTTCCAAAAAAAAGAAAGAAAGAAAGAAAGAAAGAAAGAAAGAAAGAAAGAAAGAAAGAAAGAAAGAAAGAAAGAAAGAAAGAAAGATTCACCCTCAATTCTCTTGTAAAAAAAAAAAAAAACAAAAAAACAAACAAACAAACAAACAAAAAAAAAAACAAAACCTCTCCCCAAGGCATGTTCTCATTCTAGACTTAAAGGCTTCTATGGCAAAATGTCTTCTATTTGAGTTCATTTGCTTCCTAGTGCCCTAGTTGACCAAATGAGCTTTGAATGGCTTAAAGGAACAGATCATGTCATTTTGATGTCCAGAGCTGAGCATAGTGATAAATTCTATTGCCGGAGTGGGGAAGAGCATAGAGCAGAAGCAAGCTCTTTCCTCTCATTAGCTCTTCTTATTAACTCTGCTGGGGCAAGGCTCTCAACCTGACTATTTTTAGGGGTAAGTTTGCCCTGTTTTTTCTCTTTAGCCCGGACTCAGTTGAAAAGTTTAAAGCCACACTATTCAGACACACTTCTCCTAACAGACCTCACTCACATAGGACAGTATGATTGTCTATCTTTGTATTTTGAAACATGTGGTGCAAAATTTACATAATGTATTGTCCTTTGAAGGCTAGAAAAGTGACTCAGAGGTCAAGAGTACATACTGCTCTTACAGAGGGCTAGAGTTCAGTTCCCAGCACTTACATTAGGTGACTTACAGATGTTTGTAGCTCCAGCTGCAGGAGAACCCACACTGTCTTTCAACCTCTTTGGACACCTGCATTCATGTACATACCCACACATGGACACATGGGGGACATGTAATTAAAATCTCTAGAAAAGTGCTGTGTTTAGTCAAGAGCTAGAGGAATTTTAAATTTTAAATGCCAGAGGTATTTTAAGTCTTTGATCTTGATTTGAAGATCCAGCTCCTCACCCTTGGATACCTTGACTGCCTGAAGATTCTGGACAAGTTCATTGTGCCCTGGGGTTACTATGGCCTGGTTGCTCAAGTCTAGGTAAATACACCCCTGAAGATACTCCTTAAAGCTTCAGCGGCTAATGTCTCTTCAAATGAGAATGGATTTTGCAGCCCTCTTTATCTTCCATGACCCTGAAGTAAGGAGGAAATCATTTGACAGGACGCTTAAGTCCATTGATCCTGAATCTGCCTGAACATTGTATCTCATGTCCCCAAATGCAGTCAATCAAACATGACATTTTAACCTCTACTTTGTAGTCTGCTCCCCACCCTCGGTGTCAAATGTCTGCCATTACTTTTTCTTTTCACTGATGCTAGGTTTTGTTCTAGCAAGCCTAGGTTCCCTCCATCAGGAAAGCTTTAAGCTTTTCCTAAACCTTTATTGCTATATCTTATTCATTTATTTATTTATATGTGTGTGGGTAGTAGAGATTGAACCTGTAACTTCACTGAATTAGTTAGGTATTCATTGCTGTGAAAAAACATCATGACCAAGGTACCTCTTATAATGGACAACACTTAATTGGGACTGGCTTACAAGGTTCAGAGGTTCAGTCCATTATCATCATGGCAGGAAGCATGGCAGTGTCCAGATGGACATGGTACTGGAAAAGGAGCTAAGAGTTCTGCATCATGATTTCAAGGCAGCCAGTAGAAGACTGTATCACAGCAGCTAGGAGGTAGGTTCTCAAGGGCCATCCCCACAATGACACACTTCCTTCAATTCTGAGTCAGGGTTCTATTATGTTGTTTAGGTTAGCCTTGAATTCCCCATATAGCCTTGGTGATTGTCAACTTTGAGAACTTCTTGCCTCCTCAACAGCACAAATAGAGTGCAGATTACAGGTGTGTGTCATCAGGGCTGGTTCTCCTACGCATTTCAGGAAACAGTGGCTTTAACTTTATTTGGGAAGGTTGCCTAGTTGGTGTTCAGTCTCTGTAAGGAAGATGAGTGTTTTGCCCAATGGGGACATTGCAAAGGACACAATATACGTGTCCGGAATCTGGAGTAGTCTTCAGATGTTTCTAACTGTACAATTTGGGCAGGCAGCAGCTGACCCTTTTACTGCTTCAGCTTCCCTCATCATCTGTGAAAGTGCAAAAACATGTATTCTTGAGATTTACTAGTAAAGAATTCTACAAAAGGGTTTTTTGTTGTTGTTGTTTTTGGTTTTTGTTTTGTTTTGTTTTGAGTTAGGACTCTGGAGCTCAACACTGACTTTCCTGCTTTACACTTTATTTTAAAATTATTTACTTTTGCTTGCATGGGGGTCAGATGCATGCATGGGCATATATTTCATGTATATGGATGGGTGCATGTGTGTGCAGGTGCACATGCATTCGTGTACACATACATATAGTGACCCCAAGGGAGATATTATGTGCCTTCCTTTAACACTTTCATCTTTATTTGTTAAGACAGAGTCTTTCATTGAATCAGGAATTTGCCAATTCTGTTAGTCCCAGGGAATCCTCTATCTCTAGTTAGAACTGCCTTCCCTAGTTCTGGGATTACTGTCACTTGCCGCTCCTCTCCAGAAGCATTAAGAATGCTTAGTGGCATTTGAGTCCATGTCATCAGACTTGTGCTGTGACAAGCCCCGTTTCTGCCTCAGCATCTCCCCAGCCCTGAACCTGACTTTTCATGACTCCACAGTAATGCTGGGAAACTTACTGATCTCTCTGCCTCTTATATCTTCTAAGTATAAAATGAGAATGATAATAAGATCCTCCATTTGACAGGGGTTTGTGCAGATCTGAGAAAATACACGTATCACTTTTTTTGAAATGCTAGCCTACTAGCATGATTGCAGCCCAACTCATAAGTGTAGCGGTTGTGAGAGCAGAATGCAATGGTAACTTAGAAAGTGTATTAAGCATTGCCCATGTACCCAGGGCTCCTTGGAATGTTAATGTCTCTGAGTTCTGAAGACAAAAGAAAATACTGTATATTTTTCTCTTTATTTTATACTTTTGCCACTTCTTTATCATTTTTTATTGAAATTTCAGGGGAGATAAATAATGGTCATCGTATGTGAGCATATCTACATTTCAGTGTAAGGAATCTAAAAGCAACATGACCAAGATGTTGCATACCACTCTGGAATACTCAGAAAAGCACGCCTTTCATGTTAAATCACAGGGTCTCACTGTTGCTCAAAATATTTGTGACTGATGATAGTAATTAGACCTCTCTAAATTAAAAGTGTTGGTAAAACTCGCAAACTGCTTACTCTTATAGACTCAAGTGAATTGATGACACGAGGAATACTTTTAAAGATGAAAGTAAAGGGTATAATTTTCGACAGAGGAAATTCTCATGCTCGGACAATGAACAATAGGCTGCCATTTGGTGCCATTTATCAAGCAAAGGGACCAGAGTTGATCTGTGAGAATGTCTCAGAGCTGCAGGGACAAAGGCTTAGTTAAAATGTAGTTAGCTGGACACTACCTTCAGAGTGTCTGGTTGAAAGGCCAGGGGAGGGGTCTAGTAGTTTGTACTCCAGTAAGTTCTTAGGTGAAGCTCACGGTGCCTCAAGTTAGGCCAGTTATGTCTGAAATTGGAAGATCATAGGAATGGGAAACTTTCGGGAAATAGGCCGTCACAAACCTACAAAACCTTTAAAATCGGGACCTCCAGGCAGAATGCAAGTTTAACAAGCACACCTGTTAATTTTTATGATGGAGGATCATATTAACTGGGTAGACATGAATAAATATCTATTTACCCAAGTTACAAAACTAAAGACAAACCAAAAGTATCATTATATCAAAATCCAACCTGGTCAACCAATGAATTTCTTGGGCTGGCTTACAAAGCACTGATGGGTGATTGGTTACTTACAGGTTAGTGAGTGACCCTCAGGTAGCTCTGTCACGACAAAATCTCACCCTGTCATGGTCGAACACCCTTTATCATGAAGCTCCCTTTCAGTTAACCTCTTGTTTTCTTATATGGTCTGTCATCTAAGGGGTGCAGTAGGCAGGAAGAAATGGCTGAGGTTACAAGCAAGGGTCCTCTGTCATTTCTTTCTCTCCTACTGGGGAGTATCAGTATCTTCAATTCACTTGTTAAAGAGGCTACCACTAGTCACTCAGAAAGTTGCTATGGTTACCTGGCCATTGTATTCTTATGCTATGGGTGTATTCCTATGCTATTCATATGCAGTGGGGTGAACGTTTTCTTCCTGGAGCAAAAGGCTATACTGTAGCATCAGGTGAACTTAGAAAGCAATGGAAAAGAGAAATCACTTTCTCCTCAGCTAAGCCCTTTAAGAAATGATGATGGTAGATGCAGGGTACAAACAACAACAACAACAAAAAACCAAACAAACCAAGCAACAACAACAAAACAAAAAGTATCAATTTTCTGAAAGGAAAGGGAGACATCTTTACAATTGGAAATGTTCTAAAGGTGTTTAGAGCAAATTCAGATTAAATTTAGAACGAGAAGATGTTTCTCTAGCAGTGTTGCATATGAGGATTCTCTGGGGAGCTTTAAAATTCTCAATAATATTGGACCCTGAGAAAGGGTTGTCAGTGTCTATATTTTCTAAAGCTGTTGGAGTTTTTGGTGCATATCTAAACATTCAGAGGACCAAAATAGAGAGATATAGAACCTGATCTCAATTTTGAAGAAAATTAGTCTTTAGCATAGGCTCTTCTTTGGAAAATGGAGGTATATCTATAGCACCTGAAAAAGGGAAGTCAAGTTTCATTGGATCAAGTCTGCAGTACTTAGCTTTGGGTTTGGCTGTATTCTGAACCATGTGAAGGAAATAATAAAATAACCCATGGTGTACATGGCTTATTCTAAAGCCCACAGGGCTAAGACTTGGACATAGCTTCTTTTAAATTTAATGCCCTGGGTTATTAAAGTGTGCATGTAGGGTTAGGACCATTCGATTGCTCTCTTCTGAGTCAAGCATTCTGTGTTTCTATATGAACTGCTCTCTGGTTATTATAGCCAGTGTCAAACTGTTTGCTGAAAACAGACTAGGCTTTGAAATGTGAGGCAGATATTCTCCATCAAATGACTTTTCTTACCATGTTCTTAAATGCAGTAGTAACTCGCCTAATTATAAGGATGACAATGCATCTTCTGTGGAACACTCGGTGTTTGATATCTTACAAACATTCTCATCAAAAGAGTTAGACTCATTATGCCTGTTTTATTTAAGAGGGCATGACAACATCGAAAGAACACTTTCCCGTGTGGCAGTGCAGTCTGCTTTCTCATTTCAGATTGGTACATTATGCCCAGACTTTAAAAATTGAGACACCATTGGGAATTATTGTGGAACCTTTACTGTAAACTCTGATTTAGTAGATCACAGACAGACAGGTTTCTGACAACTTCAAGCCATACCTTTGTAATTAGCTTGTGTTTGATGCTTGGTTCAGTCAGTCTCTCCCCCTCCCACTCTGTGTGTGTGTGTGTGTGTGTGTGTGTGTGTGTGTGTGTGTGTGTTGGCCAGAGGACAACATTAGTATCTTCTTCAATTCCTTTTCACTTTACGTTTAAGATGAGGTTTCTTACTGAACTTAAATTCCTCATTGACTACACTGACTAGCTGGACAGCCCCAGGGATTTTCCTCATCTCTGCCTTTCCAGTCCTGGGACTACAAGCATATGGTTCCACATTCTGCTTTTACTTAGGGCCAAGGAGAACCAAATTTAGGTCCTCAATTCTGCATGGCAAGCACTTTACCAATAGAGGCATCTCTCTGGCTCAGTGCTTTGAGTAGTTTGAGTAGTCAGGTTCTATCTGAATCTCACACAGAAAAGATAATCCAGGCTCCACTCTGGTGGCATATAACAAATCATATAGGCTCTACACATAAAAAGTATAGCCTCTCATCATACCCCAACATATTCATCACAGATTCTTATTTTCTTCTAAGTTGATCCTTGGTACTTTGGGGCATATTCCAGAGATACTGCCTCTAATGGATTTTTGCATAGATTCTTTGTGGATGCTTTTAAAAGGCTATGATATCATTTTGGGATATTTTCCAGCTTCATAGCATTTTAGTCGCTGAAACTGCTAATATTTTTGAAAAACCTTTTTATGTGATAAAATCATGGTTTGTGATAACAGGCTTGAGTAAATATGAATAAACACATGAGAATGTAAAGTGAGTGATTCTTGAACATTTGCAAAGATGAGATGAGGAAGGAGTGAGCACAGATAGTGGCAATCAGAGGCAACGGCTATCAGGAGACAGGCATGCTCAGGCTGCTAGTGCCCTGTTAGGGACTTATGCATCCTGCATGTTTTAGGATACCATAATACTTCTGGTGCCAGAAAACTTGTTACTGTGGTAAGTTAACTATTTTTGACCTTATGTATCAGGTAGCATGTCATTTTTCAGTATGCGTTTTAGTCATTTGTTATAAAGGTAAGGGCATTTTAGCTTGAAGCTCACACCCATATATATTTTTCACGGCTTATGAGCAAATTTTACTATTTAGACATAAAATAATGTTACTGAGACAATCACTTGTAAGCACATAATTTATCCTGTAATGGTTAAAAAAAAGTAGTATTAAACACTTAAAAAAATTTACTTAGGCTTCTAGGATTGTCAAAAGGATCTTCATAGTTGTCATGTACTTAACATTGATGATCTTCCAATACTTTTCTAGCTCCTTCCCCCATGTAGGCACACAAGGTATGCTCCATAAGCTTGTATCCCATGAGAGAACATGAATATTTGACGTAAAAGCTCTCAGTTAATGAAATGAGCAGCCTACCTGGAAAGCACAAAGGTAAACAGAAACAAGATGCATAGAATTACCCCATTACTTACTCTTTTCTGGAAATATTAGTCAGAATGCCTTTGTTAGCTTTGTATCACTGAGCAAACTGAAAGGTCAAAATAACTGGCCATTCAGTTAGATAACAGATTCTGCTATAAAAAAAAAAAAAGAAAAGAAAGAAAGAAAAAATTGAAGACCTCCTAAGGATGAAAGCAAAGCAATTCTATTGTAGGAAGTTGCTAAGTTTCCTACACATTAGAAGGGCATTATGGGCTAGGACTGATCCTATGGGCATTAGTGACAAGAATAACCTTGGCAGTGAGTTTCTGGATTCTTGCAAAAGTACAGCTGCTCATTCCATCTAGACCTAGTGATGATCTCCCAAGAGTCAGAGAATGAAGCCAGGATGCATCTGTGACCTTGCGTGGCCATGGCTCTGTGATGGCTACATCTGCTGCCCAGTGAGGCAGAGGTGTCCCTTTGGGTGTAACCTTGGAAGGAAAAAAGGGTTTCATTGGTTCAGTCCTCTCCAAGAGGGTTCCCAGGTTGAACTAACTCTGCTGTCTAGTGTCTGAATATTTCTATGACCCTATCTCTGGTCACTATAGGAATGCTTTAGACTTGAGTGCTGAGAAAGACACTGGCATACTTATAGGTATCCTTGAGAACATGTGGTCCAAATAATGCAATGAATGCTTGGCATTCGATAAGAAATTTTTCAGCTTATGAGAGAGATTTATATATGTGTTGTCAATGGAATCAGGAGGCTTCATCTGCTATAGGCCAGAGGCATGGAGTGGAGTTGGCCACAGCAGATTTGATAACTAGTTGAGAGTGCCTTCTGTGTGAATGATGTTGTTCATATAAAAGAATGCAGGTGACTATAAGCAGAGAGCTGGAAGTAGATATCACAAAGCAAGTTCATGAAGACAGATGTAGATAAAGTAGATGTTGACAGAAGGACAATGATGAATGTCAATGTATGGGAAATGACTTCTGGGGACATGATAGGGGTGGTTCTGTAGCTCTGGCATAATTTTACTTGACCTGTGTAATGACCCTAAAATGAAGTGCACATAAAACGTTCCATGATATTACCCCTGGATGATAGAGGGATCTGGGCTTTCACCTGGTCCAGAAATGTGTGGTCGTACTCCTAGGGAAGTGATGTGGAAAAGTAGAACCATACTTTGCACCCATATTCCCACTGGGTCACTAAAAGGAGATTTAAAATACCATGAGCAATCTTGAAGAAGGCAAGAGAGCAGATCTGAAATACAGGAAGAGATAGTAAAGGAGCAGAGATAAGGTAGAATTTTGAGTAGAGGGTCATAGGCTATGGAAAGGTTGTAGGATGCAATTCAAATGGGAGGATGGAGAATTTGCAAGTAGGAAGGGCAGAGAGGGAGCATTAAAGGGTTTGAACTTTCATGCTGGTCAATTCATTAGGGCCTTTCACTGTGAGGACATGACTCATGTCATCTTCCCAAAGCTTATGCAATCCACTTAAGTGAACTCTGAAGTTGGATGGCAAGTGTTCACAATTCTTCCCACTCTGACTGCACCCAATTACAATGATGAATACATAGACTTTTGTCTTGGGGATCCTGGAGGCTACTGCCTTCTGTTGAGCATAGTCTGGATCCTAAGATAGATTATTATGCACTTGACTCAAACCTAGGATGGAGATACTATCCTGGAAGTTAGTTGGACATGGAGACTAATGAAAAAGTAAATATCAAAAGAGATCATGATTGCAGAAGATGCCATATCATTAATATAAGGAGACCTCTGGAGTGATCTTCCAGTTTCAGTTCAATGAAACTGGAGTAAGTAGTGCTACAGTTAGAGAAATTTCCCACCTAATCATGAACCTAGATTTTCTCTTCTTTGACTGTTTACTAGCAAACCACTTGTGAGCATGCTTGAAGCTTAGATGGCATCCTAAAAGTCAGTCTGCAAGTCTTGTACCATATATGACCCTTCTGTTACTACTTTTTACTGGTTTCACAGAATTTAATATTGATAAGTAGATTTGAACTATAATAATTTTGTTTTTTTTTTAAAGTACATACCTATTTCTTATCCACTTAACTATTTTTTTTATTTATTATTTGTTTAGATCACATGTGTGGTGTGCGCTGCACATGTGCATAGGTGCGTGTGTATGTTCTTGTGCATATGCACATCAGTGAGTGTGCATGGAGCCTTAATTTTGATGCCAAGTGTTTCCTTATTTTTGTCCACATTGCATATTGAGGCAGCGCCTTTCATTGAACCTGCAGCTCTCCATTTCAGCTAGTCTGGCTAGCCAGCTTGCTCTACCTTTCCATTGGCTATGTTCACACATGGGTCACCAAGACCACCTGACATTTATATGGGTTTCAGAGATTAAACTCCAGTCCTCATACTTAGGCAGCAAGTATTTACTCACTGAGCCATCTCACCAGCCCCTGATCTACTTAACTTAAAAAAAAATTATGACACAAGTATAGCATAATCTATACTTTGTTCAATTCCTACCATGAAGCTGCTTTGGAGTATTTGAAAGGCCTGTATAAATGAATCCTTGATTCTGTCCAAGTTTCCATCTAAACCAGAGATTGACAGTCCTTTTCTATGCAGGAGTAGATACTTCCTCTTCTTGGTTGATGTGTTATGTGCTCTCTGTCACTATAAATCAACTCTGCCTTTGTAGTGCAAAAGCACTCACAGACAATACATACATTGACAAATACTTTTTTTTTTTTTTAACAAAAGCAGATGATCCAGTAAAACATTATTTACAAAACTAGAGGGAGAAGAAAATTAAAGATTTGGGGGTGAAATTAGAGGAGGAGCATTCTTTGTAATGTCTTTTTTCAAAGGCTGTCAGGAAAGCCCAGAGTTTCTAAGGAGCACCTTAATTAACTCAAGTGTTATACTCTACAGAAGGAAAACATGAACTTAGTGCACAGTTTTGTAGGCATGTTTTTGTGTTGTTAAAGTTTATTCTTTTGTTATTCAAATGCTAATTTCTCTGCCCTAATATCTTCATTCACTCTGGACACAGCATTGTAATACTTATGTCAACAATATCTGTCTCAAATTTGTGTAAACATTTCTTACCATTTATTCTTTGCATTGTCAATAAATACTGATCACCCAATTGCTGGACAGAAGAGAGAATAGGGTGAGATTTATGCCAGCCAGGGGAAGGAGAGAGAGGAAAAGAGGGAGGGGGAGGGAGGGAGGGAGGGAGGGAGGGAGGGAGACAGAGACAGAGAGACAGAGACAGAGAGAGACAGAGAGAGAGATAGAGACAGAGAGAGACAGACACACAAAGAGAGAGAGAGAGAGAGAGAGAGAGAGAGAGAGAGAGAGAGAGAGAGAGAAGAGAGAGAGAGAGTGTGAGTGTGTGTGTGTGTGTGTGTGTGTGGTGGTGAGAGAGAGAGAGAGATCTTCCAAGAGAGGAACCAGGAAAGAGTTCATAGAGTCCAACTGGAGAATGGAAGACCATGTTTGTAAATATTATTGTTATTGTGGCTAGGAGGTAGCCCGATTAGCTTAGGGACTTGAGATATATTATTTGATTGCACAGGTATTGAAAGGAAACTTTAAAATAAATCTGAGTTGCTACTGGGAACCAGCTAGGATTAAGAAATACAGCTGCCATATTAATTTACTACATACATAATTACTGTTTTTTTTTTTTTCACAAAGGATTCTAATTGGTTGATTATTGGTCATACAGAGTAAGACTTGGGAAAAGTAGAAGCTCAGAAGGACAGAAATTCAAGAAAATTTAGGACAGCAGGGCTTCCTGGGAGTAATATTCCTATGTTTGCATCTTATATAGGACCCATGGTAGCCTCAAGGATGAGTACTTTATTTTTTATTTATGTACATGTATGTGAGGCAGTGGTGCCTGTGGAGGGCTAAAGAGAGCATCAAACCATGTCTCATGGTGATGTAGTGATCAGCTAGAAGCTTCATTGAAGATGGATATCTGTATACTTAATTGTATATTTAGGTGTTTACACCCACATACACATAAATAATGCATAAAGCAATAGTATGTGTTGAGTAGTGAGGGTTGTATAGACACTATACCTGATAGATATTGATCACTGTGAGTAGAATGTCTTCAGAGAATTTACTTTGGCATGTTTCTAGGAATTTAATTGGTGGAGATATTTTCTACAAGAATTTCACTCATATAAATCCCCAAAGACAATTTGGAACAAAATGAGGTCTTTGGCCTAACTCTCATTAAATGGGAATTCAGTGCAAAAAGACAGAATCTTAAATGGTTAGGATGACTAGATCTGACGATGCAGTCTTGACTCTACCCTTCCACTTGTCACCAGGCAACAGGAAGAGACTGTTCTCACTTACTCATCAGGATCTTCATTCAGCAAATATTCCTAGATACCTCAAAACATTGAGCACTGGATGGGCTTAATGTAACTCATATCCATCACTACAGACACTTCCCATACTACCAGTGTTCAGCCTACATATATAAAGATCAATGTCTTTTATGCACTACTTTCATGGGAATGTGGGGAAACAAATTATAGCAAGAGTAATGCTACTTCACCTCCTGATGTGAAGATAGAAGGAATGAAATCTCAGGAGGTCTTTGGTAATTAAAAGGGGATTACATCTATTGCATGATTTTAGATAACATAAAAGAAGCCGCTGCTATCCTTTTCACATAACAGCACATTATTGATGAAGCAGCTTCAAGAACGCATTAGGTGATGTTTATTGCATTATTTTAAGCCACTGAGGTTTTTATATATGAAGGGATAGATTTATGCTGAGTGATTCAGCGAGGAAGCAGGCACATCAATTTGTTCATGAATGTGAGCTGGTGATTACCTCCATTAAAGTCACCAGGGCAGACTGATCACTTTAATTTAGGCGGAGGCATGCACACAACTTTGCTAGAAGTGCTTGTATCCCCAAGAACACAAGCAGAGGAGCTATTTTGCACCCCAGAGGAGCCCTAGACATGCAGATTTGTGTTGTCATAGGTGTCTAACTACAGACAAGGGTGCAAGGACTAATGATGGGACTGGGAAGAAATTTCTCTGCAGTTCTGAGTAGCAGGATGGTGCATCTGGTTCATTTGGCTCTTAGCTGCCAAGTGCTGAGTCCATGTTAAATTGTGAAAAGGGTTGGGTGGGGAATAATATCACTGTCCCAACTCTAGATCATAGAACTTGGGGGTGTTCTTGAGTATGATGCAACCGTAGAAAGCTGAATGATTCTATTATTTCCGTAACACAACCAGGACTTGTGGTCTTATGTGTTTACTTGCTTACGTACTTTTAATGTAACAGAGTTCCAGTAATCCTATGGTTCTCAGCCTTCCTAATGTTGAAGCCATTCAATATGGTTTTTCCTGTTGTAGTGTCCCCCCAACCATAAAATTATTTTTATTGCTACTTCATAACTGTAAGTTTGCTACTCTTGTGACTCATAATAGTGGTATTTTCCAATGGTCTTAGGAGACCACTGTGAAAAGATCATTTGCGCCTCAAAGGGGTCGTGATTTGGAGGTTGAGAACAGCTGTCCTAATCACATCTGTGTACTAGGTGCGTTGGAGGTTTCTGCCCTGCAGGAGTTGACAGTATATCTGGGGTAATGGAAACAGCTTCTTAAACAATTCTGATGTCTGCTTACATTTATGTAATAGATAGTCACATGGGCACTAAGATGTCATGGTGAGAATCATGTTTAGAAGAGATGGTGGGAATAAGGTGCTAATTAAGTGTTCAAATCTGATCACTGAATAGAACCTTCTGCCAGCAGTGTGGTCCTATGCAAACAAGCACCAGAGGAAGCTCTCTGGTTTCCACCTCTGACAGAAGACAAAATGAAGGCAGAAGAGAATGCTTTTGTGTGGACAATAGTAAACACAGGTGACCCCCAATAGTTGCCTAATAAGAGGGAAATTATTTGCCAAAGAATAAAACAAAATATGGAAAAATTAGGTATTAACTATATAAAATTTCATAGAAAATTGAGAATATTGGAAAATGAGATGAGATAAGTAGCATCCACAGATATGGAGATATTGTCTGTTATATGTTATGCATGTAGGTATACTAAAATATGCAAATGATAGCATATAAATTAGAGTTCCTTAATTCTTTATTTTTATTGATGTGTAAATGGGGGTGGGGGTGGGGTGCCTGTGTAGGCCTGAAGAGAGTATCAGGTCTTCTGGAGCTGCAGTGACCAGGAACTATGAGCCTCCCAACATGGGAGCTGGGAACTGAACTAGAATTCTCTGTAAGAGCAGCAAGAGTTCTTGATCTCTGAGCCATCTATTCATCTGAAAACCCATCATTATTTATCTTTGCTTCTTCTTCATTCCTCAGCAATACCCATCAAATTATGATCTTTTAGAACAGGTTACACATTAATTTCTGTATCTCTAGGTTTAGTCTCCAAGAATTCAATGAACCATAGATCCAAAATACTAGGGAAAGAATTCCATCTATACAAAACATGAACAGATTTTTTCATTTTAAAACAAAGATTTATTTTTATTTATGTGTATGCATGTGTATTTCTGTGCATGTCACATGTATGTAGGGAGTGCTCACAATGACCAGAAAAGCATGTCAAACATCCCTGGAGGCAGAGCTACAGGAAGGTGTGAAGCACATGATATAGATCCTCTGAATGAGCTGTAAATTATCTTAACTACCGAGCCATCTCTATCCCCAAGTAGGTCTTTGGCTACTATTCCATAAACAATAGAGCCTCATAACCTTCTACACAACACTTACATTGTAATAGGCATTCTAAGTGATCTAAAGGTGACTCATAGTGTGAATAGTTTGAATGCAGAAGCTCACCACTTCTGTTTAGGTACCTGGCACCAATCCCTGCAGATACCATGGCATGACTAGCTTAAGCTCTATCTTCTCCCCCAAATGGAGGTTCCTCTCTGCATGAATAGTGCTTATCTGTAATTGAGTCTAATTAGGGCCACCCATATGTGCCTGAGCATAGGGGACATCCACTAGAATGTGGTCAACATAAGAAAACCAACTCTCCCTTTCTTTGTAGCCTTCAATTGTAAATAGCTTCACAGCTATGGGTGGGGATTTATAAGGAACTTGACTTCTAGGTACAAGCTGAAATCCATATTGTGTCCTTCTTATAGCAGGTTATATCAGTGCAGGAAAATGAATAAAGCTTCCGGTACAGTCCTAAGTGTTCCTTGCTGGTGTGTTTACAGAGAATAGCAATGTGTCCCTGCTATTTTTTTCACCTCTCTCGTGGATTTCTCCTCTCTCTCTGGGTCTTTTGCAAGGTCATTATGTGTTCCCATGTGTTGAATTACACCTCTAGCCCCCAAATTGGTATTCTTGCATTTAAATGTTCATGATATATTTATATATGAAGCCTTGATGTGGTTTTAATTATCATCGCTTCACCATTCTATGAGTGTCTTGGAAATATTGACAAGCTGATTTTGTTAAGTAAAACATTAGGGTGTACATACCAATCATAATACAAACTGAGTTCAGAAAGCAACTTACTGTTTTGGGAAACTTGGCACCAGCTTTCCTTAATATTATATTTTCTGTCTCACCTTGATGATTGTATTTTTTGTTTCACCTGGTTATCCAGTGTGCTCCAAGTAAGAACAAGAGTACAGTAATCATGAATAGAAAGAACACTTGGCTAACAGAACAGTCAGTAAAGAAAGATTGAAGGATGGTTGTCTGAACTATCTACAATACATGAAGAGTTCTGAGCTAATAGAAATGAATACTAAAATTTGGAGTGTGTGTGTGTGTGTGTGTGTGTGTGTGTGTGTGTGTATTTTGGAGGTCAGATATCAAAGTAGAATGTCTCCTTCAGTCATTCTTCACTTTATTGACTTTATTGAACCTAGACCTCTTTGACTGAGCTGGGTTGGCTGGACAACATGTACGCCCAGCTCCACAGTGTTGTGATTACAGGCCCCAGGCTCTCACGGCTTATTTACACAGTAAGCTCTTTACCAACTGAACATAATTCCTGACGCATCAGATTCCCTACGATCAAGCTCATAATTTAACTCTGGCTGTCAAGTTTCTTCCTTTTCCCATAGACAGCTTGCCCTCATGCACAGACGCCACACAGGAAACACCGGCTCAGCCTTTTCCGCCTTTCCCTCCCAATTCGATTCTCTTTCATAAGTTTTTGACGAGGATTCCTCTTCAGTATGGATATAATGAAATCAGTTCACTAAACTGCTCTGCCCACCATGCTGGTGGTGCATCCGACATCAATTTTAATAGTTCCAAATTTAATATCCTATGATAAACTTGAATGTTTTCTAGGCCTCCAGGAAAGTGGATAACAGTTGTCTCAGTAACTGTCAAAAATGGAAAGAAAAGGCCAGACCCAACGGGATATGGATATCTTATAATCTCATCAGCTTGGTTGACTCATGTGGGATCCAAAACTGACTCAAGTTTAATCAGACTGCATGTCTTTAGGGCTGTAGTCTATACGCTTCTCATGGTCTATTGTATATTTTTTTTCTCATTGTTTTATAATGTCTAGTGACATTAGTTTTCCTTCCATTCTCTCTGTCTCAGTCCCATTGTGCTAAAATGACCAAAGTGATGAGTCTTTCTTCAAAAAAAAAAGGTATTTTATTCAACCAAGGAGTTTCTGATTTCATTCAACTTGTACGTAAAGAATAGATGATCAGGACTAGTTAGGAGGCATTTACTACAGGCAGCGAGCGCTCATTCTTAGGCTGGTGAGGAAGTGTTAGTAGGCTCAAGCTACCTTATTCATTAAAGCAGTCGATTTCAACCTTCCTAATACTATGATCCTCTAATATATTTCCTCATGTATTGGTAAGCCCAAGCCATAAAATTATTTTCATTGCTACTTCATAATTGCAATTTTGCTATTGTTATGAATTATAATGTAAATATCTGTGTTTTCTGATGGTCTCAGATTACCCCTGTGAAAGGCAGGTTGAGAACTACTGCATTAGGGGCTACCTAGAAAACTAAGCCACGGTCATCTGCTGACAGAGTTGTAAAAATCAAACAAAGTACATGGAAGTCTGTTTGGAGCCATGATAATGGCAGTGGCTGAGGGAGAAGTTGAGGAATGCAAGCCACAATCAAACAAGGAAGGTAGGGATTTGGATGGCTTCCATGACCAGTTTCAAGCACACAACCGGCCTTCTGAGATATTGAAGTTCTTAGCGTGCAATTTGGAATCCTCTCAGCAGGGTTCCTAATACAATAGAAGGTAAATACAATTCTGATTTTAAGTGGAATTAAACATAGGAGTACTTTGCAGAGTAGAGACTGCCAAAGTTAGGATTTGCGGATCTGTGGAAATTAAAGAGAATAAATAATCAGAGAACAGTGGAGTTTGCCAGTTGTTTGTTTTTGCCCAGTGTTGCCAACTCTGTCCCTCTAGCCAGGTTCTGTTTGGTGGTGAGCATCTTCTTTAGCCTGAAGTCACAATGGAGTTTATTTAAACAAAGGGCAAGAAACAAAAAAAGTTACAAGAAGAAATGCCTGTTACCTTCTGGATTTTACTGGTTTGCATTTCTTTCTTTTGAAAGAGTCCAGCTGTTTTCAGCTCCATACCCCTTCAGGACCAGCTTCTTCTAGGGAGCTGACAACCAGTGCTGGTCAGGACATGACTCCTGTCTATACTTGACTAGCATAATCACTCCTACGTAAAGTCCAAGTCCAACCCTACTCAGACTTTTCTGTTCAGTTTCTATGTAGTAATAATGGAATACTTAATTTCTAGTTAAGATATTGTAAAAAAAAAAAATGTTTGCCAGATCTTTTCGATTTTATACACACACACACACACACACACACACACACACACACACACACACACACACAGTATCTCAAGGTATTGAGTAGACACTGTATACTAGATCATCACAACTTCAACAATTATGAACAGCTAGCTGGCCTTATTTGTTTTATACCCCCAACTATTTCTTCTTTTCATATTAACATAAGTAAATTCTAGCCATTTTATTATTATATTCATCAACATTTTGATTTTCTCTTTTAAATAAACAAAAAATCACTATGGAGGTGTACGGAGGGGGTATTTGCATCTGAGTGCAGGTGCATTTGGAGGCCAGAAGAAGGCGTCTGATGCTCCTGGAACTGTGGTTTCTGTTGTGAATTCCTGGATATGGGTTTCATGAACATAACTCAGGTCCTCTAAAAGAGCACTAAGCAGTCGTAATTGCTGAGCCATCTCCCTACCCCCATCTCTCTTTTAAGTAATCAATAAAGCATCATCATGCTTCCTAAATTTAAATAACCCCATAGTAGCAGCCCATATTTAGAGAACACTGAAGTTTCATTGGCTTCATAAATTTTAATTTATACATTTATTGATTTACACGTTTGCATATGCTTGTAGCTTATTTTACTCAGGATATCAATATGGTGTTATGTTGTACAAACTGATCAGTTTTAGGTCTTTTTTTGGGGTGTGGGGGAGAAATGTTTTATAGGTAGTGCTATTGATGTCTTAATTATTTTTCCTGTTGCTGCTAGAATACCCTGGTGTGGTTACTAAGACACTTGGCAGATGCAACTTAAGGGAGAATGAATTTATTAAGGTCACAGTTCCAGGATATGTCTATTGTGGTAGGGAAGTTATGGGGGCATTCACTCAATGTAGCTGGCTACAGTTCAGTCACAGTGAGAACACAAAGGACCCTGAGTGCTTGTGCTCAGCTAGTTTGCTATAATCCAGTGGAAGGTGCAACCCCAGGGAACAATGTTGCCCATGTTTATAGTGAGTTTTCCCAATTCAGTTAAACTAATCCAGATATTGCCTCACCCGCATGCGCAGAGGCTAAACCAGTCTCAGTAATCCATCACAGATGGTTCTGGAGGCTTGTTTCCTAGGTGATACAAGATTCTGTCAAGTTGACAATCAACACTAACTTCTCCATGCCCTTCCATGAGACACACCATCTGGTTCTTATTTCCATCTCCTCTTTTCTTATAGCCATTCAGGAATCAGAGGTATTATTTCATTGACAGTGCTGATTTTTTTTTTTTATGAGATAGAAGAAAATATTAACCCAAGCTTAGTTTCTAAAGTACTTTTTTTTTTTTTATGTTGGTATCATACAACATTCTTTAAGGGCTGACTGTTTTAAAAAATGTGACAATAACTCTGTCTCATATACCAAGGATGGATGATACAACTGTCACATGTTGAGTCCTGCTAATTAAGGTCAAAGTCTTCTGTTGTCTTGATAGCCTTCTTAGCTCAGCACAAAATGGGAGCTCCCTTCACTAGCAAGACTTCTCTTTCGCTGAACTTGTCTGGATAGCTAAAAACTCCATATCTTCTACCTGTGGAATGTTCTTTAGTCTTGGTGAGATTATAGGTGCAGCAAGCACCCAAGATTCCTGGAAAGCCTCTTCATGCTAATGAGGCATCTCAGTCCCTTAGCCTTCAGCCAATGATCTTTGCCCACCCTCCATATTCCTACCTCCTTTCCTAAAACTATACAATTGTTGATTCACCCTGAATAAAGTTGATCTTTCTCCCTGAAGCTGATGCCAGAGTGTCTCATCTCCATTGTCCTCATGGGCCTTCTGAAACCCTGCTCATCTACATTATTCCCTTTGTCCTCATAGGCCGATGGCCAACAATGCCAGTGTGAAATGAGGACCAAAATCACATAAAACCATATCTCATGGCATAAAGTTTTATTCACTGTGAAGGATATCAATTTAAAATTAGAAAAACAAACTTAAGTCAATAAACTTCCAGAAGTCATAAATGTTTCAGAAAGATCATCCATACTATTCTGATTTTCTAGGGCTACCATAAACAAGGAGGTATGAATTTGGGGTTCACATCAAGAACTAGAATGTAGGAGCTGTTGTTTAATACTATAGAGTGAGTAAAAACTGATCAGAAGCTGTATGGGAAAAATTTCTTTAGCCAAATAGTCATAACTCTGTTTTGAGTACCTTAAATAGAAATCATATTCCAAATTATTGCATACAGCCACTTGTACACACTCATATTAACAGTTATCCTTCAGCAATTCAGTTAACACATATCAAAGACCTATATTGGGTACCGAATTAGTCATTTGGAATGCACAATGAATAAACATACAGGCAATGGTGGTAACATGGTGTAGCTTGTAAAAACTTGAACTGCTCTTTATGAGAACCCACGTTTGGTTTCTGGCACTCACTTGGAGGTTGTTAGCCTGTAAGTGCAGATCCAGGGGAATCGGACACCTCTGGCTTCTGCAGGCACATGCCCTCATGTCACACATCCACACACAGAAACACATCTATACTCATAATTAAGAGTGAAATAAATCCTTGAAAAGATATACAAAAGTTACAAATGCTTATCAAATTGCAGTGTACAAACAATTAAATACAGCCATGAAAGTGAAACTGAAAAACCTCAGTAGTAGTGTCCATGTTACTTTATAAGACTCCTTGAAGTAAGTCAGTGGTGCTTACTTCGAGCAGCCCCCAAGTGAGACACTGAGACACAGATCAATGCAAACGCAAGAGGTTGATTTTCCTGCACATTGGGGTCCCGCAAGACAATTAGTCCCTCAAGCAAGTGACTAGAAGGTGACCCTGAATGGTTATTACAAGTAGTCTTATACTTTAGGGACATTGGAGTCCCTCAAGACAATTAGTCCCTCAAGGCAAGTGACTAGAAGGTGACCCCGAATGGCTATTACAAGTAGTCTTTATACATTTTAGGGGTACAGTTACATCATCAAGGTTATGGTTCAAATCTATTGGCTGAGCATATTGACCTTTAAATCTGTTGGCTAGCGAGCATGGGCAGATCATAACAGGCATTTGAACTCTACCTGGGATGTTCCAGACAGCCAGGTAACTATTAGTCAGTACATTCTGTGGATTTTCTGAGAATTTTTTTACTCAAGGATGTTCTTGTGGATGGAGAATAAAACTTGGCCTAGCCTTAACCCCATGTGGGAGGGGGAAGCTGTAAGGAGGCTGTGGGACTGGAAAAAGCCCTTAAGGTCCCTCAACTTCTCAAAAATTTTGTGCCCATTGGCATGTGTGTCCCTTACTGTGAGGCACCATACTTTTCTCAGATTTATCTCAAAAAGTAAATGTAATAGTGAAAGCCATCAGAAGAATTTTAAATACAGGTTACAAGAAACTAGAAGATAATCTTCATAACTCATTGGAGCTGTGATTTTGGCAGCTTTTATTTTATTGTAATAGACTGTATCTTTCGTCTTTCTTACTAATCTTCAAAAAGCAACTCTTACCATGATGGTGTATTGAAGTCACCTTTGAAAGTATTCTTCACCATAAATGCCTTCCCAGTTACTGATAAGGAAACATTCCTCTGCCTTCAAAGAAGCCATGTGGCTGCAGGGAGATTAGCCTTCTTCTGCATTCTACATACCTTTCTGCAGGACACACCTCAGGTTTCCTTCCCCTTAGGAATGATACAAATGTGTGGTTCATTTTAATTTCTTCAAGCATTAGGGCATCGGCCAGGTAGAGAGAGGAGACATCCTAAGTACAAAGTGCATGTGGCCCAGGGGTACCAGGGCACTGTCCCTCTGTTAGCACCTTGCTCTATTTGTGCTGCACTAAGGCTTCACTGACCATCCCCTCCCTTTTAGCCTCTCTAATCCACAATTTCCTGTTGTCTTGATCTGATGGATCAGCGTTTTAATGGCAGGTTTATGTACTGTTGACCTTGGCCAATCAACCTCACCTAGTATTACTAATTCTCACTCCTTGATGATAAACAAAATAAAATAAGAATAAATAATAGATAGATAGATAGATAGATAGATAGATAGATAGATAGATAAACAGATAGATAGATAGATAAAAATAAAATCACCTAATGAGTTGCTTGTTCTGGGCAGTAGAATTTTGTTGTTGTTATTGTTGTTGTTTTGATTTGTTTTTAGCTGTTTTGGACTTTCAAAGTTTTTGAAAAACCAAGTATGTATGCTTTTGTGGTAGAGTTGGACCATCTACTTTCTATATATTCCACCAGTGCCTGCTGGGCCATACCATCTTTCTTCACATCAGTCTTATCTGCTCACTAGTGCACTGCATTGGGTGACTGGCAAACTGGCAACTTTAGGCAGAGGTGGATTCCATTTTAAAGAACTCTAATTCAGCATATAATATATCTCTAAACTGTAAAACATCGAGTGTAGTATTTCCCTCACTGGAAAAAGTCAAGGATAGATTCAGCCAAGATCACAGGAGTCTTTATTGAATGGCGACTCTTTGGGACTCAAGAGAGCACCAGCAAAAACCAGGGTAGGGAAAAGCAGAGGAATGATCAAAGTACTTCATTTAAATCCTACGTTTATGTATGTTTGGGGATCGAAGCAGTATTTAGTTATTAGGTGGCTGGTCTTCTGGTAGGCATGCCTAATGTCATAAAGTAGTATCCCATAGTTTGGCACAAGGAGTGCCCTTATTATTTGGTGATGGGATGTCAGAAGTGGATGACACCTTTCTGAAAAGTACAAGCTCACTCCTCCTCGTTCTCCATCTTTTTTTTTTTTTTTTTGCTTTCTTTCAGCTCAATGTTTCACTTTATCTTTTGCCATACAGGTTGCCAATTTGGCTTGTTCCATCTCCAACAATGAGGAAGGGGTGAAATTAGTCAGGATGGCAGCCACCCAGATTGACAGCCTGTGTCCCCAGGTAAGTGCCCTTTACTTGCCTTCCAAAGTCACTTGGTATTTTGACAGTCAGGTTCCTCTATACACAGACCCTCTCTCTTTTTCTCTCTCTCTTATTCTCTCTTTCTAGTATTTTCTCTCTTATTCTCTTTCTTATTCTCTCTCTCTCTCTCTCTCTCTCTCTCTCTCTCTCTCTTTCTCTCTTTCTCTGTCTTGCTCTGGAGTTTTGGGTTGTGCACCTGCATGTAGGTATGTGTGCACATGCATGTAGAGGTCAGAGATCCACTTCTATTATTCTCTATATTATTATTATTATTATCATTATTGTTATTATATATTTTTAGTCAAGTGTCTCTCAGTAGATCTGAAGATCATAGTTTTGGATAGACTAGCTGATTACTGTGCTTCAGAGATGCCTTTCTTCTGCTCCTTGTCAGGCCAGGTCATAGGTGTCTACTGCCAGTTCTGGTCTTTTGCATGTGTTCTAGGCATCCAAACTCAGTCCCTTGTCAAGTCACTTTACCCACTGTGCCATCTTTGCAACCTCTTCTAGCTCCATCATTTCCCAACTGGAACATGTTTAACTGTCAATCCTGAAGCATTTCAAGTTTTATCTTTCTCAAAAAAGAAATCCCAGCCACTCAGTGGACTCAGGATTATAGTTGCAATTATCCTCATTTCTCTTCATATTGACTCCATTCTGTTTGTTTGGGGTTGTGGTTTAAATGTTCCAAATCTATTTACCTTATCTCAACAAGTAAATTATGAGCTTGCACATGCAGAAAGCAAGGGATAGATTTCTCGCAACATCTGTGCTAAAAAAATTAGACTTGTCCAGCAAATACTTTTTGAAACCTGAGGCTAATTACTATCTTTCCAAAAGAAGCAGCAAAACATAATGGTGGCTAATAGCTTCCTTTATCTCTTCTGTTTTTAATTGTGCTGGATTCTGACAAATCATTTATCTGCAGTAACTTCAGAGTCTGGGGTTCCAATGTGTGCTTTGACCTGCTTCTCTCTCTTCTGCAGAATGTGAACACCCTGTCCCTGTGTTCTCTACCCAACAGGTCATCAATGCTGCCCTCACACTGGCTGCTCGGCCACAGAGTAAAGTTGCTCAGGACAACATGGATGTCTTCAAAGACCAGTGGGAAAAGCAGGTCCGAGTGCTCACTGAAGCTGTAGACGACATCACTTCAGTGGATGACTTTCTCTCTGTCTCAGGTAATCATCTACAGGTCCCTCAAAAGAGGAAGCTAACAAGATAAGAAAAATCTCAGCAATGGTCTGGTCTGTGATTCTCTTTGGCCTTTGAGTTTTCTATCATTCCAGCAAATGTGACTAGAACATTTCTTGAAAAAAAAAAAAAAAAAGAAGCTATCTCAAGATACCTGCCAAAAAACTACAACTTTCTGATGATAAGCTGAGAACCTGAACAGATTGTACAAAGAGGCTTAGAGTCCATTTTACATTTTGCATTTTTTTAAAGAAGGATGGATTTTCAGTTTACTTAAATTACCCAGGGGCTTGGGATTGGTTAAATAACTTGACTTATGCCTTAAAATAGACAATCACTTATTTTGGCATGTGTATGTGAAGAAATTCTAATTGTCTATATATTACAACCTGGAATGACATGGGAAGAGAGCTTCAATGAGGAGTTGACTACATTAGGTTGTCCTGTGTGCAACTCTATAGGAAATTGTTGTAAATTAATTGATGAGGGAATGTACATAGGCCATTGTGGGTTACACCATGACAGCGCCAGCACTGCCACAGTACTGAGTTCAGGTGTAGGCCTGGGAGATTAAAGGAAGACACAGACTCAGGTCATTCATTATGAGAGAATGCTGAAGGGTTTACTGAGCAGGTTCAATATATACACCAAACTGGGGAGGGAAAACACAAACAGCAACTCAATTGGGGGGGCAATGGTTTGTATAGTGGAAAGTCCCTGTCCGGGTCATCACACCTTCAACAGGATGTTTTGTTCTTAGAAAAACCACAGAATGTTATTTGGCAGACAGCAGCACACGGAACATCTCACCCAGGGCATGGCAGCCCTTCGGGGTCCTAGAGCACCATTAATCCTGTATTGTATGAGTGGAAAACTTTATCTGGGCAACCAAGACTAAAGGTGTTCATCCATTTCCCTGTACCTTTGATTGTTAACTCTGACTGGTTCCTGCCCTGACTACCTCACAATGATAAATTGTAACTTGGAGCTATAATCTGAAATAAGTTTTTTTTTTCTCCCCAAGTAGTTTTTGAAAGGGTCTCTTATCATAGCAACAGAAATAAAACTAAAACAGTAGTGTTTTCAAGGGAAGGTTTGTAGTGAGACAGGTAGAATTATTAGCCTCATAATGAACTCAGTAGAGCACACGGCTTCAGATACATAACTCTGAAGATTCTTAAAGAACGAAGCAAAAAAACACAGTGGAGGAGGCTAAAAAATGCCAATAACTGTGAAGTCATTCTTAGTTTCAATGGACTTCATCCGTGCCATTTCAAGATTTGACTAACTGCCAGCACATGGGCATTTTTCCAAAGAGCTTTTTGACCAAACATGTTTAGCCCCAGTTCACCTGGTTGGGTCTCAATGGGAAGGAGGTCAATGGGAAACATCCACAATTATAAATTATTGAAACAACCAAGAAACAAATTCTAATTGAACAGGTGTTGGGTCATCCCATAGGTGAGTGGCACAAACACGGAGGAGCAACTCACTCAGCACTTGCCACAACCTGACCTGCTCTGCAGGGGTAGGGGAGGGGATGATTGAGTCCTGAGAGGAGCAATTCTCTCACTGCAGATGAGAGTCAGGCCAACAGAACCTGTGATTTCAGCTGTGGAGATGATTCTGGCAGAGGCTGCTGCATTTGGCTATTCCCCCTGTCCCCTGCAGACTTTCTGCTTCATGGAGAAAGAGCAAATTCCCTCTGTTGGCTGTGTTAAAGGTTTGTCTGTGAGCAGCACAGTCAATCTATAGATCTAATGGATAATCAAAAGACCGAGTTTTCAGTGATGGAGAACAAGACTAGGAAAATGGAAGAAACAAGCTAGCACATGCTCAGAGTCTATAGTTTGTCTGGATCTCTCCTGTTTTCTTTAGTTCTTACCAAAATGCCATATAAAGTAAGTATAAATATTTGTGAGTGTTACTCTGAGAAAAGTCAGTCATTGAAGACATAGACAATTCTGAAAAGATGGCAGTAAAATTCAGACTGCCTTCTTTTCAGAAAATATAGTGTTCTCAATAAATCAGGGAAGAATAGAAATTTCTTTCTTTCTTGTATACTTTCCTGCTTCGGACTCAGCTCTTTTCTCTAGCTCTAGAATCTTTATTCGAGTTTCCAATCTCTCACCTTCTTCATATGCCTGTCTAGTTTTTCATTCCTTAGGTGCTTGGCTTTTGATGATATTTTAAATTATCTGTTCATTAAATAACCCCTTCTAGGGATGGACTGATAGAAGAACTCAAACATGTTGCCAACCCTAGAACTTTTGCCCGCTCAGTGTTAATCCTTAACTTTGAAGATGTCACACCCACATATTTCTCATCTAAGAGGGACTTGTTGACAGAGAGTTGTATGCTGGGGAATGGAATGATAGCCAGCCACTAAGGTACTTTCTAGCTCTAGGGTTTTTTGTTTTGGGTTTTGTATTTGTTTTATTGTTTTTCTTTTCTTTTCTTTTCCCAGAATGACTCTCAATAAAAAGCAGAAGGCTCCCTTCCACTCAGTCTCACTCAGCTCTTATACTCCAATTCTGACACTCCCCTGGAAAACTTTCTGAGCACTGCCTACAGATCAGTAGAAAGTATTCATTTACTACTTTGTGCAAAGAGGAATCATTTTAGAACTAAAAAGTTCTTCTAACTTATCATTTTCTTCAAATGTATGTCCTAAAATTTCTAGGGGTGAGAGAAGCAGCGGGTGAGGGGTGGGGGGTGAGGGTTGTTTTATCTTAGTCTTTGTGAATAGCACCAAGCATTCCTTAATTTTCTTCCCTGGAGGCCTGCCTCTTTGTCACCTTTCTTCCTGCCATTCCTTTGTGCATCTCATTATTACCTTGAACAAGAAAAGGCTTTGGTTCCTGCTGATAACACTGTGCGGTCCAACCCTAGTGGTACAAATGCTGCTGCATACTACGACAGGAAAATGAACAGGCACTGTCAGGGAGCCAGGTTGGCAGAGCCTGCTGGAACATGCCTGTGAAGTAGACAATCAGGCAGCAGGCACCTTTCTGCAGACAGGGCTTGACAAATACATTCAACTCTCTCTGTGCATGCTGGTAGGCTGTGAACACAGCCAGATAGTTGGGGAACCTACGTTTCAACTCTTCTCTGTGTTGGAGTCAAACATTTGCATTGGTAAATTGCAAGTCTGGCCCAGGAGATATTTTCGAATTATATTAATGACATTTTGTGAATCAGTTTCTTTTTAAGGGAGTATTCTGGCAGGAAATTCTATATAAAAAGCAATATACATACTTGCATACACAGTCACATTCACACTCACAAGCATATATTTACACACACATTAAACATACACACACTCATACATATCATATACACCTTCATGCATTACACAAACTCACATAGATACAGATGCACATATACACTCATGCATACATATACCTTCATTTAGAGTGAATATTTTGCTTTTCTTTTTAATTCCATGCTAACATAACACTTGAGTGTATAATTTGTTCAAACAAAACACAAGTTTTAATAGCAAAGATACTGGAGATTAACTTCACAAAAGCAAAAGGAATGTTCCGTCCTAGTCTAGGCTCATAAAAATGCGAAATGGCTATATTAGAACATACCAACCTTTCTCACCAGGCAAAAGTACCATTTTTAATAGTTCCCTAGAATAAGTGCCTTGGCATTAACTGTGTGACAGTTTAATTCTTAGGTTTGGCTTGAAAAATTGTAGAGAGCTAAGATCTGTAAAAAGCTATTAATCCCCTAATGTCTATGACTTTTATTTTGTTCGCCTTTCCTTCATCCTCATCCTAAAAACCAAACCAAACAAACAAAGAAGGCTCTAGATATAGATTTTTTTTTTGAAAATATTCATTCTGTAATTGGTTTTGAATAAGAACTTCATCTTTGTAGTTTATAACTTATTTTTTTGGTTATCATTGATTCAATTTTATTAACAAAATTACATGGTTTCTAATCGATTGAAGGTTGAAAAACTTCAAGAGAGTTTGTGGTACAATTTGTTGCAAACTGCAAACACATGTTTTCTGGTGTCCCCAAGCTGTGCTTGACAATTAGTGCAGCAGCCATGGCACATGCCAGTTTCTCCTCACTAAGCCACCTGCAGAGGACACATCCCTTATTCACTCTTTCATCCCTGTTCTTCTCTATCCAGAACATCATTTCTCAGCTTCCTTCAGGATTGTTTCTCCTCAAAATATTTTAGAATAAAAGTGCATGACAGATTGATTCCTTGATTAGACATGTCAATCTAGCCAATTTCTTTGAGTGCCTGCTATATGCATAGTCTTAGCAGAAATTGAAATCAGAATCACATGACTTCTGTGATTTAAGGAATTCACCATTCTTCTTGATGTTTCCAAACACACTGGCCTCTGTTGTAAGGATGCAGACAGTAGATAGGGGAAGTTATCCGAAGGGATCCAAGAATCCATGAACACACCAAGTAGTGTCTTTTGACCCAAATGATCATGTGTACATGGGCACATGCAGGGTTTTTAATGAACTAATTGCTTTCATTAGCAAAATACAAATACAATTTAAGGTAGCCTGAATATCACTGGCTTTGGTTACCAATTAGGGTAACTGCTATTATGAGAGACGTCTGGGTAATTTTTAAATACTATGAATTTCTACCTGAAGGAAGATTGAGAATTGCTGAGCAAACTATCTCAAAATTAAAAAACAAAAAAACATGACTTCAGGCTGGTGGCACATACCTCTAGATTTAGTATGCAGTAGTCAGAGATAGATGTATCTCTGTGAGTTAGAGGCCAGCCTGCTCTACATAGTGAGCCTGAGCTGTATAGAGAGATTCTGTCTCAAACCAAACCAAACCAAAACATATCTGAAAATCAATTTACTTAGTAAATTAGAAATTAGGTAGAATAAATTAATATACCAATATTATTAACTATCTAATAAATGACCTGATGTGGTTGATCAAAAACATTTTTGTTGTAACAGATATTTTATCTGAGCATTTCCCCTTCAAATCGCCAAAGCTTTATTTATAACAGCGTCTTTTATTCTCCCATTCTTTTTCAGATTTAGTTACATTAGTTGCAGGTTTCTAGTTTGAAACATCATTGAGATTGTTGTTTTTAAAGCCTTTGATGCCAATATAATTTATTGGTTCATAAATGGACTTTTTAGATTTTTATAAAAGTGTTAGTTGCAGAGAGAATAACAGCATAATTATCAGCCTTCTCTGCATTGTAGTTTGTGGCAAAACATTATCTTTTCCAGTTGCACAGAAAAGCAACAGCTACCCTGTTCTTACAGTGTTGTGTCAGGTCCAGAAATATGTAAATATGAACACATGTTTTACAGTATCTAGTTGCTCCCTCTCAGGGGCCAGGACAGTGTGTGATTATCTCAATGAATCCATCCCTGCAGGAAAGGAGGCTATCAACAGTCAGCTTTCATATTTAAAATACCCTACAAATGTTCTTTTGAGTCAGACTTTTCTAAGGTGTCTGCTCAAGTGAGTTCACAGTAGAAGATCAGGATCCCAGTGAGGGATAGTTATGGGGAGTTCCTTAATAAAAATAAAACCTTCCTCCACCAACATTTTTACCTACTTTGGTTGTTTCACTAAGGAAAATATCAGCATCAGAAAAGTTTGCTTTTTGTAAGTTTAAGAAAACTGACTAGCCAGCCTTTATAGATACCTTTATCATTTTTCCACTCTAACTTATAACTGAAAGTAAACAGCAAAGAAATGTAGAAATCAGAAACTAGGGTAGGCAGGATGCCTGAGCAGGAAATGGCACTTGCTGCACAAGCCTGGTGACCTGAGTTCGAGCCCATGTAAAGGGAAAAGGAATGCGCCGAGTCCGTGGAGTTATCATCTGACCTCCACACACATGCTGTGGTTTGAATTCCCTCCCAGACGTAACAACAATAATAAGCTTAATAAACTCAAAAGAAACAGAATGATTTGAGTGGAGCAATACAATATGAGAATAAATTAATGTTTTGTGAATAGCAGATTTCCCTAGCAGTACCTAAATTAGGCCCCTAAAAGAGCATACACCTGCCTCCACATGCTTGTTTTTACTAAAATTACTCTTTATTAATTTTTATGCAATCTATTATGTGAATGCTCTCCTATGCCTCTCTAGCTCTCTTACTATCCTCCCACTGAACTTAATGTTCTTCCTTTATCCCTCACAACCCCCTGAAACAGAAAAGTCAAAAGGCACATAAGAAAAAAAGTGACCAAAACAAAATGAAAAAACAAACAAACCAACAAACAAACGAAAAACCAAACCAACAAACAAAACCTTCCCTTCTTTATACACATGAGAGCTGGAGTCCATTGGGTGGTAGCCAAGTGCTCCTAGTCATGAGGCCTGCTCTGGAATGTGGTTCACATACCCAGTGAGGCTCCATTTGAGTAAACTGATTTTTCCCTTTGCCAGAATGTATCAATAGCAAATACCTTCTTGGTTGCTGGGGACTCTGAGTTAATTTTCCCCTGTACAGTGCAGAGATCTTGCCTGAATTGAACTTGGACAAGTCTTATGTGTACTGCTGCCACAGGCTCTGTGTGTTCATATGTGCTGAGTGCTTGGTTTAAAGAGGGAAAGAAAGAAATCTCCATCAGAGCTTGGGATTTACTGGTTACTCATTTCAATTCTCTTCCTCTAGGAACTTGGAAATGAGAAGTAGCCATAGAAACTTTGTAAATAGCTAATAATCCAAACCTCCTCATAGTCATTGAATTTGGTTGCTATAATTTTAAAAGGTTAGCAAATTACTTATGACAAAGATGAGCAGGCTAGTTCTGTTGAAAGCATGTGCTCCTGTGTGTATTGTGTGTTTCATCTTAGTCTGTTCAGTGCTGGCACAGAATTAGAAATTGGACTTCTTATTAACAACAACCATCGTTTCTCACAGTATAGGAGGCTAGAAAATCCAAGATGAACATGCTTGTGAGAGATGCCCCTTCATAGACAACTGAACTCACTGCATTCCCATGCTGTATGAGAGAGGCAGGATCTCTCTGGCATATCTGTTAGAAGAGAACTAATTCCCTCACAGAAGCTAAGCCTGCAGCACTGGGTCACCTCCTCAAGTTTTTATTTCTTAACGTTGGATCTCAGACAATGTGATAACTTCATTCAAGCTTAGACACACAGGCCTAGAATCAGAGCTCTTAAGACACAAAGGTAGGAAAGGAAAAGGCCAGAGTTCAAGATTTGCAATGGCCACAGAGTAAGCTCACGACCATCATGAACAACTCAGTGGAAGCTTTTTCTCAAATAGAAAAGAAAATACACTAATAACTAAAAACAAAAAAAAAAAAACAAAACAAAACAAAACCCTAAAAATAAAAGTAAAGGTAATGAGAAACCACTGACCAATTGATAATAACCTAGGTTTAATCTTAGTAGCACAAATAAATAAATAAAAATAAAAACTATAAAATATCCTTACTATTTTACATATCTGTTTCTACTTCTATTTAAGTACTTATGTATTTAACCATTCACTTTACTATTTTTGTTCATTATCTATCCATCTATAAATCAATCTGTCATCTAACAATCCATCCCCCTATCTATCATCTGTCTATCTATCTATCTATCTATCTATCTATCTATCTATCTATCCATCACATCCATATATGTATCCATCTATGTATCTATCATCTGTTTGAGTCCATGTGCCAAGGTAAATTTGTGGATGTCAGAGCACAACTTGTAGGAGTCAGCTCTCTCCTTTCATCATCCGGCATAGTACTCAGGTCATGAGGCTTGATGGGAAGTGGTTTAACATGGCTGGGGCCTCTCACTAACCCTTTTTAGTGTTAAATGTAACTTAGAGCATAACAATAATGAACATGCTTAAATTTATACTTGAGATTTCATTTTATGCATTTGAGGCATGAGTATTCTGTCACTATAGTTACAGTTCTCTCTCTCTCTCTCTCTCTCTCTCTCCTCTCTCCTCTCTCTCTCTCTCTCTCTCTTTCTGTGTGTTTGTTTGTCTGTGTTTAATTTTCAGCTTAAAGTTATTTTTCTTTTTCTTTACAGTACTAACATTTTGAGTATTTTCTTAGAATTATAACTTTTAAAAAATACTCAAAAGACATAATTACACTATGACATTGGACAGGGAAGTGAAATCGGACCTATTTGCTCCCTGTGAGAATGAGTGTTTCTCTATAGAGGCAGCTCCACTCCTGCTTGCTTGTATTTACTGTGTTGTCCTTAACAGGGGAATAGTGCTTACCTTGATGTTATCTGATTAATACTAAAGACTGGATTGTATATAATTCAAGGGAATTCTATGATCTTTCCCCTGAATCCATTTTCTCTGTGACTGTATCTTCCCTCTGATCTGTCATTTAATTAGTTCCTCAGTAAGAAGATGGACAACTATTCATTTGTGCATCTAACACTTCAATTCTTTTAAGGGAGACATAATATTTCCAGGTCAGATTGAATTTTTATTGGCTCTCATGATTCCCCACACTCATTTATTTTTATTTCATATGGACATGTATATGTCTGAGTGCATACAAGTGGACCATGAGTATGTAGGTGCCTGCAAAGGCCAGAAGAGAATGTTGGATTCCCTGGAGTTGAACTTATTGATGCTTGTAAGGCAGTTAATATGGGTGCTCTGAACTGAACCAGGGTTCATTCACTTTAAGATCAGCAAACACTCTTTTCTGTTTTTGGATATTTTATTTATTTACATTTCAGATGTCATCCCCTTTCCCCATTTCCCCTCCCTAGAACCCTGGCCTATCCCATACCTCCTCCTCCTTTTTGCTTTTATACCATTTTAATTACATGCATGTATTAAGGTCAATTCTAGGCTGAGGGTCTAGCAATACAATAGATGCAATAGTCAAGGAACAAGCAAGACAATAAACACAAATAGTCAAAGAACAAGCAAAGCATTAAACACAATTCTGTAAACACTCTCGTGACCACTGTTTCTAAGGGCTTATCAGGTATGATCAAAATATCTGAGCCAACTTCCCTGTCTTAGTCCAAAGTCATTTTCATGTCTGAAACCTATTTTCTTGTTCTAGCCTAAAATTTAGATTCCTACCTGAAATTACCTCTTTGTTCTAGCCTAATGTCAGATTCCTGCCTGAAGCCTACTTCCTTGTCCTTGGCCAATGTCATATTCCTGCCAAGCCATGTTGGGAGCCAAAGTACATGCTTGAACCTGAAAATGGACACCCCAGGCAGAGTTATTAAATTAACAGGCTGGCAAGCCAAGGACGGGTAAGATTCTGCAGAGAGTCTTACCAACCTAAAACATAAGTGCATTGCTTTTGGTAATGCATACTCCATAATGGGTAAGAACACATTCTTGTCAGAAATGACCTAAGACAGGCTCAGTCTTGTTAATGAAATAAAAAATGGGGTAGAGGTGGACAGAAAATGCTCTTAACTGGTAAATCTTCTCTCCAATCCCTGTCATCCCAACTCTCAAAAGACCCCTGCTCCTAGTAATAAGCCTCAAAACAAGAGATTACTTTCAGTAGGTCTCAAACTGTGGTATTGCCTCAAATATCCCTATTAGCATCCCTTGAGAATGTCTATGAAACTCCCTTTTCCAGGTCTCATCTCAAAGCTCTCCTTGTTTGGCTTTCTATTGCTATGGTAAAACACTGAATAAAACCATTTTAGGGAGGTTAGGATTGCTTTGACATACAAAGTCCAATCCTAGTCCATCCTTATGGGGGAAGTCAGAGCAGAAGTTCAAAGTAGGAACCTAGAGGCAAGAACTCAACCGTGGTTCATGAAGTAAACTGCATGCTGCATGTGTGCTTGCTTACCATGTCTATTAATTTATAACCATGACTAATTATACAACCCAGGGGTTGCACTGCTCAAGGTGAGCTGGCCCTTCTCACATCAACCTTCAGTCATGAAAATGCTCTACAAATGTGCACACAGGTCAATCCAATGGAAGCCATTCCTCCTCTCCTGAGACTCCCTCTATCCACATGTACTAAGTAGCCAGCACAGCCACTGAGTCAGACACGTTCAAAGTTTCAACCAAACATTTGTGTGATAAACCCTTTGGCTAGTACTCAGAATTCACAACTACTATTGTAATTGTAAGTGATGTCCCTTAAATACAGGTTCATGTTATTGGTTATACAATTCAATTTGTAAAAGTGAGGTGTTGTTGCAGGTAGAACGTCATATAAATGTGTGTGTGTCCTCTTGACAGAAAACCATATCTTGGAAGATGTGAACAAATGTGTGATTGCCCTGCAAGAGGGAGATGTGGACACACTGGATCGCACAGCTGGGGCCATACGGGGCCGGGCAGCCCGGGTCATTCACATCATCAATGCAGAGATGGAGAACTATGAAGCTGGGGTCTACACGGAGAAAGTGCTGGAAGCCACAAAGTTGCTTTCAGAAACAGGTAAATATGGATATTACATCTGCCCCAAATATCAGTGCTATGATTGATTTCTGTATCTGGACACAGCAGTTATCTTCTACCATCCTTGATTCCTCTAATTTGTTGTATCATGGGACATGTGGAAAATGTGCATGTTCTTGGTTCTTGAGTTTAGATTTGAATAACAGGAAAAAAAATTGTATTGCTTTCCATGTATATGTGAATCTGCCAAGAGACAGGAATGTGGTCTCACAGCTACACAGAAGTTTGGATCTGACTGGGGATTGGTTTAAGTGTGAAGCTCTAAAGCATAGTTTTATTAATTTCTTGAGAGAATTGAACCCAGAAGATGCTAGGATAACCATTGGGGAGCCTAGAAGTTCTAGAAGAATAGATGTGAGATACTCAGAGAAACCTGGCAGCTAAAGGAGTTAGCCTTTGACTGTCCACCCAGCTTTGGATGTCCTCATTTGACTCATGTTCTGTCCACTGGGGCTCAAGTAAGGTGCATTGTGCACCTGAGTCCTAGAAAGTTGACTTGGAATGACAGAAGATTTAAAAAGATATATGGCAAGAATGAGGTGGTAGGTTAGTTAGTCTTTGTAGATGGAATCTCTCTCTAGGGGGTTATGATCATGCCCTCATCTCTCATATAAGTTGATATTTTTCAAATGTGAGGTTTTCAGCTGAAGTTCATCCATTTATCAGCATCCATACTCAGACCAAGGGAAGGTCTTGCCATTGCCCTGAGCTTAATCTTGGAACATCTCATGATTCCTATGAGTCTGAGGTATTGAATACATGGCCAGGCTTATGTCAATAATGCACATTCACTTAGAACTTCATCCACTCTCCACAGGAAGGAGCATTTGCTTCTAGGATCTTCTGGAAGCTCTCTGGTACAATGGGGTGGGAAATGACACTGAGCTAGCAAGGCATTCTATAACTTTGAAAAATGTATCAAAATGTGTGTGTGTGTGTATGTGTGTGTGTGTGTGTGTGTGTGTGTGGTGTCGAAATTGTCTTTGCTATTGTATCACACACTAAAGACCTTCATCCTTTGTATTTTTGTTTGCATGATGAAGGGTTGGAATATCCAGGGAATGAGAAAAAACTAGAGGAGAGAGAAAAGAGAAATCTTTGTTTTTGATAGTGCTGTGACTTAGTACTGAATTTAGTCAGGTAACCACACAAGTATCTGTCCCTTCCAACCACAATGACAGCCCTAACAAGGAGTTTGCATGGACTTTGTAGGCAATCAACATTTAAAAATAGATATTTTTAAAGGGTCACACAGTGCTGTGGTCCAAAGTAGTACATAACAATACATGTCAGTAGAAGTATGTGTGTGTCTTGTTTGAAAAAATATATTTACAAAGATTTTGTTAGCCTGGAAGCATCAAGGAAAAGTGGGGGAAAAGTGCAAAACTCCAAAGTATAAGTCTTGGCCATTTTCTCTGAAATATGAGAAGACATGGAAGAGGATAATGCACATATAGAGATTGCTTTTGTGAAACCTAATATACTTAAAATAAAAAATAGCAAAAATCATAGTCATACCTATACTTTAATTGGCTCTAAGATAGCATTACTTTAATTCAAATAGACTTCTCTCTGGCACGCAATAGTGCAATACAAAGCAAGCTGGATATACTGTGTTCCTCACTTAACATAAAGAATGTAGAAACAGGGGCACAAGAGATGTTTCAGCAATTGATAGCACTTGATGCTCTTCCAGAGGACCCAAGTTTAGTTGTCAGCGTCTAGGTTCATTGTGGGAGGCTCACAACACTTGTAATTATAGTTTAAGATGTTCTGACAACCTCTTATGCCCCCCACAATCCAATTTCTCTCTCTCTCTCTCTCTCTCTCTCTCTCTCTCTCTCTCTCTCTCTCTCTCACACACACACACACAACATTCAATATTAAAAGAAATTAGAATAAGACATTTTAGTCTGTAGTTTAAAATTTTTCTAAACCGTTAAAAAAGAAACTATCTCACTGTGGTGTATTTCCTGTCTGCTGGCTCTTCAGCTCAATTCTCCTGCATGACAGATGCTTCTAGTGACATATCTCACATATAACAAAAGCACTCTTGATGCCGACTCTCCATAGAGTATCATAGAAGGGTATGGAGATAGGACTCTCCAGCTCATGATTGGTGAAAACAGTTGTGACAAATGATACAGGATACGTTGCCAATTTAGGTGTGACTTTGAGCTTGGAGAAAAATAACACAGTTGTTATTCCAAAGAGACAATGCTTTTCTTTTTGTCTTTTTGGCTACTTTAGCAACATAAGTGGTATCTTGGCATGGTGGCATAGGTCTTTAATCCTAGTACTTGGGAGGCTGAAGCAGGTGGATCTCTGAATTTAAGACCACCCTGGTCTAGATAGCTACTTCTAGTACATGCAGGGCATGTGAAAAAACTCTTGTATTAAAAACACAAAACAATCAAAACAAAACAAAGGAGTGCTATTCAGTCGGTCACAATTTACTTAATGGCAAGGACAATTACTAGTTGTGGTGGAAAATTTAACACTACTCATTTAAGGTCTAGAAATGTAATAACTTTCTGGTGTGTTTTTTATTTACAAACTAGTCAATGAAACAGCCATCCTTTTGTAGGCTGCTGTTTCGAGATATAGTGCTCACTTATTGGCAATCCATTTAAAATTCTCATCCCATCCTTTCCAGGCATGGACTGGACATTTGAAGGAAATAGCTAAAGATCCCACTGGTTTTGTTATCTTTCCTGCTGCTACGATAAAAATGCTACAAAAGCAACTTAATGAGAAAGTTTATTTTGGCTCACAGTTTGAGGATACAGATCATTACGGTGGAGGACAATCAATATGACAAGGAATTGAGGTAGCTGACCACATCAAATTCACTGTGGAAAATCAGAGAGGGATGAATGCTAGTGTTGGACTTTCTACTTTTGATACAGTCAAGGATTCCTGTTACAAGAACAGGACCAACCACAACTAAGATGTGTCTTCACACATTAAGGTAATCACGAATCCCCCACACACATGTGTAGGGGAAAGTGATTCCCTCGCGATTCTCAATTCTGACAAGTTCACAGTAAACTAAGCCACTGTATCTTCTTTTTGGAGATTCTGATGTCACATTGCTCACTGGATAAAGTAGATGAATAGTAAAGTATTATTCCATTTTTAAGAAGTTACTTAAGGATGCTAGGAAAATAAAAACAGAAAAGTAATATAGTAAACATAATAGAATTATGAAATAATTAGAATTAGAAACATGTCAAAGAAAATAGATGCTAGTGAATATATATATATATATATATATATATATATATATATATATATATATGCAGGATATAAAGAAATAATTCACAGTAGACACAGACAATGAGGAGTGTTGCAGCTTTGTGTATGTGAGAAAAAGGTTTTATTCAAGGACAGAGTTTTCAGAAGGCCTTGATCAAACAGGATGTGGCTGGAAGAAATGTTCATAAGTGTAGTCCATTTATGCATATGAACGCATACAAAGCACTTGGCTGTAAGGGAGAGTCCCACCATGCCACTTGACAGCTTTTACGAAGTGCCTAGGAAGTGGAGAGGTACCCGATGAGCGACAGACTTATCTGCAGCTTATTTTCCACAAATCATTTCCCTTGCTCAGCAGTGCCAATATTTTTGGCTTAAGAGTAATTTCTGTGTTATTATGAACACTGAGTTCAATTTAAGAAAATAATTTTGTGGATTCTAATATGGTAAAGTTGTAGGGGTTCATTACATTGAAACATTACATTGAAAATTTACCTCTTTCTGATGAAGCTAATGTGGGTTGATGAAAGCACAATAACAGAGATTTGCAGCAGGCCCATTAAATGGCATATTTCCTGGCCTCAGTCAATAAAACCTGAATTATAACAAATTGTCAACAGCTTGGTCGTGAGTGCATGAATGACCAGACTCCTCTTGTGACTCCTCATTTCCAAAGCAGGCTGATGCAGGAGGCACAGGGGCCACAAGTGCACCCAGTGCTAGTATATTTAGTTATAAGCAGAGTAGCTCGTTCCACACTAATCAGATTATTTAAAAATTTCACTTTTGTAAAACTGAGAACTCATGCAAGTGTTGGAGAACGTGTATGTAATAGGATTGAGAGAGTGGAGAGAGCTTTGGAAGTCTGCCAGATGTTTCCTGTTCTGAGAGGGGGTGGGGGGGGGGCGGTCCAAGACATAGGCAAGGAGGAGAGAGAGAGAGATTGACTGATTGAGAAAAAAATCAGTTTTTTTGTTTGTTTGTTTGGTTGTTTGGTTGGTTTGGTTTTTGTTTTTCTTCTCGTTTTAAGAGCCAATCCAAGGCCTTGTGCACAGTGGCAAGTGCTGCATTACTGATCTCTTTCTGTCTCTTGAATTCCCAAGGGCAAAAAACAATCATTCTATCTTATTAATTACATTGGAGAAGAATTAAAATTCTATTATTTTGGATAATATGCGTGACAGAATAACGGCATAATATAATTCCATGCTTTATAACCTACATTTAGATAGTAGAAAGGGGCAATAGGAAAAGGAAGGGGATGAGGAGGAGGTGAGGGAAGATACCAAGAGTGAATATGATCAAAACACATGCTGTGAATGTATGTGAATGCTCTGATATCCAATATTATGTATTATGAATATATGCTTAAACTTACAAAAATTGTATGATTTTTGACATGATTCTGTATGCTTTCCATAGAAAATATAAAAAGACCAGCAAATAGCACTTAAACTAGAAATTGTATTGAAACATTCAATCATTTAGACCAGTTAAGGCAGTAGAGTGGATTCAGGATGGGATTCCTAAAACTCAAGAGCCTCGCTGCTGCTTATTGACATCAGCAGTCACCAAGTTAGTTAATGCTCCTGGGGTAGAGTTTTCTGTGTTGCCTAATATTTTACCATTTGGGCATGTTCAGTGTTAAAAATCTGGGAATAAGTACACTGCTGTCCACACCTTCTGAATTTGCGTAGTCATCATGATCAATCCCTGCTAAATCTTCTGTTTAAAGCTTCTGCCCCTCCTGGAGGAGAGACTCATTTTTCTCCCATCAAAACAGATCCACATGTCTCCCACTATTGTCCTTGAATGATCTGTATTTCCTCCTCCTAAATATCTGTTTACTGAGGATATCCTTTATTGAACATATCCTTTAATATCTAATTATAGTCTCAGCTGGAAATAACAAATAACTTTATCAGTGCCTTTACATTAAGTCTGTGCTCTTCAAGATATGGGATGCACTTAGACCACATTCAGTTCAGAGAGGCTGATTTTTATATGTGTATCCATTCCTTGTTATGGGCTGATCATATTAGTACTCCTATCTATCTATCTATCTATCTATCTATCTATCTATCTATCTATCTATCTATCTATCTGTATCTCTACCTATATCTCTATATCTCTATCTGTCTTTATGTATATATGTAAATAGCATACAAATTATTATATATATATACCAGTATCCTAGACTCACAGCTCAAATTTCAGTCTAGATTTTGTTTCTTTCACTTCTTCATGTCATGGAGCAATCTTACTGGTTTTAGACACATTTGTAGATTATATTATGATGGACAGACTTGATGACCTGCCTTATCTTTGTAGCTATAATTTTGTAGAGAGTACAAAGGAGGTCAAATCAGAATAAGTTGGTGGGGTATCTCATTGGAAAGGCAGAAATGGTAGAGAAGACCCATTAAAATGTAAGTCTATTCTCTATTGGTGACGTTCAAATTGGGTTATGAAAGAAATGGATTTCAACAGAAGCTATTATGACTGACATTGCTCAGCCTAGACATCCTAACATATTTTAAAAGTATTTTAACATAACCTTTACTTCTAATGTAAAGCATTTTATTCTCTCCTGAAAAGTCAAAATGATGGTGATGTGGAGTAAATGTGTTACTTGCAGGTAGCTTTGGTATTAGTGATGGTGAGAAGAAATATGGAAGGAAGAAAAAATTTCAATCACTAGGTAATCCTTAAAGAGGTAACATGTGGTTTGTCTTTTTACCTTTCCCAAATGACAGATAACTTCAAGTTTTACATGTTGCAGAGATTGGACTGATAGTTTTTTTGTCTTTCAAGCATACTTTGTGCATATACATGCAAAAGAATGTACACACCACAGCACAGTGAGGTAGGTCAGAGGACAACTTACAGGAGTTAGTTCTCTTTTCACCATGAGCATCCTTGGGTGTAATAGTTTCCATCAAACTGACACAAAGCTAGACACACCTGGGAAGATATAATATCAATTGAAGGATTGCTTCCATCACTCTGGCATGCCAGCACGTTTTGGAGGCATTTTGCTTGATAGTTGATTGATGTTAAAGGTCCCAGCCCTAGATAGGTAGACCCCAGTTATATAAAAATGCTAGCTGAACAAGCCAGGAGAAGCAAACCAGTAAGCAATATCGTACAGTGGTCTCAGCTTCACTTCTTCAGTTCAGTCTGTGTGGAAGATCTTATCTTGAGTTCTTGCCTTGGCTTCACTAGATGATAAACTGAAAAAAGTAAGCTAAAATAAACCCCATTGTCTTTAAGTTTCTTTTGGACATAGTATTTATGACAAAAACAGGATAGCAAAGTAGAACATGGAGAATGATGCTTGTCAGATTTGGTGACAATGGCCTGCTAAGCCATCTCACTAGTCCACTGTTTTTTATCTAAGATTTATTATTTTATCTTGAAAGTAAATATTGGATTCATTTTTATATAAGTACATATGTGTGTGTGTGTGTGTGTGTGTGTGTGTGTGTGTGCGTGTGTGTGTGTCGGTATGTATATATGAATATGTGCTATGTGTGTACAGAACGTCACAGAGACCAGGAGAGGTATCTGATTCCCTGGAACCAGAGTTACAGATGGTTTAGAGCCATCTTTCAGGTGCAGTGAACTGAATCTAGATTCTGAGCAAGAGCAATAAATGCTTTTACTTGCTGTGCCATCTTTCCTGTCATTGAATGTGGGATTCCTAATGAAGAGGAAAAACCTACTTATGATACCAACAGCTCCCCACATTGCACTCTCCCTTTCAGGATAGATTTATGAAGGCAGGTGACTTCTGTCTCTAAAGAGGATAGCTATACTGTAGGAGAGAAACCACATATTTACGAACCCAAGAGCTTATAGAGTAGTCTGTTTACAAATGCCCACTTCTCTACTTATAATGGGGAAAATGTTTCACCTTCAGTTTAAACAAATTCCCTGTAGGTAAGAGTATTAAGATTCTTCCTCAAAGAAGTCTGTAGCTTAGCATTTAGTTTTCCCTGTGAAGTATTTGTTAATGTGTATCTCTTTGAAAAGTAGAGTCCAATAGCCCTGTCCAGGTTATTTCCCTGTCTGGGAATACTGTCAAGTTACTCTTTGAACCAGGTTATGGATAATTTTTGCCTAGGAATACTTAACTGTGCAGTTCATGCAAACATTTTTCTTTTATTGGCTTAGTCATTAACTCTAAATTCTGCTATGATTCATATACATCCTGCTCACTCAGCATAGGGGTGGAAGAGCCACCCCAGAAAGTACAACTTAAAAAAAAAATATAGCCTCATAACAAGGTCCTGGACATGGGCATGGAGATGGTGTAATATGGACCAGGAAGATACCCAGGTGTACATTCCTGTGCCATGAATTCAAAGCTGTCTGTGAGTACTTTACTAGCACTGGTGGGCTAAAGAAAATGCAAAAGGCAAGGTGTCAATTTCTAGATATGCATGAAACACAGTATAAACTCAGAACCCTGGGGTGCAGGTCATGCTGCTTTGTCATTTCAAAGGTACCCATGACTAAGGTCTGTGGTGGTGCCTGTAAAGTAGGAGAGGGGACTGCAAACGTTGTCAGACCCTGGGTTGGTAGCCAGCATGTATTTATTTCATAAACTAAAGCAGTGATATGACACATCACCTATATTCCCTCAAGAGAAAAGAGACTATGATGGTACCATGTACTTAAAGGGAAGAGAAAGAAAACCATGCTAAGATTTGCTCATTGGCAGGCAGGTGATTGTGCATTGCTAGAGACCTTGTGAAATAGTTTTGATTAGAAAAGCTGGAAAGCTGGAAAGGTACCCTGGCTTTGGCAGGGGTTGTGGAGGGGTAGCTAAGATAGCTCATGTGCATAGGAACCAGGAAATGCTATTTGTTATGGTCAAATGACATCCCCTCCTGGTTTGCTTTTCTGTTTCACTTGCCACTTTATGCTGCTGATGCCCTCCTTGTCTGTGAAATTTGAATCCTCTACCACATCAGTCAATTCCACTTCCACTTGTTCCCAGAGCATCAATCATTTATTTGGCTCCTTTCTACTGCCTAACATTTCAAACTGCCTAATTTATGCATTTCTTTATTTTATAATAAATGCATATACATGTTTTTCCTGTTCTCTCTCTGTCCTTTGCACATCTATCTACCTGTGTACATGTATTAATTTTAATCAAATTTTAACCCCTTGAGATTTAAAATCATCCCACAGGTTGAATGGGAGTTGAAACTCAAAATTGTTTATTGATATAAACTAAAACCATAGTAAAATGATACTTGCGTTCAGAGATGTTTTATCGTTTCTTTTAAAATTACATATTTAACGATCAAAATCAGAACCTTTAAAATCATGCGTAAGAAATTCTCAGCAAGTGTTTCACTGCATCTTAATGCAATCTAAGTATTTAAACCTCACAGATGCCAAATTAAACTGTGTTTATCAAGCTAGGTTTTGACGAACACTGTAAGCTAAATAAGGCTTTGCATTCGACTCCTTATTCATTCCTCAAGGTTCAGAATTAAATGTGCCATCCTTCCTCCTGGAGTTATAAACCATTTGTGATTATTTTTGAAATGCTTATTTTAAACTATACGAAAACCTTCCAAGCAAGCAGTTTCTTTCCTTGGGGAAAGGAATTTGTGTCTAGACAAGAGCAGATGGACGCGCCCCGATTCTCTCCGGGTAGTCATCGTGAATGGAATTTAGAATTACTTTTTTTTGTGTGTGGTTTTCTTCTTCTAGGCAGTCCTTTTTCATCTTTTATCAAACAATTCAGCTCATGGGTTATGTATGGCCTTCTGGAACTCAGATTTGGTTTTGATGTTTGAAATGTACATTATAATTTTCTAAACATGAATGTATGAAAATGGCAGCCTTTAGGAACTCCCACTGAGAGGACAGATGACTGACACTGATGAAAGAAAACCCAAAGACGATGGGTGATGGAGGACTGGCTAGTCTGGTGATTGCGGTTATCTGGAAAGATAGAAATAGTTGATGAATATTCGTGAGGGAATAAAGAACAGACTCAATTGGACCACTTTTGCCTATGCTCCTGAAAGCTGATACTAGGTGTTTTCCAGAGGGAGGGAGGAGGGATGGAGGGAAGGGGAGGGAGAGAGAGAGAGAGAGAGAGAGAGAGAGAGAGAGAGAGAGAGAGAGAGAGAGAGAGAGAGAGAATGAGAATGGCCATAGTCTTAGCTAGGGTACCATTAGTGTTAACAGAGGAAATCTGTTTGTAGTTTGTTTGCTTGTTTATGTATTTATTATTTGGAGACAAAGTCTCACTGTGTATTCTTGGCTAGCTGGGAACTCTTTTATGTTATCATAACTAGGCTGGGTTTGAACTCAGATATGCACCTGCTTCTGCTTCTGGGATATTGAGATGAAAACTGTGCCACATCTAGCAGTGAAGTACTGAATTTAGACAAGGTACTTCAGTTTTGCCTTCACATTGCTTCTACCTCATGTTTAAAAAGCATTTAGAAGTAATCAACAGTTAAATTCTATCAATTAAAATATAGCATGTAACTAAAGTAGTATAAGGTAGGGATAGGAAGAAATAATTTTACATGAATCTCAGATCAAATGGACAAGTTTTCTCAGACATGATATTTTGTTTGCGCTGAGGAAACCATGTGAATCCCTCTTTTGTGTTTTGTAAGCCATCATTTAATTTTTCTAAAAGGAACAGAAACACTGAAACATTCCTTCTTTCATGGCTCTGATGAAGCCATAACCAAACACAATATTTTGTATTGTCCTTGGCAATCAAGATAAGACAGAAAGCTAGGAGAGAATGGTTTTACAGTGTCTGGAAGTAGATTTATAGGAAACTCCTTATTAAAAACAAACATCCACAGGGTGACACTGGTCCAAGAGAAGAAAGAGAGGAGCAGTAGTTGAGACAGCTCAATTTTTAAGATAAACTATGCCAGCTCCAATGTTCAGACTGCTCACTCAGTGGCATGCTCTTTCCGATCCACGCCATCATCGTCCACCAAGGCTGCTTTTTATTGGTGGTAAATCCTTGCAGATTGATCTTCAAGTCCTATGCAGAGGGTACTGAGCGTATAAGCCTTCTGTCAGCAAGATAAAAAGGGGATGTGGTTAGGTAGACAGACACAGGATTGTAGTGTGAAGACAACTATGGTGAACCATTCACTATGAGTCTATTCCTTGTCAAGTCCATGGACATCACCTCACCTACATCCTATTTTGGTAAGTGCCCCCATGTCAGATTTATACTTAGAGTTTTGATATTCTTTTACAACCTGGTCTTGAACTCATACACTCAAGCAATCCTTCTGTTTCAGTCTCCCGAATAGCTTATATTACAGGCTTACGTGTTCCTGTCTTTATTTCTAAACCTGATACAAATTTAAAAAAGGCATCATCCCAATTTTAAAAAAAGATTTATTTTTATATTTGAGTTGTGTGTGTGTGTGTTCCAAATATGCACATGTGTCCATAGAAGCAAGAAAAGCACTCAGATACCCTTGAGCTGCTGCTCCAGGTGGTTGTGAGCTACCTGACAGAGGTGCTAGGCAGAGGCAGTTTGACAGAGGCAGTTTTCTTAACTGCCTCCCCAATTTCTTAATTGCCTCTCCAGACTCTATTATTTCAATTTGGCACCAACTGAAGTCCATGTTAGTTCAGAATCGAATATCAGAATTAATTCGGAAAAATTGCTTGGAATAGACAAATATACCCTGAATCCAGCATAAGTGTAACTGTTGCAATTAAAAACAAAAAAGTTACATGTCCTGATAGCTGCCATTTACTCATAGTTACTGTGTAATATATCAACCCAATTTCAGTAGCTTCGTCGTTTGACTACAGCGTCCTAGTATCTGTCAGAGTATCCGTGAGTTGTGGAATTTCAGTAGCTTTGTTTGGGGCCAGCTCTCTTGAATCTCTGAGGAGTCTGAAGTCAAAGTGTTGCCTTTGCTGTGTCAGTTCATGAATTAATAAGTAAAAGATGCACATGGTGTGCGGAGCCCCTAGATTTGTGTTTCACTCGAGGAATCACACTTTTGCATATGCTCACCACAGGCTTTTCTGAGTTCTCCACCATTGTAGCCTATTTCAAATTGGCCCATGTCTTTATTAGGGTATTTATTGTGATAAAACACCATGACCAAACCAATTTGTAGTGAAAAGGATTTGTTTTATCTTACACTTCCACATCACAGTCTATCACTGAAGGGAGTCTGGGCAGGAACCTAGCAGCAGGAACTGAAGCAGAAGCCAAGGAGGAACAGTATCTTCTGACTTAATGGCTTACATGGTCTGCTCTCTCACAATACTTAGGACCATCTGCTTAGGGTGACACTACTGTTAATGGGTTGGGCTCTCAGCTATCAACTAGCAACCAAGAAAATGCCTTTATACCCTGGCCTATAGTTAATCTGATGGGGACATTTTCTTAATCAAGGTTCCTTTTTCCAGATAACTTTATCTTGTATCAGTTGACAAAAATCTATGCAGCTGGGGCAGTCACCGGACAATATCTGACTTTATTCAGAATAATCACCCCAATGAACAATAAAGAGAAGTAAGAGGGACATTCACTTCTTTGTTTAATCTCAGAAGTTCTGCATTATCTCCTTTATTATATTCTGTTGGTGAGAGAAGCATTACTGGTTCCAGCCCATGTTTATGTTTGAGAGACAGAAACATTAAGAGAGGATGTCAGAAGGGGGACTTCTTAGACCATGCCTGACCATACACACATGGTAATTGTATATGGGTGCATGACACAATGATGAATAACATAATTGAGATATGATAGCATGTATGGGAAAAATCTAATAACATGAACTATATAGCAACATATTCAGTTTTAGGCCCGAGGACCTTATTTCTTTGGGCCATGATTAATAAAACACAGAAGATCTATTAACTAAAGACAGAACCTGTTGGTTTGTAGTTAGAAGGGGAAAAATTAGCAGATCTAGACAGTAAAGTAAGGAAAGGCTAAGACTGCCTTAATGTGGTTAGAAAAGAGATTGTCAGTATAAGAGTATAGGCAGAATGTTTGCAGAAATAAAACTTGCATGCAATTAAAAAGTCACAATGTGTATGTCAAAGGGGGAAAACACTATTACCATTTTTAGGAAAAATTACATTTTCCTTGGTGTAGAGACTAAGAACTAATTTTATTGAGTCATAGGAGAGCCTTCAAAGCCAACCATTATGAAAGGTACAAGCAACTGAGATATGCAGAATCATACCTAGAAGTCAAAGGTCCAGAATCTGGAAAAACCTGTAGTCTTCAAGAATTTTGGCACTCCAAAAATCCATCTCTGCTGATAGGAAGCGACCATCTATACTCAGCAGAGCTCATAGGTCCATAAGTACATGAAGAAATAAAATAATATTCCCAAGGAAGGTTTATAGATCTAATCATTTTGGCTGATTGTAGTCAGCAGTTGGTGTCAGTGTCAATGGTCTTAAAAGAATTTTGAACTCATGATTTGAAAACTTTGTTGGCTGAGGTTGTGGCTTCCTCTGAAAGTTTTTCAATGGTACAGAGTTAGAAAGAGCTTAACTAATGTCATGGGTATCCAGCTGGTATGAGTTGTCTCTAATGTTTGACTGAGGCTAAGGTTATATATTGACAGGCCACAGGTATGGTTTGGGTACATACTTCTACACAAGTGATAACTTGGATATTCAGACTCAAATCATCTTCTCACCACATGCTTCACAGATATGCAGAGCCATCAAGGAACCTTTGAGCCCTGGAAGCAGGAGTTGCATGTTCCCTCGGGCAAAGTTAGACCTTTGGTGTTTATAGACTCTCCTAGCATGTAATTGTGGATGATTTGCATAGAAACTCTTTTGGAGAATGTTTTCTTTCCACGAACACTTTCAAAAAGTTTTGTGTTGGAGGGAATACTCATTGGCCCCAAGGAGTCTCCACAAATTAATACTTTGCAACGTCATTTACTCTGGTAATGCCTAATCCTTTAGTTATTCGCAACTATGAAGATGGTTAGTATCTGTGGTTAGGAAGAGGGAGACGAAGAAGGAGCGGGAGAAGGGGAGGGAGAGGGAGAGACAGAGGCGAGAGGGAAAAGGGAGAAGGAGAGGGGAGGGGGGAGGGGGAGAAAGAGGGAGAGGGAGAGGCAGAGAGAGAGGGAGAGGAAGAGGGACAGGGAGAGGCAGAGAGAGAGGGAGAGGAAGAGGGACAGGGAGAGGAAGAGGGAGAGGGATCTACTGAATTGGATCTGTTTCTAGAACAGCTTCTCTGTCTACTTTCTCTGCATTTTATAATAACATTTGTCCAAAGAAAGCACTCTCATTGTGGCCTGACACCAACACCATCCTAGATGATGCTTCTGCATATAGATTTGCCTGTTTTTGGTCTTAGTGAATTAGTCAAGAACAGATGTGAGGATCTTTCTTCTTGTAATGATAAACCTTTCAAGGAAGCTTGATCCTGAAAGTCTTCTAAGCTCAGCTTTCTGAAAGGACCCCACACCAAACTAGGACTACCACTACCAAGTTTTCTCATGGTCCTGAAAAATTTTTGTTGAGATTCTGAATCAATATGGAATTATGAACATCACAAATGAATAGGAAATATGGGAAAAACTGCTTGTTTTGTCTTAGAGATACTCAAGAACAAATGAATTCTTCACTCTACCACTTTCTTATGGTACTCATGTCCTTCTGACTGAGAAGGTTCTTTATGCTACAAAAATATGACAGAAGCTTAGGGTGAAAAACTCGGGGGAAGATTCAAGCAAACTAATGGACGTACAGAAATACCCCTTTCTGTGTACCAACTACCATCAGAGTGAGTTCATGTTTTCAGATGTCAGGGATTAAGGAAGGTTTCCGAATGACAGTTAAGGGGAGATTGAGGAGACATTTACCTAACCAGGGGGAAGGATGGGTATGCATTTCTATTTGAGAGAATTAATTCTTATGGACAGATCATCAACATGACTTTACCCCCCTGTCATGCCCTATTTAGAAATAGGCAGAACTACATCTAATTACAACTTTTGGATATGTGTAGGGCTAGGTGGTGTGATTAAACCAGAAAAACAAGTAAATAAGTAATAAAAACAGTATTCAAACATCAGATACTTCGATGGATTTGCATTATTGGAGGTCCCCGTAAAGTCTAAGACTGAGCAGAGAAAAAGAGAGAGGGGGAAGAGAGAGAGAGAAAGAGAGAGAGAGAGAAACGATGGGCAGTCTGACTGTGCTTCTCCTTTGCATCCAGTTAACCTTGTTCTTTTCCCTCATGGCTGTCAGGACCCCCATTCACACTGTAGTGCAGCTTGTCATTCATGTAAACAGAATCACCCTGTGCTTTGAAATTTCACCTCTTGAAGACTCTTGGGAAGATTCATTTCCAAAGTCGTCAGCCATGGTTTAGATCTCAACCAGCACTGGAATAGAATGACCTTGATTTTTATGTACAACATTAACTTCCATTTCATTCCTCTTAGAAGGTCATTATTTGCAGCCCACTATGCAATGTGCATGTAAAAGTATAGCTAGAATGTAACTTTACTTTTAACTTTGATCACCCTTTCAGGGCATAAGCTATTAAGAACAGTTCAGCCTGCTGATAAATAATTGCAAAGTGGTGTCTACAGTTTTGGGTGCAATTCACAAAGAAAAAAGCTTCTAATTATATAAACCTACATCAGCAACTCTGTTGATATATGAAGTGAGAATCACAAAGGCAGTGTTAAGCCTTGTCCTAATTAGATAGAAGTGAAGCCAGTGTCAATTCTGACATTTTTTTTTCTTAATCTCAGTATTACTTCTGGAATGTGAGACATATGCTATGCATTATCAAGATGTTCAATGAATCCATAGTTAGACTGAGAACCGCAGGCCCAACACTCATGGATCATTGTATCCCTCATTAAAAGTAGTGCCTTATAAGTTCTAATATTATAATATATATATATTATTACATATCATTATGTTATATATTATATATATATTATATATTATATATTATTTTACATAATATGAATGGTCCAGGGACGACCATTCAGCTTTAGATAACCAGTTTGTGAGCTCTTCCATGGGGAAAAGTATCTTTTTCCACCCTTAGTATTCATACTTTGTGTAGGGTCGAGTACTCGTGACCTTTCTTTTGTTCACTTTACTACGTCTATTGTTATATCCTTTTCCAGTTCATGTTTAGGCAGCATGAGCTGCCTTACACATTTAGTGAGATTTTTTTGAGTAGAGCTTCTGAGATATCTAGGTTTTACCTATGTATTTAGGAATAGGAGATTCTCTGCTCTCTCTCAGTCTCTCTGTCTCTCTGTCTCTGTCTCTCTCTCTCTCTCTCTCTCTCTCTCTTCTCTCTCTCTTTCCCTTCTCTCTTTTTCTCTCTCTATATGTATGGTGTGTGCGTGTGTGGTGTGTTTGTGTGTAAAATCAAAAATTAATAAAGAAGAGGCCCTGAATTTGAAAAAAAGAGCAAGGATGGGTATGTGAAAGTGTTTGGAGGGAGAAAAGGGCAAGGGGAAATGATGAAATCTCAAGATAACAATATTTTTTCAAAGTAATCCCTTATATCTTTTTTTGTTTGTGTGTTTCCCTTGGGTCTAAACATAAGCAGATCAAGTCTTATCATCACTTCATTTTTTTTTTTTTGCTTCCATTATTTCTTAAGGATAATTTTGCACAGATAAAAAAGAGGCTCATTTTCCTTGTCCCTGTGAGACTCAGAAAAGGTATTCATGAAGACAGAGATGTACTTGTAGAGGTTAGAGTCTTAGTAGCAGGCATTACCTAACTCAACCATCTAGTTGACATTTATTAATATGGAGAGATGACAATGGTTCATTCACAATTCCTCAGAAACTTTCTCACTTTAATAACATTAATAAAACTACTTTGTGTTATGTTGTGGCCCATAAAATAGAATTTTATTTTTTCAGAGCCTTATTATATAAAGAGATGCATGACTTACAGACTAACTTTAATTCCTTTAAAAATGTTTGAACTATAAAAATATCTAGAAAAAGAACAGAATAGAGGCTAATGCATCAGATACTATCTTTTCCTCCTTAAAGAGAAACACTGTATTTAAGATAGGATACAGCTTTAGAGCATGCATAACACACAGAAATGCATGCATGTTTAAATGATGTACTGTATTATTTTGTGCATGCTTTTATTATCTCACAAGTGATTATCTTGTTTCATTTTTCTTTTCCCACACAAATTTTAACTTCAGGACTTTATTACATTAGCTGTCTCTTTATTTACCCATTCTGGTTCATTTGTACTACATAGATTCAATACCCATGGACCTACAGCAAGCATCTCATGATAATTAGTCCTTATATCAGAATAATTCTGGTTGGAGCCATCAGGATAAGTTTGAGATGTTGCCTATTAACAAGATCCCATGAGAGCAATTATTTTAAATTTTAGTTTTGTATAAGTTCTACTACTCAACTCTTAGATGACTTCATGTAAAAAGACACAGCCACAAACACAGAGTCCCAAAAGAGATTTCTTATGACTCCAGGGTATGACTGACCAGCCAGCCTAGTCTGCATTTCTATACAAGTTGATATTTGGATATACCCTAGATTATTACCCATCCACCTGTTTAGTAGTAAAATGAGTCATTTTACCATATTTTATGGTAGTGGTGGCCAAGATGGTGGCCAAGTCCCAACTACAGTAGATTTTTTTGTGTCCACATTTTCATAGAGCTATCATGCTTCAAACTTTTTATCCATTCTAAGTATGAAATGATACATAATTTCTATCTCTTAATTAATGATATCAAACATATGATTGTGTAATTTATCAACACATCCAACAGCATATGTATGGAGGTTAGAGGCCATCTTGCAAGGTCTTCTCCTCTCACCATGTAGGTTCTGGGGATCAAACCCAAGTCTTATCAAGGCAGACAGAAGGTACCATTTCCTCATAAGTAATCTTATTATCCTGACAGTGAGGGAAATTTTATACATCTAAGTGCTACTAGCAGCAGCATATAAATCTGTAAAGTCATTGACTGCCATGAACATGCCAGTTTAAACCATCAAATAAAATGGAATTAGTGTAACTCAGAACTTTCTGTTGAAGAAAGAAAGTTATGATTTTTTTTTAAGTTAAACACCCTTTTCTAAATGCCAAATGCATACAAAAATACTCCATACTCTAGGAGGTCAATTACAGTTATCTATATTTTAAGTTCCATAAAAAAAAGTTCATCCTTAACACAAAGGGATAATTGAAGAGCTCAGGTTCATGTATTGGTTTTAGAAATAATGGTTTCTAGAATTTTATGTTGAGTTGACATGGAATAATTATACAATTTATGGGGCATAGTGTGATGCTCTGATACATATATGCATTTCTTATTGATTTAATGAGCATAATTAGAATGCCAATCACTTCAGTTTCAATTAATAGTTATAGCAATACCAAGAAATAGCCTCCGAATTCTTTCCATGTCGTTGCAGCTTAATGGTTACATGGAAATCTCAGGTGGTATAGGGCACTAATCCTCATGATTCTCCTGGGAAAGGAAAATTGTTCAATTCTCAACTTTGGTTTTGGTAGTTATTATAGCAAGAACACTTATGACACCTCACCCCATCTCCTCTCCTTAAAAAAATAATTTGACTTTTTCTAGTAGATGTGCACTTCTTTAGAAATTATGTCCCTCATATATTCTTATCCTAGAAAGGAATTGAGCAGAAGTTCTCACACCAGAGAGTAAAATGAATGTCAAAGTATCCAATAGCCTGAAAATGAGCATAAAGATGAACCAGGCATGAAAGCTCAGAAATGGATGCAGACCAGTGATGTTTCTATTTTATTGTCCTTGTAAATAAAGTGAGTTGTGCTTTTGGCTTTTATCTGCCATAGGAATGAGTTGTTATAACAGCTGAGAAAAATGAATTATGATTTTAAAAAGGAACAAAACCAGTACCATTTTCCAGATTCTTTTCCAGAATCTCTTAAGTATTTCAGTTATCCCAGTGAGCTCTCTTTCTTCTGTCCTCAGGGGAATGCATATGTGCATGTGTGCATGCCTGTGGGTATGTGTGTGTGTCTGCTGTCTGTGTGTGTGTCTCTGTGTGTGTGTCTGTGTATATGTATGTGTATGTGTTTGTCCTGTGATAAGGAAGCAAGAGAAGGAGGTAAGTTCCTTTTACAAATTTACATTTGCATCTTTTTTTTCATACCAAGGTGCCCTGTCCAGCAGGGCATTAAACAGGGGTCCAGAGAGGTCACCTGAAAGAGAAAGTGGAGAAAACAGATGAACACAACGAACGAGCAGCTTGTCTATAGTTGATCAAACAGCCATTTTTACTTTTTCACACAGGGGTTATATACACAAAAAGGCAGGATGTGGGAAAGGGGATGACACAGGAACATAGGTGTTCAGGGGGAGTACAGATATCTTCCAGAACAGAGTATCAGCTGGGTGAAGATTCAGGGTACAGATCACTATGACTCTGCCTTGTCCTTATTTAAGTTGGTACTATCCACCAAGGATACATATCTACAAGGTCTATGACTACTCAGGCTGGTAAATTTCCACCAAAACTGCCTGTTTACAATATCTTATAGCTATCTGCTTCAGTGTTTCTCCACAGAGACCCAAGACTTTCTGTTAGCAAGCAAGTATGTCAGGCCTATTGTTGATTTTAGGTCTTCAGTATATAAACAGGGCTGCCTCTGACACCAAGGTGATATCCATAAAGTAGAAAATATTACCTTGAGCCTACTGATCTTCTCTTCTACAGGTCTTTCTGCTGAGATATTCTGTTTTCTTTTTGTTCTACATGGTTGTTCCTTCTTCCTCAACCTCTCTATTTCTTATTTCTTGCATTCCCAAAGGTTTACTATATAAATGATTAATCAAATGTTTGATCAGTATTTTCTAAGGGCAGTGTCAAGACTTACAGTTTTCTGTATATTATAACATCAACTCCAACTATCATACAGACAACAAAGCAGGCTTAGAAGAAAATCTGGGAAAATTTTCAGGAGTAGGAACTAGAAAAAATGAAACTTAACTCAGGTTACCATAATTGTGAAATCTGTACCCATCTACTAACCTGTCCCACCTTGGATTGATGACATAAATTTCTTTTTTTGCAAACTGTCACCTTGCAAGAAGTAACATTTTTTTTAAAAGATTTATTTATTTACTTTATGTATATGAGTATACTGTAGCTGTCTTTGGACACACCAGAAGAGGCATTAGATCCCCATTACAGATGGTTGTTAGCCACCATATGGTTGCTGGGAATTGAACTCTTGACCTCTGGAAGAGCAGTCAGTGCTAACTACTGAGCCATCTAGAGCCTTACCAACCTAAGACAGAAGTGCATTGCTTTTGATAATGCATATTCCATTATGGGTAAGGAAGGCACCCATAATAAAGGTCTGTCTTGTCAGAACCACCTAAGACAGGCTCAATCTTGTTTATGAAATAAAAAAAGGGGAGAGGCAGAGAGCTTTTGGGGCTGCTTGGCAAGAATCTGACATGGAACAAGGACAAGAAATTGGCTGCCTGTTGGGAATATGACATTGGCAAAGGACAAGGAAGTGGGCTTCAGGCAGGAATCTGACATTAGGCTAGAACAAAGAAGTAATTTCAGGCAGGAATCTATATCTTAGAGTAGAACAAAAAGTACACTTCAGACATGAAAATGACTTTGGGCTAGGACAGGGAAGTTGGCTCAGATATTTTGGTCATTCCCTTAGAAACAGTGATCACAGGAATGTTCACGGAAGTTTGTTTACTGCTTGCTGTTCCTTGACTATTTGCATCTATTGTACTGCTAGTCCCATAACCTAGAACTGACCTTAATACTTGCATGTAATTAAAATGGTATTAAAAACAAAAAGGAGTAAGGAGGATCTTATAGGGTTTTCTAGGGAGGGAAATGGGGAAAAGGGAATGACATCTAAAATATGAATAAATAAGACAGCCAATAAAAAAAAAGTGAAGTAATGGTATGCTTCCTTTAGTTGTGGTAAGTGACACAAGATCACTGAATTTGAACTATTTGAAACTGGACCAAAAGTACAGGATTTCATTTACCTAAGGACTGGAATGATGAACAGCAAAAGAAAAAATTCTCTGATCTGTATGTAATTTCCTTTGTTCACGCAGTGATGCCACGCTTTGCTGAACAAGTTGAGGTTGCCATAGAAGCCCTGAGTGCCAATGTCCCTCAACCATTCGAGGAGAACGAGTTCATCGATGCCTCACGCCTGGTGTATGATGGTGTTCGGGACATCAGAAAGGCTGTGCTGATGATCAGGGTATGTGAGACCTTTATAGCACAGAGATTGTTGAGAGACCCCAAGAAGTTCAATGTCTTCCTCAGTTGTAATTGCTCAATGTAATCTGCGAAAAATGTTTGACTCAGGTATATTCAGACCATGTGGACTCAATTACTTATAAATGGATGAATGAGTCTTTTCTTTTTAATTTTATTTAAGTTTTTTGACACTCCAGATTTTATCCTCCTCCCCATCCACCCTCTGACTGTTCCACAACCCATACCTCCTCTCCCCCTGCTCCCACCATCCTATCTCCATGAGGATGTCCCCACTCCCCACCCTCACCCCTTCAAACCTCCTCATTCATTTGGGCCTCAGATGAATGAGTCTTAATGAGCCCAGATCAGTAATTCATGCCTTGATAAAAGATGTTCTGGCTCCTTCTTGCATATTTCTGTAAGTTTGATATAATTTGGTACAACTGCTGGTACTTTCCATTTCTGTCCCTTGTAGACACTGTCTTCACACAAGGATCCCCAGAGAATCATGTGTTGTTAGAGAATGAAGCATTTTCAGCTTAGTGTGTTCATAGAGCAGCAACACAATGAGTTTATTATCCATAAATCTAGATAGTCTTGGGTGAAAGCTTTTCCTATCACCTACCTCACTAGCTTTCCCCACATTTCTGTCAAGTATATATGAGTTTTCATAAATATTGCCTAAATAGTAATATGTAGAAGTTTAAAACCTAGAAGTTCCATATTGTAGTTGGTTTAAACATATGCTGGATCATTTGTAACTTGTTCTAACCATCCAAAGTATGTGTTAGTTTGTCTCTATGATCCCCTAGCTTACATCATACAATTTAGCTGCTCTATAATATTCCACTCTAGGTTTATCTTTAGCTTTTGATTTCTTGCTGTACTAACCACTTAGTACAGAACTATTCAAGCAATTTCATTAGAAATAAAGCTCTTTTTCGAAACAAACTGTTCACAAAGAAGAGTAACTGAGAGCAAATATGTAAACAGTTATCTAATTAAAGCTGAGAGATGAGCTTCTGTAGTTTCATCCCAAGAGAACAATGACCAATATAATCTTAATGAGAAGCATGTTTGTTTATTTTTTAAATTTGAATGCATGTCCTGTACTAAAAAGTAAAAAAGTAGTAACTGATGGAATGGGCAGATAGCTTGGTAGTTAGTGCTCATAGAGGACATGGGTTCAGTTCCCAGCACCTGAGTGGTTGGTTAACAAAGGTCTTTTCACTCCAGTTTCTTTTTTTGATAAATATAAACAAATTTATTAATGAAAATTAAATAAATACAGAAAGAAGACACTTTATGAATTCAGCAGAAAGCAAACCCCAAAAACCTCATGTTAAAGGATAGTAAATAGAAACCATATAACCAAACAGAAATAATTGTACATAGTCATGATTTCATTTTATGTGAAATCACACAATTAAAACAGACATAGCCAATAAAATATATCATGGTTAACAAGTGCCTGTTAACTCCAGTTTCAAGTGACTTGATTCCCTCTTTTGGCTTCTACATACACTACACACAAGTGGTATATATACAGTTGACCAGACACATGTCTGTACTCATAAAAATAGTAGTTTTTATAAAAGTAGTCAATGAAATTATAGCATTTTTCCTTAGGAAAATGTATCTGTGATGTTACCATTTTAGCATGCTCCAAGGGCATCATTTAAAGCACCCGGTATCTTTACAGAGCTATAGCTAAGATAACAAGACACTCCTTAGCCACAATCTCTAACTGTTTCTGCAACTGACTGATGAAATAAATTTAAAAAGACTATAACATCAAGAAAATTCTATTATTTCATATTATTTATACTTAAACACAGAGATTTTAAGTTTGGACTTAGGGGTCTTGATTGCCTTTTTACATTGTCTTTTTAATTAACTCATTTTATAACTGTGACATCCTGATCATTGTTCAAGACTTGGGTAACTACTTTTTCTCCATATTTACATTTAACAATAATGACTCTCTTCTCTGAACACCTATAATAATTCTGCTTGGGGAGAGTATTTATCTCACTGTTCCCTTTATGAGTATTACCTTCTTTAGATTGTAAAGTTTTTGGAAAGATGAATGTCTTCTGTTGCCATTGCCTTCCCCCCAATTTGGTTTTATCATTTGGCATATATTGAGAGAAAGAAGGAGAGATTTTAAGGAAGGGAGTGAGAGTGGGGCAAAAGGAGGAAAGGGGGAAAGAGAGGGAGAAGGAGGTATGGAGGGAGGGAGAGAGAGAGAGGGAGAAGGAGAGAAGAGAGCTTGTTGAAACTCAGAATATAGAAAAATGACAGAGAGAAAAAAGGTAAGGGAATCAGAGTAGGGAGGGAAAGGGGAGTGAACTTTTTATGTCATTTCTCCGTTCTGTGCTAACTTGTGAAACAAGGAAAAAGACCATGAGAGTTATGTTTGCCAAGGATTCTGCACTAAACCCCACTATAATCCCTGACATTCTCCCTCTTTTGCCATTTTTCTGCTTTGTTAGCCTTCACATTTCTTGTGACAATCATTTATCTCGGAGTCTGAGGAGTTTATAGCCATCATTCAGTTTTTCACTCCCAAGCCATCAAAAATCCACAATTTTATATAAAATGCCATATCGTCATCATAGACAGTGTCATTCCCCATCTCAACATTTAAAAAAAAAATGCTGAAATTTAGGAATAGAGAAATGTACAATGGATGTAAACTATTATTTTTAAGCTCCTTATCCATTCAGCACCCAAATGTGTTTCTTTGTATTTAAATAATTTCATGGCCTAATTTTTTAGTATAATTATTAAATCCATAGGACTTAGAAAATTCTATTGTGTAAGGAAAGAATGATTGGGAAGGTGACTTTTCCTGAGAGCTGACATGTCTGTGTAACTTCTTCTAAAGTGATGATTAATACTTTACAAAAAAAAAAAAAAAAAAAAAAAGAAAGAAAGAAAGAAAGAAAGAAAGAAAGAAAGAGAAATCTCATTTATAGTCAGTTAAAAAGTCATAACGGTAGGAAGGACCATGATGCATCAAATTCTCTATCATCTTACCTCTCAGCAATCAATACATATTTAATGGAGATGTTGGTGTCTGTGAGCTCCAGGCTAGTTCCATGCAGCCCCAGATTACACTAAGTTTGTGTGTCCCAGGTTCCAACCTTACTATTCAAGGCCACACATCTGTCGTGGAACAGTTCTTATTTCATGAACCTATTAACCATTTACTTCCCTAATGAAATCTATCCTCTGTGATGGGCACAGAGATTACTATCTTAGCAGGACATTTGAAAAATAAATATGCCAACCAGGAAGATCATCAGACATCAATCTCCTCAGCCACAGTACTTATGTTTAAGTATTCATTAGGACTGAATCAATGCTTTGGAAGAAAATGAATGGCTAGGATTATGAACATTATTTATATTTATATTTTAAAATACCTATACAATATACACAAGTATATATTATATTTAAAATCTTTTAAATTTAGCTTTAAATTAATTTTAAAGTGATTAAAATTTTAAAAGTAATTATAAAGTGTATATATATATATATACACACACACATATATATATATATATATATATATCCTAAAGGCACCATGCTTTAAAATATCACAGAGGTATTAGAATTAGAATCAAACTTATAGACTGGAGCACAGACTCACATCAGAAAATAGTTAATCTGTTTTGGGTTTTCTCTCTGTGAGGCATGTTACAAACTACAGGATTTAGGAACATTCAGTTCACCACTATCTTAGCTAATGTTTACCAAGCTTTCAGCCCTGCTTTTCCTTGCCATTTTAAACAGAGAAATCATTAGCCCAAACCACATAAAATGACACTAATTAGTCCATAGAAAGGAGATTTGTTCATAGTATGAGTGTTCAAAAACAACCCTGTCATGTTTGAACTCAGGTAGGGTTAGGTACATTAGTGTTAGAGTTAGGTACATTAGTGTCTGGGAATAATTACAAATTATTGACTTTTGAGATAGTATTACAAATAAGTTCTAGTGAGGAAAAAGATTCATAAATGTGTAATTTGCAGATAATGAGGATCAAACACACACTTAAAAGATTCTCTTCATTTACTAGATAATAATGGCTTACCACACCTTTAATCTCAGCACTCAAGAGGCAGAGGTAGGTGGATTTCTGTGTGTTCAAGGCCAGCCTAGTCTACAGGACATCCAGTTTTGGCACATCCAGGACTACATGTAGAAACCCTGTCTAAAAACAAACAAACAAACAAATGATACCTTTTATTTACTTTTGGAAGTTAAGATGAGTAAAGGCATTATAGAAAGTTAGTATAATGGGTTTGATAGTATCTTGATGTTGAGACATTTACATCAAATATTTAGTTGTCTTATACAGCATCTTTATACAAAATATTTATAATGGACCTTTTCCTTTGATTATTTCTCTATGGTGATTCCAACAGCTTGTCAAGGAAATAGTAAGGCCTGAGACTGAGGGTTGATCAAGGTCTGTAGTTTACTGTGGGTCTCCTGTACTGGGTACCAAAGAGCTTTGGAGCATTATTAGACATTTAAGGTTTTGAGGGCAATATGGAAGTATTTCTTAGCATGTATATGAACTATTAGCTGGTGTAGTTCATGGTTTAACCATTAGATTAGCACATATATGTGAATGATGTGATTTGCTTATAAAGCTGAGTATATAAGATGTCATATTCAGTGAGGTCCATTTCATTCTAATATATAAATAAATATTATAGTGTTAGTTGGGTGATAAAAATAGATTAGTTAGTTATTGGTCTAAATGGCTTAATCAACAGAACTGTTAAGAGATTTTTTTATTTCATTATTCTTCAGACTAGGGCATTATGAAAACATTAAGGAGATCATGAGGTTGCTATGAAGCAGTGAAGAATAAAATTTGCACTTTAGCTGTAATTTGAGGTCATAAGCTAATTACCTTTTCTGCAAATGGAAGAAACATTGTCATGGCTAAAGTTAAAAAAAAAGCAACTCCCATAGACCTAGTATTTCAAAAGTCTCCCCAAATTTTTACTTTTCATCTTTATGTTTTTCTGAGGTTTCTTTCTGTTAATAATGTGGAATTTGCTGATTCCAACAATATTAAAATTTCAGCCCTTTGAATCAAAATATTTCTCATAACTAGCAAATAAAAGGTAGAAAGCTACTCATATATCTAGTTTTACTTTGTGTGATATAATCATAGACCTGTGTAGATCCTAGTTTTGTTTACCTAATACCATTAATGAGAAATAACTTACTATGTTCTTTTTAAGGAGTCTTTATAAGATCTCTCATACTGTTAGATCTATTCCCAAATACAGAAGTAAACCAAACAAATTTTCTTTCTTATGTGTACTGAGAATAAACAGATATATTCAATGTCAAATATAGTACTATGAAAGAAACAGATACAGGGTATGGGAGATTGAGCTCACAGTAAGAACTGGTTTTATACAGACAATGTCAAAATGAACCAGAACATACTTGCAGCAGAGCCTGCTTTTTACAGAGGCAAAGCTTTGTAATTGGTTCATTTGGGAAGTTGTGGAAAATGAAAAAGCACACAGAAGAAATGGGAGGCTTTGGAGATTTCTGAACAAAAACTTGATACTGTCTCTCTCAGATCTAAATTGGACCTCTCTGACAATGCTGGTGAGCATGAGTATACAGAGAGTCTCCGGACTCAGTGGAAAGATTATGTAGGAAGCTTTCATGGTAACCCATGGCTAATTAGTCCCAACTCTGGAAAGTTTCTGTTGTTGATATTTTGTTTTGTTTTGTTGATATTGGCTTTAGATTTCTAATTTTAGTTATTTTTTTTTATTTTTTGTTCATAATCCAGTTTAATGTTATACATTGGGAAATTATTTCTTGTAACTCACACAAATTCGCCAGTTAACATGTATTTTCCATTTCTTCTTTCAATGAAACTCTCATATGCATTGAAATTCTTTTTAAAAACTGCTCCTTAATATATTTTTCTTATATGTACAAATAAAACAATTCTAAACCCATTCACACCTCATTTTGTTTCAGTAGCTATGCATTTGGCTTCTGTTGTAAAAGCTATGGTCAGTGATAAACACCAGAGCTTTGCAACTGACATGTGGTATGTCTCTAGAGAACTTATGAGACCCTTGGTCTCTGTAATGTTATGTACAGGCATAGAAAATAGATTGTGGAATATCAAAAGTATTTAACAAAAAAGACATATGTTCACAACCCAATAGCTAGATAGTGGTAGATCCAGGAAACTGGGACTATGCCCAAGGTGGTATTTTGGTCCTACTGAAAAGTCTTCCCTCAAAATAACAAGTTGTATAATTGAAGTTTGATTCTTAAATCTTTAGTTTCCATTCAATGAAACACACATGCTCTTAGAACTTCATCTAATAATATACAACTTATTCCTTTGGGACCACTTCCAGATCATCTACAGCTTACCATGTATTCTTTAGTTTGTGGAGGTCATTGCCCAACAGAAAAAAAGAACAGTTAGAAGACTGTGCCTTCACAGAACTATTTATAAGTGCAAGCTGTATGGTTTTGATCTTGTTCAAGAGACACAAAAATATTTCACATTTATCCATTCACCTGTGGTGTTTGTGATCAGGAAGATCATGGGTTCTTCAATTTCTTTCTGCTAGTTGCTAATGGGGATACAGAAGCTACTTTGCTTGAAGCCTACACTAGTTTCATTTATGTGGCAATGATAAAATATTGGGACAAGAGACAATTTAGGGGAGAACGTGTTAAGTGGCTCACAATTCCACGTTACAGTCCATTAGTGAAGGGAAGTCAAGGCAGGGACTTAAGCAGCAACTAGTCATGTCTGAAGTCATTAGTAAAGAGAAATATGTAAATAAGAGAAGAAAGTAAGCTGACTTGCTTACTCTGCTAACTTTCTCTTGTCTTATTATGTTCAAAGCCTTCTCCTTAGGGAACAGTGCTACGTAAAATGGCATGACTCTTCATATGTCAGTTAATAAAAAAGACAATATCCAACTTAATCTGGATTATTAATTTCTTATTAAGAATCTCTTCTCAGGCACTGAGACACTTCATACATCTATAAAATAGGGATTGAGTGTATTTCATTATGTAATACAAATTAAATTCTGCAGTTGACTGGTCGTCCCACAGTGTGGGGTAAGTGATGATAGATAGCTGCTATTATTGTTATTATTGTCATTAGATGTTATGTTTTATTAAGCATACTAATTATCACTATCATTTATGTATTTGTTCATTTTTTTAGAGTTTGCAAAACATTTTCATATACATCCGTGTTTAGAAATCCTATGAGGCAAGCAGGAAAAATGGCAATTATAACATTCATTTTATGATGAAGGAGACATCAAAGCAACAAAATGAAGTCGCTTTCTAAAGACTCATAGCTAGTAGTGGTGGAATACAAAGCCAGAACACCTTGGCCTTCTTGATGAAGGCCCAGGTGTATGTGTGTGTGTGTGTATACATATGTGAGATCTATATCTATATCTATATCTATATCTATATCTATATCTATATCTATATCTATATCTATATCTATATCTATATCTATATCATCTATAATCTATATCTATATCTATATCTATATCTATATCTATATCTATATCTATATCTATATCTATCTATATCTATATGTGTGTGTGTGTGTCTGTGTGTGTGTATGTGTTTGTATAAGGGAACACACACCTATTGACCACAGTTTAAGCTCAGCTGTCTACTTTATTGCTCTTTAACTTTATTTTTTTTTTTTAAAGAGTTTTTCATTGAACCGAAAGCTTGCAATTTTGGCTAGATTGGTGACTAGCCAGCCCTAGGAATTATCCTGCCTCTACCTCCCATATCTTTGGGTTACAGATTTATATAATTAAACCCAGGTTTTGAAAGGCAACATTTTACTGTAATTTTTGAAGATTTTCTTATACACACAAAGAACTGTCGATAAGATATACCACTACTACCTCATTCCAACACCTAACCTCCAGGTCCTTCCAACATACCTCCCTCCAAACTTTATGTCCTCTATCATTATCATCATCATCACCATCATCAATTATCATCATTTCTGATTGTGATTAGAGCTGACCATATTTGCATGTGGGTTCATCTGTTTGGGCATGGACTACCCATCATTTGTGACATTGCCAAAGAAGAGTGAGTGGTTCCCTTTCCTTCAGCAGCTATCAACTGCCAGTACCTCGTCCACTATTGATAGGCCTTGAGAACCCTCTCCTTTAAACACCGGATTTCTGCAGGTGTCTTGTATAGGCAGCTACAGCAGTTCCTGTGGCATCAGTCATGCCATGTCCTTCCACAGCATTTCCCCCTTCCTCCAGATCCTTCATTTGCCCTACCACTCTTCTTCAAAGTTTCCTGAAGCTTCAGAGAGGGAAAGTTGGTATAGATGTCTCACCTGAAGCTTAGTAATCAGAGTCACGTATTCTCAGTGACCAGTTGTAAGTCTCTGGATTAAACCCCATCACTACAAAAACAACCTTCTGTGGCTGAGGTTGAGAGTATCACAAGTCTATTGATATGAGCATAAAGATTAAAAATAACCTGCTTGATGACTTGATCTCTTAATGAAATAACAGGAGGTTTCACCTAGGGTCTCTAATACCCCCAGTCATGGCCTTTGGGCTACATTTTCAGTACTAGGTATGATTTCCTTCTGTGGGGCGAGCCTCTAACACCATAGATATGAAGATGCCAGCATTGCAAACTCATTCCTGCATGATTAGAACTTTTATCAACATAGTGATCTCTGCAGTACTTCAGACAATTATTGCTTTAATATTTCTCTCTCTCTCTCTCTCTCTCTCTCTCTCTCTCTCTCTCTCTCTCTCTCAATTTGGTTCCTGGCTATAGTCATTTCCATAAGTCTCAGAGTCATTGTCATTGTCATTCTCTGCCAGGTGTGACTTGCCATTCATTCACCAGCTTTATAAATGTGCAGATCACTGCAGTGTTTGGACACAATCCTTCAGGCCCTGGTGTGTGTGGCATTTTTTCTCTGAGAGAGGTGTTCTGTTTTACTGTTCTTTCCCCTTTAAGAAGTAGTGATGAATGTCCTAGTAATCTTGTCATCTCATCTGTACTCAGAATTTACCAATTTGCTGCAATTGTTTTACAGTAATCCCAGAAGTAAGAAGTGATCATAGAAATTGCCTGTCCACAGTATACATATAGGCAGTTATTTAAACTGGATTCTGCTTCTCTCACCTGCCCCCATTCTAATCAGCAGAATGCTGAGAACCTCTTTCTCCCACTCTTTTAAAAGGCTATGAAATGAAACTGAGCATCGGTAGCTAACTGAGTGAACGTTAATAAGGTTGGTGTGCCAGAGTGAAGGAAACCAAAATTCTCTATCCCAAACATAGAAAATTAGCAATACTGACATGATCAACCCTGTTTTATGACCTGACCAATCTTACAGCTACATTAGTAACTTCAACTGGTAAGTTAGACTGAGGAGACCAAGGAAATCAGCACCCAAAAAAATGGGGAAACAGTAAACAACTTTATCATAATGCTACACTGTATCTCTATTGAAAGAGACTCCTGGGAATTTCTATTGAAGGACAGATGAGTTCCTGCTATAAACCAAGAGATAATTCGCAGAGGACAGCTGAGCAGAGACTTCCCACCAATGCCCTCTCATCATGTGCTCAAGTCACATCTCCTTCTGAAGGATCATCTTAGAGTTTGCAGTATGTGATAGTCTCGAGTGCATGTTTCAGACTGCCTATTTAGAAAGCTTCAAGAGAATTTAGTACTTCTTTTATTCTTTCTTTTTTATTTGATATTGTATTTATTTACATTTCAAATTATCCCCTTTCCCAGTTTCACCTCCACAAACCACTATCCCAGTCCTCCTCCCCCTGCTTCTATGAGGGTGCTCCCGACCACCTACCCATTCCTACCTCATTGCCCTAGCTTTCCACTACACTGGGTCATTGAGCCTTCACGGGCCAAGGGCTTCCTCTCCTATTGACACCAATAAGGACCATCCTCTGCTACATATGCAGCTGGAGCCATGGGTCCTTTTGGTTGGTGGGTTAGTCCCTGGGAGCTTTGGAGTTTTGGTTAGTTGATATTGCTGTTCTTCCTACGGGTTGCAAACCCTGTCAGCTCCTCCACTCCTTGCCCTAACTCCACCATTGGGGTTCCTGTGCTCAGTCCAATGGTTGACTGCAAGCATCCGTATCTGTATTTGTCACTCTCTGGCAGAGCCTCTCAGGAAACAGTTATATCAGGCCCCTGTCATCAAGCACTTCTTGCATCAGCAACAGTGTCTGGATTTGGTATCTGCATATGGGATGGATCCCCAGGTGAGGCAGTTTCTGGATGGCCTTTCCTTCAGTCTCTGATCTACTCTTTGTCCCCATATTTCCTTTAGACAGATACAATTCTGTGTTAAAATCTTTGGAGATGAGTGGGTGGCCCCATCCCTCCACTGGGAGCCTTGCCTAACCTCTGAGTACTACCTCTATGGGTTCTCCCTCCCCTTTGTTGGGTATTTCAGACAATGTCATCCCTGTTGGTTCTGGGAGCCTCTTGCTTTCCTGGAATCTGGACGTTCTGGTAGCTATCCCCAGTTCCTCATCCCCCATTGCTACACACCTCTGTTCAATTTCCTGACCCTCTGTATATCATCCTCATCTCATCCCCTACCTGATCTTGCCCCCCTTTCCCCCTCCCCTCTCCCTCCTTTTTCCTCACAAATTCCTCACACCCTCTACCTCCTGCAAGTATTTTGATTTCTGTTCTAAAAAGGATTGAATCATCTACACTTTGGTCTTCTTTCTTCTTGAACTTCTTATGATCTGTAAGTTGTATCATGGGTATTGCAAGCTTTTTGCTTAATATCCACTTATTAATGACTATATACCATGTATGTTCTTTTGTGATTGGGTGACGTCACTCAGGATTATATTTTCTAGTTCCATCCATTTGCTTGCGAATTTCATGAACTCATTTTTTTTCAATAGCTAAGTAGTACTCTATTATGTCGGTGTACCACATTTTCTGTATCCATTCTTCTGTTGAGGGACATCTCGGTTTTTTCCAGCTTCTGACTATTATAAATAAGGCTCCTATGAACATAGTGGAACATATATCCTTGTTATATGTTGGAGCATATTTTGGGTATATGCTGAGGAGTGGTACAGCTGGGTCCTCAGGTAGTACTATGTCCAATTTTCGGAGGAACCTCTAGACTGATTTCCAGAGTGGTTTTACCAGCTACAATCCCACCAACAATGGAGGAATGTTCCTTTTTTCTCCACATCCTCACCAGCATCTGCTGTCATCTGAGTATTTATTATTCAATCTCCTATCTGCAAAAATAGTTTAAAAAGAAAAACAAACAAACAAAAAACAGCCACTATCCACCCAAAAGGAGTGTTAAGAAACTTCTTTGTGTTTTTTGAGGAACTAGAGAAACTCTTGATACATGTTATTGACCCATAAGGAAGGGGTTTTTATTGGCTGGCTTATAGATTCAATCTTATCTGTCTCCAACACAGACGTTAATGATTTGCCATGATCTTAATCTACCTCTATTCCCTTTCTGCCATTTATTATTCAGGTTCTTACCCAATTTATAATGTTAACAACAAATGGCTAAAACCAAAGACCTTTGTGGTTGAGGTCAAACAACTCAGTTGTTTTGATGCAAATTTTGGTTCGTTATTTAATAAAAACATTGGATGTGTTACTGAACTTTTTTCTATTTGAGTTTTCTTGATTATATATAGAGCTATATAATGAGACCTGTAGTATTTTTTCATTGTGGAATAAATAAATTTTAAGTCTTAAATAATTATTATCTAAAGTAGATTAATGATTGCTAGATAATTTGATAATGTTTAGGTAGTATTGATTTTTACTGCATAAATACACACACAACACACACACACACACACACAAACACACATGCATGCATACACCCACAAACACTCTATGGCCACTATGAAAAGGACCAATTTTTAGAGAGGGTAACCAATCCTCAGAAATGTCATTTTGCATGCTGTGGGCCACACAGTGGTATATTCTCAAGAAGGACTGAATGTGGTTATGAAATATCATCTTTTTATGTCTCATGCCTTAGTGAGAAAATCCAATATTTCATGGGGTCTATTCCCTGGCCTAGAGATCACTGTCCATGTTCCTTATTCAGAAAAGAAGAACTAGAATACAGAAAAATGATATTAGAGACAGCCATAGTTATAAAATCTGTTGAAGATCACTAATTTCTATCTTAACATAGACATGGTGTTTCCCTAAGTATACTCTTGCTTTGGCTTAATGGTCATCTCATGTTAAAATTCAAACTTAGATTTGCTATATTTGTCAGAGGAAATAAACAAAATATATCGAAAGTAGGTAAATTGTGGCCTTATGGTTCATGTAATTTGAAGATGATACCAATAAAGGTAGCCATACTGCATGTAAGATACTGTAACCTCTTTCTTTGGAGCTGTTTAGACTTTACAATGAAATATGTGGGTCAACTAATTTTCTCCTTTTACGTTGTTATTTAGACTCCAGAAGAGCTAGAAGATGATTCTGACTTTGAGCAAGAAGATTATGATGTGCGGAGTAGGACAAGTGTTCAGACCGAGGACGACCAGCTCATTGCTGGGCAGAGTGCGCGGGTATGTGGTCATTCACAACTTTGGATAACTGCCCAGGGAAAATCTCACAAAAATGGCTGGAGGAAATTTCTGAACCAATAGGTGCTGGGAGTTCAGATATCCTTGGCTCAGAAGTCTGGGCTATTATTTTGGTGGTCTGCTTCAGTGCAAATTATTCATGGTGGTAGCAACCACCACTCCTCACAATTTCTTTTAACACTCCCCATTCTCTATCCTTTGGGCATAGAAGCTACATCTAAGCAATACATACTCTAACATGGTAGCAGATTACACTTGGCTTGAGGATAGGAATTTGATAGGCAGGGGTTGTCTAAATGTATAAGTTTTACATCTCACCCACCATTAAGCTGAGTAAAATTACCAAACTCAGAAATAACACAAGAGGTAACAGCAAATGGAGAAATAGAATTCTATTCATATTTTTAATTTTCTTGACAATGGATTCATAGTCTTGGGTAGATTTCATAGTAAATACCATATTGACTCGAGTGTATTGGATAGAGAAAAATGTTGTTTCTCTCTAATGCCTACTTGTTGCCAGGGCAAAGTATTTTGCTAAGTGATAGAAAGAAATTACATTAAATGTACATGATTTTTAAGTTTAAGGCATGAGACAAGGAACAAAATATAACAGCTCTGTCAAACAGATTAACACCCAGTAACCTGGTTCGTAGCACAAGTGCTATAAGGAATATCCCAGGGATGAGTCAACAAGATCAGCTGTATTTCCTGCAGTAGACTTGTGAATACTTCACACATCTAGTGAGCGATGAGATTCCTTTTTAAAGTTTATTTTTACAGAGGAAAGTCATTCAAATTTCAGTGTAACTATAATTCTTACATTCTAATTATCTTTTAATCTTTGCTTAAGAACACACAATAATCATAGACAATTATCAAAATAGGAATATGGCTAGTGAACATAGAAATGTAAAAGGTCCCAAGCCAAAAAATAAATGGAAATTTAAACCATATTAAAATTCTACCTCACAACAGTCAAAACGACTGTTAGCAAGAAAATAAATAATAACCAATTCTGGCAAAAATGTGGGGGGAATCATATTTATACACTGCTTAGAGGAATATAAATCAGTAGAGCACTATGGAAATGACAGAGGGCCCCAGAAAACTAAGAACAGAACTATCATATAACCTATTATACCAAACCTGAAGTATTTACTCCTAAAGACTATTAGGTCAACAGCCACAGAGACACTTTCATATGCATCCTTATTAAGGCACTATGCACAAAAGCCAAGTTACATCATCTACCCAAGTGTCTCTCAATAGATGAATGGATAAATAAGATGTAAACATGTATGTGATGGGATCTTACTCAACCATAATCAAGAAAATTAAGTTATTTGTCAGAAAATAAATACAAATGGAAACTATCATATTAGGGAAAATATGGCAGATGCAGAAAGACAAATATTGCACATTTTCCTATTTTGGGATATTAGAATTGTTTTAAACAGTTTTATTTTACTTTTAATTTTGTGTATATGTGTGGGAATATGCATATGAGTGCAAGTGAGTATATATATATGTGTATTATATATATATATACACATATATATAATCATAGGTTGAAAGAAAAAGAGTTGTTTAGGATGAATGAAAGTTTTAGATATACCAGGAAGCTCTTGCTGTCGTAGGAATTTCTTTCTTGTGAAAGAAAAGTAGAAAACAAGTTGAAAGTAGAAAAAACAAAAAGGGAGTATAGTGTTCAAAATGATTTCACCTAAAACCAAGTTTCTCTAATGTACTTTAGACTTTGATATATTTGTTCCAAAGTCAAATGACTAAGAACATATATATGTAGACTGATATAAACAAAGGTTAAAAATTCACACACTAAAGGCATAACATTGTATGTGTATGCATAATGGTAAATTGGCTCACATTTTTAATACTAGGAATAATTTGTAGGAATAGAGGACTGTGGGTTCAAAAGTCAAAGTAGCGCTGGCCGACGATGAGACACCATGCCAATAAACCAAGGGCTGAGGGCATTGCTCACTGGTAAAATGCTGATTAGTACACACAAGTCCTAACTGGTCAGAGGAACAGAAAGCAGAGTAGCTCGGATTTCACACAATTCTGGTTTTGATATATGAAAGCAAATGTTAGTACCACTCTGAGAGCTTTGTGTTGCTTGAATTTTCTAACTTTCAGAAATATTGCGGTCAAATGTGAACCATAGACTTTCCTGACAGTATTATTTTGAAGATTACTTGATATTTACAGAATATTAGAACAACACTAGCCATATGGTAGTAAATGTTCAATAAAGTCAGCTTAGATCATTATCCTTGTTTGGCAGGGAAGGTCCCTTCTGACCATAAATAGTAACATCAAAGCGTATAAAAGGGCATAGAACGTCCATTGAAAAACCCCATAGATTGTTCAATCTTACCTAAAACATTCAAAATCAAGAAGGTCATTAAGCAAGAATCTTTTGAGTCTGTTGGCTTACCACCAAACTAATTAATCAAGCCAACTCATCTTTAAAATTAAGTAAAACCAGCATTTTTATGTCAATGACAAAGGACAAGTTTGAGTAATTCATCCAAACATTAATCAATTACAAGTTAATTTTATTGACTGACTCCTGCCCTGGTTCCACTGATTTATGCCCTCAAAGAATAAGACACAAATAAGCCTTATCTTGCTTTGAGAACACCATCTTGTGAAGATGGCCTGAAATATTCACATTTAACAGAATAGACTCTGCATATATTTCTCTTCCACACATTTTTATGTGAGACATCAAGTCAGTGATGATGGATTGAAACAAAATTTGGATGTTTCTTCTTGATCATCATTTCTTTACTTTGGTGCCTATTTTCAGAATGAAATATGATCAGGGTCCAAGAGAGTAAGAACCAGGTTGTCTTGTTTGGCACTTGCTAATTTGTCTTGGAGGTCTGTCCCATGTTCTGGATTAATTTACCGCCAACAGATTTACTTCTTATGTCAACCTCCAGCAGAGACATAGAATTACAACTACTAAATTGGGAATAAGAGGACATATCAAATGGCTAAGGTTGAACTTTGGACCACTAGTGTTTGACAAGCTGCTCAGAAGCATGAAGGAAGCCAAATTTGTGTTTGACAGAGGTGTTAGGTATTCCTAGCAGTCTCCTGAAAATGGCCTTATTTTGTTTTTTATTCAGAAACATATTCCTTTCTGAAAATGGCAAGTTAACATAAAAGTAGATTAAACTGCTTTAGAATCTTCTTCCAACATAGCTCTCCAATGTGATAATTAGAGGATCTTATTTCTCTTCTATGGCCTTTGTGCTACTTTTGTATAGTATTTGCATAGCTGTTGGTAGGCATGCTTATATGTGTATATGTATACTGTCACCTGTAGACATTGCATATGTCAGAGGAAGACATTACATATCCTGTTTTTAGTTTCTACTTTATTCCTTTGACATCGTGTCTATTACTGAACCTGGAGGTTGCTATATTTTTCTTGTTTCTTCCCAACCACTACCTCTGATAGGTTGATGGCAGCAAGGACTAGTGATCCTTCTATTTTTTGTCCACTGACCTTGCCCAAGTACTGAGGTTTAGGGCATTATGTCATCATGGTTGGCTTTTTACATTGATGCTGGAGAGGTGGACTCAGGTCTTTATGGTTGTGATATGAGTGTTATTAATCACTAAACAATCTCACCAGCCTTCTGTCTATAACAATTTTAGGGGGAGTGGGAAGAGGAATGGGAGTGGCTATTGCAACCTGCTAATACATACAGGGTATCTTGATATATAGTCTTGGACATAACATCTTCATTTTTAGAAAATACATGTACATGTGTGTTTTGTTTGTGTGCATGTCTATGTACCATATGTATGCATGACTCCTGTGGATACCAAACAAAGTTGCCTTGAGAATGGAGTTGTAGATGGCTGTGAGTGGCCATGTGGGTGCTGGAAATTGAACACAGGGCCTCTTAAGAAATGACCCATCTCTCCAGACTGTGACATGACATCTTAAAACTGCTTCCTTCACATGCTACTATAGTATGAGTAGGTCAGCAACAACTCTCTGGCTCTTGACCTTAATGATAGAATTTATTCCTTTGAGGATATACAGAACTGATTTTTAAACATGAGTTTCTCAAAGTTGTGTAACTTTAGGTAACTCTCTTAACTCTTGCATGCCTCATACCCAATGGGTTAGTGCCAATGTAGTTCTGAACTCCACTCCTGGTATGAGTTTCTGTCCCAGTTTCACTTCTTTTGTTGTTATACAACATCTGACAAAAAGCAACTGAGAGGGGGAAAGGTTTCAGTTATCTCACTATTGTAAGTTACAGTCCAGGCTTTGTGGGATAATTAAATCAGGAAACTGAAGGAGTTTGTCATACCCATAGTTGAAATCAGAGAGAGAATAAATATATGGTGTTTAGTGGTCCAGCTTTCTCTACACTTCCATAGTCCAGGTCCCCAAGCCAGGGATTTGATGCTGCCTACACTGAGGCTGGGCCTTTCTATCTCCATGGACATAAGAAGACATGCTCATAGCCCAAATTTATCTAAAAAGAACGCAGTCCTACATTAAGAAACCTCTTCCCAAATGGTGTAGGATTTTGTCCTCTACTCCTATCTATTGCTGCACTGTGATAAAAATGGTGGTGTTTCTAGTTGCTTCCCAACCAAATGACTTAACATTGAAAAGCTGGATCATTCAAGGAAGCTTAGGAGGATTTGCATGTATCAATAGAAGAAATATCTCAGTTGTTCAATTCACACTCTCAGACTGTGTGTATGTGTGTGTGTCAAAGAACCTAACTATTTACCTTTATTATTCTGCTTTAAAGTCAAGTAAAGAGAAATATCACATTGAATTCTCATCCGTTTGATAAATTATCTTGCACTCAAAGCCCATGTAATAAATTTTATTCTTTGCCTAAGAAAACAATTCTTGCCAGTTCAGGGACCTTTGCATTCCAAAGGTGAACACTGGGACATGTTCCTGGAGATTTAGGTTTTAGAAGAGTTTTAGTCCCTTTGAAGGGCTGCTATTTTGTATCAGTGACTTGCACTTTGATCTCAATAGGAAAGATTCATGAATCGCAAAATATAAGTGATCATCTGTCCAGAGCAAAGGAAGGAGCATGGAACAAAGGTTTGAATCCTTATGCATTCTAGTCTCTAATGGTATCAGTATGGACCCCAAATCAGCCAGATATACAGCATAGGGAATGCTGATTGCCTAGTATAAATCAAGGATCAAGGCTACAGAAACTAGCAGGTGCCTCTGGTGATCACATCACAGGAACAAGAAAGCTGATTCATCTCCTTTCCCCTTGGCCACGGAAATAATTTTTCTCATGTTGCGTTAGTTTGAGGGAATGAAGAATTATATGTTATAGGTTTCACATTGAATTTGATTTTAATGTAGCCAGGCTTCTATTTTTTTCTACCTAGAATGGCTTTAATGTGTTAACATTTCAAACTGCTGAGTTACATTGATAAGACCTAATTAAAACTCATGTGTTGAATTTTAATTTGATTAACTTGCAAATTTTGCAGTTGTGATCTACTGTTTATAGATAACCTTTTTTTAAATTCCAGTTTCAGAAAAGGTCAATAATGAATTTTTAAAAGCCAAGAGCATTTTAAGAATATTCAAGAAAAGCCTTGAGCTCATCGACAGCTACACAGCAGAGGCAAATGTAATGACACTTGTACCCCAGTCACACCCCATTATGTGCATTATGCAGGTCAAGAACCCCTCCAGTCAAATAACATCTCCATTTCAAATCTGCTTTGAAGGGGCTAGTCTTTCTTCTGGAATGTGTCCTCAGAAAATGTCTATCATTGCCGGTGACTTGTCTCAAGTGACATTGATGCTTTGAGCAGAAAGATGCTTAAGCAATCTGTCAGAGTACATTGAACTTCTGCTCTGAGAAAGGGCTCTACTTTTGGGAAGCTCTTCTGGGAATCAAGAGTGGCACAATAATGTAAATTAGATACCAAGGAGCTGGGCAGCTGCAGGGATGGGTAATTAATTAAGAACACTTGCTATACTTCCAGAGCATGCAAGCATGTTCCCAGCACCCATACTAGATGCTGACAACCATTGGTAATGGTACTAGATTCAGGGTGATCCAAAATCTTCTTTTGCTTTCTGCAGGAACTTATACATACTTGTTCAAAACTGCACTCAGACTCACTTATGAAAATAATTAAAAATAAAATAACAAAGTGAGAGTGTGTCAGGTATGGTTGTACATGCTTTTAGTCCTTGCACTGGAGAAAGAGAAGCAGGTTGACCTCTGTGAGTTAAAGGCAAGCCTGGTCTACATAGTGAGTTACAGGCCAGACAGTGCTGTATAGCGAGACTCTGTGTCAAAACAAACAAACAAACATTAGAGAGAAAACCAAGACCAATAATAATTAAATACTAAGTTAAATAAAGGAGATGAAAATGTTATAGCTAACAGGAATGTGTCTACACTCCATTCACTATTTTGGGAATGAAAGTAAAGTATTTTCTACATGGACCTTGTATGTATGGTCTACGATCTTTTAGTGGCCCTACTGGTTTTTGGTTTCTGTATAAAAGTACCTGGTGAACAAATTTAATAAAGATTCCCTAGAAACTGTGCTGCCTAAATAAAACATTCTGTTATATGAAACCAAGAGAATCAAGGAGATAAGAATACTTCATAATAAAAAACACATTTAATTTCTATCAGTTGAAGCCAAATGAGAAATTTGGGACCTCATTTTTAACATGGAACTATAAATAGGAGTTATGACAGGCTCTTTTGTATATTATGAATCTTTGTAAAGTTTATAAAAGTACTTTAAATGTTTCCAAAACTACTAAATATTTTAACTAGCATATTTCTATCAGTGTTGTTTTTACATTAAGCAAACAGACATCTGTAATGTATGAGGTTCATATATGCATGAATTACTAATGAGTTGCAATTTAGACCCATGTAAACCCATAATGAATGTATGAAGGAAAGTTGGTGGGCATGACTCTGTAAAAGAGTATATCATCTACAGTTCCATGAGTTCAAGCTAACATTTCTCTGGCCTGTGAGGCTACAGTATAAGGTTACATGGTTTGGTAGACAGAGCTAGACTTTCAACTGCCTTGAACCACTAGGCTTTGATCTTCATACAAACTATATTTGGCTGTATGATAATGTCCTTGTACATGATGGTGAAGAATTTCATTGGAACACCACCTTGTTTTTGAGTTCTTATTAACCAAATAGTAAGTTGCATGGTATTAGGGATTTAATTAATTTCTTTGGGCCTATATACTGTCATTACTAAGTGTGGATAATTATATTAGAATAGTTACATTAATTAAATTATTTGGTACCATAATTCTAAGACACATGCATCTTTGCAAAGAATTATATGTGTCTTATATTTATCCATAGCCACACAGACTCTAGGACTAGCATGTTTGTTGTTTCTACTATAATAAAGGTAAGTAGGGAAACCATCTACAGAAGTGATGTCAGAATAATGTGCACAATAACACAGTGTTGGCTTTGAGTTTTATTTCTGTTACTGTGATAAAACACTGACTAAAAGCAACTTAGGGGAGGGAAAAGGTTTATTTGGCTTACAACTTCTGACCCAGCCCATCACTGAGGGAAGTCAAGGCAGATATCTGAAGGCAGTCCTGCTTCTATTGTTCAGTTGCTATATTTAACCAAGAAACTCACTCCATCATCAAGGACAGTGGAAGGGGTAGAAGATGCTTCCCTCTATTTGGCTCACAAAGAGGCTTATGCTCAGCTTGCTTTTCTACACAGTTTTGGGCCACTTATCTAGAGATAACACCACTCATACATATTTGAGTCCTTTTATATCAGTCATCAATACAGTCTCCCTCACACAACATGATTTCAGTCCAGTTAAATTGAGGAATTCTTCAACTCCAGCTCTACTGAATCAGAAGACAGTAGGCTATGTCAAGTTCCCAGTTTGAACAAGGAAAATTTCTTTCATTCTTTTTCTTTGGATTAACTATGCATCTTGAATAACTATAATTGCTAATTGTAGACACACTAGATTCTCTAATCACATAGCTTTGGTCTCTCTTTAGAGACCTCATGGATCCCCGAACTAGAGAAAAAACTAAAGCACTATCCAAAGGCTCTGTCTGCAAACTATTTCATAGGTGGTCATGGGAGAATGTCATGAAGTGAGGATAAACACTTCACTTGGAATGTGCTACAAAAATGGTGTTTAACCAACAAGTCTGATTCCTACTTACGTAGTTATATTCTATAAATCACTTATGAATATTTAAATGAGAAATTATCTAATCCTTGCTTGTAGGAAAATATAGGATAGGTTGCAGTGAGATATAAATTACAATGTTTTCTTCATCTGATCAACACATTTCCAGGTTTTAAAGATGTTTCTGTGCAAATCTCTTATATTGTTGATTCACTGCCATTGAACTCAAGGTGAGCAACACCAATGCATAATTTAAAGTAGCTTATCTAGCTCATGTATTTTTTCCATAAGACACATCAAAACCTTCTTGTATTTTCAGATACGTAATACCTTGCTTAGAACTATTTTATATGGCGAGACAACATTATAAGCAGCACAAAGATATGAAAATTTTAGTGTTAAATAGACTGAAAAATGGGCACTGTTTACAGTAGAGAAATTGAGCAAAGGCAGAGGATGGCTGCGTTCAGTATCATCTGGAATGCACACAGTGGCGACTCAGAGATTTCTGATTCTTATTTGCAAATGACTGGAGAAGTGCTTTCAGTATTAATTTGGGGTTTACAAATATATTTGGGAGAATCAGCAAATTTACAAATGAAGATCTGAACAGCAAGAAGACTCCTTTCACTCTTTTCTACATGTTCTTACCTAGCAACTTCTGCCAATCAACTTTTACTTCCTAATCTGACTCAGCTTGAGCATGCCCCATCTCTGAAAATCTGAAGGCTGAAATATTCTGACTCTGGAAACACATTGAGTATTGAGGTTAATCTCAACAATTTTCTGAGGACCTTGGAGTTTGGGAATAGGAATGTTCTCCCAAGTCTAAATGCTTTCTGTGTAAGCATCTTGGATAAGAGATAGTAGCTGGATGTCCTCCCATTTCAATGGCTACCTGTATTCAAAGGCTTTGCAGGTATCCACTCAGGAAGATGGGACAGGAAGGCTAAGATGGAGGATGCCATCCCTAAATGCCCTAGTAGAGGGAATACTTTTGTTGTGGTTTGTATGCCATCGTTCTACAAATATCTTTATTTTTATTCATAAAATGTCTTTTTAACCCACTATACTTGGATACTCAAATATTGTTTAAAATTCTTTTCCTTCCCAGCAACAGAAGGGTTTTTTTTTTCTTTTTCTCTTCTCTGAATAGCTTTCAGTGTTGAAAGAGGTGCATTCTTTCATCTGGTAAAAGTTTCCTGAGACCAAATATAAAAATTGTTAAGAATAGAATCTTTTGAACAAACATATGCCATCAAAGAAACAGGGAAGTTCTGCTACTGTCAGGGTGCCTGCACTTTTGGATCTTTCTGTATCATTTATATAAGGAAGGGGGCAGGGAACTGGAGGACCTGGTCAGTATGTACTCTTGGTCTGGTAATAGAGAAGACATGCTTCTTCTAGAATGGTGGGACATCCTATAAGCCTTGTGAGTCTGGCTCTGCCATCCACAGGAAGCAGAGTCGATGTGCAGTTTTGATTGCTTCATCACCATTAGTCATGCTTCTCCCTCTGTAACCCTCACAGGCCATCATGGCGCAACTACCCCAGGAGGAGAAAGCAAAAATAGCTGAGCAGGTGGAGATTTTCCACCAAGAAAAAAGCAAGCTGGATGCTGAAGTGGCCAAGTGGGATGACAGCGGCAATGACATCATTGTGCTGGCCAAGCAGATGTGTATGATCATGATGGAGATGACAGACTTCACAAGGTGAGGCCCAGAGACAGGGAGATGGCCGTGTTCTTGCTAAACCCATATAGATAGCACTGGCTATTATCATGGGAAAGCTTGTTGAAATGATAAAATGCTACATCAAAGCAAGGTAGAGCTCTTAAGTTAGACTTACAAGTTCAAGTAATCCCCTGCTTAGTTAAGAACAGATCTATTTTTTGTAATTTGCATCGTGTTAATTATCTATTATAGGGCGATCATAGCAGCAAAACCCAGGGGTTGGTTGACAGCATTGTTTTTGTACTACTTTAACATATGTTTAAATATTATTCTGGAGATAAAGTGATTGTTTTGTTAATTTCCTATTGGAAAAATATGTGCATGTTTGAATGTGCATGCATCTGCTTCATGTGTTCTACCAGCACACGATTTAGCACTAATTTTGGCTCACACTTCTTCCTAATGTTCTTGGAGTTATGTCCAACCCTAAAGATGACAGAATTCTTATGAAAAAATTTTAAAAATGTGTGCGTGAACACTGTTTTCTCTCACTCTGAGTAGCCCTTCACATGAGTCAGGAAGCAGCCAACATTCTGACAGGAGCCTTTGCTTCACCACAGTCATAGGTGTTTCTATCATTGCCTTTGGAGTCTTCTTAAGAGGCCGGTGGCAACTCCCTCTGACCTTCTGGACTACATCAAGAGCAATCAAATGCAGAAAAAAATCACACGGGAAAGGTCCCTCAGTTCTAAGTGAGAAGATGAAATGGTGTCAAACAAGTCCTTAACTCTCTTTGCAAAATCAAGGAATAAGCATAACCAGATTATCAAGAGAGAATTAAATCCAAAAGTATAATGCAAGTAGGAACTATCCTGTGAAACACATTTAAAACATCCAAAAAGCTCATTAAGAGTCTGTGTGTGTGGTGTGTGTGTGTGTGTGTGTGTGTGTTTTGTGATGCATGTTTGTTTGTTCATGCTGTGTACGTCTGAGTATAGTTGCATGTGGAAGTCAGAGTTCAAACTCAGGCATAGGACTTCACTTTCCATCCTCTATCTTGTTTTTAATTGTGCGCTCCCAGTTGGCAGGCCGGTGACTTTGGAGGGATTCTACTGTTTCTGACTCCCTTCTTGCTGTAGACATGTAGACTGGGATTATAGATGGACCCTGATGCATCTGACATTACATGGTGGCTTCTTGGGTATCTGAACCCCTGTTTTCAATGTTGTACACATGTTTTGTTTTGTTTTCTATTGAGCCAGCTCCCTAAATCCAGACTAAATTTCTGATATTTATTTTCCTGTCAAAATTCTGTAACTTTAGGTTATTGTACCTGATTGTACATCAGGATAGAATGTTACCCAAAAATTAATTGTCCATCATAAACTTGTGTATTGTGCTACATTGTATGCACGCATGCATACATATATATCTTTTCAAAAAGAATTAACAGACCGTCAACTTTAGTGAGTGTATTTTTTAAACATATGTAAAGATACATTCATTGTTGAACATGGTGTGATAAAATCATGCAAGACATATAGCATACAGGACCTCATGTAGGTGACAACATTTTTAAATGATTATTGACCACTTCTAATAAGGAAAGGCAAGAATCGATTATAGGTTTTAATAAAATACAAACACGACTATGTCATCCCCTTTACCCTTTACCTCTGGCAAATATGTACTAATGACATTACTTGGCTCCTTTTCCAAATCTTTTAAAATTGTTTTTGATTCTAGCAAAATGATTTCAGTGTTAGGAGTGTGACCTTCGAGAGCTTTAAATGTCATCATATTCATTCAAAGTTCAAGTTTGTACATTTGGTTAGTCTCCTTGAGCTTCACAAATGTATTTCTCTCACACAAAATAATATCAAGGGGAAAGTCCGAGCCATTATTTAAGTCTGGATTGCCTACAAATCAGACACTGGTGGCAGCCTCAGTCATTGCTTCCTGAGGTCCATGATGACTTCATTTGCTTGCTTTCAACATTTTATTAGTATTTTATCTGATGGATATTATGCAACCCATTAATAACATCAGTGGAACAAATAATCTCATTAGTTTGAAGTGAATAATGACTCCAGTCACGTTGCTAGTTTAGATCAGGAGAACATTTTGTAATTTGTATTATATATAACTGTGGTCAAGAAAGATAAATACATTTGAAGGGTCTTGTTCAATGGTGTTGAATAACAGAAAGGCTTTTTTTCTGTTTTGTTTTTTTTGGGGGGGGAGTTGTTTTTGTTAGATTGTTTTTTAGTCAAAGCATCATTTTAAAAGTGAAAAGAAACCTGGTTCAATTTCCTTCAGAATTTATATAATAATTTTTGTGCTGATCTGAATAATGAAGTGCTACTGGGTATTATTTTTCCTAATTCCTGATGAGCTCCTCTGTGTGTGTGTGTGTGGGGGGGGATTGTCCCTGTTCTGTTGCAAAAGTAAGGAGAAGAACAAAACAGAACAATAGGAAGGTAGGAACTTACATTGCAGCTCAGAAGGCAAGCCTTGCCCTCAGGAGGCTAGCTTTGCTCTCAGGAGACTGGGCTTGCTATCAGAAGGCGAGGCTTGCTCTTGCTGCCACCTGTGTCTGCTCATCCTGAACAAACCAGCACTTGACTGTATTTTTCATGGTGGCCTCTCCCCAAACTTTGCTGCATTCAGCTTTGTTCATTATTATTGCTGAAATTACCCTTTCTACTTCAAGAATGAGTAATTGTAGCTTTGTACGGGTCAAGATTCTGAAGTATCGTCTTCTAGTATTTAAAGTTTGTGTAGTTGATTAGAAACCGAAGCTTGACTCCTCTACTTAAGTGTTTAAAGGGCATATATGTCCCACAATTATCACTCATTTATGTTGTTTTATTCTTATTATGGGTAAATCATTAATGGATTTCTTCATCTCTGTAAGCTCCACTCTATTATTAAAATAGAAGTGTTGCCTGGTTACTTCTGCTCTCTCTTCTTCATGGGGGAGACCATACCCCTTGTGTCTTACACTCTTTTCCTTCCTATCTCTGGTCTTGTGACTTTCATTTGAGGGGCAAAAGCTGAAAGCATCATTCCTCATACAAAAAATTCAGATTCCTCATGTCGTTTTGAGAAAGAAATTGGCATGTACCAGTCTTAGGCTGCCCAACCAAGATGCATGCAGACAGCATCAGTTCAGCCTTATCTGAATAAAAGGGGCAAAGTACTCATTTAAAAATCAACCAAAAGGGAGGAAACTGGGCTTGGGGTAAGAAGCATCTGGGCATATGCAACTCTGAAACATTGCACAATGAACTCTAGACTCACAGAATAGCTATACTTGTTCTGAGTTCAGGAGCTCATTCCCTTGCTTTAGCTGTGGCAGCTGGTGATTGAGTATTAATCTGCCCTCTCTTCGTCTCATATCAAAACTGGACAATAGAGACAACTATCCAACTTGCTTGCACCGAAACTCATTTGACTGAACAAATATCTTTGAATTTGCCCTTTAATGCCTGACTTTCTTTACCTTTGTCCATCTCTTCCTGGTTTGTATTGTTATCCCACCAACTAAACAGTATACCTGAAATAGCTGAACTCATGTTCCTAAGGTCCTTCCTGACTTTTCATGATTCACATCATAAGTTATTTCAGAAACAGTCCTCATCAGGCTTCTAACTGCTGTGGCAAGCATATATGTGTGTGGGTGGGGGCCATGGTGGACTTGAAAGGATATCTTTGGGGAGTCATCTCACTCCTTCCACTGTGAATTCCAGGGCTTGAGTTCAGGTTATCTGGCTTGAGCTTAGTACCACTTTCACACACACTAAGCCATCTTGCTAGTCTACAGAAATTTCTGGGAGCCTTTTCTTTTTTCTTTTGTTTTCTCTTTTGGCTGTTGTCTTTTGTTTTCTTTTGAAATTGTAGTTCCAGAAAAGCTTATATGATTCCACACATTTGCAAAAGCCCTCATTGCATTTCCTCACTAGAGTTACATTTAATATTAGCAAACTAGATGTATCAAGAAGGCTATAGAAAATAAACACGTTAATGCTTGGATTAACTCTGAATTAGAATTCTGAGTTCTGAATACTTTGCTCATAATATGCCGACACACTGCTATTGCACATTAAAACTTGCAGGCTTTTTGTAAAATAAATGCAAATATGTTGGCAAATGGGAGCTCACAGCACTGAAGTAATAGTTTTCCAGCTTGATTCTCCTTTGGAGTGACCACTTCTTGGAAAGACTCCAAATTCTGGTCTTCGTATACAAATCAGCTGTACTTAAATGAACGATGCTGCAAGATTTTTGTAGTAGAGAAGTAATATATTCTATTTCTTAGAACACTAGCACCATGTTCCAGGTGAGAAAATAGAATGACCCTTGCCATTATGGATATAAGATTCCCTAAAATACCTTTTCAATTCCTCTTGTACTAGAGACTTAACACTTAAGGAAGAGAAACACCAGGATGTGAGTCCTCATTTTGAGACGGATCTATAACTATTAGGATAACGTCCTTGTTGCATTTGTCTTCCATAACAGCAAGAATAAACTGAAGTCTTATCAATTTCCTAGATCAGATTTTAGGTTATGCTTTCATTTTCTGGTTATTTATATCTTGATTCAATAGATGCAAATGACTATAGCTCATTTAGACTTGTCTGATACAGTAGCCATTAGTCAAATATGGCTGTTTAAATTTTTTTATTGTTATATGCATCATAAAGTTTACTATGTTTATAATTGTTTAAGTAGGCAATTTTGCCACATTAAATACACTGATGTGTATCCATTGCTGTTAATCTATACATTTTCATCTTCTTCAAAATGATTTCCAGTATGCATTCCTTGCTAACTCCTCATCACCTGCTCTCCACAACCCCTGAAAACTATCTGAAAAATTAGCTTTCTGATTCTGTGTCTTTTACCACTCAGTGTACCAGATGAGAGGCATAGTTTATGTTTACCTTTTTGCAACTTGATTCTTCTATAGAAAATGAAGTTTTCAGTGCCCATCCATGTGATCACACACACAAAAATAGCTTTTGTTTTTATGGTTGAATAATATTCCACTGTCACAGATATACTACATTTGGTTTCTCTACGCATTTGTTAATGGACATTTAGGTCCCTCTTCCTTTGGGTATTATAAAAAATGCTGTTAGGACACAAAAAGATATTTCTTTGAGTCCCTGTTTAAAGAGGAACTGGAATATCCTACCTTATTTTCATTTTTTAAAAATGAGGAATCCACTTTCAGGTTCCTGCACCATTTTAACTTTGTGCCAGCAACAGATAAGAGATCTAACTCCTTTATATTAACATAGAAATTTTCTGGTTTTTTGCTAGGAGTGCTCCTAATGGGTATAAAGGGAAATATCCTTGTGGTTTTGATTTTCAATTATCTAGCGATCGTGACATTTTATGTTTTATTTTTTTCTGTGCTTATTGGCCATTATATATTTTCTTTGGAGAGTTATCTACTCAAATCTCTTTGATTAAATATTTATTGTCAGTTTTTTTATATATTCTGAATATCAATTCCTTATTAGATAATAAGATTCAAAGATTTTTTTTATTTTACATTTACAATATTCACTGAAAATATACTTAGATGATAAAAGTTTTGAATTCAAGGTCAAATTTATTTTTTTTCTTCAGTTACTAATGCTTTTGCTATTATAGCAAGGAATATCTGCAGATCTAGTGTCACGGAGTGCTCACATCATTCGTTTGCTTTTGCTTTTATACTTTAGCTTTCTGTTTCAGGGTGATCACTTCTAAGTTGAACATTTTGTTGATGGATACAGTTTCCCTTGCACCATTTATTGAAAATACTCTTTGCTTCATTAAGTGGTCTTAGCACCCTGTGGAAAACCATTTGATCATGTGTCTGAGGTCCTATTTATGAACTTGATCCTGTTCTATTTGCCTGTATTTCTGCTTTCGAGTTAGAGCTACACGTTTTGTCTACTGAACAATTAGATAAGTTTTAATCAGAAACTATGAAACTTAGCTTTTTCTTTTGCCAGATTATTTTGGCTACTTGAAATTCCTGGTGAATTAAGGATGTTTCATTTTGTTTGGGCAAAATAGAATACAGGATTTTAATAAGGATTGCTGTGCATCTGTAGATCTAATTCCTGTCTATGTAATGGTGATTCATGTGCCATCTTGAATTTCTTCCAGAAATATTTTATACAGAACTGAACATATAAATCTAGGGTCTCCTTCATTATGTTTGCTCCTTTTTTATTCTTTTTGATACCTTTTTAGTGGACTTTTCTGACGAATGTTGGGATTAAAGGCGTGCACCACCACTGCCTGGCTCAAGCATTGCTTTCTTAATTCTATTTCATCATGGTTTATTGTGAGTGTCCACAAGTGTGACTATAATTCCTTGTGAATCAGTATTCTTAGGTTTCCATTCTGCTTCTCACTGAGCATAGTATCATTTGGGACTATTCCTTAGTCTTCCTGAGTGTCAATGCTCCACTCAAAAATGTGTGTATGTGTTAGCATAAAATATTTACATGACTAGCCCTCTCCGACCCTCTAACACAGACTCTACAAGAGTTCAGATTGAGCCTCCAGTCTAAATGCTAGAATCTTAAACATTTGTTTTTCATTGTGGTGCTCATGAGTGTGTGAACTATAGTCATTAGTGGAATAAAAAAAAAAAATCATACTGTCTTTGACCACTCTAGCTTCCTCAATCCTTCTCCCAACTCTTACACAAGACTCCAAGAGCTCTGCCTCATGTTTGACTGTGGGTCTCTGTATCTATTTCAGTCAGCTGCTGGATGGAGCCTCTCAGAGGACAGTTATGCTAGGCTCCTGTCTGCAAGCATAGTGAATAGGGTCAGGAATTAGTTTTTGCCCATGAGGTGGGTTTCAAATTGGGCCAGACATTGGATGGTCATTCCCCTAATCTCTGTTCCACATACTTACACATTTTGTAGGCACTTCAAATTTTGGTATAGAAGGTTTTGTGGGTGGGTTGGTTCTCCCTCCCTCTAATGCAAGTCTGTCTGGCTACAGGAGGTGGCCACTTCAGACTCCATATCCCCCCACTGCTGGGAGTCTCAGCTAGGGTCATCGCTATATCCTCCCACGAAGCTTCCCCATCTTGCTCCTCACTGACTTCCATTCTCCCTCCCAGCCTTCTCACCCTCATTCCCACTCTCCCAATGTTCCCCTGGCTATCCTCTCTCCCACCCAGTTCCTTCTCTCCATCCATTTCCAATGTCTGTTTTATTTCCCCTCCTGAGTGAGACTCAGACATCTGCCCTTAGGCCCTCCTGGTTACTTATCTTCTTAGGTCTCTGGATTGTAATGTGATTATCCAGTACTTAATGGTGAACATCCACTTATAAATGAGTATACACCGTGCATGACTCTCTAGGTCTGGTTTACCTCACTCAAGATGATATTTTCTAGTTTCATCCATTTGCTTGCAAATTGCACTATGACATTGTTTTTAATAGCTGAATAGTATTCCACCATGTAAATGTACCACATTTTCTTTATCCATTCATTTTTGAGGAACGTTTGGGTTGTTTCTAGTTTCTGTCTCTTATGAAAATAACTGCTTATCTAAACATAGTTGAGTAAGTATCCTTGTGGTATGGTGGAGTATCTTTTGGGTATATACTCAGGAGTGGTATGGCTGGGTCTTGAGATAGAACTCTTTCCAATTTTCTGGGAAACTGCCCAATTGATTTCTAACCTACAGAGCCAACTAACATGGGCCCATGGGTGTTCACAGAGATTGAATCACAACCAAAAAGCATGCATTGACTGAACCTAGACCCCTTATACATATTTAGCAGAAGGGTGGCTTGTTCTTCATGTAGGTCCTACAACAATTAAAGCAGGGACTCTCTCTGACTTGGCCTCTGTTTTCTCCCTTTGGATTCTTTTCCCTTAGCTGGATAGCATTGTGTAGCCTCAGTGGAAAAGCATGTGTTTAGTGATGAGACTTAATGTGCCAGGGTGAGTAGGAACCAAGGGAAGAGGCCTCCCTTTCTCTGAGGAGAAGGGGAGGGAGGACTGGGAGAAGAGGAGTGAGAGAGTGCGACTGGGAGGAGAAGATGGAGTTGTAAACTGAATAAATAAAGGAATTACTGATAAAAATATTTATACTGTATTTTTGCTTTGTCTATAAGATGAGCATTTGAGCATCAAGTCAATAGCATGTCTCTAAAGATATTCTTTACTAAATTAGAACATTGTAATCACTTTTTAAAATGTGTCATTTACAGTTTATAAGGAGATATTTTCTGAGATCATTTGGAATGATATATAAATGTATATGTAAGTTTGTGTTTATGATATATGTAACTGGGGGAATTTATATGCACCACACACATGCCAGTGCTCCCAGAGGCCAGAAGAGGGCACAGGATCCCTTGGAACTGGAGTTAAGGCTAGCTCTACATCAAAATTCTTGAAGCAAACAAATACTTATTTCCTTGGCAAAGAAAAATGAAGAATCCCCTAAGCTCTTAATGACTCTGTTTAGAGAAAGGCCAAAACTAATAGGTATCATGCCAGAGTAAAGCTTCACAAAAGATTTTCGATTGCCTGAAAGTTACAGAGAAATACATAATATGTCAACATTTTAAAGTAATGACAGATTATTTAAGCTTTCCTTTATATAATAATGGAAAAAAAAGAACACAGCTAAGAGATGGAAGCTACTTAGAAATGATAAGTAAAAAACACTATCAAGGAACAGATTGTCAGAGAATCTTTACTTCATCTGTATTATATAAAATTCACCTGTGAAATGTTGTTCACAGTTTAAAAATCGTAATGGTCACTGAAAAACAAAATCAATGAATGTATTCTGTGGGAGACCGAATGAGACTGTACCTAACTGAAATACCTAAGTTTAGAATCTTCTGTATGTGTGTCTCAACAGTAATATGAATCTCATCTTCTTCATTTTCAGCTACTAATACAGCAAAACAAATTTCAAAATGAGAACCAGTCTGAAGCAGAACAACACACATTTCCTTAACATTTATTTGATGGAAGCCATTTTAAGTCTCCCAATTCATAATGCTACACAACAATCATGGCCATTGCCCTCTCCCTAGAACTATATGTTGTATAAATAATTCTCTTCTGAGTAGCTTTCCTCTAGGTCCCATCACATTTATGACACAGGAAAGCATTCTTGGTGCCTAAAAATTCACTGTATTTTAGATATTTATAAGGAAGGCTACATGATAATGTAGCCTGGTTAAAAAAAATAAGGATAAACATGTTCAATTTATTTTTTACTTACTTCCCAAAAAAGTGGAAATTTATATGGTACATTTTATTTAAAGGGCCATGGTGCAGCAACGTTTCCCCTCCCATTTAATCAGCATTTAAAATTAAACAGGCAAGTTGATTGAGTAATATAATGTTTAATTGCCTTCCTAATTGAAAACCGTATGTAAAAATGTTGGGGTGCTACAAGCATAAGGACATTTACAACCATAGTGTTTTAATGCAATAATTTACATATCAGTACCAGAAACATAAAGTATATGATATTTGGAACTTTGCAATTTTATAAAAACTAGCCAAATATTCCTACATTGTGTTCCAAACAGAAGTGCTTTTCAAGGAGCCATCTGTACTTGAGTTAAATAATTTGAAGGTGCTGGCCACAGTATGGATTGCTATGCAACTGCACTTAGCTGCTCTAGACTCCTTTTTTTTTTTTTTTTTTTTTTTTTCTGTTTTAGAACTCATCACTGGCAGCCTGTGGGGATGAGTGGTTGTTAACTAACAACTTAATAGTATTGGGAGTCATATAGGAAACTGGTCTCTGGACATATCTGTAAAGAGTTGTCTATATTAAGTTCTGCCTCTGGAAACATCTGGGAAAGGTTTTTATTATTTTTATTATTTATTATGTTAATTGATGGGGAAAGAGCCACTTTGATTGCATGAGGTTCCATTCCCATTCCTTGGGCACAGGATTTTGACAAATGAAGAAAGTGTACTGAGCCCCAGCATGCATCCCTCATCTTCATGGCTGTAACCAGCTGCTTCATGCACACACAGTGAGGTAATGTGTACAACAACATCTAGCACATGAAAACTATTGGCTGCTAAAGTCCCATCCTATCGTGTTGATAATTTTAATTGACTACTGTTGAAAAATAGAGTAAGGATGATGTGAATGTGTATATGAAATGAGGAGACAACCTTCCCCCAGTACATACAAGGAAACAATGTAGACTACCAACTTAGAAGTTGGGGTGCATCAAGGCAGTACTGAAAGTTTTCAACAACAGGGACAGACCGCAATAAATAGAGAAATAGCATGTTGGACCAAAAATGTGGTAGGTTTATGTGCTACTAGTTATTGAGTAGAATTCTAATTGTGATACATTTTTTTCAGAGGCAAAGGCCCACTGAAAAATACATCCGATGTCATTAATGCTGCCAAGAAGATTGCAGAAGCAGGCTCTCGAATGGACAAATTAGCACGTGCTGTGGCTGATCAGGTAATACAAAAGAGAGAATGGGCATTAATTAGTACCAGTGTTCTGGGACCAGTTTTATGCACCATATGAAATGGCTTTGCATAATGCACTTGGAGGTAGTCTCTAAAAATTTACAATCTGGCCTCTGCCGAGCTCATGGCAAAGGCAGCTTTAACCTGGTAAAAGCATGAAAGACTTGAAGCATGTGACAGGGTAAAACAACCTTTCACATTCAGAAAGACAATTATGTAGCATCCTGAGTGCAATTGAGATAAGACACATACACCAGGACCACCAGCCCAGAGATGGCACAGTGTAGTGGCTAAGCTCTCCCACAGCAACCACTCATCAAAATATGGCTGACAGGCTTACAATGTGATAGGGATATTTTCTCAATGAAGTTCTCTCTTCTCAAGTGATTTTGGCTTATGCCAAGTTGATAAAAAGCTAAACATGTGGTAATAAGAAAGCATGGTTTCCTTTAGTTAATCTTAATCTTCCTATGGTATTCTGACATTCATGATATTCAATTTATACTTTGCTATAAATTGGACTAATTCTCGTGACAAGGACAATCTAGATTTCAGCTGTATTTTCACACAGACTCAAATAAATCTCAGAAAAAATGAAATCCTCAAAGCCTCATCTGTGTTTTCACAGGAAACCAGGATGCATACTTGAAACCTTCTCTGTCTCACATAGAATATTTGATTATGTTTCAGCAATTTTCATTCAACCTGGCTTGAACTAGAACATTAGAATCCATCTCTAAAGTGTCTTGCTGCTAGAACATTTCTTGTAAGGGTACATTAGGCAGCAGACATTTCTAGATAACCGATTATCCCTTCAAGCCTCAGTTAAGAATAGTTTGCAGTCTGAAGTACTTCAAAGCAAATATACTTTAAAATACAAAATAAGATTCTGAAATAAAAATGGCATGCACTCTCATTACATAGACACTCCATAATAAACATGAATGAGCTTCAGAAGTTGATACCCTTCACATATCTTGAAAGACAGAAGGCTGGTTTCTTCTCTGCGAATATTCCTAGTCTCCTAATTTTTTTTTTTTTTTGTTTTTTTTTTGTTTTTCGAGACAGGGTTTCTCTGTGTAACCCTGGATGTCCTGGAACTCACTCTGTAGACCAGACTGGCCTCGAACTCAGAAATCTACCTGCTTCTGCCTCCCAAGTGCTGGGATTAAAGGCGTGCGCCACCACCGTCCGGCGTCTCCTAAATTTTGTGTTGCAATTTCTAGCTATAGATTTATTTAGGGTTGCTCTTCTATTTACTCTCTATCCAACATCTCAGCCTTCATGTCAAAGTACCAATTAATACATTGACCCTGTAGAAGCTAACCACTCGGACCAGAAGATTCAACAACTATTACAGAATATAAAATAAGACCTAAAACACACCCCTTTTAAATTTATTTATATATCATAGGTAACAAAATGGGATATTTCTGAGAAACTTGCTGGCCTGGAAATCTATTATTATCACAACTTCAAACTTTTTCATTGTTATCCTAACAAACATCATCATCATTTGTAGCAGTTAAAAACCAAACCATGACGTTATGGATAGCAGGGTTACATCAAATGTCAGGCTTCAGAGTGTCAACATGAGCTTTTTTTTTCTAGAAAATTTCATTAATATTCTAGAGAATTCACCTAAGAGAAAATGGAGACAGAAGACCCACGTGGATACATGCAACAAAGATAGTCACAAACCAGAGAAAACCATGGAACTGTGTCTGCAAATGTTTGTAGGCGCTGGGTATGTGGTACCATGAGATTTGGAGCAGTGACTTTGTAAGACTTCTTAGAAAGGATTTTGTTTCTTTTTTTTCCCTGGGAGTCAAAATTAAATGAAGTTTCCATTACATATTCAGTATCCATGTTTGAAAGTATCTCTACATATATTTAGGTGTATAAAGTTCTGTAGCCCCAGATTTGAATCCTGGTTTTGTTTTTATAATTTAGGATTTTAATTACTGAATTGTTGACAGCATGATATGAGACATTTCTCAAGCCAGTTTTGATAGGAAACATAATATGAATACATACACTCCTACATACGCATGCACAAACATACAGGGAGACAAGAGAGAGAGAGAGAGGAGAGAGAGAGAGAGAGAGAGAGAGAGAGAGAGAGAGAGAGAGAGAGACGATTCTATGCTTATTTCTAGATTTGGAGGTACAAGATTTGAGTGCTATTAACCATGATTTTTGAAGTAAACAGATGAAAAATATTTTCATATCTTTCTGATATATTTACAGGCATTATCTATGAAATATCTGGAAACTTTGTTAGTGTTTTCTCTAAACAGGTGTTTCTTTTTTGGATGTACAAGATTTTTTGAAAATTTTTTTTGGTCTGCCCTGCCCTTTGAAAATAGGGTTTGACTGGTTCAGTTTAAATAATAGAGCAGAATATTACCAAAGACTTGATTGGTTGCTTTCGTTTTGCCTGAAAATATTTTTATGAAGATTTGAGATATGCATGCAATATAAATGCTTTACGGACCACTGCATTTTTAATTACTGTTCCATTGAGATAGAACTCTTGGTTTAATTTGCTGCAAGGTATTTGTATTGAAAGCTTTGTCAGCCCTCTGGGGAGATATCATTTTAAAGTTAATTCCTTCCAGTATATGGGTCTCAGGAGTAGGATAAATATTACAGTATTAAGTACTTGTAGAAAACCAAAAACAGACTCTGTGGGATGCTTCCTTGATGAATGCATTTAGGGAAAATGTATCACAATAGTAGGTGTTATGTATGAAATATATTTATTTATTTATGTATTTAACTAAGTTGGTATGTTATAAAAACAGCTTCACAGTGTTGTTGAAAGAATTCCCATCCCAAAGCTTATAAAAAACTTAAGCCATCATTCTCACATACTCTTCCTGTGTTATTTTATGACAGGTGCTAAGGATCGAACATTGTATATGTGTGTGTATGCGTGCATGTGTGCATTTATGTGTGCATGTGTGTGTGTGTATGTGACTGTATACCTTTACAAATACCAAAGATAGCTACAACAATGACCTGAAAGCATCTCAAGCAGGACATTTAGTAGTAGCAAAACTACTCAGTAGCCATTGGCTTAGAAGCCTCAGAGACATTTTAGAGAGATATTGGAAATATTTACAGAAATTGGTAGCTGAGCTTTGTGTGTATTTTGACATATATCTACCTATTTAAATTACAATGTACATTAATCTTCCAAGAGAATTGACTCTGGTTGAAGGCTCTGTTGCTATACTTATAGGGTTATTTCAACTAGTTTCAAATATAGCCTATCAGATCTTCCTCTTACAAGGACCAAAGTCCATCTGATAGTTTCATGTTTGAAGACTCTAGTATGTTGCTAAAATTTTTGATAAGCAGGGAAAAATATGTAAAATAGACAAACATAGTGAGTTGGGGTACTCCCTAGAAAACGAAACTAAACATATTCTGTCCAACTAATTGAATTGAACCCTGCCCCATGATTAAGAACCAGTTGTCAAAGTATTGGACTTCTGGCTTCCATTACTTTATATTTGTGTTTCTTCATGGTGAGAAAGTAGAAGAAAACTAGACAGAAAAAAAGATCAAAGAATAATAATTGTCTTAAGATTTCCTAAGATAGCTGACAAAAAAAGTGTGTCATAACACAGATATCCGAATAAGACTTTGCAGTCTTTACTAGCCACCTGCCTTTTCCATTAAAAGATTAATTTGTTACTTATAATTCTTTTAATTTCATGGTTGACTCTAATGTATTTTGATTTATCCCTTTTCCAACCTTTCACATTATCCCATGTACCTTCTAACTCCTCTTCTCATAAATATGTCCTCTTCCTCTGATAGTTCTCATTATTTGTTGTTATTGTACATATGTATACACACACACACACACACACACACACACACACACACACACACATATATATAATATATATATATATATATATATATATATATATACATCCTATTGAGTCCAATTAGTCTTACACATATGCAATATGCACATGATTCTAAGCTGACTATTGCACTATTGCAGCATGGTTAACTACCAGGGAGCTTGTCATTCCAGAAATCTGACTTTCCTTCCCTCAAAAGCCCTGGACTAGTTAGTTCCTCAACTAGCAGTAGGACTTTGTAAGCCCTTTTCCAACCCATGCTGTAATGTTTACTCTTATGGTACTGTGCAAGTCTCATGCAAACAACCATAGCAGCTGAGGCTTCATGGGTATAATCTTTCCAAAGTGGAGCTAGCCACTTGAAACCATTGAATCTGGCATTTCTCTAGTTCATCATGGCAAAGTGGAGTTAAATGAATGTAATTAAGGAGGTGACACCAAAGCCTTTTAAACCATAAGTGTTAAAAACTGAAGAGCACTTACTAATTGATATCACTTTTTTTGTTTTATAGTGCCCTGACTCAGCATGTAAGCAAGATTTATTAGCCTACCTTCAACGGATTGCCTTGTACTGCCACCAGCTTAACATCTGCAGCAAAGTGAAGGCCGAAGTTCAGAATCTAGGAGGAGAGCTCATTGTGTCAGGGGTAAGCTGGGATTTTGGCTTCACAATGTCAAGTTCCTACTGCTTTACTTCTAAGGCAAGCATTCTTGGCAACAGTACTCCTGAAAACACCAAATGACAGTGATTCACAGCTTAAAAAAAAAAATGTTATCTCCATTATTCCAGACCTTACAATAGCTCACAAAGAGCAATTTGATTTTCCAATTACCCTATGTTTATACTAGCCTTGTAAAATCTCCATTCTTCACAAGAAAACTAATTTCATAGTCTGGAAACTCATTGCCAAGCTGTGACTATTCTAATTATTGGGGGCTATTGCATATTTACTCATTGTGAGTCGGCTTCCCCATTGTTAGTGCTGGTAATTTTCATGTTCTATTCAGGAGCCAGCCTCTCTAAATGTGGACTAGGTTCACATGTTAGAGATGATGAGACATTTATCAGGTTCCAATGCATACTAGGTTATCAGTAACCCTTGACAGTCAATTGTTTGGATTTGATACGGGTTGATGTGCTGTTGCCAAAACCGTCCATAATTACCAAACACTATGCTGTAGATTCTTTGATAGACCACCAAATATTTCCCTTTTCATAAAAATATAATTATCTAAACCATTTCCATCAAAGCATAGAAATAATAAGTTCAAGGAATGTTTAGAAGAATCAGGATTTCTTGGCAAGATTCCAAATGTTTGTGTTGAGGTTCTTCACCTTGGCTTCTTCTTCTCCTTCATCCCCTTTCTCTCGACACAAGGTTCCATTTATTTTAATGATTTGCAAGTTCCAAAGTGTGGCCATGCCACCTTTAGTTCTTTTCCCAGCTACCCATGATGCAGCCACAGTACCTGCAGAATGAGCAGGAACATAACCCTATCAACATGATGAATATGAGCAAATACTCAAATCCTTCTGAAATCATTTCTGTTGTCTTGGAAAGTCAACACTCTATAGTTTGGTAAATCTATATGGCTAAGTATAAATCATCCTCAACCCTGAGTGTTTCTGTTCCTGTGTGGCTTGCCTTGCTGAAAACAAAGCTGGGGAAAGAGCTGGTCTGGTTGGCATGGAGGTCCCATCTAGAAAGTTCGTTCCATGCAATCCTACCTTTGAGCTCAGTCAGTTGGCTATTTTGTGCCTCTTCTCAAAGCACAGTCACCTCTTTGCATTTTCAAAATGCTCCTGCCTCAACATTCTTCCACAACCAAGAGCTATCTGTCTTGCAGTGTGTCCTTCTGTCTATCTGGTGATGATCAATTCTCTCTCACCAAGAAGTGATCAAAACATTGCATCTCCCTTGCTTCCTTTTATCTTCTGCCTTGATGGTACAGTTTTTCATACCACTCTGCTTCTGTGTCCATTTGTCCATAGCACCTGTGAAACTGAGTGCTTTTTGTTCAGCTTGCCTCATGTGCTTCCATTTGTTACTTTTCAAATCTTACGATTGACATGGATGCTCAGTGTATCCTTGTGGATCTCAGACTCCATCAACCTCATCTGGGCAAATATTTTCCCTGGCAGAGCAGCTGTCCATCACCTTCTCAGTACCCATTGTCTGTCACTGCCTCCAGAGCTTCATCTCCATTGTCCTTTTGTTATGTAGATGTAGTCCAAACCATCATGGCTTTGAATCACTTGCACTGTTGGCATTTGCAGAGGTGTTTGAGATTAAGAACACCTTCAAGAAGCCTGTTTTTCCTTCCTTGAGTCTTACTGGCAAAATTCATATGTCTTTGCATGGAGAAGGCTTCTTATAGAGGAATGCTATAATAACTCTATGATAATCTAGATTCAAGTGCATTATGAACATTGGCTGTCATGCTGCTCAGTTATGGTCCTGCTTAGGGGCCACTTCATGGTTTTTTGTTTTTAAGCTTGACTGCTTTGTGATGCCACATCTGCATCTGTAGCCTGCTGTCTTTCCCACTTCTGCTTTCATATGAGTCTTCATCCTTTTTCACTGATAGCCACAATGGAGAGAAGTTCAAAATGCAATATACATATTGTGCAAAATAGCCACAAATGACTGCCTTCAATGTTCAGAAAGTCAAGGATATGAGACCCCATACACAGAAATTTTCAATTATTTTGCCAAGAAAGTTGCACCAGTGCTGTGTGCCACATATACTTTGTTCTTCGTTGGGACAAAGTTGCTACATCTTTTCACAAAATGTCATTGTACTTTCACATATAATCAAAAAGAATATTTGAATGATCTTACTTGTTTCCCATGAACATGGAGTTCATCAATGTGGCTTCTTCTTTGAAATATATGTAAACAATCAGGAAGTCAAAGTCTTCGTCAAATGGATAGAGATTTGGATAGATTATCTGCAGTTGCCAAGAAAAGTAACTTAAGTTTGAAAACATAAATCACGTTTTATGCTTCCATGGTGAACATAGGCTAAAATAAACATGTACATACATATTATATCAGCATACTGATATTTGATGTTATTCTATATTGAAAAGCTGGAACTGGGCTGTTTTACTATGTCTGCTTTTGACTTTAAATGTTGGAGAAGAAAAACTCAACTAATCATGGGAAAGACTGAGTATAAAACTCTGAGTCATGAAACAAATTATAGAAATGAAGTAGTCTAAGATGTATATCTTTGGAGACTCATCCTTATAGCTACTGTCTAAAATGCCCTCATTCTCTGGGTGCTAATCTATTTTTTAGGTTGGCTTATACAATTCTGAACAGCCTTATGTTGGCTTGTATAATTCTGTACAACCTAATGGTACAGTTCTTACAAAATTTAAAGGTAGTAGATGTGTTGTAAACCAATCAAGTCAACACATTTATAAATAATTCACACTTGTTTAAATCAACAGAATGGTAAAAACATGGCAAAAAAGAAATAGATGTAAGAGACTAGCTGGTTTGAGTATGAACTAGCCTTGTTTAATTTAGTATTGTTTAAATTTTTACATCAGTTTTGAGGAAAGAAATAAAAAAGATAAAAGGGAAGAAAAAGCATAAAGCAAGAAGAAAAAGGGGGAGGGAAGGAGAAATTTTATCACCAAAATTGTAAGGATACGTAAAAGTCTGCTAAATGTGACAACATTATATCATCATGAGAGGAAATTTGAGGCAACATATATTTTTGTCCTTTATAAGTAGATGTGTGTATGGTTTTATATGTATCTGTTAGTGTTGTGCAAGTATGCATGTGAGTGTTTGTACATATGTGGGCATATCCTTGTCGACAGAGGTCAACATTGGGTGTCTTTCTGCAGACATTCTCTACATTTTTTTTTTCAGAAAGTGTTTTTCAGTGAAGACTGAAGCTCATTGATTTGGCTAGGCTTGGTGGCCCACCAATGAGCTTCAGAAATTTGCCTGTCTTTTTGTCTTGCTGTGCTGTATTATAGGTACAAGCCATGATGCTAGACTTTTCATATGAGGTAGAACTTTTACACTGGAGGCAGAACTCAGGTCTCCTTGCTTGTAAGGGACTCACTTCCGCTGACTGAACCAATTCGTTAAACCTCTGAGGCAAAGTTGTTAAAAATGTAAATGTTATTTTGATTAGTGTTTTAAACAGAAATAGATGCTTCTCTCACATAATACATCTCAACCAGAGTTTCTGCTCCCTCCATTTCTCCTAATCTCTTCCTACCTCCCCTATCCCTTAAATTCACTCTGCCTCCATTTTCTCTTCAGAAAAGAGCAGACATACAAGAGGTAACAGTCAAATAGTACAAAACAAGATACAATAAAACATGGCAAAATCTCTCCTATGGGGATGGACAAGGCAATCCAGTAGAAGAAAAAAGAGTCTCAAGAGCAGTCAAAAGGGTCAGAGATACACCTGCTTTCATTGTTAGAAATCTCACAAAAACTCTAAGCTAACTGCCATAACATATTCAGAGGACATGGTACAGACTTTCCAGGCCCTGTGCTTGCCTTTGTTGTCTCTGTGAACCCATGTGAGCCCTGTTTAGTTGATTTGGTAGACCATGTCATAATAAAGTACTTACCTGAATTAAAAAAATAATATAGCATTATTTATTTGGTAATTTTATACAATATATTTTGATAATATTCATCAACTCCTTCACGTAACTCCTTTTATATCTGTCCTTGAACTTGTTGTCACTGTAAAACAAATGAAAAAAAGCAACAAGTCAGCCAGTTGTTGTGCATGCCTGTAATCCCAGGACTTGGGAGACAGAGGCAGCAGATCGCTGTGAATTTGAGGCTAGTCTTTTCTGCAAAGTGAGTTCTAAGACAGTCAGAGCTATACCAAGAAACCCTGTCTTCAAAAAACAAAACAACAAAAAATTTATTTAAAAAGATAAATAATTTTATATATAAAATTTACTTTTTATTTATGCATGTGAGTGCCTTTATGTATGTTTGCACCTCTTGCTTGCCTGGTGCTTAATGAGGGTAGAAGACAGAATTTGATCCACTAGAACTGGAGTTACAATTGTGAGCTACCATGTGGATGCTAAGGATTTAATCTAAGTGCTCTTACCTGCTGAGCCATTTCCCCAGACCTTATGTCCTTTCCTTCCTTCCTTCCTTCCTTCCTTCCTTCCTTCCTTCCTTCCTTCCTTCCTTCCTTCCTTCCTTTTTCCTTTCTTCCTTCCCTCCCTATTTCTCTCCCTTCCTTTTTTTTCTTCCTTCTTTCTTCTTTCAATAGCTGAATGAATCCCCTTTGTGTTGTACATGCATGGGTGTGTAGTCATTCACTGAGTGTAGTCAATCTACCAGAGGCTACTCCCTCAACTCCCTTAAACAAGTTCTCTCCCCTCAGAAGCTTCTACATAGCTATAGCTATTAAGTCAGGGTAGGGCTCTTGATGTGTCTTTTCCTCTATGGAAGGTTGTCTAGCTTGATCTTGTTCAGGTAACCACAGCAGATGCAGCAGATGAGTTGATGAATGCAGCAGTCTTGCCATATCCATAAGACATACTTTCACTTTTAATATGGCACTTGAACCTTGAGAGAAGGTGGTGACATAGATGTTTCATTTGTAGTTGATCACTCCACTAATATTTTTTTTTTCTGCTCTTTGATCAATTGTGAGATTCTGTGTTAAAGCACAGTCCAAGGAAACTTCTTCTGATGAGGTATGAGAGCGGCATTCATCTACAGGTATAGAAACTAAGGAAGCAATTGCGAGCTATTATTGTGTGTAGGTTGCAAATGCTTAGAGGTCAGAGGTCAGTTTTGTAGAGTCATTTCTCTCCATTGACCTTTAAGTGTTCTCTTCATTGACCTTTAAGTGGGTTCTGGGGATTGAACTCAGTTCATCCAACTTGTGTGGTAAGCATATTTACCTACTAACCATCCCACTGGTCTAGTTGCCAGTCATTCTTACTGTGAATATTTTAAATTATACATTTAGAAGATTCAGGTGGTACAAGAAGAAGATGAATACTCATGGTGCTCTATGAATAATATTCTTTAGAATACTGTAAACTAATTAATTTACAAATCATTCCAGAAAATACCATGTAAATAAAGATACATATATGTCTCTATATATACACATACAAAGAAAAACATACATACTTTATATTTCCCCTTTGTTTTAATATGCAAGAGTCTAATTTCTGGTATATATGATACGATCTAGAACAATTTATAAAATGTAAGATTATATATGTATATATATATATTTATAATTACATTTATATTAATTGAGATAAGGATGACATTTTGAGCAAGCTTGTACTTGTATATCCTGAACATTAATAAAAAGTTACAGCATTTTGTAATGGGATGAAATAGTATTTGGAACAACAATTCCATCTAATAATTCAAACTTATTCTTTAAATATCTTCTTTTAAGGAATTTTAAGAAAATCTTTCGATTCTAGCTATAGTCAATTCTTAAATATCTCCAGTGATGAAATCATACAGTAACAGGGGGCAGAAAATCTAAATTGCTATTTTCACATGGAGTTAGAACACACTTCTGTATTTCTTTTGAACAAAAGGATGTACAGTTAGAAATTCACAGCAATTCAAAAAACTTTGATTCTGATCTTCTTGCCAGTGGGTCATTAAGAAGTCAGGCTTAAAGAACCTGCGTTCTTTGAATCATAACAGTCTCTGTGTCCATATCTATAGACAGTGAGATAATTCCAGATAATAAATCTGGATTGCCGAGCATGTTCTGTCCAACAGTAAGAAAATATAATAGATATTTATCAGCTACAAAATGGAAACAGTTCTTAGTACACATTTTATTGGTAAGATGAGTGGCTATAAGATGTAAATTTTCCCCAAAAGTCTCACCTCTGATCTGTTTTAATGGCAAACTGCAATGGGTACTTACATTCTGATACCTTCATTCCAATTTATACTCACATTCATTGCAGTGCATTCAACATACTAGGTTTTCTTTTCACAAATTCTCTAGGAAAAAAAAATATTTCTTTCAGAAGAAATATTCTCACAAGGCACTAACATGACACATCACCTGTTCAAAGTTATATTTTTGAAGAAACAGGGAATTAAAATTTTAATAGAAAAGTAAAAATTCTTCTTAGGTGTTGGGTGTTATAGAGATCTGCAGAATTAGTTGCCAGGTGTATTGTTTATCTAAATTCAAGCAGTCTTAAGCTAAGGGTTATGGCACACTGATTCAATGTAAGAAGTTGTTCTTCAATTATATAATCTGTGATGGCAGTCTAGACTAACCGATAGGCTCAGTTCTATTTCATTTAAACCACTATACTGCTTATTGAGAGAAATTATTCACTGAGAGATGAAACTAGTGGGGTTGATCATCCTGAATTATTTCGTATATACAAAAGGTCTATGTGTCAATATAGTCTTTTGAAAAGAAGAAAAAGTCAGTCTCTGTTGGAAAGCCCGGACATGAGCCAAGTAAAATGACCTAGTTTATGATTGAGCTATATTTACTGTCCTCGTCATATTCATTGAGTAGCCTCATTTAAACATGGACAGGGCACTTAATTTTAGTTTAGTTTGAGGAGTGTTATTGATTTTATTTTCTTTTGTTGGAATTAAAATACCTTGAAAAAAGCAATTTAAAATGAAAGAATGTATTATACATCACAGGTTAAGAGAACAGATCATCATGCTGGGAAATCAGGGCAATAGGAGCTTGAGTAAGCTGAGGACTGTACACTAGGGAAGCAGAGAATAGACGATACTGCTCCTTTTCTCCAGTTAATGCCATGCTGGTTACCCTGCCATGCGAGTGGTGCCATACATAGTTGAAATGGATCTTGCTATGTCAATTAACAAACAAAAAAAAAAAAAAATCAAGAAAATTCCCCAGTGACATACCTAGAGGTCCATCTCCCAGTTCATTCTCTTTTGTATGAAGTTGACAATAGCAATTATTACAAAAGCGTTTATTGTCTATAAGATTAGAAAGGGTTAATGACTTTAAACAGAATATATGGGTCCCAGAATTATCAACAGCATTATTTATTCCTTTTAGTATTAGACATTTTTGGAGTTGTGAGAGCCTCTAATTAAAAGAAGGAAAGCAAATAATTAACACCTGAATCTGTTATCAACTAATGCCACAGATTTCAGGTGATATTCTGAGAATTATGTAACAGCCTGTTAATAATACCTTGTAAAAGAAACGTAGAAACTGTATTCATGGAGTTAGCTGAAAGAAAGGAGATAATTAGCTATATCCTGCAAAGTCCTTGAAAGTTAGACAAACATCTGGAAGTAGTAATACCTTATAAAGTATTAGTATAAGGGTATTGTAATCTTGAGGACTTGTGATAGTTATTTTTTTAAGTTGTGTCACAAGTTCTTCATTATTGTAAATAGTTAAAGGAATAGTTTTACTTAGGATTTAAGAATTTAGTTCAGTGATATAACATTTGCCTAGTAAACTCAGGGCCCTGGGTTTTGGTGTTTAGTGAACAAAAAAAGTTTAAAATAATGCTTAGATAAGTATTGTGAAGGGAACCATTTAAATAATTTTGAACATGTGAGAGTAAGTAGTTTTATATGTACTTACTCCTTGATCACGAACCAAATAACAGAAATCAAAGCATTCAGTGAAACAAGTACATAGAAATACAGCGTTGGCTTTCTGGTTCTCCTGTATTATAGGATTTATCATTGTTAGCCATAGTTACAATTGGTTTATATTCATAACTAGTCTGTACTTCATTTGCTAATTTATAATAGTTTCCCCCTCTCATTTCTACTTTGCTTTGCTCCCCAGTAAGTGAAGAAAGAATATTGAAGGAAACAGATAAAATATTTTTAAAATGCTATAAATATTAAATAGATAAAACAGAGACTCACTATTAAGCCATATACTAAAGATGACCTGGAGAGTTCATTGTTTATTTTATATATATTTTCTACTACTAAAAATGCCCCAAAACACAGCAATGTTGACAGGAGGGGCTCTTTTCAGTACTGGATCTGGCAAAGTTCTGAAATCAGTATTTTTCTAAGCAGGATTAGTGTTTGTGCAAGTCCTCATGATATCGAGTTGAAATTTCTCCTGGCATTCCTCATTTTGTTGAGAAGATTTCATAGGTTCTGATGATCAGTATGTCTGCTGCTAGTGATATATATGAGCCTGTAGATGGGATGGCTTTCATATGGTACATGCGTGAATGTAATCCTACCTTCCAGTGACAGACTAACAATCAGGAATCTAAAGAACTGCATTTATTTCTCATCCACATGGGATAGTTGCTGGTTTATTGAATTTAGAATCTATTGATTCTCTTACATCTCTACTAGCAAATAAATAATTATGGTGGAGGATACTTTCTATCGTGTTTTTATTAGACTATATATCCTATCTCTTTTTCTATGTAGTTTCTCAGCTTTTGGGGTGTTTGGGATTCTCTGTTAGAATGACATGGCATCCTCTGATGGCTACCTCTGTGTCTCCACTGATCTCTTGGTTTACTGCATCTGAAAATAAAAGTGTGTTTCACTGTTGTCTACATTGTCCCTATAGATTATTTTGTCAAGTACTTTCTCCAGCCTAATTTAAATGATTTATGAGATATAGCTTTGATCACAGCCCTTAGAAGAGAAATATGTGACACACTATAGTCCATGTATCTTATAAATAGGAAAGGCTTCCGGATGGGCAATATGGAGCTTTCTTATTTCAGATTGTCTGAACTGCTTCAAAACACATCATCTTACTCTAATCTTGAACAATCACTTTCCTTTTAGGCAATAAATGTATTTCAAATCTTGCATCTTAATCCCATTTTCTAGAAGGCAAACTTTCTTAAATAAGACTTTAAATCTTTCATCATCAATAGTGTATCTTGTTTTATTATTTTTCTTTGAATACCTTCATCTATGTAGAGGCCTTGTGATAATGAAGATGACTGGAACTAGAGTTAGATGTTCTGTCAAATCTGTATGATCTGTGTCTTAACCTCATTCATCCACTTTCTTTGGCAAATCTATTTTGCCACCGGGAGTGACTATCCTGGAAGTGTTCCAGTCTGGCTCAATTTCAAAGGAATCTATTCTTCCCTGCTGTAATTTCTAGACATAATATAGTACCATAAAACAAACAATTTATGCATTTATATAGAATCTGATTCAATCATGCTTCTGTGACTGTTTATTGAGACATCTTCTTGGGGTAATTTTCTTTAATAACACTGTGGTCAATTTGTGTGGACCTAGCCTTGATTTTTCCATGTTCAATTAGTTTGTATAAGCATCTGCAGATCATTCTTTTAAAACATCTCTATCATTCTAGTGGTCTCTTTTCAGTCTCCTGTGTTAGAAATTAAATTGGATTCATTAATGCAAAGAGATTAAAGCCATCTTATATGTCTTTGGTCAGATGAACATAGTGACTGTAATGACAGAAACTCTGGCCTGGCATCTTAAATTCACTTGGGGCCTTATCTTGAAGAGATTCCTCATCCATTTTGTTTAATATCATGGAAACCATGCAACAAATTCTTAGTTGAAATCAAACTTAGATTGTATGAACATTGTCAAAGGGTTAGACCCTTAGATTGCATCCTGCATCAAAGGAAGTTACCATTTTTTTAAATCTAATTCCATCACTACAGGCATTTTCACAGTCAGTCCCATAAAACTCACCTGAAATGTCAGCACAGTTTATTACTGCGCATCTTTTTGATGCAGCCTAGTTTTGCATTGGGTTCCTGAAGACATTTTTCATTTTTAAATTATCAATAGGCAGCCAATAAGAAATACTTATAAATTATGGTCTAACTTCCATATGTTCTATTTCCATATTTAAAAACTACTTAACCCAATTTCTGTTCTTTTACAATGGTGTAGAATTGTAACTTCTTTATTGGGTAGCCAAAAATCTTAAGGTGTTTATTGGAAAATGGGCAATTGCATCATTAATCTTTATGACCTTTACATGTTTAAAACATATGAGATGATTCAAGTTTCTAAGATTTAATAATCATCTCTCAAAATAGCATCCATAATTGACTAGTATATTCTCTACAATAGGAAAAATTCAGGCAACGATTATTATCTAAAGCGAGTGGCACATTACAATTATTAAAAGTAGCTAAGCCAACTAATCAATGATTCAATATGTAAAATCTAAGAGTAATCTTCATAGGGTCATTAGTTTTAAGATGCTATTGTATGTTGAATTTGAATTTATTCATAGAATTATCTAAAATGGAAATACTTGAGTACAGCAAGGAAAATATATGTAGAGTATTTCTCCAACTCAAGGAGACTGTCAGACGTGAAAAAAATTTCCTTCCATATAAACACTTGATAATTTTTTCTTTGATATCATCTTGAATTCTTTAAAGATATTTGTTTAAATGTCCTCAACACTAATTTTGAAGCTGAAGATGTTGCTAACTCTATCATTAATTCAAATTTAGTAACTTCCTGGCAGCATTGCATAATTTTATATTGTAATTACTGTAATGCACATAGATATGGTAAACAAAAGAATTAGAAATTAAAATACAGTTATTTAAAATCAAAGATTTGATAGTCTGCATATGAACAGGCTTTGGCAATCTAAAAGTTATTACTTTGAATTGCACTGTTTGCTACCATAGTTTCTGTGCAGAGTTTTGCTTTTCATGTATTCCACTACCAGTGGGTCTCAACTTTTCTAGAGCTGCAACCCTTTAATACAATTTTTCATGTTGTAGTGACCCCCAATCATAAAATTATTTGGCCTTCAATATCATGTATTTTTTTAAATAGTTCCTACTTCATAACTTGTATTTTACATTTCTAGATTTCTAAGCTATCACTTGAAAAAAATTACAGTTCTTTTACATTTGCTACATCTTGACTGAGATAAAACTGACATAGACATTGAAGTCCTACCCATAGGACAGAACTGTCTACTTCAAGAACGTTTGGTCAGGCAGCTATCCTCTCAGTCACATGGATTTAATATCTGAGCAGGAACGTATAGAAAATTTGGAAACTGTAAGAATTTTACCTTTGATTTTCCTGTAGTTTTGAAAGTGGGCTTTATAGGCCCAGTGAAAATACATAGTATAATTGATATCAATGGAAGACAAAAGAAGACAAAAACCAAACACACATGAAGAAAAATATTAAGAGATTTTAATAATTGATTCTAAAGTTAGAAATGAGCATTGATTATTGGCTTATCTTTTAATTGTGCCACTTACACAACCCAACATTGGGTTCCAAAATCAATATTCAAAACTTGCTGCTACAATAATGAATGTTCCACAATGAATGAGGTAAGTATTCCTTTCATTCCACATGCTGGGTTATGTATAGTGGTGAAGACTTTGGCCAGGCTTACACAATAAGACACTGGAACCTCTAAGCAAGGCACCTGGAACTGCCACATTTTGTTCCAGGGTTTAAGAGCTACAAACCACCCTTGCTTCTCTCTTGGCAATGTTCAATGCTTTAAATAGAGGAGTCATTCCTTCTGAGCCCATTTAACTATCCCTGACAGTGTTGGGCATGAATGAGGGCTTCTTCATTCTTCTCGCATACGTTGCTTTTATCTGCTGGATACCTAAAGAGGAATCTGAATGACATGGCTGCTTAATATCAAAAAAGCCAGTACATATCTCTTCCAGCACCTAAGTCCTTCATAACCTCTTTTTCCTAGGTAATTCCCAGTTGTTCCCTCCTCCACTTCCCCAATTCCCTCCCAAGTAGCATACGGGATTTTTTTTTCTCTTGCTCTCTCTCTCACTTTCTTTTTCTGTATCTCTCGGAAATCAGACAGGAGTTCAGAGCACTTTCACTACCTTTTATGAGGTAGATTGTGATGTCATAGATGGGGGCAGGGCTAGTCAACTTTCTACCCACCTCCCAACCTGTGCTGAGGGAGCTCCAATCGGGAGTGGAAGCAGTGACTCCTCCATGGTAAGTAACTTCACTTTATAATCTAATATCTCTTGCTGTAATTATTAATCTGAAGATGGGTGGGGTTGGGGTGGGCTAGAATTCCAGACAAATGAACATATGCGAGCTAAAACCTTCTTTTCTTAATCAACTTTGGGCAAAGGTCCTATTTGATTTTGGCTTGGTTAGGAAGCTCAGAGAAGAGACAAACTTCAACTGTGACCCAGACTTGAGAAGCATACATGGTGTTGTCATTGTTTTTCAGTCTTTCTTTGCATTTGGGCCTATGTTACCTCAAGTATGAAATGTGTAGAGTTCATTCTACCATCTCTGTGTATTCTCTGAAGAAAGCTAGTCAAGGTTATTTTTGTAAATAAAACTTTAGGGCTACAAAATGACCTTTATTGCCATTGGCCTTTAGACTTACTTATGGAGCACTTCTAAAATTACAAGGGTAAAAAGTAAAGACACTGAATTTTCAACATTCCTGATTTAGATGTAAGAAGATGAAAACTACCTTATTCCCTGACAAAATGACTATTTTCATTTAAAAAGTCACCACTCCTGCAAGTTTAGGGGTTGCCATTTTTATGCTTGTTTTTATATGCTATTATTGATGTTAAGTGTCATTACCTTGCTGTCTTATGGGGTCACTTGGTGGTGGTTAAGATGTGTGGAAAGATGCCATTTTTTGATTTTATGATGCTGATTAGCTTCTCCTATGTCTTACTATTTAGAAAAGATGAAGAAGAGTGAGCCTTTCTCTGGCTTCCTTCCTTGCTCTCTCCTGGGGACTTATTAAAATGCTGGAGCTGGAAGCTTTTGTCTGAGAGGGCAAAGGGGTTTCATAAATGCACTTTTAAAAGAAAAATAGGGACATCATAGCCAACAGGAAGATTTGGGTGGTAATCACCAGCAGTCAAGCTAGTGTTGCTATGTACCTTTTAAGAAATGTAGAAGGACTAGTATAGATGTGGGTTTTTTTTTTGTTTTTCTTTTTAATTGAACATCAGAACATGAAGGCCTCTTGAAATGAGATGGACACATTTAGATATGGATTATAAAATATACAAAAAGGCTATGATTTATGGTTTTCAAAGTATAGAGCCTTAATTAGACATTTATTCATGCACATTGGTGGTGACAAATTGGGGACTGTTATGGGGACTGTTTGAATGGAGATCTCTCTCTCTCTCTTTACTTTGTTTTATGAAACAAAGTCTCATAAATCTCAGGGTGACCTAAATGGTTTTATATAGCTATGAATAACTTTAAATTTCTGATCCCCTACCTTCTGAGTGCTGTGATTATAGATATACACAATTATACCAAGTTTTATGTGGTACTGGGAATTGATTCCAGGGCCTCTTGCATGCTGAACAAGCACTCTACCATTGAGCCATAACCATAACCTTAAAAATACATAATTCTCACTAATAGTTTCCTTATTTTTTTTGTATAATCTATACTATCTTATAACAGATTTGTAGACCTTTATATTTTAGTAAGCACTTAACTGTTTTGATACCAAGAATTGAGACCTGTAGTTTGGTGTTTCTACAATTAATTTCCTTTCTAGTTGTCACATCTAAAGGACTGACTATAGTTTTAGACCTTTTAGACTTGGTGATGAAAAATAGGACCATCATAGCCAACAGGAAAATTTGGATGGTAATCACCAGCAGTCAAGCTAGTGTTGCTATGTACACGAGAATACTAAAGTCTTACATGTTTAGTTATCTCCATCAAATCTCTCAGTAAAAGCATTATACTCCTAAATCCCAGGAAGGAGCAATGTTTCTGTGTTAGAAATGGGATGTGTTCTCATAGCTCAAGTTGTTAATGTCTTTTATCAACCCCTCACACAGCTGCCAGGTAAGAAATGGCAATATTTTCCAAACTCTTGGAACACAATCATCTTTAAACTTCGTGAGTTGGGAGTGGTTGTGTTGTACGCTTGTGCAATTTCAGAGAGTCTCTCATGGAATGTGTCATGCATGCACTTGTTGATATTCATGTGCATGTTCCATCTATAGTGGTGTTCAGTGTTCTTTATGTATTTTTGTATGTAATTAAAAATACAGTTTATAAATGCACACACATGATGTACTCTAAAGGAGATGGTGTATTGAAACAGAAGTTGTATTTAATGAAGATCTGTCATTGACATATTGATTCTTTTCCTGTCATTGACTGATTAGGGGTATCCAAAGCCAATGATAAAGATTTGGGGTCATCTGCATTTGTATGTGTAAAATAGACAAATGGTCTATAAATCATGTAGTCTCATGTATATATACTCAAAAATTCTACGTTTTTATGACTTTTTGAACTAATGGTAGCCCAGAAGAGGACTGAATAGTTGACAAAATAGTTTTTATATTGGACATTTATCCAATTCTTAAAAAGTTTATTCAAAAATAGATTTTAAAATATACCCTCCATCTATTGTAGTGTTTCTGGTTAATATTATATATAAATATAGTTCATATTCTTTAGTATGTTACCATCATTTAGTTAACTTGTTCTCTATGACACACTTAGTTCTGAATGAACTGAAATGTAAGGAAAAATAGTATCATGATAGTGGCTGTGCTGTTTTAGAACAGTGGTTTGCTTAAAAGTTAATATTTTTATGTTTTTAGAATTAAAAAAAATGATGGCGTTAAAATATACATATCAACTAAATGCTAGATAGAAATTATCTCATAGAACACTCCAAAGTTTAAGGTTACTTATGCAATATTTTAGAAACAATACTTTTGTGGATAAGTATTGATGAATACTGAACTGATCTGTATCAAGCTATGAGATGTAGGAGATAAAAGAACTTCTTACTTGAATCTTAAAGAATGTCAACTATGGGGAACTCTAAACCCTTGGCAAGTAACAACTTGAAGGTTAACACAGTAAGTGTTCAAGTAACTAAGAAATATCCCTGTGAGCTTCTAAGTTAATGGCCCAGTTTAGTTTATTGAGTAAAAGTATTTTCATGGGCTGGTGAGCACTGACTGCTCTTCCAGAGGTCCTGAGTTCAATTCCCAGCAACCACATGGTAGCTCACAACCATCTGTAATGGGGTCTGATGACCTCTTCTGGTGTGTCTGAAGACAGCTACAGTGTACTCACATACATAAAATAAATAAATAAATCTTAAAAAAAAAAGTATCTTCATTTCCTAATGTAATCTGCATTTCAAGAATTTACTATCTCAAGAACTACATTTAGACTGTATACTTATTTGTGTGAGAAGAATAAACCCATAGAATCAAGTATTATGGAATGACTTTATGAGAAGTAGAAGGCTTATTAGTCTTGGAATGGCAATGTAGATTTGCAGTGTTGTACATGAGGATGCCAGAGAAGAAAGTCTTCAAGAGAAAAAGAGATAAAAAATGAAAAAACAAAACAAAACAAGCATTAATGGACTTAAAGGTATGCTGTATTCAGATGTGTTTTATATCAAAATTAAAGTCACTACTGACTTGCACCTTTAATGGATGTCTTGTACTTTGCCTGAATCATTTATGACTTAATTGTATGTTTAGTTTATGACATGCCACACTTACAGAAATTAATAATCCCACAGTTGTCTTCTATGAAAATAAAACTAGGTTACCAGTTATACAGAATGTCACATGACCATGCTCAGCCACAAATGTGACAGAGAGTTGATGAGAAAGGACCAGCCCCAAGAGAATAAAGGGAAAATTTTTCCAGAGACTTCCTTGGCAGGCTTAGAAGTGTAAGATGGTGATAGAAAGTCCCCAAGCCAATGAGCATCTGTAATAAGGATTGTTTAGGAAGACAAAGAGAAGCATTCTATATATGATGCAAGAATAATGTCAGATTCTCTGTCCTAAAGAAGCCATAGTTGATAAAGTTTCAGTACTAAGTATAGCTATGTCATTATGTAATCTCTTCTCTAAGACTCTTAGTAAAAGATTATTGATTTAGGTCTGATTTACACAAATGGATAAACAAGAACTTATTCAGAAGCCTCTGTGGTGTATGCAGTGTGCAGTCTGCCTCATTTTCTTGTCATCTAAATTCATCCAAGATACTATTTTGACCTTTCTAACAGACTTGATTTCCATCAATAGAACCATTCTACAGCCTATCCCCTTTCCCAGATTCTCAGGCTTTGTAACTAAATAAGGATTTGGCTCACACCAATTCTGTGAAATGCTTTTTAGTTTCTTAATGTGACATCAAAATTACCTTTTAGATGTTTATTATCTCAGGAAATCATTTTCCCCCACAGGGTAAACGTGACTATGTGAGAACACTGAAGTTTACTGATCAAAAGTGGCTTTCCAAAGCAAAAAAGAAACCGTTAGTACTAATTGTTCAATAAAAAGTTCAAATGAAACCTGAATTATTTTTCAAAGACATTATACATCATTAAAGAAGGTAGTGATATGAGAACTACTTGTTCCAAAAATAGTTGACATTGTTCTTTTTCATCAGATCCAAGCAACCATCCTCCTAGAATATTCAAGAAATAATCAGATCTATAAATTAACACATAGTGAATATGTATATGATGTTTATTATTAGAGGTAGTATAGATACGTAGATAAAATTATCATGGAAGACAGATATCTAAAACAGGTAACACTGATACATTAAAATAATCTCCCTGAAATTAATATAATACAAGGTAATTTGAACATTGATGTAGAAGGGCAAAACAGTGAAAAGAAGGCAATTATACATATATACATACATGCACTTATCTGTGTGTATGAATAATTATTTGCACACATATACATATGATTATATATACATATATACATTTATTTGTGTGTATGTATGATTATTTATACACATATACATATACATAGAGAGAATTATTGCAAAAATACATATTTTCCAGGAAGAAGAAAAAGCATAGCTCAGAAGAGCAAAACAGGAAAAAATCATACTGTTCTTTTATATGGTTGACTGGACCAAATGTCAGAGAAGGGTAGAAAATGTTTTTACTACTGCTGTTATTCAACCAGTGTTCCTTTATCCTTTTTAATGACCACAACATCTGCAGAAAAATCTCAGCTTACAGTTAGGAGGGAGTTATGAAAATGTAGAACATGGGTGAAACTGCAGACTTCTTGAATAAAGATGATAGAGTAGGATCTTAGAATTTTTAATTAACTACCAACTTCTTAACACACACCAGGTGATTCACTTTCACACCTCTGTTTCAAAATCTGCAAAGTAACAAACTGACTCATCTTTCTGTTCTTGGAAGAAGCTTCAGAGCAAGAAAATTGCACATTAGGAGAGTTAAGTATTTAGGGAAACTGGGAGTTAAAGGTAACTTTATTAGCTAAGGTTTCATTGCGAAAATGCCTTGAAAGACCAATTCACCATTTCTGTTAGTTCATCCATGATCACTTGACTCTATTTCTGGACCCAGATTGAGACAGAGGATTATGGTAGTTGGAAGCACGTAGCAAAGGCTGCTCACCTTAAAAGATAGCCTCTCCAACAAGCCCCACCCTGGTGAGGGTGGCTTTTGATACAGGCCTATCTTCCTATTGCTTGTCACATCCCAATAATACCACCATATTATAAATCCATCAAGGGAACAATCCACCAATTAAATCAGTGCACTTAGGATTCTAATCATTTCCCCAAAGCCATCATCTGGTGGCTAACTCACTGTTTCATGAACCTGAGGGAGACATTTCACTTTCAAACTGTAGCAGTGGTACATGACTGTCCCTCAAATGATCATTTAAACTCTAGCTAAGCATGAAAACCCATTATAAGAATGATGGTCAGTAAGTGTAAGGAATTAGTAAATCAAGACCTTAAACGAAGATATGGAACAGTAAAGATCTGAGAGATGCTCTTGCATATTTGTTTGTCATGTCCCAACATGAAAAGTTAGTGAAGAAAAAAAACTAAGGGACTCTCTATCCCCACAGCTGTGACAATATTGAGAAAAAATAGAAGAGAAAGAACAATTCAGAGAAATATTTGTTTCTAGAACATTATTGATAGAGCTATTTGATCACTTTAAATAAAAGTCTTGAAAACTGTACACATTAGCATTCCCACCTTAACGAGTGGGAAAATCATGTGTTTATGCTGCTGAAATATAACCTAGATAGTCTATATTAACATATTAGTTGTGTAACTATATGTATGAATCAACAATCAATTAGGAGTGTTAAATATCTTCTCTATTTTTCTGTCATGAATAATAGCTGTTACTCTACATTGATCAGTCTGTGCAGTAATCTAGGCAAGTGCACAAATACAGGAAGAATGGATAGAAAAGAAGCTCAACTTTTTTCATTCTCCCCAAAATGCCTTTTGACAGCATAGGTGCCCACTTGTTCCCTTCCATTGTGTCTGCCCCAGTTAAGCTTTTGCACATTTTGGGAGCTGAGCAAGCATCCTAGGGCTCTGCCTCATAACGATGGTGCATCTTTGGAAGTTTGGAGGAGCAGAGAGGTAATGTGTGAAGTCAGGGACAACAACAACTCCAACAAAAGGGGAAAGTACTGATTTAATACCACTGAAGCAAAACATTAACTAATAAAGTAGGAGATGGTCATAGTTTTGTTCCTACCATTCTGAAACTGAAGTTTGACAAGCAACTATGGATCAGTATCCAGTTCCTGAATGCTCCTGATATTGATAGATTTGGACTATAGAAAGAGGAGAGTGGACAACATCAAGGGCTAAGATGAGACTCTTCTAGGATATAAAAGCAGTTTGAGAATCCTAAATAGGAAGACTCTTATTTTTTTTGACACTTTGATAAATCTTGAGTAGTCCAGATAACCCTTCTCTGTGAGGCATGTTGTACTTTGCCATTGAGGAGTGTTTACCACCATCTCTGAACTCTGTCCTAGATGTCTACAACTACTCATTGCTAGTCAGTGAAAATTGCCTCTGGAAGAGAATCATAGGACTAGTTGCCACCTTGATCTTTTATCCAGAATATAGCACAATGCTGCAAGATTTCCTTTTTTTGTCCCTCAGAGGTAGCCTGTCACCAGGGCATAGTGGTGTACGCTGCTAAAATGAAGACTGTTAAGGACCCATTGAAGTTGTCATTTACCTATCACTTTATTTCCTTCCTAATTGTACCAGATCCTCCTAACTTCTAGACTTTCTGTTCTCAAAGACAATTAAGTGTTCCAATGATAATAGGGAAAATAAGTTTTAAGTAAGATAAATGGTTTAAATGTATTACTTTGTATAAACAAGAAGATTAAATCAATTCCATTGTGTTCATGACATTTAAAAACTTGAAAGTTTTTATCTTCAATGCTATGATACAGGTAATTTATTTAATTTTTTAAGTACTACGAAAACAATGGAATTATTGTATACTTTGTTTATTTTGTACATTTTGAAACCTCGATGTGGTGGGAACAGATAAATATATGTTCAAGATGAAGGGAAAAGGGAAGGTTATAGGCTATATTCCTTCCTTAATATATTATTTTTCGATAATGTCTAACACATTAGGGTAATGGTTTATTGAGATTCCCAATGGTATTTTCTTCAAGATATTTATAACCAGCAAATTCTGTAATTTATAAGTTTGTTCCAGGTGAACCATGAAGCCATGCTGTTTATAGTGAAGGAATGAATACATTTCATAGCTAAGAAGTATAACAAAGTCAGACTGTTTTTGCAGGTGAAATCGCACATATAACAGACACTACTCAGTGAGGTACCAACAGTTGACATACTAAGCTGTTGTCTTGGCATTTTTTTGTCTCTTGGGAAAAAATGAGAGGACCTTAGGACTTGTTATATATATATAGGCAATTTAACTTTCTCAAGACTAGATTCACAGGAAATCCAAGAAAGCTATTGTGTCGTAGGGGAAATTTTCATGTCACTATTTAATGTAATATGATGCACCATCTTCCCCATGCTAAAACCAACCTGCAGTCTTTAATGTTTATCTTTTTTCCATGGTTAACAGTTGTTGTCATCTTAAAATTAAAGTGTTATTTTCCCCCAATAAGTTTTCCAGTTTCATGGGTTTCAAGCTTCCTTTTAACAGAAACTCTGATATCTGTTTCTCTGATTTTTGGCAATACTGTTATGCATTTCCTGCCCTTTGAGGATTCTGTTCTCTTTAATCTGTGAATTATGAAAGTTTCTTGTGTAGCTCAGTCTCTTTTGAGAGAGTACAGACAATATTTTGTCCATCTATAGAGGTCTTTTGTTGGACCAAAAATATTTCGAGTTTTAGATGGAAGGGAACCCTCAGGTGTTTTTGCTATATTTTCAATAAAGTGCATTCACTGCAGGAGAACAGGACTAGAAGGTTTCCAAACTAGGCCAAGCCCTGGCAGGCACCTGTACGAGGAAGCATCCAGAGCTTCTAAAGAGAACCACCTTAGATGCTTTTTATGTCTTCTTTTAGTTGAAGGCATTTGAAACTTTGGTACATTGCTAAGTGTACAATTCATAAGGACAAAGGACAGCATCTGCATCAGATAATTGTCTTTTGTTTTATAAGTTCCTCTGAAGTTTCATTTCCATATTAATGAGAAGGTAAAGCTAAAGCCAGTATTATATATTTTTTTTAATTTAGATTAATGCAAGAAACATCTAATAGATTGCTCCATATGACATATACCAAATTGGGGAAATATCTAAAAGTGCATAGTCAAGCAAAGAGAAATACTCATCAATTTTTAGTGTCCAGTAGTCACAGCTCATACTTCAGTTTAAAGGGAAACTTCATCCAAGAATCCATCAACCAAGCTGACAGACATGCAGCCCAGTGTTACTAACACCTACTCTCAATGTGTTTCATGTATTAAAAGCCCTGGGGAGAACAAACCAGTAAGGGGCAATAAGATACCTGTATATAAGGAGACAGAATAGTAGCTATGGAGACAAGATCCATAGTGCTTTGGAGTAAAAAGCACCAAATATATATAGCTCTTCATGTGTTTGGAACATGAAACACAGCAGAATTCAGATGGATTCAGGAAAGAGATTAATGAATGAACTGTTAGCTCATAGTGCAAGCATGGACCTCCCTTCAATTTATTCTTAGAATTTGTCCATTTATTTCCCACCCCTTAAAACATGTTTCCTCTATGGCTTTCTTTGAAGACAGTATTTTCTGAGTATTCTGCAAAGTGGAAAGGTGAGATTGTAACTAGGTCACCCCACAATGAGGGCCAAGAGATAGAGACTAATGTTCTCTGGAAAATTCTGTTTTCTTACATTGCCATTGCTGATGATGTCCAATTACTTAAATCATCTGCTGTAATACCAGCTCCCATACAGGTTTCTTGGGGCAGTTGTATCTAGCTGTTCTAAAACTTATTATATAATAATTTTATAATAATCACTTATAGCCATACACTTCTTTCAATCTTTAAGAAGGGTGTATTAAGTTGTTTTTTTCTACTAAGGCTTATTCCATATAACATTTGAAAAACATGGTGATTATCTTCACTTTATACTTGAAAAAATAGAGATGTACAGTAGTTACTATTTATCCTTTCATAATCAGCAAATGAAACAGTTTCTCTCATGGATAGTTTTGTGTTTTATGAAATGTGAGCATAGTTCAGGAGCATTTGTGTTTTACAGAGCAGTGGTGGATGTAATATAGGAAATGTCACATGTCAGCTACTGTAAGGAAGATAATGACCATAGTTCATGCTGTGTCAATTTTGTCTCATGGTGTCTTGTAAATGACAAGTTAAAAGGCTAAATAGAAATTTGAAATTGTGAAAATTTAAGATCATTCTCTTTATAGTCTTTTGACATACTGGAAGTGTTATGAATGAAATTTTCAGGTGAGAATAATAGGAAGTTGTCATTGATCAAGTTTCCTTGACTATGTAGGGCTTTTGCTGGGGATTATACTTTCTAGGATGAGAATCAGAGCCAGGTGATGATGTCCCTACCACTCTATCAATGCATAGCTTTCATGAATCATGATAGGAAAGCATTTGTATGGTGTGGCTTTCTTTCATGTGACCCTGATGACTTCTTAGTCATATGACTCATGTTTGCAAGCAATTAGAATGGTTCACAGGGTCTGTTAACTCCAAGATTGCTGGTACTATATTCAGAATGCTAGAGAGTAGACTAGGAGGACCCTAGAATGGATTCCCCTCTTTAGAGAAGAGTATATCACAGTGGAATGAATCCCCCATCACAAAATGTTAAATTTTCTCTATTTTGGTTTCCTCATATGTAGATAAGAGGATACTCATATATACTTGTTTTGAAGATATGCAAAATTTTAAGTGGTGGTAATATGATGCCTAGCAACCAGACCTCAGTGCCTTGTTGATATTAGTACCCTCAATATATAGTCTTTGCTTATAAAAATGCTTTATGAACAAAAGGCTGGTTTTGAAATACACTGAGTACAGTGATAGCAGAGGTCACATAACCAGTGTATACTTCAGTTTATTTCAACTTAAATTTGTTAGTTATGCACCTTTCTACTCTTCTGACAGACTCATGCTTTTGTCTTTACTTCCATGGGAGGATGATTGGATAGAAGTAAAGCACTCTAGGCTACTAATTGTGTTTTAATTTCATGTGTGTATTTCCATTTTGGTTTCCCAGTCTGTAATGTCACAACTCAATAAGGCCCTTTTAGAGGTGTTGAGTAAATAGCAGGTGGGTGGGATAAATATGAATATGATAAAGTATGGACTAGCTTACAAGAATATGGAAAATATTTATAAGAGAAAGAGGACAACAGACTGAGGCCACCAGTGGGGTTTGTGTGCTGAAACTTAGAAACTATTTCTACTTTAGCTTCTACCACAGTACAAATTTTTGAATTTGCTTTGAATATGATGGAGACTGAGATAAAGTGCCACTGGAGGGGAATGATGAAATAACAGACTGTGTTCATCTAAGAGGATAGTTCTGGCTTTTATTTAATCGGGGATGTAGGTAAGTAGATGGAAGCTAGGAGAGTAGCTAGAGAAAGTATGGAAAAACCTAACTGTCTAAGGAGCTGGCTCAGGAGAATAATCAGAGGACAGAAGGTGAGTTGGGGTTAAGCAACAAGTGTACAAAAGTTGTGATGACAAGAGATGATGGAATATAAGATGCTGAATCAGAGAAAGCAAAGTGCAGCACAAGACTCAGAATACTTCATCTAAGTGGTATGAAGAAGGGATGGGCTTCTCTCTCCTGATGAGTGAGAGGGAGAGCTCTGTGGGAGGACTGAGTTTTGGTAAGGTAGAGTGATTCATAGAGCTTCTAGCTAGGAAATTTAGAAGATGGAAAAGCCTCAATGATAAAACATCTACAAAAGATTAAATTACTCTCTAAATGCCAAAAAATCTTTAAAAAGGTATCTCAAGAACCTGAAGTGTAAGCAATATAGAAATGAACTGAATTCAGGGTCGAAATGTCACAAAATTATAATCCTAGGTCAAGGTGAAGCCCATATCCAAACCTTTGAGAGGTGTATATAGTGATCCCATGGAACTGGATGGGTTGCCACTTCACAGTAGAAAAAGCCATGACTGGGATGAAGGCACATGTTTATAGGCAATTTTTTTGTGTCTACTCAAAGTAGAAAAATGTGCTCAATTATGAAAAGCTATGGATAAGCCACTCAAACTTAAAACTAATTTAATTAAAATTGCTAGGTTTTAAACCATGCATTATACTGAGGGCCTCTTTTGAGCACTTGAATTATGGAACTTTCTTTTATCTTAAATTTTCATTTCTATAATGAAACAAGATCTGAAATTTTGGATTAATGTAGTGAATTATTTTATATAGCTATAGATGTGTCTAACATTTCACTTGAGTTTTTTTTTTTTTAGTATTTTATATAAAAGATCATTACTCATGAATTATGTAAGAAGATAATTATATTGGAGAAAAATGATAATTAATATACTGTAGTAGTAGTCCCACTTAGTGACAGAAGAGAGGTCTCAAGTGGATACCTGAAACTATGGGCATAAAGAGGTCCTATATGGTATAGTCAATCAATCTCAGCTACGGAGAAGACACTGGTCAAGGTTTGATTCATGTACTGAGAAAAGAAATTGCAAGATTTTATCATGCCTAAGAATGGTGCCCTATTTAAAACTTGAGTTTTATTATTGGAACATTCTATTTAGTAATTCCAGACCCAGATTGTCTTTGGAACACTAAAAGTGATAGGAGCAAAATCACAAATAAGGAGGGCTCTGTTAATTGCAATTAAAACAGCTGACATGAATCCAACAAAGACTGCCCTAAATAATACTTGTATGGATAGAGGGCTGACAGAGCACACAGCAGAGGAAGTCAGAGACCATGTTTATTACAGAGGGGAACTGTGATGGACTGTGCACATCTGATAAGGGTATGAAGGACAATGCATGCCAATTATCCTTGCTTGCAATAAATATAGCCTAAAAGATGTAGTTTCCCAATTTTGACTTTTAATAGTCTTGGATTAAAAAAAATGTTTTTACATCTTCTGTTCTTATTTTCTCTTTCCTATCTAATTCACTTAGTAAATGTTACCAGTAGAAATAAATGGTATAAAATAATGGTAGAAAGACGTTCATGAGACCTTATTTGATGAGATAATCAAGCTCCCTGTCATGATGTGTATCTGAAAATTTCATAGGTCATTTTTTCAGATGATGGATTTACTTCCTCATGAGTCTTCTGTGAGATGGAAGCCAACAATATAGAATTCAATTATGACATGAGATTCTGAAGGGTGGAATGATGTAGGGACTTAGCAAGACAAAGAAAGTCAAGAAAAGATGGCAGAAGTCTTAGGTGCCTCTGGCATAATTGCTCCTAATTTTCCAAGAGGTAAAGCATCTGAAGTGTAGCAAAAATCCCTTGTTGGAGTTGAGCAAAAATCATTCGGCCTTTACGGGTAGGAAAAAAAGATGGCTTTAAGCCATATTTAGAAAATTTGTTGACTGTAATTAAGCCTTCATGGGAGTCCCCAAGGTTTACTTACCTATAATTGAAAAATGCAAATGAAGACAGTTAATCAGTGAACTGGCTGACTATGAAGCACTACTACCTACCTAAATGAATTTAAAATCCAAGACACAAATATGTCCAGTGGAGAGTTACCTGGGTACCAAATGGTATATTTCTCAGCGAGGCTTTGGAGATGTTTTCTTTAGCCTATCTGAGGCTTAAGTGTCTTTCTGTTAAGATCTTTGCCAATTTAATCTTTAACCATTGCATACAGATTTTCTCAGGACTGGCTTTTAGTATTGCTAGAGTACCAGCTGCCTCTCTGGCAAAATTCATGGAACACTCAGAGAATAAAATAATCCACCTCTTGTACTCCTTTACATCATGATTGATCCCATACTTAAAATGAAAACATTTGTCAAGCAAGACTAAGTTATCAAGGAAGATTATCTCTGTGGTAAACTAACTGCTCAAATGTTATCTAATGTCCCTTAAGTGATAACTATTAGAGTATCAAGCAAGACTAAGTTATCAAAGAAGAAGATTATCCCTATGGTAAACTAACTGCTCAAATGTTATCTGAATGTCCTTTAAGTGATAACTATTAGAGTATAGTGTATATTATAAGATATAGTGTACTTATGTTTAAACAACAATAAACCAGGCATGTGTATTTTTACCTCATACACAATGCTTATTAATATATGTTGCTAGATTTCTATCTTATTTAAAAATAGTTCCCTATAATACTTGCACTTCTGTTATTACATATGTCTTCTCATTAACTATTTCATTATTTGGCAACTCATAATAAAGTGCTATTACTAAGAAGTGCACAATCTGTTCCTAAATATTAGTCATTGGAACAAAAAAGAGGCGTGTAATGTCATTTATATAAAATGTGTTTGCCATGGTCTGATGGGTAATAGTGAAATCAAATGTATTTAAGCTCACATACATATAGACTTAATATAGGAGATTATGTATGCTGTAAATGGTACCACACTCTTTGACAACTCTGTCAAAACGTGAACTCTTCGAGGAAGGAAGTAATTATGTTTCTTTGCCCTTTGTCATATATACAGTTCTAAGAGAGAAAAGCACTGAGATTAATTAATAATGTTTGCCTTGAACACTATAGGGTGAGTGGTAAATTGCTGTTATTCACCACTCTCTTAAACAGAAGAAACATGGCTTTGCTAATTGTATCTCACTATTGATATCTAAGGACATGAGTGGAAAGAGCAACAAAATGATAATGTGCCACTATAGACATGTCATTTTCCATTTATGCTAGTCCATGATCATCCTGAGATTGCTCACTTGGGTGAAGAAGGGACACACCTAAACCTTTCCACCATATTGTTGTCTGAGTTACTTATTGCTTCTGACTTGCTAGAGATTTTTTTTAAGTTATTGATATAAACTCTAGAAAAGAGGAGGCAGATATTTCAAGGTGTTCCAGATGTATCATGGCATCTAGGGAGATCAAATACCTCCTCAAAGATCATGGATTTTAGTTTTTGAACATGAGATGTTCTTCTTGGCTGATAACATAGACCCTGTTGCTTTAGGTCTCTAGGTTTGCCATTTATTAACAGCAAAGCTTACTTCTCGCAAAATCTCTCCAAGCCAGTGAGCAATGTGTGACATTTTTGTGGGGGTGGGGTAGGTAATAGTTTAAGTATAACTAAAGGGAAGCTGTAGTTTTCTGAAAGCATCAGTCTCATTTATAATTATTCTTAATTTTTCTATCATAGTTACATTCCCCCAAAATATGTAGGTTGGTGTCACTAGAACTACTTCCTACTTGGTGTTAAAGATATCTTATTTAGCCGCTCAGAAGTCTTGCAAGTGACTAAAATGGACTTCTGCCATATATGGGGAACCTATTTGTAGTTTTATATTCACTGTTATTAACTTGGAGTTGAAATAATGAAAATATTATAGTTTCAGCCTTGACATGAATGAGCACTTTTTCTTAGGCAGATAATCCTTCCATTGTCTTCAAGCATCCTCCTTTGTATTTATATTCCCAAAACATGTTCTAAATGGACTTGGCTTATATCATTCTTTCATTTGGCCAGTATTCCGGTTATTTTTAATTTGGAACAGTTTGAATTTCCATGGGCTGTACTATTATATCTATACCTATACCTATACCTATACCTATACCTATACCTATACCTATACCTATACCTATACCTATACCTATACCTATACCTATACACACACACACACACACACACACACACACACACACACACACCACATATACTCTCCTTACCGTCTTCTTTAAATGTGACTGGAAAATGACTGAAATCCACATGCCTGCTATAAATCAATTCATGCTGAGTGCACAGCTTAAGTTCCAATCCTCAGTGTTACATTCTTGGCCTTTATGAATGACAACCTGAAACATTCAGTTTTTGTACCCTTTAGACCAGGGAGTTCTCCACTCCTTTTACATTTTTCACTTTTAGACATTATTCTTTTTATTTTTGTTTCTTAAAGAAAATTATGAATCATAAACAGCTTTTGTTTTATTTTTCATTGACTTCAGCATGCGCTTCATTATTGTGGATAGCTAATTCCTTCATGATTCCCTAGTCAATCAAAGTCATTTCTATTCAAATAGGCTCCTTCTTGATTATGTCATGTCTTAGATTGTTAAGAGAATATTGATTTTTATCTTGAAAGTCCTATAATGAGAATCTTTAAGTAAATATATTGGAATTTTGAATGTGTGGAGTGAAAAACAGATTTAGCAGTTTGTTTTGTATTCTTTTATCTTGCTTTGTATAAACACTAAATAAGAGAACATGAAGAGATGAAAAATCATAAGTGAGTATACATTTATATACACATCTATATGTGAAATTAGGAAGAATTATGAAGTATGTAGTTTTTCATATATAGCTCTTGAAGTTTTACCCCAACTTTTGTAAGCATCCCTAAGAATGCTCCAGCTAGATAAAACACACACACACACACACACACACACCCCTCAATCTCAGTTAGTCATTAAACTCAGCACTGTAACATCCAAACTTTTTTTCAATCTCAGTTTTGCCTACAAATATAAAACCAGGAATAATAAGAATTTGAGACTTGTTCTCCATTGGAGAGTTTAGGAATCATGACCCCAACCGAAAGCCCTTTTTCTTGTGCTATCGTTCCCTATATGACTCCAAGTAAACCTTCTTCTTTTATGGTTCCTTGAGTATCTGGCAGCCTACTAAGGCACCCTCATACAAAATTAAGCTTTTTAGAGTAGTTGTCGTCTTTTTCTGGTTTTTCCATTATATCTTACAGTCTGAGTCTATTTATGTCTATACAGTTGTCACTTAAGAGAGGTGGTTAACATAATATAGAAGGAATACCTCCATAGGAAAATGTGTGGGTGGACAAATGGAAAAAGAGCAGGCAGAGGGAAAAAGAGATTCCAGCATTGATTTCAAGAGTGTTAATGAGTTTGGCATGTTGTTGAAATGGTTCATGTTCAGAGCAAGCCCAGCATTAAAGAAACAGTTTACCAGTAGTGACTTCAGGTTTTAGGAGTCTCCTTGTAGGTAACTGATTTCAAGCATATATTATGGTGTTTTACAGCTTTAAAATCATAAAGCATTAGACAGTAGGACAAATATCAGTGATGGGAAGAATTACATTCACGAAAGCCTTCCATTAATTCAAAACACAAATGAAGAGAGTTCCCAGGCAGACTATCCCTTTGTGACTTTGTGATGGAAGTTTTATGGGGTTAAGAACAGTGGGAACAGCGGCATGGTGGTTGGGGTAAAATAGGACAGAAAAATGCCTCAGATACAGCGTAGCTCACCCTTATTTGCTTTCACTGACTGTAATAGAACGAGATGTGAGGAAACATCTGTTGTCTTTTTTTAAAATAGTACTTTGATATTTTCAAAGATTAGTGACAGAATTAGGAGAATTCTACTTTCTATGGCTAGGGACAACTGACACAGTGTGGAAGAGTGTGAGTCCAGTGCAGCATGATAATACTGTGTCACCAGTGAGGGTTGGTCAGTGTGAGCAATGACAATAGTGTGGGTTCTCAAGTCAGGCTTCCTAAATTTAAACCCTGGTTGTGGAATTATAGTGGGTCATGTATGAATCTTAGGACTCACACATGGCAAGTTACATGGCCACTCTCAGGGATGATTGACCATCTAAATTAAAGTAGTCATGTGGTCTGATTTGTTAAATACAGGCTCATGTTTTAAAATTAGCTTTAAAAAACGAACAGTTTCTCTTAGACTAGATAATAAGGACTACCACGGTGATCAGAGGTCTCTTTAATGAAAGGCTGAATTTTACCCTAGAAAGAAACGGTCATGTTGAATGTTTGAGGAATGCTAGTGATGATGTGAGTTTTTGAATCCATTTTGGAGAAACTGAGCTCAAGGCTTGGAACACTAATTCTAATAGAGATCCACTTGAAGCTTTATCCAGTAGTTAGATCTGGTTAGTAAATGCACATAGGTTGCCTTGCAGCCTTTCCTGCCCTGTGTGTGATCCCAAGACTGTAAGACAGCTGTAAGTTGAGTTAATGGGAACAGTTAAATACAGGGCAGGAAATGTCTCCACAGAAAAGATTCGGACTTTTAAAACAAGACAAAAAACTACAGAACAGGTGAGATGGAGACTGTCATAAATTTTTTGATGATGCTGCCCAAATACTGCAGAGTTGAGAGGTATCAGGTTTCCATGCTACACAGGATAAATAGAGGCAGAGACTTTTTGATTCATAGGTAGTAGCTGAGCTAATAAACAAGACCCCAGAGTTTCTGTAGTACTCCCAGGGAGTAATGCTGTTCATGGGCTCTCAAACATTGCGAAAAGTTACAATTGGTTTTAATCCCTAAGTGACAGCTTCCTCATCATTGCTACTTGAGAAATCTTGGAAATTGAATCACATAATTCAATTAACATGACTAAGGCAATGACACGCACCTCCACATAAGTGCCCAATTAATGTCAGTTATTATTATTAGAACTTCACTTACCTATGTTAATTTACTCATCTTATTTGGAAATGCCACTGCTAGAGTAAAACATCAGAAAATAGAAAGCAATTATGTTAAATAAGTGTCCTTAAACCTTGCTAAAAGAAATCATACCGCATGTCTTTACTCTTTCTAATATCTTTCAGGGATTAAAATTTTAGTTAAAACTTTTCAGCTAGAAGGCACTTTGGAACATGCATAAATAAAACTCATTTATTTAAAACCAAAAGAAAAATAACCTATGCTGAAAAATAGCCAAGTCATAGAAGTATATCTAGAGCAAAGGACACAATATACCTTTGGAATTCAACATTTTTAAAGTCACAATTTTTATTCAATTTTTGATTCATCTTATTGTATTTGCGTAATTCTGTTCAGGGTTAGTTGTCTAGGTCTCTCTCCTAATATCTCCCTTAGCAGGTGGTTTTGAGCAAAACCACTAGGTTTATATCTCAGAGACTTCGTGCTCTCAACAATATATGAGGTTTTCTCACAGGACTCCTGTGTCAGGCTGGGAGACAAAATGGGTTTTGAAGAAGGGACAGGCTCTCTCCTAGCTTTGCTGCAGAATTAGATATCAGCTCTCTAGAAATGGGATCTATGGCAGAAATCTCCACACTACTTGGATCTTTTTATTCAGATGCACTCTATTCCCCAAGACTCATTCTTTAAGAGCAATTTGATATTATAATAGACATATCATGTCTTAGTCGACTAATTCTATCATCATACCCCAAAGCAATATTATCGCTGGCATATAACTTCACTTTCTCTTTTGCCCAGAGCACAGAATTGAATTAACTAACTTTATGAATATGTACCACTCATTTTTGAAACCTGAAAAACTGATGTGGAAATGATCATAGTTCCCATTGAGGGGCATAGGAACATGATCTTTCCAGCTGGGGCAGTAATCATGACGGATGTATTCTAATTGGCCCAACATGTTGCTGTCTTCTCTCAACCCACTGGAAGGATAATGGGAAAACTGAATTTAGTCAGATGTTGTGAAGTACAGGGAGCAACTGGTAAAATATGCTGATTGTCCTCTTTGGGTTTTGTTAATATAGTTGTTTCCAAACTTTGGTATATTTATCAGAATCACCTAGGGTATGTGTTAAAAGAGAAGATTTAAAAAAAAATATTTTTTGGATTTATTTATTTATTTTTATAAAGCTTTGTGCTGAGGCTATAAAGGGACATTTTCTAGGTAATCTTGATATGGCAGTCTAAAGGCTGTAGATTGAAAGACAGTAAACTAATCCATGCTTAGCTTCTGTCCAATTGAATACTCTAGAGTTTGCTCATGAAATTTAGCTTTAGAAAACTAGGTGACACAAACTGAACAGCATCGATTGGGCCATTATTTGTATATATGTACTTTGTACAGCCTGATAGAGATGCTGAAGTGAAATACTAAATGGGTCATTCTACATGTTTAGATTAAATCATACAACAATGCATTATATTTCTGTGGACTCATGGCTCAGAGTCATAAACTTTTACTTTTCTACATTATTGTATAGTAAATATCTTACTCATATTTTTCATGACAAAGCATCAATTTGTTAGTATTACAAGAGATTCAGATATACAAAAATATTTTCTCAGTGATTAGATCAAGCATTTAGATGAAGGAATAATGTTGCTCGTTAGGTTGTAATCATTTTTAAACCAGTATCAAGACTTTTTTAAAAAAAAATCTTTTATGAAGAGTAGGGAATAAAAAGGTGTCAGAGTAATGGCATCAAAGAGATATTAATCCAATTTCCACTGACCAGGTACTACATGGAGTGGATTCTGATTACAAGAGATGGCATGAAACAACATGAATGGCAGTCACATGGAAGGATGGAGCCACAGGCATTATAGTCTCTGTTCTTAAAGCTATTGCTAATCACTAAACTGTACATATCTCTCTGCTTCAAATAGCCATAGCCTAGACACAAGAGGTATATGACCAGCATGTAACAAAGACAAACACACAGAAGGGAGTCCTTAGTTTAGTTCTTAAACTTTAAGATACCTTTCTGTATTTCCTACTGCAAGCAACTCATGGATGATCCACCATGCTCAAACATGCCTGAAGCTAGAATAAGAGTTCCAGTCTAGCTAGTGATTTTTTTTTTTTTAACTTTCATTAGACTACATGTAGAATCCTTGCTGAAAGAGACTCTGAGAAAAGTAGTTTTTCTAGCATCTATGGTTCTGTTTTTGATACTAGTAGAGTTGAAACAAATATTAAATGGTCCAGGATACATTATGGGACACATAGCTTAGCCAATAGTAGAAATTAGGTAAAGCTAAAATTGCTGGTCCTGTGATGGGATTCGAATCCTATGATTTTATTATTTTTCATTTTTTATTCTGACAGTGGTCTCTCTTTGTAGCCCAGGCTGGCCTCCTTTTGTTGTTGTTGTTTTTGTTTTGGACACATTCTCATTTATAAAGTTGTTACTAACCTAGAACTGGCTGTATAAACCAGTAAAGACTTTAATTCACAGTGATCCTCCTACCATGTTCTGCCTGGCCTTAACTGCTGAACCTCCCGACCCCCATGCAGTGTTTTAAAGTTACCCCATCCAATAGGTGGCAGTATGAACCAATAGATCAGTTTATAAGAATGCCATAATTTACAACTGGACCATTTCTTTCATCAAAGACTGTAATGATTATACCTAGATTGTGCTTTAAAGAATTAAGTATAGAAGTTCTTGAGAAATCTTTGGAATAGTAATTGGAGTGTAGTACCTGAAAATGTGGCCTTGCTGAACACTGTGGTACCCAGAAAATCATGCCACAATAACTGATATTTTCACAGAAAATGTATTTATAAACTGGAAATACTGAAGTGTACACTCCAAGATCAATAAGTAAAGTGTGGGCCGGTGACTTTCTGCCAGTCCTGAGTTCAGGAAGTAGAAATTACATATACTGATCCTCCCATAGGTAGGGATGTGAAACTGAAATGTAACTCTTTATGGCTTCTTTAAAAGAATATTCAATGTTGGGCAAGTACTCTTCAAACATTTGAGAAACTGTTACCATTTTGAATGAGTGTAATGATACATGTTGCCTATGAGAATACTTATATGCTAAGAATAGAGCTTTGTCTTTAGTGGTATTGGGATTTTAGACAGCTATGTTCTATATAGAACAACCTGATTTTGCTTATTTTGGGAGCAAATGTAGGAGAAGGCAGGTGACTGATTTACAATGTGCTCATTTTCTCTTGTGACAATTTGCTTGTATGTGGCAAAACTAGCAGAAGCACAACACTGCTTGATGCGTGAAACTGTGCCTGTGTCCTGTCACTTTGAGGCCTTAACTGACCCATTGTTTCTTATTTTTCTCCCGTTCTAGCTGGACAGTGCTACGTCACTCATCCAGGCGGCCAAAAACCTGATGAATGCCGTTGTTCTCACGGTGAAAGCGTCTTATGTAGCCTCAACCAAATACCAGAAGGTCTATGGAACAGCGGCTGTCAACTCTCCCGTTGTGTCTTGGAAGATGAAGGCTCCTGAAAAGAAGCCCCTTGTGAAGAGAGAAAAGCCTGAAGAATTCCAGACACGAGTTCGACGGGGCTCTCAAAAGAAACACATTTCACCTGTGCAGGCTTTAAGTGAATTCAAGGCAATGGATTCCTTCTAGGACAATAGGCTTTAAATATGAAAGCTTTTTCTTTCTGCCCCCCACCCCCAACCCCCTTTCTTTTTCATTTTGATTCCATTTTTGTAAGCATACCTGCTGACTTGTATGCCTCTGGCATGGGGAAATTAAGAGAACAGTGTCTGTTTGCATGTTAGACGAGGTGAGATCAATGCTACTGGTCCATTAGTAGCGTGGAAAGGGGACAGGGGATGATTTCTGTCCTGAGGTGGCACAGAGCTGTCCTTTTCAACATTCTCTTTAAAGTTGGGCAAAGAGTTCACACTGCAATGTTCACGGGAGTGGGAGGGATGGGGAAAATAAACTTAACTCTACAAAAGCAAACTACTGCATGCAAGAATCATTAGGTTGGCAGGTATATTCATAAGTGAAAAACCTGGAAGTGTAATGGTAGAACATAAAACCTGTACTGCTTCTGTTTCGATGCAAAAAAAAAAAAATGTACTAGCCAATACGCTGAAGTGTGTGGCCCACAAATTGAATAATTTAACTTCAACGTCATGTATCCATGTTATCATGTGGATTCTTAACTGAGAAGAAACTAACTCATCCCGTCTCAAATGTTTCTTTAATCTGCATTCTGTTCTTTCTTCCTAGTAGTGCCATTTCTAGTGTTCCTCTTATTTTCTCCCCTCTGCTGAAGAAAATAAACATTCCTTTGAGACATGTGGATCCTTCTACGGACCCTGACGACACAAAGTGGAGCTCAACTGTCCTTCCTTCTATTTCTTTCTTTCTAAACTTGAACTCTGACTTTGCTAGACATAGAAGGCTCAGTGGTGGAACGTTAGCGCAATGGAGATTGACAGTATGTGAAGGTTTAGAGGCAAATGCATAGGTATGTAGCTGGGAGTGCTGGTATCTAATATACCATTGTATTCACTGACACAAAATAAACACATTTAATCTTGACACCTGGGTAGTGTTTTCTTTCTCTGCCTGCATGGATAATAAAGATCAGAAATAACCTTAAATATTGACTTAAAAATTCTTCTTGTTGATTTTTCAAATCAGCCCTAAAGCATATATATTCTCACTGTCATTTTTTTTTTCAGAAAGGTATTTTGTAGTTTGTTTTTCTTTTTGTTTTGTTTCACTTTAAAACTGAATCTGAGATGAGAATGGTTGTATCTACTTTTCTGGGCCAACCATGGTTCCCTGGAGTAAATTTTTAAAACAGGAGATTTAAGATTTAAAGTTAAGATTGTACTAATTTCAAAATATTTACTTACTTCCTTTGTGTTCCTCTTTAAATCAGAAGTACAAGGTATCAATCACACCACCAAAGAGATTCTGAGTATCGTCCAACTTTGGTTTAAGGAGTAGGGAAAAGCACCCAGTTACTCAAATGAACAACTGACACTCCTCTATTGGAGTGACATCTACAGGTTGCACATTGCTATGTGCTGCCAGCAGATGCTGGACAGAACATGTTTTTCTATGACATAATCATCCCATGGATTTCACATGCATATAAGCTGTGCTAGCTTATGTGCCTGATCTCATAGGGAATGGATAGGAAAGTAATCAAGGGGAAAAAAAATAGAGTTCAAATCCTTATTTGGAAATGGTTCTGCTAAAAGCCTGACTGGCTGACACATAAAGCACCACTGAGACCATCATGGAAAAACACTATAAAAGCTGTAGAATGATTTTCAGCACTAATCATTAAATGTAATAGGCCTGCCCCCTTAATTTGAATAAGCAATAAGAGACATCGTGATTTATGCAAAATTTGAGCCAGTGCTCAGCAGTTGTGCTGGAGACCTTCCCTCTTTGCTTGTCTAACAGTAATATCTGGCATGCCACTTGTATATTGACCAGAATAATAATGACAACACATTCTTAGCAACATTCATTCATTTCTGAGAAATCTGACCTTCTCAGAAACAACAGTTAAAGTATTCTTTTCAGGAACACTTTCCTAAAAATATCACCAATACCATTTTGTCCTCTGTATCTTTGAGAGATGAGGGACACCTATTTACATCCCTTCTCTCCAGGATGGAAGAACACAGAGGTAGTCAGGGGTTAAAAATATAAGTCTGGTGTTAATGACTAGGTACAGAATCAAGAAAATGCTTGTTTTCTTTACAAGCGTTGTTCCAAAGCACCAGACTGACACATAATTACTACTGTTAAAATTCGTAGTTTACATGCCATTCCAGTTTTTAAAGTGCAGAAAGTATTCTTCAGAATAACCAAGAAACTTAAAACATTCAGAAGCTTTCTGGAAATTTTTGATTATAAATAAACAGTAGGTACCTAAAGAACATGTAAAGAATGTCTTAGACCTTGACCTATACAATACTGCTTAGATGCATTAATATGTATGAGCCTTGTATATAATATATATATATATTATATATATATATATATATATATTGTGTGTGTGTGTGTGTGTGTGTGTGTGTGTGTGTGTGTGTTTTCTGAAAGTCAGAAGTCAGTCCTCAACTTTGCTTACACCTGAAGGTATTTCACAAATCTGCATAGTCTTTGCTTGCAGTTCGTCTTCAGCAAACTTCATCCCCGTCCTTGCCATGATTGCTCTTGTCAGCAAAGAGAATGGTGATTTTGCAAACAATAAGGTGTTTGGCTAAGAATACCATAGCAATGAAAGAGCTATTGGTTTCCTAACGCCAAGACAATGGCTCCAACAGGTAATGGAAAGATCAGCAGCCCGAAGAATTATATCTAAATTATAAAACCAATACAGTAGCAAATAATAAATAAATGAATAATTAAATAAATAAATACTACAGATTAGGAATATAGACATGAGAACATACTGAAAAATTAATATTGTGGAGATCGATGAAAGAGGAAGAAGCAACTAAATTGTAAATACTCTTGAATAATTTTTCATTATGTGTTTCTCTCTGGGTATGTGCAGTTGAGTGCAGGTGTCTGTGGAGGTCAAAACAGAGCATCAGCTTTCCCTGAAGCTGAAGTTAGAAGCTGATTATGATCTGGCTAACACAGATGTTTGGAACACAATTCATGTCCTCACAAGAGCAGGACATGCTCTTAACCTGAGCCTCCAATACATCACATCTAAATATATTTTTGATACATGAAAGGCTCACATTAACTAGTTTCATAAGAGGCATTAGCAACATGAGAGTTTTGACAATATACTACAGGAGACTATGACAGTCACAGTGAACAAAGGTCCTGGAACCTAAATGTGATGAGGTAGATGGTTGTAGTCTAAGCTGACAATGAAACAGAATGGAATGTTGAACTTGGATGATGGCATTAAAAAACAAGACAAAAAATCTAAAGAAATCAAAAGACATAAATTCATGTAGTGAAACAACCTCTCCAAAAGATCAGGACTGGAAAAATATCAGTCAGAATATTCACCCTATATAGACATGGAAGACTTTCAAGTAACTTCTTAGATAATTAGATATAGACTAATAAAACAAGATTTATTCAGAGAATATGAAGATTCAGTTAAATATCTGGAAAGCAATTCATTAAGGTAAATTACAATGGCATGTTCAAACTGCAGTTGTATAATTGAGGAGACACACACACACACACACACACATATGTATAGTAGGGTGGTCATTTCTGATTTCATCAAGCAAGAAGATTACCACTCAAGAAAACACAGTATCACAGGAAAGTTTGAAGCATTTGGCTGACTGCTCCATCTCTTTCTTTGCTAACAGTATGGTGAGTAGGAGTGCCACTCAATTCCTACTTCCACAACCAGGGAAAGAAAAAGGTAAAACTTCTGCCCAATGTTCTACCTTGGCTGGTGTCTGATGGCAGTACTGGTTTGTGCCTTAACACCAAGCGCTGACTGGAATTCAGATATACTTAATCGGGTTGAAGGCAAAAGAAAAAGCACACACACTGGGAAATTCAAATATTGCATGCTTGTGGAGATAAGAGATGTGAAAAGAATATCATATAACACTTATGGTGTGGGGAAAACTGGCAAGACTTCTACAAAATGTAAATGATTTAAGAGCAGTTGTATAAACAAGAGTCTTGTGAACAATTCATAGGCTAGTAAACACATTTAGGAATGAAATGGCCAGATGATTATATTCCTTGTGCAATAAATATAATCTGCAAAGCAAAGTTATTTAAATGTTCATATACTGTGTATATGACAGACAAATCTACCAAAAATTTATCACACTAAAAACTATAGAAATATGTGCAACAAACAAGAATGATCAAAGAGAACAGGAATAGCTCCTCTAATGCCAGCCAAAATAGAGTTCAAGTAAAACTCATTATAAGTGAAAAAGGATAGTGTATAATGAGAAGATATCAATTCATCATGAGAGTTTGATAATTAATGGATGTTTATCAGATATTAATGCCAGTAAATATAACTCAATCAATGAAAGAAATAAAACATGAAGGTAGAGAAAGTGACAATAGAGATTTCAGTACTACATATTCAACAACCAGACCAAAAGTTAATAAAGATGTTTTAACCAACACTGTGCATCATTGCAACCTGAAAGATACATGCAAAATTCATTCAACCCTAGAACACATATTCTTCTGAAGTACACAGATGATTTAATCCGGATTAAATCATGTGATAAGGCACAAAGTCAAATGTTAAAGACTTAAAACTGTACAAAATATATTTTGTGGAGATTTACTGTGAAATGAAACTAGAAATCAGCAGAAAGAACAATTGGAAACCTGTGCATGTGTGAAAGTCAACCCATTCTTAACCAATGGCTAAAGTAATATAATTCAAAGGCAATTACAAAAGATCTTCTAGAGAAGATCCTAACTCTCAAGAGACTTTAAGCCCCTGGGAGTAGGGAGACCTGGCAGGGTGGGGATGGGGTTGGGAGGGGTGAGGGTGGGATAGGGGATGGGGACATTTTCTGGCAAAAGGAATAGGATGAGAAACTGTCAGAGGGTGGATGGGACAGGGATAACAACTAGACTGTAAAAAAAGATAATTACAACAAAAGGAAATAAAATATCTTGACACAAATAAAAAGAAAAATGTCAAACTTTTATTATATAAATAGTAAAGAGTAATCTGTAGTTGTGAATCCTTAGAGTAAAAGGCAAAGTCATAAACCAACTTCAAGTTATACTCAGAGACCATTATAATAATAACACCAAGTCTATGAAAAAAAAAGTGTGATGGTAAATATTTGTCAACTTGCCAGTGTTAAGTAATGCCCAGATAGGTTATTATGCATTATTTCTGAGTGTGGCCATAAGGGTTTCCAGATCGGGTCCCCTAGGTAAGGAAGATTGCTGCTCTCATTGACGTGAATGGATGCCGTCTAGTCACATAGGGCCAAGTAGTACAAAAATGCAGAGCAAGGGCAAATCCACTCTCAGGTTGAGCTAGGACACACATGTTCTCCTGAACTTGAAAGGCAGTGCTCCCACCTCTATGACCCTCATAGTTGAGCTAGGATTTATAGTATTCTTTCTTATTCTCAAGTCTTTGAAATTGAATTTGAAGGAAACCACCCACTGTCCTTAGTTATAGCTTTCAGGTCGTAGATCATGAGAGTTTTCATCTATAACCACATAAAATGTTCCTCATAATAAACCAATCTCTGATCTCTTTCTCTCTCTCTCTCTCTCTCTCTCTCTCTCTCTCTCTCTCTCTCTCTCTTTCTCTCTCTCTCTCCCTCTCCCTCTCTCTCTCATGCTTTCCCTATCCCTTCCCTCTACAATCTGTTTATGTGTCTTTGTATTCTAGAACATAATAGAAAAAAGAGTCTAAGAAAAGCCACAACATCAATTTGCTTCTTTTTTCTAGGTTAAGAAAAGAGTGATTCAAAACCAAAAAAGCATATTTCTCTATATTGTGAACAGATCACAAAACATTATCTAAATGTTGTGAGAAATTGTGTAACAACAAACAGAATACACAGACGAAATAAAAAGTCCTAACCCCTCCACAATACTGAATCATTGGAGCCTGTGAACATATCTGTCCAGAACTCATAAAGAATTTGAATTAGTAATCAATCAGAACTTTCAAAATTTTCCCAAATGAGGAAATCCAAAACAAAGATTTCATGGGTCAGTTCTATAGATTCATCCATGAAAAATAACATCAATTTTCAAGATCTCTCCAAAACTAAAACTTCTAAATCACTTCATGAGGCTATAATTATTTTATTATCAAAACCAGAAAAACATTATAAGAAAACTAAAAACCAATATATTTAATGACTTTTTACTTTAAGATGTAAGGAAACAATTTTTAAAGGAAGTTATGTTTCAAATATGGTTTGTTCTCTCTGAAACTAATGTTAAAAATGTATACATTTTATGAGATATAAAGAGGTATGACCGTGTAGAGCTTTAAGAGATGATTAGCAAAATCATTTAATGAACATGTCTATTCATGAGAAGAAAGTATGAGCTTATCAATAGACTAAGTGATTATTTTGGGAATAGGTCTATTATAAAAGTATCATTCCATAGGATATATTAGACAACCTTAAGATTTTGGTACTAGAAAATTCTTTATCAAGAGTCAAAATCAGGAGTCCAAGGAATCATTTCCATAACATACCATGCTTGTGATAGTGTATTCATAGCAACAGTAGACATAAATTAAGAGAAATGCTTGTATGTTAATAACTAAGCAACATCTACTTTTAGAATACAAGGATGGTTTGATAAACAACAGTCACTAAATTTAATACTTAACTAGCAAAATTAACCATTTTTTTATTAAAAAGTGGTCATCATATTAGCAATAGCAAAAATTACTTCAGAATGTGAAATTCTCTCTTAACACACACACACACACAGAGAGAGAGAGAGAGACAGAGAGAGAGAGAGAGAGAGAGAGAGAGAGAGAGAGAGAGAGAGATCAGAGATGAATTTGGTTGGTTCTGTCCTGCCACCATGTGTATTTCAGGGATTTCACTCTGGCTTTGCACTTGGTGACAAGGGCCTTTATTCAATAAAACATACTTTGGCCCCTTAACCTTTATATAGCCTCTCCACATACCACAAGTTAAATCAATCCAGTTATAGTAGGCATCAAGAGCAACAAAAATGAACAGAAACAATCACCTTGCATCATATTCTAGTCAACACATTAAATGCATAAAGCAAAGATTGTAAGTGGAAAGCTGTCAGGGACAAACAATATGCATACATAAATGTAAAATAACAGCTCATTTCTTAACAGAAAATTGTGAAAGTCAAGAACGCTTTGGACGATGTACTTTGAATTCTGAAAGGCAGCTACTAATCCAGATTACTATACACAGTAAAACTATGTATTGTAATTGAAGAAAAAAATGTTCCATGTTAAAAATAAGCTGAAGGAATTAATGACCAATAATCCAGGTTTACAAAAAATACTGGGAAAAACATTTCCATTGAAAAAAAATATAAACACATCAGTTATGTTATAGGAAACAGCAAGCCACACGGGACACATACATATACAAATGGAGAAAATGAGAAAACTCAAAGCCCTACAACTTCAACAAAATGAAAGAAATAAATAGGAATTGAATTAATAACTATTAATATTAATGACATCAATTACCAAAAGACACAATGAACATATTAGATTAAGAAACAGAATGGTCCATGAACTTAATAAGAATATTATCAAACTATTATGAAGCCAGTATTACTAACATTTCAAAGCTAGACAAGATAGAGACAACAACCTGTAAACCAATCTTCTTGATAAACATAGATGCAAAATCATCCAGTGTAATGAAGATAGTTCAGCATGTAAGAGGGCTTATGCCAATCTTGACAACCCAATTTCAATCTTTCGAACTCACATAGTAGAAAGAATGAACAAAGTCCCCGAAAGTATCTTCTGACATCCCTACACATGCTGTGTCATGTATATATGGTCACATCAATAAATACATACACATGTACATATAAAAGGCAAGTGGAGGACAGAAAATGAATAATTGTTGAAAATATTATTAAAAGAGGAAGAAAGAAATAAGTGTATATTCATTTCTAACTTATATAATTCTATGCATATCAGACCCAAAGTAATCTACCATCAAAAAATAATCTAAACTTTTAGAAGTGAAAGGGCAGGATAAAAAATTAACATATAAACTAACTAGCCTGCCTACATAACAAAACCAACCATATTGAAAAGAAATCAGGAAAACAACTCTGCACATAAGAGATTTAAAAACTATGAGAACAAACTTAACTTTGAAATGAATAAAAGCCTCATGGATTCTTTAAAACACCATGAAAGAAAATGAAAAACACACACAAAGATGAAAAGAAACATCATCATAATTAATTGGTAGAATTACTATTGTGAAAATGGCTACATTATCAGAAGCAATCTTCAGATTCAACATAATAACCATAAAAATCCAGTGCTATTCTTCACAGACATAGATAAACCAATCTTAGAGTTCATATGGAACCACAAAAGACTCTGGATACCCAAAGCAAACTGTGAAAAATAATAATGATGTCCTGTCATTATAACTGAATTCTGATTTCAAGTTGTGCTACAGCACAATAGTAACAAAATGGAAAGAAAATGCATGCTACTGGCATAAAAGCAGATACATATTTCAATGGTACACAATATAGGATCAAGACGTAAACCTAAACATCAATACTCATCTAAATTTTGACAAAGATGCCCAAATATGCATTTGATAAAACACTGCCGTTTACAAAATTTATTCTAGGATAAATAGATAGTCACATGTCCATATGGATAAAGGAAAAATTTAACAAAGCTTTAGCTCTGATCATTAACAGATCATCTTTAAACAGATCAAAGGTCTTAATGTAGGACCTGATAACTAATTGTGTCAGAGTAAAGCAAAGAGAATCAGATCAATTCAGAGACATAGGCAAGTCATCTGAAAACCAGACTTCATTTAGTCAGGAAATAATCAACTACGGAGTGAGACCCATGAAATTAACAATATACATGAGAAATAAAATGGGCTATCAAGTGAAGCCTTGGGTGACAACATGCAATAAAACCTTTGTAAGCTATGCATTTGACAACAGGTTGATATATAGTATACACAAGGTACTCAAAACATTAAACGAGAACTAAAACAGCCTATTTAATAGATCTAATGCCAACTCTCAAGAAAAAGGAACATATATATATGAAAAAAATCAAAATCACTATGATTAAATTGAAATGATACTGATATTTCTATCTCACCCATTCAAAATGGCAGTCATTAAGAAAGAAATAGCAGCAAACATGGTGATGGATAAGAGATAATTCTCATGCTCTTCTCATGGGAATGTAAACTAGAGCAGCCACTGTACACATCAATATGGACTGTCCTTGCAAACTAAAAGTAGACCTATGATATGGACAATATATCACTTCTGGATATTTACTAAAGAACTCCAATCAGTACATTACAGACATATTTGCATGCCAGTGTGTACTGACATTCATGGCATCTATATTATGGACCACCACAGAGGACTGGATAAAAAATTGTAGTGTATATATAAAATGGAATAGTTTCCATCCAAATAAAGAAAAAGTTACCTTGTTTTCAGGAAAATAGACACAACTGGAGATAATTGATAATAATATTAAATCATGTAAGCCAATAGCAGATAGTCAAAAACCATATCTTCTCTAATTTATGATTTCGACATTTTATGCAGATATGTAAAATCTCACACACATACATACATACACACAAACATATGATGTGGAATTAGAAATGAAAACTTGAGGGGAAAGGGGAATCTAACATGGAATGGGTGAGAAAGAGGACTGTTGAGATATGTCAGGGAATATACTCAACATAGAGTATACAATCATGAAAATGCCTCTGTAATACAATACAATATGCAATGAATATACATAATGACATTGAAAAATCTTACTTTTTTGTGGTCTGCACGAAACACTGCTCCCTGACAAAGACACATTACTTTGAAAGACACAGGACTGGAAAAAAATATACATCATAGAACTTCAGCTGAAGTCTTTCAGAAGATACGTAGAAGGCCATGGTTCATTAATTAAAAGGAGAATCCCCTAGTGATACACGATTTTTGAGATTACATATGAACTTAACAGTGGCACATTCACCTCCACAGCACAGACAAAATAAAGAGGTGGAACAATAGAAGGTGACATCAATACCTCATTGTCAAAGAGAGTTCATTTAGATGAAAAAAAAATCTCATGAGTAAATGGACTTAACATACATCTAGAAAATATGTCATATAACAGTTTGAGAATAAGTATCCTTTTAATATCCCATGAGTCTTCTTCCAAAATCGACCACATTTTAGTCCATTAAACATATCTTAACAAATATAAAATACAACTTCTTTTATCTTAGCAAATAGAATAAAATTAAGAGCAAAAGTGAAAGAAGCTACACAAATATCTCCAACAAGAAAGAGATCTGTAAATTATCAATGGTAAAACCATAAAGAATTCAATGCAATATCTAGAATCAAATTAAATAAGAAAACAACTTACTAGAATCTCTGAGAGACAAAGATAAGTGTAAGAGGTAACGTTTCTACTAACAGTTGTAACATTAAAATTCAAAGAGTTTTCAAATAAAATCATTAAGTAACTCAACATACTAGAAAAAAAGAGCAGGTCAAACCTAAATAAGTAGATAACAAGAAATAATTTTAAAATGTCAGAAGAAAAATTAATGAAATGAAGACTATAATGCACACAAAGATTCAGTGAAATAAACAGTTGGTTCTTGGAAAAAATAATATTGACAGACTTTTAGCCAAGATAGACAGATAGGAAAATAATTCATAAAATTGATGAGATATTATAGAGCACATCAATAGAATTTAGTGCATCATTATGAAATGGAATTTGTAAAGTAATCAGATTAATTTCTAAAAACATATGGTTTACCAAAATGGAAGTTTTCATAAGATATAAACTACAACAGCAGATCCGTGGTGAGCAATAAAAGTTTACCAGTAATAAAGAGTTTCCCAAGAAAAAAACCCAGAATTGTACACACGAACTGCTGGACTCTATCAGATTGTTAAAGAGTAATAACTACCAATGCTCTTCAAACTATTTTGTAAAACACAAAAGGCACAGAGCATTTACTTTCTATAAAATTCAGTTAACGACACCACACAAAAATAAAATTATAGATCCATTACTTTGATGAAAACACACATACATAAAAATCCTTAATAAAATACAAACCAATATAACAACCTATTAAAAAGATCATGCATCGTTATCTGACTGGATTTATTCCAGAGACATGACACAAAAAAATAAAAAAACAAAATGAATTATACCAATACCTTCAAGAACAGAAACCACATTATTATGTAAGTGGAAACATAAAAGGCTTTTGGCAAACTTCACCAAGGCATCATAATAAAATTCCTGACAAAACTAGGATGAGATGGATTATACAATAACATAATAAAATGCTTTCATGACAGACCCGTATTATTCTACATGAGGGCAAATAAAAGCATTCCCTGTACAACCAGAAGGGAAACCAGCCTGTTATCATACTCTGCATTCTTATTTACCAGAGTGCTTAAATTTTTAGCCAGGACAATAAGGAAACAAAAGAAATGGAGAGATGGAAGGTATATAAATAGGGAAAGAAAAAGTCAGTTTTTCCATAGCTCTACATGTTTTAAGTCTATTTTTAAAAGACCCTAAAGATTTTATCAGAAGCTCATGGATTTAATAAAGCATCAAGATTAAAAAAATTATCGTACAAAGATAAGTAGTTTGTCAGTTTTTTTGTTTTGTTTTGTTCTCACAAAGCAATAAGAAACATGTTGAGAAAGAAGTCAGGGAAACAACCCCATTCACAAGAACATAAAAAAAATCTAGTAATAAATGTACTAATGAGGTGAAAGTCATCTACAACAAAGACTATGAAACTGACTCCTGGACTATGTGGATAACGTCAACTATGAAACACTGAGGGAACTTCTGTAAGAGAAATAGAAGATTGAAGGGTCACCAGAGGTTCTGTGTGGGTATGACTAATATTATGAAAATGGCTGTAATATCAGGAGTGTTCAATGGGTTCCCTGAAAAGCCCCATGAAAATGTTAATCACATTCTTCATAGAAATTGAACAAATAAAAACCCTAAAATAAATAAGTGCGAGAGAGCCTAAACAGTAAAATCAGTTCTGAGAAAAAAATACATGGAAGGTTTCATAATATCAGATTTCAAAACATGACACACAGGGCTGGAGAGATGGTTTCCACTGCTCTTGTTCAGGACACAAGTTCAGTGCTCTGCACCTTTATCAGTTAGTTCACAACCTTATGTAACTCCAGATTCTTGGGTATTTAACATCCCTGTCCAATATGGGAGGCTTCTCTAGTGTATACACACACACACACTTAAAAATACTACACACACTTAAAAATAATAAAAAATGATCTCTTTTAAGAAGAGCTATAGTAACATAGCTGTGATATTAGCACAAAACAAACACAGAGACCAAGGAATTAGAAGATCCAGCTATTAACCCACATGGCTACAGTCACCTGATATCTTGATATCGACAAAAAATAAAATAAAATAAAACATGTACCAGAGGAAAGACAGAACATGTTGCTGAGGAAACTGGTTGGATCCCTATAGCTCAGGCTGTAAAATCATCAACTATAAATTAAACATCTCATGCATTTTGAGAACTAAATCTAGAAATGAGCAAATGGAAAACACTTCAGGATAAAGACATAAAGCATAATGTTCTGCATAGAACCTCAATAACTTAGTAAATAATAGGGAGAGTCAGCAGAGCAAGTTTTAAACTTCTACAGGGAAAAAGAAATAATTATCAGAGTTAAAAGGCAGCCGATTGAAGGAAGTAGAATTTCTTTCCCCCGACTCATCCTTCATAGAATTAATATCTAGATTATATGTATGAATAAATAAATAAACACAAAATAATAAGTAATCCAATCAATAGTGAAATGAAGTGAATACTTTTCAAAATTAATACAATTAGCCAATAAACATCCACACTAAATGGCTCACTTGCCTTAGCCACAAAGGCAATAGATATAGATTTCACCTCATCCTAGTTAAATGGCTGTCATCAAATAAACAAAACAAAAGTGAATGGTGGGGGTGCATTAGGAAAAGGAAATCTCATATTCTGTTGGTGAGTATGCAAATTCTTTCATCAAATATGAAAATCAACTTAGAGGTTATTCATAAAAATAAAAAATATAAAATAGACCTACCATGTAAATATGCTACTCCACTACCCTAGCACACACAACCAGCTATATTTATTGTGGCAATTCGACTTGACCAAGTTATAAAATCATCCTATGAGTATTACATTGGATATATGGACAAGAAAAAATGTTTTGTAAACATACATAAAATGAAGTAAAGAACAGGAAGTCATCTTCAGAAAGATGATAGATCTGGAAAATATGATCTTAGTAAAACAAGCCAGCCTCAGAAAGGTAAGAATTGCATATTTTCTTTCAAATGAAATATATATATGTATACTTACATATATATACACACATATATTTACATACATATACTCACACATACACACATATATACATACGTACATGCATACATACACACATATACACATATATACATACGTACATACACATATATACATACATACACACATACATACATATATACATACATACATACATACATACATATACACACATACCCCCACACATATATACCATATATATATATATATATATATATATATATATATATATATATATACGTGTGTGTGTGTTTTTGTGTGTGTGTGTGTATGATATATACATATATACCATTGGGGAAGACAAAGATAACCAGTAGGAAGGTGACAAAAGTAATATGGTGAATATTATCAAAGAACATTCTCCAAGTATAAAAATGTCATAATAGAAGTTAATATTTTGTACAATTAGCATAGATTGATATATCTGAAACAAAAGATGATAGCAAACAAAGCAAGCCTGTTACATTTGGAGAGTGTGTGATTCTTCTTACCTGGAACATCTAAAGTGACCAGACTCTGAAAGACAGAAGAGAGCATGCTGCTGTTAAGATATGCCATGTATATTGTTGTTGCTTAATACATGCTTTGTTTTGCAATGTGGAAAGTTTGAGAATATGGAAGTTAGTGATATGTAGAACAGTGAACACAATTAACACTACCTAGTCATTAAGACAGTAAACCTTATTTGTATTGCACCAGAAATTAAAATACTAGTAGCTGATATTCTCAGGAGGAAAGATGTTTAAAGTAACATCCCTTCTCTCACAAATGCCCTTCACCCTCTCTAATTTGGATTTATATCTATCAAATTAGATCAGTAAAGTTTATAGTGCTATAAGGCTTAAAAATGTTCACACTTTCCCACTGATTTAACAGGTGAAATTAACTCTATTGATACGCCGGATGGATGCACTTCAAAGAAGCCATGAACTCCATCAAATATCACAAATATATGGCCATGGTTTGAGGATGAAAGGACATTCCACAGTAATTAGTTTTGACCCTCCAATGTAGGAGTATTTTATAGGGATAGTCACAGATAAAGGAGTTCAGGAGCCTAGGATTATGTAGCAGGATATAGCCATACAGACAATTCTAGCAAATAACATTCTCTATTACAGAGCACAGAGTGAAGCACAAACAGAAGTGGAGGATTTTATGACATCAGTCAGGTAACCTCATCTAAGTTTCTTTCAACTTGATTAAAGCATTTGGCTTGGAATGAGTTGTAAATGTTGGAGAAGAAGGTCAAATAATATGATTATGTAAAGTATACATAAATGTTTTATTTAAAACATATCCATCTCTTTAAAAAGAAAGGTGAAGACTCCACACTCTTGAACCAGTCTTTAAGTAAGCTCTTCCTATGGATTTACTTTGGAGTCTATCAAGAAACTCATTAGAACATTTGTGTAATAGTCCCGAATTAAAGACTTTGTGTATCACAAATTTCGCTGCTGAGCCCATACCTAGTTCCTTCTTAAATAAAAAAATTTTAAATTAATTTTTGACAATTTTATACATGTATATAATGCATCCTGATTACTCTCAAGCTTCCATCTTCTTTTATGTACTCTTGTAAACAACATTTCTCTCTGAAAGTACTGTTTTCATATCCATATCTATTGTTCTGTGATCACTGGTTTTATATCAAGTGCTGTCCATGTAACTGTGGGTGGGAACTATGCCCTGGAGGAGTGTGGTGGATAAGCTTGTAGTCACACAACTGAAAACAATAACTACCTATCCCAGCATCCATCAAGATAGAGTATAGTTCACCAGGGAGAAGATTCCTCAATTGTACTCAGAATTTGTCCATGCCTGCTGTTTCTCTCCCCGTAGAGACTCACAAATATGAGCTAATAGTAAGTGATGAAATCTTCTTTACATTTACTTACATGTCAGGGTTCTACAAGGAATATATCCAGTTGTTCTCCACATTTATAAGCTTCATTTCTAAATGCCTACTGCAGAGGTCTTAGAACTAAGAAAGCATGGGCCATACCTATTCTTTTGTGGTAGTGATAGTCCCAGGAAAACCCAGAGGTAGCATTATACTGACAAAGATCGTATTCCTTAAAAACAAATTGTTTAGGATAACTGTAAAAAGGGGCAAGAAAATTTGCATGTATATTTATATGTATGTTTACATGTATCTTTATATATATGTTACTATGTTGAATATCCAGAGACAGGAAAGGGAGGCTGGGGGTCCTTTGTTCCAACCTAAGACAGGCACGTTGTTTTTTGTAACCACCTGGTTCTGCTTCTTGGTAACGAATGGCCAGCCTGTTCTGCTACTTTGTAAAGGCCATTCTGCTGCTCCAGTCCTCGGGTCAGGGTCTAGCAAGAGAAAGAGTGAGGACGGAGGGGCAAGAGACGCAAAGGATGGAGACAAGACAAAGGGTCTAATCAAGTCTCTTTTATTGAAAGGAAATCTTGGGTATTTATACCCTTTACCACGTTCCTTGCCCTCATGGGCAAGCTCAACTGAAGGCACTACATCATGTACATAGCAGAGTGGAGACCATGTGCTCCTAGCTGCTGGCAGCACTAAACAGCAAAACAAGATGTTTATCAGCATGTGCTCAGCTCTTTTGGGCTGTTGAAAACAAGTCTCTTGTCAGGGTATATGGCTCAAGATGGCTGTAAAGATGATAGCCGCTTTCGGCTAAGAGTCAGCTCCCAACATTATTATATGTGTATGTGTGCATATGTACACATATATGTAAATATATTTATGAGATAGATTATTGAAAAAAAAAACAGGTCTAATACTGAGCAAACAGTATTTATTTAATATTTGAGAACACCAAGTCTCCAATTGATGCTACATTTAGAAGATTTTACAAAGCCCTACTTTATTTTATGAATGTGCAGAGGGAAAAAAAAAGTGCCTAAAGAGAAACTGTATCCAGATATTACGTCACGATTATGCTTCTCTATTAGGTACAGAAAGCATAAGAGAGAACATTTTCAGTGTTGCATGCTACACAGAATGGATGGTGAATGTGTAGGAAGAAGAGTTAAGAGCCACCAGAAAGTTTGTATCTCAGAATGAGAACATAAAAGACTGTCTTCACCATGTTAATATTTATTCTCAGAACATAGCACTGAAATGGAGCAGGGGTTGACTACCTTTCTGGTGTCAATTGGTTATTTCTATCAGGAATCTGTTGTTTCTCTATTATCAATAACACCTATAAATTTATTCTTTCTCAGACTTTAGAAAGAGTCTTCTGCTTTCTAGCAACAGTTTTGAGAAGTAGATATTTGGTATTATATGGTTGAACATAGGGTTTGTAATATCTTCCTTATTTGATGTTTGTTTTGGGAACAGATCTTACCATGTAACACAGGCTGGCATAAAGCTCCTGAGTCTCCTGTCCCATCCTTCTGAATGCTAAGATTGCAGTAGCATCCTGCCATGCTTAGAAGAGTTTAAATACCTTATATAAAACAAAAATATCAGAAGTAGTTTTCATGGTGTCAAGCAGAAGTTGGCACATTTTTACTAAAAGTGCCAGTGAGTAAATGATTTTAGCCCTGCTGATTGTGAAAGTTTGACCATTTGATGCTGGAGGACTATTCATAGATGAGAAACAAATAGGCATAGCACCATTTCAACAAGTTTATTTTCAAAACAAATTTTCTGGCCAGAGTTGGAATCTAAGAAATAGATTCTGCCAAATCTCCCACTTCTTCAATCTTCTACAATTTCTCCTGTTTAATATTTCACAATTAGTGATTCTATGTTTTCAGTTCCAAAGTGTTGCATTTCAAGTGGATCTTCAGGAAAATAAATAGCTCATAAAAGGAAAATAATGTATACTGTGAATTCTAAACTCAACAGCTTTAAAATGCTATTTATTAGATAGCACACATATGTCAAGAACATGATTAATTAAGTGAAATGTTAACAATTGGCTCTCAATAAACTAGTAGAAAAACAATGATAGACAGATGTGATTGCTAATATGTATCACAGTGTCTAGAATCATTTAGCAAGCATCTCTGTACTGTGTACAGCACCATCCCACAGCTGGGGTCCTTGACTTACAAAAGCAGAACACGAGATGAGCATGAGCTTTTCTTTCTCCTTCTTAACTGCAGATGCAGTGTGACCAGCTACCAGCTACATTACTCTCTGCCTTCTTCACCATGATGAACATTATGCTCGCACTCTGTGGGCAAAAATCAATTCTTTCTCCCTTGTGTTTTCCGTTGTGTGTGTGTGTGTGTGTGTGTGTGTGTGTGTGTGTAGAACACTGAGAAAAAGTAACCAACATAGCTCAAAAATTGAACTTCAAAATAGCTTAAAATTAAGTTACAGAGCAGTGAGTAAAAGAGAAACATTTGTTGATGTGATGTCACTTCCAGCAAAGCCCATTCATGCTGTGGAAGAGTTGGATGTGGTGAGACTATTGTGACTCTGAGCATACAGAGTCAACCTTTCTAGCTCAAGAACAGCCATGTGTTTTGTGCTTGATTCCTCATCTGTTGGACTAGACAGTTTGGTGTACATAGAAAGGTGTTTTGTTTATTATAGAATTATCTAGATCCCTCACAAGACCCTATTCCCTCTGGAAATGCCTCCATCTAGTTAAGTTAATAGACTGAATCCACAATTGTGATAAATACCAAACATTCTTCTTAATACAATTTAACAAACCCTGTAATCCTTTCAATGTATGAATCATCTTCTCCTGGATCAGATGTTGCCCTTTTCTGACTGGAATGTGGTGCGTTCTAACTTTGGTATTCATTGTAAAGACAATAAGAAATCATCTGGAAGACATTCTGTCTCCCACTTAGATATAATTTCCTTAAGTGGGACAATTATAGGTCTTTAAATGGGGGAACAGTTTTCTCAGACAGAAAAGAGGGATGGATTCTTCTGGAAAAAAAGATTCAATGGGGACTTGGTAATTATAAATCATTTCATTTATTTAAGAACAACTCAATAATTCTTTCTCAAGTTTAGCTCCTTTTCCTTGATTCTCGGGGACCAAGATGTAAGTTACTTGGCGAAGACCAGTTACTTTCATCAGAGATTCAAATTTTGTACTTAATTCTCAGCTACCTCAGTTCTGGGTTTATTTACGAAAGGCTGTATTTGGAAAACAGTGTAGAGTGAATGAGAGAGATTGTTCAGAATTAGGCAGTCACATGATTACTACAGTTGACAAATTCCTCAGTACCTTTTCTTTTGTGTCTTATCATTAAAACATGGTTTACAATAAGCCACTGTTTTAGTTTGATTTCTGTAACTGTGACAAACATAACAAAAATCACCTTGGGGAGGAAAGGGTCATTGGCTTACACTACCCTATCATAATCCATCATTGAGGAAATATATGGTAAAAACACAAGCAGGAACCTGGAGGCATAAACTCCTTACTGGTTTGTTAATCTTGCTTTTCTATACAACATGGGACCACTTGCCTTCTACAGTGGGCTGTGCCTATTTAAATCAATTATTAGTTGAGAAAAATGTCTTACAGACATAGCCACTGACCAAACCAATCTAGACAAATTTTCAATTGAGGGCTTCTATTCCCAGATGATTCCAGTTTAAATCAAGTTGAGAGCTGAAACTCATTATGATAGCTACCACTAAATATTTGGAAATATTGCCACTCTCTGCATATAATAGTTTAATTCTAGAATGGTCTCTAAGTCTCATGTATTAAATGCTTAGCCTACATGTTGACTTTGGGGTGCTGTAAACTTTTAAGGTTGGGGGAGATTAATTTGAGGCCTTAGGTCATTGGGGGTATATGCACTTTACTGCATTTCTGTGGCATTCCAATCTCTTCCTTTCTCATTTCTTCACTTATCCAGGAGGTGGATAGCATTGCCTATCTGTCTCCACAGTCTACTTACCTATCATGATATAAAATTGTTTCATCAGAGAGCCAAACGCAATAAGGCCAACTGATCATAGAACCTTCTAGAATGATGAGTGAAAATAAGATTTTTTTCTCTTATTAAGATGATTTTTGAAGATTTAGTAATAAAAAGTTGACATATGCCCTTTAGATTTCTCATAAAAGAAAAATTATTTACCAATTATTGAGGTTACGCTCATCTGTAGAGCCAGTTGTATATGATCACAACTTGGATTTTTCAATATTTAAAAGCCATCAAGGGGCATTTTATTTCAGTTGCAATACAATCAGGGAAAATTCCTTTATAGATATTTTAAGATATTTTAAGATATCTGTTTAGTTAAGGTTTTATTGCTATGAAGAGACACCATGACCAGGGCAACTTTTATAAATGTTTATAAAGGAAAACATTTAATTGGGGCTGGTTTATAGTTTCAGAGCTTTGGTCTATTATCACCATGATAGAAAGCATGGCAGCATGGAGGCTGACCTGGTGCTAGAGAACTGGAGAGTTCTACATCTTGATCCATAATCAGCAGAAAGAGATTTTGTACCACACTGGGCATAGCTTGACCAAAGGCATCCTCCAAGCTCATCCTCACAGTGACACACTTCCTCCAATAAGGCCACACCTCCTAATAATATTACTTCCTATGGGCCAAGTATTCAAACACATGAGTTTATGGGGGTCATATCTATACAAACTACTACAGTATCTTTGTTAACACCACTGACACACACACACGTACACACACTCACAAAGTGCATTGTGTTATTTCTGTATATCTATTATCTATCATCTATCTATCTATTGTCTTTTATATGTATGTATCTATCTATCTATCTATCTATCTATCTATCTATCTATCTATCTATCTATCTATCTATCTATCTATTTATATCTGAAAGCCTGGAAGGTTGAAGTGAAATAGTCTCAAAGGAAAAGAAAACCTATCTGTGTATCACTGTTAGATGAAGTGGTAAATTCCCTGAGTCTTAGTTGACTTACTGCTCTGTTTCTGTACAGGTTAACTTCTGACCCTGAAGGGTTACAGAGTAGCTACTGAGACGTGAGCTCTCTGAAAATTTCAATCTCCTTGTGTCTCCTGCTGCAGTAAGGGGAGAATGTTAAGAAGTGTAAGGAGAGTTCTGCTCCATTTCTTCTCTAGTGCTTCCTACTGCCCAAACCAAACAGTAATCAGGAAATAAAGCTTACTGGGAATTGTTTTCAACCCACCCCAGTAATTCAGAACACAGAGTAGACAAGTAGGCAGATGTCTGATCAATTGTTATTGGATATTGACAGAGTGATTCTTCAACTATATATCTTAACATGCAAAATGTCATACTAATTATTTATCAAAGTGAAATCTGTCAAGGTGATTGATATTTGATATACTGATTATGAATATAAGCTAAGTAGCTGGTGCTTCAAATTATGACTTCTTTACATATTTAATTTTGTAACATCCTGCAAGACTTATACAATTTCTCTTCTGAGAGAATCTTTGTTTTCATAATTTTCTTAGGTTTTATAATTTCAAAATAGGAATGTTTACCTCATTAATTGCTCCAGTGTTACATGTGCCAGAGGCAATAATAAATACATCCCTAGTTGAAGAAGTCCATGTAGGTGAGGAAACACGTACTTTCAGGGTGATGACATCAAAACCCAGCACTGATGATTTTTGAAAACATGGATGGTACTCATGTGATATTTTTCCTGTTTGAAAATGATCACAGATGGTCTAAATGATAATAAATACTGCTAAGGTAAACAAGGATGCCTGAGAGTTCTAACCACCTGAGAGACACAAAGACACCTTGGAAATTAGCACACTGAGCCTGGCATTTTGGAGGCTTGGTGGATAGGAGGTAAGAGAATCATACAAGTGAGCTAGCAATCATTTATGACGACTTTTGAGCAGAAATGAGATGAGTTATAAATTTAATCAAGAAAGCTGTAATTGAAGATATTCCCACCCTAAGAAGCTTACTGTGTAATTAGGATGTGACTGGAAATAGTTCCTCTGATGATAATACCACTGAAGTGTGAGCGATTGATTTTTCTTCTCAACTATACTCAACAGGGAAAGTGGGACATGAAGAAAATGCTTTAACAGGGATATCCAGGGGAAAGACATAATTGGAAGATGGATCCTGTTAATTTCTTTTATTCCATCTCTAAAAGAGTATTTCTGTATTAAGAAATAACTTTTAAAATGATTGGAAACAAGAAAATATCACACACTTTTCCAAATGTCATTAAATATAACAACCTGGTCTCTTTTTCTTTGATGGCTTTACCCTAACAGACTTTTAATATTTCTAGATATTATGTATGTTAATAAAAAGAAGTCTAAGGAAGAATATGTCCAACATAGCCATTACTACAGTTTTAACAATCAGTGTTGACACTGGTGTCTGTGAGTGTATTAATGTATTAATGTAGCAGTTGGCATGCTTAGTCACTATAAGAAGTTACTTCCTTGCTTTAAACAAAGAAGTAAAACTGTAAAAACAGTACATTCCAGGTATGAAAGTACTTATCAAGTCTGAAGACACCACCTCTAAAATTCCAGAGTGTCAAAACTAGAAAAAATGCCCAGGGCAGAGAATATTCTGTGCTTGTTTTGATCTTGATACTGTTCCACCACTAGCCTTCATTGAGTCGCTTAATTTGGCCCTTAAAACATTCTTTGAAGTTATGTTTGTCCAGTTCCAGAATCCTGCTGGAAGATAGTTCTGATTACTGGCAGCCATGTATTGGTTCCTGGCAAGAATGTGGGTCTCTGAACTTCTTCCATTACTAAGTCACAGGTTTTTTTCTAATATAGAGTCTATCGGGGCAAAGAGAAAGTGCAGTATGGCCTGGATATAAAATAAGTATCCACATTGAAGATGGGGGCCTGGAGGGAGAGAAGAAAGGAAGGATGAAGAGAGAGAGAGAGAGAGAGAGAGAGAGAGAGAGAGAGAGAGAGAGAAGAGAGAGAGAGAGATTTACTGAAACACTTTTGCTTGACCAAAACCAAGGGATTAGTTGAACCTTGATTGAAATCATTGGATAGAAAGCCATCACAGAAGTAAAACAGAACACACACTGGGTACATTACATAAAGTCACAGGGAAGGTTAGGGTATGCAGGATATGTATATTTAATCTCCACTGTACATGAAAGTAGAGAAAAATCTTTTTGAATATACCCATGAATATTTTTTAAAATTCTACATTTAAAAATTTGTCTCTGTGTATGTGAGTGTGTGTGTGTAAAATTATGTACAAGCAGACTTCCTTTCTTAAAATGTTTTCATGTCTGTGTGGTACATTAGTTTGCATGTGAGCACATGCACATATGTTCTTGCATGCAGAGACCTGAATTTGATATTTGGGTTTCTTCCTCCATTCCTCTCTAGATTGATTGCCAAGTCAGGGTCTTTCAATTGATTCAAAAAGCCCTCCATCTCTGCCTCCAGAGTGCTGAGAGTTTAGGCAACTACTACAACCACCGGGTTTTATATGAGTTCTGGAGATCCAAATTCTAGTCCTCGAGCCATAACTACGAACTCATCTCCTTAGTTCCCAAATTCTTACATATACAAAAAAACTTCTCAGTACATTATAGGTTTTTGTGTCTATGATTTCTATGATTTCTTTGAACATATTTACAAAAATTGAGCTTCATACTGTTTAAAGAATTAAGTTAAAGGCTATGCAAGCCATTGCATCAGTACCTTAAAATAAAATTAAAAGAAAATATATTTTAATAGGCTTGAGTTCTGGGCCATAAAATACTATAGTTAGTCTCTACTCTTTTTTTTTGTTTGTTTGTTTGTTTGTTTCATCAGTGTCAAGCCATGAAAATGTCTCATGCCTTCAGTCTCTCTGGAAATATTCATGTAAAAGAAAACTCGGAAATTCTGATATTCTTAGGTAAAGTGTATTAATAAATAAAACTATATCACAAGGAATATCTTCACCTGGGTGGGTGGATTCACATGGGCAAAATGATTGAAAACATACCTTGTGCATAGCATCCTGTTGCTTCGTTCTTATTGAGTGAGTCATGCTATCAGTGTCCAGGCACTGCTAGTCTAGTGAAAAGGCCAAACATTGAACTTCTGTGGAGTTTGTTGATCAGTAAAAGGAAGTAAAGACATATAATTTAAAATGCGAAACATCTTTCAACATTATCTCTGCTTCACTCTCAAACAGAATGTTGAAGATTTGTTTTTGTCTTATGGCTTTTCTGTAATGGGTTATTAGACATGTTTTTCTTGTGCATAATGCATAACCTTTATGAGTATATTGTATAAAATGGAGAGCTAGCAAAATAATACTGATGTCCACAGACTACAAAATTCAAATTAACAGTCAATATTGTCTGTCCTGCCTGCTTAGCTACTATATTAATGGGACACTATGCCAATGTAACTATGGAAGAGACTTAGTGAGCCAGTAGACTAGACTTATTCATAAAATTTTAATAAAAGCTTTTCTCTGTGAAAAGATTTGGTCAAGTCATTACTCACCTATCATAGTGCTACTTGCACGTCTATGTAAAGACAATTTAATATACTAGAAGTTTAATGAAGATCATGTTTATCTACTTTCATGGTCATACTAAAATAATATACCTACTAAAAGAACTATGTACTTGTTTCTTAGAATTGTAAGATAAAGAGAGAAATTACAATGACCAGGAGGAAGGTAAAAAAAAAAAAAATGGAAAAGGGGGATGATGAACAGGGGAGGGAATGGGAAAAGAGGGATGGGGCAATGTTTTGGAGTGGCTCTTGGTTGGTGTGGAATCTTCTGTTTCACTAAAATTTGGAATTTCGCCATTTACTCTTTGTAGCCTAGCTCCTTGTGTTTCTGGGTGGTTCAAGCCAACATCAGAGACTCTCGCTGAATGAGTGTAGTTTGTAATTATTGCTGACATTCATCTAGGATGTGGCCAACTCACCATGTATGGTGAAGCTTTCCTCTGCTTTGGGGACATAGGGTTGGATACATACTATATTTGCAACCCTGTTACACATATGTCAAAAGGAAAATGGCTTTATGGACAGATTTCAAATGATAATGATGTTTATATCAAGGTAGTGGGATTGTGGGCACTTCTATTTTTCTTTAAAATATAATCCAAGTTTTCTACAAATAGATTTTTTTATCAAAAATATTAAAGACAGAGCATAGCACAGAAACACTGTGAGTTTTGTAGTGTATTGAGCCACCAAGCACTACAGGGATGAGGGTGGTGGATGGTGACTGCATTTAACCACATCTTTACACTATAAAATGAAAAACAATTGTTTACTGAGCATTTAAAAAAAGGCAGAAGGCTGGACAGTAATGGGAGGAAAGGATGCAACAAAGAATACAGGACTATGTGAGGTTCCCCTGCGGGATAAGTGCTTTTATTGTGCTCTTAAAGTTGCCAAGAACCTGCCTCAGCGTGGAGACAGATACTGAGGAAGAGGTGTCTGGAAACATCAAAACAAAGGACTTGAAGTCAAATCACAGGTTACAAGCTGATGGTCTATGTTCTGCTTGAGAAGTCTTTTCAGATTGTTTCTCTCTCTCTCTCTCCTCTCCCCTCCCTCCCTCCCCTCCCTCCCTCCCTCCCTCCTCCCTCTCTCTCTCTCTCTCTCTCTCTCTCTCTCTCTCTCTCTCTCTCTCCCAGTAAGCTCTGTCTGGATATCTCTACTCAAGATAGCATTTTTGCAATTCTAAAACTTCTCTTGCGGACCAAAAGGCCAGTTTTTATTTACATATCAATTCGGTCATTACCTCAGGTTCCCTTTTGATTATCCCCTGAAGCAGCATCACCTGACCTTAGTCCCTTGACTCTTAGAAGAAGACAGCAAGTACAATTTTTTGTTTTAACATTGTAAATAAATTCAGAGATCTGCCTGCCTTTGTAAATGTAACTGGGTGGGATCTTGCCCAGTGATCACCACTCCCTAAATATCTTTATCTTCTTCCTTAGTATCTTTCTAACAAGCTTGCTCATACTGCAGCTGTCTCTGTTTCTTTAGATCTGTGAAGCTCTTTATATAATTTATATTGCATCCTTATGTTTCACAACTCCTGGTTTTGGAGTTTTTTTACTCAGCCATTTGCTGAGACATTAGACAAACTCTTGACTTCTGAACTTATGCTTTCTCTGATTATCATGGAGTCATTAACCTTGGCAGAGAAAACATTCCCCAGTAACCTGGACAAGGGGAATAGTTCCCAAAGGAGGAATGTGAAGTAATATATATTTTTCCTGTATATTATATTGTATATTGTAAATGTACAATCTCTTTCTTGTTCAATGCATACTTTCTTGTTCAATACAGCTTTATGCCCTCAACAACAATTGACACCCTGCTGGCTTTGTTCTGGGGGTTGGAGAGGGGGACCATGTCATTCTGTCCCTTACATGGCCAAGTTGGACTCAACAATAAGTGAAGTAGTTGATTCCAGATTGACTGGTGCAGTTCTGAGAGGTGTGAGCCTCTATATGTGTAATTTCAAGTTGGGTATTTTTACCACAGAAATAGAAGGCACACACATCATGGGCCATACATATAGGGGCCATACAAATAAAAGACATGCAAATATAGTTCATAACGATCAGGGCCATGCTTTTAAGGAAAATCATGGTGAAGGTATATGGTCACAGGGCTCTTGCCTATAATACAGGGTACAAAAACTAGCAGTTAGGATCTTTCAGGCCATGCTTCTAAGACTTCCATTCTATTAGACTGACTCCATTTTCTGATCTCCTATTAGTGGTGATTCCTTCCCAGGGTTCTCCAATGGTCCATTTAATATGCAGTTACACATGGAATATGCGATCCTCTGCTTCCTCACGGCAATATCTGCTAAACGTTTTTTCCTAATATGAAAAGTAAGTAGAAAATATTTTATAATGGGATAATTTGATATTAATAATCAATGAAATCACAATCCATAGGTAATAACATGAAATAGTGGTCTAATTAGGCAAATATTTCTGATTTTAGTGTTATTTGGTATCACATATAGGACAGCTGGTGAGGGAGATGGAGACCTTGACTATATTCTGTGACTGCACATAATTTCTTCTTCAAGTAGCTTGGCATGCTCAAATTTTAAATGTGTCTTCCAAAGCCCCAAGTATTTCTCCAAGTCTGCTTCATATATATGTATAGTTAATTAAATTAGTATTTTGTTATAAGCTCAGCATATTGAAGAATTCCTACAAGAAAATATGACAGGGACGTGCTTTTCCCCCTGGAGGTGTGATGACAAGGATAACTCAGATCAGTGAGTAGCTCTCCATAGATGAGGGTATGATTGCAACTTTCGGTCTTGATGAGATTTCAATAACAGCAAATCCATCTCGAAGTCTCTGTTTCCTGCTCTAGACTTCTGAAGGAGAAAGAAGAAACACAACACTACAAGGCAAATGAAAACCTGGAGTTTGTCTAAAAACTAAATTCACCAATCTCTTTCTTGTCCAATATATATCAACATGGTCTCCTTGAGGACACACATCAGACATTTTTGTGATCCAATTTCCTCCTCTGAATTAGTGCTGAATTCCTTGATCATGGTGATCTGGTACCCTTATATTAGTCATCAACCACAGGAAGAGAAGTCTCTGATTGATTTGCACCCCTTTGGTAAACCAGGAAAAGTCTTTCTCTCTCTCTCTCTCTCTCTCTCTCTCTCTCTCTCTCTCTCTCTCTCTCTCTCTCTCCTGTGTGTGTGTGTGTGTTCCTCTCTCTCCCCCTAACCCAATGTTTGAAATCCCAGTAGCAGATATGTAATGTTTCACCTGGAACATGGTAGATTCCGCATAGGCAAGATTCTTGGTAAAAGCATGCATATTGTAAGCATGTAAGAAGACTTAAAAGGTTTTGCCTTCAAACTTCTTTATTTCTTTCATAAAAAAGAATAGTATTAGGTGAATAGAACAGGTGTTTCTGAGCATCACTGTAGGAAAAATTTCTAATGTCATATGTGTTCCTGCCCTGAGTGAGTAACTCTCTTGGGCTCTATAGTGCTACAATTTGAGGAGGCAGGGATACTATAAGAACCTCTCTGAAAGAGCTCACTCCGTCCTTAAAGCCACTATATCCTCGCCCCTTCCACTCTGAGCCTGATAACTTTGTACTGTGTCTGAATGCTCAGGAAAAACTTCATCTCACTTCCTTATCACATTTGAGAGACACCTCATAACTGCCACCAGCTATATGCTTTAAAATTATTTCCAACTCACCTAATATCCATCTACTCGGTCATGGGTGTCATGGTGGAAAGCTAGAGGACTTCATCTCTCTGGTGTGGTGTTACTATGGTCCAATTTGTCTGCACAATAAGTGTGTTCCAATCTTTTCTTAATCACCACAGCAGAACTTACAGTTACATGTCTTTGACATATTTCCAGGACTGAGTGTTGTTCAAGTATGACAACCTGAGTTTGTTCTCCAGCACTCATAAAAATATAAATATGGAGGTGCAAGCTTGTGGTGCCAGTGAAAGTAACTGAGACAGGTAAGTGAGACAGGCTCATCCGTGGAATGAGTTCCAGGCCTGTCAAAAATCCAGTTCCTATGAACAAAGTGGATGGTTATGCAGGAACAACATGGTTGCTACCTGACTTTCACATGCATGCCTATGCATGCGCCTACACACATATACACAGGCTCATCTAAGCCCGTGAAGACACATACACAAGTATGTTCACACACACATACAGACACACACACATACACACACACACACAGAGGTAAATTTTTATGTCACATACCTGTGTTACACAGTTAAAGTTTGCAAAGCAATGCCATTCTCTAAAACTGGATTGCTTTGCCCAGCCTTGATGTAAGGGTTTGTGCCTGGTCTTAATGTAACTTGTTGTGTCATATTTGGTTGGTGTCTCTGGAGGCTTGCTCCTTTTAGAGGCACATGAAGAGGAGTGGATCTAGGAGAGACAAAAGGTGAGGGATGACTGAGAGGAGTAGGGAGAGTAGAAGCTCTAGCCAGAATGTATTTTATGAGAGAAGAATAAATAATTTTTTAAATCCCAAAGAAAGAAATACTGATAGAATCTACATTCATATCTTCATATGAATGAAAATCATTACCACTTTTACTTCAAATATTTAAATCCCATTTTAAGTTTCTGTATCCATATCTGAACAACAACAACAACAACAACAACAACAAACCAGAGTAAATGAATGGATACAGTCAAATTTAGAGATAAAATACTAGAAAATTGGTGTTTATGTATGAGTGTGTGTGCGTGTGTGTTGTATACATGTAAGTGTGTGGTTATGTACACCTGTAAGCATGCACACAGGGCCAAAGGAGAACATCCAGTAGCTTCTATCACTTTCTGCTGTTTTTTTCCTCTTCTGAAAAGGTCTTTCAGTCAAGCGAAAGCTCTTGCATTGTATTATGCTGCTGGTCTCTACTCCCTGATGTTACAACTGTGTTACAGCTGTGGTTGTTTCCAGCGTTGGTGCTGAGGACTCAAACTCAGGTCAGCATGCTTGCAGAACAAACTCTCTTACCCACTGAGCAAAATGCTCAGTCCCTATTTTTTTCTTAGTAAAAGGAAATGTTTGTTGAGGGTGAGTATATGAAGAATGAAATCAGTTAGGAAAGATAAGAGAAAGATATACCTAGGCTGTGGTGGTTTAAATAAAATGGTTCATATATTCGAAAGCTTAGTTACTAGAGAGAGGAATTCTTTGATCAGATTAGATGGATTAGGAAATGTGGCCTTGTTGGAAAAAGTGTGCCACCTGGGGTGGGCTTTGATGCTTTAAAAGCCCACATCTGGCCTCGTGTTTCCCTGATTCTTTGTCTCTTCCTATAGATCAGGATATAGATCTCACCTACTGCTCCAGCGCCGTGGATGCTGGCATGATCCCCACCATAACCATAATGAACTAAACCTCTGAAACTGTAAACAAGCCCCCAGTTCAATAGTTTCTTTTGTAAGAATTACCTAGGTCATTGTGCCTTTTCATAGCCAAAGAACAGTGACTAAGATGTGGGCATACATTTGAACACGTTTCCTTTGAGTTAGAGTCTGTCTCAGTGCAAGCTTTAGTGAAGGGCAAATGAAGATAATGGCGTGGAACTAGGAAATTCCTCAGATCTAGCTTTCCTCCCCAGACATCAGTTGCTTTTTAATCTGTTTCTTTGAGACCTCGATTATCAGGCTGTTCTCTCAGATGACCCAGTGAGCATGTGCATTCACCTTTCATTAATTAATTCAATACAAAACGAAATTGTATGCTTCAACAAAAGAATCCCAATGATGCTACAGGGTTATAAAGAAAGGAGTGCCTGGTTCTCATAAATAACCATGGTTGTTGTTACCATGAAGATCTGCTCCTTCTAAACATTATGAGAGACACCAGGTTTTGTGTTTTGACACCTTGTGACAGGACTCCTCTTTACATCAGAGCTATAGACAGCAGTCTTCAACCGCCTTACTCATAGTGAAACATAGCATCTGCAAGGCTCTGACTCATTCGTTCATGGTGCACACATCTGGCTCTTTTAACAGGGAACTAGAAATTTAGCTGACACTATGATCAGAAGATTTTATGCAGGCAGTGACTCTTTATAGGATCTTTTTTTTTTTTTTTTACGTTATTGTACAAAAGGTAGTCAATGAGGGACATCTAGTTTTATCACATTGGATCTTTTTTATTACCATTTACCAACTGTAAGCACATTGCCAAACCACAGTAAGTCTTAGTATCTCTATCTGAGATGATTAATCAAAGTGGGAGTTAAGAATTACCATGAAAGCAAACCTTTGAACATATTATGAGGAATTTTCTAGATTCAATGAATTGGACTGATGTATTAGTTAATTTTCTGTTACAGTGATGAAAACACAATGACCAAATGCTACTTATGGAAGAAAGAGTTTATTTTGGCTTACAGGCCTAGAGGAAGCATCCATGATGGAGGGGAGTCATCACAGCAGGTGAGTGGACCAGGATGCTGAGACATTCCAACTTCAACTTTAATCCTGAAGCAGAGAGATTGAACTGATGGAAGGCTATAGACCCTCAAAGCCTGCTTTCAATGATATATATCCTGCAGCAGAGCTCCAACTTCTAAAGGCTCCACAACCTCCCCAAACAGTGCCAACATATGTTCCCCAGAGCTTCAGATATATGGGTGGAACACTTCTCATTCAAAGCACTTCAGGTGGTCATTATGACCCTTATTTTGGGTAGTGCCATCCCATGGTATTCCAGATAGGTTCCTGAACTGAAGAAAGGAGAAAGTGAAATGAGCACAATCATTCATCTCTTGGATGCCATGGGACTGTCCACCTCAAGGTTCTGCAACTACAACTTCCCTACCACAGTGGACTGTATCCCCTTGAACAGAAAGCCAAATAAACTCTTCTGTTAAGTTGCTTTTTTGTGAGGTGTTTTGTAGTAGCAACAAGTAAAGTAACTAACACATCATCTATAAATTGTGGTAATAATACAGTGTTTTGGTTTTTTTAATACTATAGTCAAACACAAACAATATAGCCAGCTTAAGTATCTGACTAATGAATTAAATGAACTTAACTATGGACTAAGATCCATTAAGTAAGTGAAGTTCATTATCCTTGTTAATCACTATTCTGTTTAGTATCCTTGCTTCTCAGATGGTTAGTTAGGCATTTACACTTTCTGTGAGGATGCTTTCTCAGCCATGCTGGGAGAGCATGAACAGTCTAAGCCCAGGGAGCCTGAGTGAAGACATGAGGTATAAATTCAGGAGATGACAAGAGGCTCTCAATCAGAGCCTGGAATTACATGAAAAGAAATCATTTAAGAGTTATTTCCTATCCAAAAAGGAATTGTTACATTATTAAATTCCACCATACTGGGAGCTTTGCTGCTTCACAGCCATGCTTTCAAATCTTACTTATTACTGCTCCAGCCTAAATGGGGTAAAGGATGCTGAAAAAGACATTCTGGCCAGTAGATCAGAAAGGAGATACTTGTGGGGTTGAGGAGAGCTCTAGCTTTCTGCTATTTGTGGCAGTTGCTTTTAACTTTACAAAATACTCTTTTTCACTCTCTTTGGGATGTCAGTAAGCATCTCAGGCCAATGTGAAGCCAGGACCCAGATAGACAGCTCCTGAGTAATAAGACATCTATGCCCCTGAATACTTAGTCAGCCTCTTAAAACTATTCAAATGGTAACTACACTGCAGTTATTTATAACATTGTGTTTTTTCTTAACTATTCACCATATGTAACATGTATTGAGTTCTTATATAGATTCAACTTTTGAAACAATCTTTAAGGGTCAATAAGATGGATGGTGTATTGAATAATGCTTGTCCCTAAGCTCGGGGACTAAGTTTGAACTCCTGGGCTATATGGTAGAAAGAAAAACTCGAGTTCCACAAATCATCCTTTGATCTCCACAGTCACACCACGAGGCACAGACTTCTCCTCTCTCTCTCTCTCTCTCTCTCTCTCTTGAATATAATGGAAAAAACTTTTTAAAATCTCATGGAAATAGATGTGCTTTTTTTTCTTAAATATATGTGATTTGATTTAAGATTGACAGTAAGTAGCACAAATCAATTCAACAGAGAAACTGAATGCAAAGCTTGTGCTTGAATAAATCTTTCAACATACTGAAGTCTTGTTCCTCTGCTTGAAAGAAGATGAGGGATTCAGCAAATTGGGAAGTTTTGTCCTGAATTTCAGAGAACAAAAATTTGGAAGAACATTAACATTACTTAGCAATTATTTTAATAGCTAACACCAAATGCAATGTATAAAGACAGCAGAGAAACATGTGAAGGGGGACTCTAAAGGATTTGAGGAGAGGAAACACAAAGATGAAAATGTGTAGGATAGGAAGAAGACAGTGATGGCCCTGATGTTGTGTGATGAGGGAGGACATATGAAAGGAACTCAATTAAATAAAATTTTCACTTGTGTAACAGTGCACCTGATCTGTATATCACTCTTTGTTAGCTAGCTTTCATATAGAAAATGTGGAAATGAGGACATAGTGGTCAATTTTGAACGTGTATCATGTGTCCAGTAAGGGTACTAGTTGACTTTCCTATCATTAAAGAGTAAGGTGAAGGAGGGGCACATGTACATGGGATATGGCTCAGTGGAGTGTTTATCTAGTTTGATGGTTAATTTAATTGTTAATGGGACATAATCTAGAACAATCTGGGAAATGGAAATTTCCTTATTTCATTGAGTTGATTGAAGCTGGAAGGCCTAACATACAAGAGGTCTACCCTTGACTGGTTTCTACACTTCCTGGAAAAGGGAGATGAGTGGCAGAGTGCATGCATTCATCTCTCTTTCCTTCTGACTGAAAAATTAAGTAATCCTTTCCTGTTCTCCTGCCATGATAGAATGGAGCCTGGAACTGTGAGCTAAATAACCTCTTTACTTTAAATTATATTTTTTTCAGTTATTTTTTATCATAGAAATGAGAGAGAGACTTAGTATGTGTGATACCAACACCACAAAAACCAATATGGTGACATGCATAGATGATACCAGGTTTTGGAAGGTACAGGAAGGAGGAAAAGAAATTTATGATCATTCTCTGCTACCCAGTGAGTTTAAGCAAGATATATGAGAACTTGTCTTACTAAAACCAAAGCTTTGGGTGTGGGGGAGTGTGGTCTCTGTCCTGGAGGGCATTGCACACTGATCTCTGGTCCAGCATGGTGCGGGGGTCTGGGTCAAAGGGACAGAGTGCAAGCAGGGAGGGGAGATGGCCTCCACTGCTGCCTCTGCTCAAGTCTCCATTTTTGCTGCCCAGTCACTCCCAGGTGCTGCACCTGTCCCTCTGCACTGAGCTGGTCGGGCTGGGTCAGTGAGGTGTTGGCTAGCTGGTGAGGAGGGGAGGGTCCTGAAGGTGCTTCGGGAGAGTAGATCTCTTCCCAAGTGATACAGCTCTTGAAAAGGAAACTCTCGGACAACCGGATGATTCTCCCACACTTCTACTTCTCCTGAATAGGGCTCTTATATACAATTTTGGGGTGTGTTAGGGTCCGGCCACAGATAACCCCTATTGGCTTGGTCTGAGAGCTTGGAGATACCATCATCCACATGTAGGAGAGCCTGAGGCACTATTCCTATGTGACTGATGGCCATAGACCTCTTTGTGGGAGGGGCTGTGGAGAGCTGAAGCTGAGTGAAAGGAGCCAGGATCCAGGAGCCAAGAGCCAGAAGCAACAACACTGAACACCTTTTGTCCCATTAGATCCGGGTTCAAGCCCTGTGCTCAACCAGGTGCCCAGCTGTCTCTCAGAGCCTACGCCCCACAGGGAGGAGTTGTGATATTTTATGTGATCTAAAACAATGTTTTTGTATCAATAGTTCTAGAATTAACCAAATATAGCAGACATTCTTTCTCCAAACTCAAGTTTTCTCAATTACTTTTAAGTAAATTGATCAATGGGCCAAACAGGTATGTTTCAATTCAATACATAGTCTCTCAACTTGAATCAGACCCCTTGGAGTTTGGTAAGGCTGTGATGGCTGTCATCATTTGGAAACTGATTCTCTTGTGAATGAATCACATGCAGTATTTGGCACCTGGTCTTAGCCAATGGTATACAGTTCCTTGGCAACTAAAGTCACAAGCAGTTACTTTCCTGAATCAAATCCCTGTTCAGGAACTATTGTGACTGTGATATCATCTATCATCTCTTCTTACCTCTTACTAAACAACCAAGAAATCTGATGTTTTGCTGGGAAACCAAATAAGATCTATCATTGGCTTCTTCCTGTTCCTAGTTGTCAGCCTCTGAAGTTGCCAACAATAAAGAATCACTCTTCTGTTGTAGATAAAGAATGAGATTCCAGAGAATGATCATGAATACCGTTTTATCCAACCATTAAATAGCTGTGTTCAATGGGAATTCTGATTAGACATCTTATTTCATATTGTTGATTCACTAAAATAAACTCACAGGTAGCATATTACTCATGCTTGAAAGAAGCTTTTCTAACACACACATTTCTTTGTAAAGTACATCAAAGCTTTCTTGCTCTTAGTATCATTCGACATTGCCCATGGGCCATTTCAACATGAAAATCACCAACAGCAACTAAAAATTTAAGATGAACAGTATTACCTATACTCTATAAGCACATCTTTGTGCTAGGAAAATTAAGGCAAAAACTTTGCCTCTGGGCACTTCATCTGGGAATGAATAGATTGTCAATTCAAAATTTTTTCCCACTCTGTGGACATAAATATTAGAAAATGTTGACAAAATTTACCAAGTATTGATTTGGGGGTAAAATTTTGGCAAAAATAATGGATAGGCAAATACAAAATGTCTGGATAAATGAAGACAGATTGTAGCTTTAGATTTATATACTATTATTTGTGATCTAGTACTGACCAAGTTCCAAGTTTCAGGATGTTGGAAGATCTAGTTCAAATTTCCAATTCTCTTACTGTGATAAAATATTCTGAAAAAAGGAATTTAAGAGTAAACAGGATATATTTTGCTTTTAGGACACAATCTCTCACTGAGGGAAGCTAGACAAGGAACTCAAAGGCTGGACTGCTTGCTAATCCTCATAGCATTACATCTGACCAAAAAAACTCACTTCACACTAAAGAAGTGTAGCAGGAAAAATGACAGTCTGCTTGCCAACTGACTTGATCACAGTTTATGTTTTCTATATTAGCTTTCACACACATGCTAGGACTGCCTGTTCAGGGAATGTTGTTGCTCTCAGAAAGCAGGGCTCACTTTATCAGTCAACATTCCAGACAATCCCTCACAGACAACACACAGGCAAACTGGATCTAATAATTTCTCAATTAATACTGTCTTCTCAGAAGAATCTAGACTGTGTGACAATCAAAGGTAACTTGAACATGTGCTAAACCTGTGTTTTAGGTTTAGAGTTTCTTCATTTAGCTACTTTTTATAGTCTATGTTCATATAGAAGATGAAGAAAAATCCCAATATTCCACAGCGATAAGAGAATTTCAAAATATTAGAGCCTTTTAATCATATATTATCACCACTCAAGAAGTTCTTATTACTCCATAGAAATTGGATCTGAGAAAAAACATGGGTTTTATGACTCTAGTGTATTAAATTTAAAACTAGATTATATTGCTGATCAACACAGGCTTTTCCAGGATGTTACCTTCCTTTTAACACACAAATTACCTAGTTCTAAGTTTTTAATTTTTAAAATTTTGTGCAACTTATGTTTATATGTTTGTGTATATGGTCACACGCATATAGTGTCTTCAAAGACAAGGGCAGGACATTAAATGCCCTGAAGTTGTACCTTCAGGCAGCTGAAAACCATGTAATGTGGATGCTGGAAGCAAACTCCAGTCTATGAGACTGTTAGAGTTCTTAACCTCTGTGCCTTCTCTCCAGACCCAAAATGCCCATAAAGTCAGCAATAATATACTTTCTTTGTAGAGTTAGTAATAAAATACACAGAAAATATCTACAAAGAGGGAATATGGTGTTCAGTATGTTTTCCTTCTCATATTCTAAGTATCTTGAAATAAAACATATTAATATGAAGTTTTTAATATTAATATTGGGGTGACAGTGTCAAAAAGATTACACAGACAGACTGAGAAAATGTATAGGAACTAAATATTAACATGAGCTATATTAACATGAGCTAACTAGGAAAACATAGATTTTTTTTTATTGATTGATAGGTAATTTTTAACAATGAGGAAGAAATGAAGAATATTATCAAAAATAATGGAGTGGTAAGTATTGTAAAAAGAATAGAAAAATCTATTAGCCTATGTATTTCATGGCAGTAATCTATGGAAAACAATTCAGACATTAATTAGAAGCTGCATGAGTCAGGGTGAGTATGAAAACAGATGGTATTTGCTGTGATTAAACAATTAAAGTATTACTTTATTTAGGAAAATAGTCAGGAATCTATGACTTTTCAACTATGACCCTTCTCTAAAATGGAGAAAAGTTTACCAATATAGCATTTGGGATCAATATAATCGAGTATAAATCAGAATTTTTATAGGATAACATGTTTATAATATTTTCATTACCTACAAGTGAGGTTCTAGTTAAATTCTCAGTTGCAGAGTGATATTTATATCTCCCTAAAGTTTGTAGATTGCAATTCTGATCTCTGTGATAGTGATGTGTGGTAGGTAGAGCCCTTGGGAGATGTTTGAGCTATTAGAAAGGAATTCTATTCACAATCCTGAATTGGATTAGTGTCCTTAAAAACATTCACATTTGACCTCACAGGGATTACAATAGCATACACAAGACTTATGCAAGCCAAAGCCAGAGCAAATCCCATCCTGGAGAGTAGTGAATACAGTACACCCATATCTGTAAAGCTAGGAGAGTGGTTATATGCCCAAGAATATTTGATCTTGGTCTTGATGTTTTTTAAATAGAATATAAAGTTGGGTGATTTAAGAGAATGAGGAAATGGAAAATATTGAGGGTGAATATAATCAAAGCATGTTGCAAGAAACTCTTAAGAAGTAATAGTAATATTAAAATAATATTCAAAGGCACTATTCTAAAAATCAAAACTAACTTTTAGATCTCAATTTATTTTCCCATATGAGGGCACAGCCATCTGTATCATGTATGAACCTGAAAATAGTACTCACCAACTATTCTAGCACTTTCTATGTACACAAACCTGATAAATATGAGAATTACATAGTTTAGGGATTTTTATTATAAATTAAGATTAACTCTTCCCCAATTTTATAACAGTTGGGATGAAAGTGTTATTTATTTGACAGGTTGGAAATCACCTAAAAGACAAGCTCTAAAGCATACTTGGAGAGATTATTTAGCTTCCTGGAATGCTTGTGAGAGATTATATTCATTAGGTGAATTAAGATAAGAAAATATACATTAAAGACAATGTTACTATTTCCTGGTCTTGGGTCATGGGGTATATAAAAAGAAGAAAATGTGATGGACACAAAAATTTATCATTTGCTACTTCCTGATTGTGGATGTCACGTGACCAGATACTTCAAACTCCTGTTACTTTCATTGTGAGCTGAAATAACACCTTTCTCCCCAGACTTCATTTTTGTCAGAATATTTTATCAACAAAGGAAGTCTCACCCATAGACAAAGAGCTATTGGCAACTAATGACTCCTGGAGGAGAGGGAGTCAGTTTTCTTTACCCATGTACATACAGGCACCAGCACATCATGGTTTTAAATAGAACACATTAAGTTCATAGTAGGAAGTGTTGGTGCATGGGTAAGGAAATCAATAAGAGTAGATGAAACAGACAGTGGCTTCTATCAAAGTACATACTTTACTATACATAGATAAAATTCTCAGACAATAATAGAAAAGGAAAGGGGAAGAGGGAATGTAGAGACAGACCTGGGATGAGAGTAAACAGGATGACATTTAGGCCAATCATATGGATGGTGGAATCTCATTCTACAAACAATATTTTTGCCAAACTTGATAAAGCAGATTACACTTTCTAGTTTGTGCAGGCCTTGGCAATGGATCAGAATAAAAAAAACATCTGGGTAGGATGGTTAATATTGCCAACTTGCCAGTATCTACAACAACCAAAGAGACAAATCTCTAAATATATCTACAAGGGAGCTTCTTGATTGGGTTAACAGGTATGTAAAACCTACTCTAAATTTGGGTGGTGCTATTCCAAGGGCTCACATGCTCTGTTGTGTAGAAGGGAGAAAGCAAGCTGAATCATCAGTATTTGTCTCTCAACTTTCGGATTCTGCATGCAATGTGATCACCTGTCTCAAGCTTGTGCTGTCAAGACTTTCCTTCCATGATGGACTATACCAGTGGCTCAGAACCTTACAAATACTGTGACCCTTTAGTACAGTCCCTCATGTTTTGGTCACCCTCAGCCATAAAATTAGTTTTATTGCTACTTCATAACTCTATAATTTTGGTACCGTTATGAATCATATCATAAATGTCTGTATTGTGATGGTCTTAGGTGAACCTTGTGAAAGTATCTTTTGATGGGCTCACGACCCACAGGTTGAAAACCAATGGACTATACCCTCACATTGTGAGCCAAAATGAATCCTTTGTTCTTCAGCTGATCTTGTCCATTATTTTGCCACAGTGTTGAGTAAAGTAACTTATTTAACACACATTTCCACTTCTCCTTTTCTAGACTTTTGAACAAAAATATTCACTCCATCTTGTGTCCTGAGTTTTCAGTCTGGTCTTTCAGATTCTAACTTGTACCATTGACTCTCTTAGTGTGACAAATTTCCTCTCTATGCTATTTTTTTAATCAAGCAAATGTATTTATTATGAAAGTTAACCATTTTTCACATTATTGAAAACAGATTCTGTTCTCATACAATATATTCTGATTATAGTTTCCCATCTCTCTACTCCTCTCAGTTCCTCTCTACATTATCTCACCCCCCAAACCACTCCCTTTCTGTTTCTCATTAGAAAAGAACAAGTTTCCAAGAGACAACAGCCAAACATGACAAAATAAAATATACTAAGATGAAGCAAAAATTAGCATATCAATGTTGCACATGGCAACTGCACAGGAGGAAAAGAGTTCTAAGGGCATGAACAAGAGTCAGATACCTACTTGTATTCACAGTCAAGAGTCTCACAAAAATAATAAGCTTTATGTATAATATATATAAAAAGGACCCGATGCAGACCCATGTGTGTGGGAAAATCTGGGGGGCCCCCCGCAGCGGCCCGGGACCTTCGAGGTGGAGGCTGCCTCCAGGCAGCCTGTGTCACATACCGGAGGAAGGTCCCAGGTTCCAGTGGCTGGAGGCTTTGGTGGCGGCAGGCCAGCAGGCCCCAATGATACAAGGAAGTCCTTGGTTCCAAAAGGCTTTATTGTCATGGCGGATGGTGGATGGATCTGGATGTACCCCACCAAACTCAGGGCAGGCCTGAGTTAAATAGGGAGGGAGAAGTGGGAAGGGTCTGGGGAGGAATGCTTAATTGGCGCCGCCCTCTGACCTTCATTAGTATGTAAATCTCTAGGGCCTGAGGCCTGTAGTTACACCCTCTACCTGTGCATTTTGGGAGAGGGCTGTAATGGCCTACGTGACTGAACAATGTAGGTCTATGGAGATTGGATTGCTTGTTAGGACTCTGAGTTCTGGGGACGTGGCCAAACTCCTGCCGTTTCTCCCTTGGAGACTCGGGGTTCTAGGCCCATGCCCAGCCAAGAACCAGGATACCCTTACGCAGTCCCACACATGTGGGCTCTGTGATTGCCACTTCAGTCTCACTGAGCTCATATACACCTTGGTTAGTGGAGTCTAAGAGCCTTGTTCTCCTGGTGTCCTCCACTCTGACTCCTTATCTACCTTTCTGGGTTACATAGTATAGCTTCTTTTTCATTTTCATAACAGGTAATATCCAATTGTAAGTGAATACACACTGTATTTATCTTTCTGTGTTTGGGTTACCTCATTCAGGAAGATAGCGTTGTTTTTTGTTTTGTTTTTGTTTTTATTTTTAAGTTCCATCAATTTGCCTGCAAAATTCATGATTTTCTTTTATTTCTTTTTTTTGTTTGTATTTTTGTTTTTGTTTTTCGAGACAGGGTTTCTCTGTATAGCCTTGGCTGTCCTGGAACTCACTCTGTAGACCAGGCTGGCCTCGAACTCAGAAATCCGCCTGCCTCTGCCTCCCAATTGCTGGGATTAAAGGCGTGCACCACCACCGCCAGACCTTTTGTTTTATTTCTTTGTTATTGTTTGTTTGTTTTTTAACTGTTGAGTAATTTTCCATTATGTAAATGTACCAAACATTTTTTATTCATTCTTCAGTTGAGGATATTTAGATTGTCCCCAGTTTCTGGATTTTATTAATAAAGCCACAATGAATATTATTGACCAAGTGCCATTGGAGTAGAATGGAGCATCCTTTGGCTATATACCCAAGTGTGTTATAACTGGATCTTGATGTAGATTAATTTCCTACTTTCTGAGGAACTACCATATTGGTTTCTATAGTGGTTGTAGGATTTTAACTCCTACCAGCAATAGAAAAATGTCCCTTTGCTCCACACCATTGTCAGTATGAACTATCACTTGGTATTGATCTTAGCCATTCTGTCAGGTAAAAGATAGAATATCAATGTAGTTTTAAATTACATTTCCCTGATGGTTAAGGATATTGAACATTTTAGAAACGATTTGAATTTCCTCTATTGAGAATTTTCTATTTACATGTGTACTGCATTTTTATTTGGATATTTTTTTGATATCTGGTTTCTTGAGTTTTCTATCAGATGTGGAATCAATAAGTAAAAATTTTCCCCATTCTGTAGGCTGCCACCTTGCCCAATTGACAATGTCCTTTACCTTACAGAGGGTTTTCAGTTTGTTCAAGGCAGTTACCCACTTTTTTCTTCTGTCAGGTTTAGTATGTCTGGTTTTATATTTATTTTATCTACTTAGACTTGAGCTTTGTGCAGCATGATAGATATGGAACTACTTGCATACTTCTTCATGCAGCCGTCCAATTTAATCAGCACCATTAGCTGAAGATGCTTTCTTAAAAAAAAAATTAGGTTTTCATAGGTGTGTGTACTTATGTCTGCAACTTCCTTTCAATTCATTAATCAACATGTCTGTTTTTTATACAAATAAAGTGTGTTTTTTATGACTATAGGCTTGTAGTAAAGCATGAAATTGGAAGTGGAGGTACCTCTAACATTCAGGATGTTTTGGCTATTCTGATCGTTTTTTTCTTCCATATGAATTTGAGAATCGTACTTCACAGTTTGTAAAGATTTGTTTTGAAATTTTGATGGCGAATTGTATAGAATCTGTAGTTTGCTTCTGACAGGATGGCCATTTTCTCTAAGTTAATTCTACTGATCCACAAGCATGGGAGATCTTTCCATCTTGTTACACATTCTTTATTTTCTTTCCCCAAAGACTTAAAGTTTTTATTATTATGTAAGTATTTCACTTCATTGGTTAGAGTTATCCCAAGATATTTTGTGTTATATGTAGATGTAAAGTGTGTTGTTCCTTGATTTCTTCCTTAGTTTGTTTGCTATTTGTATGTATTAGGGCACTGATTTTGTGAGTGAATCTTTGATTTTTTTTTTTTTTTTTTTTTGGTTTTTCGAGACAGGGTTTCTCTGTATAGCCCTGGCTGTCCTGGAACTCACTCTGTAGACCAGGCTGGCCTCGAACTCAGAAATCCCCATGCCTTTGTCTCCCAAGTGCTGGGATTAAAGGCGTGGCCACCACCACCAGGCAATCTTGTATCTATCAATTTCACTGAAAGTGTTTATCAGCTGTAGGAATTCCCTGGTAAATTCATAGGGCCACTTAGGTTTGCTATCATATTATTGCAAATAACAATACTTTGACATTTTCCTTTCCAGTATGTATTTACTTGATCTTCTTCAATTGTCTATTGCTCTAGCTAAAACTTCAGTACTGTATTTAATATATATGAAAAAAGTAGATAGCCTTGCCTTCCTGAAATTTAATGCAAATTTTTGAGTTTCTCTAAATTTAATATGATGCTGGCTATAGGCTTACCATAAATTATCTGTATTATATTTTGGTATGTTCCTTGTATACATAATTTTTATCATGAAAGGGGTTTTGATTTTTTTAAATGGTTTTTTGGCATCTAATAAGATAATTATGTGTTTTTTTTCAATTTGTTTATATTGTGAATTATATTTACTGATGTTTTTATATTGGACCATTTCTCTATCTCTGGATTGAAGTTTATTTTATCATGGTAGATGATATTTTTTATATGTCCCTATATCCTGTTTGCAAGTATTTTTGCATTTATGTTTGTAGGGAAATTGGTCTGTGATTCTTTCTTTCTTTAGCCTATATGTGGTTTGTCTATCGGGGTGACTATGGACTCATAATTAAATAAAAAATGAATTGAGCAATGTTTCTTTTGCATCTATTTTGTGGAATAATTTGAGGAGTATTGTCACTAACTCTTTCTTGAAGTTTTGGTAGAAACCCTCCTTAAATCCATCATGGTCCTGGGCTTCATTTGGTTGGGAGAGTTTTAATGAATGCTCCTATTTCACTAGCCTATTCTATTGTTTACCTGACCTTGATTTAACTTTAGTAAGCAGTACCTATTGAGAAAATTATCCATCTCTTTAAAACTTTCCAATTTGGTGGTGTAAAGGTTTTTAATGTATGTCTTTTTGATTCTTGGAATTTTCTGGTATCTGTTGTTATATCCCTCTTTTTATTCTAATTTTAATTTCCATTTCTTTCTGCCACTTTTGGTTACTTTTAAATAAGGATTTGTCTATTTTGTGATTTTCTCAAATAGCCAACCTTTTCTTTCATTGGTTGTTTGTAATGTTCTCTTTGTTTCTGTTTTATAAACTTCAGACTTCAGTTAGATTATTTCTTGCTGTTTACTCTTTCTGAGTATGATTAGTTCTGTGTGTTCTAGAGATTTCTGGTGTGCTGGTAAAGTTGCTCATATAAGATCTCTTCAGTTTCTTTATGAAGGCTCTTAGCACTATGGACTTTTCTCTTAGCATCATTTTCAATGTGTTCCATATGTTTGGGTATGATGTATATTAATTCTAATTGAATTCTGGAAAGTCTTTATTTCTCTTCTTATTTCAGTATTGACTTATTTTTCATTCAGTAGATTCACAATGGAATTGCACACTGGCTCCCCTGGGTGTACGATTTGCTGTTGAGATCTTAAACACTTGTCCAAAATTCTGTGAGCCTGTTCCTTAGAATGTAACTTCTTGTTGGACATGGTGGCACATGCCTTTAATCCCAGCATTCAGGAAGCAGAAGCACATCAGTCTCTTGAGTTTGGTGCTAGCCATAGTAAGTTCCAGGAAAGCCAGAGCTATGTAATAAAGAGACCCCTCTCCTCTCTTCTCATATCTCTATCATCTATCTATCTATCTATCTATCTATCTATCTCTCTATCTATCTTATCTCTATCTCTATCTCTGTCTCCAAAAGAATATTTTCCCTACACTCACACCTACACAACTAGGAAGTGTACATGTATACACAGAAGTGTACACACAGTGTTAGTTCAGTTATCTGAAGTACCCATACTCAATATAAGAGTTGCTTGCAGTATACTAATTGAATACTGTGGTATTCTTTTCTGTTCTCCATGGGAATTATAAAGTTGCTGAGATATGCTGTTCAGACTTGCTTTCAGGGACGAAAACACATGTACCTACCCCACATAAGTGAGATCTAAGTTTCATATTTAGCCATCAGCTCATTAAGAGTTACCACCTAAGAGATCATTCCTCTCCATGGGATGGGTTGAAATCAGCAACTTATTGACACCAGGGTATGCTTCTGAGCCTACCCCCATCCCCATGAATTTTGAATTGCTATCTTTACTTGAGAGTACTCTGAAGGCTGGTTAATGTTTCTTTTCTACAAGTTGTCTTCTTCCTATGGCTGATTCTGTTTCTTCTATTTCACTTCCTCAGATGGTAAACCCCATGTGCATCTATTATCACATAAGCTTAGACTTCTCAGGGATCCTAATTCTTCATTTGGAAGCTTTACTTGACATCATAGTTGACATTTTCTTTCTTATGACTTTTATTGTATTATCTAGTGTGCCTTTCAAAGGTTGCATACCTGTAGCCTTGTGGATCTGTCCCTTCCAATAGTTTGTTTTTAGTTTGAACATAGAAGTATTTTATTTTAATTTCTACTCCTAAATTATTTTGTGTGTTTGAGTATGGTTTTTGTGGTCACACATGCACCACAGTTCAATTCTGAAAGTCAGAGGGCAACTTTTAGGAGTTATTTTTCTCTTTCAATCATGTGAGTTCTAGAGATCAAGCCTAGGTCATCAGCTTGGTAGCAAGCACCTTCACCCACTCGGCCATTTGGAAAGACTGTATTAAAGCATTTTAGATGAAAACCAGTGAAGTTCAGGATAGAGCCCTGCATTTGTTTAAACATTTCTTAAGTCTCTGAATTTGCATGAGCCTATGAGCCCCTAATGTATTTTTGTACTTGCATGTATGTGTGTGTGTGTGTGTGTGTGTGTGTGTGTGTGTGTCTGTGGTTTTACTTAGGATATCACAGGTGGAATAAAAGTATCTAGAAAAGAAATAGATTTTTAATAATTAGGATTAAACACATGGTTTTCTCTCTGGTATATGTCTAATGACGTTCCCAACGCATAGGAAGATGTAGCTGATATGAGATTCATCAGGCTTGTTCACATGCCCATTTCTGCTGTGCACAATTAGGTACTAGTTATAACTAAACTGTATTGATGCAAAAATCAGCATTTCAGTTCAAACACATAAAACTAATCTACCATATTTTAATATTGTTATGCTTATAGAAATTAAATGAAAATAAATTGATCATATTATGTAGATCTAGTAAATATATATTTATGTACATATATTTCATATATATTATACATATATGTAGTTAGTTTAATATCTATATTCTTAATTACAAATAATATTCATTAAAAATTTCAAATCACAGCTATTGAATTGGCAATATAACTTGTTGGAACCCAGAAATAGGAATCTACAGTTTCAATATAGTTAGTGTAAAGCTGAGATAGAGAAAGCTGCTTCAAATCTGGTAATATTTCTAGTGTATACCAACAACTTATTCTATGTTTAGAACTTCTCATTTTAAATGAGATTAGTTATACCAGGTAATAGTTAGTAACATTATTATACACTAGCTTTTCAAATTGGAGTGAGGGTATATACTGCAAGTCTAGCTGTAAGAAAGCTGGTCACATCCAAAGAGGGATTTCTGTATAGTATGCATTCACCAGGTCTTACTCTCTGGTTACACTATATTAAATATGATAATTGGCACATGTAAAACCTTTTGAAAAGTTAGTAGTGTAAAAACTTATAGGAGTAGTGGGGAGTCCTGAATCTGCTTTGCCACAGGGCTCAGCCGCTTGAAGAGGTAGGACACGGGAAGTGGACCACGCTTACCCCATGCCACAGCCAGGCAGGTGTGGGGTGTCCAGCTCTAGGGAAGCTCTGGGATTGCTAAGTGCAATCTGAGGTCCAGGGAGAGCCACAGCTGGCTCAGGATTCCCAGGGCCTGCAAGGAGGCCAGGGCCATTTTGTTCTCAGTCTCTTGGATACCCAGACACCACTGGGAGCAGTGGAAGAGCTGAGTGAATGGAGTGCCCCCACCATAGGCTGGATCTAGTCAGAAGGGGGACCGAGGAGGGAAAACAAGGGAGCGCTCCAGTTGGATTCTTCAGGGATGAGTCTTGGTTTGGTCAGCGGCAGCTGGCTTGGGTTTGGCTTAGCTTGGTCACAGCCTTAGCTGGGAGCTCAGAGAGGTCTTCTACGGAAATTAGAGGGGAGCTCTATAGGCAAAGGCCTCCATGGCTTCCAACTGCAGATCCTGGTGAAAAGAAGTGGTTCATGGTTTTAAGACATTCATTGTAATGGCAGAAAGTGGATTAGTAAAACTGTACCCCACTTCTCAGGGAGGGCATGAGGTTAAATACCTTTTACAGGGAGAAGTGTCTGGAGAGTTTATTGGCTAAGTCTTCCAAGCCTTTAGGTACCTCATTAAAATGGAGATCTGTCTTGAGTCTATGTGACCAGAGATCATGTCTTCTAACTGTGGAGGGGGTTGGGGTATTGCCCTTACGTGATTGATGGCCAAAATCTATTGAGGGCTGCAGCCTCCTACCAGGAATCTAGTGTCTAGGGACCAGGCAAAAGAAAGGCCTACTGCCCCTTTAGGGTCACCGGGGTTTCTAGCCTTAGTTCAATCAGGAACCAGGCTGCCTTTCACTGCCCTACATAAAATACCTATTCCATGTATTATGTACAATAAGCACAAAGCACTTCAAGTGTTCAAACATCCCAAGTTGAGAATGCTAAATCACCCCAACTCAATGGATATGCAGCCATTAAAATGCAATGAAAGGTATGTTGAACTGTCAAACGATAGAGAAGTGTGATCTAGAGACAGTATGATGGAAAACAGCCAATGCAGTTGTGTCCTAGAAACTGTAGCTAAACAAATATAGGCACACTCACACAGAGTCTGCATGAGAACACCAGAAAATCAAAATAGTCCTTACAGAGTGAAGAATTATGGATTATTTTCTTCAAAATGTTCGCAAATTTTACATAGTTCCGCTACAATACAAACACTAGGCATATGAAAAGCATAATGAATAAGGCAATCAGAGATTGTTTTGAACCAAAGCAGAATATGAAATCAAGACAATGGCGAGAAAATCAGAGTCCCCATCTACATCTCTTTCTATGCAAACACACACACACACGCACACACATACATACATGAAAGCCTTTTGTACACTCCTAAGATCATAGATCATAAATAGCATTAATAACAACACAGCGAGAAGGAGAGGGACAAAGAAGAAGGAGAGGAAAGGAATGAGGAAGAAAAGTGGAAAGAGAAGAAAGCATGATTCTGACTTCCTTCATGATATTTTCTTTTGTTCTGCACTGATTCCATTTACTTTAGATGCCATTAGTCACATCTCTGGCTCTGTGCTTCCATCATCTTTTCCTCTCCTTATAGCAAATTAATATGCAACTTCCTAGAAATGACATAAAAATATGTTCAGTTCTATTGGGGAGAAATGTCAGCAAGGAGGTCCTGGTTTTGCTTTCAGGAGAGTCTACATTATGCTGGAACCAAGCATGGGGAGAATTCTAGCACTGAAGGATAGGAAGAGAGGAGATGAAGAAAAGGGATGTAGGCAGAAGTGGGGAGGGGTGGAAAGAGGAGATGGTAAAAGAAAAATGGTGTAAGTGGATGAAGAGAGAGGATGGAGAAAGAATTTCTGAAGTTGGGTCTCCATCTACAGAGTGCTGTCAAACTCGGCTTCCTAACAGTTGCATCTCTTTCATATTAGTATAAATATGCATATTTAAGATTGAAGTTGGCTCTCTTGAAGTGGGAATTCCTGGTTTCATTGGAAACTAAGTTTTGTCATGAGATATTTTTCTGGAAACCGCCTTGTGGGAGGATGTTTTGCTGGGGCAGACACATGAAGGATGTTTTGCTGGAACAGCTATGTGGTATTTTCTGGAAGCTGCCTAGTGGAAGGTCATATGATATTCTGCTGGAGTGGATGCTTGGTAGGACATGTGATGTTTGAAATGTATATAAGCATAATCCAACAGACAATGGACAATGCTCTTGCATTGGTTTGCCTAGCAACTATTTGCAGATCTTATTGGTGTCACTGACACTAGTCTTCCCTGATGACACTTTTGCATTGGTTTGTCTTGCTTTCTTCACTGGATCTTTCCTGTAGTAACTTCACAGAGAGAAAACACACCACAGAACTTCTGGTAAGATTTCTGTTGCTTTTTGTCACTGCACCAGACTCATACCAATTGTCAGAGACTCTTCTGGATAGAGCCACTGCTACTGATTTGTGTTTAGTGTTCTGATAAACTGTTCTGAACTGAACTGCGTATGATGAATGATGAATTGCTCAAAGAACTATTTATAACAAGTCCACACCACCCATTTCCTGTTAACTTTTCTTTTCCCCTACTCTCTGGTAGGTGGTTGAAGAATAAAATAACTACAATTAAAATAGGTTTTGAAAAATCGAAACCTATACCTTCAATCAAATGGAAGAAATAATAAATAATTTTAATGTCTAAAATACTCAAACCTGAATGACTAGTCTTTGATATTTCGTTGATTTAAATTCTACTTCTGTGTATGTGTGTGTGTGTGTGTGTGTAAATATATATACAACTTACATATAATTTAAAATGAAGACTCATGGGCATAAAAAGCATGTAGCAATATTGTCACAATAGCTGTTATAAGTGAGTCATTATTTTTTACAGTTATTAACTTACACTTTTATTCTATGTGCAAGGTCAGCCTTATTTCACCTTAAAATTTTCAGATACATGTTTTCTAAGCTCTAGAAAGTATTTCTGTTTTCATATTTCATATTCACTCCATCATTGATACTTTCATTTCATAGGACTTCCAGATGTTGTCCTAAGTATGATCATAACATTCACATATTGAGTATATTAGGGCTGATGACTGCAGCCAACATGCCATTGGGTACAGTTTCAAACTTTTGGCACTCAGAAATTAATATTGAGGACACTAATGTTCTAAAGTGCTTGTGGCTCCTTACCTTACAATCATACATAGCAAACATGTATTTGAATCACCCTTTAATCTTATTGTTGTCTTTGATTTTGCATTGGCTAATACAATATAGTCTTAGTCAATTTTCTATTTCTATGAAGACACTTGTGACCAAGACAACTCTTATAAAAGAAAGCATTCAATTAGGGGTTTGCTTACAGTTTCAGAGGCTTATTCCATTATCATCATGGCAGGGAGTGTGCTGACAGGCAGCAGATGTAGAGAAGTATCTTAGAGCTACTTTATAGTCCAGAAACAGAGATAAAGAAAATACTGGCCATAGAGTGAATTTTTTTGAATCCTTAAAGCCCACACCCAGTGACACACTTCCTTCACTAAGGCTACTCTTACTCCAGAAGGCTGCATCTTCCTAATGATGATCTTCCTGATGACTAAGCATTCAATATATAAGCCTACAGTGACAATTCGTATTCAACCACCACACAATATGTGCAGAAAGATCATGTTCTCAGAAAGAAAACATGAAATTTACTGCAGTTTCCCCTTTTGATTTTTATCTTGATGATTCAAGCAATTCGTGATTCACTTCTCAAGAGGAAAGCCTGGTCAATTTGGAGATGGGAGAACCAGGATGAGCAAAATGGCTCACAGATCTAAGGATTTGTGAAAATATGCGGATTGTTGGCATTCTTACTGTAAGTCAATAGAATTGCTTTGACTTAATGTAATCAGTAAATATCTAGTTCCTGTAATTCAAATACTATAGTCTTGAAAAGTATATATCATTTTTCATGTGACACAGAAAATATATGTATATGTATTGTCCATAAGCTTGTAAGCTGGAAACTCATTGAATTTATCTTCCAGTTTAAGAATCAAAGCATTTATTATGGTTTGACACTTTAGTTTCACCCTTATTCTTTCATTTTTCTCTCTCTCTCTCTCTCTGTCTCTTCTCTCTCTCTCTCTATATTATATATATATATATATATATATATGACTATATTGTTGTGTGTATGTATGTATGTGTATATATATGTGTATATATGTGTATGTAAATATACATGTATTGTGTGTGTATATATAAATATATATATTATATATATGTATGTATATGGATACATACACATATCATGATGTGGAAGAGTATGTAGATTGTAAACAATGAAGTTTATTTTCAGGGCATCTGAGGTTGATTTCTTGGGTAATTGTTTAATAATCAGGGCATTGTGGTGAATGCCTCTGTATACACACACGACACACACAATAAAACAATTTATCCTTGCTTTACTCATTGTTTGTATGAATGAATATTTGTGAAAGTAAATACCTATCATTTTCTATTTGTATAATAGTGTTTCAATAGCTTTATAAGTTTTAATTACTTTCTATAGGACAGGATCCATGACTATGGTCTTCTAAAGTGATTTAAATATATAGCAAATAAGGCCAGAATTAAGCTCCCCTTTTAAGTTCAGATCCATTAAAAATAATAAACCTGGGACATTTGGTTCTGGTATTTGTGATTTTACCAAATTACCACAAAAAAAGTGGTCTAAAGAAATATACAATGGTTACTGTACATTCTGAAGGCCAAGATTTCTAAAGGTATCTTACTGAATGACAATAAAGTATTGGCAGAGCTTAATTATTACAAAAGATGTTAGAATGCTATCTATTTCCTTGTCTTTTGCAGATATTATAGCACACTATACTCCTTGGCTCATAGTCTTTATTCATCCTATCATTTTATTGCTTACTAAACCTCTATCACATTCTTATCTGGAACCTTGTGTTTAGAATGGATACATGTATAAGACCCAATAATTATATTCCTATCTCAATACCTTTAGCTGCATCTCAATAATGTCTTTGTTTTATAATCATATCCAGTATTTCTTGAATTTAAATAATAAAATTTGGGATGAAAGAGATATTAGTGTACTCAACAAGAGCTCTAAAGTTTGTCTTATGAGTTACTGAGCTGCACTGGCTCGAAAGTTTAAGACCCTTGCCCCTGGAATAACTAGTTCAATGAAAGATTCTGGAAACTAACACTTTCAACCTTGATGAAAATATGTTCTGAGCTGGGAAGATATTCAGTGAGTAAGAACAGTTGCTAAGCAAGCATGAGGATGTGAGTTTAAATCCTCAGCCCTGAAATAATATTTGCATGGCAGCTTGTGCCTGTAATCTCAGCACTGTGTGTAAAACAGAAACATGAAAATTGTGAGATCTTATTAGCTGGCAGTCCACCTCTAATTTTGGAGACCCTATCTCAAGGAACTAAGGTAAAGAATAAGGGGAAGAATGTTAGAAAAATAATTCTTTGCCTTCTACATATATATCAAGGAACACACATTCAGGTATTGTGTCTACATACACAGAAATATATGTCTAGACAAGAAAAAATGAAAAGACAAATATATTTGAAGACAAGCCATTCTTATACAAATCAATCTTTCACTAAACATTTCGGTCACAAACTCCAGATCTAATCTAATGACAGTGTGTGTCATTCTAGACATATAGACTTCTACAGATAAAAGTCTTAGGTCTACTGCATATTAGTTATCAATATTTTACATGTCAAGAACATTATATAAAGTTATGGTAGTTTCCTCTTAAAATATAGTTGATAAATAAATGATGAGTGCTTTATGCTATGGGATATTATACTTCAAGTACACAAGTAGAATAGGAATTGTTTAGTATGGCTAAAGATAAATCACTGTAGTTTTGAGTATTTAAGAAGTCGCTATGCAACCATGGGAAGTGGGATGTTCCTGGAATAATAGATACAGAGACAGAAATTTTTGTAAATA